>CM019168.2:41286452-42691658 GCA_009739505.2 Apolygus lucorum | reverse complement strand
TCAGTCAATGAAATGGCCCTTGCTAGGCTATTCCACATCTATGGCGAAATTTCATTCAGGTAAGATTCGATTATTATTGCTGTTAATAGAGAGTGTTCCTAGTGGATCCATTCTTTGAGATAAGGATACATATCACTAACTATCCCCCGCCCCCCAACATATTTAGTAAACAAAATATTCTCGTTTATTCGCGTTCAAGCACAAGTGTTACCCTAAATTCGATTGTAGAATTTTTTAAAATTTATTATACCGTTGGAAAGCTTTCAAACCAAACAAAAAGCGAAATTTTCAAGAATGAGGAATTTTACCGAATTCTATTGGCATTTTTCGTAAATAGTTAATGGTGTGGAATAGATGAAAAATCACTTTTTATTTTTGAGAGAGATTCAAGATTTATGATTTCAAAAAAATAACCAGGAAACGGACCTCTTCAACGTAAAGCGGAAACCGCTCGCTGGATTGGCTGTTCGGATCGCTGTTCTCCTCCCAGGGTTGCCAGATGGAACGACGAAATCATGTTGTCTAAGAGGAAAGTTATCAAACAAAAACAGGGAAAACCTCATTTTTCCATCTTGCTTTTCCTAGTTTTTCTCTTCAGTTCTTCGATTGCGATCTTTACTGGTTTTGTGAAATGTTGCCCTCCGAGGACTATTCAAAGTGAGATTTCACGATCTCAGCGCTTCAAGGGGCCGTACATGAACTATTGCTGATTGACGTCATCCTCCCAATTTTTTCAAACGTTTATATTTTCTACACAGTTTTGTTTATTCGTAAATTAGAAGTACGGGCTGAAAATTTGTCATAGGGGTTTTTCGAGGGGATGAATCCGATTTTGGGATCAAAAATAGGAAATTCCAAACATGGTGAAATTCCTCATTATCAAACATTTTGTTGAAGCTGATTTTTCATGCACCACACCTCAAAATATTTTGTTTGGCATCTGGGAGATTGAAAATTTACATTTACACGGTAAATAAAGTTAGATATGGTCATTTCAGTAATGAAGGTTGAATACCCGAAACAAAATCGTAAAATTGGTAAAACAAGTGGTAAACATTTTTTGTTAGAAATTAGTTGTAGAGTCGATCCCTTGAAGGTTTGACACCTTAGAGGTGTTTACCCTGTATACAGGGTGTCTACAAAACAGGTCTCATTCCTTCAAGGGATCGATTCTACAACCAATTTGCAACAAAAATTGTCTCTTAGCAATTTTCGTTCAAACCCCGAGTTATTTTAATTTTAAAGTTTTTTTTCGTGAGTGACTTTGTCATTAAATTGGTAATAACTTCATTGATTTGCTGTAATAATTACAATTTGAGGATACCGTTGAAGAGATCATTAAATTTCCTGTCTCCCTGATACCAAATAAGTTTTTTTTCAGTTGAATTTTACGGTATCCTAAAAATTGAACACTTGGTAACTTTCGAAAACTTTTCGTTTTTCAACGCCCATAATTTCCAAATAATACGAAATAATAAACTGTTGCCGGAAAGCCTAAAAACTGCGCCAGAATATCCCCATATCCCAGAATACCCTCAAATTCGATTGTAAAATATTCTTGATTACACCGTTAGAAAGAGCAGTTTTTAGGCTTTCCGGCAGCCGTTTATTATTTCGAATTATTTGGAAATTATGGGCGTTGAAAAACGAAAAGTTTCGAAAAGTTACTAAGTTCACTTTTTAGGATGCTTTATTCCCCGTATAATTCAACTGAAAAAAACGTATTTGGTATCAGGGAGGTAGGAAATTTAATGCTCTTTCCAACGGTATCCTCAAATTGTAATTATTACAGCAAATTAATGGAGTTATTACCAATTTAATGACATTAAGTCAAAATCACGAGAAAAAACACTTTAAAATTCAAATAACTCAGAAAATGAGGGTTTAAACGAATATTGCTAAGAGACTTTTTTTGCTGCAAATTAGGTGTAGAATCGATCCCTTGAAGGAATGAGCCCTGTTTTGTAGCCACCCTGTATACACACGACCCTGAATGAGCTAATGGGTTCCAGTAACTGCCCTTCTAATAGCCGAACCTCGAAGGGTGTGTGCAAAAGTCAGTCATCAACAATATTTTTGGGAGATATTGTCGTTGAAAATAATCTTAAGGATCAAAACTGATCTGTCCTACATTGGTGCTTTTTGCTCGAAAATCCTTATTTTACTTGACACCCGTTCATTCATTAATTCTATTTTTTTTTTAGAAAATGGGTGTATTTTGACCATGATGTGATCAATGCTCTGAAAAAACCGGAATCGGAGGCGGGAAAAAAGAAAAATGTAATGGAAGGAGATGACGAAGAAATGGTACGTCTTACAGATATAACTTTGTATCGACGATATTATGCAATTTCTTGTTTAGCATGGATGCATGCCTTGAGTAATGTTTCAAGTAATTTACCCACCCACCTTTACCACAGGATGAATTTGAAAGCGATAATCGAGAGGCTGAAGATGACGCTGTAATCAATGCTGTGTCTGATATTTGTGAAAAGCTCGTTCTGGACGATTCTGCTGTCACATCGCACATCAGGTTTGTCAGAGCTCGAAACGAATTTCTCTCAACGCTGAGAGTCCTTGAAGTAGTTACTTTAGGGGGTCTCAGTCGCCCGCCGTTCGTTTTTAGTATTTAGCGAAATTGAAGGCGCAAAAACGTAAAAGTTGTACCTAAATTTGAAATTTTCAAGGATTTTAGAAATTCATTAGTGCACGGCCCTAGGGAATTGAAAAACGGAAATAATGCCGCCGCACAGTACTGTGAGTATGTGTAAAAAACGCTGCAAATCATTGCTCAAAGGTTTATTATTTTCTGTACAGATCACCCTTCTGTATAGATCACTGGTTCTCCATCAATAGCACCTACCAACATCTGTATTCTCCCTTGACCTTCCCTCTCAAATTTCAGCTTCCTGCGTTCAATAGGATTGAAAATGACTTCGGAGCTCACTCAGCTGATCAGTGATCTGAAGAGTGAAGAAGATCTCCTCGAATGCTGGAGACGCCTGGAAGAGCACTTCCATTCAATAGGATTAAAAATGGCTTCGGAGCTTACTCAGCTGATCAGTGATCTGAAGAGTGAAGAAGCCTTTGAGCAATGATTTGCAACGTTTTTTACCCACCAACATTTTTTTTACCTACCAACTTTTTGGTTTATTATTTTCAATAATAAGCCTTTGGAATCGAGCAAGAAAAAAAAAATTTTAACCCCCCCTCAAAATTTGATGTTTTACGTTTCAAGGTACGTAGAATACGAAAATCGAATAAAAAAATTTCCGTCCGTCCGCCGTACGCCGTACGCGGCACTTTTCTTAGTTACCATGGACCGATTTCGATGAAATTTGGTATATGGGCTCCATTTGGGGTCTAGTTGTGCGCCGAAGCTTTTGGTTGATGTAGGTCACTTCTAAGGGGTGAAAATTGAGGGTTGAAATTTTCAAGAGTGCCCTAGCTCGAAAACTCTCGAAATAAAGGTATCGTTTTTTCACTAATTTTAAATAGTACTGAATTTTTAAAAATTTTTGAGACCACCCGGAGCTCTGTAGGGCAAACCGTTCGGTCCCTACGAGTACTTGAAGCTTTTCCTTCGATAAAACAGAATCATGAGTGTGAATCGCAAAAGAGGTCTAATCTCCGTTGAAATTTTTTCTGATTAAAATGCGATCGCTGTTCATTTCTTCGATTTGTATACAGTTTTGCCTTCTGCGTAACCAACCAGTAATCAAATTTCCATAATCAAAAGTCAATGGAGAATACTGAAGGAGCCTGAGTGGTCACTGATCAGCTGAGTGAGCTCCAAGGTCATTTCCTCTCCTGTTGAACGCAGGAACCTGAAATTTGAGAGGGCGGGTCAATTGAGAATGCTGAAGGCACCTGAGTGGTCACTGATCAGCTGAGTGAGCTCCAAGGCCATTTCCTCTCCTGTTGAACGCAGGAACCTGAAATTTGAGAGGGCGGGTCAATGGAGAATGCTGAAGGCGCCTGAGTGGTCACTGATCAGCTGAGTGAGCTCCAAGGTCATTTCCTCTCCTGTTGAACGCAGGAACCTGAAATTTGAGAGGGCGGGTCAAAGGAGAATGCTGAAGGCACCTGAGTGGTCACTGATCAGCTGAGTGAGCTCCAAGGCCATTTTCTCTCCTGTTGAACGCAGGAACCTGAAATTTGAGAGGGCGGGTCAATAGAGAATGCTGAAGGCGCCTGAGTGGTCACTGATCAGCTGAGTGAGCTCCAAGGCCATTCCCTCTCCTGTTGAACGCAGGAAGCTGAAATTTTAGAGGGCGGGTCAATGGAGAATGCTGAAGGTGCCTGAGTGGTCACTGATCAGCTGAGTGAGCTCCAAGGCCATTTCCTCTCCTGTTGAACGCAGGAACCTGAAATTTTAGAGGGAAGGTCGAGGGAGAAGGTGGTGGTAGTAGGTGCTATTGATGGAGAACCAGTGATCTATACAGAAGGGTGATCTGTACAGAAAATAATAAACCTTTGAGCAATGATTTGCAGCGTTTTTTACCTACCAGCTAGGTACTACCTACCACACCATACTGGCTTCACACCTTCACAATCAAGTTTATTAGAGAGAACTAAACGCTTCACACTCGATTGGAAAAATAGAAAGCTTCATATGGAAATTTGATTACTGGTTACGCAGAAGGCAAAACTGTATACAAATCGAAGAAATGAACAGCGATCGCATTTTAGTCCGATAAAATTTGAATGGAGATTAGACCTCTTTTGCGATTCACACTCATGATTCTGTTTTATCGAAGGAAAACCTTCAAGTACTCGTAGGGACCGAACGGTTTGTCCTACAGAGCTCCGGGTGGTCTCAAAAAATTTTTTAAATTCAATACTATTTAAAATTGGTGAAAAAACGATACCTTTATTTCGAGAGTTTTTGAGCTAGGGCACTCTTGAAAATTTCAACCCTTAATTTTCACCCCTTAGAAGTGACCTACATCAACCAAAAGCTTCGCGGCACAACTTGACCCCAAATGGAGCCCTTATACCAAATTTGAACCAAATCGGTCCAGTGTTGCTAAGAAAAGTGCCGCGGACGGCGTACGGCGGACGGACGGAAATTTTTTTATTAGATTTTCGTATTCTACGTACCTTGAAACGTAAAACATCAAATTTTGAGGGGAGGTTAAAATTTTTTTTCTTGCTCGATTCCAAAGGCTTATTATTGAAAATAATGAACCAAAATCGAAAAAACGAACGTCCATTAGTATTATAAAGGAGTGCAAGAACATATCCCCAGATTTTGAGCACGTTTAAATAGGTTTTCTGACCTCACAAGCCTCTTACGGATCACCAGAGGGCAAGTTCCGCGATCATTTATGTTAATAACTCATTTCACCGAAAACGCTAACGATGAACTATGAGTGCGGATGCCGTCATATCAACAAGTTGGGTATTATTGCTCTTCATGACGAGTAACGGCATAAGTATGTGCTTTATTCACGTATTTTAATGATTTTTGAAGTATGAATTTCCCCTAAGCACTCGGTAAAATCGTCACAATAATAATTCCCAATTTTTCTTCTTAAACGTTAACATTAAATAGTGAATTTCTCAAAAAGAGGAGAAATGAGGAATTAGAGCATTTGATTAATGTTTTCTGGCACTATCCCTTGACTAAATCCCGTTGGAATTTGCCGCGACTTTTTGGTTTATTATTTTCAATAATAAGCCTTTGGAATCGAGAAAGAAAAAAAAATTTTAACCCCCCCTCAAAATTTGATGTTTTACGTTTCAAGGAACGTAGAATACGAAAATCGAATAAAAAAATTTCCGTCCGTACGCCGTACGCGGCACTTTTCTTAGCAACACTGGACCGATTTGGTTCAAATTTGGTATATGGGCTCCATTTGGGGTCTAGTTGTGCCGCGAAGCTTTTGGTTGATGTAGGTCACTTCTGAGGGGTGAAAATTAAGGGTTGAAATTTTCAAGAGTGCCCTAGCTCGAAAACTCTCGAAATAAAGGTATCGTTTTTTCTCCAATTTTAAATAGTATCGAATTTTTAAAAAATTTTGAGAACACCCAGAGCTCTGTAGGACAAACCGTTCGGTCCCTACGAGCACTTGAAGGTTTTCCTTCGATAAAACAGAATCATGAGTGTGAATCGCAAAAGAGGTCTAATCTCCATTCAAATTTTATCGGACTAAAATGCGATCGCTGTTCATTTCTTCGATTTGTATACAGTTTTGCCTTCTACGTAACCAGTAATCAAATTTCCACAAGCGTTTTTCCAATCGAGTGTGAAGCGTTTAGTTCTTCCTAATAAACTTGATTGTGAAGGTGTGAAGCCAGTATGGTGTGGTAGGTAGTACCTAGCTGGTAGGTAAAAAAAAAGTTGGTAGGTAAAAAAAATGTTGGTGGGTAAAAAACGCTGCAAATCATTGCTCAAAGGCTTCTTCACTCTTCAGATCACTGATCAGCTGAGTGAGCTCCGAAGCCATTTTCAATCCTATTGAACGCAGGAAGCTGAAATTTGAGAGGGAAGGTGAAGGGAGAATACAGATGATGGTAGGTGCTATTGATTGAGAACCAGTGATCTATACAGAAGGGTGATCTATACAGAAAATAATGAACCTTTGAGCAATGATTTGCAGCGTTTTTTCTATGAAATTTTCGATCCTAATAGAAAGCTTTTTGAAAAATTAAAGTCGCAGGAAAGTGTGGAGAGGAAAAAAACTACATCCTCGCATTTTTTATATCGACAGAATAGAACAGAAAAGATTATGAAGTCATCAACCAGTATCTGATTAGGGACAACTTCATTGACACGACCACCATCCACAAAACTGATACCTAATGCTGTACCAAGCACATCTAACGCTATGGAACTGAGTTGTGGAAGCGCTCTCTCCAGCATCTGCAGCGCTGAAGACAGTGACGATTTAGATTCATCTTTCAGTGTAATGCACTTCTAAAGACATCTAATTATTACCTGTTTCGGTACCTAAACTTTTGTAAAATTTGTGAAATGTTACTTTTGTTTTGAATTTAAAATTTCAATATTTTTCATAAACTTTTTCTAATATTATTTATTGTGCAATTTTCTTTTCTTGAAATATGAAGTAGTATGAAATCCATGATCAGAGCAACTTTCCCTAACAGAACTCTCCACAAATTGATTTTTGATCACTTGACCCATACACTCACAGTACTGTGCGCCGGAATCATCAAAATCGAACAATAATTGCCATCGAACATAACTGTATTAACGGTTTTTCCCATTTTTCTCTGGCAATGAGGTATTTCAGTCAATTTTTTTATTATTTTTTCTTTTTTTTCAAAAGAGTATGGCTCAGGAATAACGGTAATCGGGTCTGTTCGTCGAGAAAATGTTTTTGAAAAATCAGAGAAGCTAAGAAAAGTTGAAGATTTGAATGGTGTGACGTAGCTAGCCAATCGTGACGTAGCTAGCCAACTGTCTTTGAAAAAAGTATCCATGCACAGAGAAGAGATGAAACCCTTGGAGGACCTCTTGGATACTACAAAATGCTACTCACACACGCGTGCGGCATAAGTGTGTGTGCGTTAAGGGAGGCCCACCTTTTTTAGGACGTCCCACAGTAAGACTTGGGCGTCCTTATGTGATCGATCTGGGGTGAAGTTGGACAACACTCAACAGAAAAAAAAATAACCACACAGTAATCCGTTTTAGACCATTCTGAATCCAAATCCGCGAAAAAAAACCATAGGTGTATGTCTGTGTGTGTGTGTGTATGTGTGTGTAACAAAATCTTGTGTACTCTGCACAGGCCTTAGTTCTCAACCGATTTTCGTGGTTCTTTTTTTGTTCGTCGCGGAAAACTATCTAGTTGTGCACTACGTCGCTGGAATTTCGAATTTTGCCTTTTAAGGGGGGGGAAAGGGGGGGTTAATGCTCGAAAAACGTGCGTTTTTGGGCATAATCTTGTGTACTCTGCCCAGGCCTTAGTTCTCAAACGATTTTCGTGGTTCTTTTTTCGTTTGACGCGAAATACTATCTAGTTGTGCACTACGGCGCCGGAAATTTGGATTTTGCTTTTTAAGAGGGGGAAATGCTTAAAAAACGTGCGTTTGCGTGCATAATCTTGTAAACTCTGCCCAGGCCTCAATTTCCAACCGATTTCCGTGTTTCTTTTTTTGTTTGACTAAAATAACTTCCGAGTTGTACATGATTTCACCAGAGTACCAAAATTCGCAAGGGGAGGGGGTGAGTGGGGGGATAATATTCACAAAATATCCGATTTTTCAATATTTTGGTTCCTTTACTGCTTACTAATTGTACCCAAGCTTTGAAATTGAGGAAAAATTCTCATTATACCTCCGAATTTTCATGAATTATTCTCTGTACCACCATGGTGCCAGGATATGGTGCCATGATGCCATAAACCGCTTATTTCGTGTTTTTTTTTTTTTTTTTTTGTGTTTCACCTTGAATACGCATGTGAACTTCGACGGACTGGCTACCAAAACTAACAGATGAAAGTTCAATGTTAAGACGTATTTCCGCTTTGGTGCCAGACTGGCACCATTGTTGGCGTTGGGGTGGTGGTGATGGTGGGGGGGGGGGGTGAACTCGAATTCGCATGTTGGGTATCGTAGATCATGGATTTTAAAATGCTCTTCAGATTCGAGGCTCCCTTGCCGCTAGAAATTGTATGGTGGATAAGGGTGAGGGGGTCACTATTTCTTGCCTAAAGTAATAAATAAATTACATCGAGTGAAACAGTTTTATCACTTAACAACTGGTTAAACTGATCTAATGCTTATCCAATGGGACGTCCCCTGGAATGCATGCATTACTAAACAATATGTTTTCAAACGTGTGATCTCTTTAATTAATTTGTCTGCCACATGTTATAGTATCATTGGGCTCAAAGTTGGAGTATATTGGTTTTCAAGGGTGCTGAATCCAAATTTGAGGTCAAAAACCTGAATTTCCGACCCACCGAAATACCCCATTATTGTTCGATTTTGATTATTCCAGCGGCAATATTTCACTTTGTTCAATTCCCTAGAGCCGTGCACTAATAAATTTCTAAAATCCTTTAAAATTTCAAATTTAGGTACAACTATTTAAGTTTTTGCTCCTTCGATTTCGTGAAATACTAACCCGGAACGAGGAACGAACGGCGACCGACTGAGACCCCCTTAAGAGTCAAGTTCAAGCTAATCACGTCTTCCAAATTCCAGAGATTTGGTTGTAAGCTGCTGCCGAGGGTTCATGAAACCTGTTTCGATTTCTTTGCAAACGGCGGCTGCCACATGCCTGGCCAAACTGATGATGGTGTCTCAAGAATTTTGCGAAAACAACATTCAAGTAAGACTCGTTTTATTGGATATTTTCGATGTTTTTCAATCGCCTTTTTTCTGATGTATTGTTCTCGTTTGCAGTTGTACATGACGTTGATGGAGAAATCCAAGGCTGAAACGGTCCGCAGTAACTTGATTTTTGGTGTTGGAGATCTCTTGTGCAGATTCCCCAACATAATTGAACCTTGGACCTCCCATATTTATGCCAGGTACTGCAATAGTACAATCGATCATACATTTTAGGAAAGCACAATCTGAGAGCACAAATGGAATCGAATAATTGTCTGTGTTGTGTATTATTGTGATAATGAACCTTGTTAATTCCTGTTGGAAGTATTTCATTTGTACTGCTCGTTGCTTTTTCTAAGCTAAGGGCAAGTTTCAAAGTATCTTCAAAAGAGGGGTCTTCTTCTAGAAAAATACGATCAAGCAATGCTCTTGATCGAAGCCCACTCACGAAAACATCCCTAAGCATAATTTTTAATACTCCAGCGGAATATTGGCAATGTATTGCTAGTTTACGGAGCTCAACAACATAATCGTTTATGGATTCCCCTTCCTTCTGCTTGCGATTAAGGAAGGCATGGCGGCTTGGAATGATGAGGGGTTTTGGACAAAGATGTTCGACAATAAGATATTTCAAATCCCTGTATGGCTTTGTTTTCATGTCCGAGGGATATACAAGGAAGAGTTGACAACAACAAACTTACCTTGTCAGCGTCAGAAATGGTGTTATTTGGATCGTCGAACTGATAAAATGTCTCCATTCGACTGACGTAGTCTTCAAAATTTTCCGTTTCGTCGTACTTTACGTTGTCTTTGCGTACTTGTAGAAACCTCAGTTCGAGATGCTGACAGCTGTTGTTTCATTGTCTCCAAAATTGCAGTCATTGTAATGTTTATCTGCGTATTTGATAGCAAAATTTGCTCCAAATCGGGAACTTCACTGCCAACCGCACCTTGCATGATGTATTTTATTTTGTAGATAAGTTGGAAGAATGATGTAGGTAAATTCTACCAAACCGGCTGCGCTACTTTTCGGGTTTTTTGTAAATAAAAAACACCGAAGATAATTTCAAAATTTGATTTTAAATGAAACACTTCTCCTATGACAACACAGGTGAAAAAAGATCCATGAATGAAAAACGCTGCAAATCATTGCTCAAAGGTTTATTATTTTCTGTATAGATCACCCTTCTGTTATGATCACTGGTTCTCCATCAATAGCACCTGCCACCATCTGTATTCTCCCTTGACCTTCCCTCTCAAATTTCAGCTTCCTGCGTTCAATAGGATTGGAAATGACTTCGGAGCTCACTCAGCTGATCAGTGATCTGAAGAGTGAAGAAGATCTCCTCGAATGCCGAAGACGCCTGGAAGAGCACTTCCATTCAATAGGATTGAAAATGGCTTCGGAGCTCACTCAGCTGATCAGTGATCTGAGGAGTGAAGAAGATCTCCTCGAATGCTGGAGACGCCTGGAAGAGCACTTCCATTCAATAGGATAGAAAATGGCTTCGGAGCTCACTCAGCTGATCAGTGATCTGAGGAGTGAAAAAGATTTCCTCGAATGCTGGAGACGCCTGGAAGAGCACTTCCATTCAATAGGATTGAAAATGGCTTCGGAGCTCACTCAGCTGATCAGTGATCTGAAGAGTGAAGAAGCCTTTGAGCAATGATTTGCTGCGTTTTTTACCCACCAACATTTTTTTTACCTACCAACTTTTTTTTTACCTACCAGCTAGGTACTACCTACCACACCATACTGGCTTCACACACCTTCACAATCAAGTTTATTAGAAAGAACTAAACGCTTCACTAGGGGTGTGTCGGTCCAGGTATTTCCCTGGAACGGTTCCAACGGTTACAGTGACAAAGATGTAACCGTTCCAAATTACCAGTACAGTTCCGTTACCAGTACAGGCGATCAAATCCCACTCACATGGCATGGATGAAGCTGACAGTCAAATCCCTATCGTCCTTCTTCCATGCTTACGATCTCAACTTGCAATACAATAGCATCATTTTCCTTGAAAATTCGCTAAAAGGAAGGAATTTGAACAAGTGTTACAAAAGAGACAGTTTATCATAAATAATAGTTACCAAACAATTCAAGGAAACAATAATGACGTTGCTGTTTCAGAACTTAACATGACAATAATAAATTAATAATACTGGAGACAACTTCCATGCTAACCAGTCCAGAAGATCACTTCTCACTCAAGAGCCATTCCATGAACCATTCTCAGTCCATGGTAGTAGTAAGGGCGCTTCCAGGTACAACATGGAACAGAACTGAGAACAAGATCCATGCTTACCGGTCCAAAACCCTTCCCGGTCCGGAGCCATTGAACCATTCTCCATGACATCTTATTGGTCCGGTTCCATCCTTACCAGTCCGAATGATCTCTTCCAGGTCCAGAGTCATTTCAAGATATCTTGTCGGTCCGTGGAACTGGACCGGTAAGGGTCGAGTTTTTGTCACTGCGTGGAACCGTTCCAACCTGATACTCGGTTCCACAGTCCCGGTACAGCTGTACCGACACACCTCTACGCTTCACACTCGATTGGAAAAATAGAAAGCTTCACATGGAAATTTGATTACTGGTTACGCAGAAGGCAAAACTGTATACAAATCGAAGAAATGAACAGCGATCGCATTTTAGTCCGATAAAATTTGAATGGAGATTAGACCTCTTTTGCGATTCACAATCATGATTCTGTTTTATCGAAGGAAAACCTTCAAGTACTCGTAGGGACCGAACGGTTTGTCCTACAGAGCTCCGGGTGGTCTCAAAAATTTTTTTAAATTCAATACTATTTAAAATTGGTGAAAAAACGATACCTTTATTTCGAGAGTTTTCGAGCTAGAGCACTCTTGAAAATTTCAACCCTTAATTTTCACCCCTTAGAAGTGACCTACATCAACCAAAAGCTTCGCGGCACAACTAGACCCCAAATGGAGCCCATATACCAAATTTGAACCAAATCGGTCCAGTGTTGCTAAGAAAAGTGCCGCGGACGGCGGACGGACAGAAATTTTTTTATTCGATTTTCGTATTCTACGTACCTTGAAACGTAAAACATCAAATTTTGAGGGGGTTTTAAAATTTTTTTTTTCTTGCTCGATTCCAATGGCTTATTATTGAAAATAATAAACCAAAATGATGGTAGAAAAAAACAAGTAAAAATACGTCTTCAGTGTTGCCATCACAGTTCACTTGGTGGTAGTTGATTGAAGTGTCGGAATGGTATCATGGCAGACACAAACAGACTGCATTGAAATGCTGTCCTAAAGCTTTTTTTTTTTCGTGTCTATTTGTGTCTGTCATGAAATCCTTGTAACGGGCATAACTACGAAGTTGTCCGATTTCGATGAAATTTTCAGGGATTGTGCGGGTTGGTGTGTAGACGGTCCCCTATGATAATCATCATCCCCGGATTGATAGAAGCGACTGCGCATGCGCAAATGTGAATTCCTTGTAACAGCCATAACTTCCACATTTTCTATCCGATTTCAATGAAATTTTCAGGGATTATGCGAATTGGGGTGTAGATGGTCCCCAATGAAAATCAAGGCCTTTAAATTGACAGTAGTCTCTGTGCATGCGCAAATGTAAAATCCTTGTAACAGCCATAACATTTACATTTTTCATCCGAATTTGATGAGATTTCCTAGGATTGGCGTGTAGATGGTCCTCTATGAAAATCACCTCCCTCAGACCAATAGTTGTTGCTGCGCATGCGCAAACGGGAATTCTTCTCAGGATTGTTCAGATTAGCGTGTAGATGGTCCCCTATGTGGGTAGTGGTAGGTACTTAGAGATTGATGTTTTGACATTAACTACTATGCATCGAATCACCTATACAATTGGGTTATAGATACGAGGAAGCTATGTGCCATACCCACTTGGCAGACTTTTTTTACATTGGGAAGGGATAAGGTTTGCCTAGACATCCTTCAACATCTCTTCCCTGTGTCTTTGAAGTATATCAAACTTGTCCCACCCCGAACTATTTATACGCAAAATTCAAGTTTGTCTGGCGGATCAGTATCAAATGTGTTTTTGAGTCTCCGTTCATTTCTCAAACATGTGTCCATCTTGGGTGCCAGGGTGTTGCTTGCACGTCTTGTGATTGGTTGCAGCTATTGAAAAGCGTTCGTAACGGTATAAGGTCTTTCTCTTCTTTCGACGAAATTTCTCAAGATTGTTCAGATTGGCGTGAGATGGTCCCCTTTGAGGGTAGTGGAAGGTACTTAGAGATTGATGCTTTGAGATTAACTACTATACATCGGATCATCTATACATTCGGGTTATGGATACGAGGAAGCTATGTGCTACACCCACTTGGCAGACTTTTTTTACATTGGGAAGGAATGAGGTTTGCCTAGACATCCTTCAACATCTCTTCTCTGTGTCTTTGAAGTATATCAAACTTGTCCCACCCCGAACTATTTATACGCAAAATTCAAGTTTGTCTGGCGGATCAGTATCAAATGTGTTTTTGAGTCTCCGTTCATTTCTCAAACATGTGTCCATCTTGGGTGCCAGGGTGTTGCTTGCACGTCTTGTGATTGGTTGCAGCTATTGAAAAGCGTTCGTAACGGTATAAGGTCTTTCTCTTCTTTCGACGAAATTTCTCAAGATTGTTCAGATTGGCGTGTAGATGGTCCCCTTTGAGGGTAGTGGAAGGTACTTAGAGATTGATGCTTTGAGATTAACTACTATACATCGGATCATCTATACATTCGGGTTATGGATACGAGGAAGCTATGTGCTACACCCACTTGGCAGACTTTTTTTACATTGGGAAGGAATAAGGTTTGCCTAGACATCCTTCAACATCTCTTCTCTGTGTCTTTGAAGTATATCAAACTTGTCCCACCCCGAACTATTTATACGCAAAATTCAAGTTTGTCTGGCGGATCAGTATCAAATGTGTTTTTGAGTCTCCGTTCATTTCTCAAACATGTGTCCATCTTGGCCAGGAAGTTGCTTGCACGTCTTGTGATTGGTTGCAGCTATTGAAAAGCGTTCGTAACGGTATAAGGTCTTTCTCGTCCAAGATATGCTGATCATGTGCTGATCAAGTTCTATGTGCAATAAGTAGTACTTTAGTCATAGTTTCATCTCGGGCAATACAAGTTACTGAAGACACCCAGTGCTACTACAGACCCTCTTCTTTTTTCAGGTTGAAGGACAAGTCCACTTTAGTGAGGAAAGACACTGTAGTTGTACTGTGCCACCTCATCACCAGAGAGATGATCAAAGTCAGGGGCCAAATAGCGGAGGTGTGCCTTTGTCTTGAAGACCCTGAGCCTGCTATTATCTGTAAGCTTTCTAAACGCTTATATTATGAAGAAACTGTTCTATACTTGTACGTACACACTTATTGGTTTTTAATGTCATGTTTAGCTCAAGTACAAAGCCTCTTGGTGGATTTATCGCAGAAAGGCAACACGTTGTACAACATCATCGTGGACATCATCTCTAGATTGTCCAATCCAGATCGCCCAGACCCAGTCAGCGCAGAGGTTTTCAACCGTATTATGAAGTGAGTTCGAGTTAAGAAAAGTTTAGATGAATATAACATTGGTCAGGCAGACGATACGGTGATTGAATTCTATGTCTTTCAAACATGTGTTAACACGTTGAACGGGGGACATTTTTTTCGTGAAGCGCGCAAAGATAAGGTGTCACTTTGATAACTGCTCATGACCTTCAACATTGACCGATTCATCTCTGGATTGAACCGTTCGTCTCATAAATAGTTCATCTATCACGAAAAACAGCTAGGAAAGAGCGGTAATAGAGAATGAAACAACAACCAGGCAGTATCCGTCGGGAATGTGGCAACTCCCGCTAGGCATGCTGGTTGTCAAAGTAGCTGCCCGTGCGTCCAATAGAGTGCAGCAGCGTCGCTATGTTTACTGGTTCCTAAGGACCCAAAACTGAATATTAGTTCCAAGTTTTTCATCTCGATTTTTTTAGATTTTCATCTCGATTTTAATTGTAGTGTTTCCTTCGTTCTTAAACATCGATTCACATTAGTTCCTATACACATAAAAAAAAGTTTTGCATCACCCTGATTCATCCAGAAATATGCACACGGAAAATTTGGGGTTTGGGTTTTTGAAAAGTGTATCTAATCACCAAATAGAAACAACGGAAACAACTTTTTTGGATAATTAGATACACTTGTCAAAAACACCCCAAATTATTCCTGTATTCCTGAATGAATCAGGGTGATGCAAAACTTTTTTTGATGTGTGTATTTTTTCACATATAAGTGATTTTCTTTCTACTTCATTTTAACTATGTTGCTCTTTTAACCAGCAACAAAGTTGTGTATCTATTATACTAATATTTTCACGCTACGCATAATTCTTATAAAATTGAGGTGATTCATTCCTAAGTGTTGTAACATAGAATAGTTGTGGTATCGTTAAATCTTTTCATTGGATCCAGGATTTTACTGAGGAAACTAAGGATAATCTGACATAACTACAGGAATTTATTAATCTAACATCATACCTAGCGCAGCTTAGCTAATTTTCTCTATTAAACTTCTCTCCAGTTAACTGCTGTTACTAATCAATGATCGATTCCTAGATAAAATCGGTCTACATATAGAAACTACGTCTTGAAAAGTACTACAAAAATACCAGTACCTATGCATTCATTCGTCAATCCACACTACACCTTTTTTGGCCAAAAGTAGGTACCAAAACGTGTTATTTAAATGTCTTCTTACGTGTAATATTCCTCTTACAAAAATGCATTAGTTTTCTCCTTCTAGAAGGCCAACATTTTCGAATTTAACGTGAGGGTCTGGTCAGTGAAGCCACTAGTTGACCCACCAGTGAATGGTGCGTCGAACATCTTTTGAATCAAACTGAGCGGACGCGGGAATTTGCAGCATCATCATAGCCTGCTGCACTCTATTAGACGCAAGGGCAACTACTTTGACAACCAGCGTGCCTAGCGGGAGTTACCACATTCCCGACGGATACTGCCTAGTGAAAGAACATAAGCAGATATTCTAGAACCTTTTGAAAAAGGTGTTTGCGTGATATTTTTGTGGCCCACCACTGGGACCCCAGGATTTGCGTGACATAGACGCGATCCGCGTCCAATGTGTTAATTAGGAGTCAGCATAACCTCTTGGCAATAAAAAAAAAATCCGTTCACGATACTACCTTCGAGTCTTTAATTTCCAGGTTTACTCTAGGACTTATTGGAAAAGAGAGACAAAATGAACTGCTCGTCGAGAAGATCTGCGTGCGACTCAAAGAAGCAACTTTGGAACGGCAGTGGCAGGACCTGGCCTTCTGCCTCTCCCAACTCTCCTACAATGAGAAGAGCTTGAGGAAACTCTGTGACGCTCTCTCAACTCTCAATGAGCGGCTGATGTGCTCCGAAGTACATTCTGCCATTACTGGAATAATCGGCGTCGCAATGAAATCTATCAACAAACCTCAGCTTAGGGTGAGTAACTCCACATCTGAGTTGGTGAAATCGAGTACTTTCTCCAAGTACTCAGGTGTGGTTGATCAGGGAAGTCGAAGCAATTCAAATTCACTGGTACATGTACTTGAAGTTGCAAGAACTTGTGATGCCACAAGTACTCTTGAATACACAAATACAAGTGCTTGAAGTGGACGAATGATCCAAAGAATTGGTAGGAAAACGGGTCCAAAAAGTTGGAGGTGAAATTGACTCAAAGGGCTAGAAAAATATCCAAAAGATTGGTAGAGAATCTAAATGGTTACTCTACCAACGCCTTGGCCCATTGTATCTATCTCCCCACCACAGTTTGAATCAGCTTCCCTTTCCAACCTATACATAAGTACTTGAATAAGTTAATCATATTTCAAATTCCAAGTACCTACTGTAGATACTTTTACGTGAACATTTTAACATGTTTAATGTTTTAGGGCTGGGGGTCGTTCTGTGAATTCCGACACGCAAATCTGCAACGTTTTTTTTCTTAGTTACCACGGACCGATTTCTTAGTTACCACGTTATATCGGCTCCATTTGGGGTCTAGTTGTACCAAGATGGTCACTGATCAGCTGAGTGAGCTCCAAGGCCATTTTCTCTCCTGTTGAACGCAGTAAGCTGAAAGTTGAGAAGCAGGGTCAATGGAGAATGCTGAAGGCGCCTGAGTGGTCACTGATCTGAGTGATCGGCAATCTAATTTCTCCCTTGCGAGGGAAAAACATTAAACATGATTTAATGTTTTTCCCTCGCAAGGGAGAAATTGAACACATTCATTTTCTGTAAAGATCACTGGTTCTCCATCAATAGCACCTACCACCATCTTTTTATAGTATTATACCTTCTCGTACTTTTTACTTATAAGTATGTTCTGATCAGCTACCTCATCGCATTTCTGTCTATTCTCTTCCTTAGTTCAGTGGTAACGAGCTCCAACTGAGAAATGTAAATATAGTTTAGTCGGAATGGTAGGAGATCGATCCCCTGTCGGTGGAAGTTAATTTTTGATGATAACAAAGTGGCGCAGTCGTACGGACCCGAATGGTCTCCTCAGCATTCTCTGAGAACAATAATTAATTAGTGTTATCCACTGTGTTTCTGATTTATCGTAAAACCAACCCTTAAATTCTCGTAGGGAGCGAACGGTTTTGTCCTACAGTGCTCTGCGTGGTCTCTAAAAATTCTATACTATCTTAAATTGATGGAAAAACAATACCTTCATATCAAAATTTTCTGAGTTAGGTCGTTTTCAAAATTTCAAGCCTTGTTTTTCAACCCTTAGAAGTGACCTACATCAACCAAAATCTTTGGGGCACAACTAGACCCTAAATGGAGCCTACTTACCAAATTTCATCAAAATCGGTCAATGCTAAGTGGGGAAAGTTCCGCATACAGCGGATGGACGGCCAAATTTTTATTCGATTTTTGAATTCCTTGGATTGGACCAATAGAGCGTTCTCACTAGGTTGTAAAACGCCGGCCTCACCTCCCTGACTAGGTAACGGAGTACCTAAGATTTCCTAACGGGGAAAAGATGTGATCAGCTACCTCTTCGCATTTCTGTCTATTCACTTCCTTAGTTCAGTGGTAACGAGCTCTGACTCGGAAGTGTAAATGTAGTTTAGTCGGAACGATAGGAGATCGATCCCCAGTCGAGGGAAGATAATTTTTGATTATTCAAAAGTATTTTAACAACTATACTCTGCTTACTTGCATTTCTCCTGGCATGACATCTGGTCGTCCATGGAGCATATAAGTATTTTGAAACCTTCATGATCTTATTTATTCACATTATAATTTATGTTGAAAACTCAATTCATTATTTTGTTTATCTCATCTTTGCACAGGAGATCGCTCAAGAATGTCAAGCTAAACTTGACCAACTCCTATCAGTAAAAAAAGACAACGGGGTTGATGAATCCCAGGTTCCACCTACATCTGATTCGGCTGAAGGCAAGGAGATTGAAGATGTTTTCTCGACTCCAAGCAAACCTCCTTCCACAAGGAGCGGTCGTTCGACCTCCACTCGTCTGCGGAAGAGGAAATGATTATCTGAATAAGGTCCATCCTTTTTGTAAATTGTATCATAGTCCTTTTTGTACGTCATACCTATACCTACTCCGAGTCCTAAAGCTCTGTCCTTCGGTGCTTCCTGACCCATGTCAATTATTGTATATTATAAGTTCTCAGCATAGTATATTTTGTTAGCTTTTGCATGTGATATAGAAATGTTCTCAAATAAATAAACACATAATAGGTGCAATCTGGTTTATTCATACGAAGTGAACTTAACAAACACTCATTAAATGAGTCATAACGTGGATCAAAGTTCGGAATAAAGCAGAACATTGTGTCCAAAATTTGAGTGGATTACTTTTCAGATCCATTTCATCCATTAACAGCACCTGCATTCGAGTATTTATACGATTATTGGGAGAATTACTTCTTCACTTGTTCAGACCTGGGACTGAGAAACTGGTTTGATATGATAAAATAAATACGATTCTTGATAAGATGTGATAACAAAACAGCCGATATTAGCGCTCCATAAAATGAATACCAGGACACTCCAATCAGCCCGGGAATGAATATGCCGACAAACTGGCCAAGTAGGGTTCAAAAAATGCTTTCATTGGACACTCACCAGTGATCGGCATTTCGAAGAGTGCTTGTAAAGAAAAGGTAAAAAATGGGAATCTCAAGACATTAATGTACTATGGTCTGAAGAAACTGACAGACCAGAATGCTCATCACCTCATATGATGCAAAACAGGCCTTATGGTTGACCTCAAAAAGCCGGAACACCAGGCTAATGACAGGCATTCAGACGGGACATTACGACTTTCGAAGAATGTTGAACATCGTGGACAGTCGCCTTTCACCAATGTGTCCCTGCGAACAAGAAGAGGAAACAGCCGAACACTTCTTGTGCAGATGCAATCAATTTTGGAGATCCAGAATGGAAGCGTTGGGTCACCACATTGTGGAACGCGCATCCCTGCGAGCAATTTCGTGGAAATGCATAAAGAAATTTGCTGATCTCAGCAAAAGTGAGGTAGCCGGCAGAATCTCTTTAATTTAAAGGGGCCTCGAAAAAGGGAGAGTATAAGCCATTAAAGCCTGAAACTATTTTCCAATGGTAGCAGTGAGTGGCTCCTGGTGATTGAATGGAAACTACTAGTTTCAGCGCGTCCTGCTGGATCCAAATACTTTTGAATACATAGCTACCCAAAAAATGACCAAAATCTTGGCAGGTAATGATACGGCTTAACCATTGATGTGTGTCATTGGAACGTTTGTAACAGTGACGAATAATTTCTGAAACGACCAATCGCCAAACATTTGGGGACAATAGAAATGACGGGTCAGATCGATTACTGAAGCATCTAACACTAAGTTACGTATGCAGGTGAACTCGTACGTATAAACCTCATCCAACAGCGCAAGTGTTGAAGCAGCAATTCTTTTGGGGAACCAAAGTTTTCCCGGCTGATTCAATCAACACTAGGAATCACTTGATCCTGCACTGATATTGAGACAGTATTTGTGTCCGATCGTGATAAATATATTCCGAATTTCATTTTTCCCTGAAACGCGGCAGTGAGTGTCGTGAGAGGTTCCTTGGTTTTCAGTCCGGTGTCTTGATCGATGCAGATCATCTGGCATCGTGAACACGGTCCGTCGACCTGGAAAAAAATGGATGACACTGATTATGGATTATTTTACTAAATCTCAATAATACAGGGTGTTTACGAAAGAATATCGGAATTTTGAAAAATCGTAACTCGGGCAGTTTTACATGTAGTGCGGTTAAACTTGAGTTGGAATGAAACATGGAAACCTGGTTTTGCCTACCACCGCTAGATGTTGGGCTTTATGGGTTTATCAGTAATCATGGGAACCCGACAGCAAAAAGCAAGAGCATCTAGGGAAAGAAATTGGTGGAATAGCCCGAGCGCTATCTAGTGATGATTAGATGAACCTTCTCTTCTTTATTGGCAAGATGGATGCACCTCTGTTATCGACCAGTGGTAATGTCTGTAGATCCCTGCCTACTCTATATGAAACCAGAAATTTGCCCTCAATGAAAAAGGCAATCAAATCTGAGGCATCAATAATAAAGTATTAAGTCTGAAATGAAAATCTATGTACTCGTAGGTAAACAACATTAATTTTTGAAGCATTCTTTTATTTGCGAAAGAATTAGAAACACATCACACGATACCTACATCACATAAGCCAACTGATAAGAGAGATAACCTAGGTTTTTGGAGCTCTGGAATCTTATCTTCGCTAGGCAGCGCTCACGCCTTTCCACTACTTTCTTCCCCTAGATGCTCCTGCAAAACGTGTTTTGTGTTTTAGAATTGGCAAAAATGCTCATTCTTTTTTGAAGGGTTGCCAGTCAATGGGGACAGGTATCTCGAAATGCTGCAACGATGGCTATTCCCCCAATTTTGAAGAACAGGGCAATTTTGATCATTAGAAATTCCAACAAGATGGGGCACCACTTCATTGGTCTCTTCGGGGTACGCGAGTTTTTGAATGACACTCCCCCATACTGATGGATAGGTAGAAGTTCTGCGGAAGACTTGGTTCTTCACCTGTGGTCTTCTCGATCCTGATATGACACTTTGTGATTTCTTCCTATGGGGGCACATAAAAGACAACGTTTTCGTACCTCTTCTAGCCAAGAATTTGGTTGACCTGAACGCCCCATAGTAGCCTCAGTGGCGACTGTGACACCAGACATGTTATCTATCAAGAGTGTGGGATGAACTGAGTTATCGTTTCGATGTGATTTATGTTTCCAGTGGTGGACATATCGGACATCTGCGACTACCAAAATAAAATCTATGGAACCTAAACTTTAATTTTCTTCTTCCTTCAGTTGTCTATTTTGAATAAAGCATTTCAAAACTCCGATATTCTTTTGAAGACACCCTGTAAGATAAGGAACTTTCACCAATTAAATGAACGTATCACTTTTTAATGTGAAGCAACTAACTAGCTGTATTACAATATTTCTACAAGAAAAAATCCAAATTCGGGGCCGAGATAAGAACCGATCTCTGCGGCAAAGATCGTGAGTTCAAGTCTCGGTCACCGGCCGTGTTTTCGGGCAATTGAAGCTCGCCACCCCCCGCTTCCCAACCCAGGGTGGTGAGACAATGGGAGGCCATGAGCGAAATCATCAGAACAAATTGTGATCTTCCCTTTGGAAGACAGCTAATGACGTCCGCCAGGAATGGCAGTTGGACGAAAATTCAACCTGAATTGGTTGTTTACTTACCGACTTACTTTTACTTACGAAAAGTCAGGATTTTTAAAGTAAAAACCCATCTTAGGTCAAATTTTCCATTCCTGGAGGACGTCATCAGCTGTTTTCCAGAGGGAAAATCAGAATTGGTTCTCATGATTTCGCTCAAGGCGGTCTCTTTCACTTAAATCAGAGAAGGTTGAATTATGGATGTGGTACGTAGAAAAGTAATTATTTATGCCCATCTTGTATTATGCGACTCAGTCCTTACATTGAATGCTATTTTCCCGATGGTAAGTTTCGTCCAACTTCTTTCCAAAAATTCTTCTTCCAAGCCACTCATTACCAAATTACTTCTGAACCGATTAATCATACTTTCCTGCAACAAAGAAATAAATTAGTGATATTGTTATTTTCAAAATTAAATTCGGTCGTACATCTTGTCTGAGCTAACGTACTTTGCTACATTCGGAGTCCTCTTCCAGTTTATCCGCTAACCACTTCACACTTGCGTCGTTTATGAATAAAAATTGCGATTGGTTAGAGAGTGTTAGAGCTCCTGCAATGAAAAATTATATGAACTGGTTTTATATTTACATAAATACGAGTTCATTACCTGACAAATAACGAGGGACTCTCAAATACAGTATTTTGCTTCCGGGTCTACCAAGGTAGCAGAAGCTTGTGGTCTGTTCAGAGAGGCAGTCCTGAACGGTTCGGAGGAGTCCATTCGCCTCTATCCCCTTCCCTTTTCAGTTCCGAACTGGTTCCGGACTGCCTCTCCGAACAAACCCTTTGTTGTCACTTTTCAAGGTTGAAAAAAAATGTTCTCCAAAATCAAAATTTCCACTCTCGTTTTACGCTTCAGACCTTCCTGAACAATTTTGGTTCCGTGTCTGTCTGTCTGTGTGTGTGTCATGAAATCCTTTTTAATGGATATAACTGTACAAAGTTATTGTCCAATTTCGATTAAATTTTCAGGGATTGTTCGGGTTGGCGTGTTGACGGTCCCCTATGAAAATCATCACCCCCGGACTGATATTAGCCACTGCGCATGTGCAACCGTGAATTCCTTGTAACAGCCATAACTTCTACATTTCCCATCCGATTTCGACTAAATTTTCAAGGTTCATGCGGATTGGGGTGTAGATGGTCCCCTATGAGGGTAGTGCAAGGTACTTAGAGATTGGTGTTTTGAGATTAACTACTATGCATCGGATCATCTATACAATCGTGTTTTTTTATTCAAGTACGTATCTGCAAGTAAAACTCCCAGAAACGCTTCCTAAAACGCTGAATATTGTTACACAATGGTTTATTATTTTATTGTATAGATCGCCCGTCTGTATAGAACGCGTGTTTTCCATTAATACTACTAGCAATAACATCGCTATTCGAGAGTTGTGGTTGCCTTCATTACGAAATAATTGATGGTTGCTGAGGAAGCACAACTGAGTACAAGACGGAGCTCAATTCAGAGAAATGACTTACGATTGCATTAATTTCATCAGCTGTGGTTTGAACAGATCAGGCCAATTTTCAGTGAACAGTATTTTACGATTCACACTCGAGTTTCTGATTTATTGTATGTCCAACCCAAGGGGGTCTCCGTCGGTCGCCGTTTGTTCTTCGCTCCGGGTTAATATTTTCCCCAATTACCGACGCCCAAATTTTAAAAATTGTAGGGTGGAGTGGGGCAATTGCGACCCAAAATGTCAATAGTTCAACTTTGATCCTCTGTAACTTTCCTTTGAAAACGCTATTTTCACTTTTTTTTTTTTAAATGAGTAGCTTATTTTACGTAGATTACGATGCACTCTTCGAATTGTACAAAAGATTTACTTCTCATGGTCCAAACTGTGTTTTTTAAAATTTCGACCGACTTCCGCATTTGCCCCACTAATCGGGGCAAATGCGGAAACGGCCTGCGAATCCCTTAAAAACAGTTGGTTGCATTGAATGGGGTAAATACAAACAAAGCCCATTTCAATACGAACAGAACGCTATATTTAATTTTTTTCTCCTCCACTTTTTTATGACCAAAATGAACTTTCCTGCGCCAACTGGTTTGCACTTTATCTTTCAAATGACTCTTTCTTGAGTGAATAATTTTCCCTTGAGGCCTGATTTCGAAAGTGGGAGAGGAAAATGAAGATATTGTGTATTTTTAAAGGTTCATCTCCAATTTTTGTCCTAGAACAGAAAGGCCACTCAGTCTAATAGTTGTTATAGGTTGCTTATTTTGCACTTCCGCATTTACCCCATACTGCAATTTTGCTGGGGCAAATGCAACCCATGTTATCATCTCTACAAATGATCGTGATATAAACGATTTCATAATGAACACTGTTAAACTGACTCATGTAAAGAAGTTTCAAGATGGAACAGACGTTACTGCCCCACTGCACCTCATGGAAAACTTATTTCTTGGCAATAACCCGCCACTCGTCTGAAGAGCTAATCACTAGTGAGTCAGGATAACGTTAGGAATAAGCAGCTGACTGGCGAGAGCCCGCCTTTTCCGACAGGTAAGGGTTACCAACATAACTGGGTACACATTGAGAAGGTTTCTGAGGCAAGGCGCTCAAATGGCGTCATTTTCAAAACCATTTCCGCATTTGCCCCATTTCCACATTTACCCCACTCCACCCTACCTAAATTTGAAATTTTCAAGGATTTTTTAAATTCATTAGTGCATCTGCTGAGTGAATTGAAAAACTAAAAGATTGCCGCTGAAATTATCAAAATCAAACAATAATTGCCGGCAAAAAATGGGAAAAACCGTTTATTCAGTTAGGTTTTCCCAAGCGATGTTCTCTGTTTTCAAGTGCTCAAGTGATGTTCGTAGTGCCTACATAATAAATTTCAGTTGGAGAATTAGGTGATCTCAATACTAATCGATTGGGATTTTACACCAACCTGAATTTTGCTTATTCGTCCTTTTATCGTCCGGGAGCTGCCTGATAAGTCGGAGTCCAGGTCGATTCAATACGTCAGACAACCAAGTGGCCACGTCATTCCCACAGTCGTATCCTCTAATACGGTCGCCGCAAACTTTGCTCTGGCACAGGGAGTAACCATCTTTGATTTTTCCATCGTTCAATGGATTCAAGGTGATGCAGATACTATCTTTTCCTGTGTAAAGATTAAATTTTTAGAGTTGGAATAGTAATCAGCAACTGGCAGGATACATCAGGAAGACAAAATATAAAGCGGTGAGCAATTATGATGTACAACAAATATACGCACGAATTCATTATATACCGGGTGTCCCAGAAGTTATGGTCCACCCTCCGGCATTTCCTTATTTAATCACGTAATAAAATGGGCCCAACGCCATTTTTTATATTTTTTTGTAAAGAATTCAGAAAAAATACTTTTGCGCGAAAAAATTGTGCGCAATTGACACTAACTTTGTTTTTTCAAATGGGAACCCCCATTTTTTATTGCAGATTCAGATTCTACGTCAAATTTCATGAGAAATTCATACCCGAACCGATGTTTTTCATTGCGCGCAACTGGTACTTTTCGCGCGCAAAGTGACCAGGGTGCGCAAAAGTGGATTTTTTTAACCCCAAGTGTGGCACATTTTTTTTTTCATTATTTTTGACGCTGAATCACGTGGTGAGGTCCTTTCTTCGATTTCATTGTTATTTTTCCAAATTTAGAAGGAAAAATAATGTTTTTGGACTTAATTTTCCCTCCCCCTTTCGCGATACGGGCTGGGGACCGGCTATGACAGGATTAAAAGTAAATTCCTCTCATCTAAATGTTAAAAAATGTTGGAATGTAGGTCGGTACTACTTTAATGTAAAAAAAAAAATCAATAAGCTTTTTTAATTTCATTATTACTATCTTAGTTTTTTATTACTACTTTTTTCGGAGATTTTGTAACTTTTAATTTTTTTTTTTAATTTTGAGATGAGAAGCTTTTTGATTTTTTTTTAAACATTAAAAAATTTTTTTTTAATTTAGAAGTGAGGAATTTATTTTTAATCTAGCCAGTAATGCGGAAGGGGGAGGAAAAATAAAGTCCAAAAACATTATTTTTCCTTCTAAATTTGGAAAAATAACGATGAAATCGAAGAAAGGACCTCACCACGTGATTTAACGTCAAAAATAATGAAAAAAAATGTGCCACACTTGGGGTTAAAAAAAATTCACTTTTGCGCACCCTGGTCACTTTGCGCGTGAAATTTGACGTAGAATCTGAATCTGCAATAAAAAATGGGGGTTCCCATTTGAAAAAACAAAGTTAGTGTCAATTGCGCGCGATTGTTTTGCGCAAAAGTATTTTTCCTGAATTCTTTACAAAAAAATATGAAAAATGGCGTTGGGCCCATTGTTTTACGTAATTAAATACGGAAATGCCGGAGGGTGGACCATAACTTCTGGGACACCCGGTATATAAATAGCTACATACTTTTATTAATTTTGGACAATTTTCTTTTTTGAAAAACACATTGACATCAGAAATTTTGTGCTGAATCCGAATATACCATATATTACCATGATTGTGAAGGTAATAACCACAAAAAACTGGAAACCCCATTTTTTGGACTTTTTTGAAATTTGGATCATTTTGGATAGTCCAAAATTTCTGGCTAACGAACTTGACCTATTGTTTGTTGTCACGAACAGTTTATCAAAAAGTAAAAAAAAATCTAAATGATTACTCAAGTTATCGTGCGGAATAACGATTTTTGGTTTTTGGCGATCGTTTCAGACTGTTCCTAAACGGATTTCAGTGTAAAATTTTTTCGAAAAAGTCCATTCTAAAAATTTTGAGGCCATTGCAATAGCTTCATTTTCCTTGAAAAAGCTAAAAGAGAGGCCACTAACGTGCCCGTGGAACCTTTTCACAAGCGCAGTATCCACGGAACCTGTGAACTTGTCGAAACGTTGACAATTGGTGACGATCCAGCTGCCAATTTTGGCGGAGTCCATTTGGAATCCCTGAAAGTGGCTGGCCTGTGACTAACCTTCCTATTTATTACAGTAATTTTGTTTACTGTCAATTATCATCATTTTCCATTCGTTACCAAGAAAACAAAACCAAAATATAGCGTGCCTCCAGCACTTTGTGTCACTTAGGACGCCAATGACAACGAACCAACATCTTTTCCAGCTGGATTTGTCTTTACTCGCTGGGGGCAGTTAGCAACGTGATGCGCGCTCTAGGTAGACGTTCCCAGGCTCATTGAACTGACGTTGCCCTTGGCTGCAAAAACTCCCTATTAATACACATCTAAGTAAAGAAAAATTGGCTAACCTTTAAAAGTTATGCGCAGCTGATTATTCGTCTCGTCTATGTAAGGCCTGATGAGACATAACAGTGGTTCTGACTTTTGAGTTAGTGCGACTCCAGATTCTGTAGTAACCATCCACTGTCTGTCATACCTGATGAACGAAGAAAGTGAACAACAAATTATTTTGATACGTTGGGCATTTTGATACAAATTGACGCGGAGTAACAAGAAGAATAGAGAGTTACAGCAACATTTGGAACTGTCATTCCTTGAGAAACTGCTAAGGCGAGCATCGAGATGCTAACTTTCCAATGTGAGTCTCACATCAATCCCGTGAGGCTCACAACATTGCTTAAGACACTGACATTGCTCAGAAGTAAGATACTGACATTGCTTAAGATTTTACAACACTCCATAGGTAACGTTAACTCAATCCGCAGTTTTTTGTTTTTGTGGAACCAATTAAGGAAAATAGGGAAGTATTTATATTTATTTATTCTTTTTTTTAAGATTGGAGCAGATGGTTAATTTTTTATTTTTTAAATAAACGCTTCATGGCTATGGCCCCGGGCTAATGCCAAATGAAGGGGAAAAAAGAAGAAAAAAACAGGGAGGAAAATATAAGGAAATCAATGAAGTATGCTCGTTTATTACCCAAAATAATCGTAAAAGTAGGTATGAATAAGTAAATGGAAATTAATGTGAGTAATCGTGCATTTCAGTCTATCCCCTTGACTGAGGAGTAGATGACAGACAACCGAATTCATCGAGATTGGTAGTTTATGATCGACCTTGGACTAATCTTTCTTTTCGTATTATATTCCAATATTACCTTTTCGAACATCCGCCGTCCACACTTCAGACGCCACAACAGACCGATTCACTTCAAGGGAAATGTACTTATAAGAGATCAATTCTTCAATCTTCAATTCACTTTACCGTGAGCCCAAAGATAAAGAACTTGCAAAACATTCACCAAAAAACTTCAAAACGTAAGAAACAGACTGATCAGCTGATTGATGGTGGCCATTAGCTCAGCCACGAAAACAAGGAGTTGAGTAGTAGGTTATCTCAAGGGATTTACGTGACTCGCAAGTTAAGCTTGGTTCACATAGGTGCGTAATGTCCGTAATCCGTAATGCGCAAAAAGAGAAGTGGGGTGGTCCGTAATCCGTAAAGTCCGTAATGCGTAAAAGAGCGTTCACATGGCCAAATGATTACGCAGAAGCGCGCAGTAGGTTCTGCGCAGAATTGTTTTCCCGCTCGCCTTTTTTCCCGCGTTCAGCTGTTTCGCCCTGTTGCTCGCCCTGTTGTTCGTCTTCTTGGTGATTTGCCTACTTGTAGGCCCGGTGAATGGGCAAAAATTAGCTATAGCTAACAGCTAAAAGCTACAGCTAAATTAGCTACGATTTAGCTGAAGCTAGCAGCTAAATATTTAGCTATTAGCTGTCGATGAACAGCTAAAATTTCTAGCTAAATTAGCTATTAGTTGAAAAATTAACTAGCTAATAAATTAGTTAGCTAATGCCCAACTCTGGGTATACCCATTTCGGAAAACGAGGTAAATACCTTTGATGTAAGAAAATAATGTTATTGAATTGTTGTGAAGAATCGCAATGTTCAAAACCAAATTCTCTCAAAAATGTCTTTTAACCCACGTTTTCGGAAGTTGAATCAATTGAAAAATAGGTTTTCGGAAGTTGAATCAATCATATTTCTACATAATAAGCAGACTTCTTTCATACGGTTATTGGAGAATGATTTGATTTCTGAGTATTTATTGACATAATTTGATTGGACGAGATCGATGAGGCTCTCATTAAAATCACTTAAATTCATATCCAGCAAAGCACAATGCAAAAACGAAAATGAAAACCAAATAACAACACGAAATCCGGAATTGGCAATCGGATTGTTTGGTCAATAAAGTTTATTGAAATTTTATAATTTTTATAATTTCTCGTTTTATTTTATTGAAACCAAAAAACGAGACCGAGTCAACGACGAACAGCTGAACGATGAACAGGCGACGAGAGCTTTCACGAAGTTTGCCGAAATTTATCGAAGTTCATCCGTAATGCGTAAAATATCTAATTTTACAAAACGATACACTCCGCTCCAAAAGTCTTCGCCCGCAAAGATTGCTCCCGCCCCCTAAATTGGCTCCAGCCAATAGCATCCAATTACGCACTACGGATTACGGACATTACGCACCTATGTGAACCAAGCTTTACGCGAGAGAGCCGAGACAGCAGTGTCCTGTGAGCCTCACGACATGCTTGAAGCTCACATTTTCGATGTGAGTCTCGCGTTTTTTTACATATCTTGGCCCGCTGTAACTCTATTATACCAACTTTTCTTACAGTAGACAAATCTCAATTAAATTTTGTTAAGTCGTAGACTCATGACGTCACAGTTCTGTCGATATGCCTCAAACATTCGACTATACTGGCCTCCCTCGAATGTCCGCCATTGTTGACACCTCCCATATCAGCGCTTATCACTATCTTAGCGTATCACTTCTTGAATCGTTATGCACAATAATAGATTATCCAGTCTCGACAAAAACACCTGTTCATCTAAGGTAAGAATTTACAAAATGAGTTGACTCCCGTGACAAACGATGTACATAAATTATTGCTGATGCCAGAAAACTACAATTTCAAATAAAAGTTAACTTACTTCAACCCCTTAGTATCAATGTCCCATTTTTCCACGGAGAATCGGCCACATGATTTTATAGGATAGAGAAATATTTTAGATATATAAGGGCTTCTGAAACATAAATAAAGATATTTTCACGTAAAAATTTATGTAAATCTCATACTTTTAGGTATAGGCTTGGCTGTTCCCTATGTTAGTAAAACGAGTTACCTGTCACTTCGCACAACGTTAACTGAATCGCGCTGATCAATGATTCTCAAATTCACTTGTGCTGGCTGCACCAATGAGTCGCGTGAGAGATTCTTCGATTCTATTTCATGTCTATCCAAATAATCAGGCGTTTGGTCCGAGTTGAGGTTTCCATTTTCTGACGTGTAGTTTGAAATATTCGTGTGGAATTTATGTCGAAGGACGTTGGACTGGTGCGTCCAAGAAGCGGGTATTCTGTGTAAGGAGGGTTGAAGGACGAAGCACGTTTCCAACATGCGAAGGAGTCTATCTACATCGTTTTTGGTGTTGTGCGCTCCAAAAGAGATTCTCACAGAACCTGTAGGCCTCCCATCAACTAGATCATGATCGTCTCCACAAACGTGTCCTGCCTAGCATCAAACACAGGAACATTCATAATGCATACGTCGGACTTCAAAAGTATAAAGGTGGCCTTTCACAAGCGCTCCATCTAGCCAAATGGCGCGGTGGCACGCCAAAGTAGTAGTGTGAATCGGAAAAACCACCGCGATTCCGATGGATATCCGGGCTGTCCAAAATCCACCGCGCCACACCATTTGGAGCGCTAGTGAATGGCCAGGTTAAAAGTCTAGCGGCTGTCCATCCCTAGCTGAAGGATTTTCTCCTAGAGCTCGTAGTAGCAAAATAAATACAGTAACCCAATTTTGAAATTAAAATTACAAATTAATTTCCCTTAAACGTTTATTAAAATGCTAATCTCTACAAAACGTACCGCGTAATGACTTCGGACGTCTTCCGTAGTAAGATTGAGGTGCCTTCGACATGCTCCTGGATTACAGAAACAGCCTGTTCTCAGTTGTATACCGTGCATGTTCGCCATATTAAGGACCTGGAATTATAAAGTTCAAAATGTTGGGATTGACTGAATAGTACTGTTAATATTTCATATTCTACTCACAGTTTATCATTGAAATTTGGATTTCATAAGAAATCAGTCAGGTAAGTATACAGAGGTTTCCGTCCATCGAGCGGTTTCCATGAGGTCCAAAGAAACATTTCCAAGGACTCGGATTGGTGGACGGAGCAGGTAACTACGAGGGTGGATCAAATATAAACGGGACTTTATTTTTATTTTTTTATTTTATTTGTTAGAAAATAAAAAGCGGGTATATGTCACTTTTCTACATAGTCTCCTGCTTTTGTGACACATTTTTCCCAGCGAATAGGAAGTTTTTTAATCCCAGCATCAAAAAACGATGAAGGTTGCGTCTGAAGCCAATTGCGCACGAACCCCTCGACCCCCTCATCATCCTCGAATCGCTGTCCGCCTAGGGCTTCTTTAAGTGGCCCAAACAAGTGAAAATCACGGGGCGATAGGTCAGGGCTGTAGGGAGGATGATCAAGTGGAGTCCAATGCATTTCTTCCAATTTTTGAACAGTTAGTAGAGCTGCAGTATGGGGCCTTGCATTGTCGTGGAGGAGGATGACGTCACGAATTGGTTGATTCCGTCTTTTGCTGCGATATGCAGCCCTCACCTGAGTCAGCAGCTCACAATAGTAGGCAGCATTGATTGTTCTTCGCTCATGCAAAAAATCAATGAGAAAACGCCTCGATAGTCGAAAAAAACAGTTGCAAGGACCTTGCCAGCAGACAGTCGAGTTTTTGCTTTCACTGGGGCTGTCTCCCCCTTCCTCCGCCACTCCATACTGGCTTGCTTCGATTCGGGTGTGTAATGATGGACCCATGTTTCGTCGCAGGTGACGATGCTAGCCAAAAATGCTTCCCCTTCTTCCTCAAACCTTGCAAAAAGCCTCTGACAGACCTCCAAACGTCTCAACTTCTGATCTGCAGTCAAAAGGCGAGGGACCCATCTGGCACACACTTTACGGAATCCTAGGTGCTCTGTAATGATCGTTTGGCAGCTCCCATAACTTACCCCTACCTGCTCAGCGATTTCGGAGACAGTCACACGTCGATCATCTTCAAGAATGTCAAGAACCGCTTGAATGTTCTCATCCGTAATGCTGCTCCGGGGACGACGATCGTGTTCCTCATTCTCTACTCGTTCTCTTCCCTCCTGAAACTCTTTGTGCCAGGCAAACACACGGGTCCTAGAGAGGGTTTGGTCCCCGAACTGGGCAGTCAACCTTTGAAAAATTTCCGAAGGTTTGACTCTTTCACGGGTAAGAAATTTTATGATAATTCGTTGCTCAATGGAAACGGGCACCTTTTGTTCAGACATCGCGATAACTACTCATGAAAGGTTGTAAAGGGGGAGACGCCCCCCTCATCCACCTTCTAATGAACCTGTTCAAACAATCTCGAAGTGACAGGCCCGCTTCTGTCAACCGTCGGCGCTCAGAGGTCAGAGTCCCGTTATATTTGATCCACCCTCGTAATAGGGTGTGCGCACGTTTTTTTTTTTTTTTTTTCCTTAGAAAAGAAGGTTTTGAAAAGACGCGAAATTCGGCTCCCACACAAAAAAATTACAGATGGTAAGGAAAATTATCAGTTTAACAATCCTGCGAAATGCCACGTCAAAAACGCTGGAGAATGTGATAGGCTGGCTGTCACGAGGTAACCAACATTGTGAAAATCCATCTCTAATAAAACTTCCGTCATTATACCGTACGCCAACAATATTCCTTCCTCATTATAACCCTCCAATGGCCAATGCCCTCAAGTCTTACCTACTTCACTTCGATACTTTGGGCGGAATTCACAGTTATTGTTCAAGGAAGCGTTGAGGAACTCCTCACCCGAGGAACTCTTCAGAGAGATAAGGAACTCCTCGGATTTTAGTATTCATAGTTCAGATGAGGAACTCCTTGATCTGAGCCTTGAAGTTCCTCAACCAGCAGTTTACAGCACTGTTAGCATGTTTTCCCTATTTTGAGGGAGGGAAACGCGAAATTTCCCCGTTTGGAGGGAAGAAAATGAGGATATTCCCCGCAGCAACACATCACTGTATGTAACCCAACCCGATGGTTAACAAAAAAGTGTTGAGGAACTCCTTAAGGTACCTTTTCATGTATACCTCGATATTCTACTCCTTTTGAGCCGATTTCAAGGATTTCCTCAACGTCGAGTTAGGATTGTGAATACGACGTTGAGGAAATGGTCAGTGACTCGAGGAACTCCTCAAGGATTCCCTCGACATGACGATTGTGAATAGCGCTGAGCATGCGAAGGTTCCTCATTGCCTCCTTGAGGATTTCCTCGGGGTTGAGCAATGACTGTGAATTCCGCCCTTCATCTCGTATTTACTTTACCTCTCATTCTCACTTCGAATTTTCTGTCTGGTGTCAGGTTTATATTCACAATAAGTTGTGAAAAGAGAAGTTACTGAAGTTCGAAAGGAAATATTTCATTCCACGATTTCAATCCGGGATGTACTGGATAATCTGATGCGGAACAAGTTGTTATCAGTGCCCAACCAAGATTTTTTTTAATGTGACAGTTTGATGGTTTTATAAAAACTACGATTATGATGGTATTAGATACTGTTCACAAAGCATCATCAAAATTTAGTAGGTAGGTTCACAAACAAGAAAAAATATAGTCAGTAAATCTACGTCCTCAACACAGGGACAGCGAGTTTGTGTGCTGTGTGTTTGTCAGTTGAAATAAAAGAAAGCAAACTTACCTTCTGTTTTTCTGACCACTCGATTCACTCGTTCAAGAATCCGGATTTTCAATGATCCGTGAAATCTCATATCCGTGAAGTCCATCGACAGAATATTCTCGCTAGTTCCTTGTGAAAACCTATCTTGTACTTCCTTCAGAAGCTCCATAACAATTTTGGTTGAAGGGAAAAGACCACACAATGGCACAGAAATAGCTTTGAAAGCTATTTCAGCTGTGAGAACCGATCCCCCAAATTAATGTAGGAATATAGAGACGAGATACGGAAAACTACCAAACGTCAAATTGTCAACAAAAGGTACCAACTTCGTCACACCAAACTCCCACATTTGCGGTGCGGATTTACTGCTGCCTAGCGGTCGTTCCGCCTCAAGTTTCTGCTAGAAATGACGTAACAAGCACCTTGGCGGCACAGCAAACTGCCAAACTTTCTGAATGCAATCGCTTATTCATGAAAACACTTCAGGTTGTTTTCTCTGGCTTTTCCGAATCAGAGGGTTCCTAAGATCACGATTCATGTGTTTTTTTTTCCCGATTTTCGTTGGCTCCCAAAAAATCGCCTTACACATACATGCTCGCCAAAAAAAACTTTTGCCAAAATCAATTTGAATTTTTGGCAACTCAATTTGAACTTTTGGCAAATCCCTTACGTTTCGACAACTGGAGTTCTCGTCCAAGTTTTTTACTTCTTAAACGTTCAATAAAGTGTTTTTTCTCTCTCTCAAAAAAAGAGGAATTTTATGGGTTTGTTATGCGAGAGGGGTACAAATATAACTAACCTCAGCGTACCCTACGTATTCACCGTTGGCTCGCAGCATGTTGAAGTTGACAATGTTTCCCTGGCAGGAGTCATGATCGTAAGGCGTGTCTGCGTATAGCTTCACTGCAGGAGAACCGTTAGAGTGATGTAGCTTCAGCAATGCATAGAAAGCGTACCTTGCCAAGCTGAAGCAATGTCTGGAACATTAGAATACGCACATGAATAATGTACTGAGGTACACCGATACTTGTCTTTTAGTTTGTTGCTATGACCATTTTGGCACAAATTTGAAATTTTTTCTAAATAATTGTTCACGTTGTCGTCCGGAGTGACACAAATGAAAAATATCAGAAACTGTTTTGGAATGCTTCAAAATGAATTACAGAGAAACCAATGCGAGTAGGCTGAGATCTAAACAATTCACCCCTTCCTAAGGATATACAAGGATTTATCCATAGGTAAAAGTAGAAGCATGACACATTTTCAACGTTTTAGCATGTTTAATGTTTTAGGGCTGGGGGTCGTTCTGTGAATTCCGACACGCAAATCTGCAACGTTTTTTTTTCTTAGTTACCACGGACCGATTTCTTAGTTACCACGTTATATCGGCTCCGTTTGGGGTCTAGTTGTACCAAGATGGTCATTGATCAGCTGAGTGAGCTCCAAGGCCATTTTCTCTCCTGTTGAACGCAGGAAGCTGAAATTTGAGAAGCAGGGTCAATGGAGAATGCTGAAGGCGCCTGAGAGGTCACTGATCAGCTGAGTGATCGGCAATCTAATTTCTCCCTTGCGAGGGAAAAACATTAAACATGATTTAATGTTTTTCCCTCGCAAGGGAGAAATTGAACAGAGTTTTTAGTAAATTTATGAATTCTAGAACTTCCAAAACACCTTGATTTTCAGGTAGGTACCTGAAGAATTTTGCAATGTCTTGAAAGAGTATGTTTTTTGTATCTTTACAAATAAAAATTACTCTTGGTCAATATGTCTCTTATGTCTTCCTTAACCACTCATCCGATTTCTATGAAACTTCCGAGATTGGTTGGATGCGAGCATGCGAAGATTTCTGAGTAGTAAAACTATTGTTCCGATAGATGGCGCACGCTTGCAGCAGCGAGTATTTGAAATAAGGTAGCAATGAAGGAAAATACATATGTCTACAAGGGAAACATCCCACGGACAGTAAATAGATCAAGAAGAAGAAGAATAAGGTAGCAAACTCCATGCAATGCAATATACGAGTAATTGGCTGGACTTATCCTAAGAAACTATCATGTTGTTGGTGAATCCTGAGTCCTCTCCAAAATACTTGATTACCGATTGATACAAATCGGCGCTGCCGTTCATGTGAGCGATTTCTACGTTCAAATAACCAACAACTCAAGTAATTATATAATTTTGAGGACTTTTATTTCTACAATCTATGATATGTGGTTATATGTGGAGAAGGAAGCGGTAAAACCCAGTTCTTATTCGTCAGGCTAGCCTGAGTAAATGGAATGACGAATGAGAACTAGGTTTTACTGCTTCCTTCTCCACATATAACTACAATACGACTAGTGTAGGAGTACATAACAACAATCTATGATTCACACAATGACCTCGATACTTGCCTCCTCAGAAGTGTGAAATCGCCAATCATATCTTCCATTGTATTAAACCCATGAATCAATGTTATAATTGATAAGTAGTTCAACGTTCCATCCTCGAATCTGATAAAATAAAATTAGGTACATAAAATTATTATAAACTCTCAACTTTGTTAATAATTTGAGAATTTAAAAAACATGCGAAGGAAGTTTTTGAAATGATTATTCAGTCAAAAATTATGTCGCACATACATGATGCAAAATACCCTTAGCTAAGAGTTTAAGAGCACTCCCAAACCCCCGTGGTTAGGGTGTGTCCAAACAAAACTAGGTTCCCCATAAAAAATTATGCAATGACCTCGAAAATAACGAACAGTCGTTGAGGCGTATTGTGTTGAAAATCATACTTTTAAACACTATGAAACCTGACCATAAATATTAAGCCACCTAGGACCCTCATCAAACCATACCCTTTCTCAAATTATGTAAGTAATGGGGAATTTGCCTCAATTCGAGATACCTACTGGAATTTCAAGTCAAATCCTATAATAGAGCCCTAGAATAACGTTCAACACCAGGAATACCCACGGGAAAAAATTACCGCAGAAGAAAATGCCTAAACAAGTGAAGCCTCTGTCAAAAAACACTGCAAAGATCGAGGGAAACTGATTACGTCACTCCCCAGGGTTCCTCCCGCAAAACTGTCCTCAGGCAAAGCGTAAGAAGAGTTTCGGCAAATAGTGTCAGAGAATGTCAACAGGTAGAGTTGTAGGCGCCCTCGTGACGACATGAAACGATCCACTCAAAGAATGTGATTCAAATATCAAAACTAACTAATTAAGGGTCGGTTTATCAGTCACCAAAGTTAACGGGGGTTTACGTATCCCCCTGTTAACTTTAACGGTGGTATAAATTATGGATACTATAAAGGTGCTGTTTATCAGTGCAAAATTAACCCACTGGTAACTATTAACTGGCTGGTAAAATTAACTGTCTGTTAGGCCAAATAATCGAGCTTCCTTCACATAAAAAAATGGTTTTCGCAGTGTGTTTTGCATCAGAAAAAAGAATAAATTAGAAGAGGATGAAGCAATGTTCTTTGTTTTGGTGTTTTCTTTTCTAGATCTCGGTACTTATTTCCTTCTTGGTACGGCAGTAACTATTGTTCTTTGTTGAAAATTGTCTGTTCATGACAAGATCCCCGTCCACCGAGCCACTATGTCGAGAATTTTCAAATTTGCAGACGAAATAGTTCATACGTTAATAAAGAAGTAGGTACACTTTTCTATTTCGAAAATTTTCGGCGTGTGACCCTCCTGGCGAATGAATTTTTACATGCGTGCAGTCCATAGCACCTACAGCTCCAGGAAACCTGGCTTTTTTGTTTTTTAAATAAAATTCCATCCGAGATTGAAATAATACCTACTTCCTTGGTTGCTGGTAGGTATTCTGATAAATTGGGCGGATAGCATGGCAGTTCCCAGGGACACCTGCTTGACAATTTTACAGGCAGAGCTTTTACTGACGCCACTAAAGTCGCCGACAGACACCAACATGGTTTTTTATACTTTTATCCAATCAAAATCTCATCAAAAAATCGCAATCCCACTCGCAATGACCACTTCTCCAAATGGTCATTCCATGATCAAACTATGTTGCCGCCTTTCTTCCTTCCGCCTTCTTCCCCACTGCAGGAATTCGACCATAAACACACATCTTCGTCGCTGCTGTCTGAAAAAGAGCCCCACACATCCATTTTCGATTGTAGCATAATTGACTAACAATCAACAACGCAATTTGCAAAAACGAACGTTCTGGGAAACAAAAACACGAGAAGTGACTCTCTTTGAGGTTAAGGGTCGGTTTATCAGTCACCAAAGTTAACGGGGGTTTACGTATCCCCCTGTTAACTTTAACGGTGGTATAATTTATGGATACTATAAAGGTGCCGTTTATCAGTGCGAAATTTACACCCGGGTAACTATTAACTGGCTGGTAAAATTAACTGTCTGTTAGGCCGAATAATCGATTATGCATGGAAGAAATACTTCTTCCATGTAATAAAATCGAGCTTCCTCCACATAAAAAAATCGTTTTCGCAGTGTGTTTTGCATCAGAAAAAAGAATAAATTAGAAGAGGATGAAGCAATGTTCTTTGTTTTGGTGTTTTCTTTTCTAGATCTCGGTACCTACTTATTTCCTTCTTGGTACGGCAGTAACTATTGTTCTTTGTTGAAAATTGTCTGTTCATGACAAGATCCCCGTCCACCGAGCCTTTATGTCAAGAATTTTCAAATTTGCAGACGAAATAGTTCGTACGTTAATAAAGAAGTAGGTACCCTTTTCTATTTCGAAAATTTTCGGCGTGTGACCCTCCTGGCGAATGAATTTTTACATGCGTGCAGTCCATAGCACCTACAGCTCCAGGAAACCTGGCTTTTTTGTTTTTTAAATAAAATTCCACCCGAGATTGAAATAATACCTACTTCCTTGGTTGCTGGTAGGTATTCTGATAAATTGGGCGGATAGCCTGGCAGTTCCCAGGGACACCTGCTTGACAATTTTACAGGCAGAGCTTTTACTGACGCCACTAAAGTCGCCGACAGACACCAACATGGTTTTTTATACTTTTATCCAATCAAAATCTCATAAAAAAATCGCAATCGTCCCACTTCTCCAAATGGTCAATCCGTGATCAAACTATGTTGCCGCCTTTCATCCTTCCGCCTTCTTCCCCACTGCAGGAATTCGACCATAAACACACATCTTCGTCGCTGCTGTCTGAAAAAGAGCCCCACACATCCATTTTCGATTGTAGCATAATTGACTAACAATCAACAACGCAATTTGCAAAAACGAACGTTCTGGGAAACGAAAACACGAGAAGTGACTCTCTTTGAGGTTAAAAAGCCTTGCATAAATCGAGTTACCACCCCGTAACTTTTTATCCGGTCCTCGGACGACCAGTTAACTTTAAACTACGGATAACGGCTATCTGGGGACTGATAAACGCGAGCGATTGAGTTACCCGATGACCGTCGGATAAATCTGCTTTACCGGGTGGTAAAAAGTGACTGATAAACCTGCCCTAAGAGAACATGTAGACTAATAATGATAAACTAATAGGTTGAATCGTATTGTAAAAAAGAGTGAGCAATTTTAATTTTAATTGCTTCTTTTGGTCACTTTCGTGTTTGGATTCTTTCTGCCAGTTTGCGGCGCACTCTTGTGTTTGATAACGTAAGCTAATGGTTTCATGAGCACTTTCAGAGGTAGCACTGCTGTCGTAAGAGGAAACTCGTCACATCACAGACTCCTGGTACATTTAAAATTTCCATCTTCCTTAAATTCTCTAAATTTTTTGGATGTTTTTTCGAGCAGCACACCATGGTTTTCTTCCATATCAGTAAACCCTCTTTCAAAAAAAAATTAAAAAATTGTGGGAGCAAATTCCCTATTGAGTCAAAACTAGAATAAAACACCGGAGATGTAAACAGCTTACCTATCATGAAGCGCAGGTCGTGGAACGTGTTCAGGCACAGCGCTCAGTGCCATCAACACAGTGCCCCCGCCATAATATATTTTTTCCAATGCTCCAGCACTCTTGTTCTTGACTAGTAAAGCGCCGAGGCCAGTCGGAAACCCGAATATTTTATAAAATGAAATGCAGACGAAGTCAGGCTGCACAACACTCAGGTCTAATTTACTTGTGGACACGTAAGATGCAGCGTCGAGCAGACAATACCAGTTAGTTCTGAAAAGCATTGAAAAGTTGATCACAGTTAATTTTGATAAATTTGATAATTATAAAATATGTATTTATAAATTGAGTTGAACAGATAAGACTGCAATGGTGCCAGACATTTTGATTTACTTGGAGTAAAACTTTAAACAAGAACATTATACCTATTCTGCACAGTAAAAAAATCTGAATCAATTGAAATCGATGAATTCATCAATGAGTTCATAAAATCCATAATAAGGCTGATCTTAGGATCAGGTTACTTGAGCCATACTGTTTGAACTCCCTGCCGCTTCATCAACGGTGATTTCAAATCAACCGCCTAGACCTGGTTCTGAGGCGGATTCTGACAGAGGTCATCGCTACCGCTCCATTCTCAGACCAACAAAAAACCCTATCCCGAGTATATTTTTAATATAGTCAATATTTTTAATATATACTCCTGCTCAAAATTAAAGCACCGCCATCTATTTCTTCGTTTGTCCCCTTCTTTTTTCCTTTATCAAGTTTTCATCTATTTGCACACATTGTTTGCAAACACAGAAGGAAAAAAATAACCAAAAAAAGGCACAAATTCGAGAGAAAAAAATGTTTTTAATGAATTATAGAAAAATTTACTTCTTGTGGTAAAATTATAAAAATTGAAAATGTGAAAAAAAGGTTTGAATTATGCCAGTTTAGCTTTTCAATACTTGGTATTACCTCCTCTAGCTAGGATGAGGGCTTGGAGCTATCGACCCATACCTCTAATCAAGTTTTGGATACCTTCCTGGGGATATTGTCCCATTCCTCTTTCGCTGCTGTTTCCAGCTGCTGAAGATTGTCTGATGGTGGATCTCTGGTTCGAATTTTTCTTTCCAGCATGTCCCAAACATGCTCTATCAGATTCATGTTTAGGCTCCTTGGTGGCCAGTCCAGGATACAAAATTTATAAGGGAAGAAGAAATGGATAGTGGTGCTCTAATTTTGAGCAGGAGTGTAGTATATATTACTTAATATAATATAGTATTTTTTTTAAACCAGTACGAGTATAGTTTTGCACAATAGAAGAACATTAAATATTACCGATTATCACCGATTAAGTTTACCCCCCGAAAGTACCTACTAATTGAGAGCAACACACTTGCCCGCGGTTACGCCCGCTCTGTCAACTTCCTCAGTCCAGAACATTGTATTGCCGAAACCACCCATCTTACATTGTTGCTGCTTAATACCGATTTTATACCGGTTTTATCCGTTCATTACACCCGTCTTTATACCGATTGCAATTGCCGTACTCATTCTCCCATAACACGAGGTGAAAACACATTCTAAGCCATTATTTTTGAAGTTGGGTGTATTACCTGCCAGGCTTATTTTTGTGACCAGGACACTACTTTATTTTTTTGAAAATAATGTTCCCCTTATTCCTTATTGCGTAGGCAGTACTCGCTTACATGTAGGTTTAATTATGCCTGTTCCTGCCCTAAGAAATGATTTTTTCAAGAGGCAGTTCAGCTTTTTGACTCCTCGTTTATTCAGTGAGAACATCCGTTATCAAGGCAAAATAACATGAACAAAGCGTGCCTCCAGCACTTCGCGTCACTTAGGACGCCAATGACAACGGACCAACGTCTTTTCCAGCTAGCTTTACTCGCTGGGGGCAGTAAGCAATGTGATTGCGCGCTCTAGGTGGACGTTCCTGGGTTCATTGAGCTGAAGTTGCCCATTGGCTGCAAAAACTCTCTATTGAATATTTTTAGACGTTGGATAAAGCGGTATTTCAGTGGGTCGGAAATTCAGGTTTTTGACCTCAAATTTGGATTCAGCACCATTGAAAACCACTATACTCCAACTTTTTGACCAATGTTACAATAACTTGTGGTAGAAAAATTAAATAAAGAGATCACACGTTTGAAAAAAAGGCGGGCCTCCCTGAACGCGAACAATTTAATACATCACACAACTTGCTACGTCACACCCTGCTGCCATCGTTCAAATCTTCAACTCTTATTAGCTTCCCTAATTCATTCTAAACATTTTCTCGACGAACAGACCCGATAACCATTATTCCCGAGCTATACATTGGACATTTTGGAATGTTGGACAATTTGAAACATTGGACATTTTTATACGTTGGTTTGAAACATTGGACATTTTGATTCATTAGATGTTTTGATTCATTTCAACTCTATGGCCCTTTTTTGCAGACAACATTATTACATTTCTTTGGACTCATTCGGTAAGTAGTTTGAGTTCAATCGAACCAAACTGGTTGTGGCGTGTTGGGAGAGCTCTCGAGGACCATTCAGACCATTGGTTTGATCAGCTGCCTCTTCGCATCTTGTCCATCCACTCAGGTTAGTGTAGTTTAGTCAGAAACTTAGTCGAGAGAACTTAGTTTTCAATTCACAACAGGGGAACATTTTCGGTTCCCCCACCACGAACTTAGGTCGGTGTTCCAGTCATGGTGGGTAGCAGGGGCGGCTACTGATAGGAGCACATGCGCATGTGCACCCCCAGCCAATTAAATTAGAACGTAACTTTAAGTTTTTACACACCAGAATTTGTTTGTAATTATATTTAGAGGTGTCTAATTATAATTTATAGAAAGAATTATTCGCTTCGAGGTTTTTGGTGAACTGCGACGGTTCTTATATTAACATATTAAACGTAGTAACTAAGGGACATTGAATAATTAGTGGATGTATATCCAACATCCTCCCCCGCGGCCTCAATCTCGCTCTTGCTCTACACACGGCTTAACGATCTTGGACTCTGGTTTTTCGAGAGTTCCATGTGCTGCTTTCCATCTTTACCTCGGATAACTGCTACGATTCTACCTCGAATCCATTTGCTGCGGATGTAGCCGTCCTCCCCTAACTCCACCAAGTCGCCCACTTTTATAGGTTCAACAAGAACTGCCCAGTTGCTTCTTTCTGCTAGTGTCCGGACGTATTGACTCCACCACTTCTTCCAAACGCGGTCCGCTAATTGTTGGGAAACTTCTTCTCGTTGCAATTTCTTTTCCAAAACTGCTGCGGGCAAAACCTCGACTGCTCGTCTTGTATGGCATAACACACACCGATTCAAAAAGCCTCTTACTGCTTTCCGCGTCGAGATCACCCACAACTTTAGTAATACGGATACCATGGTTTCCTGCCCTTGATGTTTTTCGAGAAATGGATTAAGACTGCGCAATCGGCTGGACGAAACCCAAGTTTTCTTTCTTAGGATGCAGTCTATTTCTTCCCAAAACGCCTCTGCTTGTGCTTTTTTAACCCACTTCTCCTCAGTCCAATCCAATTCTTTGTCTGTGTGCTCTCTTAAACATTCTTTGTGGCGTGACTTGAAATACTCGTACTTACTCGTAGCTAAGCTTGACACTAAAGCTGTTGTTTGTAACACGGTGTGCCACTTACCTTCAAATGCATTTCCAATATTGTGCAATAGCTCCCACTCCATTTCCTGCTCTACTCCCTCAAAATGTACCTCTACCTCTTCTGGTTCATTTCTTGTCCGTGCTGGTCCATTTGATGACGTCTCTACCGACCACTCTCTCTCTGGTTTCCTACGAAATGTTGGAGAGGAGATTCCTTGCTGAGAATTTTCCTCAGTGCTTTCCTTAACATCATCTTGTCAGATGTGACTCCCAACTAGATCATGTAGAAACCTATCAGTTTCTTTCGCTTCTTCCTCTTCTTCCCAGTGACTCATCTGATGGTTCCCATGGTCATCGTTTTCAACTCGTCCTTTTAATGGCAATCCTTGGATTGGCATTTTTCCGTGCACCACCCATCCTAGACTGGTTTTTGTGGCTACAGGTCCATCCCATGGCCCATGCACTACTTTCAGAGGCACAGTCAAAGGCCAGTTGTCCTCTCCTATAAGAATTGTTGGTTTTGCAGCATCATACCTTGAAATTTCGAAGTCAGCCAATAGCTTACAAACCTTTCCCAGCTTTTCTTGGTCTATCGATTGGGTAGGGAGGCTTAGTTGACGCAAGGTCCTGGTATTGAGCATTACTTGGTGTTTCACATCCTTCCGCAGGTTTACTGCGGAAGTAGCTGTCTCCTCTCCTTCATCCACATTCTGAATTTCTTCTTCCTCTCTTTCCTCAGTCTTCTTTCCTTCGTGAATAGCCACACTTTGCTCCGTTGTAGAATGCAACAGCGCATTATGTCTTCTTCCACATCTTTGGCACTTTATTTTGGAGCGTTTCTCCTCTAGTTCCATCTCCGCTTCAAGTGCTAATTCCCTCCTAAACCTTTCATCTTCTCTTCTATCCATCATTCTTTCGTGTTCAATCAATCTCCTTTCCCTCTCTAATCTGGCTCCCTTATTACTTGATTTACAAGATCCTCGTTCACTGTTTCCTTCCATCTTGAACGAATGTACCGATTGGCTCTTTTGCTCGATGGACCACAATTATAATTTATAGAAAGAATCATTCGCTTCGAGGTTTTTGGTGAACTGCGACGGTTCTTATATTAACATATTAAACGTAGTAACTAAGGGACATTGAATAATTAGTGGATGTATATCCAACACTAATGCTATAACGTACTTGTCATTTAGTCGTCCTTTGTGAACTTGTTCGACCCATGAAAGAGGATACTTTACTCCAGAAAAATTACATTGCGCGCTGTAGGCGAACAATGAATTCGTAGGCCAATTTTTTTCCGGATGTCTCTCGCCTGGTTGACGGAAAATTGATAACGTCTCTTGATGCGACAAGCATCTTACTTGAGCACCTCTAGCAGACACCACGTCCCTCATTCCTAGAACGGACGTGTGGTTGTCCTCCATGTACACGAACTCGCTCGTGGAGGTTGACAAATCTGAAAACATGAGGTAGATTTTGTCAATAAATTTCAGAGTCGTCTCATAGTGGTTAATTGGTTCAAACGAATACCTAGTTTTACAGTTCTCCTAACTTTTGTGATTCCATCCACCTGTTTGAAGAAGAAGAAATGTGTTTATTTTGACACTCATGACAAAGAAATATCATCCTATACAACATAAATAAAGTTCACTTCTGTTCAAAGACAAATTCCCCTCCACCTGATCCAGCCTCGCCTGCCAAGTGCAAAAATACAGAATGTTTGAATTACTGATTTTTCTATTAAAACGCTGCAAATTATGTTCCTACGATCAATTTAGGATATTACAAGTAGTATTTCCGTGCAAATACAAAACTTCTCACGTACGCAGAGGAAAATTTCAAAAAACGCGCGAAGCACGTCTTTTTGAAAAATTGCGGCCACCGACAGCTGGCACCAGACTTGCCCGAATCCCTCCCCCTCGCCACCCCATCGCCGAACCTCACTTTTTTCGTGAGAATCAAAGCGTAATCACGTGTGCGGTTTTTTCTCCTCATATTTTGCGTTTTTTCGTCGTTGTTCAGCATTAAAACAACGTTTTTTGCGGATATTTGCGTCGGATAAAGGTTTTTGAAAGTTTTCTTCAAACGGTAAGTCCGATTTTATTTCAATTTTGGGGAGTCTGCGATGTTCAGGAGATCGCGTTCTCGCTCGCGTCGTCCCCATCGGAGGCGCGCGGACTCGACTCATCGTGAGCGCAATGAGGAATTTTCGAGAGAAATTCGTTTCTCTCGTACACGATCCGATCGTGTTTTTCCGGATACTTCACGTTCGCGGAGGCGTTCGCGATCTCCTTTGAGTCGGAATCCCCGTGGTCGGGAACGACGCAGTTCTCCTCGGGATAGTGACCCCGACTTTGAGTCAGGGAGCTCCAGTTCATATTTTGACGGCGATGACGACTTCGAGTCCTCGCATTTCCCCGTTGATGATTGTTTTCCGGATGACCCTCAAATGGGTACAGTCCGAGAGGGAAACCAGATACCAAGTGAGGCTACCCACACTTCGAGTGTGGGGGCCAAGGTGACCCAAACTTCGAGTGCGGGAGCCAAGGTGACCCACACTTCGAGTGTGGGAGCCAAGGTGACCAACACTTTGGGTGAGGACACTGTGGTATCGGGTTTATCTGATGATTTTGCGGGATTTCCTCCACCTGCGGAAAGTGCTTGTCAGGGGGGGCCAGTGGCGGGTTCTATGAACCCTGATGTGGGGTTAGACCCCACATTGCTACAGGCGTTGGGGGTGAATCCTCAGATTACCCCTCCCCCAGCACCCCCTTTGCATAGCAGCATAGCAGCCAGATGGACTCATCATTTAATGAATGGACTCCCTTCGGATACGTTTTCTGCCCTTCGGGAGAAATACGTGGTTCCGTCCAACCTTCCTCACTTGAACCCACCACGATTGAACCCAGAAATTGGTGTTTCAGTCAATAGCACGCACAGAACGGTGGATGCCTGTTATATGGGTTTGCAGGCGCAGTGTGCCACAGCTATTACAGCCTTAGGTCTAGGCCTCACCAAACTGGTTGAGCAGGGTGGAGATGTTTCAGCTATTGTGGGACCAAGCTACGAACATATATGTGATGCCGGTCGAGCAATGACTGCCTTGTTCTACGATATTAATCGTATCAGGAGGAGGTTAATTCAGAATGTCTGTTCGACTGTCCTGACAGAAATATCGAAAAATGTACCACCATCGGATTTACTCTTTGGGGACAACCTGGCTTCCCGTTTCTCAGCACATTCAGGTTTGGCTACCACTGTGAAAGGTTTGGTTCCTCTGAACCGTTTTCCTGTGAACCCATCTCGTCAACAGCAGCCACAGACCTCAGTAAGCCTGCAGAATAGAGGTCCGGGAAACGGGAGAGGCCGAGCTGCCTTAAGGGGTGGGCAGGCTCAGTCGAAGGCGAAACCCCAAGGGCCATCACAGATGGGCAGGACACTGCAGCCAGCCCAAAGGGACTTCCGTCAGAACAAGAGGAGAGGACAACAATGGCGCCATTGAACACAAAAGTGCCATCGTCTACTGCTTCACAGGTAACTCTACCACCAATCGGGGGTAGATTACGCCATTTCAGGCATAATTGGGAAAATATTACTAGCAGTAAGACAATTTTATCCTGGTTAAGAGGTTACGAGATCCCTTTTGCTTCTACCCCGACTCCTCATCCTTACAGAATCCCAACATCGTTGGTGACAACTGAGGGGCTGATCCTGATGCAGGCTGTGCAAACTTTACTGGATCAGGGCGTAGTTCAGAAATGTGAGCCTCATCCTTTTCAGGTAGTCTCTCCAGTTTTCTTGGTGGATAAGTCATCAGGGGGAAAGCGTTTGATTCTGAATCTAAAACACTTAAATTCATTCATAGAAGCCCCCCATTTCAAATTGGAGGACCATCGCACTATGCGGGATCTTATTGCTCCAGGATGTTTCGGATCCACCATAGATTTGGCGGATGCGTATTATTCATGCCCAGTGGCCGAAACGTCAAGAATTTATCTTCGTTTTATGCTTGGAGATGAACTTTTTGAGTTCACTTGTTTACCCATGGGTATGTCACTCTCGCCATTTATTTTTACCAAAATGATTCGTCCAATAGTGGGTGCAATGCGCTCCAAAGGGATCACGGTGGTGAGTTACTTGGATGATTTTGGGGTATTGGGATCCTCACATCAGCAGTGTTTGGATCACGTCAAGGAGTTAATCCAGTTACTCCAGCATTTGGGTTTTCTCATCAATGAGACTAAAACCAGGATGAGACCCTCTCAGTGTTTCACTTTTCTGGGTTTCCAATTTGATACCGTGGGAATGACCATATCCCTACCTAGAGACAAACGGTTACATGTACAATCAATGCTGCTAAGTTTTTTGAAGAAGCGCAGTTGTTCAATTCGTCGTTTGGCTCAGGTCATTGGAACTTTGGTGGCAGCTTGTCCAGCAACACCATATGGAAAGTTATATACGTTGCATCTGGATTCCATCAAAACAGGGTTTCTAAAGGTCAACAACGATGATTTTGAGACAAATATCTCCATACCAGATACGGTAAGAAAGGATTTGGGCTGGTGGTACGACAATATAATGTAAATCTCCAACCGACTGTATAATGGTGATTTTTCAGTCGTCATCACGACAGATGCATCCCTATCTGGGTGGGGGGCCACAAATGCAGCAGATAGAATACATGGGTGGTGGTCTCAAAAGGAGGCTTCTTGGCATATAAATGCGTTGGAACTTAGAGCAGTGGAGCTAGCCCTTCAACATTTTTGTGATGGAATTTCCAACTCTCGTATTTTACTGAGGGTTGACAATACAACTGCGATCGCCTGCATAAATAGACAAGGTTCAATGCGATCTGAATTTCTTTTCCAAATTACTGGTAGAATTTGGAATTGGTGTGAGGCTAGGAAAAATTTTATTTTTGCATCTTACATAGCCTCAGAGGATAATACCATTGCTGATGAGTGTTCTCGAATCCTGCCTGGGGAGTCTGAATGGTCCTTTGATGACCAGGTTTTTCAGGGCATTGTTGACAGGTTTGGGAAACCTACGATTGACTTGTTTGCTTCAGCGGTCAATACAAAATGTGATAGTTTTTGGTCATGGCATCCTGACCCTAGAGCAGCTGGAGTCGATGCTTTTACTTGTGTATGGTCAGACGTTAATTTTTATGCTTTCCCTCCATTCTCCCTGATCCTTAGGGTACTCAGTAAAATAAGAACAGAGGGAGCGACGGGGATTGTAATTGTGCCAAATTGGCCAACTCAATCTTGGTATCCACTTTTTACTCAGATGTTATGCTCCCAGCCTCTCTATTTCGGACCTGATGATGACTTATTGCGTCTGCCTTTTAGGGAGGAGCTCCATCCATAAGCCAAAACCCTTTCATTGATAGCAGGGATGTTGTCCGGCAGGCTTTGCTGAGGAGAGGAGTGCCAGACGCAGCAGTTACCACGATGTTATCGGCCTTATCTGTGTCGACATACAAGCAGTACCAGTCCTGTTTCAACAGATGGTGGTCCTTCTGTAATGAAAATTATTATAATGTGTGGGAGCCTAAACCTCTGATCGTAATACAGTTTCTACAAAGTGTTCTCCAGTCCTCCAAAGTCTCATATTCGACTTTGAATTCTTACAGATGAGCCTTGGCGCTAATTGCACAACAACCTCTAGGTTCAAATCCACTAATATCTCGTTTCTTAAAAGGAGTCTCAAACTTACGACCCCCTGCAGCTAAATATGAGGTTACCTGGGACCCACACAAGGTCTTAATGTGGCTAGAAAAACCCGTTTCGGAGCTGCAGCAGGTGGCTTCCAAGCTGGTGGTATTACTTTTATTGGCAACTGGGCAGCGCCTTCAGACGATTTCCTCTATTCAGTTGAAGGAAGTTACTATTTCACAGGAAACTGGGTTAACTATTTTCGTGAATGGTAAGCTGAAAACATCTGCAGCTTATAAGTGTCAACCATGTATACAAATCCCTTTTTTCCTACAGAGGCCTTTTCTTTGCATATCTTCGCTCATGCGACAATATTTGGAGTTGACCTCCCCTCTGCGACCTCCATCAGTTTCTGCTTTGTTTATTATAGCCAGGGACCCACACACAGCTGCTTCTCGTCAGACAATTTCAAAATGGGTTGGGTCAGTACTTAAGGAGGCTGGTGTGGGGGACTTGTTCAGGCCTCATTCTACAAGGCACGCTACTGTTTCGGCCGCCAGTAGGGCAGGGGCCTCAATAGACCAAATTTTCAAATCTGCTGGTTGGGCAGATAATTCCAAGGTGTTCGCAAATTTTTATAATAGACCCTTGGCTCCACAGAGCACCTTATTCTCTCACGTGGTTGCGACCACGCCACAGGTACCTAATCGAATTTAATGTAGAAAAACATCTCTTCTGCTTACAGGTCAAAATCTGGGTTTTCTTTGTTGAGGGGAGATCTGGAGAATTTTCACTTTGACTCCCTGACGACTTACTTCGAGGTCGTATGTTTTCAATGAGAAATTTTGATATTTGTTCGTCAAAGTGTATTTTTTATATTGTAACAAACAACTATGTTTTGGAGTTTTTCACACTTTTAATTCTGTTTTTTCCTTTTGGATACTGAATTTGTGGTTGAGGGTATTAAATTAGATATTGGACGAAATACTCACTTATCTTGTTCATTCGATACAAATCATTTGCGATGCCTCAAGGTGTTATCTCTGTGATTTTATGATCTTGTTATTACATGTTTTTTCGTTCACACTATCCAAAGTGTTGTCATTAAGGGAACACAATTGTTCCCTAGGAAACAGATCCTATCTTCCTGCCCCCTTTTTTCTGTTTTTCAGTGGTTGTAGGTAATCACTGGAGGGGTTTTTTTCGTTTCTGAAGGGCCATTTACAGTTTTTCTTTCACGGCCTTCCAAGGGTCTGGTTTGGTCGCCACCCCTACCTAGATCTTTCTGTCTCTGTACAGCTGCTTGTAATATCCTAAATTGATCGTAGGAACATAATTGGTAAATAAACGAACTCGTGAAGTTCATTTATAATTATGTTCCGCAGATCAATTTAGGATATTAGAGCCCACCCATTTCCCAGCCCTTTACTGAGGGGTGGCTCCCTATCTTTAAACTAGTGAGGTTCGGCGATGGGGTGGCGAGGGGGAGGGATTCGGGCAAGTCTGGTGCCAGCTGTCGGTGGCCGCAATTTTTCAAAAAGACGTGCTTCGCGCGTTTTTTGAAATTTTCCTCTGCGTACGTGAGAAGTTTTGTATTTGCACGGAAATACTACTTGTAATATCCTAAATTGATCTGCGGAACATAATTATAAATGAACTTCACGAGTTCGTTTATTTACCAATTATTACACAAAGGTTTATTATTTTTCTGATAGATCACTCACCTGCAAAGAACACAACTTTACCACTGTGACTGCCTACCAGGGGCGGCTGCTGATAGGAGCATAGGCGCATGTGCACCCCAGCCAATTAAAAAAAAAAAAAAATTCAAAGTTCGTTCCTATTCGTTTGAAGAGTAAGATGGCTAGTGACAGAAGACTCGATCGTAGGTACAGTGCTAGTTGAATCTACGTGCGAAAACAGAGGCAGGGAGTCTTTCTTGACCCATCACACCCGTTAGGAGCATCCGTTTGGATCTGCTCCGTTTTAGGGGATGATGACGTCATGGTGACGTGTTTAGAGGTAGGCAGGCACGTGAGATTGACCAACCAGAGTATGAAATGTGCTATGGGCCGCAAAACTGAATTTTGCGTAAAATTGATCCTCGTCCATCGGGTTCGGCTGATCATTCTTCTCCTGATATCTAATCTTGATTTGGAGATTCTCTTTCAACAGTGAATTTTTCATTAGATAGACCCTTTTAACGATAGTTTAGGCAACCCTGAGGGCTAGCTAGCGGCTCGAGGGCAGAAACCCACATTCTCCCTAGCATGTAGAAAAAAAGTGTAGTAGACTATTTATAGGATTATTCATTTGTGATAGGTTATTCCAGAACGATTCTTACCATCATCGCCTTCTGCGTTTTTCCACTTGAAACTGCTGGCGAGTAGTTTGATCGACTCAGTAGCTCCTGACGTGAAAATAACACTGTACTCATCCACATCTGTGTTGAAATGTTGTAGAACTCTGGAAAATGTAATCCATGGACGATTTGACTCTCATTTTTTATAAAGGTTCGTAGGTTGGTTTTAACCCTAATTGGACCATGATGTAAAAAGTGTCACCGAAAACATCTTAGGAATTCCACAGCTGTCCCAAGGTGTCACTAGATTAACTAGATTTAAATTGCAATTTAGTCCATCAATTAATTGATGAAGTTAATTCATCAATAGATTAATGAATAGAGCAAAATTTCTTGACCATTTTTTAAAAATATTTTTAACATTTTTGAAGAAAAAAGTTTTTTTGAACAATTTTGAAATTTGTTTTTATTGATTTCTTAGAAATTTTTGTAGCAACTCTATTTTGAGACTTCCAATAGCCCACAACATTCTGCAGTCTATTAAATTTAAAATTGCAATTTGATTTTGGTTACTCCGGTGACACTTTGGGACAAATGTGGAGTTCCTGAGATGTTTTCGGTGACACTAGTGACACCATGGTCCAATTAGGGTTAATCCTGCTTATTTCTATTTCTCAGGCATTAGTGTCACCCATAGCTTACTAAATGGATAATGGATTCCGAACATACCTGTATCGAACTTGATCGATGGAATCTGTGCAGTGTTTGCTGGTCGTGCTGTTTGAGTGGGGGTTGCAATAGACATTTGAAGCCAAGTCCGCCAAAGATTTCTCAATGTAGGAGCCAGAATACAGAGCACAACTGGTTTGGTCCAAATAACACAGATCTGCAACAAAATTAATCAAAAGATAAAAACACGAGAAATTATACGATATAGATTATGTATAAATATATTATATTATACATGGTGTCCAAGTAACTAAGCTTCCCCCACTTATTTTCTCTAATTGTGTGAGAAAAAAATTACAAAATTGCGTAATCGTGCGCAACCATGATCAACTTTGTTTTTTTGAAATGGGAACCCCCATTTTTTATGGCAAATTCGAAATCTACGTCAAATTTTATGAACATTTTATTTTATCGAATTACTTCGACAATTTTTTTTTTTAACGCGCGCAACCCAGGGATTGCGCCATAGTTGAGATGAAGGTAAACCTCAAGTGTGGCACATCACTTAGCACTGCTTTTCCACAGTGAATCGCGTGGTGATGTCCCTTTCTTGATTTTATTTCATTTCACCTCATTTACAGCCGAAAAAGTCACTTTTAGAGGAGGAAATCGTCGACTTTCCGTGGAATTTTTCCCGAGTGTCGTTTCCTTCACAAATTATTTCCTCTCTGACACAATTTCATAAATCTTACAGTTTTTTTACACTTCATTGGGATTGATTAATTACCCTTCATAAGAAAGTCGATGATTTTCTCCGCAAGAAGTGACTTTTTCGGCTGTAAATGAGGTAAAATCAAATCAAATCAAGAAAGGGACATCACCATGCGATTCAGCGAGGAAAAACAGTGCGGAGTAATGTGCCACACTTGAGGTTTATCTTCATCTCAACTATGGCGCAATCCCTGGGTTGCGCATCTTTGAGCGCTCGCTGAGCGAGTTGTGCGCGTCCAAAAAAAGAAGTTGTCGAAGTAAAATGTTCATAAAATTTGACGTAGAATTCGAATCTGCCATAAACAATGGTGGTTCCTATTTGAAAAACCAAAGTTGATCGTGGTTGCGCACGATTGCGCAGTTGCGCGCTGCGCAATTTTGTCATTTTTTAATTCTACGCAAAAAATTATGAAGAATAGCGTTTGTCCGATTTTTTTCTCACACAATTAGAGAAAATAAATGGTTGGAGTGTAGTTACTTGGACACCCTGTACAGATTATACGTAATTATTTAAACCTTGTTTGTAGAGTTTAAGTTTTGTAGTTTGAACATTTCCCCAAAACGAGAGGCAAAATTTATCATATGAGGTGGTTCAAGATTTTACTTTCTCTCTGCATCAATAAAAATTAAGGCTGAAAGCAACAAGCTTAGTTGTAGAATCTGCCTCCACGTGGCAGCATCAAAATTGAGAAATTTCGTTTTCTTCTCATTTGAGAACTGCATCAATATTCGGCATTTAATTCAACCTACTAGAGGATAATATTGCCCGAAATCATCAGAAAATGCTCTCCTCAAAAATATTTTGGACTCGTATTTGTTTAGTTGCCAATGGCGAGGCCGCATCAATCAACAGAAACGGTTTCAGTCGATTGACGGCCTAGTTACCCCAGCCGCTGTAAATAGAAAAGTCGAAAGTTGAAAATAACGGTATTCGACATTTCTGTATGGCATTGTACAGTCATACTTTCATTACCTTCCAACCAAATTCAATAAAATGAAAAGTTGAACAAAAATCTTCTACGATTGCGGTTTCTATGAACATAATTAAACGTCTGCTATGTGTGGCACGTAGCTTCTTCGTATTCGTGTCATTATTGTATAGAATATCCTCACACCATAATGAAGATGATCTCAACGTCCCAACTACTCTCTAAGTTTTAGCGAGGTCGACAGAGGCTTGAGACTAACGTCCCAGTTCCGTAACTTTAACTAGTTCAAGTGTGTTTCAATGAACGAATTCGCATAGAACTCACCAGCTGTAGGCGTACCGAATGTTTTAACAATCGTTACGCTCTAGTAAAAATATGTTTACTCGAAACCGCAAGAGCTGCTATCTCACGGGCCTCCCAGGCGTTATGCAATAATAATACTATAAAAACCGCAAGGTTCCTTTATCTAACTCGGACACTAACGACACGTGAGAAAGTTGCATAAATAACTGAAGTGCTTTCATTAAATTAAAAAAGGGCGATAAAAATTGGATGTTTGATACGTCATTTTTGTTCAGGATGGAAAGTAGTTGATAGGACTTGAATGTCTCCGCCGCCGCTCACTTTTTGCGCGTTCAAACACAAATTTTTCCCATAAGTTCTATTGCAAAACTTTTTTGATTATACCGTTGGAAAGCTGAGATTTTGAGGAAGCTGATTTTTTTGCTGAAAACCGGATTGATTTTCCTCTACAGGAAATGGGTGAAAATCTCGAGAATTTCGTCAAAAAATTCGAAAATTGCAAAGTTTCAAGTTTGGACTAGAAAAAATCTAACTAAATACGAGGTTAGAAATGTGTGTTGTAGCTCATTTGATGGGAAATTTAATGCTCTTTTCAACGGTGTAATCAGACTTGTGTAATCTTTAGAATTTGGGTATCTAACTTTGGAGTTAGGGTTATGAGAAATTATCAATCTAATGATTTGGGATTTATGAATTTAAAAGGGTTTATGATTTTGATTCTTAAAACTTGAATTATCTTACCCCAGTAAACATATATATTTGTACAACAAGGGATTAGGTGATTCTGCTTACCTGAGTCTACGACTGCTTCGAGATCTCCGAAGGTGAAAATGGCTTTACTATTATGGTAGTGCGTGATGACCAAAGCAAAAAGGCGAAAGGTTTACTTAAAAACTTTGTGCTGCTAAATTAAATACTGACTTCAAAATGAAGAGTACTTCATGAACTGATCCTAATCCTTGAAAAGCTGGTACAAAATCCCAACTAAGTGAGGCTAGGAAATTCTAGGTAGAAAGGTATCTTGAACTAGAGCCCAGAGGATAAAAGATTCTACCTGAGAAGTTCCTAGGGTTGCTGCCACCACCTGGGTCGAGTATTGACCTCAGGAAAAACCCAAATTATTTAAGTGCAAAATACCTGAGTCCAACGGAATTGGAAAGGGTCAAAACTCTGAAATAAGTACTGCAAAGGTTAAAAACACGTAGGGTTTTTATTCAGAAAATTATAAGTTGATTACCGTGAAGCGGATTTACGAGGGTTCTGATGGAACCGTCGACAAGAATAATCAGTAATATATTCGAAAAGATACTTGAAAATATATCAATATGATTGAAAGCGTATTTAATAACGATCAATGAAATCACACTTGGCTTTAAGAAATTATGTACTAAATTTTGCAATAAGTATGCTACTAAAAATAAATGTACTTTGTTGTTACTTGCAATATTATGCTTATAAGAAAATAATATTTATGTAGGAACTTGATTCTACTTATACAAATTATGACTTAGTCTTCTGACTTTACTACTGAAAATACAATTGTTCTTCACAACAAAAACTTCTTAGGTTACGGTTTCTCGTTACAACTGAACTATCTTTACAATATGCGTTTCTCTTTACTTTCCTACTTCTTTTACAGGACGTTAAATTATGAGGGGGAGGTTTTGCCAGATTTTGAGTAATTTGTAAGCGCTTACAGAAATTATGAGGGAATGTTGCTCACCCTTGGCCTAGCTTGGATCAGTGTAGATCTCCGTGGCGGTATGTTGCTTCAGGGCCTCTTCTTCCTGCAGTGCTGAAGGGGGGATGCCTGGGACCGGGGCAAACTTGCCTCGTTCCGGGGTTCGAACGGCGTACCAGTTCGGGTCGGCGAGAATGGAGAGTTGGCGGCAACGTCTTGAGTCCGGGCCTTAGCTTGCGGATGTCTCAAGAACGAAGACTGGCGGGATTCTTGGAACGGCTATTTGGAAATGTCCCGTGGGTTGCACTTCACTACGGATTCTCAGTTCGTTCCACGACACTACGTTAGAGGGGATTGAGTACTGGAGCTGGGTTCGACAACTTGCGAGACGCGTGACTTCAGACTGAAAGGTCGAGGGAGGGGGCAGGCCCCTATATCCCCTCGGCCATCTTGCGGCTGGTTGCTGGAAGGGCCGCGATGGTGGCGCACTCGCGTGTCCTCAGCGGTGGTGGCGGACAGTTGTTGACGGTTGCTGCATGGAAGGCGCATGGAAGAAGTTTGCGTGAAGAGTAGAGATTTTCAGCTAATTACACCCCCTCCTTCTCTCTCGGCCGATGCCCTCATCGGCTACTTTTCAACTCTGGTAACGGAAGGAATCGGCAGCTTGGTTTCCGGGGCGATGGTCAGCAGTGCTACCTCGTAGCGCCAGCGTCTGCAGCCTGGGCACTTTGGTGGTCTGGATTCCTCGTGTTCCTTGCGGAGACACGGCTGTGGGTACGAGGGATGGTCGACGGCGTATTTCTGGCAGGAGGCGACTAGACGATTCCAGAAACTTTTACAGCTTGAGCACCGGAATTTGAGGAACTCCTTCGGAATGCGATCACAGACGGGGCAGGGTGCAGCTCCTGAGGTTGTTGGCTCCGCTGGCTCCTCTTTGCGTGCTGGGGTGACAGGAGAGAATGCTGGTGAAGGTTCCTCCTCTACGAGCCGTTTTGCTGCCGGTTTCTTTGTGTCGCCCTTCGTCTTCTCGTCGTCGTCAGAATCAGACGAGGAGGATGATGAGGAAGAGGACTGACGAGCTCGGCGTTTCGGAGTGGAAGTTTCTCCAGTTGCGGACTCCCAAGCGTTCTCCAGTGAAGCAGTGGATTGGTTGAGCTCGTTGCTGCTCTGGATGGCCATGACGCGTTGCTGTAGTCCACGCAATTCGCATCGCAGTTCCTCCACGGGGTTGGGCGTCCCAGCTGGGGCGAGATTCGCTGCGCTGGAGCGAACTGCTTTGCTCATGTTGTGCGACAAGTTTGCGATGCAGGTCATGATTTCCTTTCGTTGCTCCGGCATCTCCCCGAATTTGACCAGCCACGTATGTAGCTGTGCAATGCAGGTTACCGTGCGTTCTACCCATTCGTCGCTTCCTACCTCAATATCGGGTACTGGCTCTAGTCGGGGTTTCGGAAACGCCATCGTCCTGAAACAAAAGAACCAGCCGTCTTACTGACTACTCCGACCTCGCATGCTCTCACTCCACAACTCCGCCTAACCGTGCGCGTTCGCGACATCGTTAGCAACCTCCTAGATGTTCAGGGCTCAACAGTTCTCGACCCCCCTCCTACGGTAGGTATTGGATGGATCAAGTTCCTTGGTTTCCCCTAGACGTCCGGATTCAGGTTTTGAGGTAAGTGAAAGAAGAATGCTAAGTCGTTATGTGATATCTTTTGATTCTGACATATGACATGGTAAACTATAAATAACTGAATGATGACCCTTTTGTGCTTTGTTTTTTTTTTTTTTTTTTTTTTTTTATTACAGGTATAATAATTTCTTTAATTTTTACAGGTTATCCAGCCTCCTCTTCGGGACCAATGTCGACGACGGAGACTCTGCCGGTATGTAGCCTTTTGTAGTCGACGATCTTTCGGGGTCGAAGGTTGTATGGTGTTGTTCCGGCAGTGGTGGTCGTGGGCAATGTGTTTCCCGTTGTAGGGTGCTCCTGTGATGGTGTACTGTCCCGCAGCAGGCGTTCGACGTCCGGAGTCACACAGGTGGTTTCGACGAGCTCCGGCTCGTTCTCGTCGTCGGACTCCAACCAGGGATCCAGGCTGGGTTGAGAGGGTCCGGGCGACGGAGCTGGTGCGGGGGCCTCGCGCGAGTGCGGCTCCTCCCGGTTGATGGCTTCGTCCGGTGCTCTCCCAACGGAAGCTGGTTTCAGACGACTATGTTGGTCTCTAGTCGCTCTCCAAAGGGCATCCTTCAATTCGGGTTTCATTCCCGTAAGTCTTCTATCCGGTTTGAGGGCTTCCGACCCTTGGTTTCCCGCGGTTATTCCAGTCCTCCTCGCTAACAGGTCCCGTATGTGTTTTTCTACGCTACAGCGGTACGGTGGTGGGGCTCGCCGTACGGAGTGCGATACACGGCCGTTTGGTTCAGTCTGTACCGGTTCAGTCCCCGGCGGCCTATTCGTACAGCCGTCTTCTTTCTTCATTCCTCCGCGCGGATGTGCGTTTCGCGAAAGGAATCCCTCTATTTCCTTCCGACATTCGCTCTTGGGATAGGTTGGCAGTTGTCCAGTGGGGGCTACCTCGTCGTCGTGATAAGGCTCATCGCCGCAGGTTTCTGTAGGCGTCACCTCCAGGTGTTGTACAGACATCGGTGCTACCGCTATTTCTGCCGGTATCCCGTCAACGGTCGGTCGGGGCTTCTTAACTGAGGGTTCTCGTAGATCGTAAAATTGTGGATTCGGGTTCGTCGAGGGTCGTCTTTTGACTGTGGAACTCGCCGGAATGGTTGGTCGGGAATTTTTGTCCTTTACCGCTCTTACTTTCAGTTGACGTAAGCGTGTCAGTGTCTTGGGGTTCTCCCACACGGCTCCGAGGACCATCGGTACCCCCGACTCGGCGTTTGTCATTGTGACGTGTTTCGTGTCGGTACGAATTCCAATGGGAAATCTTTTCAGAAGGTCGAGCCCCACGAGATCTAGGTGCGAATCCGGCCTCTCAAAAATGTAAAACCGATGCGAGGCACGTCTGTCGCCGATGCGCACAGTTAGTTCCTGTGTTCCCAGCAGGGGTATTTTCTGACCATCTGCTCCCCAAAGTTCAGTGGATGTGGGTTGAACTGGAACTCCCGGTACAGGGTGTGACAAAGCGGAGACGGCGGCGCCGGTATCCAGGATGACATCGCGGTTGTATTTGCCTAATCCAATTTTCATCCGGATCATCGGGCGTGTGGTACAGTTTACGGTGGCTTGGAAGGCTACTATCTCATCCCCGCGAATTTCTTCTTCCGGAATGTCTTCGGGCGGTAGTGTTACTACGGCAGCTGTGGGACTGGTGACACTTCCTCGAGGTTGCGACACTGGCATCATTTTCTTCTTTCGCAGGCACTCGTTCTCCAGATGTTCTCGAGCTCCGCAAAAATCACAGAAAATCGCACTCTGTATGCCGTGCGGGCAGTTTACAGGGAAATGACTATAGTCTCCACAGTACAGACACGGGTATCGGGGGCTCGGTGAGGGTTGCTTCCAGCCGGGTCTACTTTGTCCGGTATGAGGCGGCGTCGTCATCTGACTCCTACTTAGTCCCTGCGGTGTTGTCTTCTGAGGGCACTTTCCGGCGAAATGTCCGGCTTCTCCGCACGTATAGCATTTGAGGGAATCTTTGTTAAGAACTCCGGCTATATCCCATTTGAAGTCGGCAGCCTTCTCGCTTTGGTGGTCGTCGTCGAGGTCTTCCGCACGCTTGACTGCTTCTTCCAGTGTGTCGGGTAGGTTACTCTGGAGGAAAGGACTAATTTCCTTATTTATTCCTCGTACGAAAGCTCGAAGGGTTTTCGTCTTCACCCACTCCCGTTGTTGTGCTGCGGTAAGGTTAACCTCGTTGCGGACTGCGGTCTTCGCGGTTGCGATGAGCTTCTCGGCGAATCGTCGTATGCTTTCCTCAGGTTGTCGTTTCGTGGTCCATAGGCGTATCATGGCTTTTTCAGGGTCTTCACTCTCGTACCACTGGAGAATAGCGTCGCGGATGTTGGTATACGGTTGGGCTCCTAAATCTTCTTGAAGGAATCGCTTAGCCCCTCCACGGAGTCGGGTACGAAGAAATCTGAGTTTCTGCTCCTGATCCAAATCATGGGTGGCTTGGTCTACCTCGGCGAAAAATGAGGCTGCTGAGATGGAATCGGAGTCGTCCGGATTCCAAGGTTCTATTTCTAGAAACAAGGATCGTGGCAGGTCTCGTGGTTGTTGGTTTTGACCTTGAGCTGGGGTTTGTGCGGTTCGGAAGAATTCTCCCATCCTGTTCATGGCCTCCGTCATGGCATCGGCCAATTCTGCAGTTACTTTGTTGTCTCCAGAAGCCATGATGTCGTTGTTTGAATTCGTCACAGTTAAAGAGTATACAAGAAAAGCCCGGTAATATATGAAAAAAATTCACTTCACTTTCCCGCAACGCTGAATCGGTAGTCGAGGGGGTTTGGCGAATTTGATCCAATCCTTTTTACAAAAAAAACTTTTCCTGAATAATGTCAAAATGTAGGGTAATCGACGAAATATTACTATTAATTCTTCTAATGAAATTTACTATGCAAAAAAAATGTGGTCGATTGCTCAAAATTTTATTTAAATTTACTTAAATGTGTAGGTTCGAACCGTGGCTGGGTCGACCTACGTACCACTGGAATACTGAATTTAGTTCGAACCGTGAAGCGGTTCGTTCCCTATACTAATTTACAAAACAAAACTAATGGTTCGGGTCGCGAATCGGTACGAAATTCGATTCGGTACGAACGAAGACTTGGTTCGAACCGTGAAGCGGTTCGTTCTACGATTGGTATGATATGGGTCTGGTCCGCGTTCTGACTCGGTTCGAACTAGGAACTGGTTCGGACAAGGTACGGTTATGGTTCGAAATTGGGTCGGACTGAGTTCTGGTCCGAACAAGATACTAAGGTTCTCAAACACGTGGTGGTTCGAACGGTTTGCGACACGATGGTTCTCAAACACGTGGTGGTTTGAACGGTTTGCGATACGATGGTTCTCAAACACGTGGTGGTTCGAACAGTTTGCGACACGATGGTTCTCGAACACGTGGTGGTTCGAATGAAATATTTGTACGAAACGGAATAGGCGGATTGTGGAGTGGTAATAGTTGACAATATGCACAATAATTAGTACGAATTGCGTACTGAATTGAACTCTCTGCGCTCCTCTCACTCTCCGGCTGAATCTTTTGTCTGTACAATTTGTGCGTGTACTAAAAGTGTGATAATGCGTTAATATAAAGAAAATAAAATATCAAAATATATGCAAAATTACTGATGATTCTTATTTTAATGTTCCAAATTTCAGTGGTTCAACCACCTCTCAATTCCAGGACTGGTATTTGCTTTTGTTTGTGGGTTCTGAAAATCGTAACTTTCGTTGATCCTACCGCTGGTCACCAGATGTAATCTTTAGAATTTGGGTATCTAACTTTGGAGTTAGGGTTATGAGAAATTATCAATCTAATGATTTGGGATTTATGAATTTAAAAGGGTTTATGATTTTGATTCTTAAAACTTGAATTATCTTACCCCAGTAAACATATATATTTGTACAACAAGGGATTAGGTGATTCTGCTTACCTGAGTCTACGACTGCTTCGAGATCTCCGAAGGTGAAAATGGCTTTACTATTATGGTAGTGCGTGATGACCAAAGCAAAAAGGCGAAAGGTTTACTTAAAAACTTTGTGCTGCTAAATTAAATACTGACTTCAAAATGAAGAGTACTTCATGAACTGATCCTAATCCTTGAAAAGCTGGTACAAAATCCCAACTAAGTGAGGCTAGGAAATTCTAGGTAGAAAGGTATCTTGAACTAGAGCCCAGAGGATAAAAGATTCTACCTGAGAAGTTCCTAGGGTTGCTGCCACCACCTGGGTCGAGTATTGACCTCAGGAAAAACCCAAATTATTTAAGTGCAAAATACCTGAGTCCAACGGAATTGGAAAGGGTCAAAACTCTGAAATAAGTACTGCAAAGGTTAAAAACACGTAGGGTTTTTATTCAGAAAATTATAAGTTGATTACCGTGAAGCGGGTTTACGAGGGTTCTGATGGAACCGTCGACAAGAATAATCAGTAATATATTCGAAAAGATACTTGAAAATATATCAATATGATTGAAAGCGTATTTAATAACGATCAATGAAATCACACTTGGCTTTAAGAAATTATGTACTAAATTTTGCAATAAGTATGCTACTAAAAATAAATGTACTTTGTTGTTACTTGCAATATTATGCTTATAAGAAAATAATATTTATGTAGGAACTTGATTCTACTTATACAAATTATGACTTAGTCTTCTGACTTTACTACTGAAAATACAATTGTTCTTCACAACAAAAACTTCTTAGGTTACGGTTTCTCGTTACAACTGAACTATCTTTACAATATGCGTTTCTCTTTACTTTCCTACTTCTTTTACAGGACGTTAAATTATGAGGGGGAGGTTTTGCCAGATTTTGAGTAATTTGTAAGCGCTTACAGAAATTATGAGGGAATGTTGCTCACCCTTGGCCTAGCTTGGATCAGTGTAGATCTCCGTGGCGGTATGTTGCTTCAGGGCCTCTTCTTCCTGCAGTGCTGAAGGGGGGATGCCTGGGACCGGGGCAAACTTGCCTCGTTCCGGGGTTCGAACGGCGTACCAGTTCGGGTCGGCGAGAATGGAGAGTTGGCGGCAACGTCTTGAGTCCGGGCCTTAGCTTGCGGATGTCTCAAGAACGAAGACTGGCGGGATTCTTGGAACGGCTATTTGGAAATGTCCCGTGGGTTGCACTTCACTACAGATTCTCAGTTCGTTCCACGACACTACGTTAGAGGGGATTGAGTACTGGAGCTGGGTTCGACAACTTGCGAGACGCGTGACTTCAGACTGAAAGGTCGAGGGAGGGGGCAGGCCCCTATATCCCCTCGGCCATCTTGCGGCTGGTTGCTGGAAGGGCCGCGATGGTGGCGCACTCGCGTGTCCTCAGCGGTGGTGGCGGACAGTTGTTGACGGTTGCTGCATGGAAGGCGCATGGAAGAAGTTTGCGTGAAGAGTAGAGATTTTCAGCTAATTACACTTGAATATGCATGAAAAAGTAAGGGAGCTGCAGTCGTTTTAGTGAGACAAGGTCGAAGTTACGAAAAAAATCATAAAAAGTTAAATATATCGCAAACAAACATCTAAAGCTGCAAACACGCTGTCCTCACAAGCTCACGTCAGCAAAGTCGGCTGACCTCTCCCATAAGAACACAAGGAAATTCGTTCGCGACAGCCACACTGACGGTAGCTCACGTGACCTCACGGGAGATGAAGTGACGGGAGTTGAGATTGGACAACGATCTGGAACCAAAAAAACCAATGAGTGCGCTTTTAGAGCCCGTCAACATAAAACTGATGATTGGCCGTGTTACCAATGTGTTTACCCGCGTGACGTGAGGACAGTGTTTCCACTGCTCGAGCATGGAGCATTCGCAATCGAGCATTTGCCGGTTTTCAACGAGCACTACTGTTGACACTGCCCGAGCATTTACGACGATCAGTCGCTCGCGAGCATTTCCTGCGTTCTTCTCCCTTCTGTACGAAGACAGCATGGAGGGAATTTTGTTTTTTACGGTGTTAGACGATGTTTAAAGCTGCCAAGCAAATGGCTTCCCAGGCGTCACTTTTCTATATATTATTAAAATAAAGTTTGTGGTCGGGCTGCCACAGCTCTGGGAACCCCTCATACAGGGAAATTAACGTCAGTCACTTTTCGTTTTCCCACTCCATCGCGAAACAGTCGAAACCAAATCTTAAACATTTTGAAAACAATCTATGAAAAAGACAAAAGTGGACGTCAAAATTGGAGAGATGTGACACCTTCAACAACTTGGCCGGAACTAGATTCGATTCCACGAACATCGGTCCGGGGTGTTTACACTGAGCGGGCGACGAACGAGCATTCCTTTGATGATTCGTCGGAAAACCGACATCGGGTGGATCAGCCTCGAGCACGAGCAAGCCTTCCGCGCGAACATTGCTCGGCTCGAAGCGACTGTTTACACTGCCTGAGCCTCGAACGAATGCTCGTTCCCCATCGGCTGATGCTCGAGCAGTGTAAACGGGGCTTCTTTGACACTAAAGTACACATGGCGTGAAAAGGGAGATTCATGGCCCTAGCCCCACTTGGCGTAACATGGAATCTTATTGTATACAGGGTGTCCGAGAAAGATACGGCCAAACATCAAGGGTCGATTCTACAAGTAATTTGAAACAAGAAGTGCCTCGTAGAAATTTTTTGTTAAAAATATATTATCAATCACGACGAGTGTATTACATGAGGATCTCAAGATTGATTTGATTGATTTCCTGTCAATAGTTCGTTCTTCCTTTACAACTCAGCTACACAAGGCCCAACACCAAAGCTTATCAAGGACAGAAACCATATTTTTACCAGACACTCTATACATATACAGGGTGTCACCCTAACTCGAGGACCAAACTCCATGGATCGATTCTACAACTAATTTGCAAACTTTTTTGTCTCGTGACATTTTTTTTTTAAACGCTTTAAAATTATACTTTTTTCACTTTTAAGATTTTGTTCGTGTTTTCGACCTTGAGCCATTAAAACGGCCATAACTCCCTCAATTTACTGGATAAACTCAAATTTGAGTATACCGTTTGAAAGAACGTTAAATTTCCTATCAGTTCAACAGGACACAAAAGCTTTTTAAGCCTTTCGTATAAGTGAATAAATTGGTCAAAGTCAGAAATTTAAAACTTTCTCGAAAATCACCATTTTTCAGGCTGACTCATCTTAAGTAATAAACAGCCGTATCGGCGGGCACTCGACGGAAAAAACTTGCCCAGAATCTCAGCTTTCCAACGGTCTATCAATTTTTCTTTTTAACATTCAAATTAGAAGAGTAAATGAAGTTTGAATGCCCGAAAACGTGTGTTTTACAAGCAAATCCAGTGTTTTAAGCGGTTTCTGGTCCCCCTCGATCTCAAGATGGCTTGACGATTTTGGTATCATTTCCTATGTAATTTTCTACGCTGAATCAAATAGTGATACTTCCGAATGGTTCCGACTGCTAGAAAGTGGATTTTTCGAAGAAAACCTTCGTTTTTCGTACATAAAATACGCATTATTCTTAAATGTGGTAGTGAGCATGAAGTAACACCTTTGAACTGAACAAAAACACCAAATTTCTAGTTGATTGAAGTTTTTGTTGAGTGAAATTATCAATGAACATTTGAAATTACATTGAAATTATCAATGTACATTTTTGATAAAATAAAATCTTCTTATCAAAAAAATGTAATTTAAATGTAATTTTAAAAATAGGTATACAATTTTTGATAATAAACTCGAATTTGAAAAAGTTGACTTACCTTACTAAAAAAAAACGGTAAAGATAAAAAATTCATCTTGAAAATTCGAAAAACTTCACAACCCGCAAAACAATATAAGTTTTTGCTACATTTATTTTGAATGAGGAATTCGAAAGTAATCGTTGCTCATTAACGGAATCTAGAAGCATGGGCTTATCTTATCTTTTGGGGAAAAGGTTCAAAACCCAAATCAAGAAAATATTGATGTCATGACGGTTTCAGCAATTCAAAAATCCAGTGTTTATAACGAAATCCCTGTTTTAAAGGAGGAAATGCACTTAACTCGATTGAGATAAAACATCATAGAGCAGTTTATATTTATTTAGTTTTTATATTTCCAACAAAAAAAAACGTCGATTAAGGTGTTTTAATCGTTTTTGAACCATAATAACGCAATAAAAGTCCATTCACGCTGCAAATTGTTACGCAACGGTTTATCTCAAGGTCCCTAACAAATTTTATTAATAATAGAAGGAACTGAGTACCTACAAGGAAACGTTCACAGTTGAATAAACCATTCGGCTTTTGGTCAACTGTAGAGCAGATGCTAGTAAAAGCCAATTTTGACAGACTTTTTTGTTTCATTGAGCAATGAAGATTCAACCATCCATAGATATTGACGTAAACATTATAATAATTGGAAGATCAACCTTAATCCTGGGAGAGGTTGATTAAGATTAGGTATATTAGGAAGGGACGGGTATTGGTAATAACCAATCCGAAATACAATTTTATAAAATATTCACCAATTTATTGTTGATTCCTAAATTTTTACCTGTTGGGTTTGAAAAAATAACCATACTTATTTACCTGCTTTGAGTTTATCGCTTGACATCATATTACACAATTCTTGGTAATTTCTATAAAAGTAGCTACAAGGTATTATACTTTGTATAATACATAGGTACGTATCAAAGAAGGGCTCACATAGCATAAGTTCCTATAAGCTCCTTTCCTAAGCTTAATTCCTGCATAATCTCCTCATATAGCATAAGTAGGTGGATACATAAAAAGTAGATAAGTATTTCTAAGGTGCTTGTTTTGGTACCCAAGGTTACCTCCACCTATCAAGTTCAGAGTTGAATGAAAGCGATTCTTACCTCCTAACCGTTTGAACTCCTGGCGTATCCTCTCCGATGTCTCCCGGCTGAAGACGTCGTCGCACGTCGGTTCGGTCTCATCCATGTCGGAAATCGAACGTCGCGGCGTCGACTGATCGGTCCCTGGCAACCAAGGAGCGATATTCCGGCACTCGGAGGGGGAGAAGGGACCCGACCAAGGCCAGTCACCTCGTGATGTAACATCGGGATCCACAGAAAGGCCCTAGGGTGTAGGTAGCCTGCGCATTTCTGGAATCAGGTAGGCAGGATGGTTAGAGGTTGGGGTAAGGTCAATTATCTAACGAACAGGTGGATGAATCAGTGGGGGCTAAACTGGTCCACAGGAAACTTGCTCGAAACTGGTTGATTGGACCATTTCCATGCGAAGTGGGGGAACTGGACAAGAGCTGTTGGAAGAGAACTGGTCTAAAAATAGTTGCAACACGAATTGGACCAGTTTCCTCAAGGAGTGATGGAAACCGAGACAACTTGAATTGAGCCAGTATATTCACTGATCCTGGGACATTGATCGACAGATCGGGACAAAAGATCCAGAGATAATGTGTGGTCTAATAACATCAGCCTGAACGTGTACTGGCGACAAGTGTGTTGCGGAACGAATACTGAAAGAATAGATTGATGTTTTGAGATCAGGTAGGTACCTACTATGCATCGGGTCATCAATACTATCAAGTTGTGGATACGAGGAAGCTATGTGCCATAGGTACCCATTTGGCAGCCATTTATAGATATAGATTTTCAAGGGCACTACTGACTTATTACCTACGTACCTAAAAATGTACTGATGATTTGAGGGGAGCTGGAAACCTCGATTGCAATTTACCCACTGTAGACAGGACCGCAAAACTTCAGGTGTCGTTTCTACAACTAATTTGAGTACCTACCTACCTACCTAATATAATAAAAGGTCTGAAATATGACACCTTTTCTACTAGGTACATGAAAATCCGAGTTTTTTACTATCGAGATTTGTTTGTGTTTTCGATCTTAAGTCATAAAATTGCCATAACTCCTTAATTTGCATACAAATTGAAATCTGATTACCTACGCCGTTGGGAAGGGAGTCAAATTCCCCATTTTTGTAGTGCATACAAAAAATTATTTTGGAGCCCTGATGGGTGAAAAATCAACTCGTGAAATAATTTTAGTCAAATAGGCAAAATCTCACATTTTGGTTTATTATTTTCAATAATGAACATTTGGAATCGACCAAGAAAAAAAAATTTTAACACCCCCTCAAAATTTGATGGTTTACGTTTCAAGGTACGTAGAATCCAAAAATTGAATAAAAATTTGGCCGCCCGTCCGCCGTACGCGGCACTTTTGCCACTTAGCATCGACCGATTTTGATGAAATTTGGTATGTAGGCTCCATTTGGGGTCTAGTTGTGCCCCGAAGCTTTTGGTTGATGTAGGTCACTTCTAAGGGTTCCAAAATCAATTTTGAAATTTTGAAAACGCCCTAACTCAAAAAATTTCGATATAAAGGTATTGTTTTTCCTTCAATTTAAGATTCTATACAATTTTTAGAATTTTTTGAGACCACACGGAGCTCTGTAGGACAAACCGTTCGCTCCCTACGAAAATTTAAGGTTTTATATTGAAATATATAGGTATGTATATATAAATCAAAACACGAGTGTGAATCGCAAAAGAGGCCTAATCTCCGTTCAAATTCGAGCTGACCGAAATGCGATCGATGGTTGATGATTTTGATTTTTTTTATTTTTTTATTATTTTTTTCCTTCACATTGGATGGTTGGTGATTTTGTAGACGAGTGATCTATATAGAAAAATAATAAACCATTGTGTAATAATTTGCAGCGTTTTTCGTTAAGGTTGTTAGGGCTTTACTTCCTACCTTCTCTCTCTCCGCTTCTATCGTTTTGATAATGCCCGCGTTTCGTGTTCAGGTCGAACTATATGTTTAGTCTAAATAATTTTATGGTGAAGGTACGTACTTACGTATTGAGCACTAATACGCAGTCTTCATCGTTAGGAACCACCAACTTCCCGCCCACAACGGGTGCGATCGTGATGACAACTCATCGCCGTGATTGCCTATAATTTCACTTAGGTAATTGTAATTCAGGATATCCTCAGGAACCAGACGATCAAATGCTACCAAGCGTTACAGAAAAACCCATATATATGATAAAGCACATCCGTAGTTCATTTGAAAATACGAACCAATCATCATTCATATCAATTCTTCATAAACAAAAAATTTTTGTTGACCAGTTAGGTACCTACCTACTCAACTTGAGGATCAATGATCAAAGTTAGAAGAACTGACTCGAAAAAATTACATTAATCTGAAATAAATACCTACCTAGGTTAACACGTCAGGGTCGATGGACAGTTCATCAAATTGTTTCTGCTCGTGCGAGTGATGATGGACAGGTACCTAATCACGAAAAGCATCTGACTTGACTGTGGTTTTCGATTGCTCTTCGGCCTAATTACGATTTTAATATTGTAATCGATGTTGAATCTCGATCTCTATTGATTTCTTAACGGACTGGTACCTTCAATTCCACAACCTTTTGAAGAATCGATTTTCTTGAAAATTTTCGTCTGTGAGATATTTACAAAAAAATTACTTACATGATTTTGCTCCTCAACACCTCCTGAGTAAGAATAAATCGTTCCTATGTCTTTGAACTTCAGAGGAAGGCGAGGAAACTGTCAGGAAAAGGGGTGTTTTCTACAAAGGTTGGTGCTGTGCGAGTCTAGTCTATACGCAAAATTCCTCGCCGGATGATGGACAGGAAATCAAAAAAAAATTAATTTGACGAAAAAAATTAGATTTTTGGTTTATTATTTTCAATAACGAACCTTTGGAATCGACCAAGAAAAAAATTTATAACACCCCCTCAAAATTTGTTAATTTACGTTTCAGAGTACGTGGAATCCAAAAATCGAATAAAAATTTGGCGTCCGCGGCACTTTCCCCACTTAGCATTGACCGATTTTGATAAAATTTGGTATGTAGGCTCCATTTGGGGTCTAGTTGTGCCCCGAAGATTTTGGTTGATGTAGGTCAAATCTAAGGGTTGAAAAATGAATTTAGAAATTTTGAAAACGCCCTAACTCAAAAAATTTTGATATAAAGGTATTGTTTTTCCATCAATTTAAGATAGTATAGAATTTTTAGAATTTTTTGAGACCACGCGGAGAAATTAAGCTCGCTCCCTACGAGAATTTAAGGGTTGGACGTACGATAAATCAGAAACAGGAGTGTGAGCCACAAAATAGGCCGAATCTCCGTTCAAATTATAGCTGACCGAAATGCGATCGATGTTTTTCTTCATGTTGGATGGTTGGTGGCTTTGCAGACGAGAGATCTATATAGAAAAATAATAAACCAATGTTTAATAATTTGCAGTGTTTTTTTTGTTTTGTCATGAATACGCGCAGAAGCGATGGAAAACCTGCATCTGACTCTTATTTGCTCGAATTAACGTTTTAGGACACGGCGAAACTCGGGAATGGGGTCCCGCAGCCAACGTATACAAGGAAGTATACAAGGAAGTGTACAAAAATTATCTTCTCATGACACACCAAATTCAGATCCCTCCTCCCTCAGTTTGTAGGGTGTTTTGAAATCGGTATTTTGGAAGGTGACTACAACAGATGTGCTACAATGATGTCCTATAATATATTTTTTACTCAACCTAAAATCAGACTATTTTCACGTTTAACAATTTGGTTTTTATTTTCAATAATGAACCTTTTGGAATCGACCAAGAAAAAATTTTTTAACCCCCCCCCCCCCTTAAAAATAGTTTTGACGAACTTCATTTGGAAAATATGGTTGGTAGGTAGTGGAAATGGCGAGTGACACAAAAAATAAACCTTTGTGTAATCATTTGCACGGTTTTTTTTCTTCATGATTTTGACCTAGTGTCACTAAAACGTCTGTAGCTACCGTAACTAATTCAGTAAGTTTAAATCAGAGGACAACGTTGGGGAGAGCGTTAGTTTTCCTTTCTCAAATCAAGTTTTTTATTCGATTTATTTGGTATAAACTAGTTGAAATAATAAAATTTCCGCGAGCATGAGAAATTCCAATTTTGTTTTATTATTTTTAATAATTAACCTCTGGAATCGAGCGAGAAAAAAAATTTACCCCCCCCCCCCCCCCAAATGTGATGGTATTCGTTTCAACTTACGTAGAATCCGAAAATAGAATTTTAAAAACGCTGCAAATTATTACACAAAGGTTTATTATTTATCTACATAGATCACCCGTTTGCAAAGAACACAGCTTTGCCGCTGTTACCACCAACCAAATTCAAGAAAAACATCGATCGCATTTCGGTCAGCTAAAATTACTCTTTTGCGATTCTCGATCGTGTTTCTGATTTATCGTAAGTCCAACCCTCAAGTTCTCGTAGGGAGCGAACGGTTTCTCCTACAGAGCTCCGGGTGGTCTCTAAAAATGCAATACTATCTTAAATTGATGGTAAAACAATACCTTTATAACGACATCTTTTGAGCTAGGGCGTTTTCAGAATTTCAACCCTTAGAAGTGACCTACATCAACCAAAATCTTCGGGACACAACTAGACCCCAAATGGAGCCCACACACTTGTGCTGCGTACGGCCGGCCAAATTTTTATTCGATTTTTGGATTCGACGTACCATGAAACATAAATCAACAAATTTTGAGGGGGGGATAAACTTTTTTTTTTCTTGGTCGATTCTACAGGTTCATTATCGAAAAATAATAAACCAAGATTCGTCCGTATGCCTTACTTTCTTTAGTTACCATGGACTGATTTTGGTGAAATTTGGTATGTAGGCTCCAATTGGGACCTACTTGTACCGCGAAGCTTTTGGTTGATGAAAAATAGGGTTGTAATTTTCAAAAGTTACCATGGAAAAATTGTAATTTTCAAAAGCGCCCTACGTCGGAAACTCTCGAAATAAAGGTAGGTATTGTTTTTTCACCAATTTAATAGTATTGAATTCGTAATTGACATTCCGAAATTCTTTATTTCTTCGAATGGAGTGTGAAGCTTTTATTTCATATAAATAAACTTGATTCTGAAGCGAAAACTTATTTGGCAGGTAGTGACAATGGCAAAGCTGAGTTCTTTGCTGGCGAGTGAGAGTAGAGAAATAATAAACATTTGTGTAATAATTTGCAGCGTTTTTCCGAGGAGAGTAATTTAAGTAGGAGTATTGTAGGGGAGTTAAGAACATTTTCACGAATTAAGATCGAAAACACGAAATAAAGTACAAAATTTGGGGTTGTTTGGAAATTAAAGACACATTAGCCGTAGTAGTCCCTGAAGTTTGGATCATCTCACGTATTATAAGCAGTGCTTCTGCAATTTGCCTTCAGTTCCTGTTTGTTAATTATAATGACGAAAATCGATTTAAATTAGCAACTCACTAATTCTAGACTATTTTACTCACTTCTAGTCTATTTTATAAACATTAATTTGAACTTTGTCTAGTTGATCGGGAATGGAGGCTAGTTGAAGGTTAAGCTAACTGCAAAATTACGGAGCGGAGTTAAGGTAACTCGGCGCAAAAAATTACGGAGCCAAGCGTCGTAGCAATTCGACTGTTTAAGGTAGAATTTACAGAGAGTTGAGATACAACAGCACTTCCGCCCTTTCAAAATCATTTAATAATCATGATTTCATAACACTTAGAAAATAAGAAATAGATAAAAACAAAATTACAACTGAATTAGAAATATATTGTAGAAAATATAAGAAACGACGAATTAAATAACACGGATTTCTGAAGAGTCAACTTTCTTGAAAATCCAAAGAGCAAATTCATGTCAAATAAGATCAATAAACGTTCACTTCGCAGAACTGGAGGACGGTTAGCATTTTGATAGCACAAATTGGTCTCCATAGGAAACGAGGATTCTATCCTTCAAATGTTTGTCCGACAAGTAGCTTAAATTCAACGCACTTCATCACAGGAATGACCGCAGGTCAGGTAGACAGGTAAAGGTTGCGCAGAACATGAGCGAGTGAGAACTGTGCGATGCTTGGATGGCCAGCTCACCATAAGTTGACGATGCAGGTATCAGATACTACGAGATATCTGCTTCTTAAAAATTGAAAACTGAGATTGGGACACTAGGCGGTATCTGTAGAGGAAGTGGCAACCTCCGCTAGGTGCGCTGGTGGTAAAAGTAGTTTCTCCTATGTCCAATAGAGTGCTCTGATTAAAATTACCTTGGAGAGATCACATCAAATTTTTACGAGTGCCAAATTTTTACATTTTAACATGTTTAATGTTTTAGGGCTGGGGGTCGTTCTGTGAATTCCGACACGCAAATCTGCAACGTTTTTTTTCTTAGTTACCACGGACCGATTTCTTAGTTACCACGTTATATCGGCTCCATTTGGGGTCTAGTTGTACCAAGATGGTCACTGATTAGCTGAGTGAGCTCCATGGCCATTTTCTCTCCTGTTGAACGCAGGAAGCTGAAATTTGAGAAGCAGGGTCAATGGAGAATGCTGAAGGCGCCTGAGTGGTCACTGATCAGCTGAGTGATCGGCAATCTAATTTCTCCCTTGCGAGGGAAAAACATTAAACATGATTTAATGTTTTTCCCTCGCAAGGGAGAAATTGAACAGTTTCCAATCGAGTGTGAAGTTTCTCAGTTTCGTTTTCTGTTGGTGGGTGAAACGACTCTGGGTTTTTTGGGTCATTTTTGACATTATCTCATAGAAAGAAGACATGTATCGTCCAACTCAACAACATAATAATTAATGTTGAAAATTATCAATGACACTCGAAAAAAGTTGATGTGATCTCTCAAAGGTAATTTTAATTAGAGTACGAGAAACTACTTTTACCACCAGTGCGCCTAGTGGGAGTTGTCACTCTGAGATATCACCAAGTGATTGGGAAGACCTTCTATTTTACCTACCATATTCGTATCCATGGTGTCAAGTTGGAAACACTGCAAAAAGCATATTCCTTAGTAAGCCGCTAGTAAAACGAGGGAAAATAAGGAATTTTGTGCTGATAATAAAAACTAATTCTAAACCCTCAGGCAGCTGTATGCTGCAATATACAGGGTGCGGCAGAAGAATAAGGTGTTTTTGAAAAAATTTCGTTGATTTTGCTTTTTTTTCAAGTTTCGTTGATATCAGGACATACGTAAGGATATCCCGTTTGGGAATATTAGGTACGGAAAATTTCACCAGGAATGTGATGCCTTTCCTCAACGCAGTTCTGAAGCAATTCCCGTAAATCTACTCTTTCCAATAGGTCTGCATGAGAGATTTTTTTTTCGGTTTAGGCCTTTACTTCCTGCAATGTGCGTGGTTCAATAACGTAAACATGTTACTTGATATAGCCTCATAAAATAAATCACTTGTGGATAAGACAGATGACCGAAGAGGCCATAAATCATCACCAAAATCATGAAATGACGTCTTGAAATCGATGCAAACCTGCTGGAAAGAGTAGATTTCTGGGGACAGCTTTAGAACAGCGTTGAGGAAAACGGGCATCACATGCCTGATGAAATTTTCCGTACCTAATATTATGTCCGTGCCTTTTATAAAATGTCCTGAGATCAATAAAAAAATTTTTTGTAAAATTAAGTTACGATTTTTTAAACACCTCAATCTTCTCTATTAAAGACCAGATTTAGTTCAAGTTTGGGTTTTCGTCTGCAGTCTTTTTCTTACCAAACTAGTTCGGCCATCCAAGCGCCAAACGACAGTACTTTGAGTTGTGCACAACCTCAACCTTTTCAGATATTGTTGGTCACAAGAGTGTTGGTGACTTACATGAATAAATTTCAACTTAGATCTGGAGCATGGTATAACAATTATGAGTTGCAACAATGTTGGTAACACACACTATTGAATGACCATTAAAATTCACTAAAGTTGAGATAAAACCCGAATCCAGAAGAATTGGCACACTCAATACTGGACTGGGAAAGCTATAGCTTTAGAGGGCCTATTAAACATGGGGTAAAGTCAAAAGAGTGCGCAAATCTTTTAAACTAAAGGTTGCCGTCACTAACACTCATTGTGACCAACATTAATTTCTCTCACAGCAGTGGGGTAGGTAGCTAATATCTACCTAGACAGTTTGTGATGGAGTGGCGCTGTCTCATTTCTGTATGTTCTTCTTCGACGATTTACCGTGGTATATGTCGAGGAGGAGGCCGGTGAAGACGAGAACGATGGCGAACCATTGTCGACCTTTCAATACGTGTCCGAAAATGACTATCGAGCTGAGAACAGTGAAGAACTTCCTGGTCGTGGTGACGATGGAACACGTTAGTGTTCCGAACTCGATGATGCACTTGTAGATGCAAAATTGACCGAGAGCAGAGCACAAAGCAACGCCTCCAATTTGCAGCAGGGCTATAGGGTATAGTTGAATGAAACGCAAAAATTTGTAAGCCTCTCCGGTGAAGACTAGAGCGACTCCAAGGAGAAGCAGAGAAGCTTGGTTGATGTCGAACATGAACTGTTCGGATTTCATGCTGTGCTTTGACATGACTCTTTCTTGGAGAGAGTTGGTCAGTCCGTCCATAACCAGCGATAGGACTAGAAGTAGTTCGCCCATTCCGAATCCAACTTCGCTCGTTGAGGCTTTGTCGTCTCTGTACATGAAAAGGCAGACTCCCATGACGATCAAAAGCACCATAAGGTACCTGGCGATGTGATAAGACTTGTTACCCACGAGTACTCCCATGATCAACACAGGAATAGGCTTGGCGGACTTGGCCAGCACCTGGGCCGGATAACTGACCCACTGGAGAGCCATGAAGGAAGAAGACATAGCGAGTAGATACGTCAAAGCTATCGAAAATTGGTAAACTGCAGGAACGTGCATGTCAGACTTGATATTTTGTACCTTCATCATGAGGTAGGCATAGCATACGTTGACAAAGCTCGTCACGAATATGAGAGACATAACGAATGTAAACTTCTCACCATCGGGACCGAATGTTCCTTTGAACAAATTCTCTTGAAGCACACCAAAGATCCAAAACGACGCAAAAATCCCACCGGCAATACCGATGAATCTCACAGTAGACATTATGAACAAATTCAATGCAACTGTAGACAACTGGTGCTTGATAACTGGATCTCACTGGCCGATTCACAACGTTCACTCTACGGAAATATCCTTCACAACTACACGGAAAAGTTCAAGATTAAATCCAACTGATCCGAAAGGAATGAAACCCAATACAAAAGCGCAAACATAAGGAAATTTTGCACCGTTCAAAAAAGGCCACGTAGAGTGATATCGTTCGCCTTTTGTCGGTCGATTGACATCCGTGTAATCAAAACTGATAAGAAGCTACTCTAGGGAAAACCTGTAGGGGCTAATAACGATTGTATCAAGACTGGTAGATGATTTTAAAGGCATTTTTGTAATATGTGTATTTCGAGAAAACGTTACGGTATTGAATGATGAAAAGCTTACCACGAAATCGAGGATGTGAAACGTGACAAGTGAACTTGCAAACAAGCGCCAACTGGACAAACAAACTCAAAAACCAACTGAGGACAACACTCAAGAAAACACAAAAACAATACTGTCACTTTGATTTAAGTTCAAGCACAGAGAAAGCGGAACACGTTATAAGAAGCGAAATTAATCATTTCAGAAACTGATGGGTACCTATATGTTACATAGAAACGTGGGAAATTCAGGGGAAATCTTGGAAAAACTTTAAACCTGTTATCTTATATAATCCACACATATCAGAACCATGGAAGTTCCATGATGGAGTCTCTCACATGCTGCCATGAACTTTCGGTCACACCAAGGGAGTGTAAAGTATCCATGTTCACAACAACTTCTTCCATGTTCTGAGCATGGAAGTAGAAATACGAGATCTTCTACGGATGGTTAGCATACCGTCCGGTTGAAGGAGCCCATTATATTATGTGAGTATTGCATGTGGGCATCGGGAGGCCGATTATTAATACCTTTGTTCCGATGGCAAAGTTAATTCACACGCTTCCTTGGAAATTTCATCAAAATCTTACTCTTTTAGTTAAATGCCTTCGTACAGCAAGGAGCTCATCTGGTGCTTGGTTCATCCAACCACATTATTACAACGTCGATAATTTAATCGTTTAATTAAAGCTAGAACGTGTTCTGATCGAGCAGACTCTTTCATTGTCGGTGAAGAAGCAGTTACTTACCTATTACAAATTATAGAAAAGAAAAGTGCCAAGTTTGATGGTACCAAAACTTCATATTGGTGATGACAGGGGGGGGGGTTGTTAACAGGTATTTGTTGTGAACGTAATTACTAAGATGCCTTCCTAATTTATTTTTAGTAGATGAGGTAGGCTGTAGTAGCTCCCCTCCCTTACGTACCTAAATCACCTATTGTGAAGATGATTCGTTGCTGTATTGTACACTTGCGCTGTGTCCCATAAAATAAAATAGTCAACCCAAGTTTATCTCAGTTCATCGATGCGTCCCGACATGCTAAGGTATTTATAATTAGTTATTCTTCTTTATGAACACAATTTCAAGAGCTAAATCTGAAAATTTTATATCATGATTTCTTGATATTTCTCTTTTTTTTTCTACGCTGAACGATTATATTGAAAGTGGTAATTCGAAAGGTACCTGTAGGATCGACTGAAATGGGGTTGACGTCCTAAAGTTCTACACCAAAAGATGAAAGGTGAACTGGAGTCTTGTAGCAAAATGCATGGAGATGTGCCTAGAACGGTGGAGAGAGAAAGAGAAGGGAGCCTTACGTTGAACTGAGAAAACACCCTAAAACTCAGCCCGAAGTAATGTGTTAATTGGTTCCGGGCTGAGTTTCAATGTGAGAGAAAAATTAGGTGTTTTTGGTTTATTATTTTCAATAGTGAACCTTTGGAATCGACCAAGAAAAACAGTTAAGCCCCCCCCCCCCCCCTCAAAATTTGACCGAAAATCGAATAAAAATTTTGCGGCACTTTCCTTAGTTCCCATGGACTAATTTTGATGAAATATGGTAAATGGGCTCTAATTGAGGTCTAGTTGTGCCCCGAAGTCAGTCAGGCACTTCTAAGGGGTGAAAATCAAGGGTTGAAATTTTGAAAACGCCCTAGCTCAAAACTTTTGATGTGAAAGTTGTTTTTTCATCAATTTAAGATAGAATGGAATTTTTAGAATTTGTAGACAAACCGTTCGCTCTCTACGAAAACTTAAGGGTTGGACTTACGATGAGGCCTAATGAATGGCCTAATCTCCGTTCAAATTTTAGCTGTCAAAAATACGATCGTTGTTCGTATCTTCGAGTTGTACTCAATTTTGCATCCTAAGCAATTAGTAGGTAATAACATTTCCATATTCTGCAACTCTTTATTTCTCCGAATTTAGTGTGAAGCGAATTCTTAATAACCTTGATTGTGAAGCATAAATAATGTGGTTGGTAGGTGGTAACAATAGCTGTATTCCTTGCAGGCGAGTAATCTATACAGAAAAATAATGAACCGTTGTGTAATTATTTGCTGTGTTTTGCTTCCGAGTCTACCAAGGTATCGTAAGCTCTGTTTTCACTTTTCAAGGATGAAAAAAAAAAGTTCTCCAAAATCAAAATTTCCACTCGCGTTTTACGTTTCAGACCCTCCTGAACAATTTTGGTTCCGTGTCTGTCTGTGTGTATGTTGTCTGTGTGTCTGTCATGAATTCCTTGTAACGGACATAACTATAGAAGTTATTGTCCGATTTCTATTAAATTTTCAGGGATTGTGCGGGTTGGTGTGTAGACGGTCCCCTATGAAAATCATCATCCCCTGACTGGTAGAAGCGACTGCGCATGCGCAAACGTGAATTCCTTGTAACGGCCATAACTTCTACATTTTCCATCCGATTTAAATTAATTTTTCAGGGATGTTACTGTTATGTCGTCAATTATCAATGAATGTTAAATTCACCATTACCAAGACCATTCCACATGTTGATTTCTTGTTCCCGTGTTACGTTATAAAACACTTGTCATTCTTGTTCTAATGTTCCTTGTAATCTTCACGGAAATACAACTCACGTCATTCACGATACTCGTGCTGATCACTTTTAGGATAGAACAGTTGGCGACGATGTGAAACTGGAGGAGGATTCATCTCGTACGTAATAAAGCAAGTCAAGACAATAAAATATCAACAGTCGAGTAAGATTCAACCTATAGGAAGATGGATCCAAACCAACTACAAGCTATCTTAGATAATATGAATAGAAACCATGCACTCCTAATCGAAAGGTTGCTCGCTCCTAGAGCTGGTGAAGGAGATGGACAGGTTGTCCACCAGGATGGACAAGCTATTGTGTACCAAAAACTCTCGCATGTGCCACCATTCGAAAATTTCGATTCTAAAAAAGAAGGTTTTCGCTATTATAGGCAAAGGTTTGAAAATTATTTGAAGTTGAAAGGTATTTTCGAAGACAAAATCAAATCAGCACAAATGCTCCTCAACTCAATAGGCGCAACAAACTATAATACACTGGCTGCACTTGTTGCCCCTGTTATTCCCGCCGATCTAGGGTATGATGAGCTTATCAAACAATTGGAAAATCATCTCGCACCAAAGAAAAACCCCCTTGTAACCCAGCATAAATTTTTATCAAAATATCAAAAAGATGATCAATCAATAGCTGATTACAGTGCTTCTTTACGCCAAGATATTGCTGATTGTGAATTCTCAGTCAAATGTTCTTGTGACCCTCAAACCGACGTGTCTGTGGCAAATTTATTCCTCAGGGCACAGTTCATTAGGGGAATTAAAGACAGTTGGATCAAAGAACGTATTCTTGAATCCACAATAGAAGATTTCAACGAAATTTTGGCCAAGTCCATCGCTTTGGAAACATCAAAAATAGATAGCCTTGAGCTGTCTAAAACCAACTCCTCATCTTCGGACTCTCAAATTACAATCAATGCAACCAATGACGTCAATAAAATATCAGGTCGGAATTCATCGAGAAACCCTGGCTCAAATTTTCAAAATTATCAACGAGCTCCTAGATCAAAACTTCGAAGCCAACTAGATTACGATAAACTTGGTATTAAGGATAAATGTTTACGGTGTGGAAAAAACAATCATTTGGTGAAAGAGTGTAAAACTGATCCTCAACAATTAAAGTGTACTTCGTGTCAAGCTCGAGGTCACGTTTCTTCAATATGTATAAAAACGTTGTTAAAATCTCAACAAGCAGAAACAAACCAGATCAATGATCATTATTACGATTTGGACATCAATAAAATCATTGATATTTATGACCAACGAGCGATGTCTGAAACAGCTTCTGACACAAAGAAGTATTTCACTTCTGTTCAAATTGAAGATCGAACCCAATGTTTCGAAGTTGACACAGGTGCTGGATATACGCTTATTCCAGAGCATATTTTTCGAAGCCTGAATTTGAGACAACAAATACGACCAACTAACATTGCTTTCAGGTCGTACACAGAAAATATTTTTCGACCTTTAGGTAAAGTAGATGTGAAAGTAGAATACCGCGGTAGAAAATCAAAAGAAGAATTGTACGTTGTTCCTAATGGATTTGACCCTCTCCTTGGAAGGACTTGGATAAGACACCTTAAAATTAATTTGGAAGATCTTGATCAAGAAAATATTCTCCCAGTTAATCAACATGAAATACTTTCAGTAAATAATGTTGATGATATAGTCAAACTCTTTCCAGAAATTTTTGAACAGAAAGTTGGTTGTGTTCCAAATTTTGAAATTAAATTACAGCTTCGATCTGGCTCCAAACCAGTCTATATTCGAGAACGAGAAGTCCCCTACGCACTGAGAGAAAAAGTAGACCAAGAATTAGACAATTTAGAAGCTGATGGAATCATTACCAAGTCGATTACAAGTGATTGGGGCTCCCCACTGGTGGTAATTCCAAAAGCAGATAACACTGTTCGATTGTGTGTCGACTATAAGGTAGCCGTAAATGAGTGCATAGTTAACGTCAATTATCCAATCAAGAAAATAGAAGAAGTTCTCAATACCCTACGAAATTCAAGATATTTCTGTAAACTCGATCTGTTCAAAGCCTACTTGCATCTCAAAACTGATGAACCTAGTAGTATTGTACAAAGCATTTCAACCCACCGAGGCACATATAAAATGAACCGGCTAAGCTTTGGGATCAAAACGGCACCGGCTGAATTCAATAGAGTGATGGATCAAATTTTACGGGGGTTAAACAAGGTGACATCATATTTTGACGATATAATTATCCACGGTGAGACCTTGGACGACTGCAAACGTAATCTTATAGCTTGCCTCCAAAGATTGAAAGAGTATGACTTGCATGTAAATAAGAAAAAGTGTTCATTCTTCCAAACTCAAATCGAATATTTAGGTCATCTAGTCAAATTTAACAAAATAATGAAATGCCCATCAAAAATCAAAGCGATAGTCGAGATGCCTCGTCCCAAATCTGTACAAGAACTTCGCACATTTTTGGGTATGGTTACATACTACTCGCGATTGATCCCTGACATATCGACAACTACTTACCCATTACGTAAACTGCTCCGAAAAGGAAAAAGATTCAATTGGTCAAAAGAGTGTGAATCTGCTTTCATGCAGATCAAAAAAGAAATTTCAAGTGACAGGGTGATTGTCCCCTTTGACCCGAAGTTGCCTGTATTTCTAACAACCGACGCCAGTCCCTACGGAGTGGCAGCAGTGCTGTCGCATTCAATCTGTAATGAAGACAGACCAGTTGCTTTTGCATCCAGAGCCCTGTCAAATGCAGAACAAAACTATTCCCAATTAGATCGTGAGGCACTGGCCATAGTGTTCGGAGTGGATCATTTCTACAACTACATCTACGGTCGCTCATTCACTTTGGTCACTGATAACCAACCATTGTCGAGAATACTTCACTGTAAAGCAAAGTTGCCGAAAATGACATCATCACGTCTTCTTCGGTACGCGACATTTTTATCAGGCTTTAATTACGAAGTAAAATTCAAAAAAAGGATCAGAGAATGGAAACGTTGATTGTTTGTCTAGAGCTCCCATTCCTCAAAATTATTCATCATCCGACATGGTCATCAATCACGAAATTCATCAAGTATTTTCTACAATTGTTTCTAATATTTCTTCATTAAGATTAACTTGGGAATCGATTAAAAGAGAAACTGATAATGACAAAGACCTATCGAAAGTCAAGAAAGATATCATGAATCATTCAATCGAAAGCGATTTCACTCTTGATCAAGGAGTTCTCTTCAAAAATGACCGAGTGGTGGTCCCAAAAACCCTTCAGCAAGACGTCCTAAATGACCTCCATTCAACTCACCTCGGCATTACAAAAATGAAGCAGCTCGCTCGGCGGCATTGTACTTGGCAAAATATCGATAGAGATATAGAGAGATTAGTACGATCATGTGAAGATTGTTCAAAAGTAAAAAGCAGTCCAGCCAAAGCCCCATTGCATCACTGGGATGAACCTTCAGAGAATTGGAGCCGTGTTCATATTGATTTTGCAGGACCACTTCAAGGGTATCATTTTCTTGTGATGGTTGATGCAAAATCGCGTTGGGCGGAAATCGAAGCAATCCTTGAACCTCCCACGTCAATAAGTACCATCAAACTCCTTAACAAAGTTTTTTCTAGCCATGGCTATCCATTCGTACTTGTATCTGACAATGCCAGTATTTTCACAAGTGATTTATTTCAAAACTACTGTCGAACGAATGGAATTAAACAAAAATTCATAGCTCCTGCTCATCCTGCAACTAATGGGTTGGCAGAAAGAAACGTCCAAACTCTCAAGCAACGCCTGAAAGCCATGGCATCGGAGACAATACCAGTTCCGCAAAAACTACAGAAAATTCTTCTCCGCTATCGAGCCACCCCTCTCAACTGTGGGAAATCACCTGCAGAATTGTATTTGAACAGACAAATTCGCATAAAACTTGATGCTTTGCGAGCGTTCAAAGAAGTTCCTGTACCCGGAAGACAGATGCCAAGGACTCGTTCGTTACAAGAGGGGGAGAGAATACGCACGAACTTCTTCTCAAATAATTCAACCATATGGAAGTTTGGGGTCATAACGAAGAAATTGGGACAACTCCACTATATTGTGGAACTGGATAATGGACGAAGAGTAAAAAGACACATCGATCAAATTCAAAGGTCTCAAGTTCCTGACCCGCAGCTGATGACGCCTTCGGAAGAACAGATAGAAGTACAATCGAATTCAGGCCATTACGAGCTCGACCTTGTACAACACCAAACACCTGAACGCACAGAGTGCCTGCATCCCAATTTGGTCCAGTATGAGCTCGATCCGCGGCGATACGCTGAACGCCCAGAAAACATGTGTTCCAATGCTCCTCCAAGAACGCTTGAAAATTCTCCTGAGACAGACACTCAGCCTTTGCCACCGCAAGTTCGGAGATCCTCGAGAAACCGACGACCTCCTTGTTATTTACAAGACTACGTTCTTCACTAAGTGGGGGAGATTGTTATGTCTTCAATTATCAATGAATGTTAAATTCACCATTACCAAGACCATTCCACATGTTGATTTCTTGTTCCCGTGTTACGTTATAAAACACTTGTCATTCTTGTTCTAATGTTCCTTGTAATCTTCACGGAAATACAACTCACGTCATTCACGATACTCGTGCTGATCACTTTTAGGATAGAACAGTTACAGATTAGTATTTAGATGGTCCTCTATGAAAATCACCACTTTCGGAATGGCAGTAGCCACTGCGCATGAGCAAACGTGAATTCCCTGTAACGGCCATAACTTCTACATTTTCCATCCGATTTCAATGAAATTTTCAGGGATGTTACAGATTAACTTGATTTGATGTTTTGAGATTAACAACTATGCATCGGATCATCTATACAATCGGGTTATGGATACGAGGAAGCTATGTGCCACACCCACTTGGCAGACTTTTTTTTAGGAGATTTGAATTTCACAAAACGTGAAGATGCGGAATCACCACGTATCTTACAAGAACCAACTCCACCTGTCGATCTTGAAATATTTTGCTTCCGAGTCTACCAAGGTAGCGGAAGCTTTGTTTTCACTTTTCAAGGACGGAAAAAAAAGTTCTCCAAAATCAAAATTTTCACTCGCGTTTTGCGTTTTAGACCTTTCTGAACAATTTTGGTTCAGTGTCTGTCTGTCTGTCTATCATGAATTCCTTGTAACGCGCATAACTATACGAAGTTATTGTCTGATTTCAATGAAATGTTCGAGGATTGTGCGGGTTGGTGTGTAGACGGTCCCCTATGAAATTCATCATCCCCGGACTGATAGAAGCGACTGCGCATGCGCAAACGTGAATTCCTTGTAACGACCATAACTTCTACATTTTCCATCCGATTTCAATGAAATTTTCAGGGATGTTACAAATTAGTATTTAGATGGTTTCCTATGAAAATCACCACCTTCGGAATGATAGTAGCCACTGCACATGCGCAAACATGAATTTCCTTGTAACAGCCATAACTTCCACTTTTTCTACCCGATTTCGATGAAATTTTCAGGGATTATGCGGATTAGGTTGCAGATGGTCCCCAATGAAGATCACCACCTTCGGACTGATAGTAGCCACTGCGCATGCGCAAACGTGAATTTCCTTGTAACGTCCATAATTTCTACATTTTCTACCCGATTTCAATGAAATTTTCAGGGATGTTACTGATTAAATTGTTTTGATGTTTTGAGGTTAACTACTATGCATCGGATCATCTATACAATCGGGTTATGGATACGAGGAAGCAATGTGCTACACCCACTTGTTTTCACCTGCCTGCTGAAAAACAACACAACTGTCCATAAATCCCTATAAAATGCAACAATTTTGCCTTAATAATAAACATTTAATGTTTATTATTTCCATCTATGATCCCCAAATACAGAAATTTCTTAAGCTCTACTGATAATTTGTTCTAATACGTTCCATGTTCAGGGCATCAGCTCCACCATGTCTCACAGCCACTCCTGACACCCTTACAAAATTTGACACAGTTATGAGAATTTCCACTTATTCGTCGGACATATTTGTGTTATAAAAAATTATAAAAATATCAAGATGACCTGCTATGATTCGTCCTGAATGAATGCAGTGATGAGGGCGCCTCGCTCATTATCTGATTAGGAAATTTCTCTTAAAAACTCTAAGTAATGAATCCAATTAGCTGGAATGTTGTAGTTAAAATAAATAAATATGTCAATAGTTCACACACAGCGGTATCGATGTTATTATAACCCGTTTTGATAAATAAACAAACGAATTAGTGTAGGTATCTAATAATGAAGAAAAATAATCGATGTCACTTCCTACACCATAATAGCTTTCCAGTTGTAGATGGTATCTTGGATTCCATTGCACTCACATATGCAATTTTTCCTATTTAGCTACCATGCATAACTAGGGTCAACAGATCACGGAGATCAAAGAGAATTCCAATTATTTCAATCTGACTAATATAATTCTTTTCTGCTCATGGTATATGAATACTCATTGGTTTTAACGATTACATTTTATGAGTCAAATTTTAGGAACATTATCTTCCCTCAGACACGTTTACTTAAATCTTGAAACCGTTATAAGATCGCGGTATAGAAACATAAAATTCTCTCTAGCTGAGAAAATGTTACCTAATGTTGTTTTGTTTCGCAAACTTCCTCGAAAAATTCAATTTTAGAACTTTTCACTCCGAATAATGGTTCATCTCCCAAGTGCTATGAATATTTTACATCTAGGAAGAGACTTAAGAAGAGTCGCCCAACAGCCCAAAATTTCGGAATAACGAGCGAGTTGGGCCGTCCTGTTCACAATGTGATGAAATCATTTGGTTCAGTCTGTTGGCGATCTCTTGGGGTCGTTCGGTAAAAAGACAGATCAGCTACTTAAACGAGATCAACCAAGTCACCAGGTCTATACGTTTACAGGATTCTGAGTAACTGTAATGAAGTGACAGGAAGTAGATCATCTGAATGGTGGTGACCCACAGTTTTTTTTCTTCTTTCTGGGACAATAGTAATTTAGAATAATTTTTGATTCATGTAACTAACAACGCTAACTCCCTTACGGTCATTATTCGTAATTTTCCACCCCGGATTGAAATCTATGCTAGGTACCTAGAAATTGTTGAAAGAGGGACAACAAAAATTACCAAAATTTGATTCTCACGTAGGATGCCTGGAGGGAGATCACTGTAGTGCTGGGGGCAGATGTCGAAGTGATCAAGAAGCAAATTTTAGGAAAAATATTCATGGCCAATAGAACTTTGGTGAAAGCTAAATTTTTGTGGCCTATGAAATGGAGTCAGTAATATCATCTTGCCCATTCAGATCAAATAGCAAATTTTTACTGCGTTTTTTTCACGCTTTTCTGAATTGCCGAATGGAACGTACGGAATGGATCGCTGCCTCGTGCAGTGCGTCCGTTCGTTGCCCCGGGACAAAAAACGCTGCAAACTATTACACAATGGTTTATTATTTTTCTACAAAGATCAATCGTCTGCAAAGCCACCAATCATCCAACATTAAGAAAAACATTGATCGCATTTCGGCCAACTAAAATTTGAACGGAGATTAAGCCTCTTTTGCGATTCACACTCGTGTTGCTGATTTATCGTACGTCCAACCCTTAAATTCTCGTAGGGAGCGAACGGTTTGTCCTACAGAGCTCCGCGTGGTCTCAAACAATTCTGAAAATTCTATAGAATCTTAAATTGAAGGAAAAACAATACCTTTATATCAATTTTTTTTAGTTAGGGCGTTTTCAAAATTTCAAAATTCATTTTGGAACCCTTAGAAGTGACCTAAATCAACCAAAATCTTTGGGGCACAACTAGACCCCAAATGGAGCTTACACACTAAATTTCATCAAAATCGGTCAATGCTAAATGGGAAAAGTGCCGCGTACGGCGGACGGACGGCCAAATTTTTATTCGATTTTTGGATTCTACGTACCTTGAAACGTAAACCATCAAATTTTGTGGGGGTGTTAAAAAGTTTTTTTCTTGGTCATTATTGAAAATAATAAACCAAAAAGCAACGTACGAGGCAGAATTTTTGCCTTGCCTCGCCCGTTTGCCTCGTGCGCTGCCTCGTACTAGTGTGTACCCAGCTTATGTGAATCGACCTTCAGGGAGTAGGGATGACTACTTTTTCGTCAATATCGATCTAGCGGAATTACGAACAAATTGATCTCAAAGATATAATTACGTGATAGATGACTGTTGCGTCTATTTCTAATTGGTTTCAGTTGTGACGAGTACAAGACGACTCTATTGTACCTTGAACCCCACTCCCAGCATTCACTAAAGTGGTGGACAACGGCGTAACCTTTGCACCCCATTCGATGGAGTATTAAAACTCTTGAACGACGCCGCCTGGCAATCAGTTCAGAACGGGCTCACAGATAACCAGCTTCTCACACTTCACGCTTCCAGAGATCTCCCCATTGCTCATCGAAGAGCTGTGAGTAGGTACGTTGGTTTCCAATTTTTCTCTTTTCCTTGTGTCATATTAATTGAGGATTTCATCCAATTTTATTTATAAATAAATAAGTAATTTTTGATCCATCTTAAGAAACGTCAGGGTTTTACATCAGAGGTGCAACGAAGGGGTAGAAGAGGGGTTTTGTATAAGACAGTCTTTGGATTGACGGAATGGAGGTGGTAATGAATTTCCAATAAATTCAGTTATCATGCCTGGAGGCCCTTAAGAAGGGAGCGCATTATAAAAATATATAATATTACTGTCCTGCATGCCTCAATTTTTTTTAACGTGATTTATTATTGCAAGTGAATATTAAAATACAATCCATCTAGCAATATTACATATCATTTTTTACTCTCCTTGAGACCCTATTTACAGTAAAACCCAGCCCCTTCTCATAACAGTGTCTTCAACACTGAGTTATAATTGCACTTTATTAGCACTAACTAAGTTCAGTGGTTTTTTTCGCTTGAGTCGCCGGTGTCTTCGTTGTCCAAAACGTAGAGCATATCCGGGTTTTCATGATTGTGGAGGCGTTGTTCGTAGGCGTAGTAAAACGAGGTTACCTATAGTTCCTTGGGGGTAGCTAAATAAATAGATTATCTTGTTGTTTTTTCAAATACGAGTACATATAGATTCGTTCAAGTAGGTTGTAAACCAAATTTAGAAAAATCAGGGTGGTACCTACCTACGATGCTCAAGAAAATGTCTACCATCCCAATTAGCTCAATTGGATTTTATTGAATACTAGCTGAAAAGACTGCTAGAAGTAGGCAAAAACAAATCGTAGATGAGCACGTAATTTATTAAAAGAAAAAATTTTTATGTCGCGGCCTGGAATCGAACGCCGTCGTCTGTCGTTCCACGTTCGGACGACATACGTGCATACGGTTGGGGTTTTATGTATATAGATACTTTATGAATACTGAAACGTTTGCTCGACTAGCCTCCTGAAGATTTTCTGAAGATAAGAAACAAAATTGCTCAGTCAAAAGCTTAATTTTCTTGTTTTAATAATTAATACAGAAAATTTAATACATTTATTTATCAGCGGAAAAAAATTGATTTGAGTTTGATTATTTTAATTATCATTACATTGCGGGAATACTGCTCGTCAAACATGTATTTGTGGTGCTAGTCAAGAAAAATGTAGGAAGGCCCGAAATCAACATTTATACCCACTTTTTTTTCGTTTTAGAGCTTTATGTACAACTTTATTTCAATGTCTGATATTCGTCGATTACTGTTGGTCCAGGGCTTTGAACTGTCCGATTTTGATGCGAATTTCAAGAGATTGTGGGAGTTGGACCCTAAACGGTTCCCTTTGGGTATTACGGTCGAGACAGCTCTAATTTCAATAGAATTTCATGATTCACGCTTGAGAATTTATCACTACTCACCAATTAATTCTACATGTTACATATATTCCATTTCATAAGATAACTTGCTCTGTTGCTCATCCAACTTGACAGACTTTTTGGCTTCGATGTGCAAAAATATATCCAAAATTCAAACACATAAATTTCATAGAGCATAAAACTAACTAAAAATTGACGGAGGAAGGCATAAAATCCACTTAGTGTGACCATCATGAAGTGCAAATTGCAAGACAATAAGAACTAAGTGGAGTATCTTAGTTTTCTTAACGTACACCAACTATGTATCAGAAAAATGTTGCTTATAAGTTGTAACTTGGTGCGATAAAACAAGTAAAAAAAGAGAGACTAACAGTTTAAATTATTGAATTCAAAAATTGAGGAGGCGATGGATTAATTCAATACCTAGATTAATTGACTTATTCGTAACTTACAGAATTTGTTGATGTGAAATGAATATTACGTAATATTAAGTGAACGAATTACACAACATGTTTCTTTTACAGGCATGATTTTCAATATCATATTGATAGTTTTTTAAATTTGTAAGAATACGAAAAATAACAAAATCTGTATATCAAAAATCTGTACCTAATTATGTTGATTTTTTTCATTAATGACGAGAGGGATGATTACATTTCTAAGAAATCACCGCAAAGCCATTTCTAAAACATCATCCGAATTTCAGCAAAATTAGTCCATCAGATAGTAAGAAATGGGTGTTTAAGAATGTCTAAGAATCTTTGTCTTGAATGTTAAGAATTGTTAAGAATGTTTAAGAATTATTGGTCTGATGGCGTTGCACGCAATTCGTGAAGACTATTTCGAGACTTGCACCAACAAGGAAGATAGGCCACCAAAATCGGACAATGAATTCGCATAGTTCTCCTTGGGGACAATCAATGCCACAGAAATACAGTACTGAAAAAACTTATTTTGCTGAATTTTTCCTCCAGGAGGAAGAATGTAGTGAGAAGGGTTGAAATTCACGTAGCCTCATCTTCTTTAGGGAAAAGCCTCAAAATCAGATAATTTTTGCTTCCGAGTCTACCAAGGTAGCGGAAGCTTTGTTTTCACTTTTCAAGGACGAAAAAAAAAAGTTCTCCAAAATCAAAATTTTCACTCGCGTTTTGCGTTTCAGACCTTTCTGAACAATTTTGGTTCCGTGTCTGTCTGTCTGTGTGTCTGTCTGTCTGTCTGTCTGTCTGTGTGTCTGTCATGAATTCCTTGTAACGCGCATAACTATACGAAGTTATTGTCCGATTTCTATGAAATTTTCAGGGATAATGCGGGTTGGTGTGTAGACGGTCCCCTATGAAAATCATCATCCCCGGACTGATAGAAGAGACTGCGCATGCGCAAACGTGAATTCCTTGTAACGACCATAACTTCCACATTTTCCACCCGATTTCAATGAAATTCTCAGGGATGTTACAGACTAGTATTTAGATGGTTCCCTATGAAAATCATCATCCTCGGACTGATAGTAGCCACTGCGCATGCGCAAACGTGAATTCCCTTGTAACGGCCATAACTTCCACATTTTCCACCCGATTTCGATGAAATTTTCAGGGATAATGTGGATTAGGTTGTAGATAGTCCCCTATGAAAATCATCATCCCCGGACTGATAGAAGCGACTGCGCATGCGCAAACGTGAATTACTTGTAACAGCCGTAACTTCGACTGTCCCCCAGGGGTCGCGGGTTCGAATCCCAGCCGAGGCTAAGTATTTTTTTGACCCAATCACATACATCTACTCACTTAATTTTTCATCCGAATTTGATGAAATTTTCTAGGATTGTCCAGATTAGCGTGTAGATGGTCCCCTATGAGGGTAGGGGAAGGTACTTAGAGATTGGTGTTTTGAGATTAACAACTATGCATCTGATCATCTATATAATCGGGTTATGGATACGAGGAAGCTATGTGCCACACCCACTTGGCAGACGTTTTTTCTTGGAGGTCGTGAATGTGATTCATACATTCATATTCATGAATGTATATAAGTTAAGTACCTATGTAATTAATGCTGAGTGCTGATTAATTGTGCTGATATACATCGGGCCAGGCATTTTTGTCTACCACGCATCGAAATAGAGGAGTTTATAGGATGTCGACTGAAACTATTCCAAAGCAGAGAATGAGGACGAATTACTTTCGATTGCACTACCTACTTTCCTTCTAGGGGTTGAGAAAAGTAAATACGTCTAGTCACGTATCAACGAGACAGTCGAGTTCAAGAGGACCGTTCATTTTCAAACCTCTTCAATCTTATCGGATTTCTCGGGATATCTCGTCGGAGGATCCGTCGACAGTTCGTTAGGTCAATCACGTAACCATGTGACAATCTCTGGACCGCATGAGATGGCGGTGATTGCATTACTATAAAAAACTGAAAAGCTTGTGAAAGAGGCGTGATGGATTTGTACAAGAAGCGATTTGATAATCAAATATAGTGAGGGATCGCTATTGATGTTAGCTCAGCGATTAGAAAAACAAATATTCTTCTACCTGCAAGAATAAATAAGCACCATGTCTTCAAGATACCTGAATTTTTATTGCATTAATTATTTATCTCAATCCGAATTGGTTTATTTTGCTCCCATATTACCCGTATAAACTTCTTTTCTCTTGTTTTTCCCTTATTCAAAGAACCTCCATTTCTATTATTATTTTTTTCGGCAGGCAGGTGAGAAAACCTTTAAGATCCATAGGTGGAGTTGGATCTCGTAAGATACCTGGAAGGGTCCGCGTCTTCCGGTTATGTGGGATTCAAACCCACTAAAAAAACACTTACTTTTCTCCCACGTTGGAACTCAGCCCGGAACCGTTTAACACATTACTTCGGGCTGAGTCCTGGGGCGTTTAATCAGTTCTGGGTGAGGGGGCGGACCAGATGCTCCCTCCTCTCTCTTTCTCGTTCTAAGAGTATCTTCCTTGCCAGGATGCTCTTTGTGTACTCTGCCACAGCAGTCCAGCTCCTCACACCTTCCAGCATCCTGCTGACAACAGCCTCTAGTGTTGAACTCCGGGGAGCTAACTCCAGGTCTGCCATCAGCTGGTTTCTTACAGGCGCCCATTTGAAGAAGTTGTGGAGCACATCATCGCCATCTTTGTTCTGGCAGTGTTGACATGTTGGGGCAGATACCTTCCCAATTGTATGCAAATAGGCACAAAAAATTCCATGTCCTGTAAAGAACTGCACAAGGAAGAAGTTCACTTCTCCATGTTTCCTTTCCATCCACGTCTGAATGTTTGCACCAGCCGTGCAGTCTGCCTTCCCCAATGTTCTCCCGTCCATATATCTTGCCATTTTGCCATTGTGAGCTCCCTTTCTTCCTTGGCTATGTGGGCCCTGTCTCCTTCATCCCTTCTCTCAAAGATTATTTTCCTCTAAATAAGCACCATGTAATCAAGATACCTGAATTTGTATTGCATTAATTATTTATCTCAATCTGAATTGGTTTATTTTGCTCTCATATACCTATACTTCTTTTTTCTTGATTTTCCTTTATTCAAAGAACATTTTCTCCCAATTCTATCTAGGATTTATATAATCAACTATGATTTAAAATCAAGGACTATGATGAGCCATGATTATAAATCGGCATGAAAAGAAGCGATCAATCAATCAATTTCAATCTTAAACTTTATTTAAACGGAATCTGATGACCGATGAGATCTTGGATTTATGATTTTGATTGAAACTTGAACCATAAGACTTTTAACTCAGGTTTAAACTGTATTCTCAACGAGTTGTCAAAGTTAATACCTAAAGAACTAAATCACTCGCGGCTAAGATGTGATAACCGATTTCAGTAAGTCTGCCAAGTTGTGTTGGTGGTATCGCTTCCTCACAAAGAATAACATAGACGTTTAGAATCAGTTGACAAACAAATGATATATTTCTCGTATTGCACCACCGGTAAGAAAACTATTAACGTTTCAATAAATTTTATTTTCGCGTTTGTGTTGTTGGTTTTCCACGATAAGCCGATCCGAGCTATCAAATCGTAAGAAATTGATGTTTATGTATGTTTAAAATCACGTTATTGTTGTTGGGTTGTTTTGGCAGTTTTAAGTTATAAGGTATCGAAACTTTCCTTCCCATTTCAAATTATCTGTTGACATTGATAGTTCGCATTTGGAGGCCAAAATCTGGGCGACCTTTTCTTTTATCTCATAGTTCAAAAAAGTGATTCAATCTCATTAATCGACGGATGTAGAGATATTATAATCTCTTCAAATAGACCTGAGTATTCCGTTATGATTGGTTGTATATATTCATTGCATTCAATTGAGATAATTATGTGTCTAGGAGAATCTCAACACTAATTAGCCATGACAGTGGTACTTATATAATACTGGTCCTAATTTGAACTGATGAAAATGAAAGCTGAAAAACGTTCCCTCATTTCTCTTGATTCATACCTGAATAACCTTGTTACCTTAATACTTATACCTACCTCAATTGACATTATTTATACCACTAACAATCATCAATACAGACCTAACAAAGCCCAAAAAAATAAATAAATAAAATATAGGTAAAATAAATATAGATACCTTACGAGCTTATTGATAACTTACTTTTTACTTCATTCTGTTTCAGTTCAAATTTAAGTATGACGCAAACGCAAACGTTGCCGAAGCTTGCTTCGTTGGACCGGATTTCCAAGATTCCAGTCGTGGAATCTGGATTTGAATATGCTTCTGGGGCCTATACGAAATTGAAGGTAGGTCAAAATTGACTCATGGATGAGAATTAATTCTGGGACAAATTCAAGGAGTGTAATTCATCGGCTTTCTAACCATTAACGTCCATTAAGAAAGTTACCAAGGGAAGTAGCTGTGGTGTCCCTCCAACACCTGAGATCGATGTTCTTATACTGTATACTCATAGTTTCTCACATCTAAAATCTGTGCATCATCTACCTATAAAATTCTGTATAGTTATCCACTTTTCATGTCACTCACTGGTTGAAAGTAAACCGAAGGCATCTATTACTTAATATTACGTTCATTACAGAGATCGAATTCATTGGTAACATGGAGCCTGGACACTGTAGAAGGCAGACTCACAAGTATGGTGGTGAAATCTTTTCCTCTGCTGGAACTTCCGATAGGCGTCGTCGATTCGCTTGTGTGCAAAACATTGGACGAAGTTGAACAGCGCGTACCTGCCATCAATTACCCTCCAGAGCAGGTAAGTTTCAGCCATTATTAGTACTCACTGGTAATAACGTAACATTTTTAGCATTAAGTGCTGGTAGCGATGTATATTTAAAACACATCTTTTTTATATTGGCAGTTGATGACCATCACCAAAGACATGGTAACGAGTAAGATCGTCCAGCCAGTTCTCAGACGAGCTGACTCAGTTAAACAGTTCTCCGTCAACAATCGTCATCTGTCTGAATACGGCGAAATGGCCGTCTGCCGTTTGGATACTGCTCTGGACAAAGCTGACGTTTTAGTTGATAAATATCTTCCAGACTCAACGGACGGAGATTTGAAAGGTTGGTACGCTTTGTTGGAAGGATTTTGTACGATCAGCACATGTCTATGAAAGTAGCCCCCGGTAAATTGTTGAGAAGGGGTGAGGTTAGGAACATGGTACAAAAAATAAAAATAGTTTCAGTAAGATGACTCATATTAGCTGACTCTTGACAGAAAAAGCTACCTACACAATAGGTTCCTGAAACACTCAAGTGCTTGGTGAAGCGGAGTAGATGAGGAGTTTTTGTCATCATCTGTCCAGTATGGTGGACCTTATGCTCGTGGACCTGTGCTTATGCTTATATTATGTACCTGTGCTTATGCTTATGGACCTGTGCTTTAATCAGTAAGATTGCAGTACTAAACAGGGCACTAGCGAACCATTTCAAACAGCTCCTCTCTTCTCCTATTCCTCCTAGACTGAAAGCAATGCCTGGAGCTTTTGAGCTCGTCACTCCCAGCTGTTACACTTGGAAGGCATTCTGAGTATAGGATGAAATTTGGCTTTCCCTGATTAAACCTCGGTTAAATTGAGTGTAGGTGATCGTAGTTTCAAAAGAGGCGCGGTTGCAGTTAGGATTATCTGAGGCTGCATATAAATAAGCTGCTAGCAAATAAGTAGAAGGAGGATAATGCCATGGAACAATCTACTTCTTTTTGAAAACTAGTAGCAAAATTTATAGATTGTGAATTAATATTATGACTAAACAAATCACAACCAACAGTTTCACATACCTACGTGAGATTTTTATTATTGCGTTCAAATTTTTTCCAATCGTGAAATTCTTAGTAATGTTTGTTGAATAGATGGAGACCGTGTAGATGGAGGAAGCCATGCCAAGCGTACAATCCAACATGCAAACAGGCTGTCTCGGAAACTGCAGCGTCGGATTACCAAAAGAACTCTCGCTGAGGCACAAGCCCTAAGAAAAACTGGACAAGACGTTGTGCAGTTCATCTACTTTTCCGTGGATCTGGTAAGATTCCGTGCTAATAATGATTACAACTAGTAACTACGTAGGTAAATCATGAGTATTTAGGGAGGGGACCCCTGTTAACGGGTTCCCTGACCCTTCATAATTGAAGCGCCCCCCAGTTATGGATGAAACCTTAGAACAGCCTCATAACCCCCGCCAGCCCATTGGCTCGCGGGGTATTAGGGGAGGCGCTCAGAGGCGCCCCAGGCAGGGGCGTCGGCCATCCTCTCCCTCCTCCTCTTCCTCATCATCCCTACCCTCTTCCTCTTCCACAGCCTCTTTAGACCACCAGTGTGCCCATTGTGAGCGGGCATTCACCTCCAGGTCTGGCCTTGGTGTCCACGTCAGACGGAAGCATCCTGTTGCTGCTAATGCTGCAATTGAAATAGAAAGAGTACAGCCTAGGTATGCTTCCGAGGATTTGCGCAGGATGGCGGCAGATGAGGTGGTGGCTGTGCGCAATGGGGTACGTAATATAAATGTTTATTTAAGCGAACGTTTTCCCACGCGCACAGTCATTGCCATCAAGAACCTCCGCCTGAAGCCCCACTATAAGCAGCTTGTCCAGGAAGCTATCCTGGCAAATAGCGGTGGGGCTTCTCCCGCATCTCCTATTGCTGGCGTGGACCAGCAGTCTGCCATTCAGTATCCCTCCCCCGGGACCTCCGGTCTTCTTGCCGATTTGAAGACCGAAGTCTTGAGGCTCGGTGGGCAGGTAGGTCGTATTGAAGGCTACGAAAGCACCTACCTGCAGGATCTGGCGAGGCGGGCTGCTGAAGGGCTGGACAACCTGGAGGACATGGTTGCGGCCTATCTAGGGAGAATCTTCCCGCGGGTTGGGGATGCGACCGTGACACAGCACCAGGGGAGACCTTCTCCCAGAGTGGTGTTGCGTGGAGGTCGCAGAGCAGCTAAGCAAGCAAGACGGCAGGAGTACCACCGGGTTCAGAGTTTGTGGAGGAAGCATCCGGCACGTGTAGCTGTGGAGGTACTGGAGGAGCCTGGGGAAGATCAAGTTCAGCCCCCTCTTCAGGAGTTTGTGGATTTCTGGGAGCCACTTTTGAGTGCTCCCAGCCACAACCCTGGGGAGCGAGTGGTTCCCCCAGTCTCCACCAGGGATTCCTTACGTAGCATCTTGTGTTCGCCGGTGCTACTTGACGAGGCACACAAGTGCCGTGTCAAGAACTCCACATCCGCTGGACCGGATGGTGTTTCTGCCCGTCGCTGGAATAAAGCACCGAATACGATTAAGCTGCTCATCCTCAACCTGCTCATGCTTGCGGGAAGACCCCCGAAAGCGTTAACCCGTACCCGAACCGTTTTTATTCCCAAGAAAGGGGGAAGTGGGCCTGGAGGCTATCGACCGATCTCAGTGTCCTCGGTAGTCTTCCGCCACTTCCAAAAAGTACTGGCATCTCGCCTCCAGGTGGCTGGTGTCATTGGTGATGTCCAGAGAGCGTTTCGGCCAGCAGATGGCACAGCGGAGAACCTTACAGTTCTCCAAACTGTCATCTCGCTGGCCCGTATTAAACGCCGGCAACTCCACCTCGCCGCTCTGGACGTCGCTAAGGCCTTTGACACAGTCAGTCACTTTGCCCTGACCGATTGCCTTCGTGGTGTCGGGGCCCCATCTCGATTAATTGAGTATGTGGCCTGTCTGTACCATGAAGGCGTGACGGTCCTCGAGGCAGGGGGCGAGGTTTCAGGGGATGTACGGATCGGGCGTGGGGTACGCCAGGGGGATCCCCTATCGCCACTCCTCTTCAACCTGGTCGTGGATACGGCCTTGGGTAAGCTGCCCACTGAAGTAGGGTTTGATCTCGCCCCTGGGGTGCGAGTAGGAGCATTGGCTTTTGCCGATGATGTTATCCTACTCGCAGAAACCCGTGAGGGCTTGCAGATCGCCCTCAATGCATTTGCTAAGCAGCTAGCCAGGTGTGGACTTGTGGTTAACCCCGATAAGTGTGGGTCGGTCTCCTTGGTCCCGTCGGGTCGCCAGCACAAGGTGAAAGTTGTGGATGGGGGTTTTGTCGTAGGACAGTCCCCCATTCCATCTCGATCCGTGCTGGAGGTTTGGCGGTACCTTGGAGTCGACTTCATGGGGGTGGCCACCATTACCACCAGCCGTGTGGACCTTGGTAGAGCGCTAGCTCGCGTTACCAAGGCTCCATTGAAGCCACAGCAGAAGCTGCGCCTCCTCCGCACGTACTTACTGCCAAAGCTGACCTATGGGTTAGTCTTTGGCAGGCTTACGGCAGGGAGGCTGCAAGAGTTAGATCGACAAGTTCGCTCTGCTGTGCGCTCTTGGCTGAAGTTCCCACCTGGTGTCCCAAGTGCCTATTTCCACGCACCGGTCAAATCCGGTGGGCTTGGCATTGTGTCTCTCTCGGCATGTATCCCTTCATTGCGCCGCCAGCGCCTGCTAGCCCTTCAAGGGTCGAGCTGGGAGGTCGCCCGTGCGGCTGCTGATCTTGATTTTGTCAGGCAGCAGTTAGCATGGTGCGACCGAGCAACACCATCTGCTCCAAAACCCAGTTCGTCTGCTGAGTTTGCTGCTGCCCTGCATGAGTCAGTAGATGGTAAAGAACTCCGACAGTGCTCCGAAAGCCTTGTCTCATCCCAATGGGTAGATTGGGCTTCGGAGGGCATTGGGGCCCCGTGACTACCGACACTTTCACGCCGTCCGCATGGCAACTCTGCCAACTGCGGTACGGTGTTCGAGAGGTAGTCGCGGGACAACCCTACCCCTTTGCCGTGCCTGTCGGAGTGGAAATGAACATCTTTATCATGTAGTGCAGCAGTGTCCTCGGACTCATGGGGGCCGCATTCTACGTCATGATGCGGTCGCCAAGCAGATAGCAGGTGCTTTGTCATCTAGCGGCTGGGATGTTGAGAGGGAGAGATTGTATCACATGCCAAGTGACCAGGGTAAGAAGCCCGACATCGTTGCCGTCAAGCCCGACCAGTCTTGCATTATCCTGGATGTCCAAGTTGTCAATGGCAGCTTGGACATGGAGCAGACTTGGCGGGCTAAGATAAGAAAGTATGACAGAGATGATTTACGGCAAGCGGTGTCGGAGCTAAAAGGAGTGGTACCCAACAACATCAGGGTGATGGCTGCAACCTTGTCATGGCGCGGGGTGTGGTGCGGGAAAAGTGCCACGGAGTTGCGCGAGTTGGGCATCTCGGTAGGCGTACTCCGTGGTATCACCACCCGCGTCCTGCTCGGCTCGTATTTGAACTGGTGGTCGTTTTATAGAGGCACTTCCCTTCATCCCTCTCTCCCACCCCCACCTTCCTCATCTTCCCTCATCCCCAGGGCCGGCGTCGGGTGAGTCCTGGGCGTCCTCCCCATTATATTTGATTTATTTATTTATTTTCATTTATGGCGTGCCCCCTCCGTCACAAAAGACATTTTGTCTTTGAGGGGAGTTTATTAAAAAAAAAAAAAAAAAAAAAAAAAAAAAAATTAACTTCTCTTCAACTACATGATCTTAAGCGCAACATATTTGTGATGATTTTTTCTTCTGTTACAGTTGATAAAAAATCCCAAAGAGTTTGTTAGCAAAATGCTTCAAATTTGGGAGCACCTGTCGAAAGACGAGCCTGAGAATCAAATTCCTCCAGGAAATTTGGACCAACTATTCGCTCTCGTTGCGCGTGAAACTGCTCGCAAATTCGTACATGCAATCAACTACTCAATCGTCGTTTGCGGCAACCTTCCTCACGACATCGCCCACTGGGTGAACACAGCTAACCATCAAGCGATTGTACTTCTGGACTCGCTGATAAAGGTAAAGTGAATTAGCTGATTTTATAGATGTCTTTCCAATGTATCTCCTCTCCCCTAAAATGGGATGGGCTTCTGTCGGCTGTTGATGGGAATATTGAGTATTTACTCAAAGACGAGTATTTACTCGTCTTCTGAGGAAGTTTTTAAAGTCCAAACCAACTTTGTTCTTGCGCTGCCGAGTAGATATCCCGAAAGAAGCTCCTAAAGATAAAAACACTATTATTTCGTTATCACTATTATTAATTCAGTCTTATCGTTATCGAATCATCTCTGTGCGTTACTCGTTATTTATATGGATTCACTGTTTGTTTCAGACAGCTCATCTTGAAGGAATTAGAACAGCTGCGCTTGGAAGAGTTGAGATCGAGATGAACAGAGTTGTTACAAAACTGAATGACGTCTACAGGCTAATTCTTGAATCAATGGTGAGTTCCATCTTTTCGAAACACTCAAGTAAGGGTACATCAACATTTATTACTGTTTAACATTAACTTTGTACCGTTTCGCAGGAGAAAAGCACGAAAGTGTCGTCAGTTGAACTCAAACCGATTTCCACCGCTCAGCCTTCCCAAAAAACACCTCACCATCAACATACGCGAAAAACGAAAAAAGAGAAGAAAGAAGCAACGCAGAATATTGAAAACGAAAAGAAAGAACCATCAAGAAATGGAACAGCGCAGAATCATGAACCTCAAGAAGAAGTCGCTGTGTCCTAAATCACTGAATCGTTCCGACTACATTATACACATAAGTAGATTAGAGTAGTTACGTATTCATTCGTTTTTTGTTAAGTGTAGGCACTATTAAGACTTGAAAAATAGAAACTGTTGATCTCCATTGAAACAAGGTTGCATTGAAGCAGTGAAAATATCACCCTGAGCTTCGTCTGACTTCTATGTAGCTGTAAAAAACCACTTTTCTTATTGGTTGTGACTATCATTTTGGAGATCTTTCAAGTTTCGATTGAAAAAAATGGGAATATTAGTTTTGTTTCTTCATAGCATTGTGAAGAAACATTATACTTTAAATTCGCAGGTAGAAATATTAATGCAATTATTATAAAATGTTAAAGGTAGGAATCAGCTTGCTTCTACTACTTGGTTAGGCTGGTGAAACTTGCTCAATTTTTTCGTAGGTACGTAGTACATATTTTTACTACACCAATCAAAAGAGACAATTCAAAAAAATATTTAAAATAATTTAAATAGTATAAATGTAGTTGCAAAGTTACTTGTGGAGATAAATGATAAATTATTGCCTTCTTGGACTTAAGTATGGTTTGGAAAGTAGTGGAAAGGCCTGTGTCGATTGCCTATCTATGTTCATTATAGAATCTTTTAAAACTGTAGACGTTTTTGTCAGTAACATTGAGCGTGTTTTAAAAATTTGTTGATTATTTAATTTGTTTTGTATCGAAATATTAATCATTAAATGTTTTGTAATCGTTGCCTCATTAAATATTTACAAAACCAGCCCCTTTAAATAATAACATTTTGTTTATTATTTTCAATAATGAACCTTTGGAATCGACCAAGAAAAAAAAAGTTTAACCTCCCCCCCCCCCCCCCTCAAAATTCGTTGGTTTACGTTTCAAGGTACGTAGAATCCAAAAATCGAATGAAAATTTGGCCGCACGCGGCACTTACCCCACTTAGCATTTAGCATTAGCATGAAATTTGGAATGTAGGCTCCATTGGGGTCTAGTTGTGCTCCGAAGCTTTTGGTTGATGTAGGTCACTTCTAAGGGTTGAAAAATAAGGTTTGAAATTTTGAAAACGCCCTAACTCGAAAAATTTTGATATAAAAGTTTTTCCATCAATTGAAGATAGTATTGAATTTTTAGAGACCACTCGGAGCCGTGTAGGACAAACCGTTCGCTCCCTACGAGAATTTAAGGGCTGGACTTACGATAAATTAGTGAATCGCAAAAGAGTCCTAATCTCCGTTCTAATCTTGGCTGACCGAAATCTTCATGTTGGTTGGTGGTAACAATGGCAAAGCCGTGTTCTTTGCAGACGAGTGATCTTTATAGAAAAATAATAAACCATTGTGTAATGATTTGCAGCATTTTTAGAATAGAAGTAACGAGCCTTAAACCACGTCTGAATCTGAATAAGATGAGATCATTTACGTATACTAACTTACTGAAGACGCTTGTGGTGTCAGTTGTATGACATTTCTCAAACAGGTAGGGATGGTCAGACTCGATCTAACCAAAACATAAATCGGAAACTATAAAGTAAAAACTGAATAGTGGTTGTAAGACAGTTCAAAAACTAATTATTTGCCATTTAAGTCATACCTACTGCCAATTTAAAAATCAGAATAGTGCAACTTGCCACCAACAAGGTGCAACTTGGAAAAAAAGTTAGATAATTCAAAGTTCACTCAAATTTAACTCAAGGGGGCATCAGTCGGACGCCGTGCGTTCTTAGTATTTCGCGGAATTAAAGGGGCAAAAGCTTAAAATTCGTTAGTTCACGGCCCTAGGGAATTGAAAAACAGAGATATTGCCGCTGGAATCATCAAAATCGAACAATAATTGCCAGAGAAAAATGGAAAAAACTACTGAGTACGGTTTTCCCATATTTCTCTGGCAATTATTGTTCGATTTTGGTGATTCCAGCGGCAATCTTTCTGTTTCAGTTTTTTCAGTTTTCAGAGTTCACTCGAATTTAGGTACCGTTGATCATGGATTCTGGAATGCTATTCAGTTATTCATGATAAAAATGTTGTGGTTCTACCCTAAGAAATGCGTTTAGCGTATTGATAATAACATTGAGTGGAACTATTTTAGAATGGAGTTGGTTCTTAATGAATAATTATCATAATGATACTGATTGGAATTGGATGTCCTTTTGGTTTATTATTTTCAATAATGAACCTTTGGAATTGACCAAGAAAATTTTTTTCTTAATCCCCCTCAAAATTTGTTGGTTTACGTTTCAAGGTACGTAGAATCCGAAAATCGAATAAAAATTTGGCTGTCCGTCCGCCTTACGCCGCGCCGTACGCGGCACTTCCCTTAGTTACCATGGGCCGATTTTGATGAAATTTGGTTTATGGGCTACATTTGGGGCTAGTTGTGCTTTTGGTTGATGTCAGTCACGTCTAAGGGTAGACATTTTTAAAAGCTCCCTAGCACAAGAAAAATTCGATATAAAGGTATTGTTTTTATTGAATTTTTAGAGACCACGCAGAGCTCTGTAGGACAATCCTTTCGCTCCCTACGAGAACTTAAGGGTTTTCCTTCGATAAATCAGAAACACGAGTGTTTTCAATCCGAAGAGACGTCCCTTGGAATTCATGTATTACGTGTCGATCCTAAGTGGAAACAAGCAATTATAAATTTCCTGTTTCCATCTATAAGAACCGGATTCAACAAGATTGTGTACTGAGTTCTTACGGGAGGGTAACAGGTCAACTAAACACAGGAAAGATGGAGAAACAAGTCAACTGAACACAGGGGAGTAAGAGAAACTGTTCGACAGGACATAAGAGAGTTGAAGCGGCACTAGTTGAAGCCTGTTATTTTTACTACTTGGACATTTGCACGTTTTGTTGGTAGGTAACCCATCAAACTTCCCACCACCTTAATATGGTTTGATATATCAAAATTTGATACATTTAATGTTCATTAAAACTATGACTATGGCATAAATGTCTGGTGGGTTTTGTTGTTTTCAACATAGGAGTTTATTTTATTACCATCCATTGATGCTCACACTCCAACTTAAAATAGTGGAACTACATTGTTCTAAGGGCATTAGAAACAAAATAGTTTATGACGATTCTACTGAAATGAATTCTTATCCTGAATGTAGATTCATGTAGATACTTTTCGTTGGCGAACTACTATGCGATGTTGGTGTTGTTGGAAGCGTTACTAAGATGCACAAAAGAACTCGAGTCTTTGGGTAGCTGAAGAATTACTATCAAGTTGGTGACAATCGAGGAAACCATCTGTAAAAACCCCAATAATTTACAAATAATTACAAATAAAATGCTACTTTGGTAGACTTTGGGAGCAAAATTCTCGTTAAAAAAAATCAACAATATATTTTGAAGTAATAAGCATTTTGTAGATTTCTTGGTAAGTATTCAATACTTTCTATCAAATATTTGACTTATTAATCCTGAGCAAAACTATCTAACGAACCTCCTCCTCTCCTCCTCCCACTCTTTAATAATTAATTTCTCCGCAATGACCTTATGGAATTAATTAGTCTATGTATAAACATAAAATCCTATGTACGTTCATTTTTGGAATTATAAAACATTCCAAGCCTGGGTTTTCCAAAAATTCACCTAAGATACCAAGAATAGTAATATTATTCACTGCAATAACAGGTTAATTCAATCAAAGATGGGGGTATAAACTCAGGCAGGTAACTTACGGATGTCATCGCAGCTCGATTTGCAATGAAAACACCTCCTAAAGTTACCAAAGGATAATTCATCTTCGCAGCTTTCGTGAAAAATTTAACCTGAAAAAACAGAAATTGAAATGAACTAAGTAGTTCGGGAATTTTCGAGATATGAAAAAAACCACCTATCTGCTTACCGAGTTGAAAACAGTGGTAACTTTGAAGGTACGGAAAATAACTTGGAAAAGGTTGAATTTGTTTTGGAAAATGTTGAATTTGGCTCGGAAAAGGTTGAATTTGTTTTGGAAATGGTTGAATTTGGCTTGGAAAAGGTTGAATTTGACTTGGAAAAGGTAGAATTTGTTTTAGAAAAGGTTGAATATGACTTGGAAAAGGTTGAATTTGACTTGGAAATGCTATAGATGTACCTAAAATATTATACTACACCTACCTCTTCTTTGGCTGCCTTATCCATGTTCAGTATATTCACGTTTCCTAAGACTTCACATATTTCGTAACCCGCCTGAAAGAAGAGCGAAGTTGACATGACTAAGTGGGTAAAATTCTATTTACTGAAACCAAAAAAAATAAAGGTTAATCAAAAATAGATTTATCGTAACTACCTTATGCGTGAGGCGATGGCCGCATTCGAACATTATGTATGACAATGCGGCTACCGACAGCGAAACGAATAATAAATCGAAGTCAAAACGATTTTCCTTCACCAAAATCGATATAAACCCGAACGACGTCATGATTATAACGAATAACAATGTGAGAACCATGTAGGTGAAAATGTAAGACCACGATTTCGTGTTGAGTTTGATCATCTCCACCAGGCCCAACCACGCCATTCTCAAGTCTCTTATTTTACTCGCTTCCACATTTTTTACTTCTAATGAGCACAATTCCTGTAAGAAAAAACAATACAAAAACATAAGTTTTATTATTAGTTGTATTATTTATTAAATGAAGCAAGGCTTCCTGAACAATTTTAGCCCTCTGACCTTTCTTCAGGAGAAATAATTTCTATTATTTGCTATCACCCCTGCCCATGAATCATGAGTTCTTCTTCAAACAGAATGGAAATTATTGAACTGGGTGATAACAAACGAAATGTCAATAATCTACATTTCCACAGTCTAACACACACTAGTGACAATAAGTAAATTATACTTGTAGTTCAACACACCTGGCGAGCCATACAATGAATGTAGGGTGGATTTGATAAAATAAGTCCGTAATATCTGACTTACTTCTGATATTCTCAGCTTTATCAGTTCTCCTATGTTGATTAACTCGAACGCTGACAACACCCAGTACAGCAGCATGAAAATCACTGAAGATAACATCATAACGTCTTTCAAAATCCAGCTGACCCAATGAACAACGACTATTAGGTCTTGCACTAAATAGATGACTAAGGCGGAAACTGGTACCACAAGCATTCCTCCCACTTTACAAGCCAACGATGTTTTCAATTTTATCGGTGTGTTAAGACATTTTTGGCACAGCTCCTTGAAATATTAACCGTTAATTACATATTGAATGTGCTAAGTTTGTCAACACTTCATGGTTCTATTCTGCAAGTTATTTCCAACAAAAATGTCTCTTAGCAATTTTGTTTAAGTCTTTTTGACCTTAAGTCATTAAAACTGTCATGACTCATTACTTACTAAGTAAATTTTTTACTTAATAAATAAGTTTACTAAGTAAATTCAAATTTGAGGATACCGTTGGAAAGGGCGTTAAATTTTCACGTTACCTAGTAGTGCAAAATTGAAATCTTCTAGAAATAACACATTTTCATAAAAACAAGTATGAATAAAAAACGTTTTAAAACTTTTCGAAATGTGACTTTTTTAAATCAAAGTGTTTATTCTGAATCCCTGCTCATTGCATGGGCGCTCTTCAGGAAAAACATGCTCAATTTGTCAGCTATTCTACGGTAATCCATTTTTCTGGTTTACACTATAATTTAGAGGGGAAAAATGGTGTTTAAAAGTGGAGAAACGAGAATTTTTTTTAACGAAATCAGCGTTCCGGCATGAGGCACCGCGGTTGGCCGAAGGGGCGTTATCTACTGCGCCGCTGCCTCCTCACTTCTCCATGAACTTCACTGTCGGAAGTGAGCCTAATTTCAGATGATGATCTTTTTTCTTTCCTTAGAATAGAATTTCATCACGGGTGAAATTAAAGACGGATGAAATTCAACTCGGGTGATCTTTACAGAAAAAAATGAACCTTTGTGTAATAATTTGCAGCATTTTTTATTCAGGAGGATTTCCTTCAGGTACGTTTCTCAAAAGGGAAAATGATAGGCAACGAAGCAATATGTCACAACCCTTTCATATCTGTGAATTTTACAAGTCTCGACCTATTATCGGCCGATTTGAGGAAATACTCGTAAGTTGTCAGACAAGGTAATGAAACATGTGAGCAAATTACTATTACAAAAGTTTTGTTTGTCAGTTGCCCAACGAAGGGAACTGAGAAAATGGAATAAAATTGGTCAATATTGTGTTCAATTCAGTATTTATCGCAATTATTTATGTCGTATGTTCAATATTATACACAATATTATGTTCAATATACACAGGATATTCATTGTACATGCTAAGTGTGCATATAATATGCTTGGTGCGTTTCGAAGATATCTTTTTTGTGAACTTCGGTTCAAAACTCAGGTGTTTTTACGTTTCTCTACGTTCATCATATCTCGTTACCCTATTTAAATAGGTGTAGGCTGTGATGAAGGTAGGAATCTACGAGTTTATGATGTTTTAGCTGAATATTAATGGTAAGGAATATTGCACCCTCATTGTAGGTAGGTAAGTACCTTTTGAACATAAAAGTATGAATCACACTTACTTCAAATTCAGGCCATTTGTTGATAGATTTTGCCAACGTTTTATACTCTCTCACCAGAGAACCGGGATAAGTGAAAGAATATAGCGCTAAGGCCAAGTTGTATCCCAAAATTGTGATTTGAACGGTATCCATTTTCTCCGTTAGAATCTTGCAGATGATAGCCCAAGCAGTGCGAACCGTTAAGGTAAAGTATACGGCGAAGAAGGTGATCCAATGGACGAATGCGAAGGAAATGTACTTGATTTCCAGCTGTCCTGTTCGGTACAAATTCAAGAAATCAAATCATTGACGTTATCCGCCTTGTAGATAGTGTGGCGTCTAACGTCTTTCGGACCATCTAACAGACCATCAAAATATAAATAAACTTAATAGAGAGGAAGTTTGGCCAGAAGCAGAGTCTACCATTGATCCGAGAGGTGAAATTCATTGGGGATCATTAGGTTCCTGCCTGTATAACTCCTAAAATATATTCATTTTAAAAAAAGTTTGGATAGTTGGTTGAGATGTAACTTGGCAAAAGTCAACGTGTCCTGGATTATTTGACTTTTAAAATGTTTGGTGAAGCCTCAGTAATTCTCCATCGTGAACCACCATCGTAATATCAGGCCTCAAATATCCTCAGAATTCGAGCAATCATGGTCAATTCGTGAAAAAGTGTTTTAGAAAAATCACGTTTTAGAGGCTAGCCCGCACCAACTCTGAAAATGTCATCAGAATCGGGCAATTACTTTAGCCCTGATGAGAAATTAACCAGACAGATAGAAAGGAGGATTCGAAATAGTTCAAAAGCAAACGAGTGAAAAGTTGGAGTTTGAAGTATTTTTTGAAAAGTTTGAAAATCATCGTAATTAGATGCAAATTATGGAACCTAAGCGTTTATAAATACCAGCAGACACATAAAGAAAGTCAGAGATGAAAACAAAGTTGTTCATTAAGGGTCAAAAAGTAAAATGTTGGTTTTTGGAGGAGAATCGTATTTTCCACCTCACAAAAGTTGGAAACTTTTGTTGTACAGTTGGATTCCATTTGACAATCAAACCTTTAGAATTCGTCGAGTAAGGTAATCTCAAGAAAATCCTCAATCCCCACAACACCCATTTGAATTGGTCTCTCCAAGCGTTGCGCTCTTCCCCGATTTCCGAAGTCCAGGCTTTTTTGATATTGGGCTTCAAAGAAAATCTCGGAGGCTCGTAAGATGACTCTTCCTTCTTAGAACAAAGAAAAAAACATCCAGTAAGAATTATTTTATCAAATACCTACTTGCTATGCACACTATACATACACAATACATACATGTGACCGTCCACAGGAAAACATACGTTAGCTTCCGGAAGAAAATTTTTCTGCAGAACGAAAAAACGAAGTCAGGGACGAAAAATCGACTTTTCGGGTTATTATCGATTCGTATAGGATATCTAACGTAGTTTCTGAATCTGTAAGCCGTTTCACGAATCTATTACTGGAAATCATCAATACCTCGCAAAAACCAACGCGCGGAATGATGTACCTTAGCTTCCCAGGGCCACTTGAACCTCATCTCTTGAAGAAGAAGAAGTAGTAGTAGTAGTAGTAACGACTGTAGTAACATTCAACACAAATTTCTGCGATTGTCCCAGTACCGAATTTAAAAAATCCATCTTTTGGATGGAAACCTACACTAATACATGTCTAAAAATAGCACTAGTGCTAATAAAAAGGAAAAAATATCAGAACCGGGCTGAAAAGGTGAGAAAACTACATTAAATTAGATTCTAAAACGTTGATTGCATTTTTCTCTTCTTTTTGTAATTCAGAGGTTCAAAAAATGATAACTTTTCAACGGATCAATATAGAAAACGGCATCGTGTTCAGAAGCTTCTTGTCTCTCAGGAATGGCAATAAACCCGATTTCAAAATCCGGAAGCTAAGGTACCTACGTTTTCCTCTGGTCGGTCACGTATACATGATACTGATCAAGATCAACCAAATTTTGAAAAAACACGTTTCAGACAAGTTTCACCCATTCTTCGCTGGCAATGTGGTTAGATGAGGCTGAAATGAACTCTTCACGTACTTTCTCAATTACTTTCATTCTCGATTTGAATATCACACCTCAAATTTCGTTTCACATACCGACCAGTTATCATAGATCGTGACAATCCCTCGTTCATGTTCGTTTTCGTAGGAAGGAGAAAACATGACGACGCCCCGGAAGAATCTAATTCACTGAAAGAATGAAATAATTTCGCGGGCTAGGTGGTTGACATTCATTGATCAGAACAATACTGAAGTCAACAATCAACCATGTCAGGCAAAGTTTGCAGAGGTATTGAGTTCACGATTAAAAATGTTCTGGGTAGAGTAATTTATACTAATGAGAACCAATCAATCACTCGATGAACAGTCAATAATGACTATGACATCTGAAGAGTCAATACTAAGGTCATTGTAAAGTCATCAGGATGATTTAAATTCATAATTTGGGTGGAATTTGATTTTTTGTAAGATGCTGCTAAGATGCTCTATAAACAAATGAAAATAATGTGGTTCAATTAAAATTAATATTTCAAATGAATGGCTTTAAAAATTGATATAAACATGTCGAAGGGCGCTGAATAATCTCAAGATAATACTATCGCCGATTATAACCATCCATTATGAAATGAAGATTGTACAGTAACAGAGTGACCTCCTGAATCCACAACTCTTCATACCAAAAAATGTGGATCCTCACTTGTGCGGTGCTTGGATTGTTCTTGGCGGCCTCGGTTGCTCATCAACCAGTAGTAACAACTTCTTTGGGAACCTTGAAAGGGTTAACTCTTCAAACGATAACTGGACGAGATTTTAATGCCTTTCAGGGCGTTCCTTACGCAAAACCGCCAGTTGGAAAGCACCGATTCAAGGTATTAAAGATTTTTAGAATGAAACTTTAGGATAATACCTATCTAGGGTAACTGAACTACCCATTTTCACAGAAAACCTACTATATTTTAGCAATCAAACGTAGGTATCCAAGTAAGAGCTAAAAACGAAAACTCGAAAATAAGTATTACGAGTAAAACTCTACTATACGAGTAAGTTAGTACCTATATAAAACACAAAGTAGGAAAACATGGAGCAAAACAACCTCTTTGACGGGTTGAAACTTCTTGATTGAAAAAATAAAATGTTTCAAGGTTCAGTTTTTTGTACAGTCTTACTTTTGCTTCTCTGTAAAATGTGATTAACTGCACAATAAACTACAATTGTTTATAGGATTTCCAAGTCTCGTTCGGAATTTTCCAGACCAATTTTGGAAATTTCCAACCCATATTCAGAATTTTTTAAACCACATTCAGAATTTTCCAATCTAGTTTCAGAACTTTCCAATTCAATTTCAGAACTTTCAAGTGAAATACGAAATTTTCCAAGTCAAATTCAGATTTTTCCGAAACAATTTCAGAATTTTCCGTTTCAATATCAGAATGTGACCATAATTTGGTTTGGAAAAAGATTAATTTGACTTGGAAATGATGTATATCACCACACAGAAAGATTGATCACATTCTAAAATTGTTTTGGAAAAATCTGAATTTGACTTGGGAAATTTTGTATTTGACTTGGAAAGTTCTGAAACTGGATTGGAAAATTCTGAATGTGGTTTGGAAATTTCCGAAATTGATCTGGAAAACTCCGAATTAGACTTGGAAATCCTGTAGATGATAAGAACTATAATTCGTTTAGTACTTTTGGTATTTTTACACTTGGACCCACTGGCGCTTTTGAAACTACCGCAGAACGATCTCACCTTTTCAATTCCCGCTACTCACAATAGCGCTTTTCATCTGCCATGGATTCATCTCACGAGAGGTTTGTGGGGACCCATCGATCTAACGATGGAATCGAAGTCAGGATTATTCTGCTGATTTTGTTTCTTGTTCTTCCACAGCAATCCATCCCTAGTGATCCTTGGACGGGAATTTATAATGCCACCAGACCATCGGAAATGTGCATTCAAAAAGTCGATCCTTTCTTACTACCGAACTTGCCGCTTCAGTATGTAGGCTCGGAGGATTGCTTATATCTGAACATATTCGCACCAAAGGTAGGTTTAAAATTGAAGTAAAAACAAGCTACCATTAAAAGGCATAACTTGAGTTTTTGTTATACTTTAAATATTCTCATTTTCTCTTTAGTGGATTTCTAAAGAACTTGAATCGTTAGAACTAAAATTAAACTAGTTATTCACACACCGAAATGTCGGTGGTTGGTCTTATTTGACTGGGAATTTAATTTCCATCACCTCCATTTAGTCTTATTTTTTAAGCAAAATCGGTTTAAAAAATAAGGTTTCCGCCCAACAAATAACTAACTAACTACACAGCACTACAGGCCGATGTGGCCCCTGGCTTCCCGAACTCCCTTCCGCCACCGGGTATGGTCACCCGCCTGAGACCTCCACAATCTCACCACCCTCAAGACATCATCAAGCTAGCGACTCCGAGGACGACCTCTTCGTCTTCTAGTTTCCATCCTAGCTCGCAGCATCATTCTCGGGCAGGCCTCCACTGGTATGCGGTCGATATGTCCCAGCCAATGGATGCGCCCAGCTTGGATGAATCGGACTATGTCTTCATGTTTTGATAATTCATCAATTTCAGCATTCTGTCTTGCTCTCCACCCTTGGCCCTCCCTGACCGCTCCATAGATCCTTCTTATAATCCCTCTCTCAAATATCCGCAGTCTAGCCTCATCCTCAGACCGCATGGTCCAAGCCTCCGATCCATAACAAACCACAGACCGCACCAGGGATCTATATAGCCTCATTTTCGTTGATCTGGAGATCACTCGGCTCTTGAAGAGTTTTATATTGGTATAAAATGCTCGGCTGCCCAACAACAGGGTTTTTTCTTTGCCAAGAACAAGTTTCACTAAAAATAAGGTTTTTTCCTTTAAAAAAAAAAACACTGCATATCAGATCGTAAGAGTACCGTCGACAATTTTCCTGTAAGACCTGCAATTGCGTAGAGGTACAAGTTGGAACGCCAGTGCGTATTGTTGAGTATCCGTGAAATGTCTATGAATATTTTTTCGAGATTGAAAACACGTTTAATATTGTTTTAACTTCCCAAGGAACGAACTGATGGTAAATTGTTAGACGTTATCGTCTACATACACGGAGGAGGTTTCCGATATGCGGCAGGCAACATTTGGGGACCACTGATCCTCTTGGACCAAGACGTGGTTTTGGTCACCTTCAATTACCGCCTAGGATTGATGGGTAATCATTCACTAGTACTAATTAAATATTTTAATCATAAATTGCATGATAATTCACGCACATTGAGTTCTGCTTGAAGCGATTTATGTCAAGCATTCGGCCTTGATTTGACTAGTGGGAAATCATCCTAAAGCATATAACGTCATTTAAGTCAAAAGTTTACTCAAGTTTGACTTACTTAGTATTTTGAGCAAGAAATAGCGGTCTTCCTCCACCCCCTCACTATTATCTACCATAACATCTCTAGCGGCTTAGGAGCCTCTAATTTGAAGAGCATTTTAAAATCCATGATCTAGTTACTTTTGGTAGGTAGGTAGTCCGTTAAAGTTCACATCCGTATAAGTTGATACTCAGAAAAACCCATGAAATAAGCGGTTTATGGTGTCCTGGCACCCCCAATTAGTTCCATGGTGGTACAGATTCATGAAAATCCGGAGGTATACTGAGAATTTTTCCTCAATTTCAAAACTTGAGTATAATTATTAGAAGGCTATAACAGAACCGAAATCTTGAAAAATCGGATATTTTGGGAACATTATCCCCCTACTCGCCCTCTCTCCATGCTAATTTTGACCCTCTGGATAAATAATGAGCAACTCAGAAGAGATGCAACCCTCATCTCAGTAAGAGTAGAAAGAAATTTTATAATTTGTACTTTTTTCCCCTCATAAGCTCATTTGATCACGTTGGGGGGGGGGGGACCAAATTTTATGAACTTGATTCCTTGAACCAAGTGAGAATTAGTCATCTGGTTAGTTGGGCATTTCTCTACCACATGAGAAACTAGTCTAAATCTGCCTTGAAGACTAAAGTTGGACATTTAAAGTACTATTTCTACAAAAGTATCGGCTTATTTTCTCTACCAGCTATTTTGAGAAGTCCCTTTATGTGGTTAAATGAGCCACTATCCAGCCAAATCAATCACACTTTTTTTGCCATTATCTTAATTTCCCCTTTTGGGCCAGTTTTCCCCTATAGCCCCTTACTACAACCGATTGATTCTGATTCTCGGACTCTGGACAAGGAAACTCCACTCTTGCTTCATAATTTCTTCAATATTTCACAACCAGAGCAAATTCAAGATCATTCTTCTTTTGAATTCCAGGGTTCCTCAGTTTCGAAGACTCTGTCGTGCCAGGCAATAATGGACTGAAAGATCAAACGCTGGCTCTTCAATGGGTCAAAAACCATATTGCGAACTTTGGAGGTGACCCAAAAAAAGTGACGATTGCTGGAATGTCAGCAGGTGGCGCAAGTGTTCATTATCAAATGCTTTCCCCATTAAGCAAAGGTTAAATACCGTTATTTATTTATATTGTTTTGCTTACTCCCATTTTTTTAACCCTTGCCAAATACTTCTTGTAGTTCAGTTCCTGAAAATGGACGAGTCTGCAGAAGCTCTAGATTGAGTAATCTCAAGATGAGTTGTTACTAGTATAATCATCATACTTTTTTGCAGGTTTGTTCCAAAAAGCTATTGCAAACGGTGGTTCAGCTCTAAATCCGTGGGCTTTGTTCAGGAACGCCAGGAAAACTAGTCTTGCCTTTGCGGAAGCAAATGGATGTCCAACAACTGACACTACTGCAACACTAAAATGTTTGAGGGAGCGTCCTGCTGAACATTTATTGAACACTGAACGTCAGCTTGTAAGCAACAAACTATTATTATTATATTGAAGTCGGTAAATCATGTAGGTAGTCACTTCAATGGAAGCTGGGGCGTTTGGATAATAGAGAATATTTCCAAAAAACGCTGCAAATTATTACACAGTGGTTTATTATTTTTTATTTTTCTATATAGATCACTCGTCTGCAAAGCCACCAACCATCCAACATGAAGAAAAATATCGATCGCATTTCGGTCAGCTTTAATTTGAACGGAGATTAGGCCTCTTTTGCGATTCACACTCGTGTTTCTGATTTATCGTACGTCCAAACTTTAAATTCTCGTAGTGAGCGAACGGATTGTCCTACAGAGCTCCGGGTGGTCTCAAAAAATTCTAAAAATTCTATAGAATCTTAAATTGAAGGAAAAACAATGCCTTTATGTCCAAATTTTTTGAGTTAGGGCGTTTTGAAAATTTCAAAATTGATTTTGGAACCCTTAGAAGTGACCTACATCAACCAAAATCTTCGGGGCACAACTAGACCCCAAATGGAGCCTACATACCAAATTTCATCAAAATCGGTCAATGCTAAGTGGCAAAAGTGCCGCGTACGGCGGGCCAAATTTTTTATTCGATTTTTGGATTCTACGTACTTCGAAACGTAAACCATCAAATTTTGAGGGGGTGTTAAAATTTTTTTTACTTGGTCGATTCCAATGGTTCATTATTGAAAATAATAAACCAAAATTACAACTGCACTAAAGAGATGTCGTTAGATTCTAATCAGCACCGTTCCAGTCAGTAGTTACTGTTCGAAGAACTCAAATATTGGATTCCCATAGGTGTTTCTGTCAATAAGTTGAAAAACCTGACCCATTCTATGTAACGATAGTTTATTTTATACGGTACTATCAGTGTTATTAACTTTCCTAGAAAGCTCAGTCCGTCAGGTTTGTCCCAGTGATAGAACCTGCGAGCCCGAAGGCTTTCATTGCTGACGAACCAGAAAACCTGATCAAATCAAAAGCTGGGAGCGACGTGCCTGCTCTTTTCTCTTACTGTGATGATGAAGGGTCGATATTTTCCATTCGTGAGTATACTAATCACAAAATATTCTAGTACCTATATTTTTAAAGGTATTTGAGAGCTTTTCAACGTTTATTAACGCATCAGTGGCCGGAAATGGGTTAACAAAAGCGTCTACAGCTCAAAATAACGATACTCGCAAACACATTCAGGTTGATAGGTAAGTGTAATGGCATAAGGGAGATGAGAATAGACTCAGAAGAGAATAACTATCTATGACGTTCAGGCATCTGATTTGGCTTCGTCACTCTGATAATGCTGGGTTCAGTGTTCTAGGATGTAACATTGAAAAGAAGTATTCTCTATCGACCACACAGCTGATCTGACTATACGACTACTACTATACGATCTGACTACTCGTATCTAATGGCACCCTAGAGGTTGTTTCACATTTCAGAGCTATCCGATGAGCAAAAGATAATTTAGCTTCATCGCTAACTCGGCAAATCTGACTTTTTCCCGATTTATTCCAATGGGAATAAATGCGCACACTTTTCTCAGGAAATCCAAAAGCCCGCAGATCTTCTTTCAATCCACGTGAAAAAAATCATTACAGGTGACGTATCTGTTATACATAGATCAGACGTTGTTGTATACAAAAATTTATTATTATTTTATGCCACCAGCCTACCTTGTGAACGAAACGATAGCATCTGATATTGAAAACAACTGGAATAAAATAATACTTCGTCTTCTCTTGATTGAGGATTCTGAAAAAACCAAAGAGGTGCCTCAGAAACTTAGGAAACACTTTTTGGGAGATAAGAAGATCAAGGAAGATCTGCCACAATTCTCCAAAGTCAGTGATATTCTATTTTATTCATTTTTTCGATAATTCAAACTCGACCCCTTCAATTATTGTCAACTCCTGATATTTAAGATTACCGCAGAGGAGTTTAAATAATTTTAGTTGTGATATTAAAATCATAAAAATACAAAAATCGAGAGAAATTTTATAATCATTCTGACGATTGCCTGGGAACGATTTTTAGATGTTTGGTGAATCCCATTTCGTTAATGGAATCCAGAAAGCAGCTATTCTTCACTCCAAACATCAATCATCTCCAGTTTTTGCGTACAGATTCTCGTTCAAATCACCTGTTGGATTCAATTTACTGGAACAAGGATATGCACCGCTCCATTACGAAGGTATGTGTATATTAATAGTGGAAGTAGATAGTGGTAGTGGTGCAGTCGTTATCAAATATTATCATAAAAAGCTGCAAATTATTGCCCAAAGGTTTATTATTTTCTGTATAGATCACCCTTCTGTATAGATCACTGGTTCTCCATCAATAGCACCTACCACCATCTGTATTCTCTCTTGACCCTCCATCTCAAATTTAAACTTCCTGCGTTCAATAGGATTGAAAATGGCTTCGGAGCTCACTCAGCTGATATATGTCAGGCGTCTTCGGCATTCTAGCTCCGAAGCCATTTTCAATCCTATTGAACGCAGGAAGGTGAAATTTGGGAGGGAGGGTCAAGGGAGAATACAGATGTTGGTAGGTGCTATTGATGGAAAATCAGTGATCTATACAGAAAATAATAAACCTTGGGCAATAATTTGCAGCGTTTTGGATTCTACGTACCTTGAAACGTAAACCGACAAATTTTGAGAAGGGGTTAAATTTTTTTTTCTTGATCGGTTCCAATGGTTCGTTATTGAAAATAATGCCATACAACCAAAATCCACCAGTGGTACACTTAACACCAAAGCATCTTTACGCCGTTCGTTATTCCCAATATCTAATATTTATAAGAAACATTAAGTACCTATTAGTTATTTAATTTCTTATTTTCAATATTAAATGTTATCATTTATTTTTATGTTGAAATAATTCGATCGAATTTGCAGTGACACAAATATTATAATAATTATTACCATTAATTAATTATAAAACTCATTTTTTATTATCTTTACCCCTCTCAGGTGGTTCGTCCCATGGAAACGACAATTCGTTCTTGTTTAACGCTGCTTACCTCAAACCCATTCAAGAATTTCCAGAAATCCTTCCGATGAAAGACTACATGACGAGCGTTTGGATGAAATTCATTGAACAGTACGTACCTTATATATAATGACGAAAGTTGACAGAATAAATATGGAGAAGTGTAGAAATTACGTATATAAGTTTAAAACAAAAGCACCCGAATTGGGGATATCTATTTATTCATGGCACTACCTACTGAAAGATTGATATAATTAATATTTTAAAAAATTGGTAATTTTAATTACCAATTGGCATTTATAGGCAATTTTAATTGGTAATTGGTAATTTTAATGAGTTTACATAATATGTAATAATATATATAATAATATATATTATATATTTGGATATTGCTTTACGATAAAGGATATAATAAAAGAATACCTACATAACGAATATATTAATATAAATAGACATAAGTGAACATATTTGACACTTATGTATGTACCATAATAATGATATCATCGTATAATTGAGCTTATTTTTTGCAGGACAAGTCAGAGCGACTGGCAGACAGTGAAATCTTCTCTTCCCAAGTTCACCTATCTGGATATATGGAATCGGGATCCTTCAAAGAACACATTCAAGAGTGAAGACCCTGTAGGGCTGTTCTGGGACTCTATCCTCAAGTCCAATTCAATGTCCAATTAATGTACCAGTTTAGTTACAATAGGATTAATATCACTCGTGGTTTAAATTATAATTCGCTCACAGATCAATATGTACTTAAAAACATTCAAACATTCAAGATTAAAATATACTGATATACTGACGCATAATCCAAGCTCAGGTATTAAGCAAATGCAAATTTTCAATACTTTTTTTGTATAACAAATTCAATCTTACATATTAATTGAGATCATTTTGAATTGTCTTCCAACCCATCGTTAAGGGATCTTCGTGGCTACCCATGGGAGTTTGGTAGTCGTTTTGTAGATCCAATAGTCGTAAATTAGTTTGAAGTAAATCGTAAAGATGAGGGTGATCAGAATGATATTCAGGATGTCCCACGAACTCAAAGGGAATTCCGCCGGGTCCCGACAAATGGAGACTAGAGCCAGCCCTTTGATCTAGAAATTGAGGAGTAAAAAAACTTTATCTGATGTTATAATCAAGTAATTTACCTCTAACTTTCCCATTTGGAGTATCTTCCTGTATTCAAAACAACAATTATGTTTTCCATAAACGACAAATCACCTTATTCATAGGGTATTTCAAACCCAAATTTATTATGTAATCTGTTCACCACCATCAGCTTGTTAAACGGAAATGTTCAGTCATGTTTATATGCAGACACCCGTAGATCATTGTTATTGTTATTATTACTAATATATGGTTTTAAAATCAATATATTTCACGATAGTAATATTCACTTACCACTTCCTTAGAGTTTGAGTCGTACTCAGCAACTGCGCATCTTATATCTTTAATGTCGTAAATCAGTGGGCTATATTTTCGTAAAAGTTCCTGCAGTTTCAAAAAAAATTCAGTCTTGTCAATGATAATTTACATTACGATCATGGGTTTTAATAACCGTAGCCAAGGGGATACCGGGGATACTTGGACATTGGGAAACCTACATTAGGCAACGCTGAAAAAGTTGCCTAAGACAAAGAAGAAAATTTTCTATTGATTCCTATTATCGTTGAATGTTTTAATAGTTGTTGCAAACCATAAACAATTTGGCAAATTTTTGAAAAAAAAATTAAAATAAAAAAAACGGTCAAAAACCATGTTTTTAGGGGTTGTGGAAGTTTTTTTAAAATGAAAAACCGTCGTAATCACCCTAATATGGTCAGGATCAGTAAATCATTTCAGATTTTCGAGGGGTACAACTCGAGAAATTCAAAAACTGTCTAAAATTGGCTGAAAATTGGTATTTTGGGAATCAGCACCGCATATTATCATGTTTGTCTAAACCAAAAAGTTATCAACTCGACGATAGTCATGTGGGTACTCTATGTGCTCGTAGAGACGAATAGAGCATGAATATGTATTACTTACATCTTTAAAACATATCCTGTATACGTATGGTTTACATCTAAAAAAAATCTTAAAAAATCTAAAAAATCAACTATTTACTTGAGGATACCTACTCTATGAAACTAGAGATACGAGTAGGGTTTTTTGAGGCTTTTGAAGTCATATAAATGGAAACTTTGACAATTCGCTCATGCTGCACGATTAGGATTTTCACTCGCATTTCAATCTGCATACCTCTAAATGCAAAAACCGTCTTAATTAACATCTGATCCTTGAACGAATTTTCCTAGACCCACAACTGTCGAAAATCATTCCAATCTACTCGAATTAAATATTAAAATGTACCAATAAAATATTGTAAAATAATACTCGACAATGAATTCAATACACATTTTGTAATTTATTGCTTTTTAAATGAATAATAAGAAAGTCTCGAGGTGTTGCCCCTTCTGTTCAATGAATCCTCATATCCAAAGTTGTAGGATAGAACTGTGGACAAAGATTGAGGTTTGGAACGTTGTGATTAGTGTGAAAGTGTGGAAAGTTGAATTGGGTTAACGCCAAAATGTTGAAGGTTTTTTTTTCTCCCACAAATGAAAAAAAAAAAATTTTAATGAACTTCTGTAGAAAAATAAATACTCGTAAAATAAAATTAAAAAATTAAAAAATTAAGAATTGTTTTAGAATATGAATTTGAAAAAAAAACCGTCTACTCAACGCATTTTTAGGTTTTTAATATGCCTCCATGAACTGAACCAAAAAGGTTAGTAGGGAGACTGAGACAAGATTTTGGATTCCCCAGCAAATCTCTGCGACAACTCTCAAGTAACGCAAATTTAATTTTGCTTCCGAGTCTACCAAGGTAGCGGAAGCTTTGTTTTCACTTTTCAAGGACGAAAAAAAAAGTTCTCCAAAATCAAAATTTTCACTCGCGTTTTGCGTTTTAGACCTTTCTGAACAATTTTGGTTCCGTGTCTGTCTGTTGTGTGTCTGTCTGTCTGTGTGTCTGTGTGTCTGTGTGTCTGTCATGATTTCCTTGTAACGCGCATAACTATACGAAGTTATTGTCCGATTTCGATGAAATTTTCAGGGATTGTGCGGGTTGGTGTGTAGACGGTCCCCTATGAAAATCATCATCCTCGGACTGATGGAAGCGACTGCGCATGCGCAAACGTGAATTCCTTGTAACAGCCATAACTTCCATATTTTCCATCCGATTTCAATAAAATTTTCAGGGATGTTACAGATTAGTGATTAGATGGTCCCCTATGAAAATCATCACCTTCGGACTGATAGTAGTCACTGCGCATGCGCAAACGTTAATTTTCTTGTAACGGCCGTAACTTCCACATTTTTCATCCGATTTCAATGAAATTTTCAGGGATGTTACAGATTAGTGTTTAGATGGTCCCCTATGAAAATCATCACCCCCGGACTGATAGTAGCCGATGCGCATGCGCGAATTGCTTGTAACAGCCATACGTGAATTGCTTGTAACAGCCATAACTTCCACAATTTCTACCCGATATCGATGACATTTTCAGGGATTACGCGGATTAGGTTGTAGATGGTCCCCAATGAAAATCAAGGCCTTAAAATTTACAGTAGCCTCTGCGCATGCGCAATCGTAAAATACTTAACAGCCGTAACAGTTGCGTCTGAGGTGAGGATCTCAAAGCCAATCTACAAACCCCTCTGTAGATCAGTAAACAAAGTACTGGACTCACACCTAGGAATTCCAGGTTCGATTCCCAGTCTGGCTATGAAATTTTTTGATTCCCATCACTACCGCACTTACATTCTTCGTCCGAATTTGATGAAATTTTCTAGGATTGTCCAGATTAGCGTGTAGATGAGGGTAGTGAAAGATACTTAGAGATTGGTGTTTTCAGAGTAACTACTATGCATCGGATCATCTATATAATCGGGTTATGGATACGAGGAAGCTATGTGCCACACCCACTTGGCAGACGTTTTTGCCTGTATCTATCCACATGTGAAAGAAGTGTAATAATATCAACGTCAATGTAATTACCTGGAATCCCGGGGTGAAACTGCAATCGCAAACCCAGGAGTTATTTCCAAAATATACTTTGGCTATTTTTGTATTCCTTTCGAAAGCATGATCGAAGGCGTACGTCGGTATCTGTAAAATGCAAAAATAACGTTGGGATGTATGCTATTCCCATGGATTGACCCGTCATTTTGAATCAACAAAAAATTGATCTAGGTAAAACTACCTACCTGCCAGAGAGACCATAACTAAAGTATAATCCAAACAATGAGCAAGCGAAGAGAGCAGACATGCTAGAATTGAATAAACTTCTAGAATATCACGTAATACTCAAAATCCTTTTGATCCCCAAGAAGCTACACATTACAGTGCAATAGACTGTAAGTAAATATAAAAATGTAAAAAGCTTGACATGAAGAGGAAAATTTTGAATGCGTTCATGACGTGATCTTCAATTAGGTATAATTAAGAATAATGAATGGCTTTCATGACTCTGTGGTTGAACAAAGAGCCTAATATAACAAAAATGATAAATTATTTTTTATTACTTGAAAAGAAACTTAAAGATTTTGTAATTCATTCTTAAAATGAAAGAATGCTTACTGTAGTGAGATTATTGCCTCTCAAACTGAATACTCTGAAGGATGACAGCCAGTCGGCTCTTTCCAGCTGATCAACAGCGGATATTCTGTTGTTATCCAGGTAGATGTCCGACACCCTTTGATACCAGGTGTTGTTCAATAACGGCGACACATCCGTGATCTAAGACCGAACGATTCCAACGGAACAACTTATGAAATGAATCATCGATGAATCAATGAAAATATACGCAGGTTAACCTGGACTATCCAAAGTTAACAGATAAAATGAAACTCCAATTCTTTAACGAATTGATAGTATAATACATACTTCTATAATCCTACCGATTTTGCTCAAACTTTTAGTTGATTATCTAATGATGATTCCCAAAGAATTTCAGGTGATCGGATCAAAAGTAGGTAGTCACATCGCTAACGTGAAATCCTTGTTGCTAACATAATTTTCGCAATGTTCATACGATATTAGTATTAAATTTTCAGCGTTGACGATGTTAAAAGGTTTTTATTAATTTCATTATTATAGTTATTTTCCATATCCCTCGATTATCATCTGATTTGAATTTAATGAAATTTTTAGACATTATAAAGTTTAAAGTTTCCATTGTTAGGTGAACAGTAGTGACCACTGAGCGTGCACGAAGCTTAATTTCTTAGCAAATCGATTTAAACACAAACATGAATAGACTGTTGAAATCCCTCTTTAAAAGGAGTGAATAACAACTCATCCTCTGTGACGGAGATCGAAATACGAAAAAACTCCTTCAAAGTTGGGTGGGCAGTATAGCCATGCCATGAAATTTATCGGCAACTATTTTGAACCCTACACCCTAATATCTACAATTTTAATATCCTAATATGTATTTACTTATAACTGATAACACTCACCTGATTGTTGTTGAGAATCAAAACGGTAGTATTGTGCGGTAATTTAGGTGGTAAAGCAGTGAAACCCATGTAACTGCAGTTGACGGTTATCACTGGCACCAAACTCTGTTCACCTGGTGGTGACACCACGTTGTCCAGGTTGCATTTGCACACCAACGAACCACGATGAGGGCATTCAGAATCCAGACTCTACGCGGTCAAATAATAACGAATTTGTGTACAACGTAAATGTGCCAGAATGACATAATATATCCACGATGTGTTAGAGCAGCAATCGAGCAAATATTGTATAGACCACATCTCAGCTCTTCCTATATTTATCTGGAATCTTCAACATTCCAAATTATGAAGTTATAAAACATTACCCAACTGCAATTCCTAATTGGTGGCTAATACAACGTTACCTATTATTATTTTTTAAAAACGCTGCAAATTATTCCACAACGGTTTATCATTTTCCTGTATAGATCACTCATCTGCAAAGATCACAGCTTTACCATTGTCACTATTTATTTATTTTTTGTTTTTACCTACCACACCATACTGCCTCCACACCTTCACAATCAAGTTTGTTAGAAAGAACTTAACGCTTCACACTCGATTCGAAGAAATATCGAGCTTCATATGGAAATTTGATTACTGGTGGCTAAGGAAGCATAACTGAATACAGCTCAAAGAAACGAACAGCGATCGCATTTTGAATAGCTAAAATTTCAACGGAGATTACAGATCTTTGGTGATTCACACTCGTGATTCTGTTTTATCCAAGGAAAACCTTCAAGTACTCGTACAAATCTCCGGATGAGCTCAAAATTTTTAAAAATTCAATACTATTAAAATTGGTTAAAAAACGATACCTTTATTTCGAGAGTTTTCGAGCTTTTACAAAAAAAGAAAAAAGTTTATAACCAATAAAAAACTTGGTTGTCGTGTTCAAGATTCTACCTGATCATGAATTATTCCAGTTACACAACAGCTCCAGTCATGAATTCATGACTGAGTTATTAAAGAACCGAAACTAACCATTTTTAGCCCATTTCAAATTTTGACAAATTTCAATTTTTTAATAGAGTAGTTCCCTAGTCGTAGGATATTTATATAACATACTAGAAATAGTTTGAATCTAGGATGGAGAGTCTCTAAAGGACTTTGTTTCTCTCTCAGTTGATAGAAGTTCTCCTTTACCTTTTAGGGTAGACGCAAATTCGTAAGTATGTATTCCGTTAATAAGCCAGTAAATTGATAGAACCTTTCCGTTTTGTTCTTGTTTTTTAGAACCTTGGTTACGAACCTCGACAATCCCTCACTACTAGGAAAATACTATGGAAGTATCTGATATTTTTAGTATGCCTTATCACACAAGGTGCGGAAACATTGTTCCACTTATCCCACATAATGTACTCGTATATTTATATTTCCTTAGTTGATGAATTACCCACTATTTCCATTCGCTCTTTATTGAAAACCTGATTTCCAAATCGTTCAAATTGAATGAGAAGCTGATTTTTTTTCTACGGGAGTGGAGAAACTCTTTAAGAGCGAAGGGGAAGTTCACCCCAAGAGTGTTGGACTCCCCAGCATTGGGCCTACCAACTAAAACCTCACTCTCTGATTAGGACTCACCCCGGAACCACTCGTACAGTATTACTTCAGGGTGAGCCCTTTTTTGTGCCAAAAGGCTGCTCTTACTCCTGCTCTCCAATCTGTTCTCTCCTTCAATTCTATTCATCATCTTCTTTCCAGCTTTTTTGCTTTGAGGACTGCTGTGACAAATACAGCCATTGAGTCCCAGCACGACTTGTTCTTAATGATCTCAAGTATGATGGTCTCCTCCTGCTCTTTCTTCTTTACTATGGATATTGCCTCTGCCTTCCTCATTCTTATCCTTTTACGTTCCAGAGCCTGGTGGTATATTGGAATAGTTCCTGCTATCACTTGTGATGCTGGAACTGAGACAGTTCTAAATGCGCTACAGATTCTCAGAGCTCCTCTCCTCTGCACAGCCTCCATACGTGCCCAGTAATTTTGGTCCTAAGGGAGTCTGCCCACACTTCTGCTCCATACAGCATAATTGCCTCTGCAGTTTTCATAAGGAGTTTCCTCTTAGCGGGTGATGAGCCCCCTACATTTGCCATCAGTCGGCTTACAATATCTGCAGCCTTATCTGCTGCTCCACTGATGTGCCTCTAGAAGCTTAGTTTCCCGTCCAGCATTTAACCAAGGTAGCGAATGGCTGGAGAGGTGATGATTTCCTGCCCATCCACATTCATAGGTCTATCTCTCAATTCGCGCTGCGGTTCGCAGCACTGTGGAGCTGATAAAAATCTTTTATTTTTCAAATGTACCCACCTTCATCCAATTCATAACGACCAGCGCTGGTTTTCCGGGAGATTGTTCATTAACGCTGCAGGTAACTTGAACTAGGTCGACAACTTTCTTGGAAAGAGAAATTTTCCCATTCCTCTTCCCCAAGATCCATTTGAAGTCGTGATTACAGTCGAAACTGTTCCCTGTAGATTCAAATAAATTTTCATCTGATCAATTTTGAAAGTAGTACGTAATTATGTACGAGTACAATAAGTATACAAAATGTGTGATACAAGTGACACATTAGATAAAAAACAACTTAAAACTAATAATTGAGCCTAGCTTATCCTAAAGAATTTATCATCACCGCATAGTAAATTTTATCTTCTTTTAAGTTTAAAAAAACTATCATTTTTTTTATTTTTATTAAATAATTTACATTAAATGTTATTAATAAAATTACTACAAAATAACGATCGGATTTAGAGCGAATAGTTATGCGCTTAATAATGACTGATAAATAATTAGGTAAATAAATATAATTGCAAAGTAAATACTCACAATAAGTAAATACGCGCAATAAGTAAATGGTTTAATTTACCTCTAAGGTATAGCTGCTCCAATTTAGGAAGAAATTCGGAGTGGTGTTTCCCGAATGTTTTCAGTTTATTGTAACTCAGATCAAGGATTTTCAAATGCCTCAGGTCCCTGAAGATTTCGACGTTTATGTGTGTTAGCTCTAGGCGCGTAAGGTTGAGTATCTGAAAAATAATGAATCCCATAATGAATTTACCAAACTTGAGGAACCAATTCTAACGTAATATTACAACGATACCATTATTATTAAACCCTTTTGGTAAATGAAATGAAGTTATTGCAATGAGCTCAAATTATTGGTTTGGACCATTTTGAATATTTTCTTCTTAGCCATAATTGTAGGACTTAATAAATTCAATTTTGTGTACATCGAATTTTCAGTCTCCCTCTAGGTCGTCTTGTTCGATGTTATATCAAAACTTACATGGGCTGAGTCTATTCAATAAAACTATTCTTGTTATAATCTCTAAAAAAGTTAGTGAATAACGTGATAGGTAGGGTAAAATTGAAAAGAACGATCTTTTGACATGTTGCGCCGGTGTTCGTGCACGAGCGCTATCGTTATCTTGTTTGCACATTTTGCTTTTGTTGTCTCTAAAACAACCTCGGAACAGATGTAGCAAGCACGTAATTGACAGAGTTTGATCGTGGAACTTGGAGTGATTCTGAATCGTAGCAGCGAGTGTAAAATTGTTGCACGTATTCTTTTGGGTAACCTATCCACGAGAACCTTAGGTTCTCAAAAAAAATAACTTCCCGAAAAAGCAGTAGTTGGTCAACTAACGTCATTTAAATATTTCCTTTAAAAACATTATACGAGTACAATACAAAACTCCTAACAACGGAAGATTAGTAAATTAATTTTTAAACAATTAGTATAAAATTACTTATTTGAAGAAAATTTAATTAAAAGTGACCTATTTTTTAGTAAATAGCATTTGGGTACAGAAAATAAATTAAAAACGAAAAAAATATCATTGTGATATTCAATACCACATTACGTCAAGAAGTAAGAGTCATTTCAGTTCAAATCACGGCGCAGAGGGTTTACCCCTCCTTCAAGACTTAGCGGTCTTGAAGGTTTTGCCTAACCTGCAATGGCTCGCTCGAAGCCCAACGGAATACCCGTCAGATCTGGTGTAATATTATCATGGATATATTTATTATTATAATCTGGTATATTATTCAGTGTTACCAACGATCGTGTCAAAAACCCGTAGGTCGGAGTCCTAAAAACCCATAGAAACCCGTAGATTTATATCTCAAGTCCCGTAGGAATCTACACGAACACACACACACGTGGTATATAAAAAATGCCACACCTGGGATCATTGAACTAAATTGAGAAGAGCTTTTCCAAATATTTTAAAATATTTTATTCAGGTAACAGCCATTACACCAAGAACTAGGTAAGTATCTACCTACAAATCAGTCGTATACCTATCTACTAACCGAGTCTCAAACAACAAAATAGGAGTACCTATCATAAATAATGAAGAGGTTTGAATGGGAATCACAAAAAAATGATGGTACCAATCCTTTTTCCTTATTGTAGTTTGAAAAACGCGACTAGTAAATAGAATCATCACAGAATTTTAAACGAAAAGTTGACTTTTTCAAAATGGTTTTGTCATCTCGGTCGGTGGAAGAAGAGAAAGCAGAATATTTTTTGAAGAACATAAATTAATTACTATAAATCGGCTTTCAGCCATTATTTGCAACAAAAAAACCGTACATTTCACCTACGTTCCCGTAGACCCGTAGATGGATCAAAGAACCCGTAGATCTACGGGAAAACCTGTAGGGTTAGTAACGCTGATATTATTTATTATTTATTTTATAATATATGGAGATATTTATTAAAAAAATGGAGATATTTATTGGGGAATTGTTCAGGAAAAATCGTTCTACGAATGGCGGCTGGTACCACAAACATTAATTTGGACCACTTTTGGTTTATTATTTCTAATAATAAGCCTATGTGATCGTATCGCAAAAAATTTTTATAACCCCCCCCCCCCCTCAAACTTTGTCACTTTACGTTTCAAGGTGCGTAGAATCCAAATTTGCTATGTCCGTCCGCCGTCCCCCGTCCGCCGTCCGGGCCATAAAAGGCCTTAGGCCGCGGCTACGATAGGAGCGTCGAGCGAATCGGTCTAAAAAAACCCGTTCTTTTGCACATAGACTCCATTTGGGGTCTAGTTGGTCCTAACGTCGAACTATTCCGATCGCTTAATTCGTATAGAAGTTATGGGCAAATAACCGGCCAAAAAAGCTGAATCGGCCACTTAGAATTGACCGATTTCGATTAAATTTGGTATATAGGCTCCATTTGGGGTCTAGTCGTGCCCCGAAGATTTTTGTTAATGTAGGTTACGTCTAAGGGTTCCAAAATGAATTTTGAAATTTTGAAAACGCCCTAACTCAAAAAATTTTGATATAAAGGTATTGTTTTTCCTTCAATTTAGGATTCTATAGAATTTTTAATATTTTTTGAGACCACCCGGAGCTCTGTAGGACAAATCGTTCGCTCTCTACGAGAATTTAAGATTTGGACGTACGATAAATCAGAAACACGAGTGTGAATCGCTAAAGAGGCCTAATCTCCGTTCAAATTATAGCTGACCGAAATACGATCGATGTTTTTCTTCATGTTGGATTCATGTTGTGGTTTTGCAGACGAGTGATCTATAGAAAAATAATAAACCATTGTGTAATAATTTGCAGCGTTTTTCCATGGTCGTCTTGGACTAGTTTCCCCACTTGGTCCCATGAGTATTGGTAAAATGAGCCAATGGGACAAACTGGTCAGTTTTGCAATTTCGTACTAAAAGATTCCAGGGGGTATATCCTTACAGGGTATGCTTACATGGGTATACCTACAGCCTCATTTGATCTTATACTCATAAAGCCGGTCCAAAAATCGCAGCAATTCGAATTGGACTAATTTCGTTACCAGGAGAAATTGAACGATAGTTATTTAATTTTCCAATTTCTCAGGCTGCATGTACAAAAGTTATGAAATAATAATAAAGATGATGTACAACATAATATATTATATAACCAACCTGGAGATGTTGATGCTCAGGGAAAGGGTGAGTAAAGTGCGTGATATTCGAGTAAATTAAGGTGAATCTGTAGAGGTGTTGAAATTTCGATATCAATCTCGGGTCGTATTCAACTTGAAGTACATTGCAAATCACGAGAGTTTTCAACTTCGTTCTGCAAGAAGAGCAAAAAGACATCAAATCCATAATCCAAGTCACGATAGATTGGAAATGCTGTGCTAAACGAAATCATGGTCCGATTTTGATGACATTTTTCCTTATGAATTTCGTATCCATCGAACCCGTGGAAACTTAGGCAGTGCATAGCGGATCAAAACCGAATTTGTGGTTTCTTGAAAAGAATAATCGAAATGAAAAATGATTCTACTGAGTTGCCATCACATTATCACCATGCCTTAATTACCGTATGAGGTCAGGTAAATCACGTTTCCTTTTGAAGTTACACGTGCATGTTTATTACATTGTAAAGAACTTCGATGTCAACATGATCAATAAAAACCAACAACTTACACCGATGTGAACGAATAGTTGAAAGTTCCAGTGCAAAGAACTTTGTCGGTCTTTTCTCGGTCCATGTCACAATGAGGTAGCGAATTCCGATGACTTTTACAAAACCCACCGACAGCATAACGTTCAGAAGAAATTAACACGCACCTGAAAACAGATTGCAAAGTTTCAATTTATACCTTGCTTAGAAAATTAATTAATTTTGTTTTTTTATATCTGTGTAGATGACCTTTATTTTTCAAACAAAACTTTTCGATGTTCATATTAATAATCCATACCGCTTTTTTTCAGCTGAATGCAATTTATTTTTAACAAATTAGAAGGAAAAACCAAACAGGAGCCGCGTGAGAGAGGATTAATAGTACAGAAAAATAGGCTCAATAATGGGTTAAGACCGGAACTAATTCGTCTAACGTTGAAACTTGGTAGAGATGTTCCTTTTGGCATTATATTGTACTGAAAAAAAGTCTCTAGATAATGGAGGGGTGGAAGGGGGTGGAATTTCGGAAAAACCACGAAATTTTGGCCCTTTTCTCACTTTTTGGCTTACAGCTCCATAACGGTGCATCTGACAGAAAAATTTATCAATACACATATTAAAGATCATTAAATTATGCTCTTCAGCGGTTTAGCCGCAATTGCAATCAATTTTAATGTTTAAGTAGCTCATTGGACGCATAATTTAATGATCTTTAATTTGTGTTTTGATATTTTTTTCTGTCAGATGCACCGTTATGGAGCTGTAAGCCAAAAAAGGGAAAAAAGGGCCAATATTTCGTGGTTTTTCCGAAATTCCACACCCTTCCACCCCTCCAATCGCTAGAGACTTTTTTTAGTACAATATAATACCAAAAGAAACATCTCCACCAAGTTTCAACTTTAGACGAATTAGTTACGATGAAAAGTGCTATTTTTACTGTACTATAAGGAAGATAAAGCCAGAGATGGAGAACATTTTCGAAGAAATGATAAACGATATTGCCAAAAAGAAAAACGCTTTTGGTTGTTGATTCAAAATTTTCTGATGATTCAAAACTGACCAAAATTTCAAGTCAAGATACTCAGTAATCATGAACTCGAGAATATACGAGTTTTGCTGCAAAGCAGTTATAATGTGACTCTTACTGGATTTTTCAAAGAGAAAGTCCAATTTTTATCTTCAAAAGTCCACCTAAAAGGAGGAAAGGAAAATATTACTACCAGAAAAAACTACTTATCTTGAAGACCTCCGCAGAATGGAAGATCAAGAGGAATACAAATAAGTGGGTACTAAAAAAATCCGGGAATAAATTCTTGAAGATGAACCGAATTGTGAATTATTTGTTTCTACTACATGATATTCAAATCGTAATTGATCCACATACATATAGATGCGTCTCTTGAAGTTTGAAAATGCACCATCGACATTTTTAATCGTCGGAAACAGAATCTCTCAAATTCGGACGATTTCTTGTTTTAGGCTTCAGACACGAATATACATATCATATTTATACTTGATTGGTCTTAAAGTTCGTTGCAGTTGAATCAGTACGAGTCACAGCATTTGAATAATAGCATAAAAACGTCAAATACCTTGCACCGGGCAAAATTATACGAAATGGTTAATGGATGGTCCCATATGAATATCCTCCCCGTCGCACCAATGAACTAAGTTGTCCTAAAACATCTTCCAGCGGTGTTAGTAAGTTCCAAACTAGTTGATGATTAATTTAAAAGCAATCAAATCAGCATAGCAATTTTTAGAAAATAGCTAAAAATTCTTTAAAAAATGCCGTAATCAAAATCATAAAGAAGTTTCAATTTGTTGTTGTTTCTATACATATAAATTTAGCAATTTGAACCAACAGATTCTGTACAATGTTATTCTTTGAGAGGAGGCTTTATTGCTCACCAAACTTGGCAAACTATTTTTTTCTATTCATTGTAATTATTTGTACTTTGGTCACCTATATTCAAGATCAGTATTTCTTGGTCGACGGATTCATTCGTGCGTTCATGAGTTGCCATGCCGTTCCTAAAATATCCTCAGAAATATTGCGTCCGAGCAGAACGGACGTGATAGGTAATCGCAATTGGACATCCGTGTCGAACAACAACAAACAGCCATTAGTGGGATTTCCTCTATTATTCTCCATTTCTCTTTTTATCGATTTAGAGGCTAGATAGTGGTATTAAGCAGTAAGAACAGCCAAAAGGGCATCATTCTCAGCTCTTTCCCAACTTCCATTTTTCCGATTATTAAGAACGTTATTAACGTTGCACAGGATAACTATTTCAGAGTGAAGGCTGCTTTGTATAATTTTAAAATTGTATAGGTACCTTTTATAAATCTTTATGAATCAATGAATGGATTTTTGGAAATGTTACTTTAAATATACCACGCCGGGGGTTGAGGTGTTTTGAAAAAAAAAATTAACTAAATTGAATAAATTAGTTAGAAATCATGTTAGAACATCAACAAGTAAACTGAAAAAATAAATTGCTATTTAAAAATAGCTACTATGAGAAATTGATAGTCCGACCTACAAGGAAATATCATTGGCCAAAAATTACTCTCAATAAATAAATACGTGCCTTACCGATCAAGTATACCTACATTGTTTATGGAATAAAAAATGTTCCAGAGGAGTTCTATCGTATCTCCAAATTGTATCTCCTACCTATTACGATGTTCTAACTAAGATGGGAATCCAAATAGGTTAAATGGAATGGGATGTATTTTTCAAAGCTTTTTTAAAGAGGATATAATAACCGAGATTGATAGTTACACAGCCACACGTGCTTATCTAAAGATACACGAAAATTGCGTTAGTTTATTGGCAAGACAGAATACAAGAAAGATGTTGAAAATCCGGAAAATAGCCTTGTGCCGAAGTGTTTTCTGGACAGCCCTATTTTTCAAGCCGAAATATTCTCAAACTTGAACATTTCTCTAAAAAAAATTTCTGTAGAATTGGATGGCGATGGCAAACACTGAACTTTTTTCAGGAAAAGAAACCGAAAGAAACGCCGAACAAATTCAATTTTCGTATTGTACATTTTAGAATGAGGGTAGGTACATTGCGTTATAGCGTTATTCCATAGAATCGAATAAGTAGGTTGGTGGTAGGTAGTTGAAGAGCAAATTGAAGTTACAAATCGCTCCACGAAAATACATTATTATCTTTCAGATGTACTTATATGTGATGTGAATCTCCATATGAGTGAGGTAGGTTAGAAATACTTTGTTAAAGACACAACTATCGTCTTTTGAGGAAGAATCTTACATGAATTTTTTAGAGGTACCCCAATGTTTTTGAACAGCAAAAATGGTGGCTAAAATTGGGAAAGAAAAGATGGGAATTATATCTAATTGTGCATAAAAATCGTAGGTAATATCAGGTTCACGTTTTTTGCTACAGACAGTAGTAAATGCTCATATAAAATTATTAATTTCTCTACTGGATTTTACCTGCCGAACTTTTGAAAGGTCGTATTGAAATTCCAACCCCAAGGCGCCAAGGAAACCTATTACTTAGTACGAAAAATTGTAATACTACCTTCACCTACCTGAAAATCTCGAATTCCGATCGTAACAAGATGCAATACTCACAGAACCAACAGAGTCTTCATGGCGTTACGGATTAGGCGCTAACTCCTGTAGGCTGATCCTGCTAATCACGTAGTACCAAGGTAGTTGGACCGGGGCTCAAGATCACGGTGACAGGTGGTAGAGGAGGGGAGGGGTAATTAGGTTTCAGGGATTTCGCGGGGAGGGGATGGACCTGCGAACTTGAGAATGGCCATAATTTAAATTTTAGTTGCTATGACACTAGTCTACTTGTGCAGTCGGTGCGCCGACCGGAGTGAAGTTACCAAAGGATTCTAGCAATAGATGCTGCAAATTATTACACTACGGTTTATTATTTTGTACCTTCTAAGAGCCAAGGGTAGATGGGAAGTAAGCAGAGATGGGCGAATTCTTATTCATAAATACGATTATGAATACAAATCATATCTGCGACTTTATGATTATGAATACAGAAAATATACTTTACAATATATTATATACAACACATACATATATTATATTATATACATATTTATTATATACAATATACTTTATACGAATACAGGTATGAATATGAATACGAATACAATCGTATTCACACTTTGAATACGATTTTCCCCCGTATTCGTATTTTGAATACAATTTTATAATTTTTCTATGATTTCCCCGAAAATCGATTTTTTAAACGATTTTCCTTGAAAATCATACTTTCATTTAATGATTTTCTCCCGAACTCTGGACATATTTCTAACCAAACATTGTCAAAATAATCAATCGAAATTCGAAACGCCCTTCAATTCTTATAGGATTTTTCACGTAGGATCGAATGAGACCAACCCCTGGTCGCTACGACCAACTGAATAGAAAGTGCGACGAAATGTCCGGTAATAATCATACTTTTTTAAATGATTTTCAGTGCAAATTGTAAAAAAATACGATTTTCAGCAGAAATGTCGTCGTACTTTCTATTCAGTTGGTCGTAGCGACCTGGGGTTGGTCTCATTCGATCCTGCGTGAAAAATCCTACAAGAATTGGTGGGCGTTTCGAATTTCGATAGATTATTTTGACAAAGTTTGGTTAGAAACATGTCTAGAGTTCGGGAGAAAATCATAAAAAAGTATGATTGTCAGGGAAAATCGTTTTAAAAAAATCGATTTTTGGGGGAATCATAGAAAAAATCATAAAATCGTATTCAAAATACGAATACGGGGGAAAATCGTATTCAAAGTGTGAATACGATTGTATTTGTATTCGTATTCATATTCATAAAATCGCAGATATGATTTGTATTCATAATCGTATTTATGAATAAGAATTCGCCCACCTCTGGAGGGAAGGGTTAGAAGATTAGAGGGACCCACGTGTTCTGATAAATTTAAACAATAAATAGTAAGATCGTAAGTAGTTGATCGTCTGGGTGATATCGCTCGTTTCTTAACAACTAACACTTTCTTAAATTGATGAAAACTTCAGTGAACATTTATTAATTAATAATTAATTATCGTCATTACGCGAACAGTTGGTCCCACAGAGCTCTTATAGGTGGACTCAATTTTGGTTTATTATTTACAATAATGAACCTTTGGAATCGACCGAGAAAAAAATTTTTAACCCCCCCCCCCCCCTCAAAATTTGTAGGTTTACGTTTCAAGGTACGTAGAATCCAAAATCGAATAAAAATTTAGCCATCCGTCCGCCGTAGACCGATTTTGATGAAATTTGGTATAGAGGCTCCATTTGGGGTCTAGTTGTGCCCCGAAGATTTTGGTTGATGTAGGTCACTTCTAAGGGTTGAAAATTTGAAAACGCCCAACCTCAAAATATTTTGATATAAAGGTATTGTTTTTCCTCCAATTTAAGATAGCGGACAAACCGTTCGCTCCCTACGAGAACTGAAGGGTTGCACTCATGATAAATCAAAACACGAGTGTGAATCGCTAAATATGCCTATTCTCCGTTTTTAAATGAGTGTGAAGTGTTTATTTCATCAAATTAAACTTGAAAGTTGGTAGGTAGGGAAAATGGCAAAGTTGCTCTTTGCAGGCGAGTGATCTATCAGAAAATGTCTGTGTCTGTGTGTCTGTCCGTCTGTCATGAATTCCTTGTAACGCACATACGAAGTTATTGTCCGATTTCTATGAAATTTCCAGGGATTGTGCGGGTTGGTGTGTAGACGGTCCCCTATGAAAATCATCATCCCCGGACTGATAGAAGCGACTGCGAATGCTCAAACGTGAATTCCTTGTAACGGCCATAACTTCTACATTTTCCATCCGATTTCAATGAAATTTTCAGGGATGTTACAGATTAGTATCTAGATGGTCTCCTATGAAAATCGCCATCTTCGGACTGATAGTAGCTATTGCGCATGCGCAAACGTGAATTTCCTTGTAACGGCCATAACTTCCACATTTTCCACTCGATTTCGATGAAATTCTCAGGGATTATGTGGATTAGGTTGTAGATGGTCCCCTATGAAAATCATCGTCCCCGGACTGATAGAAGCGACTGCGCATGCGCAAACTTGAATTTCCTTGTAACGGCCATAACTTCCACATTTTCCACTCGATTTCGATGAAATTCTCAGGGATTATGTGGGTTAGGTTGTAGATGGTCCCCTATGAAAATCATCGTCCCCGGACTGATAGAAGCGACTGCGCATGCGCAAACTTGAATTCCTTGTAACGGCCATAAGTTACACATTTTCAATCCGATTTTAATTAAATTTTCAGGGATGTTACAGATTAGTGTTTAGATGGTCCCCTATGAGGGTAATAAAAGGTACTTAGAGATTGGTGTTTTGAGATTAACTACTATGCATCGGATCATCTATACAATCGGGTTATGGATACGAGGAAGCTATGTGCCACACCCACTTGGCAGACTTTTTTTTTTTTCAATTTACGAAATTGTGAATGAATGAAGAAACTATATGTGTCTTTGGAAAGTATTCTACCAAGGGCTTTTTGAAAATAATGTTTTCTTCCACTTTTTCCCCTTAGACGTGACTGACAATAACCAAAAGCTTCAGGGCACAACTAGACCCCAAATGGAGCCAATATACTAAATTTCATCAAAACCAGTTCATGTGTACTGGGCAAAGTCCCGCGTACGGAGTATGACGGAAGGACGGAAAAATTTTGTATTCGATTTTTGGATTTCACATACGAGGATTTCGTAGGGATGTCCCAAAAGTATCGATACTTAAAAGTATCGATACTTTTCAAAAAAAGTATCGATACATATCGATACTTTTTTTTCCTGATATAATATATCGATATTACCTGATAAAAAGTATCGATACTACGATATATTATATCGTAGTATCGATACTTTTTTTCCAGTATCGGAGGCGATACTTTTTTACCTCTCACATTAGATCAAAATGCTATATATTTTTTATCTCTCACATTAGATGAAAGTCTCGAATTTTAGTAGGTGCCTACCTCTTTCTCTACGTAGATTGTTGGGAGACCAACCACTTCAACAAACTAAACAAAGATGATGTACAGCCACCTCTGGTGGGTCTGTTCGGAGAGGCAGTCCGGAACAGTTCGGAACCAAACCGGAACTGAAAAGGGGAGGGGATAGAGGCGAATGGGCTCCTCAAAACTCCTTCGGGCTCCTCCAAGCCCCTCCGAACCGTTCAGGACTGCCTCTCCGAACAGACCATAATCATATTATGATAACCTGCTGTCCTCATAATCATAATATGATAACCTGCTGTCCTCCATCATCTAGGAAGAACCACCAAAATGTTAACCCAACCAAGTGCAATACGAAAACAAGTGCCTAAACAAAAAAATGAGTGATTTATTGTTTTGTTCATTCTATATTAATTATTATCCTCGCGATGGAGAATTGTCACACTGATGGAGAGAAAAATAAAAGGCATTTTCACACATTTTTGTAAAAGTATCGACAAGTATCGATACTTCAAAATATCGATACTTTTTGAAAGTATCGTATCGATACTTTTTGATACTTTCTAGGTAGATGTATCGATACGATATTATATCGATACTTTTGAAGTATCGGACATCCCTAGGATTTCGTACCTTGAAACGTAAACCATCAAATTTTGACGGGGGGGGATTATAATTTTTTATTGCTCGATTCCAAAGGTTCATTATTAAAATTCGTGTTTCTCTTACCAGGATTCCGGGAAATTGGACTACTGGGTCCAACTAAATTCAAACGGATGGACAGAAAGATAAAAAAGTTGGATAACAAAGGATTGAACGGCGGTAGGCAAATAAACAACACTTGTACGTATTGCGGGTTATCACCACCATCTTTGAAGGAACCTACGGAATACCGATACTTCTGCCTTGACCTCCAGAGCGCTCTGAGTGCTCTCAAATACAATCAGTACAACCAACATCCAAATATTTTATTCTTTTTTTACGTAAAATAAGCGTCCAAAATAAAATGTTTATATAACATCTCAACTTTATTTGTTGATATAAATTCGAATTGACACCACCATTCGCCAGTGCGCCAGTCTTGTAACATTTAGTTATAGGTACAGGGTGTCCACACTGCAGAAATCCAAGGGAAAAGGGATATCTTACAACTAATTTTCAACATTTTTTGGTTTTAAGTAGGTATAAATTTTTATACCTACTTCCCTGAAAATCCTAATTTTTACCTACATATTGAGAAACGTGAAAAACGCCTTTGTTTTATAACTTTGTCGGGCACCCAACTGGAGCCCGACATCGCCGCTCTCCATCGCTATTCAATAAAACGGTAGGTATATCCAGTGCAAATTGAAAAAGTTTCATTATAGGGGGAATAAGTTACCTACGGAATGTACTCTATATGTATCAAAACCTTCTTTACCTACTATCTGAAACATTCAATGTTGGATCTCTTTATTTATTCTTCAATAACAATTTATGGACTTCAATCTTAATTAAAATTATGGATTTCCTCCTTACTATTTGCCTTCAACTTGCTAGTTATCCTGTCGTATTCTTGTTAGTTTTCTCTTATTCTTAAAAACACAGTACCCAGTTGGCGCCTAGGTGAGGCTAGGGCACAGAGTACTGGAGACAAGAGAGCTAGAGAGCCCTAGGTGAGTTATGGTACTTACGTAGTCAAGTTTATGAACAAATATAATCATAAACACTAACTGCGTACAAAAATAATGAATTAAATAAGTAATAGAGTAGTTACAAGTAGTTACAAGCACAATTTATTATTTAATAGTTTTGCTAAATTCCCTCTTTTGATTGGAGAAATTCCCTAAATTCCCTCTTTTGATTGGAGAAATTCCCTAAATTCCCCTTTTTTATCAGAAATTTCTGCGGGCGCTCATTTCGATGTGGCAACACTGTGAAGGTCTTCCTTCTTTGTGTGTGACTGTGTTGCGAAGTGCTGTCTCCATTTTTTCTGTTTACTAGTTCTTTTCCATTGTCGTAAGTATTTTTATCCACTTTTACTTCGTGCATCCATCAATAAATCGTACTAGTTTACTTTCAGTTTCGTGGTCAGTTCTTCAAAGTTTCCGCTGATATACTAAAACTTCCTCATCATCCGTCGAACCCCCGACTTCGGTGTTCACGAGGTGCAGTTTCGGCGTCCATTGTTTACATCTTATCGGATATTTTCCGATTGAAGAAAACTTCGATATTTAGAGGATTTTTCAGTGAAATCGTACCGTAAAACTCTATCTGCGCAACTTCATAAGTATTTCACCCTTGTTTCATCCTCTCTTGGAAATTTTCCAGCTCTCCGGTATCAATTCAGTATTCAATGAACTCATCAAAATTCATTTTCGCATTCAAGTTTAGGCACGCAAATATGTATAGAAAACTGCACCTAGCGATGCATACAATATGCCAGTTATCAATGGGAAGGCTTGATGTTATGTCCACACTAACTTCCTACGGCTGGAATGGTTCCGTAGATCTATGTCTATCTTTAGTTTCCAGCCCGTTGTTGTGTCAAGGTTACCTACCGCTTGTGCCTGCCGATGTGAAATAGAAGAACCTATTAATTTGACTTGGCTCTTCAATTTCATCCAGTCATGTAATTTTGTTACCGCCAAGAATATTTTTCTTCTAATCTCCAACATCGTTGACATTCGTACACTCCTTAAGAATGTCTAAATTTATCCGAAACTACCTACCATCCATCATTTTCATTTAACGATCCGAATTTTTACTATCATGAGGGACTCGCGAGTAGTTACCGAAAAGTAGAGTACTTTCCTTGAAACGAAACTGTAATGATCTATATAAGTAAATGTGTGTTTAACCCCTGGTGTGTTTAAAGTGTCTGACAGACTCGAGAAAAATTTCAATGAAGTATTTTGACAGGAGTGAGCATCTTGAATATCCCAGGCACTCAGTACATACCTGTCCTCCCTATAAAAAAGGTTCCATTTCAAACCTTCAGCTGTGATCTAACCGTCACGAAATCTACTTTGTTCCCTAGTTTCTGAAAACCACCGTGTCCCTCAGACACTTTACTGTCAGTTGAGCAAACAACCGTGTCCCTCAGACACTTTATACACAGGCAACCAAAAAACGTACGTTTTGGGGCATCAATTTGCTCCAATTTCCAACCGATTTGCGAAATTCTTTTTGTTCAGACGAATGACCAGAATATCGAGATTAGCATGGTGAGGTGGCGAGTGGGGGGAGGAGATAATATTCACAAAATACCCGATTTGTTAATATTTTGGTTCCTTTATAGCTTACTAATTGTACCCAAACTATGGAATTGAGGGGCCATTATCTACATAGCTCTGTATTTTCATGAATGGGGAATTTGCCTCAATTTTAGATTCTGGAATTTCAAGGCAAATCCTATTATAGGGCCCTAGAATAACGTTTAACACTAGGAATAACCAACGGAAAAAAAATTACCGTAGGAGAAAATGACTAAACAAGTGAACCTCTGTTACAAAACACCGCGAAAATCGAGGAGTATTGTTGACGTCATACGAAAAAAAAAAAAAAAAAAACGACGCGAAAGCAACGACAACAGACAGAGTTCTAGCACGCCACACAAAACGATCCAGTGAAATGGCTACTCGAATAATGTGATTCAAATCTTGAAACTAAATAAGAGAAGATGAAGAATAATAATGCTTGATAAACTAGTAGATAGATTCGTATTGTAAAAAAGTGAGTAATACTGTTTCTTTTGGTCAATTTTGTGTCAGGGTTCTTCCTGCCAGATCGTGGCGCACTCTTGTGCGCACTACTCGGAAAGTAAAAGTTCGTGTATGTGCCGCTTCTGTGGTAAGCGCCACAGAACCTCCTTTGAAGTCAGATTGGTGGAATATCCGTCACGTTTCAAACATGGCTGCCTCTTACACATTGCCACCACATTTAAAATTTCCATCTTCCTTAAATTCTCTAAATTTTTTGGATGCGTTTTCGAGCAGCTCACTATGGTTTTATTCCATAAAAATAAACCCTCATTCGAAAAAAAAAATAAAAAAATGTGAGGCAAATTCCCCATTAAGTATTCTTTGTGCCAACATGGAACAATTTAGTGGTGCCACCATGGTGCCAGGACACCAGAAACCGCATATTTCGTGGATTTTTGTGAGTTTCACCTTGACCTAGACTGGCTCCGTTGCAGGATCATGGGGGGGGGGGGTTGAAATTCTGTCCAAATTAGACTCCTTGAGACCCCTATACTCAAGACTACTTGGGAGTAAGTCTGATTACTTTGTTTTAACCCATCATGTGTCTCAAAAACAACTTTACAGTTTGTTGTTCCATGTCTGTCAGACCCTTTATACACTGGGAGGCCATCAGAGGGTTTATACACACCAGGGGTTAATATTGCAACGTTGTTTCACCGAACTTTTTTTTGCAGACCATTGCGGCCAGTTCCAATATGCCTGAGCAAGCTGAAGTGGAGCAAAAGCCCGTTGAGGTCGACTCCGGCACTGATTCTGAAAATGATGACATGCCAGAACTCGAACCTACCGGTAAGCCTTTTATTGTTGTTTATTATTTTTTCAATTATGAATATTTGGAATGGAGCGAGCCTATTCCACGCCTCCATCTCTGTATATTTGTTTCTTGCAACGATCATAGCCATATAGTATAGGCAGAACTATGGCGGGGACACCTAGATCGATGGATGAGCAAATCTGGATCACATGAATGGTGGTTTCAGGTGTAGGTCACACATTCGAAATATTTAGGTGTATGGCGCCTACACGGCTGTCTCCTGCTGGTAGAGAACCCGAAGAATTTTCACCATACACAACTACCTTCATCCCTGTAATTTCGCTGAAGGGTTCTTTATCCTCACAAACTCTGCCATCTCTTGATTCAGCTTCAAATGTAGTTTGATGTAGTTTGACGCTTTCTTTATCGACGGTAGAGTCGTGATGTCTCTCTACTTCTTCCAAACGCTTCAGCTCTAGATTGTGACCAGATTAATGTGAATATGATCATTGAGGGTTGGTGTTCCGCTAATGGTTTACTATAAACGCCAGTAAAAAGCAGAGTATAACTTTCCGCCTCAATCAACGACTTCAAGAGGAGGTGAACTTTCTTGGTCTGACCATTGATAATCGGCTGTCATGGAGGTAACACATTGATAATCTTTTGCTAAAATTAGCCTCTTGCAACTTCATGCTGCACCGTTTGGCTGGCTCTGTGTCACGGGATGTCCTTCGGACTGTATATTTTGCCTGCTTTGCGAGCAGGGTTTCATATGGAGTTTTGGTATGGGGCAATTCGTGTCATGCGGGTGAGGTCTTCAGTCAACAGAAGAGGGCTGTCAGAACTATTTGCGGGCTATCCCGGAGTCAGAGTTGCCGTGGAAGCTTCGCACCCTGGGAATCCTCACTGTTCCAGCCCTTAATGTCCTGAGCTGTCTCCAATTCGTAGGAAGTAATCTGGGTCAAATGGAACGGCGGCGTGATCTGCACACCTATGATACCAGGAAGAGAGACGACTTATTTTTTCCAGTGTCACGTCTCAGTGTGACGAGGGATACGAGTCCTTTGCAGTGGACAGTAACCCGCAACATGTTACATGAGGGAAATCATCCCTCCTTTGATAAATTGTTCCTCAAAACTATAATGTAAGTAATATTACAATAAAGTTCTTCATTATCAAAAAAAAAAAAAAAAAAAAAACGTCTCAGTGTGACGAGGGATACGAGTCCTTTGCAGTCGGGAGCCAAGTTTTTTATCACCTTCCCAACGAGTTGCGTTCTCTTCCTGAAAAGAAGTTCATCGCTACGGTCAGGGAGAAGCTATTGAATGCAGAACTTTATAATGTGACGGACTTTTTTCAGGAGGGCTTTGGTCCTTGATATTTTGTTTTTACCGGGCTTTTTTGCCTCTTTTTATTTTCTCCGAACTTTAGTTTTAGGTCGTTTAAATTTTATTAACATTGTTGACAATTGTATTACCTATCCGGCCTTTGCAAATAAAACACAAATTATTAACGTTGTGAGTTTGCAGTTCTTATAGCTGGTATCTTGGAGTTGTCGAAGACAAAAAGTGAGGAAGCAGACATTATCCATCAGGTTTTTTTACAATAGAGAAATTTACATCAGAAGTTGATCGGGTTCTAATCAAATGACATTGCTCTACTGTCGGCATACTCAATTCAAATCATGTGTGAATGTATCGTTATAATGATTGATTTGCAGGTGGCTCTGTGTCTCTCCATCCTGACATCAGTAAAGCCAAACAGTCCCGTGGAGAGAAGAAGGCTCGCAAACTCATGTCCAAACTAGGCCTTAAACCTGTAAGTTTACATTTTTGTTTTTTGATATATGAGCCATGTCAATGGGCCGTGTCCATTTTTTCGTATGTTTTATTGTACCAAACGGAACAAATCAACGTCGTTTGACTCTTTTGGGTCTCATTTTGAGTTATCTTTTCTGGAAGCCTACCCCGTGGTTTTCAATGATTTTGAAGGAAGGTTGTACGGGAGCTAATTTGCATCTGGTGCCCCCACAAAGCCAAAATTTCGGAGAGAGCTTATATAAGAGTGGTCTTGATTGACTTTGAGACATGTTCCAGATTTCGGAGAAAATCTTTGGATTTTATTTTATTTTTTTCACTTGACAAAAGAAAAAACCGTCCTCCAAAAAATAGAGTTTGAAAGCAGTTTGAAAGAGTTTTCTTAAACTCTTTAAACAAGCGGTTTGCTTAAATCCGATAGTTTGAGTTTAAAATTTTGACGCAAGTCGTTTGACGAAACGTCGCATTGACAAACATTTCATTTGACTACCAGTCGTGTGACAAACAGTCTTTTGACACAATGTCTTTCTTAAAACTCTCTTCAGAAACAAGCTTTTTTGCTTTTGAAAGATGTTTAGATTCAGCAATGGTCGTTATCAGGATAGTTACTAGTGGAATTATATTTGAGTGAGTATATCAACGAGAAATTATCGATTTTATAGTTTTAATTGTTTACAAAAGTACTGGAACTAACTCGAATACTCCATCAAGTCTATCCTTCATTCAAAAAACCCCTCAAATCTGTCGACTACCTATGATGTACCTATATCTTCAGGTGATTCAATAACCTGTATATTATAAGTTGTTTACCTAACCCGTTATTCATCACGTAGAGACACATCGCTTATTACCATTTAAGGTGGCCTTGGATGGGTTGCACAAAAATTATCTTGTAAATTGGCACTTTGTCCGTTCCAAAATAAAATAAAATACTCCGTTCACATAAAATTGAATTATTCCATTTGGGAACTGGACGGCTCATATTTAAGTGAGATCATTTTATACATGCTCTCTAAAAGGCGACCTATCAACCCATTATTGTCTGTAGCCTGTAGTTCCCAGTATTGACCTAAAATGAATTGATCGACTGTTCTTGTACGATTTATACTTATTGGCTGGTATTTGTGTACTTCACGACTGGTAAATTTTCCAGATTCAAGGGGTTTCTAGAGTTACCATCAGGAAGTCCAAAAACATCCTCTTCGTTATCAACAAACCCGACGTTTTCAAGAACCCTGCCTCCGACACTTACATCATCTTTGGCGAAACTAAGGTAAAATTATTCCTTTCCCTACATGGCTTCCTTATTAATTTATTTGTGTTACAATTATTTTATTTTGGCTCTACACAAACCTATATTTATCCAATACTGTATTATAATTTTCTGACTTCACAGATCGAAGACTTGAGTCAACAAGCTCAGGTTGCCGCTGCCGAAAAATTCAAGGCCCCAGAAATCACACAGAACACCGATACTGGAGCTACTACAGTAAGTATTTCGGATATTATAAATTCTAAAGACCCCACCTAGTTAGCTGGGCTTTTGTCATTTTACGCAGAGTTTGATTTCTCTCGATTTTCATTTAGGCTTTTCTCTAATTATGCCTGTCAAATAGTACATTAAAATCGCAAGAAAACGGTTAGTTCTAATTTTTTGTTAATGTTGTTAAGATCACTCCCAGTAGTGTACACCCAAGTTTGCAGCTTCGAAAAACCTGTGCTCGCTGCGTAACAGTCGAAAAACCTGAAAATATTCGGACTTTTTTTGGTTTTGGGCATAAATCTCCGTTAGGGTGCACTGTGCAAAAAAAAAAAATTACTCTTACTTTTGTTAAAGTAGATAAAATTTGCTAACGTTTGAGATCAACCGCAGCTCTGTAGGTCTGGTAGTTCCCGAGATACAGTTTTTCAAAAAATGTTCACTTTTTGGAAAAACTTGAAATTTAACCATTAGGTCCACTTTAGACCCAAATATCGGGGAAAATACCCATTCTACAGGGAAAGTATATTCTTCTGTCCGCGTATAACATTATTAACATAACTGCCCCTTGAGCATCGTTATAAATAGGATCTGGTTTGTTTAATAGTTTAATCGTGAAGTGACTTGACGTCATTGCCATAAATGCCAGTACTGCATAATTGAGGCTAACTGCGAAGATACTCGCTTGCTGTGCTCGTGGATACTGGAAATAATGTTTCATCCACATACACAAATTGCCTTTACATGAATTTTGCGCTATCAATTGTACAATTACTTAAAATTGAACTCTAATCGAATTATTCGAATGTTTCGAAGGTGGTCGCTCCTATTCAGGAAGAGAGCGAAGAAGAGGAGCTGGACTCTACGGGCATTGAGGAGAAAGACATAGAACTCGTCATATCCCAGGCCAACGTTAGTAGGAACAAAGCAGTCAAGGCCCTCACAAACAACCAGAATGATATTGTGAATGCAATCATGGTAAGTACAATAACAATAGTATTAATGAGTGGCAAGTTAATTTTAATTTTTCACGAACTAAATTCAACTTTTATCAGCTGTGGCTGCTACAAAAACTTTGATATTCTTCAAAAATTAAGTTTTCAATAAAAATTTATGACACAGCAGAAACAACAAGCAAGCTCCAAAATTGTCGTTTATGAGTTAACACTAGTATATTTTCGCCCAATCCGATGGTTACAAGAGAAACTCCCAGACCTACCTGCCTTCTAGTAGTTCTGGAAGTTCCTCGCATCACCACTAGATCGGGCGAGTGCGTATGTGTTCAAAACGAGTAACAACAATTTTGGTGTTGGCTCGTTGTTAATGCAGGGTTTCCATACTTGGTGATTCAAAAAATTCGGCCCTTTGGGCCTCGGATGGTTACTGCTTAGAGCCTTCGGCTAAAATTCAAGAAACATGGAACATACTTTAGCCGAGTTTTGTTTGTTTCCTTTTACTGACCAATCCTCCCAAACTGTATTTAGTAGGATTGGAATATAAATTTATTTACGTACAAACTCAATAACAGTAACAACATAACCAAAACAAGCAACCATAACGTAGATGTTCAAGCGGGTGAGTTCACTGTCAAATTTTGTTGTGGACGTCTGTTGAATTTTGAATTTACTTATTTGAAATTGTAACTGCTGAAGGTTGTATGGGCATTAGGGCACCGTCCTCTAATCCTAGGCATCGCACTCTCCTTCATTGACACTGCTCGGACCACAGCCATTTGAGTTTTAACATTTGAGAGAGAGGCTTGGTCACAGAGTAATGGAGACAAGTTAACAGAGAAGAATGCCAACGTTAAAATGGTGTGCAAGCATTTTTGAGGCTGCCTCAGTTGCGCCATCTACTTTCAGCTAGGAATGAGGAACTACTACGGAAGTGGCGGGGGGGATAGGGCACACTCTTCATACCGCTTCTTTTTAAATCCTTTCCAATGACCAGAAATTGATAACTTTTCGTTTCATCATCATTTAGATTTGCAAAAATTACTAGGAAATTCCATTCGAGGCGATGGATATTTCCCAAGTTGCCCTTAGAATTGTTGTTGTCCCTATCGCGAGTTATTCAAATGTTGAATCGACAACTGCCACCCATAGAAACGTTTGAAACCCAGTGTATTATTGAAAATCGCTCGATTTTTTTCGTACATATCGCGAATATAACTAAATGTTACCAAATTAATTACTTGGATGCGGCCGGTTATGCACCAAGGAGAAAAATATGTGATAAACAAGGTGACTTGTTGTGATGAGGTTGGGAACAAACGATCGAGAACCAGTCGTGAACGCGATCTGCCTCTTTCCGCTATAACTACGTCCTGGAGCTCCACCAATAAGAACGCTTCTCGGGCTCCCACATTCAGCTTTCAGCCCAGTGGGCTTGGTCCACCTCTGCCAGCCTCTTCAGAAATTTATCATATTCTCTGAGACTCCCCGTGAAATTTCAGGGTCACCAGGACCGAAGTTAGCTCACCCAGCTGATCAGGGAGGAGCATAGTTTCCAATTCGAACTATTGACAGTAATCCTTGGAGGACACTATATTTTCAAGCTCATGACGACTCACTACTACCTATGGAAGTATCGCATAGGTTACACCACGTTACACGACCCTTAGTTCCGTATCAACGACTAAGCAAAATTTCGTGAGTCGATACTGTTCCCGAAAAACGTAACACTTTTTGCCAGTTAGGTCAAGGCTAAAGCATGTTCCATGCTTGAAATACCTTAATTTTAAGAGCGAAGGCTTTCATATAAAATCATTAATTTATTGTTAAACAATTTTATTATATTTAACAATGAAACGTGAATGCATTGAATTGATTTCTATGTATTCACGTTGTGAACTATTTTATTTATCATTAAATTTTTGGGCCGTTTCAATTGTCAGGAGCATTGAATTGTTCTTATCGGTTGTAGAGTATTTTTGTTCTCGTTTTGCTGAAACTTGAAGCTCGCGCCATTAACCTTTTCTTTGTCTCGTAACGACGACACCTCAGCACTCAATTCCACCGTTTTATTCTCAATACATTGTCATAATTCTAATAATATTTTGATATTTTTTCATTACAGGAGTTGACTATGTGAAGAGCGGCGTAGACTATTTAAGGCTTCGTTATCTTATTTGTAATTTAAGTACCTAATCTGTTCATTTGACAAACAAAAATACATTTAATAAATCTAATTAAGGGTAAAATTCAAACAGCCTCGTCTGCCTCTGTGTTTACCCTCTCTCGTATATGGAAAAGAATGAATATTGGAACGTTTACAAGATCTTAACCTGGATAAAAATACCTTGTCATAGCATTAAAACACCAACTTGAAATTATGGCAAAACGATTTAAGCTTCCTCCGAATTCATCCTTTGACAAAAATATTACATTAAAAACTTATGAATACACCTAATTCGAATAATTAACGAGATTTAACTCACACATTTTGCTATGATAATTCTTGAAAAGTTATGCTTTCATTAGAAATGATATACTTAAAAAGTTATGCAAGAACATTGATATTACATTTTTCATCTTCACAATATGTCCACATAATAGAAATAAAATAAATCCCCAATAAATTAATGCTGAACCGTGAAATGTTTACTTCGTCCATTTTAAGATTCAGTCCCAAATCGAGTCTGCGAAATTAAAACACTGCACGAGAGTGAAGTAAACAAGAATGGATAGTTTGAAATTTTGACGGTAAAGTTACAGAAGTGGAGTCTCCTTTTATGTTGGATACAAGTATGGACAGTGGGGAATTTGCCTCAATTTTAGATTCTGGAATTTCAAGTCAAATCCTAAATGGAGTATTTCAGTCAATTTTTTCAAAAGAGCATGGGTTAGGAATAATGGTAATTGGGTCTGTTCATCGAGAAAATGTTTAGAAGAAATTAGGGAAGCTAATGAAAGCTGAATATTGGAATGATGTGACGTATTAAGTTGTTGACCTTGGAGCGAGTCGTTCAACTAATCCTGTGTGGTCTCAAACATCTCATGGCCTTGGATACTATTAAATACTACACACACCCGTGGCATAGTACGTGTGTGTTCGTGGAGGCCTGCCTTTTTTTCAAACGTGTGATCTCTTTATTTAATTTTTCTACCACATGTTATCGTATCAATGGGAAAACAGTTGGAGTGTAGAGGATTACAATGGTGCTAAACCCAAATTTGAGGTCAAAAACCTGAATTTCCGACTCACTGAAATACCCCATTGGGCCCTAGAATAACGTTTAACACCTGGAATACCCAAGAGAAAAAAATTGCAGTCGAAGAAAATTCCTATACAAATGAATCCTCGTCAAAAAATACCGTGAAGGTTGAGGGAAACTGATCATGAAACTCCCTGGGGTCCCTACCACAACACTGTGCTCTAGCAAAGTGTAAAAGGAGTCTCGGCGAATAGTGTCAGAGAATGTCAACAGGTAGAGTTGTAGGCACCCTCGAGACCACATGAAACGATCCACTCAAATGATGTGATTCAAATATTGAAACTAATTAAGAAAAGATGAAGACTAATGCTTCACAAACTTATAGGTAGAATTGTATTGTAAAAAAAAATACGATTTAGATTGCTTCTTTTTCTCTATTTCGCGTCTAGGTTGTTTCTGCCAGTTTGTGGCGCACTCCTGTGTTCAATCACGTAAGCTAATGGTTTCATGTACGCTTTCAGAGGTAGCACTGCTGTCGTATGGGGCAGCTCGTCACGTCACAGATTGCCACCGCATTTAAAATTTATATTTTCCTTATATTCTCTAAATTTTTTTGGATACGTTTTTGTGCAGCGTTTTATGGTTTTCTTCCATATCAATAAACCCTTTTTCGGAAAAAAAAATTGAAAAATTCCTCATAGGGAATATCAAGCATGTGTTGGTTGATGAAAATATTCATTCAGGTTAAAGCCACAAACCTCTACAGTCTATATCATATCGATACCTTACAGCATAAAGGCACTATGACCAAAAGCAGAGTTTTGAGAACAACACGAAAGAAATTTTCACTGGTGCACAATTCCTAAAATAATGGTTTGTTACACTGTCGGTTTGTTACACTAATAATGGTTGTTACATTGCGCTTCAAGGTATCGATATAGCCAATATGCTCTTACACCAATATGTGACAGGTTATGGGGCCAGAGTTTGGGCTTTAGAATGGTTAACATTCATGTTCCAGTTTCTTTAGTACAGGAAAGCACTTCAAAATAACCTCTTAATCATCACTTTGAAGGGACTCACTCTTTAGAAAATTGTTGGAAAATTTAATAGACCTGTATCAAACCAATTTCCTAAATATTTGCCTATGTGTGAGATGATCACTTATACAGTATTGGCACTTGAAACAAAAGTTGAAGTAATAGAGAGTTCCTAGTAGGGTCGATACAGTGCTGTTGGAACCGGATTGTCCACCATGTTTTCAATATGGCGCGCCGGATTGCCTCCGAGTGACGTATTCTGTCGTAATGTTACGGCGCTGGATTGAGAGTGTGTGTGTAATACGTCACGCCGTATCTAAGCCGAACCAAAGCCACTAGGAACTCTCTATTGAATATATCAGATGTTCAACTTCACACATTCAAGACTGTTGAGGTCATTCGTTCCCTTTTTCCTGACAGTCGGATGGAGTCCTTAGACCCCAAGCTGGTAGGTAATGGAGGGTTGCTCCAACTGATTTGCCATCAGGTAGGGCTTTAACAGTTGGACTGGAGGAATTTCTCATTTTTGGTGCCCACAATCGTGGGACGTTTTCCAGCATTTTTCATACGATTGCATAAACGAAACGTATTTCGAATGATTAATTTCTTAATAATGAAATTAGTTATTATTCAACTAATCAACTAATAATCTTTTTTTTTCTTCACTGATACGATCCCAAACGGTTGAGTAAAACGGAGTTCAACCTGGTTATCCACATCGAAGGACCCAAAATAGCCTCTGCATCTCAGCTTCCCACGAAGGACGTACAAATCCAACATGGGAAAGAAATTTTATTCTTTTTTTGTCATGCCACCTTTAAAAAATGAGTAGTAAAAGAAAATAACTATTAAATGTTAAATTGGGTACTAAAATATCCTTGGTCAATTATTCATGTCGAGTTACCTTTACTTGACGAGAAGTAGTGAATTTCATCATTACTAATCGCAATGAATTTATTTGGATAACTGAAGTCCATAGTGTTACTGCAGTTCTCTGTTGGTCTTGAAAATCATGTGGAGCACTTATTCGTCCATATTAGTGTTGAATTATTACGGTTAGTTAACGTATTCCTTTGATTATACGAAAAATTCAGAATGATTTGTCATAGGCTGGTAACTTTACAGCGTAAGTACAGATGGACATATTTTGATTTGGTTTGACGAGCTGGCGGATCTGTACACTGCTTAGTCCATACTCATTTCCTAGACGTTCTTGTAGAGCTCTCTCAATCTATCCTTGGCGTTGTTGAATTTTGGAGGGTGACGTCTAGAGTGAAGTATTTTGAGCAGACTGTGAGGTGCACGGTGACCGCAAAACTCGCAACAGTACCCCGAGTACTCCAACCAGGGCGTCTCAGGAGTCGGATAATTGTAGCTGGGAACTACGAAAAAAAACATCCACCATAAGTGGGCAATATGGAGTACTTACTGGGAGAATATTCCCTTTACTACCCAACATTCATAATAATAATTATTATGAATAATTAGTATGAATTATTCATACTTTCGTTCGCAAAACAGGAAAACCACAAAAACTTCAGGGAATACAATGGGGGGGGGGGGGGTGCGCTTGACTTTTGTTTAAATTTTTAATCGAAAGTAGACCTCATTCTGAGAATTTTGACATCAGCCGTTCTCTTTTTGGATGAGTAGACCTTTTTCTATGATTTTTCAAAGTTTTGGGTGTTTATGACTTCACGGTAGGCTGGGGGATCCTGCCCAGGGGGGAGGGAGGTGACGTCATAAACACCCAAAACTTTGAAAAATCATAGATAAATATCTACTCATCCAAAAAAAGAACGGCTGATGTCAACATGCTCAGAATGAGGTCTAGTTTCGATTAAAAATAACAATAAACAGTTTCTCCGAACCATGCGCACACCTCATTGTAACCTGTAAAATTTCTCGAAAAATTCAAACACGTTTTTGCGAATTCCTGTCGAAATCCTTGTTCAAATCGACTGGACAAAACCACGTACAGCTCGTACTTAAATCCGCCCTTAAATTTTAGATGGGCATATCTTAATATCGTTACCTGGCTTGACATCATTTTGTAATTCTACCTCTGGTTCAGATCTTTCTTTGTGTATTCGTGTAGATGCGGTTGGGGTGCTCATGGTTAATTGGTCCATCATCATGATTGGCCCTGAGGAAGATCATGGGATTAATTAAATTCACGTGGTAGATCTAAAGCTTACATTGAAGTTTTACGTTATTGTTTAAAGTCTATCTTTGAATGACACTGTGGGATGTGAAACAAACAACTACAGAATTAAATTTGATAGGCAGAAAGGTATTTTTCTACCTGGCGAAGTACTGCTTTCTAGTATAGTCAGTTCTCGCAGCACCACTTCCAAAGATTCCATTGGCACCTTGACAAAATCTGAAAAGGTAAGTACACCCATCGGTTTCCTCATTAACATAGTAATATTGGAAGTTCGTTCGTAGAAAAAAATGTAGACGTTATTAAAACCTGGTACTTATGTACTCTGGAGTACCTAGGTTGATAGCGCTAGAATCAGGAGGAAATAGTTGATTACATAAAATTATTTTTTTATTGTTTCGAGTCCACCAATACAGCACTGTTTTCACTTCTCAAGGTTGAAAAAATGTTCTCCAAATTTCCATAATCATGGAATTTTTGTAACAGGGAAAACTATTCGGAGTTATTGACTGATTTCAAGATAAATTTCAGAAATTGCGCGGATTGGCATGTAGATGGTCCCCTATGAAAATCAGCCCCTGGGTTGAGAGCGTCTGTGCATGCGCAAACTGTGTAGAAGTAAGTCAACGCTCATGTTGTGTGAGTTGGTGTGTAGGGTCCCCTATGAGGATGGTGGGAGGTTCAGAAATTGATATTTTGAAATTAGATACTCGGCATGGACTTTTTTTAAAAATCTTGTTGACAAAATCTAGTGGGCTTGAAATGGCAATGTAATTACTAAGGGATGCTGCATGCAATGGGAGTGTCATGAACAGCAATTAAAAAATTATTAGTTATTATTTAATGTTTGGTTCGAAGACAATAGTTAACATTACTCAACTGGAACTTGCAATTTCGCATCAGGTACTAATGCGTAGGTTTATTCACCTTTCCTCCGATGATGAGGAGTTTGCCTCTGCTCTTTTGTATTGAGGGACGTCATATTTACTTTCCCGGACGTTTTAGCGCATGGGGATTTCCTCCGCAGAACACAATGGACGTTTAACTATCTGAACAAGTCGGCAACAGTTGAATAAGCTAACAAAGGTTTTTAGTGCAACCCACTGCGTCACTTTACTTTGTCAAGACAAGCGTTCTTTCTGCGTAGTCCTTGCATGTTTTCATCACCTTGACCTACGACCTTGAGGTAAGTCTCATGTTATTCATAGATAAGATATACATAACATAATACGCAGTATTGTTTGGAAGGGCTTAAAATTTGTTCCACTTGAAAACATCATAAATTTTTAATTTTTTCTCTTGCCAAACAATATGAATTTGCTCGGAAATTTAAGTTGATATATCTACATTATAAGGATAGAAGCTATTAGTAGCCAGATTTTCGTTGAGAATTCCAAGATAACAGCTGATAACGTTTTGCCGCCTTTGATTACGGCAGTTGCTTTGATTTATCTGTTGTCTGTTGAGGTTTTTATTGAACAAAACTAGTGTTTTTAAATGGTAATCAACTTTTTTATTACACAAAGGTAACATTTTGATTTGTTACGCGAGTTCGTTCAAGAGCAGATTCATCGTTCAGTGACGTAAGTGCTTGGTTGTTCCAACCGATAGCTTATGAACTGAGGTAAGTAAGGATCAAAAAAAGAGGTGCAACTGTGAACAATAGCATCGTAATGTAAAAATATCTAGGTAACGGGGTCGTATTACACTGTTTCAGGTATTTGTACATAAATTTGTGGGCTTGTTTTACCATTATCATAAGCTATGCATCATAGGTTCTTGTACGGTAAATACAAGTAGAAATAATCATGACATGTCATGAAATGTCATGTTTCTCCACAACACTCTTCCGTACCTTGGACAGAGGCCTTCGAAAGTTGATGGGTAACAAGATTAGTATTAGATTATTATTAGTAAAGATACTCCTCGTTAGACAACTCAACGGCCGGGATTCATTAGGGCAATATTGCATTATCATTTTTGTCTGCTTACAAACTTAGATACTTTTAATAATTGGCTATCGGGAATTACAGGTGCGTTTAGGGAGAAATGAACGAGTGTATATTAGAGCATTCCCCTGTCTTGGGGGTGAATAATATTTTCAATGGGGCTCAACACGATGCCAACTCTCATCACAGGTTGCGGAAGGAACTTGCTGAGATCTACCAACAGGTAGGCGCACTACTTTTAACATCTATGTTCTTATATGCCTAGTATCTAATTGTTTTGTAAAGTAGGGGTATTCATGGTCTGATTCGATCGTCGTAGACTCGAGGGTCTCATGAGGCTCCACATTTTCCCCAGTCGAATCGTCGAAAATCGAATTATGCCTAGCTCTCCTTGCGGCATCAGACGATAACCAAGTCAGTGTCAAAAGAACCGCATGTTCATTAATTTCCTTTTAGTTAAAAAATGAGAATATCCCAGAGGCACCTAATAAAATCCTTTAACAAAGGACCTCTGAATAGGTACGTACCGACGAGGAGTCTTGTCTCAAAGAAAAACCCTTGCTACTTCCGTCACACAATTTTGAACGCATTTTGGTCCTTAACTCATGGCTGAAACATGTTCGATGCTAGAAAGGAGAATGTGGTATGCTCGCTCTAATGCCAGCAAGCAACATTTCCACTTCTCCAGCAGACCATCAGATGGTTGCGTTTTTCCTAAGCCGCTTGGGTGGCTCTGCTCCACCCATTAAATTTTAATCGAGAAAAAAACCTACTTCGAACAGAATAAAAACGAAATAAACGAACGGAAAAACGGAATAAAAAACAAAAAAAAAGTGTTATTAAAAGAAAAACTCAAAATGAAAGGACGTGAAGATCTGTTTGTTGATGTTATGATAGTTGCTTCACACAACTGCCACTAGCACTAGGATCACATTAAATGTGATCGTAAATCGAGATTCGACGTCGAATCTCGATTTACGACGCCTTCAGCCCGTGGTAAATCAAATCATCATATTAGCCAGAGCGCATGCGCATTGACTCTCGTTGAATCTCCAAATTCGACGTCGAATCTCTTCTTCTTCTTCTTTGCTGGCGTTACAGCCCAGGGTGAGCCTTAGCCTGCTCAACAACCTTCCTCCAGTCTTCACGTCCAGCAGCCCGCGTTTTCCAGTCCCGGAATCCCGCACGCGCCACGTCCTCTTCGACCTCGTCAGCCCATCCCAGTCGTGGTCTTCCTCGTCCTCGGGTTCCTCCCGGTTTCCTGAGGAAAACTTTTTTCACTGGATTGTCCTCAGTCATGCGAACGACATGACCAGCCCAGCGGAGACGACCAAGTTTAACAAATCTGACTACATCCACATCCCTGTACAGCTCGTACAGCTCAGAGTTCCTTCTTCTCCTACAGACTCCACCTTCATACACTGCACCGAAAATTCTCCTCAGAATCCTCCTTTCGAAGGTTCCGAGCATGACTTCTCCTTGCCTACCCAATGTCCACGTTTCAGACCCATAGGTCAGCACTGGACGAATCAGGGTTTGGTACAGTTCACATTTCACTTGGTGAGTCAAGAGGCGTGACTTTAGATACTTCACGAGGCCCCAATAGCACTTGTTGGCAGCTGCCAATCTATTCTTTATTTCTGTCATGGGATCCCCATCTGCAGATATGAGGGAGCCAAGGTAAACGAAGCTGTCAACCTTTTGAATATGGTAGTTACCCACTTCGAAATTAGTATTTGTTTGTCCTGTAGTTTTGGTAGTCATGTACTTGGTCTTGCCTTCATTTTTTTTTTTTTTTTTTTTTTTTTTTTTAAATTAACTCCCCTCAAGACAAAATGTCTTTGGTGACGGAGGGGGCACGCCATAAATTAAAAAAAAAAAAAAAAATAAATAAATAAATCAAATATAATGGGGAGGACGCCCAGGACTCACCCGACGCCGGCCCTAGGGATATGGGAAGATGAGGAAGGTGGGGGTCGGAGAGAAGGATGAAGGGAAGTGCCTATAAAACGACCACCAGTTCAAATATGAGCCGAGCAGGACACGGGTGGTGATACCACGGAGTACGCCTACCGAGATGCCAGTACTCGCGCAACTCCGTGGCACTTTTCCCGCACCACACACCGCGCCATGACAAGGTTGCAGCCATCACCCTGATGTTGTTGGGCGCCACTCCTTTTAGCTCCGACACTGCTTGCCGTAAATCATTACAGGCCCATGGCTTTAGCACCCTCAAGAAGTTAGGCAAATGCTCGCCTTAGATCTCCTTCGCTGCGGGCCACCAAATCAATATCATCGGCGTAGGCTAATATTTGGACAGACTTATAGAATATAGTTCCTCTAGTTTGGATTCCTGCATCCCGAACGACCTTCTCAAGAGCCAAGTTGAACAAAAGGCATGACAGGGCATCACCCTGGCGCAATCCATTCCTCGTCGGGATACTAGGGGTCTGCAAACCTTGAAGTCTCACGGAGCAGGCAGAGTGCTGCATCATTACTTCAACCATTCTGACGAGTTTGAGCGGAATCTGAAACAATTTCATGGCTTCATAGAGCTTATCTCTTTTAATTGTGTCGTAGGCTGAGCGAAAGTCTATAAATAAGTGGTGGAGTGGAACATTAAACTCCCTACACTTTTCAACCACCTGACGCTCACAAAAAATTTGATCGACGTCGAATCTCCCAGACCATGAATACCCCTAGTATCCCTTAATTAAAAATTATCGCATGTGGATAGCTATCTACCTATTATATCTGGATAGGGATGTGCCTAATAGTAATACCTTCGAATAACTAAATTATTGTTGGGCTGCGGGCCCTTCCTTCCTTCAGAATCCCAGTGCTGATTTCATCATGGAGTTTATGCAATGTCTGTGTTGCTGTCTGATCGTTCAAGAAAAACACCCCAACGTTGAAAGAGCTTTGGATTTTTCTGCCGTGTTCTTGGCTCAGCACTACCAAGATATGGAGGAAGTTTTAGTCGCCGTTTTTGAATTTATTTTCAAGGTTAGTCATCGCAGGTTTATGTCTTAATTTGTACTTTCTAACAAGATTAATCAACAATGTAAATCAGTACATGTAATATGATATCTTGTTACCCAATATTGAACTTTCTATTTCAGAACCATAGCTGTAAAACCCAAGCTGTGCGATTTCGGTGTTGTGAATTCATGAATCGACTGCTACATAACATGGATGATCAGGCTGTCCTGTACGACGATATTTACGAAAAAATAACATCTACCATGTTAGAACGCCTCCAGGTTTGTTACTAATTTATTTAAGATCGTTACAAGTTACCAATTACGAAGAGCGATAAGTTGTGTCCAATAGGGTATTTTGGTGGGTCAGAAATTCAGGTTTTTGACCTCAAATTTGGATTCAGCACCCTTGAAAACCAACATACTCTAACTTTTAGCCCAATGATACTATAACATGAGGTAGAAAAATTAAATAGAGATCACACGTTTGAAAAAAAGGCGGGCCTCCAGGAACGCACACACTATGCTGCGCGCGTGTGTGAGTAGTATTTTGTAGTATCCAAGAGATTCTCATTGGATAGCATTACTTTATGGTTCAATCGTTAGCGTTACCTACGTCTGATGTCTGTAATTGGTTGTTTTCTGTTCGCTTTGTTTGTGGTTTCAACTTATCATATTTTCAGCTAGTGTATCGCCCACGATTTCTTTTCTTTCTTTCGTTTTAAATATGACGGAAAAGAAGAGGAAGATCAAAGTTCTGGAGCTTCAATTTGAACTGCTACCAGTGAGAACATTCCAATCTCTTCTCTGTGGATGGATACTTTTTTCAAAGACAGTTTTGGTTAGCTACGTCACACCATTCAAATCTTCAACTTTCCTTAGCTTCGCTGATTTTTATAAACATTTTCTCAACGAACAGACCCGATTACTGTTATTCCTGAGCCATACTCTTTTGAAAAAAAAAAAAATTTTTTTAAATTGACTGACATACCTTATAGGCTCTCAGTAAGAATCCCAAAAAAATTAGCTGGATTCCACATCATTATGCTTAAAGGTTGTGTGAATAGGTAGACATACTAGTAGATTTATGCATCATTACTTACATCCTTCTTTAATGAGTTTCCCGTTTGTTGTGAGTATTATTTTTGAATTGAAATTGTGATATGGTTTCAGGACAAAGTGCCCACTATTAGAGCACAAGCAGTTATGGCACTTCAACGTTTGCAGGTTCCCACTGATTCTAACTGCCCGATCATGAAAGGTTAGAGCTTCTATCAAGTAACTGTAGTAACATACCTCTGGAAAAAAATTTAAAATTTAGGACAAACAAGGTCTAGAGTTTTGAAATGTCAAAAGATTACTTTCAACTTTTGGAAATGGCTGACAGTAACGATTCTTCTCCTACTGGAGCTTGAAATTCATTTCCGATTAAGAAACTCGTCTGGAGTGCAGTGCAGCCACCTCAAGAACATAAAACTTCGAACCCGTCCAATTTTCCTGTGGAGGTTCCCAATGGAAGGTAGACTCGACTGTTAAGCCGCAGCCACACATGCAGTGTTCGGCGAACACCGAGCAAAAGTTCGCCAAACCCCGAATGTGTGGCCGGGCGATTCGGTATTCTCCAAACAGGTGCTCGCCTCAGAGGCGGTTTCTTTCACACATCAAAGGAGACGAATGTTCGCCAAACACCGAGCATTTCCCCGGCCACACATGCAGGGCGAATGTTTGCCGAATCTGGGAAGTATTGGGGGGTTTCCTTCCTAGGACGAGAACGCGGACGAATTCTGTGATTCACATTCACTGTTCCTACCTTGTACTTACCTAGTGACGCTTCGATATTTCCGTTTATTCGATAAATGGTATCGAATCAATATCGGAAGCTAGACACCTGCTGATATCGAACAAAAATATTCGATACCTACCAAAAATATCGTTCGATATTTCAATACTTTGATAACTTCATCATTAATTGTTTATTTGTTACTGAACCTGCTTTCATTTGAGTCTACTGGAAAGTTAACTCCGAACTAAATGCTGCATGTTTATATTCTTTCACTTACTCTAGTGTACTTCTACCAAAATGTATTCCATCCTTGCATTTTTACCCTCAGGTTAAAGTTCTCACCAGGAAAACGTTAAAAACTGAACTGACAAAAATGTTCGGCAAATATTTATGAGTGCTCGGTAAATGTTCGGTGTTTAGCAAATACCGAATGTGTGGCCAGGGTGATTTTTCATCGCAAATGTTCGGCATTCGGCGAATGCCAAATGTTCGGTGTTCAACGATCACCGCATGTGTGGCCGCGGCTTTAGTTCGTAGATCCGCCACCTAGGGGGACCCTCATGGATGCAGACATGCAATGATAGACCTATAGAAACCCAGTAGGGTTTCCAATACCAACATGGGTGGGTATATTTATATTCTTGAATTAAATTTCTGGATCAGAGTGCAACACACAAATTTTTGAAAAAACAAAATGGTTTTTCATAGGTACTAGATTTCTAAGATTTATATGATGATAAAAAATCTAATACATACAATCTCAACCTACTTGTCTACCTATCCCTTTGAAGTGAGCGAAACCTCAATCTTTAAGGATTGGATTTTCCTCTTAAACCTGTGGATATCTCTTCTGGTAACCTTTACTCACTCTCTGTTGCTATCCTATTGTCGGCTAGTTTTGTCCAACGATTGACTGCCAAATTGAGTATCATGATGACGAACATAAATTGTTTCAGCCTTCCTATACCATATGGAACGAGATCCGAGTCCTGATGTAAGAGCTAAAGTTATCAAACATGTTGCTGTTACTCCCAGAGTTCTGCCTATCCTGTTTGAGCGGATATACGATGTGAAGAGCTCAGTAAGAAAGGAGGCCTTCAAAGCTCTGTCTCGTCTTCGAGTTGTTAAATTATCCATCAAACAAAGACAGAAAATTTGCACTGCTGGACTCGCTGATAAATCAGGTCAACCTCGAATTACCTGTAATAAATTGTGCACCCGATTTCTGTGATTTCATCCTTGCTTTATTCATTATTTTAATTATGATATTCAATTGATCATTCTTTAATACAATTTACCTGTAGAAGAGTATAAAAATACCTACTTAATAGAAGCGCTTTTGCCAAATTTTCAGAACCTGTCAAATCTTTCGTACTGAGCAACATGATGTTTACCTGGTACAAACAGTGTGATTGTAACTACATCACATTTTTGAAAGTATTATTTGTTGAAACCATGGACGAAGACATTTTGGAAGTTCTTCTATTTCATCTATTCAAGTACGAGTTATACCATTTCAACTTTGTCTGTTTTATTAGTCTCAAATTCAAGTTTTTAAAATAAATGTTTTAAAAATGTTCTCTTAGAAAACAGCCCTCTTCCTCGCTCTTTGAAACTGTCTCCGGTCTTTTGAACAAAGAGAGGGTACTCCCTATCAAGGATCTCACCCCTGAAAATGTGACGCTGTGGCTGTACGCAGTAAAATACCAATCCAAACCCCAAGATGGCGAAGATATGGATAAAGACATGGTAGCTGGCATGGTTCCTGAGCTGACGAAATTTTCAAAATACTTGAAGGAGTAAGCTATTTTTTTTTTTTTTTTTTTTTTTTAATCTCTGTTATAAACGCACTTCTGAGGCACAGTTGAGTTGAATTCCTAGAACGGTTCGATGCGAATTTTAGCTGAAAAACTTTGTGATTTTTAAGTTTCAGTCTAACTTTGAAGAAAGGTGATCGTGAGAAAGAATTTATAGCCATACAGCTCTTCAAACTAGCTGCAACATACTCTTTCGACGATGAAATGGGAAGGTATGTTTATATTTCCTCTTAATATCTAATCGTGTGACTTCTTTTATATTTTAAAATCTATAATTAAATTTTAAACTTTTCCCTAGTAAAAACATTTACTACTCATCTTAGCTATTTCTTAGCACGAAGGAGGTGCTGAGTAAGAATTGGAAACGATTGATCGGAATAATTGATGGATTTTAATCGATTATAAGGTCAAATAAATAGGATAATCGATTATTTTGTAAGAATTTACTGTTTTCTTCACTAAAATTTCAGAATCAAGATCGATGGATTTTTTTCTTATTGAGGCTTAAAATGTATGATTCAATAGAATTATGTTATACCTTTATAACAATGCATCACGTAGTAGATGCTACTGATATCCATCATGGAATTTTCCTCGGAGCTAGAAAGTGGAGATCACTTCACCTGACATTTTCATCACACACTGTTATCAACAGAAGTAATTTTTGTTGTGTGGGTGGACTCCACGAAATACATTCGTTCCAACAGGAACTACAGTCATATAAAACGACTGGGACATGCGCAGTTGGACTTACTGATGCTCCTTCAGGAGGAGCAAGTAAACCGCTGTTCCAACAGGATAATTCACTTAAGCAGGGTTGAACTGCATTTGCACTGAAGTCGACAACACCAAGGTGTCCTGTTAGATGCCGTAGAAAAACCTCTTCCATCTGAAACCTTCTGCATAACCTAGTTATTCTACGATCTCCAATTATTCACTTTGTCTCACCGACTCACCATGAAATCCAATCTGCCTACGTTTTTTAATTATTTAATTCTTTTAACGAAATATGTGCCAGTGGTAGGGACCCTAGTCAGTGGCGCCTCCTCCAGGCAAACATAGCAAACACTGTTTGCCTTACTACAAAATTTGTAGTAAGCATATTTAATATGAAAATAAAAAAAAAAATTTTTGTTGAGATTCTCCTATATTTCCGTTTTTGCAAGTAATTTTTAGCCGATTTTGGAAAACTTATATAATATTTAGGGGCTGTTTCTTATTATCAAGGAAGTTGGATTAAATAGGAGAATGGAATAAGAAAGTACGTATTTTGTCTTGGATACTAGCCCGCAACACACCAGAGTGTTGAAAATGTCGGTAACTAGGTACGATGGATTGCGGATGATACGCGAACTAGCGCGGGGACTGGTGAGGCAAGGCAAGCAGTTCGAAAAAATGAATTTTTCGGGACCGTTTAGAGTGAGAGGCGATGATCGGCGGGGGGTCAGCGCGGGGTCAAGTATTGCCATACCTCCACTACCACTCTACCAGCTGTTGCAAACAGTCGGAAAACTGTTTCATGACCTTGAATGCAGAGAAATTGGAAGATTAGCCATGGATACTAATTAGCCCACGCATGGCAATACATAACATATCCATCCAACCACACTATCCCAAGGAAGGAAAGCAGTTCGTTCTTTCGCCGCCGCAAATAGCAGCTGTTTGACGTTGACTGGTGTCTCGTTCCCGATTCTATTGTATTTCTCTGTACCTAATCGTTTTTCTAGTTGCTAGACACTTGGAAATAACTGCATAACATTGTATACTGAAGGTTTCACGTCTTATTAGGTCTAAATTCAGAGTCTCTTTTTTGGTTTATTATTTTCAAGAAAAAAAGTTTGAGCACCCTCAAAATCCGATGGTTTACGTTTGAGGTAGGTACGTGTAGATTTTGAAAATCGAATATAAAAAAATCCGTCCGTCCGCAGAATTTTTCTTAATTATTATGGACTGATTTTGATGAAATTTGGTATATGGGATTCCATTTGATGTCTAGTTGTGCCCCGAAGCTTTTGGTTGATGTCTGTTAGTTCTAAGCGGTGAAATGGAAGGGATGTAACTTCCAAAGGCGCCCTCCTATCTCGAAAACTCTCGATATGAAGGTATTGTTTTTGTTTTGGTATTGTTTTTTCACAAATTGAAGATAGGTACCTACCATTGAATTTTTAGAATCGAACGAGACCACCCAGAGCTTTTGAGGACAAACTGTTCGTTTCCTACGAGAACTTCAGGGTTGAACTTACGATAAATCAGAAAAACGATTATGAATCGCAAAAGAGGCCTGATTATCTTTCAAATTTTAGCTAACCAAAATGAGATCACCGATCTTTTTTTTGGGTTGTACTCGGTTTTGCTTCCTTAGCAACCAGTAATAAAATTTCTGAACGAAGGAGTTCTTTAGTTCTTCGAATGGAGTGTGAAGCGAGTAGATCTTCCAAATAAACTTGATTGTGAAGGTAAAACATGGTTGGTTGGTGGTGACAATAACAAGGTGAGTTCTTTGCTGGCGCATGATATATTCAGAAAAAATGAACCTTTGTGTAATAATTTGCAGCCTAGCTGTTTGCCTGACAAATATTTTCACCCGACGCCCCTGACCCTAGTTCTTTCAGAAAGACTTTATTCTAAAGATGGCCAAATTCTGGCGGTAAATAGAAGGCAGCTGACCACCAACGTAGTCAAGTAAATAAAGTAATGACGGCAATAAGTATTAAAATCAATTTTACTGAAAAAATGAATTTCTTACTTAAAGGTCATTGTTTTCATCGTAAACAATATTAACATGGAACATGTTATTGCCCTAGGGTAACTACCCAAAAAACGTTACGCAGAAGGGGGACTCGCCATGGTCACGCACGTTTTAAACATTCCAATCACGCGCCTTTTCCAACACTCCGGTTTCCGAGGAAGCGCTGAGTTTTTCTAAATGCATTTTAGATATGTTGCTAGGGATAATTATAACTTTTGTATTATACCTACCTACGACCAAAGGTTCTGCACTAAATTTGGCTAAAACATGTTCCATATTTTTATAATTTACGCCGTAGGCTTTAAGTAGATAGCATCTGGAGGGTCCAGGGGGGCTTGCCTCCCTGGCGAGAGGCGAAGCACCATGTTTTACCAACCTTTTTTGAAATAATCGATTTTTAAGGCCCAAAAAATTGGTGAATCGATAGTCAATATGAAATGATCGTCGATTCTATTAAGCGATTATTTTTTGGTCGATACCCATCCTCAGTGCTGAGATCATTAAGGAAAACATCAAATTGAAAGTAATTAAATGTTTCATTTTGTTAAAAAAGCTGGTATAACAGTCGTTACATGTTAGCTTATTTGGTACTTCATTTATTATAATTATTTTTCTTTGTTTCAGGGAACAGATGCGGATGATGAGCATTAATTACTTGATGGATGAGAACGTTGGGAAGGGTGCGATACCAGCGATAGTACGAACTTTCGAGCAGTTGGTGCCATCTGTGAAAGATCGTCTGATGATGATGGCCGAAATAATTTCAGACATCAGAGAACCTCTAATGCCCTCTCAGTCGTCTGTAAGTGTGATGTTAGATGTGGGCAAAATTGCTAATAGTTTTCCACTTAGAAACCCTGTATAATAATGTAAACCATAGGGGTGATTCAGAAGGCCTACATTTTGGTTTGGGTGAAAATAGAAATAAAGACTTAAACAAACATATTGTTTAGTAATGCATGCATTCCAGGGGACGTCCCATTGGATAAGTATTGGATCAGTTTAACCAGTTGTTAAGCGATAAGACTGTTTCTCTCGATGTAATTTATTTATTACTTTAGGGAAGAAATAGTGATACCCCCCACCATTATAAACCATAGCACTTCTAGCGGCATGATAGCCTCGAATCTGAAGAGCATTTTGAAATCCATGATCTACGACACCCAACTTGCGAATTCGAGTTCACCTCCCCCCCCCCCCCCCCCCACCACCACCACCACCAATGGTGCCAGTCTGGCACCAAAGCGGAAATACGTCGTAACATTGAACTTTCATCTATTAGGTTTAGTAGGCAGTCCGTCGAATGTCACATCCGTATTCAAGGTGAAACACCAAAAAACCCAAGAAATATGAGGTTTATGGTGCCCTGGCACCATGGTGGCACCACTTTTATTTCCATGGTGGTACAGAAAGTAATTCATGCAAATCCTAAGGTATAATGAGAATTTTTCCTCAATTTCAAAGCTTGGATACAATTAGTAAGCAGTAAAGGAACCGAAATATTGAAAAATTGGATATTTTGTGAATATTATCCACCCACCCATCCCCTCCTCTTGCAAATTTTGGTACTCTGGTGAAATCATGTACAACTCGGAAGTTATTTTAGTCAAACAAAAAAAGAAACACACAAATCGGTTGGAAATTGAGGCCTGGGCAGAGTTTATAAGATTAAGCCCGCAAATGTACGTTTTTTAAGCATTAACCCCCCTCTCCCCCCCTTAAAAGGCGAAATTCGAAATTCCGGCGCCGTAGTGCACAACTAGATAGTTTTCCGCGTCGAAGAAAAAAAGAACCACGAAAATCGGTTGAGAACTAAGGCCTGGGCAGAGTACACAAGATTATGCCCAAAAACACACGTTTTTTGAGCATTACCCCCCCTTCCCCTCCTTAAAAGGCAAAATTCGAAATCCCGGCGACGTAGTGCACAACTAGATAGTTTTCCGCGTCGAACAAAAAAAGAACCAGGAAAATCGGTTGAGAACTAAGGCCTGTGCAGAGTACACAAGATTTTGTTACACACACACACACAGACATACACCTATGGTTTTTTTTTCGCGGATTTGGATTCAGAATGGTCTAAAACGGATTACTGTGTGGTTATTTTTTTTTCTGTTGAGTGTTGTCCTCCTTCACCCCAGATCGATCGCATAAGGACGCCCAAGTCTTACTGTGGGACGTCCTAAAAATGATCACAGAAATAGTTGTAGGTTACCTAGGAACCTATCAAATGAAAAGGACCTCCTTGGATTCGCATGAAATTTTAAATAAATCTATGGTTGCTCTATGGAGTGCATGCTAGGACACAATGAAGAGTTCTGAAAGAGGTTTTGGTATTTGAAAGCTCGGACGAGGGCTGGCCAGTAGTTATGGCTGAAACCTAAAGCTGGGTTCACTTAGGTGCGTAATGTGCAAAAAGAGATGTGGGGTGTTCTGTAATGCAGAAAGAGCGTTCACATGGCTGAATGATTACGCGGAAGCGCGCAGTACGTTCTGCGCAGAATTGTTTCCAAACCAAAACAATGATTCTGGTTGTTTTGTCAACTTGCTGGGAACAAATGACGAGAGTTTGTTACGAAGTTTGTCGAAGTTCATGACCTCAAATTTATATTCAGCACCCTTGAAAACCTATATACTCCAACTTTTAGCCCAATGATACTATAACATGTGGTAGAAAAATTGATTAAAGAGATCACACGTTTGAAAAAAAGGTGGGCCTCCATGAATGCTCACACGCGCGTGTGTGAGTAGTATTTTGTAGTATCCAAGAGATTCTCATTTCGGATAACGTTACTTTATGGTTCAATTGTTAGCATTACCTACGTCTGCCGTCTGTAATCTATTGTTTTCTGTTCGCATCGTTTGTGGTTTCGATTTATCATATTTTCAGCTAGTGTATCGATCATGACTTCTTTTCTTTCTTTCATTTTAAATATGACGGAAAAGAAGAGGAAGATCAACATTCTGGAGCCTCAATTTGAACCTGCTACCAGTGAGAACATTCCAATCTCTTCTCTGTGGGTGGATACTTTTCTCTAAGACAGTTTTGGCTAGCTACATCACGATTGGCTAGCTACGTCACACCATTCAAATCTTCAACTTTCCTTAACTTCTCTGATTTTTTAAAAACATTTTCTCGACGAACAGACCCGATTACCATTATTCCTGAACCTTACTCTTTTGAATTTTTTTTTGTAATTGACTGAAATACCCCATTGTCTCCAGCCAATAGCATCCAATTACGCATTACGGGCACTACACGCCTGTGTGAACCAAGCTTAAGTTGGAGGGTGGCCTCTTGTAGGGATTTCTACAAGTACTGTCAAAAACCATCTCACGATGACGAGGCAGAAGGAATCCTTTTCGGGTGAGAAGTTAAGACTCCACATTCCAGAGGAAAACTGGGGTTTTGTAAGGTTTTGGAAGCGTGCTCATGCTACTGACTTCCAGTTGACAGCTCGAGCAGGATCCGTGCTTGTTAATCCTATTATTAATTAATTAATGTTATTTAAACCGATTACTTGGGAATTAGAACGTTCACTGTGTGAATACATGTTTCCAAAAAGGAAACAGAAAACTCGGCGCTTTGCTTCTCGCCAGGGGGGCAAGCCTCCCCCCCCCCCCTTCCAGATCCAATCTACTTAACACCTTCAACGCGGACCTTTCTGGAGAGGGTGGTCGCCCAGATGGGCTCAGAATTTGCTCCTCGATAGGCAGCTGGAAGTTAACCCCTTCCCGAAGGGGTTCCACCAGGGCTAATAGTTAAGTTGTTGCTGGTCAGTCTCAAACGCCATTGAAGGCGTTGAAAAATGTAGATAAGTGACATATTCATTGTGTAAACATTTCATATACAAAAATAACTTCAAATAATAAAATATAACTCAATATCAAAGTTGCAAGGTACGTTTTTTAAAGGCAGTTTTATGCACTCACGCGAACAATCCCCACCCCTGCTAATATAAGCATTATGCTACGAGTCCTCATGTCTAGGACGAAGTGCGGGTTACCCGCATGTCCCTGAAAGTGAACGAAACAGGGCTGACTTTTGAATGCTCTCTTGCATCTATAACTCATATCGACTTCGAATGTAAATCATGAAAACAACTCGCAATACATTTGGGTGCATTCTCAAAGTGAAAATATAGCATAAAGGAGTAAAATTCAATTAAATTTAGAAGATTCCCCGCAAGACACTTCAACACTGGTCTGCCAAGATGATAACTGAAATAACAACACCGCCAACCCTCTCCACTAGGAACGGAAGTCACTTTTGGACGTTTAGATAATCATTGAAGAGAAAGATAGCAGCACTGGGTGGCCAAAAGCATGGAAGTAAGGAAAAGAGATTTTTGAAGTTGGTAAAAAGTAACTTCCATAGTAACCCCTTCCAGAAAGGGTTCCGCCAGGGCTAATATCAGTTTAACCCCTTTCAGAAGGGGTTCCCGCGTTGAAGGTGTTAAAGCCTAGGGCGTAAATTATAAAAACATGGATCATGTTTTAGCCAAATATAGTGCAGAACCTTTAGTTGTAGTTAGGTATAATACAAAATTTATATTATCCCGAGCATCATATTTAAAATGGAGATGGAGTTTCGAAAAGGTGCGTGACCGTCCCGCATCCCCCTCCAGCATAACTTTTTCGGGTAGTTACCTTAAAAGCTTTACTGCCCACCAACTTGGCAGCGTTTTTCTTTGGTAATTAGTTTCGAAGAACTTTGCTCGGGTTTAATTTCAAGCTCAGCTGCAACTTGAATGGTTTGAGGAACTTAATAATGATTCATCTTATTTTATTAGGCTGAAGACGGTGTTGCCGAGGTTGAAAATCAGATGGCATTACTGAGTTGTTCATCTCTTGACACCGTAAGTATGGATATGACTTTCTCTTCCACAACCATTTCTCCTGGACAGGTACTTTTAGCTTTTAGTTGTAGAACGATAAATTCTACAAAATACGTTACATGGGATCAAATGGATTCCCCAATCAGCTGTCTGTACTCCCTCTCCAATCTGTTCTCTGTCTCAACCATTCGTTGAGGTCATCCTTGTTGTTCATCTCTGTTGTTTTTTCTTCCTCAGGATCGGGTTCAAAAGACTGATTCTGAAACTCTCGTGAAATGTCTAACTCTGATCATCCAAGTTTTCAAGGCAAAAGATGTCACCAAGATTGATGCCACTCTACTTAGCTTGAAAGATCATTTCATTTTCGAATGCTTCAATGTAAGTTCAAATGTTTCTTTCTTATCCATTCCGTCTTCTTTTATCTGTCATCATTTTGCTTCCAAGTTTACCAACGTACCGGAAGCACTGTTTCTACTTTTCAATGATAGAGAAGAGTCCTCCAAAATCAATTTTTTTCTCGCTTTTTTCGTTTTAGACCTTCTTAAACAATTTTGGTTTCATGACTGTTAGTCGGTCTGTTAGGTTTTCTGGCCTAAAACCTAATACAATCCGCTCATTTAACGCAAGTCTCAAAATGTTCGATTTTTGGGTTTTTGAAGAAATAAATTCTCTTGGAGGGTTAGAAACTAGTACATGAAGGTCACTTCTATGCTTGTAAAACTAGTCGCGAGATGGCCTTGTGTGCATTGTCGTACCGTTCCACCACGTGTAAAATATTAGTGGAAACAGTGTCACATCTCAGTTGATTGCCAAATTCAACTGACTTTGGGATATGACACTATTGCATTTAATGAGAGGCTTGTAAAATTTCATTTTGTATAATCTTAATCATCGGATATGTAACTCTTTTCTATTATTTTTCATGTCTTTCAGAGCCCAAGCATTGAGGTACAGTGTCTGGCTCAAGATGTCATGGCGTTCTTTTGCATCTGGAGCTTGGACATAGCGAAAGAAAATTTCCTCAAGTTCTGTTTCCAGGTACCTAACGAATATCACATGATCATCACCTGCTACTATATCGATACCTTAAAGCACAAAGGCGTTATGTAAAAGAAGTTTTCATCAGTGCGGTTTTCCTAAAATAATGGCTTACTACGCTAAACTCTTCAATTTGTTCAATAAATTTTCAAGCTATAGTCATCAAGAAGGTCATTAATAGTTTTGTTAAATTTGAGTTTTTCTGATATTTAAAAAAAAAAGAAAAATGTGAAAAATGGATGGGCATGGCGCCTTTGCGCTTTAAGGTATCGATATTATCCAGATTAGCTTACCTGGCTATTTTTCTATTCAAGTTTCACAACCAATTTGATGTGATTTAGCTCAGCAATGAAGGAACATGCTACTCAGCACTTGGAGGCGTCATCGACATTCTTCTCGTACATGGCTTCCATCCTTTCAGTTTGAATAGCCCCGCTGCAAGTAAGTAATTAATGTATCATTGATTGCATTGTCCAAAGTAGTTTTTTACCGTACTCCATTCCCTACATTTATAGGAATTTCGTTTTTTTCAATAAGAAGGTATGTATTTCAGTGAGTCTGAAGATGGATGAGTAGGATTTTTTGGGTTTTCAATGTCATGATACTGTGAACTATTGAGGATGTGTTCGGTTCTCTCTTGGTCAATAGCATGCTGGGAGTGTAAGTTCAAAAGTGTTTCAGTCCAGGGGAGGGGTGGAGGACTTCGCACTGTGAGTGCCTTTAAAACAGTCTCATGCAGAGTTCCTCTTCACAGTGGAATTACACATTTCATGAGGTTATTTATAACACATTTATATTTTAAAAGAAATTCATACGACAATAACTACGAATTTTCCAAACACACAACACAATGTACCGGATCTCAACATTCCACAGATTGTTCCGGCCATATGACATCGACAGTATCAACTATACTGTAGTCACATTTAACACTCCCCCTCAAGCTGGACGTTGCTGCTGCTGAACTCCCAAGCTTGAAGACAGTGACAGATGTCTTGGCCCTGGTAGCGGTTTGGTAAAAATATCTGCTACCATGTCTTCCGTTGGTTTGTATTTGAGGTCGATTCGTCCTTCAGCTACAGCTTGTCGAACAAAATGATGTCTAATGTCAATGTGTTTAGTACGTGGATGATGTACTGGATTGTGAGCGAGTTCTCGAGCCCCACGATTGTCACAATACACCGTCACAGGTCCTTCTTCCTTCATCATTCTTAAATCGACTAGTAATCTTTTCATGCTGATCGCCTCTTTTGCTGCTTCTGTTGCTGCCATGTACTCAGCCTCTGTGGTCGAGAGTGCTACCATACACTGTTTACGAGCCTCCCAACTAACTGCCCCTCCAGCAAGCAAGAACGTAAATCCTGTATATGACTTCCTGTCGTGACATACCCATGCAGGTCTCCCCCTGATTTTGTGTATGTCAGCTCATGGTTCAGAGTTCCCTTCAGATATCTTAGCACTCGTTTTGCTGCTACAAAATGCTCCTTGCGATAACATTGTGCAGTGGAAGCGTGCTGGGCCCATAACCTCTCATGCAGAGTTCCTCGTCACAGTGGAATTACACACTACGTGAGGTTATTTATAACACATTTATATTTTACAAGAAATTCATACGACAATAGTTACGAATTTTCCAAACACACAACACAATGTACCGGATCTCAACATTCCACAGGTTGTTCCGGCCGTATGACATCCACAGTATCGACTATACTGTAGTGACATTTTAACATTCAGAGACATTTTTGGTCCTTTCAGGAGTGATACCAATCCACCTTTTAGCGACCGAAAAGAAAAGGGCGAGGGAATGAAAGTGAGAGGAGGCTCAAACCCTAGTATGGCTCAGACAAGAAGTAGATGCATGGCTGGTACCAAACGCTCGTACCTGGCATGAAAGGAAACACGGAGACGTGAACTACCTCACTCAGTTCCTTACAGGCTGTTTTATGAGTATCTGTACAGAATGGGAATTGTGAGCTCTCCAGTTGCATTCACTGTCCTAGCTTTTAAGCTAGCGCCTTTAACTTTTTTTTTGGAATGAGACAAATGGACAGCGGTTTTCCCAAGAGCTGGACGCATCTACACCAGCTGGGGATGTTAGTGAAGAGGGCCTCTAAACAAAGCAAGGTTCGTGGAAAGGATTCTGCAAGAAAATAAGGTACTTGAGCGAGGACATGGCTCAAAGCAGACAACCAAACCCAGCCCAAAGTAATGTGAAAAATAGTTCCAGTCTGAGTTCCAAAGTTGGAAAGAAGGTGAGGTTTTAGTGCGGTTTGAATCCTCACATCCCCCTTTTAGTATCACACAGAGATCAACTCAAGATCTTGAAGATTTCCTCACCTACCTGCCGATAAAGGCCAAATTCATTGAAAACCCGTTTAAAGCACAATACTTCTTGTTACTTATGTCTCGTTTCTAACAGGTAAACCAAAAACTGGAGCTGTGTCTTTGAACGATTTGTCTAATGACCCAACCCTCACCCCTTCGCAAGTATTTCTCGTTAGTTTAATTGTGGACTTGCTGGATAGTGAGGTAAGTTATAACAGCCTATCGAGACTAGGCGGTATCCATAGAGGAAGTGGCAACTCCTGCTAGCCTGCTAGGTGCGCTGGTGGTAAAAGTAGTTTCTCGTACGTCCAATAGAGTGCTCTGATTAAAATTACCTTGGAGAACTTTTAAATTTTATTCTGTTGGTTGGCGAAACGACTCGGGGGCCCTTTTTGTAATAGAAAAAAGGGTCTTTTCGATATTATCTCATATCAGACAGAAGACATCATCCAACTCAAAAACATAGATTAATTAATGTTGAAAATTATCAATCACAAGAAGGTAATTTTAATCAGAGCAATCTATTGGTCGTACGAGAAACTACTTTTACCACCAGCGCGCCTAGTGGGAGTTACCACTTGCTCTACAGATACCTACCACCTAGTCCTATCGAGTACTGAAATGTTATAGGTCTCTTAAAATATTTAAGTTTGTTCAGTGTAAATATTAATTTCGCCTTTGAACCACAAGCTTTTTTGGTTTTTCTCAGACACCATCTATTCGCGCGAGGGCGTGTCAAGGGCTTGCCAAACTTATGGTTTCTGGTCATCTCAGTTCGTCGCTTATTCTTGCTCGACTTATTCTTATATGGTTCAGCCCATCATCAGGTAAAAATTATAAAATATTGTTCAATTCTCTCACTTCTACTTCGTTGTCATGTGTCAAATGATCCCTTATTTGTTGTACTAGCTTCTGAACCCGAAATTCGCCAACCCCTGGGAATATTTTTGAATATGTTCTCAACGAAGAGGCCTCTTGCTGGCGAAATCATTCTGAACTCCATTATGCCTGCCTTGAAAGCGACTGTAGACATCGAAACTAACGATGAAGAGGAAATCGATCCATTGGCAGTTGCTAAACTGTTGGTCAGTTTACTTCGGGCGGACGTCTGCCTCCCTCCAAATAATGTTAAAGAGGTTGGATACTTTGTTTTCGAGTTTCAATAAATTATTTTCCATGATTTTGTTCGAATTAGTAAGTACAGAATTTCAAAACCTACCGAAGGATGGTTTTTTACTCAATTACCGTTGCAGGTTGGCAGTTATCATCTGCAATTGGCAGCAAAAGTGAGCAAAGAACTTCTCATTGTGAACAGTTATGATCCCTTAGTGCTCAGCAAGATTCTTCAAATGCTGGAGTTTCAACCACAGGACTCGTATTGTTGCGCCAACTTACTTCTACTCGTCTGCCGTGGAATCAAGGTGATCGATTGTTCATTTTCTTCTGGATATTAATAAAGTAGTGGTTTACCTAGGAATAATTGATATTTTACTTAGTTTTAAAGTAAAGTACAATTATTGTTAACGTACTTTATTGGAGAATTCGTCGTAACCAGCAATTCGAGTTCAGGAGGCGAGCGCTTTCGATGTAAAGATGTCATCATCAGGACGTCGAGAGAGTCTTAGGGCCGTATTCATAGTCCTGACTCAAGTCCGAGCTTGCCCTCAAGTGTGACGGTACAAGTGGAGTCTACCACTTGAGCAATTCATAGACGTGCACTTGAACGTCGCTTGAAGTGTCAGCTTCTACTCAAGTGTACGGGTTACTCAAGTGCGCACTCACGGTATTCATAAACCAAACTTGACCACAAGTCGAGTTCGCACTTCACTTGAAAAGGCCAAAATCCCAAGTGAGCTCCTGAGGTCCCTCAAGTGCGAACCCTTACTTGGGATTTCACTGCTGATAATGGAAATCGAATGAAATACAACGTAACTATAACATTTTAAAGTAATTTGATAAACAAAAATAGGTAATTGGAATACCTTTAAATAATGCAAAATACCTAAGTACCTACCTACTACATTTTAAACAAAATTGATGCTTCGATGCCATCACCACCAACACTTCTTTGTTTTGTTCATGAAGTGCTTTTGAGAATTCAATTTGAGAAGTGATTTGAGAATTCATCGTTCATAATTTCAATAGTGCTCTTGATTCGCCTACAGTTCCAGCAATGAAATTTGTATAGTGATTTTGCTATGAGTGGACGGATTATTGATGAGTGGGACGGCGAGTTCGACTAGTTTTTTTAACTAGACGTAATTGGGAGGACATGCGTTTTTCTGCTATGGCGATCTCGAGTTATTTCGTAAACTTTATTTCTGGTACCTACTAATTTTGCTTTTACTCGTATCGTGTCCTTATAGTTTAATTAATCATTTTTTAATGCATAATGAGTGGGGAAGGTCAAGTGAAGTGCGAATTTCTCTCCGAGGATTTTGCAAACTTCAAGTATTTACGGCGTACATATTTCCTTCAAATAAATCCTCGTAGGTATATTATTGAATTCCGTACCTTCTGTAATCTACCATCAGCTCTTCTGATTCTCGTCAACCATACACTGTAAGTATTTCATGTGAACCTTCTCATCAGTATCGTTTCAGTTCAACACATCCCGCAACAACAAACCGGGCCGAGGAAATCGATAGAATTTGGTGGCCGGATCATAATAATGTGGAGTACCCGTTGTCTAGATAGGTACACTATAATCACACTGAGGGTTCGTTAATTCCTACCTTTTTTCCACAGTTCTGCGAATAAAATAAGACAAATCTGGCAATATACACGCGGAAAATCAGCAAGGCTAGTACTATAGGAAAGATGTGTCTTCGATGTTGTCTTGTTAGAAAAAGAACAATTTTGCGCTTAAAAGAACCGAATTTTCTGGCCACGAAATAGCATTGATAACAGGAAAGCATCAAAACCCTGTCCTCCTGATACGTCAACTCTTGAAGTGTTTTTTTGAGACACAAGTTCGGAACACCGTTACCTTAACTTGTCTCCGGTACTCTGTGACTGTTACTGTCAATGTAGATGAAAAGAATGAAAAAAGATTAAAGAAATACTGACTGGTAGAATGGAACTCTACTAACTGGGTAGGCCCTATCACAAGAAATAACTTCACAAATTTCACAAAAACAAGTTCTGTATTAACTGAAACTTCCAGACTGTATTGACTGACAAACATAGACGATAAAAACCAAGTTACATTTTTACAAAATACATGATTCACGACTAGACAGAACTTCAAGAACGTAAACAAAAACTCGAACAGAAAATTACTGTTTATTATTTTTTGTTTTGCAAAAAAAGAGTGCGGGAAACACGACAGAAGGCCAACAAAACAATTGGAAATGTTCCATAGAAAAAACATGGATACTTCAAAATATAGGACATGGAGTCTCAATAATCACAGCAAGGGCTGCCAACTTTTGAACATTTCAAGCCGAAGTGTGGGCTGAGTGGAGTCCAAGTGCTCTCTCGACTTTCACAAGTCAGGGGCACACTTGGGAGCCAAGTGTTCACTCGACTTGGACTATGAATACCGACTTTCGAGTGTAGGGTGGGACTCCACTTGACTGAGTGAGAGTAGAGACTTGACTTGAGTCAGGACTATGAATACGGCCCTAAGGGTCAGTCAGTCAATCCCTTTTATAACGTCTGGGTGAAAGGGAGGTGAAGGGAATGGAAATTTATGGGGCCACGTGGTGAAAGGTAGTTTGACTGTCCTGTCGAGTGAAAGGGAGTGATTGAGGTACCTAAGCCCTATTAGCTAATTGTATCATTAAATGGTAAACAACTTGATGGAGAACCAAGTGGTAAACAACTATGTGTTTTTTAGGGTAGAAGGTCACTTATTATCTGTTTGAGCCTTCCTGCCTAGATCTGGCAGTTAGTTCCAAAGGAAGTAGTTCCGGCTCCCACCGCTAGGGGACCACACCCAGAATGAGCATTATTAGTTCAGATCATGCAAGCATTTGTCCTAGGCATTCAGGAATTATGAGCTAGTTCTAGATCTAATTATTGCAATCTATTATGAAGCTTTCAGGACGTTAGTAACATAAATAGTTGATCGAGTGAGCAGCAGCTGTTACAACCGAGGGAATCCTCCCGCTTCCCGAACGTTCTAGAACCCCAACGCCAGTGTTCGACCATTGTACTGTTCAACTCTGTGCTCCACTATTTTATAGCATTTCCGAATTGAGTTAAACCTTTTCCATTTAGATTTAAACCTTTTCCATTTAGGTTTAAACCTTTTCCATTTTGATTTAAACCTTTTCCATTTTGATTTAAACCTTTTTCATTTAGATTTAAACCTTTTCCATTTTGATTTAAACCTTTTCCATTTAGATTTAAACCTTTTCCATTTAGATTTAAACCTTTTCCATTTAGATTCCAAATGGAAAAGGTTTAAATCTAAATGGAAAAGGTTTAAATCCAAATGGAAATGGTTTAAATCCAAATGGAAAAGGTTTAAATCTAAATGGAAAAGGTTTAAATCTAAATGGAAAAGGTTCAAATCCAAATGGAAAAGGTTTAAACCTAAATGGAAAAGGTTTAAATCTAAATGGAAAAGGTTTAACTCAATTCGGAAATGCTATATATTCAAAACCCTTTAGTTCGGTTTATTAGAACAACTTTAGTTCCAACCCTGTGTAGTTCATTCAGTTCTCATTCCCGATTATATATATCTTAATTACAATTATTTTGTTCGCTTATTTGTATGTCCTTACAGTTCAAAGTTTGAATCAGTTTGTAAACATTGCGATTATTCATCACACATTGGACACTCATGGGAAAAGTGACCTTATGAAGTCTTCGATCAGTACTCTTCTTTGTTGCTGGAAGGATTGACATTTGAATGTATGATCTGAGTTCCCCTTCCACCATTTTGTCACAGGTTAGAGAGTTTGGGTTGTCCAGTATACGGTAGCTTGTGGTGATTTGGAAGTTAGTGGAGTCGTGTGGGTGCTGTGTGCGTAAGTTGGAAGCTACAGTAGTGTGTCTTGTTAGTTGTTTAATGTTGTCATTAAATCCGTCTGAGGTGTTTTTTCGTTTTTGGATGAGTTTGTCCAGCGGTCTGGTTACCTCATAGCCATCCTTTTCCAATCTCTTCACTTCCCTTACACCCAGACTTTATAAAAAAGGACCGCTGACTGACTTTGATACTCTCTCGACGGGGGGGGGGGGGGGGGGGGAGCGGTGTGGCCACAGTCGTTGGGGCGTCATTGTTTGGCTGTGGACTTTGGACCGACCTCTGCGAGGATCGTGGGTTCAAGGCTCATCGCCAACAGCGTGCGTTTTTCGGCGGCTGGGGCTCTCGTCGCCCCCCTCTTCCCAACCAGGGCAGTGAGGCAATGGGAAGCTATGAGCGAAATCGTCAGAACAAATTCTGATCTTCCCTTTGGAAGACAGCTGATGTCGTCTGCAACGCCAGGAATGGCAGTCAGACGAAAATCCAACCTGAAATGGTTGTTTACTTTACTTTTTTTTTAACTTTTACTCTCTCGACTGCCTTATAATGATGTCCTTACATCGGAAGCGCTCGCCTTCTGTTCTCGAATTGCTGGTTACGACGAATTCTCCAGTTAGTTTGGTATGTTAACAATAACAAATTGTATTCTTATAACTAGCGGAACTAACCCCACGCAAATTAAAGTAAGGCGTGCAGTAACGTGCTCTGTTCAAGGACAAATAGATGATACAAGGAACTGACTAATTTCGTTTTGTAACGCTCCATCTTTTTTCGAATTTCCAATTTTACATCAATATTTTTCTGAAACGTACCTACCGACCTCGGTGAACCCTAAGCAAGGGTCCTTCATTATTAATAATGTGTGGGAGTGCCATCAAGGATTGATTAAACTGATTTTTCACTCAAGCTCTTTGTTTCAGTAGAAGATGGGAAAATTCTGGGATAAAAGAGTCCTGAAATCGATGCAGAATTTAAAAGTGAAGTTGGAAATGATGAAACAAACCGAAAAAAACTCGAGTATGAACAGTACAACGCGCAATAAAGTGAGTAACTTATGACATAATAATTACATGTGAGTGTATTACACTAATAATAAGCTAGTGACGATTCGCTACTTTCGTTATTTATTGATATCGATATTTTGTTTCGATATTTCCGATATTCGTATCATTTTTCATGCGATATTATCGAATATCGAAAGGAAAATATTGATGTCGAAAGAAAACAATTATCGGTTGTGATGGTTATAACCATCACAACCGATAATTGTTTTCTTTCGACATCAATAATATAATATTTCTCAATAATATATCAATATTATCAATAATATAATATCAGAAATATAAATATTTCTTCCCACTGTAATTTATCAATTTCTCCTAATCGATAAAAAACGATGTAAAAACATATTCGATATCGGTGAAATCAACATTCTTCTTTCGATAATTTACGGTGATCACTGATATTGATAAAAAAAAGATGCAAAAACATATCCGATATCAGTATTTTTCTTCCGATATTCTATCGATATCACTGATATTGATAAAAAAAGATGCAAAAACATTCAACATCAGTGAAAATGTCACATATATATTTTTGTAAAAAAAAAAAAGATGCAAAAACATTCGATATCAGTATTTTTTTTCGATATTAGAGAATTTTAGCAGACCACTCACGGGCACCGCGAACGCGTCATCATGGATGCTATATCTCGCGGGGCCCGCGAGTCACGGTCGACGCTCAACGAGCGTCCAACGCGAGAACCACGTCGCGGGCACCGCGAGATGTTATAACCTACGCCACTTATAACCCCTTCCTATCAAAAGGCGGAAAAATGCGCATTTTCTCGCATTTTTTGGCATTTGTTCCTTCAATCTTTCAAACATTGCACATATTTTACAAACTTTCTTCAGTAACAACTACATACCTAGTTGTAATTTTTACCTCATCATTTTACTTATTCACGATTGCTCATTTTGTACGTAATTTAATTCATTCATTATCGCTCTTTTTAATTGACTTTATTCATTAGGTACATTCTCTTCCTCTCTTTTTCATACACATTTTATTCATTCATAATCTTCATATGAATTTTCTTTGCACTTTGAAGAAAACAAAGGTATTGGGGGAAAACCAAAATTGTGTCTCACAATATACCTACTGTAGGTACCTAGCTTTGAAAACTATTTTGATAATTTTTTTTATAGATTTTCCAAAGTAAACATTCCTTTGCTAAAATGTCCATAATAATGAGGGAAACTATTAGTTTGTTGGCCAACATTTGAGAACTGTCCTAAGTAATACAATTTTCAAAAAGTAGGGTTCGAAAACGTGTTTTTCGAGGTTGTCAGTGGAAATTACTCTTCTAAAAATTGTGGTATAGTCGGTATTGAATAATCCAACCTTCATGAATAGTGGTAATTCGACGTTTTAATTTGTTATCGAATTGATTTCAACGTTATGATTTTGCTTTCCTAGGTAGGTACCTACGATTATTTTGAACAAAACTCGTAATAATATTCTTTCACGTAACTAAGTACTAACTACCTAATCGTGAATGAAACCTCAATCCAGGAAACTATTAAGAGAATCTTCTATATCAATAATTGAATGATGATGTCCATTGAAAAACAATAGAAATGTTGAAATAAAAAAGCCTAAATTCATCATTTTCGGGAAATTTTCAAACTTTGATGTTATGTAAACTTTCCGATAAAATATGCCTGCTAGCGCAAAAATAGTATTTTAAATAATAAATAATTACCTACTCCCTAAAATGCTAAAACTCACAAAAATTGAGACTTTTTTGCGCAAATATTTGAGCTGGAAATCCTCTTCTTATCACTATCCTACCTACTTTAACTGCAAAAATATTTTTTGCCTAATACTGTTTGCAACCAAGATCAACGTAGATAGGTGAGGTGAGAGGCAGGTGAAAATTGTAACAAAGTTATCTTGTAGGTAGACGAACAAATCAATTAACAAATCTCATGTTATATTAAAAGCCTTAGGTTCATTTCCATTCATTTATTTTCAAATTCATTCTTGTTTCATCATTCAAATTCATTCTTGTTCCGAAAAGACGTCTAGGGACTTGTTTTCCGGAATCTGAAACAAAAATTAGTACCCGCAGGCAGTTAGCTATACTCTTCTCTCTCCAAGTACCTAGTTGAAAGTACCAGTAAGAGGGTAGTAATACGAGTAGGTAAACTATGTACCTATCACACATAAATAAATTTTAATACGATTTCATACCTCGAAGTTAGGTAGATAGGCAGTTGATTGTTCGACGGACGAATTAAGTAATTCGGACGTAGACTGATGAATGATCATTAGATAGAAATTCCATGATAAAAAGCACGAATCACAAAAGCATCGTTCTGGCGTAATACACTACAGCAAAATAATTGCTATTGCAAATGAACCATTAGGTATTTCCGAAATGATTTCCACCAAAAATGAAACTCGGACCACAGGACGACAAGACAGAAATACAGAGTTGGTGTGACGCTTGACGTTACTCTAGGTTTGTAGGGTCACGTTGATCCCCAAGAATGAAGGTTAGCATCTCACATTGCTCGTCCTAGGAGAATCTCACGGTGACATGAATCTCACGGTGCTTGTGGCATGCTAAAACTCTCTATTCTATCAACATCACTGATATTGATGAAAAAAAAAAGATTAAAAAAAAATTCAATGACAATGTCGCATGAATATTTTTGTTTCGATATTAGTGATATCGATATTTTTCTTCCGATATTTTATCGATATCGATACTGTCTTCCGATATTATTTCGATGTTAAATATCGCATCGAAAGGTACATCGAATCGTCACTACGGCCTCTGCTTGCCTCTAGCGCTTTTGAGTGGTTGTCGTAATAACAATCTCCTCTTGGAAAATTATTATTCATGTTACTGGCTTCTTTATTACACAATGATGCTGCTTTAGTGTAGATGAGTGGCCTTGAAGATAGTATAACCAATTGCTCCTGTACAGGTCATTGAAATGTTTCGCAAACTACCCATTAATAGATGAATCTAGCAGTTCAGAATGGCGCTAGTGATAGTGATGGAGCGGGTGTATTTCAGATTCTTTCATAGAAAAACTAGATTTGTTACAGCAATTTCGAATGGGTTGATTCTACTCAGATTCACTGTGTTTTTACTCCGTAGGAGACTAGTGTATTCACATCGACTGCTATTATTGAGGAGGAAGGTTCAATGAGCTGTCAAGATGTATCTCAATCGTACAGCAGAAAACTTCCTGCATCTTCCAAAGTGGATGACTCTGTGTCGTCCGAACTTCCCGAAGATAGAACCTCAACATCTGCGAATATGTGAGCAAACTCTAAAGTATTACTTCAGGAACAAAAATATTTCTACGTATGAAATCTTGTGAGCAAGGAATGTTTTTGGATTTCTCATGGGAGTAGGGATTTCTGAATAGTTGAAACCAAACTTGGTTGATACCATAAGCTAATTGTACCGTATGACAGCGGAATAAGCATGATGTTTTTCAACCCTGATATCAATGGGGTTTTTTATATGTGAATATTTATCAATACTTATCAATATTATATTACATTCTTAGGGTTGTGGACGAAACTGCTGATGGAAACGAAGAGATATCAGCGATTCTGCCTGACAGCGTTGTGGCTGGTAATGTCGTTGATGAAACTGCTCTGAGTGATGACGAGTAAGTTGACTGCGGAAAAACTTAATAAGGACTTGAGTAACTCGTCTAAAAGGCTTAGATACCTTTAACCCTAAATGGACCATGGTATATCTGGTGTCACCCAAAACATCTCTAGAACTCCGTTGCTGTCCCAAGACGCCACCGGAGTAACCGTAATAAATAGAAATTTTAAATTTAATGGACACCAGAATTTTTGTGGGCTATTAGAAGTCTCAAAATAGAGTTATGACAAAAATTTCCAAAGAAATTGATGAAAAAATTTTCAAAATTTCAGTCAATATCATATTTTGACCACCAATAACTTACAAAAGATGGTTCATAAATTCAGCTTTGTCCAATAATTTGTAAATTGCAATTTAAATCTACTTAATCTGATGACACTTTGGGACAGCTCTGGAATTTCTGAGATGATTTCGGTGATACTAGTGACACCATGGTTCAATTAGGGTTGACAGTCTTTCTATAACCAAGCATGGAATAAGGAGAGGAAGGTGCACTCAAGGTTGAAAAGTGTGCTGGAAAAACACCCCTCCTACTACTGCTGCCTTGGGAAATCGTAAGGGTAGTAGTTCAGCAAATCTTATCAAGGAACTCCGATTGATGGAGTTGTATTGTGGGAACCGTTATGTACTACTAAACACTATGTTGATAGCTAAATTTGAGCCTAAGTACTCAATGGAACTTTCCAAATTTTAATTTGTGCCTTAACCCACTAGGATGTGGTGAATGCCGAATTCAAAAACGCTGCAAATTATTACACAACGGTTTATTATTTTTATATAGATCACTCGTCTACAAAATCACCAACCATCCAATATGGAGAGAAAAAAAAAAAAATCGAAAAAAAAATCAAAAAAAAATCAAAAAAAAAATCAAAATCACCAACCATTGATTGCATTTTGGTCAGCTCTAATTTGAACGGAGATTAGGCCTCTTTTGCGATTCACACTCGTGTTTTGATTTATATATATATATATATATATATATTTCAATATAAACCCTTAAATTTTCGTAGGGAGCGAACGGATTGTCCTACAGAGCTCCGCGTGGTCTCAAAAAACTCTAAAAATTCTATAGAATCTTAATTTGAAGGAAAAACAATACCTTTATATCTAAATTTTTTGAGTTAGGGCGTTTTCAAAATTTCAAAATTGATTTTGGAACCCTTAGGAGTGACCTACATCAACCAAAAGCTTCGGGGCACAACTAGACCCCAAATGGAGCCTACATACCAAATTTCATCAAAATCGGTCAATGCTAAGTGGCAAAAGTGCCGCGTACGGCGGACGGACGGCCAAATTTTTATTCGATTTTTGGAATCTTCGTACCTTGAAACGTAAACCATCAAATTTTGAGGGGGTGTTAAAATTTTTTTTTTCTTGGTCGATTCCAAAGGTTCATTATTGAAAATAGTAAACCAAAAGCGAGTCAACAAAGGCCAAACTATTCATATTAGTTCCAGACATGCAAATTACTACCATTCTTAATCGCTTGAGGTTGTTCCTGCATACTTCGACCTAATTTAGTTACTCGACATTCAACGTACAAGTTGATCCTCCCTCCACCTCCCCAATTGACAACTTTGACTCAATCGTAAGACTGCAGAGCGCTCTGTCAGCAATGTAATGAAGTAAAAACATCGATCTGCTACATCCTACCGGCAATTGATTGTGAAATCGTTTCGCTTGTTGTTGTTTCAATGAGGTTGGGAAGATGCGATCTGTTGAACTCATCTAGAACTACATCCTGGAGCTCCACCAATCAGAACGCTTTTAGGGCTCCCAGCTTCAGCTTTCAGCCCAGTGGCCACACAGAACCCTCTTTAATCCACAAAGTCTAGTAATTTACGACGCACTTCAGAAATTATATGTATATATATTTTTTGTAGGGCTACTGGCAGTGATGGTGAAGTTATATCCGCTCCAACAAAAGGGAATGTGATTCCTGATAGTGACGAGTAAGTATTCAAACACAAGAGAATGGAACTAGTTGCAGGTTTATACGCTAAAAAAGTATGTCCCATCAAGACAGTAGCGTATTCTACATGTTTTGTAAATATTGTCATCCAGTTCTGTCGCCCTGAACACTTAATTGAAAGTTATTCACTTGGCTGTTATAAGTATAAAAGCAAATCACCAAAAGTTGGCTTTCATTCATTGAAAAACACGAGTCATAATAAACTAGGCAATTATACGAAAGTAGAAAGTTGCTACAGCTGATAGAACACATTGCAAGATTTAACAGTAGTGGAGTTATGATATACACTATGACATTCTCCCCCACTGTAGTAGAGAACCGAAACTACTAGGGTTCAAACGGAAAATTTAAACCAACTGGGAGATGAGTTCATTTTGACGGAAGGTATCCAATTTTATAGTCTTTTAGGTATGCAGGCCTTGAAATCTCTCTTCTAGGACGAAATTCAGTTGGCGGTCCGCTGAGTGGTCCACTCACGTCTTCATTAGGTGGATCTTGAGATGCTCGCTGGTCTTGAGGTACAGATTGTTATAAGTATAAAAGCAAATCACCAAAAGTTGGCTTTTATTCATTGAAAAACACGAGTCATAATAAACTAGGCAATTATACTTGCGTCTCGGTGCACCGCCCCGAGGGATTCCGAATGCACTCTGACGGGAGTTTTGTGAATCGGGACTTTGATAACAGTGATAACTGTTTGATTATTAATTTTTGTTGTGTCGTCCGTTTTTGATTTGTGTTGTCCCGTTTCAAATAATTCTGCCTTCCCATTGCTTTACTTCATCCGGCTCGTTCTTTGATTTCTTTCTGGCTCGCTGTTCTGTGCAAGTGAAATAAGGGTCACTTATTGCTCGGCATGTCAGAGACACTTTTAGCTCGGCATGAGTCGTAGAATCTCAACTTCAGTCGTAGAATCTCAGTGTCAAGTTACGTGAGTTTAACACCCCGTATAGAAGAGAAAATAGTCAATCGTGCGATAATGTTCACCCTTCTTACATCATGAGTCTACAGTCGAAATTCACTGAATTGATCGAATTTTTAATCAACTAATTTAAATTTTGTGATATTATACTTTGGAGACTACCTAGTAAAATCACTAAAAATAAAGAAACTTTTTTTTATATTGCTTGTGTATTTTTATTATTCGTTTTCGTATTCCTACATTCTTCTAACTGTCGCTTTGCAATAATGTTATTGATGCGCGGGAGCAAATAAGGTTTGGTGTCGATATTTATATTATCTTGTATCCTATAATACAAGACAGTGGATTGGATATTTTTGTCTGTTTAATAATTAGGTCTCTTCTAGCAGTAGCTCAGTTAGGAAGAGCTCTCTGAATACATTCTATTGATCTGAATCGGTAATATGAAGTGATGACGTTGACGTTGGGGTTACAGAGAAGAAATTTAGACAAACTTGCAGAAATTTCAAAACATTTTGAAAAGAAGGAAATTAATATTTATGTCGTTTTTGCCGTTACTTTCCACCTACTCTCTTTTTGACATCTATTTGAGCCAGAATGAATCTTCGTGATCAAATATTAGGACCGGTATTTGAGACCTTGAGTTGGGCTTTTTTTTCTCTACCATTGATAAAATAATGATTGGACTAGGAAATAATCCATTCTTTCGGTGCCTCATGGGAAAAATTTATTCACCTTATTGTAATCACTGCCACAATATTCAAGGGGTAGATGATGTGAACGAAACATTCCCCACAACGGAGAGTATTGCTTGTAGATGATAGAAACCATCCTGAGCCATCTCAAAATCAATTTCGATTGTACCGTAATGGAAAAGCTATATCAGTTTGCTAAGGATTACCAATTGTCATTCCGACCCCTATCACTCTCAAACCCCTTAAACATTTACACACATCTCATTCCTTTACTCACACCTAGTAATTCCCGCAAATCACAAAAGATTATGATTGATTTTTCTATCACATCGTAAATAATACAGAAGTTATAACTTCTGTATTATTTACGATGTGATAGAAAAATCAATCATAATCAATCATAGTTGATAAATCAACTTTGACTTTCGCAACATCATCCACTACTTCACCAAAGTAATCATTGAATGTCTGGAATGGCTCCTCCAAAGATATTAAAATTAGAAGAGTTTGAGTTGAGGAAAACTTCCTCGCAGTCCCGCAAGAGTGCATTCGGAATCCCTCAGGGCGGTGCACCGAGACGCAAGTGGCAATTATACGAAAGTAGAAAGTTGCTACAGCTGATAGAACACATTGCAAGATTTAACAGTAGTGGAGTTATGATAAACACTATGACATTGGCGGAACGAGGAATGAAGGCGACCGTCGGCAAGTGGACACAGTTGGATAGATGAAATCACTGTTTATCACATCGCGTACCTACTTCAAAAATTAAAATAAAATTAATTTCGGCGGTAGATGAAATAGGTATTATTGAACGGTTTAAAAGGGCGGTGCAGACAATCGCGAGTTTTACTTTAAGAGGAGAGCGCAGGCCAGAAAGAGACTGGCTTCCAACATCTAGAGTTTGAAATCTAGAGAGGGGATGCAGTGGACGAACCGTTGGACCCACCAGTCCACCAAAACAAGATTTGTTTCTTAGCTTATCAAGTATAGGCCTCTGGCCGCTACAAAAGCATTCGAAGATCCTAACGAACAAGAGTCGGTGGGGTTGAGGGGGTCTCAGTCGGTCGACGTTCTTCCTCGTTCCGAGTCAAAATTTAGCTAAATCCAAGAGGCAAAAAATTGTACTTAAATTTGAAATTTTGAAGGATTTTAGAAATTCATTAGTGCACGGACATAAGGAATTGAAAAACTGAAATGTTGCCGCAGGAATCATCAAAATCGAACAATAATAATTATAATGGCAATTATTGCCAGAGAAAAATGGGAAAACCCATTAATTCAGTTATCTTTTTCCCATAAAGTGTAGCTAAATTTGAAATTTTCAAGGCTTTTAGAAATTCATTACTGCATGGGCCTTGGGAATTGAAAAACTGAAAAATTGCCACTGGAATCATCAATACCGAACATTAATGGGGTATTTCGGTGGGTCAGAAATTCAGGTTTTTGACCTCAAATTTGGACTCAGCACCCTTGAAAACCTGTATACTCCAACTTTTAGCCCAATGATACTATAACATGTGGTAGAAAAATTAATTAAAGAGATCACACGATTGAAAAAAAAGGCGGGCCGCCATAAATGCTCACTACGCCGCGCGCGTGTGTGAGTAGTATTTTGTAGTATCCAAGAGGTCCTCCAAGGGTTTCATCTCTTCTCTGTGCATGGGTACTTTTTTCAAAGACAGTTGGCTAGCTACGTCACACCATTCAAATCTTCAATTTTCCTTAGCTTCTCTGATTTTTTAAAAACATTTTCTCGACAAACAGAGCCGATTACCGTTATTCCTGAGCCATACTCTTTTGAAAAAAAATTTTTTTTAAATTGACTGAAATACCCCATTGCCAGAGAAATATGGTAAAAAGAAATTGTAGGGGCAAAAACTTTTAAAAATTGTACCTAAATTTGTAATTTTAAAGGATTTTATAAATTAGTTAGTGCACGGCCCTAAGGAATTGAAAAACTGAAATATTGCCTGAGAAAAATGGGGAAAACTACTGAACAAACGGTTTTCCCCATGTTTTTACCATATTTCTCTGGCAATTATAGTTCGATTTTGATGATTCCAGCGGCAATCTTTCAGGTGGTATATCTAGATCAAGTGGGATATTCACTCGCTAGGGTGTTTATTTTTACTATCGAACTTGAACTCCTGATCATTCAGCTGTTTTTGTTTCAGGGAATCCTGTGAAGAAGATACAAAAGGAAATCTTCAAGCATCCTCCATCACTGGAACCAACAAGTAAGATCATTCACTAGAATATCTCATTCGCTAATATTTACTCCGGGTCTGTTCAGAGAGGCAGTTCGGAAGTGAAAAGGGGAGGGGATAGAGGCGAATGGACTCCTCCGGGCTCCTTCAAACCCCTCTGAACCGTTCAGGACTGCCTTTCTGAACAGACCATCAGTAAATATCATGTTGATTAAAGTACCAAAACTCCTTATCTAGTTGATACTGACCTGAATCTCCTACTGAAAACAGACTTTAAGGAACCTATCAAAATTGTTTCAAGAAGACCTTGTAACCTTAAATTGAAACAATACGATCATTTTGAATGCGAAGACTTGAAGATTATTTGATCATCATAACTACCTTTCTGAAAATAGTACGTATTCTTATTCATTTTCAGTGTTATTTCATCCACTGATGAAGATGAAGAAGAAGTAGTTGATGAAAAGGAAAAAACGAACAAGAAACAGTAAGTCAACTTGAAATGATTAGCCAATGAGGAATTTCACCATGTCGGAATTTCCCTATTTTTGACCCCAAAATCGGATTCAGCACCTCGAAAAACCCCCTGAGGCAAACTTTCAGCCCAAACTTCCTAATTTACAAATAAACAAAACAGTGTAGAAAATACGAATGTTTAAAAAAAACCAAGAAAATGACGTCATGCTGGAATAGTTCATTTATGGCCGCTTGAAGCGCTGAGATCGAGAAATCCATAGCCCCAGATGCAAAATTTCACGAAACAGTAAAGTTCGAAATCGAAAAACTGAAGAAAAAAATAGAAAAAGCAAGATGGGGAAAATTAGGTTTCCCCTGTGTTTGTTTGATAACTTTTCTCTTAAAAAACACGATTTCGTCGTCCCAATGGGCAACACTGGGAGGAGACGGCGATCCGAACAGCCCAATCAGCGAGCGTTCCCGCTCCACGTCCGTTTTCCCGGTTAGTTTTGAAATTAAAAATTTTGATTGTCTCCCAAAAATAACAGGAGACTTATTTTCCGAAATCAGCCCGATTTTCATCTATCCCACACCATTAACTATTCAGGAAAAATGCAAACAGAATTCGGTGAAATTCCTCATTATTGAAAAGTGTGATTATCAACTAAAGCCTATGAAGGATTTCCAAAATTAAATAAGACACAAACTACAAATCACGGATTCCGAACCAGAATGAATTTATTTCATCGTTGCTATGGCAATCAGGGTTTCCACCACACCAAACCAAAATTTCCCACAGCCCATCCTAAAATTTCCCACGATTTCCCACAGACAAGTAAAAAATTCCCTCCTAATTTCCCATAGCCCTTGATGAATTTTTCCTACCTTTCACTGGACTAAAGAGTCTAAATTTAGACTTTTTACACTGGACAAATGATTTTCCATGATATATTTTTTCTTCTATAAGGTTTCGGGAATAACCATCCTAGTCCATTTTCTGAATTGTCTTGCATTAAGAAACATGGAAGTCATTTCTCTCGAAACTAGTTTGAGTGGACAAGAAGCCAAGACACTATTCTTCCCCTGCCACTTCAAACGATTATCGTATGCAGATAATTACTATTGAATAGATACATACCTCGAAACGAAATGGGTGTCGGAAAAGACGAATGATGTTAACGTCGCACGGTTGGTGAAAAATAAGAGACTCACTGTTTACAATAACATTGACTAACGAGAATAACATGATGACGAGACGACCTTTGTCTCGAACTCGAAGCTTCTTGTTACTGGTAAGCACGTTGTTGTTGTTCATCTTTACTTCTGCCTTGACCAAGCGTGATCATGCGTCAGCTTTGTATTGTAGTTTGTTGGTCAAAAACATGTAGGTAGTAAAAAAAATATGTAGGATACGTGAGGTATTGGTACGACCCTAGATTATATCATTGTACAAAAAAAAAGCGTGATAAAATGAAAGAATCGGTCAAAAATATTGACTGTGGGAATTTTTTCCCACAGAAAAAAGTTTCCCTTTTTTTTCCCTCGGACCCCCGGAATTTCCCACAAAAGGGAAAAATTCCCACGAAGTGGAAACACTGATGGCAATCAAACATCATTAACATAGTAATAACTATTCAAGTGAGATCCTACATTTCTCCCCCATCAGGGTCAACATGATGCCTGCTGACCCCCTTACTTGGATGTCCTTCTCTTGCTCTGAGCTGATCGACGTGCTTGCGTTTGGTTCCTCCTCCCACCAATATCTGACAATATGAGGGTTCTGCCGTCCGTCCTTCCACAACTCTAGGCTTCCATCCACTCCCTCTCTCATTTCTTACCCACACCCTATGGTTTGACTGAATTTTCTTGGGTTTTACTCGCTGGTGATGGTATTCTTGTTGTGGCCACTCCACCGAAAGGCATTCCTTAGGCCTCGTATTAGTACATTGACATGGTCCGTGTCGACAATTTATGGCTTTCCCTTCTCCTGGATTGTCCTGCTCTTCTTTCTTCCACCCTTTTCCTGATGTAGTGTTCTTCTTTACAGCCCTCACCGTAACTTCCTTCGGTAAGTTTAGCTTAAAGGCCACACACCACGGTAACCCAAACAAGGGGACATCACCTTCTTTCAAGATGATAACTGGTAACTCTTTGGCATTTACCCCAAGTTTCACAGTTATCTTTGATTTCCCTACAACGTTGGGTCTCTTGTTACCGTAGCCAGTAATCACATCAGATGACGGACGTAGTACCTGAGTGGGCAGCTTGATCTGGTCCCAAAGTTTCTTGCTAATCGTACTCACTCGTGCTCCAGAGTCAAACTCCATACGACAACGGAAACCATTCAGGCCCACGTCAATAGTCGCTCGTGGCACCTTCGATTTTACCGTCCTTACTACCAAGTCCCCAGCTTCTTCTTCTTCCGAAGTCTCGTACCCCTCTGCATTTGGGCATACTTCTCTCCCATTCTCATCCCGGCTCTCACACCTCTTCTTCGGACAGACCTTAGCAAAATGTCCTGTTCTATTACATCTATGGCAAACAGCCTTGTAGGCGGGACATCCTTGTTCTCCGTGGGTCTTCCAGTACCCGCATCCAACACAATTTTTCCGCTGTTCCGTTCGATCGTTCACTCTGCGAAGGGATGCACCCTCCTGTCTGACTTCTCCACGTGCCCTCTCCATCGATAACGCTAGCTCTAACAAACTCCTCTACTTTCACCACCTGCGATTGCCGCTCTCCATCCGGCCACCGTTGGCGAACTTCTATTTCGAATTCTGGAAACTTGATACCCACAGCAAATCGATCTCGCAGACGCTCATCTAAGTTCTCCACATATTTGCAGTGCCGAGCTAAGGCCTTAAGTCTATTATAGAATAAAATGAAGGACTCACCCTCCGACCTCGTTGCCTTCTCAAATTCAAACCTGGCTGCAAATATGGTCATCGTCGGTTTGAATAACCTCCTCGCTGCCTTCTTAACTTCTTCGTAAGTTACTTCCTCCCACGTCGCTGGGTACATCTGGTCCCCAAGTGCCTTGAGATTTTCTGTCCCTATGTTGGAAAGTAGAAGATCCCGCCGCGCTGCTTGATACTCGTTGGAAGTACCTCCGAGACCCTTCACCCTACAAGTGAGCTCAAAATGTCCGAGATAATCGTCCCACATCATTTCGGACCTAAATTCTTTGAACGAAAATTTCGCCATTCGGCATGCCAATACCTCATCCATTGTATCCTCGGCCTCCCGTACCTCCTGCTGCTTTCGTCTTCTCATTATCCTCTGTCGCCAATGAAGGATTTCCAAAATTAAATAAGACACAAACTACAAATCACGGATTCCGAACCAGAATGAATTTATTTCATCGTTGCCATGGCAATCAAACATCATTAACATAGTAATAACTATTCAAGTGAGATCCTACAGCCTACATCGTAAACTACATACTACAAAATTTATTTTTCCTTGCAGGCGTAAAATACCTGATATACACGTTGAGCTGCCAACGCCGCCCCAAATAAATACCAGAGCTCGCTCAGCAAAGTAATTTTTACCTTAATTCCTTCACATTTTAACGATTAAAATTTCTGCTTCTTGTCAAAATATACTTCTACTTGTGGTGGTCCAGTATAGCCGCGGTCGCGTGTCCTTTGATTGTGAGACATGAACCAACTTCTGCGGGGTGTTGAGCGTTCAAATCTCGCTGCTGAGCGCATTTTCGTGCCTTGAGCGAAATCATTGGAACAAATTCTTATCATCCCTTAAGAAGACAGCTGATGACGTCCGCGACGCAGTCAGACGAAAATCCAACCTGAAATGGTTGTTTACTCAACTTAATTTTTACATCGACTGGCTTATTTTTGGAAATTTACTGATAATGAATCTAAGCAATCTGGTCTGCAGAATTGGCTCGTTTATAGACAATTTCAGTGATCTTTGTTCCAGGAATAACTCTTCCATGGCCACGTTAGCGGTACCTCTGAGGCAAACCAGAGCAACAAGGAAACGGCCGTTGACGTGATGATGTGACAGCTCCACAAAGTTTCCAATTGAAGTATATTCATCCCAAATAAATATTAAGTATTTTCAGTAAACCTTGGTGAGTAGGGAAAGCTCTGTAGGTTTCGACCTTCGTACCCACTCGCAGAGAAAACATTTTTACCACCAGAAACCGATAAACCAATCAGGGAAACCTCTTGAGCCACCAATGTTTAGAAGGAAAGGTGTTTCTCATCACGCTAGCTTTTGGTCATCCAGGTATCTAACCAGGTCCAATGATGTAGGATGACTTTGTTTTGTGCGTTCATCGGTTATTTCAAAACCAGGCTACTCAAATGAACTTTCTTGCAATTAATTTTATTAGAGATCAGGTGTGCATCGACTGCTGATCAAATTTTGAGCTCCTTCGCAGCTGGGAGTGAAATTATGGCTCATTTTCCATACTCAGTTACACAGATCAAAGTAGGTCACGTAAAATTGGTGGTACGGATTATATTCCCTCCTTATTCTTTGTTCAGTTTATTGAGGTTTCTGCCTTCAATTCTTTTTTTTTTTTGTAGGAAAAGAAAAGTACAAAGATGTTTTTTGTTGCGATAGAGCACTTAGTCACAAAACGTGTGGCTTAGTTTTCAGGCATTAGAAAGAAAAAATTCTCAAAGTTCGATCACTTAAATTTCAACCTAGGAGCTCAGCGTAGTCTCTTCCTTCTCTGGTGATATATAATTTACAATAAAAAATTAATTTATCTTAGGGGAGCTGAACAGCTAATCAGCGGGCGTTATCGCTTCAAGTTGAAATGGTGACTTCTTTCTTGCAGCACCAAGCTGTTCCACTTCGGAGGGTACTCCACTTAATATTAAATCAATCGTTTCTTTGAAATTTGTGTTGTATTTTCTATTATTTTTGTACTGTATCTGATTGTATTTTGTACCATATTAAACATATTTTTCGTATTACTGGAGTCTTAATTAACTTAAATAATCACCTAATCCCTGCTGCTGTCATTCGATTATATTTTTATAGGCTGAGTTAAGTAAATAATTTGTTGTAGCAACAATGAGAGATATTTATAAAAACTTTCATGAATTCAAGGTTAATTTAAGACATAAGGAGACTACGAAGAGCAGCAGTGTGGTCTTCGTGGTATTCGCCACTCGGAGGTTCAGCTTTGATTCCTGGGTCCATGTGAGACTTTGAAAAGGAAATGCTCCGCAGGAGAGCAGTGTAGCTAAGAGACGCCTCATCATCTGGAGTGTACTCGTAAGAAGGGTTAACCTCGAATTTAGTCCAAACATAACCCTTGCACTTCCTGACTCCAGGAGACGCCTGAATGAGGTGGTGGATCGTCGGATGGGAAATCCCGAAGAAGTCCGCACCTCGACCTTTGGTGTTGACTATTTCCATTCCCAGACACCGGTTGATGAGCGATAGCAGCATCGAGTGGCAGGAGTCAATCGAGGTGCTGACAATTGGGACATCCAGATCCGTGTCGGTGACAATTTCGAACTTTGGGCCCAAACCTCCGTCCATCACCTTGCAAGTGTACATGCACTGTTTCTCTGGATCTTTCAAACTACCATACACCCGGGTGGAGCAGTAACCAACAGGAAAGATCAAGTCTTCAGTGTGGTATTCAGGCTTCTCGCACACCTGTAAAATTAAATTCCTGTAAGACCATGAAAAAAACAAGCAAAATTCTTGAACAATATTCCTATGAACTTTTAGTGACTAAGGGCATTCAGGTGAGACGCAGGGGCGGCGCATGATGGGAGCATAGGCGCATGTGCACCCCCAGCCAATTAACAAAAAAAATCAAAGTTTGTTCCAATTCGTTTGAAGAGCAAGTTGGCTAGTGACAGAAGACTCGATCGTAGGTACTGTGCAAGTTGAATCTACTCGCGAAAACAGAGGTGGGGAGCTCCCTCTTTCTTGACCAATCACGCATCCGTTTGGATCTGCTCCAATTTGGGAAGGATGACGTGTTCGAGGGGGCAGGCACGTGAGATTGACCAATTAGAGAGCATGAAATGTGCCTTGGGGCGCAAAACTGAATTGATGTGCCCCCGTCAGAGAGCTCTGCAATCTGGGTTTTCTTATCAAGTAATAAGTAAACACAGTCAAACAAAACTGATAAGGGATTTCCATTTTTCGTTTTCAGTCCACCGTTTTGTTCAAAGTATTGTGTATATTTAGGAGTGTTGTCAGTGGCGCCTCCTCCAGGCAAACATAGCAAACACTGTTTGCCTTACTAAAAATAAGCAAAATGAATAAATTAATTTTTGATGAGATTCTCCTATATCCCATTTTTTGCAAGTAATAAAATAGCCAATTTTGGAAAATTTTAATATAATTTAGGTACTTTTTCATTATTACTAAGTAAATAAGATGAAATAGGAGAATGGAATAAGAAAGTACGTATTTTGCTTGGATACTAGCCCGCAACACACCACAGAATTGGAGAGGTCGGTAATGTAGATGATTGCAGATGATAAGCGAACTAGCACGGGGCAAAGCGATGCAAGGCAAGTAATTAAAAAAAAAATGAATTTTTCGTGACTGGTTAGAGTGAGAGGCGACGATCGGCGGGGGGTCATCGCGGTGTCAAGTATTACCATACCCCCACTACCACGCTATCAGCTGTTGCAAACAATCGGAGAACTGTTTTGTGACCTTGAAAGCAGAGAAACTTGGAAGATGAGTCATGGATAGTAATTAACCCATGCATGGCAAGACATAACATATCCATCCAACCACATTATCTCAAGGAAGGAAAACTTAGTTTTTTCGCCACCGCAAGTAGAGGCTGCCTGGCGCTGACTGGTGTCCCGTTCCCGATTTTACTGTACCTAATCGTTTTTCTTGTTGATAGGTACCTACTTGGAAATAATTGCATAATATTGAACCCCCCGATGGTTTACATTTGAGGTAGGTAGCTACTACGTATATTTTGAAAATCGAATATAAAAAAATCGCGGAACTTTCTTTAATTATCATGGACCGATTTTGATGAAATTTGGTATAAGAGCTCCATTTGGGGTCTACTTGTGCCCTGAAGGTTTTGTCAGTCACTTCTAAGCGGTGAAACATTAGGGCTGTAACGTCTTACAGGTGTGTCTACACTTGTTCAACTTTACGTTCGTCAAACGCATGCCTCACAGCGCACGGTGTAGCGCACGAGACGCATGCCTATAGAAGGTCGGAGCGCATGCTTCTTCCAAGACGCACGGAGGTGTTGAACGATGGGGAGGGGGTAGCGCACAGCGAACCGCACGGGTTGGATTTCTGTGCGTCAAATCGTTCATCACGAGTCTTTTTGGAAACACTGAACATGTAGAATAGAGATCACCACTGGCCAGAAATCGTGGTGTGATTGCCAGCATATTTTCAGGGGGTATTGCTCTTCTGAATTTTGTCTTTTTTCAATTTTGGGCTTCATTATATTTAACAATTCAAAAAAGTTGGCCTTTGACATGCAAGTAAAATTATTGAATAGCACGTCGTCTATTCTAAACCGAGTAATAGAATTCCATAATTCTCCCGCTCTTTCAAAAAGTTAATCATCCACTTGGACCGCTTCTTTCTCGATTTCTTCTTTTTGGTTTATTATTTTCAATAATGAATCGACCAATAATGAATCAATTTGAAATCGACCAAGAAATTTTTTTTTTAACACCCCCTCAAAACGTGGTTTACGTTTCAAGGTACGTAGAATCCAAAAATCGAATAAAAATTTGGCCGTCAAGTGTGGACGCACCTTCTCTCGAAAACTCTCGTTATGAAGGTATTGTTTTTTCACCAATTTGAGATAGGTACCATTGAATTTTAGAATCGAATGAACCCACCCAGAGGATAAACTATAAGCTCTCCATGAGAACTTGAAGGTTGAACTTACGATAAATGAGAAGCACGGGTGTGAATCGCAAAAGAGGCCTTATCACCTTAAACATTTTAGCTGACCAAAATGCGATCGATGTTCGTTTCTTTGAGTTGTACATGTTTTGCTTCCTTAACCAACCGGTAATCAAATTTCTAAACCAAGGAATTCTGTATTTCTTCAAATGGAGTGTGAAGCAGGGGCGGCTGCTGATAGGAGCATAGGCGCATGTGCACCCCCAGCCAATTAAAAAAGAAAAAAAAATCAAAGTTAGTTCCTCTGGGTTTGAAGAGTAAGTTAGCTAGTGACAGAAGACACGATCGTAGGTACTGTGCTAGTTGAAACTACGCGCGAAAACAGTGGCGGGGAGCTCCCTCTTTTCTGACCAATCAGCGGCGGTTCGCGCAAATCCAGTTTTATGCTCCGTTTCGAGGAGGGTGACGTCATTCGAGGGAGGCAGGCACGTGAGATTGACCAACCAGAGAGCACGAAATGTGACCTTGAGGAGCAGCACGGAGGCTGTGCACCTGGGGTGTGTGAGTGAGTGAATTTCCAATTTTATTATTTTGTCTTCCTGGCTCACTGGTTTCCTGGTTTCCTTATTGGAAACAAACAGAACTGATAAGGGCATTTTTCGTTTTCGGTCCACCGTTTTGTTCAAAGTATTGTGATTATTTATGAGTGTAGGTACAATGAATAATTCGGTGCATTACATTAACTTAAACTATTCGTGTTTGTCGGTCGTGAAAAAGTGCGACATTCGAGAAACTGGCCGCCCCTTGCCGTCTGTACCTGGACTCCAGCAGACGTTAAAATTTAGAAATCGTGTAGATTCGTACCGTAAGTTTAATGTCAAATAATATTCGACTTGTTATAATATTATTACAAGAAGGTAGATTGGCTTTGCAGGTGTGAAGTGACTAACAAATTATTTTGTTTTGCTTGCCTACTTTTTCTACCAACCGAAATGAGGCTTGGGTTAAAGACGGCATAAGTGATCTCCCATTTAGCCAAAAAAAAAAACGCATTGGCTATCTCCCATAAAAACGCTCTGGTAGATTTGCGTATATTGGGTCGCCAAAATATACCTAATGCAACAACTCGACAGTGCATATCATCTTAATCTGATGCAAAAAACTAAAACGGTTAACAAAAATAGGTACATTCTGTCTCGAATTACCTATCGTTAATTTTTCTTCTGAGTTGGACGATGTTTTGAATCGTCACAGGCAAATACACATTTCAGATTTACAATAAGATGGATGCATTTCTTGGGTTTATACCTTTGATGATTAAGTATTTCAGAATTTCTGTTAACCACTAGAGAACATTATTTTTCGTGTCTATTGCACCTACGTATCAAGTACCGTTTGCAATTTTAAGATGAAAAAGTTACCAAGATTTATCCCATTTACATATCGTTGAAATTTCTATTTGGCAGAGAAAAGCACCTATTCTGTCCCTTCTCGATAGCCTCTCCTGATCTCTGTGCACCCCCTGAGTTCAGGGCAGGAGCCGCCACTGGTGTGAAGGGTTTATTTCATCTAAATAAACAACATTTTGAAGCGTAAACATGATTGGTAGGTAGTGACGAGGGTAAAGCTGACGCTTGATCTTCAGAAAAATAATAAACCTTTGTGTAATAATTTGCTGCGTTTTTCATTATTGTTTATTCCTCTGTGACTGGCCAAGCTGTTTGCCTCACGAATATTCTCACCAGACGCTACTGAGTGTTGTAGGTACGATGAGTAGTTTACATTAAAGTAAAGTAAACTAGTTGCGTTTGTCGATTGTGGAAAAGTGGAAATTCGAGAAACTGGCCGCCCTTTCTCCGTCTCTCCCTGGACACCAGCAGACGTTGAAATTTAAAAATCGTTCAGATTCGTACCGTAAGTTTAAAATCGAATATTATAAGAAGGTAGATTGGCTTTGTGGGTGTGAAGTGACTAACAAATTATTTTGCTTTGCTTGCCTACTTTGTTCTACCAACCGAAATGAGGCTTGAGTTAAAGACGGCATACTTGCTCTGGTAGGTATATTTGCGTATACTGGGTCGTAAAAATATAATGCAACAACTCGACAGTGCATATCGTCTTAATCTGATGCAAAAAAACGAAACGGTTAAGAAAAATAGGTACATTTAATCTCGAATCATTGATTGTATCAAGTACTGTGGTGTTTTCGAGCTAGCCGTGCGTGGGTGAGAGGGAAGATTCTTCGCATCCCGGAGTCTTCAAGGGGCTCGTTAATTTTTCTTCCGAATTGGACGATGTTTTGAATCGTCACGGGCAAATACACATTTCAGCTATTGCGATAAGATGGATGCATTTCTTGGGTTTAAACCTTTGATTATTAAGTATTTCAGAATAGGGTGTGCGCCTTGGTAGGAAAAACTGTTTATTGTTATTATTAATCTAAGGTAGACCTCATTCTGAGAATTTTGGTACCAACCGCGACCTTCTAGAGTGTGTAAATCTTTTCCTATGAATTTTTTAAGTTTCGACCGTTTATGACGTCACAGTGGGCTAGGGGGTCCCGCCCAGGCGAGAGGGGCGCGTGACGTCATAAACGGTCGATACTTTGAAAAATCATAGAAACAGATCTACTCACGCTAGAAGGTCGCGGTTGGTGCCTAAATTCCCAGGATGTAGTCTACTTTCGATTAAAAATCTAAAAAAAATCAAGGCGCACACCCCATTTCTGTTAAATACTAGAGAACATTTTTCGTGTCTATTGCACCTACGTATTTAGTACCGTTTGCAATTTTAAGATGAAAAAGTTACCAAGATTTATCCCATTTGCATATCGTTGAAATTTCTATTTGGCAGAGAAAATCACCTATTCTGTCCCTTCTCGATAGCCTCTCCTGATCTCTGTGCACCCCCTGAGTTTCGGGGCAGGAGACGTCCATGATAAGTAGGTATGATACATATAATATACAATTATAGATTACCTCTCCTAAGCTATGAACTGTGAAGTCTCCCAAGGAGATAGGGAAAATCGGCTTCCCACTCGAGTCTAGAGGGATGGCTTTCACAATCTTCTTCTTTCTAGCTGCCTGTAACATCAATTATCAATATAATCAGCAAAAATGTCTAATTGTAATTGGAACTAGCTACGTGGATACCAAGATTTTGAATGTCTAATAAACTCAGCACTTACCTGCGGTTTTTTGGCATGTTTGGACATTTTGGTGCTGTCGTTTGTCGACGAATCAGAAACCGTGCGCTCAGTCCGTTTTTTCAGCACGGCTTTCTTAGAGAGAAGATCGTGGTGGTTATTGTGAATAACATTAGTTCGAAACACCTGAAATGTCATTATTTTAGTAAAAATATAATAAAACATTAATCTTTTACAAAATCTTTTACACTTTTGATTAAAAAAGGCGTGCCATGGACTTGGGGCCATGCAGAACGTTCAGCTTTCAGAGCTCTGAAAGCTAGATTGCAGGAAAATCTAGTCAACAACTACTTTGACCCAAATCTTACTTCAGAGTTAGTAGTAGATGCTGGGCCTGAGGGCCTGGGAGCCATCCTTGCACAACCCAATGGCTCCTGCCCAGGCATTATAGCCTATGCCAGTAGAGCATTAACAGAACCAGAGAAAAATTTCTCACAGATTGAAAAAGAACTTTTAGCAATCTCATGGGGGATAGACCACTTCAAACTTTACTTAGTTGGAGCACACTTCAGAGTCATTACAGACCATAAGCCACTTTTGGGAGTTCTATCCACCCAAAAGGTTACTACACCACGATTGGAAAGGCTACGCTTACGGCTTCAGGGATATAATTTCACCCTCATCCACCAGCCAGGATCCTCAAACCCCTCGGACTATCTGTCCAGACATCCCTGTTCTACTCATCGACAGTCTGCTAATGCTGCTGAAAAACACATAAATTTTGTGACAAATCAGGCAATTCCACCAGCTCTGACACGGAAGGTCATTGCAGAGCACTCAGCAAAGGATAAAGCTCTGAAGGTGATAAGGGATATCATCAAAGGGAAAAACTACACAGAGAGGGATCGTCATCTTGTAACGCCATTTTTACAAGTCCTCGGGGAGCTATCAGTGACCCATGATGGAGTTTTGCTGAGAGCTAATAGGCTGGTGATTCCTCAGTCCCTTCATGAATCAGTGGTCAAGCTGGCTCACAGAGGACATCCTGGTATTGTCCGTACCAAACAACTGCTGAGGTCCCGCTGTTGGTTCCCTAAAATGGATGCCCTAGTTGAGAGCACTGTCAAGGAGTGTCTTGCTTGTCAGGCCACTACGCCCACACATCAGCGAGACCCCATACAATCTTCACCTCTTCCTTCACGTGTTTGGTCGGAACTCTCAGTAGATTTTGCGGGGCCATTTCCAGATGGTAAATACGTGGTTGTGATCATGGATGAGTACTCTCGCTTCCCATTGGCCGAAATTGTTCCATCTACCTCTGCTGCATCTACTTTGAAAGTCTTCAGGAGGTGGTTTTCTTTGTTTGGGGTCCCAACGATTCTTAAGTCTGACAATGGGCCACCATTCAATGGACTGGAGTATGAAAGGTTCTTACAGCAGATGGGTATTAAAAGTAGGCACATCACACCTTGCTGGCCTGAGGCTAATGGGATGTCCGAACGATTTTTTAGGACAATAAAGAAAACCATTCAAGCTGCAGTGTTGGAAGGGAAGATATGGGAGGAAGAATTACACGTTTTTCTCATGAACTACAGAGCAACCCCTCACTCAACAACTGGGGTCAGTCCTGCAGAATTAATGTTTCGCTATCCCTTCAACATTGGATTTCTTCCCACCATGGAACCCAACGAGCCAGATCAAAAGATCATTTCTCAAGATTCAGCCAACAAACAGAAGCAGGCAGATTATGCAAATGAGTCCAGGCATACTAAACCCCATGAGATAAATGAAGACGATCTAGTTCTGTTGAAACAGACACCTGCTAACAAATTTAGTCCAATTTACGACCCACACCCATACAAGGTTGTAAAAAAGAATGGAAGCCAAATAACAGCTGAGAGATCAAACAAGTTCATTACCAGAAACTCGTCGTTTTTCAAGAAATACTCTCCCCAGTCTGGCTGTTCCAGGACACCTTCTGATCCACAAACAAGGCTGGGTGGAATTGCTCTGCCAATAGATGAACGGTCGACCCCCAGGAACTGTGACAAAGCACCCGTTGAAGTTCAAGCCCCAAACATGGAACTACAAATACCAGCTAGTGATTCTGGAGTCGGAGGTTCTTTGGCGACACCTGAGAGGGGGCAGTACAGTCTGGACTCCACTCCAGTTTGCAAGGCTTCAGGCAGGGGAGAGGGAAGACCAAAAAGGAAGCTTCAGCTGCCAGTGAAGCTGAAGGACTATGTGCTGGATTGATTTTACTATTGCCTCCCTGGGGAGGGGTGTAGTGTTGTTGTTGTACCCTACTCTTATCCATGTTGTTCTTATTTAGGATCCATGTTGAGATTTACGTTCGCGGGCTAGGAATGATAAGGAGCCCTGTTTTAGATTGCCGTCTGACATACGAATTGAGTTACACTATACTGTATGATTTATCTAATACAAGTGATTTCTACGTTCTACTTGTGATTTATTCATCTACTTTACACCTCTGATCATCGCTATAATTTTTGAACCAACAGCTCACCCAACTTGGCATACTGCTTTTAAACCGTTACCCGATTTCTATTCTAGTTCGACATATACTTACCTTTCTAAATGTATTGACAAGATAGATTAGAAAAATGTTTGCTCGACGCTGAAGCCAAAACTATGACTACAGCTCCCCTCTGAACTCCTTAAATAACATGATATTGTTTAAAAACGTCTAATATAATATATTATGTCATTAGAACTATTTTCCAAAGTGTACAATATAACGAAAATGATGAGTTTTGGACAATTTTGGGAGAACATCAGCATGCGACACCAAAAACTCGATGAAGCAAACGTCCAGTTATATTCAAGGTTGAAGTGGACAATCAGTGATTGGTGGTTGAACTCTACTGTTCAAAAATTTGACATAAGGTAAGGGCATTCAAAATTGGTCGAATGTGCCTCTCTCTTCTACTTGCGTTTCATTACGTACTATAATTAACTAGCCTCATCGTAAAACCCACTTACCTCAGGATCCGGGATGGGGTGGTACTGCTGTAGTTTCTTGAGAAGAAAATTGCGCTCGTCGATCAAGAGAAGAGTAGATTCTTGAAACTGCGCGATTTGGTCGCAAAGTGAGGCATTTTCGAAAATGAGTTCTCTGACCTGCCGTTTAATTGTTTTGTATTTTTTCTTGTATTTTTCATTCCTCAATTTTTCAATAGAGAATAAATTTTGTTTAGCTTGCCTCCTCACGATAAAAGAAGGGGATCCCTTCAAACCCGACGAGTTGAACATTTCAGTCAAGTCGGATTCTCTGCTCGGTACCTACTCTCATCTAATAGAAAAATGAAGTAATCAATGATAACTAACCGATCTACTAATGAAATTGAAATAAGATAAGTACTTTGCAAACTCGTATCACGAACATTATTCTACATGTAAAAGTTGTAAAACTAAAAATGTGTTGCTCCTTCCTGTCATCGAGTTGGGTTGGATGGTTCTTGTGATTGTTTGTCAGATCTACGATTTCCCCATGTTGTCACCTTACATATGGTGCAGGTTTACTCTTCATGACCTATAAGAACAATTTCTTTTGAAGAAAATTAAATGATTTTCAAGGAATAAAGTTTTAAAAGAAAAAATATTCACTTTTAGACTGAGAAATGATTCAAATATTCAAAATTAATTTAATTCTTAGTTATAAATACCTTCTCCATGTTAAAAGTAGCCTCAGTCGCTGTTATAACCGTCATAACAATCCCGCCTCCCGCCATTTTCCTGTTTCAGTTTTCTAGGCCAGTGCGAACTTGTCTCCAGAATAGGGATGGGTATCGTTATAAAAGTATCGATATTTTGTATCGATACTATATCGTATCTGAGTATCGATATCCCAAGTATCGTTGGCCATGAGTATCGATATTTTAAAATATCGAGTATCGATACTTTAGTGTCACAAACTATCAATATTATCCAATTTTCTCAAGAAAAATAATTTTTTCAACAACTTTTATTCATTTTTTATTATTAAGAGTCCAAGCAGAGTGATTTTGGTTTATTATTTTCAATGATGAACCTTTGAACACCCCCTCAAAATTTGATGGTTTACGTTTCAAGGTACGTAGAATCCAAAAATCGAATAAAAATGTGGCCGTCCGTCCGCAGTACGCGGCACTTTTGCCTCTTTTTTCCATGATATAATCGTTATTGGTGCAATCAAGGAGTAATGACCCAAAAGCCTCTCTACCTTCATTATTTTTGAGCCATTATGTTGAATTTTCCGCGAGAACAGTATCGATATTCGATATTTAGAAATATCGGATCTAAAGTATCGATATCCAAAAATATCGGATAGTGCAGTATCGATACTAAAATATCGAGTATCGGTACGAAAGTATCGATATTTTGAAATATCGAGTATCGATACCCATCCCTACTCCAGAACTTGTCTCTGTCAGAACTTGTGTCAGTCAGAACGTGTCTCTGTTCCAGCGTACCAGTTGGCGTTCCATAATTGCGGGTGTTCTACTGAAAATCTCGTAAGTACCTTTGTCTCATTACTACCTACTTGGAATTTTGGATATGTCTTCTGAATTCGCGTTTCACAATTTGAGATGGCAAACTGTCACCAGTTCCTGGTTACTTACAGTTCTTCATATCATTTATTGGTTGCAGCGTGGTTCTGTGTTCGAAATTTCCTCACAAAAGTGTCGTTCACGGTTCTGTTTTCTTGCGAAGGGTGATTGATCATGTTCATTGTATGTCATGCAAATGTGATGTTATACATCGTATAACTCGCTTGTAAGTTACTCGAACCGCTGCACAGTACTGTGAGCATGTATAAAAAATCGAAAAAACGACCATCTATTAGTATTGGAAAGGAGTGCAAGAACCTATACCCAGATAGTCTTTGAGCTCGTACAAATAGGTTTCCTGTCCTCACAAGCCTCTTACGGATCACCAGAGGACAAGTTCCGCGATCATTTAGGTATGTCAACAACTCATTTCACTCAAAACGCCAACGATGAACTCCCTGCTCATTATGAGTGCGGATACCGTCAGATCAACAAGTTGGATCTTGTTGCTCTTCATGACGAGTCACGGCATAGGTATGTGCTTTATTCACGGTTGTCAATAATTTTTGAAGTATGAATTTCCCCTAAGGACTCGGTAAAATCGTCACAATAATAATTCCCAATTTTTCTTCTTAAACCTTTACATTAAATAGTGAATTTCTCAAAAAGAGGAGGAATGAGGAATTAGAGCATTTGATTTATGTTTTCTGGCACTATCCCTTGACTCAATCCCGTTGGAATTTGCCGCTACTAGCCGCGACTTTTTTTTCTATCAAATTTTCAATCTTTTCAGCTCAAGTTCCTACTAATGGATAGCTTTTATGAAAAACGCTGCTAATTATTACACAACGGTTTATTATTTTTATATATAGATCACTCGTCTACAAAATCACCAACCATCCAATATGAAGGAAAAAATAAAAATAAAAAATAAAAATAAAAAAAATAAAAAAAAATTCAAAAAATTCGAAAAATCCAAATCAAAATCACCAACCATCGATCGCATTCCGGTCAGCTCTAATTTGAACGGAGATTAGGCCTCTTTTGCGATTCACACTCGTGTTTTGATTTATATACATATATATTTCAATATAAACCCTTAAATTTTCGTAGGGAGCGAACGGTTTGTCCTACAGAGCTCCGCGTGGTCTCAAAAAATTCTAAAAATTCTATAGAATCCTAAATTGAAGGAAAAAGGATACCTTTATATAAAAATTTTTTGAGTTAGGGCGTTTTCAAAATTTCAAAATTGATTTTGGAACCCTTAGAAGTGACCTACATCAACCAAAAGCTTCGGGGCACAACTAGACCCCAAATGGAGCCTACATACCAAATTTCATCAAAATCGGTCAATGCTAAGTGGCAAAAGTGCCGCGTACGGCGGACGGACGGCCAAAGTTTTATTCGATTTTTGGATTCTACGTAGGTACCTTGAAACGTAAACCATCGAATTTTGAGGGGGTGTTAAAATTTTTTTTTCTTGGTCGATTCCAAAGGTTCATTATTGAAAATAATAAACCAAAATGGAAGTCGGGGAAAAGTGTGGAGAGAAAAAAGGACAACATCCTCGAATTTTTCATATCCGAGATGAAAATTGAAGCGGACGTGGACGAGTTGAAGGCCAAAATTCATTTCTTCCACATCTACATGAAAAAATTGTGGGACGAGTGTGGCAGAAAAAGTGCCGTTTTTGAAAAACGCCACAGGACGTGGCTGAATCAGCCGTCTTCATTTTGGTTTATTATTTTCAATAATGAACCTTTGGAATCGACCAAGAAAAAAAAATTTTAACACCCCCTCAAAATTTGATGGTTTACGTTTCAAGATACGTAGAATCCAAAAATCGAATACAAATTTGGCCGTCCGTCCGCCGTACGCGGCACTTTTGCCACTTAGCATTGACCGATTTTGATGAAATTTGGTATGTAGGCTCCATTTGGGGTCTAGTTGTGCCCCGAAGCTTTTGGTTGATGTAGGTCACTCCTAAGGGTTCCAAAATCAATTTTGAAATTTTGAAAACGCCCTAACTCAAAAAATTTCGATATAAAGGTATTGTTTTTCCTTCAAATTAAGATTCTATAGAATTTTTAGAATTTTTTGAGACCACGCGGAGCTCTGTAGGACAAACCGTTCGCTCCCTACGAAAATTTAAGGGTTTATATTGAAATATATATGTATATAAATCAAAACACGAGTGTGAATCGCAAAAGAGGCCTAATCTCCGTTCAAATTAGAGCTGACCGGAATGCGATCGATGGTTGGTGATCCATGGCCGTGATGTAGTGGACAGTTTTGACTTGCCTATAGGCCTCCTTTCCGAAGAAGCTCTGGAGGCTAACCACAAAGTCATCAGAAGTGCTCGGCTACATCACTCGAGGAAATCTTCAAGAGCTCACACGAATAGAGACTTGATCAATTATCTGATACTGAATTCTGATCCATTACTTTCCAGTCACAGACAGACGCTTAAAAGATAACATCAGAATAGAAAAGATGATGAAGTCATCAACCACTATCTAACTACGGACAACTTCATTGACAAGACCACCATCCACGAAACTGATAATGCTTTACCAAGCACATCGAATGCTATGGAACTGAGTTGTGGTAGCGCTCTCTCTAGCATCAGCAGCGCTAATGACACTGATGATTTAGAATCATCATTCAGTGTAATGCACTTTTAAAATCATCTGATTATTATGTTTTGGTCCTAAACTTTTGTATAGTTGGTAAAATTTTACTTTTGTGTTCAATGTAAAATTTCAAAATTTTTCATAAACTTCTCCCAATATTATTTATTGTAAAATTTTCTTTCCTTGAAACATGAAGTGTTATGAAATCCATGATCAGACCAACTTTCCCTAACAGAATTCACCACAAATTGATTTTTGATCACCTGACCCATACACTCACAGTACTGTGCGCTGTATCGATTTTGAAACTGCTTGCTCCATTCAAATTTATCCTTAATGCTTCCAAATTCATGTTGCAATCAAAGAAGATGCCCTGTCTATGACCTAATGACATCCACATCCTTAGGCAGACCTACCCCAGCTGCACTCTTCTTGGAAGGCTTCAAGAGGACTCCGTCAGTGAGCCACGATTAGGACAGCTCTTTGACACACCTATTGAGCTGTTTTAATATGAAACTTGGCTCCCAAAGCTTGTTAGGATGAGATTTTGAGAACACGCGAGAAGAATACTTTCACCTTGAATTACTGACTTCCCATCTCTAATGCCATCGGTGGAGAAAAAACTATCTCCAAAGTGCTCTCTATGTGAACTCCCCCACCATGAATTAAGTTTAGTTTCAAGAGCATTGGAAGAGTAGTTAAAGACGTAGTTGTTAGCTTCGGACTTAGCGAATGAAGTATACAGCTGATCTTGTGATTGCAGGGTCCCTAACTATGCCGCCTAAGAAGAGGAAAACAAAAGGGAAAAAGTCCAAAAACGAACCTTCAGTCTCGGTTGACGACACCTCTCACGCCACAGAGAGAGATCCGAGGGAATCGCAATACTCAGGATTTACAGAAGGCCTTCAGGCGGCATCTTCTCCAGGGATGTCTGAAATTGATCGCCGCTGTGAGTTTTTAAACATGTTTGTTGATAGTCAATGCCAGGATCATGAGTTCAGAGGGAGTCTTAAAACTAATTATTTCTGTTTCAACTTTAGTATTATCAGAACACATCATCTGAACAAGTCAATAGGTGTGTTCAGTTGATTATGTTATAATCATTAAATTAAATTTTAGGTAATTTTAATTTATTTATTTTAACTGGTTTAGTCTATCACAACAAAAAACAGCTGATGTAAGGAGAGGGGTTATGCACATCGAAATAAGATACGTAGAGGGTATTTTTGGTCAGTAACTCCTGCTCTCTGAATCGTTTTCCTAATACTTCGCTGAAGAAAAACTTGCTTTTACCTTATGAGGATGGTGGCGTTACTCCCCAGTCATAACGTCATAATCCTACAGTTTTTCATTTCAAGCAAAACTGGATGGAATATAGCATTGAAAATTGTTACTTATCTTAAATAACAAGAAACTGAACAGCATCGTCGAATGTCACAATTCCAGTAAGGTCACCTACTAATAGACTGATTTACGATTTTATTGACAGGTAATACTGATATTTTCGAAATAAATAAAACGTTATCCTTCTGCTATTCCTGGCGTCGCGGACGTCATCAGCTGTCTTCCTAAGGGAAGATCAGAATTTAAATTCGAGATCAGAATTCGGGTATGACGTATATTTTACTTAGCACTGGTTAGTCGTAGAACATAATCTTAATGAGTTTACTTTTAGTAATACATAGTATTGTTTCGATACTCCCATACTTCGATACTTTGTATCAAAGTCTTGGTACTGATATCGATACGAGATCGAAACGATACCTCGAGTAACATTCGATACTTCCTACTAAGTAGGAAGGGGGGGGAGTGTTATTCCATGCATATAAATATTGATGTTGATATTTTATTCTTCATACTGTAGGTACAGTGTTACGATTGAAAGAAAGCGGCTGGCTTGGTCAGGTGTCCATGTGTATTACAGTCCCAAAAACGTCGTCCTTCTTCTCCCACTCAAGCCAGGGAAAATGAGACCCAGGGTGTTGACTACCGACCAATGACGAAGTGGAAGGTGTGTTTATTACAGACCGTTCGTGGTCGGTCAGGTTTCGGGATTGACTTCCAGGCAGAGGTTCCCAATTGTACAGGGTGTCTACCATTTGGATGGACCAAACTTCAAGGATAGATTTTACAACTAATTTGCAACAAAAAAGTCTCCTAGCATTTTTTCTTAACCCGCTCAAAATTCTTTTTTTTTCCACTTTAAAGTTTTTATTCGTATTTTCGACCAAGCAGCACTAAAATGGTCATAACTCCCTTATTTCTCATGCTACTTCAAATCTGAGTACACCGTTGGAAAGAGCGTTAAATTTCCTATATGTTTAGTGGGAAACCCAGTTTCTAAAGTTAAAGTCAAAGCCATTTGTAAAAGTAAAAAAATAAATCCAAGTCAACATTTATATAGTTTTTTAAAAAAATCGCCATTTTTCAGGCTAACGATTCTTTTGTAAAAAAATACCGCTATCGTGGTGCACTCGACGGGAAAAACTACCCCAAGATCTCACTTTTCCAACGGTATGTCAGTTTCAAGGTTTAAGAGGAAAGTTTCTTGAAAAAATTGAGTTTTATGCGAAAAAACGTGCTTCTTTAGGCATATTCCGCTAGAGAGTCGACCAAGTATTATTGCCTTCACTTTTCAAGGATTGCAATAAAAAGTCCATCAAATTAAATTTCCACTCGTATTCTACGTTTTGAACCTTCCTAAACAATTTTGGTACCGTGTCTGTCCATCTGAAAGTCCTTGTAGATGGCAAAAGCAATACGAAGCTACTGTCCGATTTTGATATAATTTTCGGCGATGTTCTCCATAAAAACCAATGTCAAAGCATTAAATTTTCAAAATCAAATTCAATAATTTTAATTTTTTTAAAATAGAAATTACCATTTTTTAGGTTTATTGTTAACCTGGAATAAGTTGTGCTACCGCGGGCCACAAAACGGAAAAACCGTTCAATTTGATTTAAAAATGGAACTAAAATAAAATTAAAGAACAATCGGCAGAAAAAAATTGTCATTGTAACAGAGCTACCATTATTAATACCAGAAAGTGTTGGTAGGTACAATGAAAGACACTCATTATCGGAGTGGGAAGTCAATAATTGTTGTAGAAAAAGTATTACTGTTACTGAAGCTCTTCAATGTTGTTCTTCTGCTAAAAAAAAGTCAATTTCATTATGTTTATTCTAATTAAACGAAAAACTGATTCTTAACACGTTAACGTAGAAAAAATGTGATCCCGAGGTAGTTTTGTCAGTTGAGTGGCCCCGCGATAGCGCTACTTAGTGCGGGCAAACAATAAAACAATTTTGAGAGGGGGTTAACATTTTTTTCTTGCTCGATACCAAAGGCTTATTATTGAAAATAATGAACCAAAAAATGGACCAGAAAAATTTAAAAATTTAGAATTTAATTTTGAAAATGTAATGCTTTGACTTTGATTTTCATAGAGAATATCGCCGAAAATTACATTAAAATTGGACAGTAGTATTTTGGAACAGGTAGTCGTGTATGTTAGGAGGTATACCCTGCCGGAAATCGGCCGGCCGCTTTCTTTCAATCGTAGCACTGTACATATATGTGCATAGTATAAGTCGATACAAATATTAAAGCTTGTTACTTAACTTACTATCTAATTCTAACATGTAGGGCAAGGTATCAACAACAATAATTAGGCAAAAAAGTTAACAATAAAGAGCTAGAACTATAAAAAACGATGAAGAACAGGAACTAAGTGTAATAGGAACTAGTGTGATCGGTACTCCCAGGAATAAGGTGTGTGTGGGGCGCTACTGTGCCGGCCGGCCCGGACCCACCCACCATGGCGGCTCCCGGGGCCACCAATCCATTACTGGAGAGGTAGCCCTACGAACTGCGCGGTCTACCGCAGTGGCAAACCGCACACATCAATAAAAGCGCCAAGGGGGCCTCCCCCAGGCCAGCCAAGAACCCCGGTCCAACGCTCGAAACACGCAACACACTAATCACACACACATATACAAATCACACACATATACTAGTCACACACACAGACATTCCCATTATCACAGTCAAACAAAATCACAGTACCGTCAAAGAGATCACAGATTGATTTACTATAAAACTACACATGAAATAATAAGAATCATCGCCAACAAGAGTACTCGGTATATTCCTCTGTTGGATAAACTTGAGACACGATAATAGTTACTAATAATATACATTAACACCGTGCCCACATATAGTATACTGAGATAGTAATAAACAATAAATTATTTAATCAATCTAAATAAAGTCAATAATATGTTGAGTCAAAATCACATGGCTAGCAGGTCAAATTTTCAAAATTAAAACCTAATAACTCCTCAACAGAGTAAAAAGCCTCTTTTTCGAAATGTTTGTGATGAAATTAATAAATTTGGTTTGGGACATTTCTTGTAATCTGAATGGCATTTTATTTTATAATTTTTTTCTCCCAGTAGGTATGTGCATTATCTGATCTTCGTAACTGATTTTGGCTTTCTAAATGATAATACTCGTATTAGTCTTTGAAGTTGTATCAAGTTGGGACCCCCAACCTAATCGAGCACATACTCGACCAAATGCCTTTCATCATTCCAGTAACTAGGTGACTTCTTTGCTTGTTACGCTTTGTTTTTTGGTCTGACAGCACTAACACACGCATAGGTACTCAAGGAAAGCACAAAGAATCAGGTAGGTAGGTTAAAAAAATGCGACTGACGAATAAGTGATTAGTGACGAAGCCAAACGACTGATAAAATGATAATGATAACTCGATAGATAGCATGATATCGATTGGATATCTTTGATATCGATGTTGACGTTTTTGTAATCATCCCTTTTATTTTTATTCCTTTTATTCATTCATTTTGTAGTCATCCCTTTTATTCCATTTTTATGAACTTTCTTGATGCTCAGAGAATAAATTAGCAGGGAGGTTGCCTACCAAAGGTAGTTTGTTATTGATATTCGATAACTCATTATATTTACTGACATTAGTAAAATATCGATCCCTTGGTAATCGATACAAATATCCGAAGTATCGGAAGCTAAGTATCGATGCCAGTAAATATCGCAAGCATCGAAACAACACTAGTAATACACTACAGCTGGATTCACATGGGACGGAAGAGGGCTGAATCGGAAAAGACGAGAAAACCAGTCGAGGGGGTAGCCAGTGTCAGTGGAAGGTTCACTGGATGATGGACAGAAAGGACGGAATGATAACCTTCCTCCAGGCAGTCGAGTCCTGCGAAGCATTCTTCTCCTCCTTACAACCACAGCAATTAATAACTCTTCATCTGATGGTGAACTCATTTTGAGTGATAACACTATCGACAAGATGGCTAACTCGACTAAATACAAAAACCACAATGTCATGTCTCTTTTGTGTGAAAGGACTTGTCTAACGTTTCAAGTCGTGTGTCTACTGGTCTGATGTCTCGTGTCTAACCAGTGTGAAAGCGGTCTTAGGCTGAGTACCACTTTGGTACTCACTCTAAATGAGGGAAATAAATTAAATTAAAGGAAAGAGATACAAATTATTTATTATAATTTCGAACTAGTGACAACTGCCTAAACCTACATGATACAAGGTCAGCTGACTAGTACCCAAAGCTGCTGAAAGCGCTGGTTGTGCCTTTCGGTGTTCTCCCAGGAGACTCTCCTGACGTAGTCTGACAATGAAGATGCAAGAAAAACTCAGGAAAAACTTGGGAAGAAGCAAAAAGAAACGCAGAGGAAGATCTTCATAAATTAAATGTAAAATACTCCAGTAAAAATCTTAAACTAAACTATGAAAAAACTAAATTTGTTGCCTTCTCTCTTAAAACAAAATACATACCCAATATCTCAGAAATAAAATGTCATATAAGCGAAAAATGTAATTCAAATCTGTGTGCATGTCCAGTAATCAAACAAGTAAGCAACATAAAATATCTGGGTGTCCTTATGGACCAAACCATTTCCTGGGAACCACAAACAGAAGCTATAAACAAAAAGCTTAGAAAGATAGTACCCGTATTTATAGAAATTAAAAATGTTCTGGACAAAAAAAATAAAATTATGATATATAATGCATTAGCACAGTCCCAGATAAACTATGGAATTGTGGCCTGGGGCAATGCATACATGAATAAAATTGAAAAAATAATAACTTCTCAAAAACTTCTAATAAAAATATTGTTTAGATATCCATATCGATTTCCTACTGACCAACTCTTCCATAATACGAAAATACTAACGTTTAAAGAACTTCTGGATAAAACAACACTTACAATTATATACAAATACTTACTGCAAGGAAAATTCAGCAGAATGATAAATAATACTAGGTCAAAAAATTCAATACAAATTAAACTACCAAGAAGACAAACCGCGATAGGATTAAAATGCTATGACTATTCTGGTATTAAAACGTTCAACAACCTTATTCTTGATAATAAGGTGGCCCTGCTTAATTTAGAACAATTTAAAAGTAAGATTAAAAAAATGTTTGTAAAATAAAAAGGAATATTAAAGTAAAAAATAGCTATAATAATGTAATACAACAAAAAAGTAAGTTATATACCGAAGTATCACTAAATTAAATACCGAATATCACTAAGATAAATACCGAATGTTAAAAAATAGAGGAGATGTTTAAAGATCGAAATGTAAAAATAGAGGCGATTCATTTTCTTTGTATTGTAGTTATGGTAGTCTGATAATATCGGGAGATTTCTCGTCCGAATGTGTAAATGTAGCTCTGGACACTCCTCCCTCTACACAAGACTTCTGTCTTTCAGAGGGTGTAGCATTTAGACAAGTATTTTTCGGTTTTCAGATATAACATGCAGTATTGTATAACATGAAGATTGTATGTTTATGTAAAAAAAATGAATAAATGCATTCTTATAAAAAAAAAAAAGAAGGGAGGAGGCTGGAATCTGTTTCGCGTGTTCTTTCATTGTGCAAAGGTGAGACCACTTCCAGCGCTAGGCAGGCTACATCCGCACGTCCATGGATACTAAAGACCAAGGATAGGATAGGTCTATGCACTTTGGTACTAAGAAGTTTATTTAATCATATAAATATAAAATAATTTGATTATTATTTTTTTCATTTTTGTAATTTTTCAGTCGCTGAATTCCGCAGAATCGCCGATGAACAGTATCAAATTTCAGTGCAAAATATCAATGAAAGATTCGGAGTATTGATAGATGCATTCGAGGCTGACGAAGTGTTGAGAACTGCTGTTTGGGATGAAAAAGTGAGTTTAATTCCTTTATCTTTCTTTAGAATTTCACCTTTACTTTTACTTTCATTCGCTTTTTATATACATCCTGTTTCTATGCAACAACCATCTATCGTTTTCCCACCGCTTAACCACACCTAACAAGCGAAGCACGATAAACATTTTCCATCAAGAAAGTGCCAAAGTTCCAAATCTAACGTACCTACGTCTTTTTTTCAGGATGACTTGATAGAGATTGCTCAATCTTGTAAGTTATGTTGTTTTTATTATTACACTTTTTGACCTTTCAACATTCTAGTTCCGAGTCTACCTAGGAACTTGTTGTACATTTTTTGGTCTTTTTAACCAGATACAGATCTCAATGTAAAATGTTTAATTGACGAAATCTTATATTTTTCAGTGATTAACTCCCGTAAAAACAAAAATGAAGTAAGTACTATTCATACTGGTAGTATAATATGCGGATTTCACGGTAAAATTGTATTCCTACGTTGACATATTAATAAAATAGAAGTCCATGTGATTTGATTGTGAGAATGCTGTACTGCAGCTTAAATATTGTGAATGTTGAATAATAAATTAAATTAAATTCAAATAATAATTTAATTTTTAATAATTTAATATTCAAATTGAAAGTCTACGGGGTATATCATGGAATGGACATTTTTTGAAGCCCCTTTTGAAGAGTAGTAGGTAGGCATTTGAAAGAAAGGAGACTGAAAAAAATGACTTAGCGGCTAAACTGGCCAGTCAAGTTCAACTGGGTAGCATCCTCGGTTGCTTGCGCTAGTCTCCTCCTAACAGGGCTCGTCAAATTTTGGCAGCAAAAATTTCTCTATTCATTGTTATGTTGGCAAACCTTTGTGGTGGCCTTCTCTAAAATATCCCTGAATAGGGTATTTCAGCCAATTTTTTTAAAAACTTTTTAAACAACTTTTTTTAAAAAGAACATGGGTCAGGAATAACGGTAATTGGGTCTATTCATCATTATGGAAGCTAATGTAAGTTGAAGATTTGAATGATGTGACGTATTAAGTTGCTGGCCTTGAAATGAAACATTCCACCATAGATCTCAGTCTCATGGCCTTGGATACTATGAAATACTACTCACACACACGCCCGCAGTGTAGTGTGTGTGCGTTCATGGAGGCCCGCCTTTTTTTCAAACGTGATCTCTATTTGATTTTGCTACAACATGTTATAGTATCAATGGGCAAAAAGTAGGAGTATAGAGGTTTTCAATGGTGCTGAATCCAAATTTGAGGACAAAAACCTGAATATATACATCCAGACCTACAGTATATTTATTTATATTGTAATATAACTGTATAGTTTACTCTAAAAAAATGCCATCCTTTTCGGTTTACTTCATTATGATTTTTCTTTTGCTATTCATGGTATGCTTAAGAGTGGGTGATTCCTTTGCAGGTGCCTTCCAAACCTCAAGGTTCCGGTGAAAGCAGTTCTGTAAGTTCGCCATTTTTTTTCTTTTTTACTGTTTTTCGCTGGTTATTTAGAATCTTGTCAATCTAACATTATTTTTTGAACGAAAATGATCTATACATTAGTCGTGAGTTTGTTTTTAAATGATTATAATTACGTTGTCAACTACTTTGTAAACCTCAACTTCGCCACATTTGGTGTTATAAACTACATTATGTAAGTAAAGTGTCATATTAAAGAATTAATAAAGAATGGGGTATTTCGGTCAATTTTTTTTATTTTTTTTTTCAAAAGAGTATGGCTCAGGAATAACGGTAATCGGGTCTGTTCGTCGAGAAAATGTTTTTAAAAAATCAGAGAAGCTAAGGAAAGTTGAAGATTTGAATGGTGTGACGTAGCTAGCCAATCGTGACGTAGCTAGCCAACTGTCTTTGAAAAAGTATCCATGCACAGAAACCCCTCTTGGATACTACAACATTCTACTCACACACGCGCGCGGGGCTGTCCGCGGCGTAGTCCTTGCCTAGTGTGTGTGCATTTAAAGCGGCCCGCCTTTTTCAAACGTGTGATCTCTTTAATTAATTTTTCTACCACATGTTATAGTATCATTGGGCTAATAGTTGGTGTATATAGGTTTTCAAGGGTGCTGAATCCAAATTTGAGGTCAAAAACCTGAATTTCCGACCCACCGAAATACCCCATTATAAAGAATTATAAAAAGTCTCTTAAAAAGACTCTTAAAGAATTATATCTCATTACTTGCAACTGAATTACTTTATTTTTCAGAGAAAAGTCACGTGGGCAACGCCAAGCGAACCAAGTGAGTTGGAAAAAAGTATATTTGCATATTTTACAAAAAAAAAAAAGTTGAGGTTTTATTAAGGGCCTTTTACACGAGCAATTTTTCGCGGCAATCATTGAGTGTGAAAAGAGTTGCTTACATGGCACATGCACCTCGATGTAATATTATTCTCGCCTGAAGAAGTTGTAAGCAATAATAGCCGGGTGTTGCGCAACATGTTTAGCTCCCAGAAGGTGTTGTGTTGCAAGCCAAATCCAAGGGAGTCGGAAAATTAACCAGAGTTTTTTCGCATTGGCTGACCCACAACCCCACAGGAGGCGATTTCGAACATGGTGGCTTCAGAATGAGGTAGCTGCATGATATTTTTCCAAAACATTCTGTACATAGAGCCTCTATTGAAGTACATATCTGTGAGTAAAACTCCAAGAAACGCTTCCTAAAAAAATTATCAACTTTCAGAAAATGGGTAGTTTGACAAGCGTGTAAACCACACCTACAGCATTAGTTCATGTATCCTCCGCTAGGGATAATAAAGCGTTTTTCCTCTGAATCATATGAGATGAGCTCAGTTACCTATTTTGGTAAAGCTTGAGATGATGATATGCAGCTCTATCAAGGGAAACAATTTTGCCCTTGCTTTTTTTTTAGTAAAGTATTTAATGTTTTCTATCCCTAGCGGGGGAAAGATGAACTAATGCTGTAGGTGAGATTTAGACGTTTGAGGTATTTTGTCCTCACTCTGGAGAACCTTCTCCCAGCTATGACGCTGCGGGGTGGGTGCTAAGTCAGGGTTGAGGTGGGCAACTCAACTGCTCTAGGGAGAGAACCAAAAAATTATGCTTCATTGCTGTCATTGAAAAAAAAATTAATCTTAATTTTTAAAAGATCCTATACGCCATGAAGGTCAAAATTGCTCTATCTGTTCTCTAGCTCATCTATATTGTACAACAACGCTATTATAGCTTCGCATTATTTTGATGTAATACGAGGCAATTTTTCTAAACAATTATTCCTTTGTGTTGGTACAACTTTTCTAGTGTAATCTTTTAGGAGTTGCACAATTTGTTGTTCGAGTAAAGGGCCCTTTAAAATTGAAATATCAATATTTGGTGTTTGACTGAAATTCAGGTTTTAGCAATAGTATGTTTTATGAGAGGCTTATCTAGTAACTGCAGGTCAACTTGAATAGTTCATTGTCCCAATAAAGTGTGTTAGAAGAGTAGCGCCAAATTTTAAACTGTAATAAAAAACTCAATTTGATTTTTTTTATTATTATTATTTTTTTTTTATTTATTGAAAGACGTTCTGATTGAACTCCGATTTAAGTGTGAAAATCACTTCGGGCTGTGAAAATCAACTGGTCATTAAAATGTCACTCGCTGACAGGTTTCCAGATCGATGGTGGCAATGACGCTCCTGATTTCCTACTTGAAATTATCAAACGAATGAGGTTCGTTTAAATTTAGATTTGTGCGTAAATCTTTGACATTAACCGCCACTAGAAAAAAATTGAATGGGGTCAAGTTGCAGAACCATGCTGGCCACTCGAGAGTCCCTCGAAGCGAGATGATGGCAAGATGCTCCATCCTGCTGGAACCAAAATCGTTAGAATTCACCAATTTTGTCTAGTTGGGGCCAAAACCATTCAGAAATAATTTCCTTGTACCCCATTTACAGTTAACTCTTAGGACTCCAATACCGAGGTGTCACTGGAATGGTGACTTCCAAGGCTACTCCACTGAAAAATTGGAGCCTTTGTGTAATGCTCCAATACTGGTCTCTGACCGGCAGCGCCGATTCCTGATATAGCTCTTATACCGGTCTGGGACCGGCACGTCGTTTTTCGATCTTTTTTCCACAACCAATTACTATTACCACTCCCTTGAAATTTTTAAGGTATCTTGTATTGTTTTGCCACATCACACAGAATGAATCAGGTGTTCATATTGACACAGGTGACCTGGGAAAAAACGAAAATCTGGCTTCATATCCATCTCCAAATGTCACCATTTAGACTTGCGTCTCGCCGCCGAAAGACGAGCAGCCGGTGCTGCGGTCTAGCGGCATTTGTGAAAAGTACGCTTTACCTCGTTTTTACCGCTCATTCAAACATTATTATTCATTTAAAAATTTGACGGTTCTACTTTCCTGCCTTATTAAATTTGCTGTGAGGAGAAGAATACTGTTATTGAATTTATGAGTGACGAATCAAGCAGAATGGATTATTATAGTGGAGATTACCGCCTGCAGAACTTTTTTACGAACGTATTGCTAGGAAAATTTCGCCCAGAACGGTTGCAATTTTTTGATTCGCAGCTTCTTGGGCAAATTTTTACTGTAAAAGAACACACAAAAAACCCAGAAACAGCCGGATAGGGATAAAAATAGAAATTTTTCTTTCTCGTGAAAATTCTCAGTACAGGAATATAGTTTGTCTACTAAAACGCTGCAAATTATTACACAATTATTATTTTTCTATATTGATCACTCGTCTGCAAAGCCACCAACCGTCCAACATGACAACATGAAGAAAAACATCGGTCAGCTATAATTTGAAAGGAGATTGGGCCTCTTTTGCGATTTTCACTCGTGTTTCTGATTTATCGTACGTCCAACTCTTAAATTCTCGTAGGGAGCGAATGGTTTGTCCTACAAGGCTCCGCGTGGTCTCAAAAAATTCTATAGAATCTTAAATTGAAGAAAAACAATACTTTTACATCAAAATTTTTTGATTTAGGGCGTATATTCAAAATTTCAAAATTGATTTTGGAACCCTTAGAAGTGACCTACATCAACCAAAATCTTCGGGGCACAACTAGACCCCAAATAGAGCCTACATGCCAAATTTCATCAAAATCGGTCAATGCTAAGTGGCAAAAGTGCCGCGGATGGCGGACGGACTGCCAAATTTTTATTCGATTTTTGGATTCTACGTACCTTGAAACGTAAACTATCAAAATTTGATGTTTAGAATAGAAAATTTGTTTTCTTGGTCGATTGCAAAGGTTCATTATTGAAAATAATAAACCAAAAAGTTGGGATTAACATCAGAGAGAAAGGAAATTTAGTTAGGTAGGTACTTATAATAAAATCGTGGAGGTTTGAAATTTGTGCGAATCGAATAATTACGGTCGTCTAGTGCGAAATTTTCCGAACAGTACGTTCGTAAAAAGTTCCGCAGGCGGTAATCTCCACTATAATAATCCATTCTGCTTGATTCGTCGCTTCAAAACACAAGCATTCAATTACAAGTTTCTTCTCCTCACAGGCAGGAAAGTAGAACCGTCAAATTTTGAAATGAGCGATAAAAACGAGGTACCTACAGCGTACTTTTCAAAAATGCCGGTAGACCGCAGCAACGGCTGCTCGTTTTTCGGCGGCGAGACGCAAGTCACCATTTAGTACCTATAGATGGGCAAAAGGTTCACCAAGAAGAACGGCTCTGAGCGCTCCACTCATTCAAAGGAGCCGGATCTTTTCGACGGATCAGTGGCTCTTTTGAGCTATTATTTATTGTAGAGATGAAAAACGCTACAAATTGTTACACAACGGTTTATTTTAGTTCTGCCCGGAAATTTTAATTCGATTATTGGATTATACGCTACCTTGAATCCTAAACCATCAAATTTTGAGGGCGGGAGAGAATAATTTTTCTGTTGCTCGATTCCAATGGTTCATTATTGAAAATAATAACCCAAAAAGCGCTGTTGTTCAGTTAAGATGCTCAACAAATCCTTTAAAAATCAACGAAAAACAATAAATAAACACGATTAAGGCTAAAGGGGACGACAGTTGTGTGAGTGAGAGGGTGAATACCAAACTTATAATATAAGTTATCTATTATTATCTAGCTAATCTCTACAACCGGTCGACCGATTTTCATTTTTCAATACATTTTGGATTTGTCTCAACAAAACTAAACCAGCTGTCATGCAAAAATTTCAAAAAAATCCACCAAAAAAAAGTTGTCTTCTTATTTTGCCTATAAATATACTTTTGAGCGATTTTTCCCGCAAAAACGATTACAGCCGCCATTCTCAAAGATGTCAAGTAGCTCTCAAAATATCCCTCATAAATAAATATGGTAACAATCCGCCCGAAACAGAAAAATTTACAGTAACTATGTAGCTCAAATTTGAGGTTGAGGAGAGAGAGAGAAAAGGGTCGGCGGGTGACCAGGCTATGGCGAGGGGAGGTCTGCTCGTCCGGGGGGGGGGGGGGGTCGGCTACCAAGAGGTGTTTCCATGGTTACTGAAACGCGTCTCCCACCACGTCTCCCATTCACTGCCCGAGACATTTCCACGGACTCCGTTTGATTGACTTCCCGACTTGATTCCCAGCAGGAGCATAAAAAAGGCTCAAAAAAATTTGTTAGGGAGTTTGTCACTCAATAAAGAATGAAGGTACCTCATGTATTTCCATTCCATAATTAGGTACCTAAATCGTTCATGAAGATTTGCAACTCATTTTTTTTTTGAAAATTCACATGAAATAAAATAGGTTTTCAGTAGATTAGTACCTTCCTAGTTTTTATTAGTGTTCAGAAGGACTCAATAATTTTCGCACCGACAGATTCCATTCGTGTTCATGATATTCTTTGTGATGCAACCGTAAAACTTTATTTTTGTAGCCCGTCTTTCTGAATGAAAATTTTTATTATAGGTAGACTTTGTAGCGGTCCGAATTTGGGAAATATGAAGGATCTTGCAGGTCGAGTTGTACATAAGAATATGTAAAAAATTATCAAAGCACAAAGAATATGTTAGGTCGGTCATTAATTCCTGTTTAGTTATTGCTTATGCAGGAGCATAAAAAAGGCTCAAAAAAATTTGTCGGAGTTTGTGACTCAATAAAGAATGTAGGTAACTCACGTATTTCCATTCCATAATTAGGTACCTAAATCGTTCATGAAGATTTGCAACTCATTTTTTTTTGAAAATTCACATGAAATAAAATAGGTTTTCAGTAGATTAGTACCTTCCTAGTTTTTATTAGTGTTCAGAAGGACTCAATAATTTTCGCACCGACAGATTCCATTTATGGTCATGATATTCGTTGTGATGCAACCGTAAATCTTATTTTTGTAGTCCGACAATCTGAGTGAAAATGTTACTGTACGTAGAATTTGGGAAATATGAAGGATCTTGTAGGTCGAGTTTTACATACGAATGTGTACAATTTTCTTAGCACAAACAATATTTTAGGTACCTAGGTCTGTTTAGTAATTGCTTCCTAGTCTACCAAGGTAGCGGAAGCTTTGATTTCACTTTTGAAGGTTGGAAAAACAGTTCTTTTAATTTAATTTAAATTTCCACTCGCTTTTCAGACCTTTCTGAACGATTTTGGTTCCGTGTCTGTCTGTCTGTCATGAAATCCTTGTTACAGCCATAACTTCAACAATTTTTACCTTATTTCGATGCAATTTTCAGGAATTGTGCGGGTTGGCGTGTAGATGGTCCCTTATGAAAATCATCACCTTCGGACTGATAGTAGCCACTGCGCATGCGCAAACGTGAATTTCCTTGTAACGGCCATAACTTCCTCATTTTCTACCCGATTTCGATGACATTTTCACGGATTAGGTTGTAGATGGTCCCCAACTAAAATCAAGGCCTTAGAATTTACAGTAGCCTCTGCGCATGCGCAAACGTAAAATCCTTGTAACATCTATTATAGCTATAATAACACTTATACAGGGTGTCTACACTTTCGATGGGCATAACTTCAGGGTTCGATTCTACAAGGTATTTCCAACAAAAAATGTCTCATAGCAATTTTCTTTCAACCCACTCAAAATTCCTTTTTTTTCACTTTAAAGTTTTTCTTCGCGTTTTCGACCTTACGGCACTGATATGGTCATAACTACCTTATTTCTCCTGAAAATTCAAATCTGACTACACCGTTAGAAAGAGCGTTAAATTTCTAAGCTGCCTAGTGGAAAATCAAAATATTTCAGCAATAAAATAGTTTCAAAAAATCAAGTCAAAAAGCCAACTTTGAAAAAATTTTGAAACTTGACTTTCTTCGACCAAAGTTTTTACTCTAAATCCCTGCCCATTACGAAGGGTGCTCTTCGGAGAAAACATGCTCAAATTGTGAGCTTTTCAGCGGTCTATCAGTTTTTCTTTTTAACATTCAAATTGGAAGAGTAAATCAAGTTTGAATGTCAAAAAACGTGTGTTTTACATGCAAATCCAGTGTTTTAAGCAGTTTATGGTCCCCCTCGACCTCAAGATGGCTTGACGATTTTGATATCATTTCCTATGTAATTTTTTACGCTGAATAAAATAGTGATACTTCCGAATGGTCCCGAATGCTAAAAAGTGGATTTTTCGAAGAAAACCTTCGTTTTTCGTACATAAAATACGCATTGTTCGTAGATAAAGTCTTGAGCATGAAGTAACACCTTTGAACTCAACAAAAACTTCAATCAGCTAGAAATTCAGTGTTTTTGTTGAGTTCAAAGGTGTTACTTTCTGCTCAAGACTTTATCTACGAATAATGCGTATTTTATGTACGAAAAATGAAGGTTTTCTTTGAAAAATCCTATTTCTAGCCGTCAGAATCATTCGGAAGTATCACTATTGGATTCAGCATAAAAAAATACATAGGAAATGATACCAAACTCGACAAGCCGTCTTGAGGTCGAGGGGGACCATAAACCGCTTAAAACACTGGATTTGCATGTAAAACACACGTTTTTTGACTTTTGAGTCTTTGAGTTTTTTTTACTCTTCCAATTTGAATGTTAAAAAGAAAAATTGATAGACCGTTGGAAAGCTGACGATTTGAGCATGTTTTCTCCGAAGAGCGCCCATCGAAATGGGCAGGAATTTAGAGTGAAAACTTTGGTCGAAGAAAGTCAAGTTTCGAAAATTTTTTAAAGTCGGCTTTTTGACTTGATTTTTTGAAACAATTTTATTGCTGAAATATTTTGATTTTGCAGTAGGTAGCTTAGGAATTTAACGCTCTTTCTAATGGTGTAGTCAGAATCGAATTTTCAGGAGAAATAAGGTAGTTATGACCATATCAGTGCCGTAAGGTCGAAAACGCGAAGAAAAACTTTAAAGTGAAAAAAAAGGAATTTTGAGTGGGTTAAAAGAAAATTGCTATGAGACATTTTTTGTTGGAAATACCTTGTAGAATCGAACCCTGAAGTTATGCCCATCGAAAGTGTAGACACCCTGTATAATAACACTTATATTTTTCTTCCGAATTTGATGAAATTTTCTAGGATTGTCCAGATTAGCGTGTAGATGGTCGCCTATGAGGGTAGTGAAAGGTACTTAGAGATTGGTGTTTTGAGATTAACTACTATGCATCTAATCATCTATATAATCGGGTAATGGATACGAGGAAGCTATGTGCCACACCCACTTGGCAGACGTTTTTTGTGCTTGTAATTGTTGAATCCCATTTGTGAAGTGAAGTGTAGTTATATGGGATAAGTACCGAGTTTTCGAATGTTTAGTATCTATCTAGATTACTACTTACTATTTCCCTAATATTTGTAAATCCGGCTGCAGTGATGGGTATTGAGCACTACTAATCCGATTTTCTCTTTCTGTTTACATCCGTTTGACCTAAAAAGGCACAAGGCCTTCTCCGAAAACATGAGGTGGGGGTTTCATTGTATTGGTTACAATGCTAAATGAAAATTTACATTTTGGAGAACATTTTTTCAGCCTTGAAAAGTGTAAAAAAATTCACAATCGTATTTATGTTTGCCAATTCAGAAAATATCAAAACGAAAGTGTTGATCTAGCTTGTGTTCCTGGTGATAAAATTTATCAAAATACTATAAACTAGGGAAGGCACAATACAACCTCCTGTTATATTGTCATTCAAAATATATATAGCCTATCTACGGGTATAGGAATCATTGAAGAGTGAGCAACGTAATAGAGAAGCTGAGATGAATGGTCGCTCGAAGTTCACTAGTGTCTGCGCGGTGGTTGGGCGGGCGGGCGGGATTAGCTCCTAGAAAATGTGGGGTTACCCTACAAAAAAAATGTCTGCCAAGTGAGTGTGGCACATGGCTTCCCCGTATCCGTTTCCCGATTGTATAGATGATCCGATGCATAGTAGTTATTCTAAAACATCAATCTCTAAGTAACTTGCACTACTCTCATAGGAGACCATCTTCACGCCAACCCGCACAAGCCTTGAAAATTTCATCGAAATCGGATGAGAAATGCCTAGAAGTTATAGCTGTGGCAAGGATTTCATGACAGACACCCGGACTAACAGACATGCAAGTCTATCTTGGTAGACTCTGAAGCATAAGTCCAAGAATCGGGTTGGCAGTTTACAAGAAACTAAAAAAGTGGATGAATTTTTGTTTTTCAGTAAAGTAGTGATAATGAATAATTCGAGTTTTATATTCGGTAGATACCTACTAGGAAATCGTGAAATCTACATAAATAGGAGCGAATTCACAATCGTATTTATGTTTGCCAATTCAGAAAATATCAAAACGAAAGTGTTGATCTAGCTTGTGTTCCTGGTGATAAAATTTATCAAAATACTATAAACTAGGGAAGGCACAATACAACCTCCTGTTATATTGTCATTCAAAATATATATAGCCTATCTACGGGTATAGGAATCATTGAAGAGTGAGCAACGTAATAGAGAAGCAGCTTCTCATTCATCTCAGCTGCTGAGATGAATGGTCGCTCGAAGTTCACTAGTGTCTGCGCGGTGGTTGGGCGGGCGGGCGGGATTAGCTCCTAGAAAATGTGGGGTTACCCTACAAATTCCATCTAGTCTTGCCGGGCCACGTTTTTTAGTCCAATTTTTCGCTTTCGGCCTCTAATTTTCACACAAATTGTTTTGTGATAATTCCAACATATAGTAAGATAGTTTCCAAACACCGGATGTATTCAAATTTTTGAATTAAAAACATACTTCAATATACTTTATACAAACTATATATACTTATACAAACTATATACATATACTTTATACAAACTATATACAAACATACTTCAATTATCAAATGAAACTTTGAAAAAATATTTTAAAAAATTTTTTTTTGTTGGTAATATGTTTTTTGTTTTTTTACTTTATACAAACTATATACAAACATACTTCAATTATCAAATGAAACTTTGAAAAAATATTTTTAAAAAATTTTTTTTTGTTGGTAATATGTTAGATGATGGCTTGTAAGATTTTCTTGTTCTGATAACATTCATATGGTTAGATTTGAAAATAACGATTTTTCAAGCTTGTATAAACTGGATGAAAGTATGGGGCGACACTAGTGCCATCTCTCATTTCAGAATCATACTAGACCCCCGTCCCCTTTAGCCTTAAAGCAATGAATAAGTAAGACTTAAAAATACAGTTTTTTGGTAAAATATTTATTTATATGAAATCTGCATTTTTTTATGCCTTTAATGACAAACCCACAATTAAAAAAAACAACGAAACAAATTTCTTAGTAGGTATAATATAACATTTTGATGTTATATCATGTTATTCAACTAAGAAAATTAAGGTAACGAAGGTGAAAGAGAATAAACGAACCAATAAGTACGTAAGCTTCAATATTGGTAAGATAAGGATGTGCTTTTGCTTGCCTTTTGAACTTGTATCAGAAAGCTCCTCACAAAAAATCATGATGTAAAAATCAAACGGAGAAAAAACAACGGAAAGAATCAGAAAGTGGGTCACAGAAAACACTGGAAAAATACGGTAAAGTTTACGACCAAAAATACAATAATGCATTAGTGGTGGTACGATACAATTCCGCAGAATTGTATTATTTGATCGATTTATATCGTATTTTGAATTATTGTATGGGTTGGCAACAGTGAGCTGAAGAAAAGGAAGTCCGAATTTTCCCGAGCTCTAGCGATCTCAAAAGAACCGAAGATGGAAGAGCCGCCATTCATTTATTTTGACTGGATCTCTAAAGATCCAAAGATCGAAGAACTGCGATTCATTTATCATTTTTACTGTTCCGCAGTTCACCCGCTCTTTTGAAAACCGATCTTCACTGAACACTACCAGTACTGAGCTCAAAAGATCCGAAGAGCCACGGTTCATTTTTACTGACCCGTGGTTCACTCGCTCTTCTGAAAGAGTCGGCTCAAAGAGCCGGTTCTTTATTGAGCGACCCATCTCTACCATTTAGTATTCCCAATTCCTACTTTATGGAATTAGTGAGCATGGATGATGAGGCTATTGAGCACCGTTTGTAAGAGATGGAAGAGCGAGAGTTTATTGCATCAGAAAATTCCATACCCAGCATAACTACAAATCATCACTAAACCTTCCTATGTTTCTGGATCCTTTTAACACATTCAATGCGGATGTCTTCATATGATACAAAAAGAACTCCCCCGCGTGCGGGCGTCTTCATATGATACACAGCTGCCAGTAGAGTGCTCCTCACTAAAAACGCTCGCATATCGTCATGAATGGCTCTAGAAGGACGGGAGTTGTCTTGTTCGCTTCATTAGATCACCAGGAACCCACTAGAGTTCGCCGTTTTCACCTATCGAGTCAGGAACAACCACCATCTCAGTTGAAAGTGTGATAAGGGATCCAGGCCATCTGCACACGTTCCCGCCACAGCGCTTGGCCGCGTTTCCAGATACGCGTATATTCTTATTAAACGTTTTCAAAGGTTGCTAAGTTTTTTCTATTTAATTAGCATTTGAAAAAAGCCATAATAGAAGAGGTAGGTAATTCGATGTTGAACAAAAACGCTGAAACACTTGCAGAGCTGCTGAAGTGGTCAAGATTAGAAGATGGTGGAGTAGGCCGGGAAAGCGACTCGCTGGTCAGGTACCGGCATTGGATTATTGGGACAGCCTCCCTTCTTCATTTCGGAGTGCTAAGGGTTAAGGCATTTCCGTTTTGATCCATGAAAAAGTGGGGTCTGATAATTCCACCAGTCCACCGCCCACACCAAACTGTACAACTCCGTGAGTGCATTTCTTGTTGCTGAATCACCCTTGGATTCGGTACCCCCAATTTTGGTTGTAATGTACTCTGAGAAATGCAAGTGAGAATATTATTCTCATTTCACTTGCAGGAAGAAATTCGGTGTAGAGGTTCACAAAATCAATTAAACACAAACTAAGCAACTAAAGTTTAAGTTCAAGTTAAAGTTTAATCTTACCTAACACAAATCGGTATAGATGCTAAAAATGATGATACCATGGCTACCAACCTTCACAGGAAACGCCAAGTTTGAATTTGGTGCTACTTTTGGAACTCCCTATAATCATCCATCAAGTATCTTCTCGCCCTTCAACATATCCCTTATTGGAATTCCATGTTACTTACTTGGTTTTTATATTTTAGTGTCTACCAAAGCTGGGCGGCGATCAAAATCTGCAGTGAGTTGATAAATTCTATATTTATTCCGTTTCTTTACCTACCCTTTCATTTTCATGTTTCTGAAGTTGAATACCTGTGTCTGATGTAAGTTTTGGTAGACGGATACCTGAGTGGTGATACAAATATGACTGTTTGTAGGATCCTGGTTCCCGCCATACTGGAATCGGCATGACTACTGGACTCTATAGCACCTTGAGCAATCCTGATTTTAAAGTAAGTTTTGTTTTGGAATTGCTTTGGGAGCGTTAGTTAATTTACTAATGAATGTACTGAGATGGGTTGTCCCAATGCTGTTGCGCATTGGCCATGCATGACCACCATCAACATCCGGGTCATGACGCAAGATGCGGTGGAAATGTTTCTCAAGCCGCGTCCACACTTGCTTTCATTCAGCCGCTCCGAACCTTGCTCCGATCCTCTGGCGTGTTCGGGGCGGCAAACCTTCAAAGGAATGAGGATCCGTCTGATCGCTCCATTCGCGGTTTTTCATCTTGCATCGAAGAAATGTTCGGAATGGGGTGAGCTTTGTATTGGCAGAGCGGGGTTCGGAGCGCTGCAATGTTCGGGACAGAAGAGCGGAGCAGGCTCGGAGCAAGGTTCGGAGCGGCCAAATGTTGCAAGTGTGGATCCTGCTTTAGAGTTACTCTAGTTTAACATGTCTGCAGTGTATTCTGGTTACCACCTCACGCCTCCCACTTGCCTTACACCTGAACTAGTGGTCATTCTATACAAAGTGTGATTCTACAGGGTATTATCAACAAAAAATGTCTTAGCAATTTTGTTTTAACCCCTTGTTTTTGGTTTATTATTTTCAATAATAAACCTTTCGGAATCGACCAAGGAAAAAAAAAATTTCAACACCCCTCAAAATTTGATGGTTTACGTTTCAAGGTACGTAGAATCCAAAAATCGGATAAAAATTTGGTCGTCCGTACCCCGTACGCGGCACTTATGCCACTTAGCACTGACCGATTTTGATGAAATTTGGTATGTTGGCTCCTTCTGGGGTCTAGTTGTGCCCCAAAGATTTTGGCTGAGGTAGGTCACTTCTAAGGGTTCCAAAATCAATTTTGAAATTTTGAAAACGCCCTAACTCAAAACATTTCGATATAAAGGTATTGTTTTTCCTTCAATTTAAGATTCTATAGAATTTTTAGAATTTTATGAGACCACGCGGAGCTCTGTAGGACAAACCGTTCGCTCACTACGAGAATTTAAAGTTAGGACGTACGATAAATAAGAAACACGAGCGTGAATCGCAAAAGAGGCCTAATCTCCGTTCAAATTAAAGCTGACCGAAATGCGATCGATGTTTTTCTTCATGTTGGATGGTTGGTGGCTTTGCAGACGAGTGATCTATACATTGTGTAATAATTTGTAGCGTTTTTCTGTTTTTTTTTCATTTGAAGAATTTTTTCGAGTTTTCAACCTTACGCCATTAAAACTGCCATAATCCCTGTTTTTTTTTCTACTTAAAACAATTTATTTTTGAAGCAATCACATAAGGACTTTTGTGGTTTCGTCAATATGATGAATGAAGGAAAGCACACTTGGACTTTCTGATTTCATGATATCAGGCATACTCAGAAGCAGAGGCAGAGCCCGTATTTCCTGATCAGACTGTGTCCGTTAGTCTCTGAGTAGAGGAAGCGGTGATCCGTCTTCAAGGCCCAGACTTCTGAGGGATTGTGGCACCTTGACTCCTTTCGCGTTCCTCGTAGTTGAAGTGAAACAGCTCGGATGACTGCGTTCTTTACTCGTACCCGTCCTGCTACGTACGCTGTCGCTTGCTCCACTTGTCAGTCAGTATATCCACAAGTCGCTTGTCAGTCAGTATATCCACGAAGATCCTCTGTTGCAGTGTCGTACTTAACGTGCTTCAATCTCGCGGCTGACTCAGCTATATCAGACCGCTCCCGGGTGGAGTAGGAAGTGGCGTCAGCGTTAATAACGCGGTAAATCCAAATTTGAAGATATCGTCGAAAATAGCGCCAAATTTCCAATATACCTTGTACAAAACCAAAATCTTTTAGCTATCAAACATTTCTAAAAATATCAAAGTTTGCGTTTTGGCTTGATTTTTTTAAAATGTTTTATCGCTGAAAGATTTTGGTTTTGCACATTTTGATATTTTTTATTTATTTATTTTATTTTTTGTTGATATTCTTGAATTTGAATTTACTTGAAAATGAAAGGAGTAATGGTAGTTTTAATGACGTAAGGTCGAAAACACTAAGTAAATCTTTAAATTGAATAACTTGAAAAGAAAAGGTTAAAACAAAATTTGTTAGAAATACCTTGTAGAATCCAAAGTTATGCCCAACTTAAGTGTAGACACCCTGTAAAGGCACTGCCTTTCAAGTTCGTTCAGTCCAAAACGTAGTTTCTCTCGTAAACATGGATGTTTGTATTTACAGACACCAATGCAGATTTCCTCGGACAGATTTCGCTTTAATATCGCCACAGTCACGCTTCACCCGAGCAAGGCTACTGATGGTACTAGCACTACTGCTCTATTAAGAAAACCTAAGGTCGGAGAGACTGCCATCTCGATGGGTGGTAGCCCTCTTCTGGTTCCCAGCGACCACGTTGCCGTCCCCAGCATTACAGTGCCACTGACTGATGGAAGGGTAAGTCCCCAAAGTTTGAAAGAATTTGGCTATTTTTATTTCCAGAATGAATTATCCCTGCCTGAATTACCTGATTTCCATTTAAGCGATTCCTTTCAGATTTTTTATCTGACCATATAAAAACACGTTACACGCTCATTAGGTGATTGAAATGCAACGATTTGTACCTGATTAGAAACCATCAGTTGAACTGGGCAAAAACCTAATTAAGGGAGTAAAAATCGTGATATTTGGAGATCGGATGATACGATTATTAAATAATCGTATCATCCGATCTGTAAATATCACGATTTTTACTCCCTTAATTAGGAGAGTAATTTAGAGAGAAATTTCACCAAATTTTGGTGCATGTGTCACATTAAAAGTGAAAATGCCCTTGCTTCCATAGCTATGGAGTCCATGGATACCATAAATACCACCAGATAGTAACATCAGATGTGAAGATTCTTCACTCTTCTACTTCCTAATTTTATTTTATTATTATTATAATTGTTTTCACTTAATTTGTGTCTATGATGTAACACAGCGTATCAGATTTTTACAAATGAAGACCACAGGGGAAGAACGCACCAAGTCGATATTTTGCGAAAAATAGGTTATGACGGTTTCTTATAGATTTTCTCACGGCGGACTCGATGGTGACAACCAAAATGGGCAAAAACGATCCAATATCAGAGAAAAATGCGAGAAACGAAACACCGTACAGGGGAAGAACGCACCAAGCCGAGCGCAACCGGGGAAGAACGTGCCAACTTTCAGGCTCCCTACTCCCATTCCCCTACCTGATGGATCTCTGTGATTCACGCATTCATGTGGTTTTCCTGGGTTTCACAGTATTATTTTCGATTGTTAGCGGCGATCATTATTATTTTCTTCATACCAATAAGTTTATTTGAGGAAGATACTAGTGTTTGTTTTCTTGAAAACGGTGAAAATGTTTTTGTTTTTGTTAGCGAAAACTGTTTTGTTTTCGTGGAAGTGAATATGAAACAGGAAAGCGAGGAAGATGGGATTAATCTTGTTACCACCAAGAAGAGAAAATCTACTGGAAGGATGCGAGATGTGGCTCAGTCCTATTTCAAGAAGTTGAAGATCAAAAAATGAAAATACGTGTCTTGAGTTTTTTGGTAATTTTTTCAGAACAAAGGGTTTTCCTTGATTTTTAAAATACAAACATCAGTTTCCTCAAATTTCATTAAACGAACAACTTTTTCAAAATCAATGTTAATGTCCTTAATTTTTTTTGTAATACCTACTCCTTTTTTGCAAGAACAAAAATGAATTTCCTGGATTTTATTCTATTAAAATATTTTGCAAAAATATTCTGCTTCTTCGTGAGTGAACTTTTGAAAATACCAAATCATTATACATATTATTAAAATGTCACGAAACCGTTATGCCCTGATAAAGAGAGAAATCTTATGGTAGGATACTATGAATAAAACCAGCAATACACGTTCATGGTGCGTTCTTCCTCTGTACAGATGGACCTTTGCAACTTTGGATAGCAATATGGAGTTTTAAAATACTTTTTGCAGTAGTTTTGATTATACCACCGCATTCTACAGTACGCTGAGATACAAATTCCATTTTTTTTTTAAATTGTATCGACCAAATTCGAACTAATATTGGGTTTTTGCCGGAAAAAGTGATATCCTGAAAAGTTTACAAAATGGGACATGGTGCGTTCTTCCCCTGTAGTCTTTAAATACTGTTTGTCGAAAAAAATTTGTTTCAATGAGGAATTTCACCATGTCGGAATTTCCTGTTTTTGACCCCAAAATCGGATTCAGCACCTCGAAAAACCCCCTACGGCAAACTTTCAGCCCGAACTTCCTAATTTACGAATAAACAAAACTGTGTAGAAAATATGAACGTTTTAAAATAACTGGGAGGATGACGTCAACCAGCAATAGAGATCGTGAAATCTCATTTCGTATAGTCCTAGGAGGCAACATTTCACAAAACCAGTAAAGATCGAAATCGAAGAACTGAAGAGAAAAAAATAAAAAAGCAAGATGGAGAAAATGAGGTTTTCCCCGTTTTTGTTTGACAACTTTCCTCTTAGATAACACGATTTCGTCGTTCCATCCAACAAGGGGAGGGGATGGCGATCCGATCAGCCAATCGGCGAGCGTTTCTGCTTCACGTTGAAGCAGTTGCTTCAGTGCTTCACGTTTTGAAATCATAAATTTTGATTATCTCCCAAAAATAACAGGAGACTTATTTTCCAAAATCAACCCAATTTCCATCTATCCCACACCATTAACTATTCAGGAAAAATGCAAACAGAATTCGACGAAATTCCTCATTATTTATTCCTCGTTTTCTATTCAAAATTGTTTGGTCCCTATTTACCCACATGATCAGCTACCTCTTCGCATTTCTGCCAATTCACTTCCTTAGCTCAGCGGTCCAAGCTCCAACTCAGAAGTGTAAATATAGTTTAGTCGGAACGATAGGAGATCGATCCCCGGTCAAGGGAAGTTAATTTTTGATGACTCAACACACCTACTCACGCTCCAATAATTTATTTCCAGGTTTTCAACGTCTTAGGGAATAGTTCCCAAGCCGTCAAAGAACAGTTGCGGAGCGGATTGGATGCAGAAACCGTCGAAAAACTCAAAGACCTAAAAGATTTCATTAACCAGTTGGTTCCGTAATGTGTGTTTATAATAACCTTAACTAATTAAAATTAACTAATTAACTAATAATAATTATAAATTTCCTTTTTTAAGGGTAGACGACACAGATTAAGGAACCAACCATTTCCATTTTTAACTCAAAGACATAAAAGATTTCATTAACCAGTTGGTTCCTTAATGTGTGTTTATAATAACCTTAACCCACTTGTTTATAATCATTATAAATTTCCATTTTCAAGCTAGTTAATTTTAAGTAAGTTAATTATTAAGCTAGTTTTTTTTTTTAAGGGTAGACAACACACCAAAGGTAAGGAACCAACTGGTTAATGAAATCTTTTATATCTTTGAGTTAAAAATGGAAATGGTTGGTTCCTTAATCTGTGTCGTCTACCCTTACTGCATGAAGATTGTTTAATGATTTTGTTTAATAAACTATTATGTGCAAACACGTTTTCTTGCTACTCCTGGATATCATCTTGTGTAGGGCTTACAATTTCCCGCACTTTTCCTTGCGGAGTTTTGCCACTTGACGAATCAAGGGGAAGACGCATAAATCAAATTTAGCATGACGTTATTGATGAATCGTCTATTGTGATTTATCAAGTTGGCTAAGCTCGAATTCATCCAAAAGCAACGTTAATTTTGATTGGATGCTACAATAATGGGGAATTTGCCTCAATTTTAGATTCTGGAATTTCAAGTCAAATTCTATAATAGGGCCCTAGAATAACGTCTAACACCAGGAATACCCAAGGAAAAAAAATTACCATAGAAGAAAATGCCTAACAAGCGAAGCCTCTGCCAGAAAACACCGCAAAAATCGAGGAATATTGTTCATTTCCAGAGGTAGCGCTACCTCAGAGGGGCACGGCTCCTTCTATGAAGTCAGATTGGTCAGAAAATCCGTTACGTTGCAACTCCATGCCCCCATGAACAGACTGCCGCTTCTTTTAAAATTTCCATCTTCCTAAAATTGTCTAAATTTTTTGGATGCTTTTTCGAGCAGCACACTATAGTTTTCTTCCATATCAGTGAACCCTTTCAAAAAAAAAAAAAAAAAAAATGTGAGGCAAATTCCCTATTCAAGAAACATGGAACATGCTTTAGCCAGCAAGGCCTTATTCTGTTTAATTATATTTTTTCATTTAAAAGAATGCGATCGAACCTACTCTGCTATTAAAAAATCAGTCTTCAGATAGGCAGGTATTTTAATGGAAGTATCGCATAGGTTACACGATAGTTCCGTATCAACGACTCAATCATCAAATAATAATCAATATCAACGAAGCAAAATTTCGACTCGATACTGTTCCCAAAAAACGTAACACTTTTTGCCAGTTAGGTCAAGGCTAAAGCATGTTCCATGCTGAAATACCCTACTAAAAATTAATTGAAACCAAAACATACATCGGTATTTTTGCGAGAAAAATCGATGTTTCTGAGTCGACTCGAGAGAGATACTGTTTCAAACCGTCAAAACCGACTCAAATGTTTAGTACGGTAAATATTGAAAATATCTCAGAAATCCGTTCGGTAATAGTGCATAATTTCTTCTTTTCTTTTGAAAATAAAAATAAAAAATTGAGGCAAATTTTCCATTGAGACATGCCGATGATTGATGAAGCAAATTTAGATGAGTCTGCCTTTCACCAGGTTTTTTGGAACCTGCCCAGCCGTTCCAAGGGTAAATGGAGGGGGGGGGGAGTCACGATCGTTCTTATTTATAATTTTACAAAAACACAACCTATTCGTTGAGAGAAGTAGCAAAAGGGTCATTTTCCTGGAAAGGTACAATCGGTATCCCAAGATTTCAGAAAACTTAAAGTTCGACTCAAGTTCTGTCAAAAATCAGGGATTACCTCACACCATACTGATTGAATTTCGACGAAAGAACACACAGTGGGACGCTTAATTAATTAATTAAAAATTAAAGAAGAAAACCTATCGAAAGAAACCTATAGGCGTGGTTTCCGCATAAAGGAGAATACTCGGAACTCCACCTCCATGAGTAGCAAGAACTGGGAGTTATTCCAAAAATTGAACCAGGGCGGGACGCAGGTGTAGAAAAGGGTTAAACCAACGTGGAACACGGTTTTTCAAGTCTACCTAGAAACCTCCGAAAGTAACCAAGTAATCTCAATTTATCGGTTTTTCGAGCCAAAACTTGGTACCAGGGGATTTTTACGGATGCTGAATACAGTTTTGAGGCCAAAAAATGTAAAAATTTTAAATTGCAACGGAAAATTCAAATTAAATTGTTAACAACTTGAAAAAAGTCTTTCATCTCTCCAAAAGTCACCATCACCGGCAGATGAAAGACTCAAAAACAGACACAAAATTCATGGGTGGCACTTAGGTTTTTCAGCTTTTCCCGCGTTCTGGTGCTGTTCTGCTTAAGTGTAACCATATCGCTGGAACCAGCTCGGTAGAAACAAGAACTAGAAACCAAAAAGAAAAAATAATATCGATTTCTTACCGTTTCACAGAGGGTAGATGAAAGACAGACAGTGACTGTGACACCACAATTTTGCAACTGACTCCACTTGTGCACGCTTCCACACAGAAGGAATACGTTTCCCGCCGCTTTCTTTGATAACCTAACGACTAACCTCACCTCTTACAGAGGTAGTAAAACCGCGGGAAACGATAAAAAGCTGCCAAAATACGAAAACACTAAAAAGGCAGATTAAAGACAAAAACCTCCGGACAAGCACATTTTATCCTCCTGCTCGCTTTATTTGCCTCTGAAAAAAATCTGCAAATCCATTTTTTTCATGTCCAGGTATATGCAATAAAGAATCACAACAAATTCAGGCCGCTGCTTTCATAGGTGAGTCATAGTGTTCAAGCAAAGTTGACTACCTAGGGGTCCGGACATGGCAGATTACTGGACATTTAGCAGTTTAAACTTTAATTTCTATATTTTAGCGTGAATAAGTGCATGTTTTATTGATTGCCTGAAGTAGAACAAAGTTGATAGGTTATGGAGAATTTTTTTTTTGACACCCAAATCATAAATGTGCATTCGGAATCTTCTCTGGACAACGATTCGCCCTTTCTGGGAAAATGACCCAAAAGTGATTTGTATTAACAAAAAATTTGAAATGTTTTTTTTTTTCCTTTATTGGCCTCACATTTAAACTGTATTTAGCCATAAAATATAATTATTTTCTAGAGTTCAATGTTCGAGATTTTAATGAATTTAACTGTAGCTATAAACGTATTTTTATTGTCCAGTAAGCACTGCACTCTCGTAGAAAATTCGATGTTTTTTTGGATGAGCTCCTCCATTAATGAGGAATTTCACCATGTCGGAATTTCCTATTTTTGACCCCAAAATCGGATTCAGCACCTCTAAAAACCCCTTAAGGCATACTTTCAGCTCGAACTTCCTAATTTACGAATAAACAAAACAGTGTAGAAAATACGAATGTTTAAAAAAACTGGGAAAATGACGTCATGCTGGAATAGTTCATTTATGGCCGCTTGAAGTGCTGAGATCGAGAAATCCATAGTCCCCAGATGCAAAATTTCATGAAACAGTAAAGTTCGAAATCGAAAAACTGAAGAAAAAAATAGAAAAAGCGAGATGGGGAAAATTAGGTTTCCTCTGTTTTTGTTTGATAACTTTTCTCTTAGAAAACACGATTTCGTCGTCCCAGGGGTAACACTGGGAGGAGACGGCGATGCGAACAGCCCAATCAGCGAGCGTTCCCGCTGCACGTCTGTTTTCCCGGTTAGGTTTGAAATTAAAAATTTTGATTGTCTCCAAAAATAACAGAAGACTTATTTTCCTAAATCAGCCCGATTTTAATCTATTCCACACCATTAACTATTCAGGAAAAATGCAAACAGAAATCGGTGAAATTCCTCATTGTATTCTTGGCTGCTGTAAACTGGGGCATTTGAAGAGAATGTGATTTGAGTCTCCCTCTGGTTCGTCGCAGCTTAAGCAGTTAGGGTTGTCCAAAATTCTTACTTTGTAGAGATGGGAGGGGAGCCTGTGGTGGTTGAATCGAAGCCTAGAGATAATTTGAATAAAATTCCTATGAAATGTAGTAGTTGGAGTACCTACTAAAATTTATAAGTTCCTCAATTTCGACAGGGGGGGTTCCTTTGATCAGTTATGGAAAACAATCACACAATGGTACCTCAGGGTGGTACAAAAACAACAACATAACATCATGTGAAGTTTATTTGAAATTGTCATTGAACATTTCATAATTAAGTACTTACTTTGATGACAACATCATTCTAAGAATATTACCTACGCAATATAAAAATCAATAGTGTAAAAGAAATTAGATCTTCATTATCACAAATAGATCTTACAACCATCATGGAGAAGTAGATAAAAACGTCAGTAACCTAGGTTTAAGTACAACAGCTGTGATTTTGCGAGCATCCTCAGGTATTCAAACAAAAAGGCCCTCAAGTGAGATTCGTCAGAAAAAAAATCCCTTCGTGGAGTTGAATAAAATAAAATATTTCCAGGAATATTAAGAATCAATAGTAAGTACATAATAATCATAATCTAGGTATTTGTGTCCCACCTTCCTGGTTTGGTCCGGCAGCCATTTTTTTTTATTAGGTTTTTTTAATAAACAGCTCTCAATTGACCCCAAGAAAAGGTAAGTGACTGCAGCATTTAAAGTCAATTGCCAATGACTGTATCACATTTTGAGTTTTCACAAAACTTAGTTCACATTTGTGTTCTCCGCAGATGATGGAGTATTTTTGTACTTGCTGTTTCGTTTTTCACGTATCTACTCCCGAACGTGAAGAGGTTTTTTTGGCTAAAGAAGCCAGTTTTTGACGTTTCCAAAAATCGGTTGTCTTTTTTTAGGTATGTGAAGAAAATATATACTACATAGAGGATAACCTAAGAGTTGGTGGAATTAGCTATTGTCTCTCTTCTTCCACCCAAGGCAGCAAATAACATTGATAATACTCGTGCAACACAACATTAAAACTTGTAAAGAAGAATCAAGTTGGGACAACTATCCACTACGTCATTTGTTCGTATTTGAATAGTTTGGCTTGTTTTTCTACATTACTCAATATCACAATGTACGAAGCAGCCAACTTTTCAAATTCCAACTGGCGTCTGTATCCAGTAGAATACTGATAAAATGGGACAGCGGTGTGGCTACGGTCGTTGGGGAGTCGTTGTTTGTCGGTGGACTTTGGACCGACCTCTGCGGAGATCGTGGGTTCAAGGCTCATTGCCAGGGCTCACATCGCCCCCCTCGTCCCAACGCAGACCAGTGAGGCGATGGGAAGCCATGAGCGAAATCATCAGAACAAATTCTGATCTTCCCTTTGGAAGACAGCTGATGACATCTGCAATGCCAGGAATGGCAGTCGGACGAAAATCCAACCTTAAATGGTTGTTTACTTTACTTACTTTTTACTGATAAATATTAAATAATTTTTATATGTAGCCGCCCCCACAGATAGTCTAGACCTATCCCGAGTAGGGATCGTCATGCCAAGAACCCTGGAAGAAGAGTGTGAGGGCCCTGGGTTCTCCCTAGATACTTCTTCAATCGTCAGTCAGGTTCAGGACGAGCCAGTGAACTGACTGCAAGGGGAGTTTCGGCGGTCTTGTACTATCTAGGGCTATGTAATCGATTTATGATCCTGACACCCAACTGGAAGAAGAGGAAATACCGGAGAATGGAATAAGAGCTATCCCATCCCCATCATCAGAAGTTGGGGGTCAGGATCATAAATCACTCGTCTATGAAGAAACAACTGTATTCAACAATAACTTGGCTCAAGACATTACATAGCTCTAGATCTCTAGATAGTACAAGACCGCCGAAACTCCCCTTGCGGTCAGTTCACTGGCTCGTCCTGAACCTGACTGATGATTGAAGAAGTATCTAGGGAGAACCCAGGGCCCTCACACTCTTCTTCCAGGGTGCTTGGCATGACGATCCCTACTCGGGATAGGTCTAGACTATCTGTGGGGGCAGCTACATATAATACATTGAAAATATGAATTGAATAATAAAACATTTGGTCTGTTATGGGGTAGATTGTCCCAAAGTGGTAATGTTGGGATTTTGTTTCTTATTTGATCTAGATCTATTTATCAATAAATTACAAAATATATGAATATAAAAAATATACATATATAAGGGAAACGAGATTTGAAATTGATTAGGAGATAAGGACTTAAAACCCGCCAAAGTAACCTTGTCAACTTAGCGTCACGTTTAAGTCACTATAGGAGTTCACTTCTTCATGATTTCACTGAGATCTGAAAACATTCTGTGGAAAGGTTAGCATCTGCGGGTACTCGCACTAACCGCTCTTTTCCCCTGTTAACATTTCAACAAAACAGGAAGTACAAAAATACTCCAATTATTCTTACTCCTCCCACATCACCCTTTTAGGAACTGATCAGTTTTCTTCTCAACATTTTTCCATGACTCTGCTGTAATCTATTCTTTCAATTAATATATTCGCAATTTCGCAACAACAAAGGTTTTTTTTATTTATCCGTTCTTATTTCTCTAGGTTATGGTTGTTGAAACATTTTCAATACTGAATCTTTGGAATTGAGAAAGAAAAACATTGTAACCTCAAAATTTGATGGACTACATTTCGAGGCTGACCACCAACATAACCAATAAAAACGTATAAAGAGAGATTTTTCAGAACAACATCAGCTCAATGAGCCCAATAATATCAACCTAGAGCGCGCAATCACGTTGCTAACCACCCCCAGCAATCTGTTGCCATTGATGTCCCAAGTGATGCAAAGTACTTACTAGTAACCACGCTTTCTTTATGTTATGTTGCCTTAATAACATATGACAGTTGAAAATTTAAAAAAATTTACTGTTAAAAAATCTAAGGGTTATTCACGGGCCCAGCCTTGTTTATGGATTCTAAATGGACCAAAATTGGCAGCTAGATTGTCACCAATATTGTCAACGTTTCATCAAGATCACGGGTTCAGGGGATACTGCGCTTTGTGAAATGGTTACTCGGGAACGATATTGGCGTGCAAAAACTCGCTATCATATTGAGAGGCTAGCTATATCGTTACCTGATTAGAGTAGGTATCCCGAGAAAGCACATCCGCATGGTCAGGATGACTATTAAACAGACTGAATGTCGGGTGAAGGTGATGGACTCTTTAGCAGAAAGCTTCCCAGTAACCACAGGCCTTAGACAGGGAGATCCTTTATAAACCACGCTCTTCAACTTCGTTTTAGAAACTCCCTTCACATACGCACGAACCCTGGGGGAACTATATATTCCAGACTAACCCATCACCTTGCTTACGCGGATGACATGGACATCATGGCTAGGACTATCCCTGCTCTATCTGGAGCTGTTGAGGAATTCAAGAGAGCTGCACATGTGAGAGTTTTACAAATAAATGAAGAAAACCCCGTTTACGTGAAGGCATCATAGAATCCATCTAGTCAGCATGCCTCCTTCGGTGTTAAAGGCCACAATTTCCCAACTAGCGACCAATTCAAATACTTAGGTGCCATAATCACGAGCAATAACAATGTAACGGCAGAGATTAAAGCCCGTATAGCAGCAGGAAGTAGATGTTTCTGGGCTGTACAAAAAACATTCAAGTTCCAGGGCCTATCTCGCAGATCGAAACTTATAGTTTATAAAACTGTAATACGCCCGTGGTGACCTGGTGCTTACAGCTGCCAGCGAACGTCTCTTGAATGGGGTATTTCAGTCAATTTTTTTTTTCAAAAGAGTATGGCTCAGGAATAACAGTAATCGGGTCTGTTCGTCGAGAAAATGTTTTTAAAAAATCAGAGAAGCTGAGGAAAGTTGAAGATTTGAACGGCGTGACGTAGCTAGCCAACTGTCTTTGAAAAAAGTATCCATGCACAGAGAAGAAAAAATGAAACTCTTGGAGGACCTCTTGAATACTACAAAATACTACTCACACACGCGCGCGGCATAAGTGTGTGTGCGTTAAAGGAGGTCCGCCTTTTTTTCAAACGTGTGATCTCTTTAATTAATTTGTCTACAACATGTTATACTATCATTGGGCTTAGAGTTGGAGTACATAGGTTTTCAAGGGTGCTGAATCCAAATTTGAGGTCAAAAACCAGAATTTCCGACCAACCGAAATACCCCATTGGTGGGAGAGGAAGATTCTCCTTAAAATTTTCGGCCCTGTATGCATAAATGGTACCTAGGTGGAGAATCCGTGGAAATTTGGAACTTGGAAACCTGTATGGGGAGCCAGTTAAAGTGGCGATCATCAGGCGAGGTAGGCTTAGATGGTTGGGTCATGTGGAGAGGATGCCCCCAGATAGATACCCTCCTAATCTCATGTATGGAGCACCTGGTGGAAGAAGGCTGAGAGGCACCTGTCTCGGCTTGGTGTTCGACGATGGAGGAAGACTGTTGTTAAGAGGGCCCTAGTTCTAAGAGAACCGAAGCGCAGTATAAATAAATAAAATTGATAAATAAAAACTCTCTATTTATGATTCCCAAAGACATCGATAACACATTAGAATTCATTATTCTTTGTTTAAATTTTTTTTTTTTTACTAGAAGTTCGCAATTTTTGTTGAGCCTATTTTTTCAACAATTTTTTGAAATTGATTTTTAAGGCCCCTAATTAATTGGTGAATAGATTAGTCCGGATGAAAAAATCGTCAATTCCATTAATCGATTATTCGTTGATCGATACCCATCCCTAATCTACACGTCCTTGTGTTGAGATTTGTAAATGCAGATATCAGCCAGCCAATCTACTCCTGACTGCACGATCCTCCGTGCTACGCTCTGAAAGCGTTCACAGGGCATAACAGACCATGTTTACATGACAAACAAAGAGTATCTCTCCGTTATAAGTCAATACGAACTGACCAGAAGAGATGAAATGATGGCTTGCGACTTCATATATCCTTAACAAATAATGTTCGAAATTAAATTAACACTTTCAATGCGGGAGCCTCTAGCCGTCCAAGCCGACCGAGCGTCAACGTACAAGGGTTGCCTCGAAGGTATGACTGAAACTTGTGTTCAAACCTTCCAATCTGCTTCCGACGCTATCTAGCGTGAAGCCAGGAAGGTATTGAAAGAATTTTCCGCCCAACTGGCGCTTGTAACGGTTATTTCGGTAACTTACTAACCTTGGAATGCGATGAGTCAATGCAACGGGCTCAGTCTACCCGAGTAGACGGCAGTGGGCTGGGGAAGACTCTCCGTCTACCCGGGTAGACGCCCGCACTGAAAGTGTTAATGTGTTTTGTATACTTTCATTTGATAAATTATAATTAAAATCAGAAAAGGGGTTTGTTAAGATATAAAATTACGGTGATGGGTTCCTCTACTAGTATTTTCGACAAATGAAATTAGAAGGGGTCATTAGAAGCTGCGAGGCTTAGAAAGAGGCCCCCTTTCAACAATACAACAGAAAAAGGCCTCGTATTGAACTTTCTCAAATTGTCTCACTCTTCAATCAAGATTAAAATAGGCGAAATTTCCTGATTTGAAACAGGTAACTGATGGATTCACCACCGTAGGAACTCAATCCTGGAGCAAGAGATTCGCCTCCTATTATTTGTAGGCCGTAAAATAGTTCACAGTTCCGCCAATCACGAATTCAAGCAGGCTGGCAGAAGAGTGTCGATTTGGAAGAAGAATATTGAGTACGGTGGAATAGGCACTGTCTCGTTCATGTCAACTACTACAGGATGAAACGATGGAAGCTCTTGAGTGTCATAATCCAACATCAAGAGATTACCGTTGAGGTACACCAATCTGAAAATGAACAAGAATGTATTGAAAACATTCCAAAACCTCCAGAATATTATAATAGTTTAAGTAAGCACTTTAGTGGTATACAAATTGTATTAAAAAGGCTAATATTTATGAAAGAATTGCAAAAACATCTGCCAAGTGGGTGTGGCACATAGCTTCCTCGTATTCATAACCCGATTGTATAGAATGATGATCCGATGCATAGTAGTTAATCTCAAAACATCAATCTCTAAGTACCGTCAAACGGGGTGTAATGAATCAGCCGGGGTGATATGGATACTTTGGAGGCAGCAACGCTTTTAGCGATTGCAGCGCTACCTGGTGACGTTTGGATGTGATCTGGTGGCAGAATATTGAACTAGGCATTTTGCTTCACCACCTTCATCCATGATTCAGTCGATTCAAGGATGCTGGAAGGTCATCCATGAAGATTATCAGATCCATAGAAACGCCGCACTTTTGTTTTGTTTGTTTACGTTCATCTGTGTAGCCAACCTATGACCAGAAAACTTGATCTGCATTAGAGATGGGTTGTGACAGGTTTTTCGAGTCACAGGAGCAACTTGTTCCTGTTACTTTTTGGTACCTGATACTTTTACCTGATACTTGTCACAAATGTTCCTATGAGCCAAGTTTTTTCAAAGACTGGGTCAATTTTTTCTGATCGTCGTTCGCGAATTTCAGCCAGGGGACCATCCTCCAATTCATAGGGGACCACCCTCCAATTCATAGGGGGCCATCCCACCATCCATTTCGTTGAGACCATCCTCCAATTCTTGGGGGACCACCCTCAAATTCATAGGGGACCACCCTCCAATTCATAGAGGGCCATCCCTCCATCCATTTCGTTGAGGACCATCCTCCAATTCATAGGGGACCACCCTCAAATTCATAGGGGACCACCCTCCAATTCATAGGGGGTCATCCCACCATCCATTTCGTTGGGGACCATCCTCCAATTCATAGGGGACCACCCTCAAATTCATAGGGTACCACCCTCCTATTCATAGGGAATCGTTCCCAAATTGCTTGGGGACTAACCTCCCAATTCATAAGGGACCATCCCACCATCCTAATAGTTGGGGATCATTGGATGGTGGGACGGTTCCCTATGATTCGGGAGGGTGGTCCCCTATGAATTGGAGGATGGTCCCAACGATTTGGATGGTCCCCTATAAATTGGGAGGGTACTCCCCAAGGAATTTTGAAATGGTCCCCCTTGAATTGGAGGATGGTCCCCAACGAAATGGATGGAGGGATGGCCCCCTATGAATTGGAGGGTGGTCCCCTATGAATTTGAGGGTGGTCCCCTATGAATTGGAGGATGGTCCCCAACGAAATGGATGGAGGCATGGCCCCCTATGAATTGGAGTGTGGTCCCCTATGAATGGGAGCAGGACGCGAACACAAGGACGGTGCGAGGGTGCAGGCGCATTGGCCGAAGATGTGACTGCTCGATGCGATTGTGACTTGAAAAGTGGTTGTGACAGGAAGAGGAAACTGAAGAGCCACCAGGAAAATACCTGGGACTGGACCGAAAATGAGAGGTACGAGGGAACAGAGCAAATGGTAACACCTACACGATGTGACCGCAGTCTCTGATACTTTCGGCTTGTCACATTTGAGAGTACCTGCTGCTTTCCAGTCACTGGGACAAAGTATCAGATTGATACAGAACAACCCATCTCTAATCTGCGTACTTTATTTTGGGTTTTGTTTCAACTTAAAACCCCCCTTGTCAGTGATCAATTTTGTGAATTTCTGAGTTTTTAAGGGGTGGAGTGAACCGGGAGAAAATGCCTCGTCATTACCAGGACATTGGGCATCTCAAAAGAGAACGAGCACTTATTTCTTGGGACACCGTCAATGATTATTTTACTGAACTGAAGAACAGTCAGAAAAGAAAATGAAAGGTTAAAAAAAAGAAAAGGGCTATGAAATTAGGAAATTGACGGTGCATTCAGGCTTCGTTGGAGTGAAGCCTGAATGCACCGTCAATTTCCTAATTTCAAAGCCCTTTTCTTTTTTTAACCTTTCATTTATTCGATCTTCTATTTTTAAAAATAATTTTAGTGATTCATTTCACCTCGTTACTGGATTGGAGTGAATTTTACATCGGTTTTTGGCTTGATCCATATCACCCTGACTAACGGGGAGATATGTATCATTTTTCATTAAAAAAAATAGTGAAAAAAGGTGCAAATCACAAAAATTGACATGGTACCGTCTTCTTGACATCTCAGAGAATCTACATGGCTCCGTATATTCGGAAAGCCAGCTCGCTCCAAAAACAGTAGGGGCTAATTTTTCAATAAAAACTGAAAAAAATGATCCAAATCACCACGGTTGACGGTACCTTCACACCAATCTGAACAATCGTGAGACATTTCGTCGAAATCGGATAGAAAATGTAGAAGTTACGGATGTTACAAGGAATTGACGTATGCGCATACGCAGTGGCTACCATCAGTCTGGGGACAATGATTTTCATAGGGGGCCATCTACAACCGAATTCGCATATTCCCTGAAAATTTCATCGAAATCGGATGAGAACTGTAGAAGTTATGGCTGTCGCAAGGATTTCACTATTGCGCATGCGCAGCGGCTACTATCAGTCCGGGGGTGATGATTTTCATAGGGGACCGTCTACACGCTGTGCTAGATGAAAGACATAAATGAACGAGCATGCAACCGATTGTCATGGGCTTGATAAGTCTTGATACAATCTACAAACCAGATGAGCGCACAGCAGACATACAGACACGGCACCAAAATCGTTCAGGAAGGTCTAAAACGTAAAACGCGAGTGGAAATTTCGATCTTGGAGAACTTTTTTTCAACCTTGAAAAGTGAAAATAAAGCTACCGCTACCTTGGTAGAATCGAAAGCATTTAATTTACCATTTGTAATAGTAAGGTAACAAAGTGTAACGACTTACTTTGAATCCAAACTCGATGAGAGGGAGTAAAAATCTGCTGTAGCGTTTAGTTTCAGGTTCAGACCAAGAAAGGTATTGGCTATGTTGACGCCAAAAACCGCCAGCTTCATTTCCTTCGAGCAATGGGCGTAAGCTCTCAGCATGTGGTCGTAGATTTCATCTACACACGAGATGTTCAATACCTTTCTTCCCACTAAGCGTTTGTGCAGAGCACTGACCCAATAGTCCTGAGGAGCACAGAAGACAAGTATGAAAGGAAGGTGCAAGTAAAATGTCACAAGATTTATCCAAGAAGGCGTAGATATTATTGTTGTGCGGTTATTTTTACTTTGTTGGGATAACATCCTTAGCGTAAATTTTTCAGGAATGAAACCCTATGATTAGGTTTTAAGTAACAGCTCCATTTGTGAAGATGCATCTGGGTGATTCTCACAGAAAGCTCAAGCCTAGTGTATCTCGAGGTTTTCTCCATACAAACTAGTCCTATGGTTGCTTTTTTCTTTCCCCTTGTGTTCATCTCACCACTCCCTGCGCTTCTCGCTGAAAAAATTATTTATTTTTGCGGTATGGATGCATTGTTTTGGGTCTTGAAAGACTCAATTCTCATTACCACCGCCTGTAACTATTTTGTTTTACTGATGAAAGTTCTCTCCCAAGCCTTGGGAAATGTCCTTATGTTGAAAAGATTCAGTGAAATTGGAAGCCTACCAACAAATCTCCACAGAAACAGCTTTTTTCTATTTTTAAGTTTACTTGGGGGTTCAACAAGTGATAATGAACTGTGTATCTGAAAAAAATCTCATTACCGCACAAGAATCAAGATTTTCCCTCCCATAGCGACCAACAGGGCATTTTGGTAAACTTTCGACGAGAATCGTAGTGGCAATACTGCAGAGCGCCAGGGAACTCGCCTCCGCCATTTAGGGGGGCCCCGCCAAGCAGGAGCGGTTGTTTAGGCCCGCCGCAAATTGAACCCAGCACACGCACAGCCCACGTCCGACCCACGCGTGGGTAGGAATGTGAAACACAGTTTTGCATTAGTACCGCATATTGAACCCAGGCCACGGCTATCCCACTCAGTTGCTCTCCACGCATGGGACCGTTTGTATGTGCCGCACAGTTTTCGTGGGTCGTGGGTGCGTTGTTTCCTATCCTATTTATCAATAAAATATTTACCCCCACCACCCCCTCTAGAAAACACCTAATGGGGTGGTAGAATTCGAATTTACGGCATTTTCAGTATTTAACACGTTTTTCCCGAATTTTGTACTCGTTCCTGAAGCGAGAAATTTATTTATCAATGCAATATTTACCCCCACCACCCTCCTCTAGAAAATACTGCTAACTTTTCTTCGCTGCTGATTGGTTTTTGGGCGTTGCATTCACCTCCCGTGACGTCACTTTTTATTAGTTCATGAATTTCGCCAAACTGTTCCCGGGTAAGCCGAAAACTTTCCTTAAAAACATTGTCAGGAACTTCTGAAAACACTTTAAATTCACCACCAGTACTTCTCAAAGCTAAATAGGTATTTCTTTTAATTTTTTTTCGTTTAATTGAAGAATACAAAGTAATGACTTCCTCAGTCTCTGACTCTGAATCGAGATCCAGGAGGAGCTCAATCAGCGAGTTGGGGAACATCTCAAAACGTGGTTGTGGCACACGACTGGGTTCAATATGCGGTACCCGACCCAGCCCATGGTCGTGGGTTGGGGATGGGGTCAGCGTGGGCTGTGCGTGTGCTGGGCTCAATTTGCGGCAGGCCTTAAGGTCACGTGTCAGGTGCGTACATTTATTGTTATCATTACCACAGTTCAATGATTCTTCTGATGCTATTGAAAGGGGCTATGCCAAGTCGGAATCCAATCGTGAGAATTGGGAACGAGTCTCTAACATACGTGAGACAATTCAAGTACTTAGGGATTACACTACAGGAGCGAATGTTTGTGGACAGCCATATCAGCCTAATCTGTGACAAGGCTATATCTGCCTTCATGAAGGTGTGCAGATTGGCAGGATCTGAATGGGGCATCAGATACCAGGAGTTAGTGGTTATATACAAGGGACTATTCCTAGGCATCCTGTTGTATGGAGTACAGGCATGGGCACATCTGCTCAAACAGAGACATTGGGCTAAGCTGGCGTCAGCTCAGAGAAGAGCACTCTTGAAGGTGTGCAGAGCTTATAGGACAGCCCCAACCAGCGCAATGCCGGTACTCGCGGGGGTCCTCCCCATAAGATGGGAGGCTTGGCGTAGATGGGCCGCCTACAGAGTTGGAAGAAAGGAGATGGCAGAAATACCTGGAGTCTGGTCGTATGATCCAGGTAGTGATAACAGAACACGTGGAGCAATCCTGAATGGGCTCAGAGATGCACTACTTGAGTCATGGCAAGAAGAGTGGGACGTTGCCGAAACAGGACGACTACCACACAGGATAATGCCAAGCGTACGAGACAGATTGGATTGGAGATGGATCAATCCCACCCACCATCTGACACAATTAGTGTTAGGACATGGGGAGTTTGCTAGTAAGCTAGCACAATTCCGACTGATGGAAAATCACCCATGTGAGTGTGGGCATCCAGAAGAAACGGCTGAGCACATATTGATTGAGTGCAGACAGTATGACGACCAGAGAGACGAATATGGATTGAAAGAGGTTCCAATAGACAAACTACTTGCTTCTCCGAATATGGTAATGAGTCTACAAACGTTTGCTGATGAGGTAATACCTCTATTACGAGAGCGCCACATTAGATTGAATCGTTGATCTTGCATAGTCAAGAAGACGGAAAAAGGGCAAGTACAGAGAGCCAATAAAAGCCCTTCCCAGTAGGGCGAGGAAGTTCATTGATGAGAACATCCAACTGGGGCAAAAACCGGGTGCCACAGTACTTGTGTAGTGCTTGAGCTGGTTGAAGTCACGACGAAAACCAGTGAACTACATATAGTCTCCCTCCCTCGATTATCCACTACGTGGATGAGAGAAAAGTGGCAGTTGCAGGGCCACATTCCCTGTAACGGGCCTGCGACCGATCTGGCTTCTGGCGCCCGAGATATCCAGTGCACTGGCGAATTGAAGGCGCAAAATCGGTACCACGGGCGGGGGGAGCCCTAGGCTACCGACACACAGACTTTGTCACAGTGTCACCTGCCTACCCCCCGAGAGCGGTTGGCTTCGTGGTGGTCGTGGTTGTAGACCCAGGCTGGATGGCTAAGCCTGAATGTTGAAGGGAGGTGCTTCCATGGTAGACTAGTCTCCCAAGGTAGTGCCGGCATGTGAGTTATGTGGTACGCCAATAACTCGGGTACCAACCCGCTTAGTTGGAAGGGTGAGCTAGAACACCCAGCTCGACCTGTAGTGCATTGCAAACAGGTACTCACACCTATGCGTGTGAGGCCCCTGACTGTGGGTGTAACAGTCTCCCACGGTATTTAACCAGGGATTTTCCTTTCTGCTTGCAGAATGGGAGGGAGGACGTAAGCACTGTGTGCTGGGACACTCCCTTATAAATCAACCTTGAGAAAAATTTATCCCAAGGGGGGAAAAAGATTCGTAGTTCAATGATTCTCTTTCAATGTTGGTGACAAATTTTTTTAGATCCCATTTTTTTGTAGCCCACTAATTGCCTTCTCAAACGGCGTAGAATGAGGAATATGGTATGTACAGAACGATAATGGCAAGCTCTCAAATTTGGAATTCTCATTACCACACATCAAACCATCTCATTACCACTAACTTAATAAAGTTCGGTGGTAATGATAATAGGCGTGTGGTAACGAGAAAATGTTGTTAGTTGAGTATTTTAAAGATTATAAATATTATTTTCTACGTTAGGTATCAATTTTTATTTTTAAAAATTTTTAAAAATAAAACGATTTTAGGTTTTCGAATTCTGATATTATTATATCCATATTGCCCTAAGCTCTTAGAATGAAAAAATTCTTATCCTTCCCTTAGGTAACCCTCACAGATGACTCGCCCTACATTTTACGCAGCTGAAAAGTTGTGCGAACAAAAAAGGGAGGCTGATCGACGAGAAGAGAGTATGGTCGAGAGTTTCTTAAAAAATATTTGCCTACTTACTATCCAGTTAATGAAACAAATCTGTGATGTAATTAATTTAATTATGTGACGAATATTAACAAAATTGTCAAGTTAAATAATATAAAGAGTTGAAGATTGATACATGAGGGGTCCAGAGCACAAAGGGTATAAGTGACATTTTCGGGAAAATTGAGTTAGGGGTAGGAATGGAAACCTGATGGATGTGAAAATTTATTGCGAACGTAATAATATGCATCAGAGTTATTCCATGGCCAAATCATGTGTTTGAAAAAAGACCCCTCAACGAAACAGGCAAATTGTTTGGAGCAATAAGGATATAATGTACTTAAAACCTTTGTGCTCCAAACTCATGACAGAAAGTGTTTAGAGCACTATGGATTTAATGGCACTTGTAACCTTTGCGCTCCAAACTCTTGACGGAAAATGTTTAGAGCATTTTGGATATAATGGCACTTATATTCTTTGCGCTCCCAACAGGAGAAGGATTTGCATTTAAGTAAGGCAGAAGCAGCTAAAAATAAAAAGGACTCAGCAAGGATAATGGCTAAGGAGGACGAGACTTGTGCAGCTGTCTGCTTTGACCTGCAGAAAATGCTGCCTACACCTGTCCTAAGTTGCTCTTCAGCATACTACGCCAGGCAACTTTGGACGTACAATTTCTGCATCCACGATTTGGCTACTGGCAAAGCCCAGATGTTGATGTGGAATGAGGGCCAGGCCTCTCGAGGCTGTCAAGAGATCGCTTCCTGCCTGCTGAAGTACATTGAATCACTTCACAACTTAGCTTACACAACAAAGTGCTGTTATACAAAACAGTACTTATGCCAATTTGGACCTATGGTATACAGCTATGGGGATGCACAGTTAAAAGTAACATGAAAATTATTCAAACGTTCCAAAATAAGATACTGATATTGTGAATGCTCCGTGGTATATTCGTAATGATGAACTCCACAAGGACCTCAAAATTGAGACTATTAGCGAGGTAGCAAAAAGATACGCGAGAAACTACGAAAAGAGGCTTCACGCACACACAAACCCAGAAGCCATCCAGCTTCTGGACAACACTCAAGAAATCCGACGTCTAAAAAGGACCAAGCCACTGGACCTAGGATGCTGAAGTGCAACTTTAATGTAGTGAAAGTCATTGGACTAACACTTGCATGAGAAACGCGTAATATATATGTGAAGTAAATATCTAGATAGTTACCTGATGTATAATACCTCAATTGTAACTAGTTGATATATTGACAAATAAACGCTTAAAAAAAAAATATTGAAAACAAGTATTTACCTTTTTTGGTACCGAATCATCTTGAAAACCGTTTTCACATTACGCTAATATTATTTCCCTACAGTACAATAAAGTTATCACTTTTAAATAAGTCATATCTTTTCTATTATTTATTTATCGCCTTCTTTTGATGCATTATGAGACAAAAAGCTCTTAATTTGGAGCACAAAGGGTACAAGTGAGGTCGACTATTTGGAAAAAGTCGATTCGAGTATCGAAATCCGACCAATACGTCAGTTTTGCTTCAAGAACTGAAAGTTCATAACCTAACGAGAACATCTGTTAAATTATTATGGAGAAAAAGAATACAATCGAATTGCCATAGTTAACAAACTTTGACATCGATTTTCTCGATTCGGTAAAAATGTCACTTATACCCTTTTATATATTATATTATGTTGTAGACTGATAAGAGTTTTTTGAATGTCATTTAACTGAGTGTTTTATTTTTTTTACAGTTCTTTACCTACTTGGAATACATTGATACTACTGTGATTTTTATTGATTTCAGTTTATTTATTCCCTTCCTATCAATCCATAGAAAAGAGAAATGGAGATTTTTCAATATAATCATCTTATCCAACCACCTGGACAAGCTAATTGCTTGAAAGGTAGAAACAGAATTGTGAAACTAATACGATATTCTCAATACCAACTGCGCTTCTCATTACCATCGCTTTAAAAAAATTAATTCTCATTACCGCCGCACTATAAATTTTCAAAATTGAAATTTGAGACTAAAAACTGTGAATTGAGCTCTGTCTTGCATTACAAATTCTTCTTTATGTTCCCAGGATACTTCATGAATTTCTTTAAACAGAATTGTGAAACTAATACGATATTCTCAATACCAACAACTTTAAAAAAAAATCAAGTTCACATTACCGCCGCACTATAAATTTTCAAAATTGAAATTTGAGACTAAAAACTGTGAATTGAGCTCTGTCTTGCATTACAAATTCTTCCTTATGTTCCCAGGAAACTTCATGAATTTTTTTGAATTTTTTGGTAAAGGTTCACTTAGGTACTCAAAGTTTGAGCATGGAAGATTGAGCTTTTTCTGAGAATTACCCATCTCTACCATGACATGTCACCCGGTGGTACCAACAAACCTAACTGCAACCACATACTGTGCTGCACCTCACCTGCGGCGCAGTTGTCTCACCTGCGCCCAAGGAAATAAGTATCTGGTGACACAAAGAACCAGAAACCGGAGCCGCATAGTTTGTCATTACACTAATCAACTCCCTTATAAAAGTAATTTGTTTTTCGTTTCATTTTGAATATGCCAGGCAAAAAATGTACATGTGTTGATGATCCAAAAAGTTCATCCATCCGACTATCAATGGCCAACCAACTTTGCAAGAATTTAATTGAAGTACCTCTAATTATTACTTGAATGGAGATACTTACAGGATTTGGGCGCAGAGCATCTCCTAGGAGTGCGTAGTGGCCGGCGTAAATGGACTGACGCATAACTACAGAAATACCTTCACGAGCCGCCACACCAAGTTTATCTGTCCACAGCAAGCTGGAAACGAATCTATCTGACAGACCTGCAGCTCCTCCTCCGTAAGATGATCCTGTTTCTCCTATGAATTCAAATAGATAATTAAATGACGGAATCGTCGACAAGTAGTAGTTACATGATGCTAAACCGTGCAACCCATCACATCGATGCGTTTTTTGTCATACCAATAGGCTTCAACTCAGTATACGTTTGATCGGAATTTCTTTTTCATATTCATTGCCAAATGAGGAATTTCACCATGTCGGAATTTCCTATTTTTGACCCCAAAATCGGATTCAGCACCTCGAAAAACCCCCTAAGGCAAACTTTCAGCCCAAACTTCCTAATTTACGAATGAACAAAACAGTGTAGAAAATACGAATGTTTAAAAAAACCGGGAAAATGACGTCATGCTGGAATAGTTCATTTATGGCCGCTCGAAGCGCTGAGATCGAGAAATCCATAGTCCCCAGATGCAAAATTTCATGAAACAGTAAAGTTCGAAATCGAAAAACTGAAGAAAAAAATAGAAACAGCAAGATGGGGAAAATTAGGTTTTCTCTGTTTTTGTTTGATAACTTTTCTCTTAGAAAACACGATTTTGTCGTCCCAATGGGCAACACTGGGATGAGATGGCGATCCGAACAGCCCAATCAGCGAGCGTTCCCGCTGCACGTCTGTTTTCCCGGTTAGTTTTGAAATTAAAAATTTTGACTGTCTCCCAAAAATAACAGGAGACTTATTTTCCGAAATCAGTCCGATTTTCATCTATCCCACACCATTAACTATTCAGGAAAAATTCAAACAGAAATCGGTGAAATTCCTCATTTGTGGTTTATCATCCCATAAATTATCTAGAATATTATGTAAGAGATACCTCGTGGATAACATGATCATACATTGCTTACCTATCCATATCGGCTTCTGTGGAGTACGAAGTTTGACAATATCAACCATCCTTCGAGTGGAAGAAATGAAACTGTTGAAAGTATTTACATCCAGGAAATCTTCCATTGAAACATTGGGTCCAGTATAATAACTGAAAAATTCACGAATTTTAATAAAAAAAAATCGTCGGGAAGGCCATAAGAAAGGTACCGTAAGAATTTTCCAAAAGCTGGAGATCTACGGAATGAAGATAACTTTAGGTACCGAATTTTATTAACCCTTAATACTCTGAGGTATCTTTTAGGAATTTCGATTTTTACCTGCAATAGTTTATGCACTTTTAAAACAAAACGGATAGCCGTTGAGGTGATATCGATTGAGTAAATAACGTTATAATAAAAACTAAATAATTCTCGATTTTACAGACTTTAGTAGTGCCTTCAAGGTACCTTCTACCCTCATTTCTTATCTTGTAGGCTATTAGTAGAATTTCCTCTTCAGAGATGACGCCACTGTCTAAGCAGCATAGATTCCTCTATGAAGTGAACCTTCTCCACCTCATTCCTTAGTTCTGTACTTTATGAGAAATAAATTGACATCCCACCAAAGATTTTTCCAAGTTTTCTTCTTCTACTCCAACAAGATTGGGCTTATAGACAGATTCTGCTGACGCAGATAGCACTAGTGTGCCCCTTGGAAAGATCATTCTTAAGCTGAGAGACTGTAATAGGGCCTTCGAGGTACCTTCTGTTCAAATATTCTATAATTTTTTCAAAATATATCTAAATTTAATTAAAAAATTCGCAAAAACAATTGTTTTTATAAGTGAGAAATTAAGGAGAATTAAAATTCTTGAAGAGTAAAGTTAACTTACTGGTGCCAAGTAACAGCGTCTACATCTGCCCCACCATCCAAAAATTGGGACAAGTAGACATCCGGTGGTAGTAGAATATTGGATTCATCTGTAACCCCATTTTGATGTTGAGGATTCGTAACATCCGGCCCCACAAGTTTGGAGGCGTTGTACAGACTGTAGCGGTTCAAGAGAGTGCGCAAAGTTGTGAAATCGGCCGAGAGATTTTTGGGCGGTAGTTCCATAAGGGGTCCAAAAACATGTTTAAATGCGTTTGGTTCTGCAACACAAAATTGTAACAGGATCTTACATAAAACGCTGCAAATTATTACATAAAGGTTTATTTTTTCCTTTATAGATCACTCGTTTGCAAAGAACACGGCTTTGCCATTGTCACCATCTACCGATCATAGATACTACCTACCTACCAGACACCCACTTCACAATGCTAAGGACGCAAAACTGAGTACAATTCGAAAACGACTGCCGTGGCACATAGCTTCTTCGTATCCATAACCAGATTATATAGAAGGTACGATGCATAGTAGTTAATATCTAAATATCAATCTCTAAGTACCTACCACTACCCTCATAAGGGTCCATCTACACGCTAATCTGAACAATCATGAGAAATTTCGTCGAAATCAGATGGAAAATGTAAAAGTTATGGCCGTTACAAGGAATTCACTTTTGTGCTTGCGCAGCAACTACTATTAGTCTGGGGGATATGATTTTCATAGGGGACCATCTACACGCCAATCTGAACAATCCTTTACGTTTGCGCATGAGCAGAGGCTACTGTAAATTGTAAGGTCTAGATTTTCATTGGGGACCATCTACAATCCAATCCGCATAATCCCTGAAAATTTCATCGAAGTCAAATAGAAAATGTGGAAGTTATGGCTGTTACAAGGAATTCACGTTCGAGCATGCGTAGCGGCTACTATCAGTCCGGGGGTGTTCATTATCATAGGGAATCGTAAGGGTTAGCGTATATACGCTAACCCGCACAATTCCTGGAAATTTCATCGAAATCGGACATAAACTTCTTATAGTTATGCCCGTTACAAGGATTTCATGACAGACACACATACAGACAGACACAGAACTGTCTGCAACGTAAAATGCGAGTGGAAATTTCGATTTTGGAGAACTTATTTTCAACCTTGAAAAGTGAAAACAAAGCTTCCGCTTAGTAGACAACGATCGCATTTTGGTCAGCTAAAATTTGAACGGAGATTGGGCCTCTTTTGCGATTCACACTCGTGTTTCTGATTTATCCAAGTCCGACCCTCAAGTTCTCATAGGGAGCGAAGGGTTTGTCCTACAGAGCGAAGGGTAGTCTCTAAAAACTTAATACTATTTAAAATTGGTGAAAACGATACTATTATTTCGAGAGTTTTCGAGCGAGGGCGCTATTGAAAATTTCAACCCTTAATTTTTACCCCTTACAAAGTGACTGGGGTACAATTAGACCCCAAATGGAGCCCACACACCAAAATTTCATCGAAATCGGTCCGTGGTAACTAAGGAAAGTGCCACGTGCGGCATACGGATGGAAAGATTTTCATTCGATTTTCGGAATCTACGTACCTTGAAACGTAAACCATCAAATTTTGAGGGAAAAAAAATATTTTTCTTGGTCGATTCCAATGGTTCATTATTGAAAATAATAAACCAACAGAGGAAAATATCAGTTCAGTTGACACTGCTTCTCTGATTGAAATGACTCGGAGCTGAAACCCATCAGTTCTCCACTGGCCTAGTCTTAAAGGAGTAGAAAACCACCAATAGTCGCCATCATAGATAGTTTTGGATATTCTGACTTCCAGCTATCTATAACTACTGATTTTTTTCTTCTCCGTAGCAGGAAACCTTTCATCACCATCAGTCCTCCAAGAAAATCAGCTGCTATTTTCCAACTAATGAATGGAACAGAATTACAAAATTGATCAAAATTATGTCTTACCGTTTCCTAGCTCCCAGTCGATATTGTACTGATATGCAAATGCAATATCGAGAATAAGCTCAGCATTTGTGGAATTCCATTCGCCGAAAGCATTCCTGAGTAGTACGTTCAATTGGAATAGAAGTTTCATTTTCACAGCCTCAGCGAAAGAGTTGATCGCTTTCCAGTTTTCCGCTGTAATGATTCCAGTGTTTGTATATTATAATCCAGTTGAACCTACACGATATTATGAGAAATAAGTGTTTATTTCGAGATTTCCATGAATCTTACCCGTCATAGAAAATTTCTTGGTAGTTTGTAAAGATGATATGACTGGACATCCATTCTCGTGAGCACACGAACTTCCATCGAGCATGATGTCCTGCTCCGGTATGACCCTGAATCCAGGCGAGAACACCAGAAGGTCACCGGCGGTTCCTCCAAATCGTACATAGCCTCCTCCCAAGTGTTTCATAGTGCGTCGAAGTTTTTCATCCCTGAAAAAACAAAACAATAACTAGATTGGAACATGGTGTATCAACCTGTAGGATGTTGAACAACTTCTTTTACTAATGTCATCATTCGAAATGTATAAAGGGGTAATTTGAATCTTTGACGTTACACTGAGGCGTTAAAAGCTCACTTTATCATCATCAATCTCCAACCTCATCCACTAACCAATCCTCATCCAATAACCCTCCCACCATAAATGACAAGCAGCTTTTTCAAAACCAATCAATAAATATGCAGTACTTTTATGTACTGGCAGCATTGGTATCATGGCAGAAGCCGAGTTGTTATTGAAGTACAAGACCAGTAGGCACCTTGCCATGCTATGGTAGCCAAACCAAACTAAGATGATTTCCACCATAAATGACCAGCAGCTTTTTCAAAACCAATCAATAAATATGCAGTACTTTTATGTACTGGCAGCATTGGTATCATGGCAAAAGCCGAGTTGTTATTGAAGTACAAGACCAGTAGGCACCTTGCCATGCTATGGTAGCCAAACCAAACTAAGATGATTTCCACCATAAATGACCAGCAGCTTTTTCAAAACCAATCAATAAATATGCAGTACTTTTATGTACTGGCAGCATTGGTATCATGGCAAAAGCCGAGTTGTTATTGAAGTACAAGACCAGTAGGCACCTTGCCATGCTATGGTAGCCAAACCAAACTAAGATGATTTCCACCATAAATGACCAGCAGCTTTTTCAAAACCAATCAATAAATATGCAGTACTTTTATGTACTGGCAGCATTGGTATCATGGCAAAAGCCGAGTTGTTATTGAAGTACAAGACCAGTAGGCACCTTGCCATGCTATGGTAGCCAAACCAAACTAAGATGATTTCCACCATAAATGACCAGCAGCTTTTTCAAAACCAATCAATAAATATGCAGTACTTTTATGTACTGGCAGCATTGGTATCACGGCAGAAGCCGAGTTGTTATTGAAGTATAAGACCAGTAGGCACCTTGCCATGCTATGGTAGCCAAACCAAACTAAGATGATTTCCACCATAAATGACCAGCAGCTTTTTCAAAACCAATCAATAAATATGCAGTACTTTTATGTACTGGCAGCATTGGTATCATGGCAGAAGCCGAGTTGATATTGAAGTACAAGACCAGTAGGCACCTTGCCATGCTATGGTAGCCAAACCAAACTAAGATGATTTCCACCATAAATGACCAGCAGCTTTTTCAAAACCAATCAATAAATATGCAGTACTTTTATGTACTGGCAGCAATGGTATCATGGCAGAAGCCGAGTTGTTATTGAAGTACAAGACCAGTAGGCACCTTGCCATGCTATGGTAGCCAAACCAAACTAAGATGATTTCCACCATAAATGACCAGCAGCTTTTTCAAAACCAATCAATAAATATGCAGTACTTTTATGTACTGGCAGCAATGGTATCATGGCAGAAGCCGAGTTGTTATTGAAGTACAAGACCAGTAGGCACCTTGCCATGCTATGGTAGCCAAACCAAACTAAGATGATTTCCACCATAAATGACCAGCAGCTTTTTCAAAACCAATCAATAAATATGCAGTACTTTTATGTACTGGCAGCATTGGTATCATGGCAAAAGCCGAGTTGTTATTGAAGTACAAGACCAGTAGGCACCTTGCCATGCTATGGTAGCCAAACCAAACTAAGATGATTTCCACCATAAATGACCAGCAGCTTTTTCAAAACCAATCAATAAATATGCAGTACTTTTATGTACTGGCAGCATTGGTATCATGGCAGAAGCCGAGTTGTTATTGAAGTACAAGACCAGTAGGCACCTTGCCATGCTATGGTAGCCAAACCAAACTAAGATGATTTCCACCATAAATGACCAGCAGCTTTTTCAAAACCAATCAATAAATATGCAGTACTTTTATGTACTGGCAGCATTGGTATCATGGCAGAAGCCGAGTTGTTATTGAAGTACAAGACCAGTAGGCACCTTGCCATGCTATGGTAGCCAAACCAAACTAAGATGATTTCCACCATAAATGACCAGCAGCTTTTTCAAAACCAATCAATAAATATGCAGTACTTTTATGTACTGGCAGCATTGGTATCATGGCAGAAGCCGAGTTGTTACTGAAGTACAAGACCAGTAGGCACCTTGCCATGCTATGGTAGCCAAACCAAACTAAGATGATTTCCACCATAAATGACCAGCAGCTTTTTCAAAACCAATCAATAAATATGCAGTACTTTTATGTACTGGCAGCATTGGTATCATGGCAAAAGCCGAGTTGTTATTGAAGTACAAGACCAGTAGGCACCTTGCCATGCTATGGTAGCCAAACCAAACTAAGATGATTTCCACCATAAATGACCAGCAGCTTTTTCAAAACCAATCAATAAATATGCAGTACTTTTATGAACTGACAGCATTGGTATCATGGCAGAAGCCGTGTTGTTATGTAAGTACAAGGCCAGTAGGCACCTTGTACAAGAACAAATAACTACTATTTGGTTTTAAGGAGATCCGATCCAAACAGGATTTCGCTACCCCCTCCATCTGCAAGCAGATAGATGAAACCCCAAAAACCCTAGCAGGGTGATCGAGGGAGTGGAAGGAACTCACCACCTGGGAGCCCCAGGGGAGCTAGTCATAGCTAGTAGAGAGTTCCTAGTAGGGTCGATCCGGCGCGCCAGAACCGGATCGTCCGTCATGTTTTCAATACGGCGCGCCAGATTGCCTCCTAGTGACGTATTCGACCGTAACAAAACGGCGCCGTATCGGATACGGCGTGTTCTTATCACAATTCGGCGCCAGATTGAGAGCATGGAAGAAGTACATTCTTCCATGTTGAGAGTGTGTGTGTAATACGTCAAGCCGTATCAAAAACCACTAGGAACTCTCTATCAGCTCCGCTAGGTACCTGTTTGTATTAACACCACAGGTCAGGCAGAACCTCCTAGCTAAGGTTCTACCAACTAGACAGGTTGGTACCCGAGTTCATAACAGAACTCACATGCCGAGAGACATCTTCAGGGGACTAGCCCCTGAGGAGGCCATCCCTCCCCTTGTAGCCTTCTTGGTACAAGCCCATGAAGTTGGGTTTGCTCAACCACGACCACCACGAATCCAACCTCAACTGAGGGGCAGGCAGGTGATGCTTTGACCGTGGTCGGTGCATCTGTAGCCTGGGGCTCCCCTCGCCCGTGGTACTGGTAATTGAGATGCGTAAAAAGCCTTTTACGGCATTACTGCTATCCCCGGAAGCCCGACCAGGTAACAGGCCCGGAAGCAGAGAATTTGTACCTGCTCCCTAACCGCTCTACTCCTGTCAGAGGCATGTGCCAGAGCCCTAACATTAAGGGGGTACAGGAGAGGGAGGCATGACGCTCGGTGGTACCCATATAAACAAGAACAGTAGGCACCTTGCCAGTTGGCACCGAGTTGTTATGGAAGTAATAGACCAGTAGGCACCTTGCCATGCTATGGTGGCCAAAACAAACCAAGATGATTTATTTGAAATTGAGAGAGGGAAAACAACAAAGTACAAAAAGAACTATGATCGGCCTCATGGATGTCGGAAGCTGAAGCTGCTTCAAGTAGATGAATATGACCAGATCCTTGATCACATGAAGCATGGTCAAAATCGTGGGACTCCTGAAGGAACCAATGTCCTACTCCTACCTAGTCAGGATAGAGAAACAAACAGCCAAGAGGAACCGTTGCCATCTGTATTCAGCTCCTACTTCAATGAATAGTCTGGCTCAGTGAGCGACAACACACCTATTGATGGAACGAAGTGCACATAAAATGGCAATTCAGGATTCTGGCAGTTGCACCAGCTGCGTCTAGTGAGATAGCAAAGGAGTCTAGAGCTTCGATGCAGTTTTAACCTACACCAGAACCAAGGATGGTGAAGCCAGAGCCGGTAGTACAATTAGATAGGTCCAGACGTTCTGAACCCGCCTAAAAGGCCCATGGCTCATGGAACTGGAAGTAGACGGCTCATTGTAGGTTCTAATTGGCCAATGGTCCATAACCTGAACGCTGACATATTACGAGTAAATACAAGAACATGGTAATCTGCACCTATCTCCCATGCCTCGTGTAACTATGCATGCCAGGATAAGACAGTAATGTACGATAGGTGATCTCATTTTAGTCAGTCTTGCTGGCATATCTGTACTCACATTTCTGAGACCCGGCTGAACAAGCGGACCAAGGGTAACACTTGAACTCTACATCATTCTGCTCTCACACTTTTCAAGTTTGCCTAGCACATTCCACCGTGAACCAGGATTCCTGGTCAACGAGTGTCATTCCTTAAAAACAATTCAACTATCACCTCTGTGGTGCCTCTCTCTTGAGAGTTAATGAGATAAAGGATTGGGGAGTCATCTGTGATGAGCAGCTCAATTTTAACAAGCATGTCGAGGTTGCTGCGGCTGGTGCGATGAGAACCCTGGGTTTTATCAAGAGGAACACTAGAGAGTTCACTAAGGTTGAGCCAGATTTCTTCAATACAAGGCCCTGGTGCTACCAAAGCTGGAGTATAGTTCTCAAGTGTGGTCTCCCTGTCATGCCACCCATAAGTATACCCTGGAAAGAGTTCAGCGGCGATTTCTCCGTTACGTAGCCTACAAGCTTGGTATTCCCGGGGATGAAATAGACTACGACGCTCTCCTTGGTAGGTAGATGCCGCCTTCAGACGTTGGAGAAGCGCCGACTGCTGGCAGATATGTCTTTCCTGCACAAGCTGCTCCACAACAGGATCTCCTCGCCCGACCTTCTGTCTAGGTTAAACTTTAGGGTTCCTCAAGTTTCCACGCGCCTCTCTCACCCATTCTTCGTCTCATTCTCCCCGTACAACTATCTTCAACACCGTCCACTCCACAGAATACCACGCCTAGCAAATCATCTCTTATCCCTCTATCAAGACCTCGATATCTTCACCAGCTCTTTCAACGAATTCAAGTCTGCCATAAATTCTTCACCTTTTTATTAGACACCCCTTCTCTTTTTCACTAAATGTATGATTGCTTCTTCCGATCTTTTTTTTAAATTACTTTGTAATTGGGCTCGCCCGTTTGTACAATAAATAAATAAATAAATTCAGACATAAGTTCACTTCAACTCACCATAATGAAGGATTGATGAGACCTTTCCTAATCTGCGACGAATCGACGGTGAAGCTCAAAAATCTTTCGTCTATCACATGTAAGCTCTTGTCAACTGATATTTGAAAATTGTACGTTCGATCCGGTCGAGTATTCAGCCACGGAATGAAGGCGGTCGCCGGGACTTCCAGCGTTTTCAGAAAATACATCGATGACGTTTGCACGTAGTGCATTATTAATAAATAAATGATTAAGCATATAGCCATTGTGAAGACAGCTATGACCTGAAAGCGACATAATTTTTCCAGACTTTTCATAAGTGAAAGCAGCTTTTTACTCGAATGGCACGAAATTGTAATAAGTACAGGCGTAGCCACGAATTTCAGACCTCAATCCACATCTGTAATGACATCTCTAACAAACCTTATTGTTCTGTACCTGGGAATAGTCTCTTACCAGATACCTACTATCTATGAGTACGAAGCACAATGCTTTTTATCAAATTGAATGTAACATGGAACTTTTTGGTAGATGGCAGAATCCCAATTTCCTGAAGGGTGTTCACAAATAGCGTTATCATCACATCTATTTTTTAGTCGAGAACTCCAACTAAAAAACCCAAATTTGAAATAAGCACTAAAATCAACAAAGCACTTCTAACCGACGCCGATGACAAACGTCTTTCACAAACGATCACGGGTCTCATTCCTAAACTTTTTTTCGGTACCTTGGTAACTGACTGCGTACCTTGGGATGGCAACGATATATCGGTATATGAGATATATCGATGTATTGCAGTTGATATATCGATATAGAGAACAAAAATTATCGGTCATTATTATACGATATATTTACCGATAATATCGCAACTTTTTTTCAACAAGTAAAAATTGGACGAGACTAAATGGACGAGAAGGGTCACCTGTACCTGTGTAAAACATCAAGTAATTTTATTCCAAATGTTGTTGGTACCTATGTGATGGCTTGATTTCTGATTGTTGACTTCAGCTCAGTCATGATTGTGTACATGAATGGTTTACACCTACAGTGGCGCTCAAGGCTGAATATTATTTTACTTGAGCCAAAAGTAATGGAGGCGACTCCAGATTAAAATTACCTACTATACGAAGTGAAGCAGGTTTTCATAATTATTTTCAATTTTGAAGGACCATGCCTACAGTATTTTCCTGCCAATTTATAAATCTAGTATTGTAATGGCGACGGTATCAATAATTTTTATAAGTTGTTAGGACCCTAGAGGGCAGTTTTCCCCAAATTTGCAACCCCGAAACCCCAGTGTTAGTGACATAGTGCTCTAAAACCATGACATTTTCGCACTTTTTTCAGGTTTTTAACTATGAATTTCGATAATTCCTACCCAGTTTCTCTTTAAAGTAGGTTAATAATTACTTCGATCGATTTTTCCTAGTAGATCTTCCAATTTGTCGAGTATATCGATATTTTTTTCCAAAATGATATTAGCAACGTTTCAATTCACCTACCTACTTACTTTGACAAGTTTTTCCAAGAAAATCTTCCGATATGTCGATAAATGTCTTCAAAATGATGTTTGTAATGTTTTAAAACGACTTAATTCACGTATAATTATAGGTACTTTAATTTGTTTTCCTTGTAGATCGTCCGATATATCGAAATATCGATATGTTTCCTCGATATATCGGTGGTATCGATATCTCATTGACGATATATCATTCGATCAGTATATCGATACATTTCATTCGATATGCCATCCCTATGCGTACCTGATCTTCCGAGTTCGATCACCTGGCCTCAGCCATGCCAGACACAAGTGATAACATCGTCTCCTATCATCATCCACTACTTCACCATCACTTCAATGACACATGAGAAGAGGCTGTGGTTACTACAATAAAATGAGAATAAGAAGAATTTTCTAATTTGCGTGTTCGTGACTGCTCTGTGCATTCCTTACTTTGACATCCACGCTCAATACATCACAGCAAGAACGTGGTCCAGGCTTTTGATTTACAGCCCTCACATGCGCGGGTCAGTTGATCGCTTCATCTCTCCCCCCCACCACAGAAACTTGACCCCATGGAATGATTTCAGAACCCTCCTTGTTACAATCGTTGATAATTTAAATAACCTTGACGTACATTTTTACACACAATCAGAAATCTCATACAGGCATTCCCTTTCTGATGGCTTGCAGGTGTGCACTACCATCCCCACCATTGACAAGAAGGACAACTTTAACATCCTCCAGTTGCATAGGCTCACTTTGGAATTTTTGGCACTCAGATATCCCCCGGAAACATCAGGAGACAGGCTCTATACAGACGGCTCCAAACTAGAGGATGGAAGCACTGCCTCCGCCGACTTCAGAGAATCCGATGAAACAGCCAATGGATGTAAACTAAATTCCACTGTTAGCGTTTACAACGCCGAGCTTCTCGCCATCTCCAACTCACTTCAACGCATGCTAGACGACCCCAACTCCGCAAACGACGCAGTAGTCCTCTCCGATTCCCAAGCCGCACTCCAATCTCTAGACAACATCAAAGAAGGTGACACCCCTCCATTCATTATCCAAAACATCATACGACTAGTCAAATGCTTAGCAAAAGATAGGGCCGCGTCCATTCAATTCCAGTGGATCCCTGGACACGTAAATCTACGCGGTAATTCAATTGCAGATTTTACCGCCAAACAGGTCGCGAGACAACAGGGACAACCCATTAAAAAAGGTCTGGTTACCTACCAGGATCTAGTCACCTCGTTGAAAAAGGAACTTGTAGCCAACTGGAGAGACTCGCACGCGGACAGGACAAGGGAGGTCGGTCACTGGACGAGGTCAATCATAGAGGACCCCTCTTCTCCTCCTTGGTACCGAGGTGTACCCAATGACCCTGGTTTTTTCACTACCATCAATCGGGTTTTGATAGGGCACGGAAATACCCCGTACTTCAGGTTCCTCATGCGAAAGCGTCTGACTCCCTACTGCTCCTTCTGCGCCACGGAACAGGTAGCCGACGTGGACCACATCCTCAACCGTTGCACCCAACGTATCCAGCCTCGACTGTCCCTCTACGCAGCTCTCCAATTGGATGCAACCAGCAACCTCCAGGACCGGCTAAAATATCCACTCAACGAACAAGAGCTGCGTCACATATACCACTATATTCGTGACTCGCGTCCTGATAGCGGCCACGCCGATCACATTTAAAAAAAAAAAAATACTCCAAAGTATCAATTTTGCCACAGCCACAACCAGAGCTAAATAGCTCACAGCCTATCATTTCAAACTCAGCCTCCTGTGACGCAACATAGATGAATCTGCGTCAAAAAAATCAAGAATAAAGAAGAAGAAGAAGAAGTGACTGCTCTGTGCGTTCGTCCAGCAATTTTTTGAACTGACGCTTGACTGAAGACCATGTTATTTTCTGTCTGAGAATTGTTTTTGTTTTCCTTTTTAGTGAACAGTACAAACTAGTTTCAACTTGTCTAGACCTACAACCTACTTATCTATCGGCTGTTCGAATCCCCTGATCGTGACCCTCATCACTACCGAAGGTAGGTAGGTAGATAACTTTCACTTTCTGGGTAGGTACCTATAGGGTATAGGCAAGAATTTACCTTCTTACATTCGACATCGTTCACACATGAATCCCTCTTCAAGTTAAGGACATTAGATTGTCACAGAAGTGTATCTCATCTACCAACCTACTAGTAGAGTACCTTGTATTGTGGTGTCTAGAAAAACGTATTATTATTTTTCGCTCTGTGGATGTTAGCAAAAGTGGCATTCAGCTTGCTCCAGGAGGATTCCAAATGGACGTTGACGGACCCGATGTGGAGGCCAAGGACTCCCCAAACGTGGATGAGGGTGATTCTTGGAGCGATACGTCTGGAGAGTACTCAGTTGTCTCGGATGGTGGTGCTTCAGCTTCTGCTGAATCCACGACAGAGGAGGTGCCCAAAGGAAAGTTAGAGAGCCGTTCTGTCAAAGTAAGTTTTATTTGAATACCTAATTTTCAAGAGCCTGGTTCTTGTTTTACGTAGGTACTTGTAATGGGTAATTTTCATAAGGCTGACAAATTATTTTTTATACTTGTCCTGTAGTTGGAAACTTCATATTACTGAAAGTTGCAGAGTATCCTTCTCACTTAATCCAACAGTTATCAGAGCCGTTGTTCATGTTACAATATCTCGACACATTAAATTGGGGGCAGGTTTCAGCTGGTTGTCTGCCTACTCAGCATCTTGTCGATTCATATGGAAATATCTTGCCAACTCAACACCTTGTCAACACCAATCGTTTGGGCTTTGTTTATTTGGACGTGATTTCTACGAATTTCGCCAAGGCGTTTGACTGGATATCACACGAGCATACCCTGGCTCTTCTTCAGTCGTTGGTTGTGTTTGGCCCATTCCTTCGCTGGATTCCTGGTAAAGTCGGATCCACCAAGAATCAACAAAGGTTGAGGGATGTCTGTCTCCTTCACCGCTTCGTCATGGCTCAAAATATTAGAGAGCTTTTGGTGCCAGAATCTGACAGGCCCCGTAAGGAGGAGACTAGCGCGAGCAACAGAGGATGCTACCCAGTTGAAGGAGGAAGCCCGTTAACTTTAGACAGGGGGGGAAGGGAGGCGCTGGTGACGGTGGGCCTCTAGGAACTGGTGACTGTCTGGGGGCACCCTTTCATCGTCGCCCGCTGTTGTTGGGAGGCAAATTCATCATCATCCGCGAACTCTGAGCTTTGTGGCAAGGTTCCACAGGCCCGTTAGTGGTTGCCAAAAACTCTCTATTGGTCCACTTTTTTTCCCTTGGCCATAAATTGGCTGATGGGGGGGGGGGGGGGGGGCAGGTAATTACAAAAATTTAATTTTTAAGGAGAGCATTTTAAAGTTTCAAGTTTATTCCGAATTCAGGAATCCACAATAATTGATACTTAACCCTGCCATTTTTTCACGAAATTATTCTAAAACCGAAATGATAGCTTGAACTGCCCCTCAAATTACATAATATGTAATTAATATTATTAATGGTAAATTTGATGGTTTTTAAAAATTGCCGAGTTACTGGGTTACGTGCAGTCTAATTTCCATACTTACCTGGTTACGTGCAGTGTGATTTCCATACTTACTTGGTTACGAGCAAACAAATTTTCGGACTTACCTGCTCACCCACCATAAGAAAACCTATTTGGCTGGTCTAGCACAATTTAGTACACTGGAAAAAGTAGGTAAACTCAGTTACTGGTCTGTTCTTGAAATAGAAAATTTGGGAATGAGTGTCCGAATAATTATTAACGCCCCAGTCAATAGAAAGTTTTTGCTGCTAAAATAGGAGGAGACTAGCGCGAGCAACCGAGGTAGAAGAAGAAGTAGAAGTAAACAACCATTTCAGGTTGGATTTTTGTCCGACTGCCATTCCTGGTGTCGAGGACGTCATCAGCTGTCTTGCTAAGGGAAGATCAGAATTTGTTCTGATGATTTCGCTCATGGCTTCCCATTGGCCTCACCGCCTTGGGTTGGGACGAGGGGGGCAGTGAGAGCCCCGGCCGCCGAAAAACGCACGCTGCCGGCGATGAGATTTGAACCCACAATCCCCGCAGAGGTTGGTCCAAAGTCCACTGCCAAACAACGACGCCTCAACGACCATAGCCACAGCGCTGTCCTGAGCAACTGAGGATTCTACCCAGTTGAAGGAGGAGGCCTCTTAATTAACTATGGACCGGGTGGAGGGGGGGGGGTAGGCGCTCATGCTGGGGGGCCTCTAGAAACAGGTGACTGTCTGGGGAACCCTTTCATCGTCGCTGGCTGTTGTCGGGAGACAAATTCATCGTCACCTACGAACTCCGAGCGTTTTGAAGAGGTTCCACAGGCCCTGATAGATTGTAGATGAATCCGCGGATCAGGATGATGGAAGCCCAAAGCGCTGAAGCCTAGTGGCTTATTGTGCTACTCCGCGGATTCTGTTCCTAGTCAAAGAGTCCTTGCCCTTTGGTAAGGGAAAGTAGCGGTTTGGCTAGGTTTGTGCTGGGAAAGGACTCCGTGGGTGTAGGTGACCCGATTTGATAGCATTTCACAGTCAAATATTATGTGGGAGGTTTTTTCTTCGGCCTCTCCACACAGCCTGCAGAGGTTTGTATTTTGATTTACCCCAATGCGATTGAGATGGAATCGGAGTGGAGTGAAGCCTGTTACCAGGCCGACCACTAACCTGACTTCCTTGCGGCTTAGCCGCATCAGCTCTTCTGTGGCGCTGGTGTTGGGTTTGGCCACCATGCACTTACTTAGAGCATGTCCTCCAAGGTTTGATCATCTACTAGTGGTTTCATTAGTGACCCACCGGTTTATGGTCGCTCTAAAGGAAGATTTGGGAATGCCGATGGCTGGCTCTGGACCAATGAACAGGGTTAGTGAGCCCCTTCTGGCCAGCGCATCTGCTTTCTCATTTTCCATTACTCCGCTATGTCCTGCCACCTACTCCAGAGAAACCCTGTTGTGTTGCGATAGGAGGCAGAGGGTCTGGAAGCAGTCCCACACTAACTTTGAGTTAATGGAGGAAGCGGCTAAAGCCTTGATCGCAGCCTGGCTGTCTGAGAGAATGCGGATGTGAACACCGTGGTGTCCTCTCCGCAGACTTTCCCCAGCGCAGACCCTAACTGCAAGTACTCCAGCCTGAACATGCCCTGGTAGTGGCGTGCTAAAACTCTCTAATAGGAAGCTTGATAGACTTACGCTGATACTCGCATTTGAAAGATGACACAAAATAACGCCTACAGTGAAGATATCTCGATTTTCACAACAAAAAAAAACTTACCTCGCCAGCCAATTGTTTCGCTAATAATTTTATTTATTATTTTTAATTAAATTTTATTAACTATTTTAATTCATACAATAATTGGCAATAAATAATAATTATCTATTTCAAAATGAAATATAATGTTTAATGACGACGGTTATTCTATTTTCTCAGGGTTATACGCCTAAGCGCAGATTCACCCACTGCCCCGAGAAGAAAAACAATTCTCTGCATTACTTTGAAAGCTGCACTCGCAGGGCCTTTAAGCGTGGGCGACATGGCTATCTGAGGAACAAGCTGGAAACCATTTTCGAACACCCCGTCGTCACGTCTGATAATAAAGTCTTGTTTTTGCGTCAAATCGGCGTCAACACTCATGACCGAAAATTCATCCGTGGCAGGTAATTCAATTTGAGATTAGGAAATATAGGTAGGTCCCAATGTGTGTAGAGGAGAGAAGGTGTGCTCACGCTCGTTGGCTGGGAAGGGGCGTGACGTCACCCGAGTCCTCTGGCTCGCCAGTCTCCCTTCGCCATACCGCTTTAGAAATTTTGTAGGTACTTCAACCAGCAAGTTGTGATGGAATTTTGGGAAAATTCCCGTAAAATCCACTTGAATTGTAATTCCGGGCAGTGTTAGTACCTAATAAATGGACGGGTTATGATGGAAATTTCAACTTTTGTGATTTAGAACTAAATCACATTTATTCCTTGCCTGTTGGTCAATTTTCTGACACAAATCTATACAATACGTTCCAATGGAAATGAAGATACGAAACATTTATCATTTCTCGACTTTTTCGTTTTGGAGCATTAGTCCCGGGTAATATTATGTGGTTGATTCCTTGTAATGGGGTATTTCAGTCAATTTCTTTATGTTTTATTTTATTTTTTTCAAAGGAGTATGGTTCAGGAATAACGGTAATCGGGTCTGTTCGTCGAGAAAATGTTTTTAAAAAGTCAGAAAAGCTAAGGAAAGTTGAAGATTTGAATGGTGTGACGTAGCTAGCCAAAACTCTTAGGAAAAAGTATCCATGCACAGAGAAGAGATGAAACCCTTGGAGAATCTCTTGGATACTACAGAATACTACTCACACACGCGCGCGGTGTACCTAGTGTGTGTGCATTTATGGCGGCCCGCCTTTTTTTCAAACGTGTGATCTCTTTAATTAATTTTTCTACCACTTTTTATAGTATCATTGGGTTTAAAGTTGGGGTATAGAGGTTTTCAAGGGTGCTGAATCCAAATTTGAGGTCAAAAACCTGAATTTCCCAGCCCCACCGAAATACCCCATTGGATAATAAAGAAATCATGGTCCGATTTTGCTGAAATTTTCGCCTGTTGAAATATAATTATTCTGGAATTTTTGGTTAGTTTTATCAAGTATTTTGAATAATTTTGCTTCCGAATACCAAGGTAGCGGAAGTATTGTTTTAACAAATATTGTCCTGAACGATTTTGGTTTTGTACTGTCTGTCACACAGGTCCGCAAACCAGGGAATGAGGAATTTCACCATGTCGGAATTTCCTATTTTTGACCCCAAAATCGGATTCAGCACCTCGAAAAACCTCCTAAGGCAAACTTTCAGCCCAAACTTCCTAATTTACGAATAAACAAAACAGTGTAGAAAATACGAATGTTTGAAAAAAAACGGGAAAATTACGTCATCCTGGAATAGTTCATTTATGGCCGCTTGAAGCGCTGAGATCGAGAAATCTATAGTCCCCAGATGCAAAATTTCACGAAACAGTAAAGTTCGAAATCGAAAAACTGAAGAAAAAAATAGAAAGAGCAAGATGGGGAAAATTAGGTTTCCCCTGTTCTTGTTTGATAACTTTTCTCTTAGAAAACACGATTTCGTCGTTCCATTGGGCAACACTGGGAGGAGACGGCGATCCGAACAGCCCAATCAGCGAGCGTTCCCGCTTCACATCCGTTTTCCCGGTTAGTTTTGAAATAAAAAAATTTTATTGTCTCCCAAAAATAACAGGAGACTTATTTTCCGAAATCAGCCCGATTTTCATCTATCCCACACCATTAACTATTCAGGAAAAATGCAAACAGAATTCGGTGAAATTCCTCATTATGGACCGGTTTTTCGAATTCAAATCTTTCACTCAAATTTAGCGTTTAAGAGCTATTTTATCAATTTTATGGTAAATTTCTTGTCTTCTACAACAGGTACTACAGAATCATTCATAGAATAATTTGAAATCATTCGGTTTTAAAAAATTGTTTTGATTTTTTTTTAAATTTGTCACTTTGTGAAATTTTACCTTAGTGCGGTTTGAAAAGATGTGGATCCTCCTAATTCAAATTTTCACTGGAATTTAATGTGTCAGATTACAATCATTTTTGCCTGTTTGTGGCCAATTTTTTAAAAGGGAAAACTTCAAAATTATCCAATTTTTACAAACTTAGAATTTTAGCCGTTGAAACTATTGTTCATGTAATGACTCATATACTCGAATATGTTAGTTCTCCAATAAAGGACACAAGGGAAACCCTGAGTGACTCATTGTGCCAGGTAGGTAGAATGAGGTATGGGGGACAAACACGTCACTTGACGTCACCCTCCTCCACTCTCCCTTTACCATGTTAAAGTAGTATAAAAGGAGGACTCAGGGCTTCACCGAGAGACATTCATGCATTCGTCTTCTAACAATCAACTTGATTATTTCTCGCTCTACCTCGCCTTCTCTTAGAAGCCCAAAAGTTCCTCGGAGGTCTCAGTAGGCGATGAGCACATCGCACCGGCCTCCGCTCCCAGTTCGCCTAGGAAGTTGTCTGCCCCAACTAGGCCTAGGTAAATGTACTGCCTCCCTCCGGTGGCGAGCAATCGCGCCGAGGATCGCAGCTGAGCTGAAATCATTAAGCACTCCTGCATGCAGTAACCCGTGCCGGGCAGAAAGTGCTGTCCCATCCTTCACCTTCATTGAGTAGGGACCAACAGAAATCGACAAGCCGACGTGAAGATAATCGCCTTCACACGACGACACGCCAACATAACAGTTCATTTGCACTCAAATTGTTCTTTTAGAGCATTTTAAACGATTTATTTCCATGGTAAAACTAGGAAAAATAGTTAAATTATAGTTTTGCCAAACCATAATTTAATTATGGTTTGGCTTTGACGGAAATTCACAATTTCACTCAGATTTCGCGTTTCAAACGTTTCTAATTTATTCCTTTCCTGTTTGTGGTCAATCTCTCGACCTGAAGAATACTTCAAAATCGTCTTAATTTTTAGAAGGAACGGAAATGTAAACAGAACAAACAGTATAATATTATACAGCGTATTTATAAACAATGTACGCCAGAGCGAAGTACCAGAGGGTCTGATCAGAGAGGCAGTACTGAACGGTTTGGAGGAGTTCGGAGGAGTCCATTAGCCTCTATCCCCTCCCCTTTTCAGTTCTGGTTTGGTTCCGGACTGCCTCTCCAAACAGACCCAGAGACAGCTGGCTGCGAGGTGGTCGGTGATGTCATGTTTCAGGTATTGAAAAAAGAGGGGATGGAAATTTTCGACTTCGTGTAACATTTTTTAAAGACAATCCCTGCAAGTGCATGTAGGTATCTTTTTATGGTGTGAAATTTATCAAGTCCCCTCCGAAAGTACTCATTTTATCTGGTAATGAATACAAACTTAAATTACCTTATGTTTTTCTAGGCGTTTTTCCACAAGATCCTTCAAGGGCATTCTGTTCCGTTCTTATCGCCGCCAAGCCGTGAAGAAATCAGTCGAAGAAGTCGATCAGCTCATGATGAATCTGGACATTCAACAAGAGAACCCTGTCACGTGAACTACACTCTCTTCTTGAGATGGAAACGTCACTGCCAAAAGTAAGCCTACATTTATTTTAAAAACCTTGAAAAACCAAAAATATATTCGAATTTTATTTTAAACCAAAATTTGTTACTCATAACAGGAAAGGTTTATATCATTTACACACTGCCATCAGGAAATTGTACTAAATCCTCCTAGTATTTGGTTTGGAAGTCAGCTGGCTATGCCCCTTCAAAAGCACTTCGATGATACATTTCGAGCCTGTATTTCGCTCAAATTAGGTTAGTGGGGACGAATCTTATCTCCTACGTCCAATGTGCTTAACGGATGAACCTGTTTCCCCAATCAGCAAGTTTCCAGATTGACATCTAAGCTGTTTTCAAATTTCTCTGACTGTTTAAGTTCCATCCGTCAGCATATCATTTTATGGTTGCGATTACAGTTGAAGTTTATCACATAATCCTGTCCAAAAGTTCTCAATGAATCATAGTTTCTAAAAAAACGCATTTACAAATACCTACATAAGATTGAACAATTAACGAATAAAAAAGAACTGGACTGCTTCGAATAATAGGTAATATAAAAATGTATAGTTTCGTAAGTTATTAAAATGTTCAGAATAGTTGCGTCTCCTTTGTAGTGTTCTTTGACTACGCATGTATTTTGTTCCTACTTGTTAATTTTGTCCTAAAGAACTGGTTGAGAACTTATGTTAAGCAAACGTCGGATCTTGTATAATGTTAAGTACCTTGTCTCAGCAAATTTCCATTGTATTTAACAACCAGCAAAAAATAACCTTCCCTTATTAATGAGCACCTCTCCCCTTGGGTGTGATCTTATTTGCTGATTTTACCTTAAAAACGCTCTTTTTGATGATAAACAGGACAGTGTGGACCCTAGCGCTCCATGTGTTGAAGAATTCAATGAGCCCTGCTGATAAGGTACTCATAAGAATAACTGAAATTTCAATCCTTCTTCCATGGCTACACTAATGTCTTCAAAAAATCGAAATTTAATTAAAATTTACCCCCGCATGACCTGTGATTAACCCTAATTGGACCATGGTGTCACTAGTGTTACCAAAAACATCTTAGGTATTCCACCGCTGTCCGAAGGTATCACCAGAGTAACCAGAATTAAATTGCAATTTTAAAATTGATGGAAAGAGCTGAATTTTTGAAATATTTTTGTGAGCTATTGGAAGCCAAAGGAAATTATGACAATAATGTCCAATTAAATCAATGAAAAAATGTTCAAAATTGTCATTCATAATGTGTAGACTTTTCTAATTGATCACAAAAATAGGTTTCTAAAATTCAACTCTGTACATAAAATTTATTGTCATTAAAATCTAGTTACTCCGGTGATATTTGGGTCGTGTGTGGAATTCCGTAGATGTTTTCGTTGACACCATGGTCCAATTAGGGTTTAGCAATTTAGGGGTGTTTCCTAATTCGTTGGGTTCATGCTCATTATGCGAGGATTTAAAAACAATTTGATATTTTTTAATGCATCTGTGAGGGCACTCTTTTACTCTGTCATGTTGATTAGAAGTCCCAATGTTTCACGTTTACATTGAACCAAGATGAGCTATCTCAAGAAGTTCAACTTAAGAAAATTTAAATAAAGATTAGGTACTTAACGCAAGATCAAATTCTAATATTTATGTCATTCCATAACAACTATACTGGCAATGGAGCATCGTTAATAATCTAAAATGTCAATAATTCCAAAGGAAAGGATGAGTTTTTTAGCCACAATTGTGAGGTTAAATTTTCTAAGTTCATTCATGATTCAATCCGTAGGAACCACAAGAGCTTGTTCCATGAATTTCTATGCTGATTGTTGTATCTCATTGAATATCTCAGTTTCTCTCGTTGGTCCTAAGTAGGTTATAGGTGTACTATTGAGTGGTTAGGATACCTATTCCATTAAGTCTAAGAGGATTACAAGTAGAAGGATCCTCTCCATACGAGGACCAGTAGAATGCAGGGCTTGTATTTTGTATACTTGTATTGTAAGACTGAATTGTCGATTTTGTAATATTATGTTTGTATTTTGTGTATAATAAAAAATGAAATGTTCATAGATATGGATTGGATTGACCTTTGACCTTGCATAGTTCAACAGAGGGGATCTTGAAGGGTTAATCTAGTTTTCGCGGTGAATAAAGGAGACAGGAGGAAACGCCTTTGTCCGACTCTGGTCGGCCAGTAAAAGGGAAAGCACCCTCCTCTCGCCCAGACCGAAAAATAGGTGGTAAAATAGTGGTACAGTGGATTTTTTGTCTTGTTGAAATTCAACATTTCATTTTTAACAAAGCGTGACGTCATGCATCAAAAGAAGCTTCTAATTACCTCTTTTAACATTTGCTTCTATCGGGAAAAAATGCAGTTTATTAATTTTTGAACAGGTTGTTCTACTCTAAACATGAATGTCCTCAAATTCCACAAAGCACGCGTTGAAGGAGTAATTAGAAGCTTCTCTTGATGCATGACGTCCTGCTTTATTTGAAAATGAAATGTTGAATTCCAACAAGGCAAAATATTGTGATGCTCAAAATCCGTTTTTTACTTCCATCCCCTGTAATGCCATCATATGCCAACGTAGCTCCGTGATATGCACATGACTGTATAGATTTTTTTATTCTCTTACACGTTTATTGCTGTGTTTTTCGAATGGAGGCACCTGTTACGACCTATTGAATTCCAAAAACATTCCTCTTATCTTTTAACACAGAATTAGAGGGCGAGTGTACCTCCTATTTGTTGGTCCGGGCAAGAGATGGGTAAACTTTCACTTTCATTTCCCGAACAAACCCCAACGTAGGAGGCATAAGCCGTTTCCTCTCTATCTTCTACCTCTATGGGTGACAGCCAATGGGAGCAGAGTGCTACTACTCAACTTGGAGGACAACCACTCCTGCTGCGATCTCTTGCAGTTAACTTGTACTACGTCCAGGACTCGACCAAACAGTACACTTTGGGTGAGTTCCCTTTGCCCAAAATTGAATTAGGGAAACAAACAATGTCCGGCTCAATAAAAAATACATGTATATTGAACAACAAGTGTTACCTACATAACATAAGTCATTACCTGATATAAAAGTCATAAAATGTGAAAATATAATTGGGTGGGACGTGGGAAGTTCCGGTAAGTTCAAATTTATTCCATTTAAAATGGAAAGCCAGTGCGTCATCAATGAATGGGGTATTTCGGTGGGTCGGAAATTCAGGTATTTGACCTCAAATTTGGATTTACCACCATTGAAAACCTATATACTACAACTTTAAGCCCAATGATGCTACAACATGTGGTAGAAAAATTAATTAAAGAGATCACACGTTTGAAAAAGGCGGGCCGCTATAAATGCACACACACTAGGCAAGGACTACACTGTGGACTACGCCACGCGCAGGTGAGAAGTATTTTGTAGTATCCAAGAGGTCCCCCAAGGGTTTCTGTGCATGGATACTTTTTTCAAAGACAGTTGGTTAGCTACGTCACACCGTTCAAATCTTCAACTTTCCTTAGCTTCTCTGATTTTTTAAAAACATTTTCTCGACAAACAGACCCAATGGGGTATTTCGGTCAATTTTTTTTATTTTTTATTTCAAAAGAGCATGGCTCAGGAATAACGGTAATCGGGTCTGTTCGTCGAGAAAATGTTTTTAAAAAATCAGAGAAGCTAAGGAAAGTTGAAGATTTGAATGGTGTGACGTAGCTAGCCAACTGTCTTTGAAAAAAGTATCCATGCACAGAAACCCTTGGAAGACCTCTTGGATACTACAAAATAGTACTCACACACGTGCGCGGCGTAGTCCTTGCCTAGTGTGTGTGCATTTATAGCGGCCCGCCTTTTTCAAACGTGTGATCTCTTTAATTAATTTTTCTACCACATGTTATTGTATCATTGGGCTTAAAGTTGTAGTGTATAGGTTTTCAAGGGTGCTAAATCCAAATTTGAGGTCAAAAACCTAAATTTCCGACCCGCCGAAATACCCCATTACCGTTATTCCTGAGCCACTCTTTTGAAAAAAAAATTAAAAAATTGACTGAAATACCCCATTGCTAGAACCTTTCCGTTCTTATTTTCTTGTTTGTTAGTACGTTACGATCCCTGACAATATACCCTACTACTGGGAAAGAACCATGGAAGTTTATGGTATTTGTTTATTTATTCTTCCACGAAAGGTGCGGGAACTCTCCCCCAACCCTACTTATTTTTGTTTGATAGGTTCTAGTTACGACTTTAAATTTATTTAGGATACATATAGATATATGAATACCTACTTACATTCAAGGAAGGTAGCCAAAACCTATAAAATACTATATGATGTTTGTCTTGGCACCGATCAACGGCTTTTCCAAATCCAACAATTGCATACATCGCATACTCAACTATTTTATTAAAAAATACCTCATATGTGGTTGAAAAATAACAGTAGATAATAATCATTTAATAGTCAAGAATATAAAATCACAGCCGACACTACAAACTGATGAACGAACACAGTTGAACAATGGTACTCAGTACATAGTCGAAGAAACAGTCGAATGGACGGAAATATCAATTTATGGTCCTAATAGAACGGCGAGGTCTGGTCAATTTCTCAGTGAGAACGTCAATCCTCATCGTACCTGAGGTAGCACTTGTCAGAGTCAGGGGGGCAGTCCATGTACTCCACGAAATATCCATATTCGTGTTTCACGTCTGATCCAGGTTGTATGCAAGCGCATCTGAACTCCCTCCCGCTGTTCAAGAAGAATTTCCTTGGGACGCCAACCCAATCTCGCGTTATGCCGCCACTGGAACATGGATACCATTCATTATAGAATGAAGTAATGTTAGCAGAAGGTATCTATAAGAAGCTTGGGTACGGAATCAAGAGGAAAGATGACTCCATAGGCAGATCTGTGCTGCCTTCAACAATGGTGCTTCTCTGGGCGCGTAATGGAACTAATAGCGTACAAACGAATGGTAGCACCAAGTTTTTTTTTATACATATGGAGGTATTCGTTTAGTTCCTAACGTTGAATCATCAAAAATTAACTTCCCTCGACCGAGGATCGATCTTCTATCGTTCTAATAGGGTGTGCGCCTGGGTAGGAAAAACTGTTTATTGTTATTTTTAATGTAAGGTAGATTTCATTCTGGTTTTTGTTAGTTCCTTATTGACGGGGCGGGGGATCTGCTGACCTCAACGTTTGTCCAAACAGGCGGTGGCTCGACTCTTGTCTTGAGGAGGGAGTTGTTTTGATGACCTAATATAAATGAATGATTGTTTCTCTGAAAAATGCTGAGGAGACCATTCGGATCCAGTACGACTGCGCCAGATTGTTTGAATGAACTAATTAATGATTGTTTGTGTGACAATATTAGCTGAGACATCAATGATGCTCGCATAGTCGTACCTAAAAGTCTACGTCGCGTAATGATAGAAGATGTTCACAAAATTGCTCATCTTGGGATTAATAAGACGGTGGCTCGAATCAGAACTCTGATGTACTGGCCTGGTATGTCATATGAAATAGCTGATTTCGTAGGAAGATGTTCCATTTGTCAGATGTTCCAAAACAGAAATGTGAAGGAACCACTCATGTCATCGACTGTTCCTCAGTATCCCTTTCAACGCATTGGAATGGATTTAGGTGAATATAAGGGCCATATTTTCCTCGCAGTGGAAGACTACTATTCCAGATGGCTTGAAATTCTCACACTCAAAGGGAAAAGCGCCAATGAGATCATTCAAAAGTTGAAAGTGTTGTTTTCCAATTTTGGTATCCCTGAGGTCATACGGTGTGACAACAATCCATTTTCAAGTACCGAAATGAAAATGTTCGCCACTACAATGGGTTTCAAGATTGTCACATCTAGCCCCCTCTACAGCCAATCAAACGGACTTTCAGAAAAAGGAGTCGGTATTGCAAAAAAATTGATAAAAAAATCTATCCAGTCAAAAAGTGATCTACAGCTAGCTTTACTTGAGTATAGGGTGACGCCTCTTGTAGGAATGGAATATTCTCCTAGCCAGCTACTAATGGGAAGATTGCTTCGCACGAGAGCTCCTGCTAGTTTTGAACTTTTGATACCACGTGCGCCTGATGAAGATATTCGTTTCAAAATGGAAAAGCTGAAAACTCGAAGCAAATTTTATTATGATAAGACCGCGACAAAAGAAAAGTCTTACAAAGAGAACCAGCCAATCTACATCCAGGGAAAAGAAACATGGAAAGAAGGGTGGATTACCAAAAAACTCGAGGAACCGAGATCATATATTGTTAGAGACCAATGTGGTCAAGAGTACCGACGAAACTCTCTGCACATACGTGATCGGAAACTACCCTACGAATCTCCACCTCAGATAAATGAGCCAATTCAGGTACCATCCGCACCAAAGGAAGATCCAATTCAGCAAACTTCACGGAAATCTTTCGAGCGAACTTCACCCATCATCCTGGAAACCCCTAAGGAGAAAGAAACTGTGGTGGAACATTCTCCCAAATCGAAAGAGAGAAAATCAATGCCAGCAACCACTCCTACTACACCAATCGCCAAAGGAAGACGGTCTATTGTCCCACAGGCCACATCACCACCCTTTCGAGGCTTTTCACCAGTCACATCCCCACCAAAGATTCCTAGAAGAATAGAGACAGAGAAGAAGTCCTCAACGGAAATGAGAACCTCTCCACAGCCTCCTTGTTCGAGAAGTGGACGCCTTCTCAAGGAACCTGTCCGGTTTGGAAATGTTACTTGAGTAGAAAAATAATCAAAATTATGTAAGATGATGTAAGAAGATGTAAAATTTATTTAATGTAACAATGAACATTTAAATTCATTTATTATTTCAATTGTTAGCCTAGCGCTATGAGTTAAACTTAAATGTTTAATTTTGTTCTAAATGAGTACATTAAGATTTTGTTTATTTTATATTTTGAATTGATTTAATCTCAAGGGGAAGATGTGACAATATTAGCCATCCAAGGCAATAATGGTAACAACCACCATCTTACCTATGTAACCTGACCGAATATAACCAGATAGTATAAAAGCCCACGTGAAGATCTAATTATTAATAAAACCCTTATAAACCATAAAATAATACAGTTTGATTGAATCATCAGAAATTAACTTCCCTCTGAACTTCCGATTCTGAATCGGAGCTCCTACCACCTGAGCTAAGTGAATGGACAAAAATGCGAAGAGGTAGCTGATCACAACTTCAAGATATCCTCATGAGTGGATCCACTCATTCACGGATGGATTGGAATCTCCTGAGGAGTGGGGTACTCATCCCTAACCAAATCTGGTCAAAATCATGCCTGAAATGTCCCAGTTTACCAACCCTCAGATTCTCGAGCTGTTCCCATCAATATGACTGCTTACCCAAACTCTGATTTACGGAACCAGTAATTTCTAAACTGTCCCACAAGTAACACAACTAGACACGCCTTAACATAAATGAGATATTTGATCGAATGCTTCCCATTTTTAACAAAGTATACAAAAACTGCTTTAAATGCTTTGAAATATACAGGGTGTCTACTATTTGGTTGGACCAAACTTCAAGGATCGATTCAACAACTAATTTGCAACAAAAAGTGTCTCTTAGCCAATTTTTCTTAACCCACTCAAAATCCTTCTTTTTTCTTTTCACTTCGAAGTTTTTTTTCGCGTTTTCGACCCTACGTCATTAAAACTGTACTAACTCCTGTTTTTCACCAAGTAAATACAAATTTAAGGATATCTTTGGAAAGAGCGTTAAATTTCCAAGCTACTCAGTGTAAAACCTCATTAGCAATAAACCATTTCTAAAAAATCAAGTCGAAAAACACACTTTAAATTTGTTTTTGAAATTTGATTTTTTTCCGAAGTTTTCACTTTGAATCTCTGCCAATTTGCTTTTTTGCCAAACTTTGCCAAACTTTTTTTGCCAAATTTGCCAAACTTGCTTTTTTTGTTTTGCTTTGAGTTTTGAATAATTTCCTAGGTAATTTTTCACGCTGAATCCAATGGTGATACTTCCGAATAATTCTGACTGCTAAAAAGTGGATTTTTCGAGGAAAACCTTCAGTTTTGTCCATAGCATACGCGTTATTCATAGATATGGTAGTGCGCGTAAAATGACACCTTTCTGCTCAATAAAAACATCAAATTTATAGCTAATTGAAGTGTGCTTTTTGACTTGATTTATTAGAAATGGTTTATTGCTAAATGAGGTTTTACACTGAGTAGCTTGGAAATTTAACGCTCTTTCCAACTATATCCTTAAATTAGAATTTACTTGGTAAATAACAGGAGTTATGACAATTTTAATAATGTAAGGTCGGAAACGCGAGAAAAAAAATCGAATTGAAAAAAAAAGGATTTTGAGGTAGGTTAAGAAAAAATTGCGAAGAGACATTTTTTGTAGCAAATTAGTAGTAGAATCGATCCTTGAAGTTTGGTCTATCCAAATGATAGACACCCTGTAGGTATACAAATTTGATGAGCAACTTACCTCTTATTGGAGCACCAAACAATTTTCCCTTTTTCTGCGCTCCACTCAAGATTGCAAGGTGGAAACCTCCTCTCAAGATCTTTTTGAATTTCTTCCGATTGTTTCCCTTCTGCTAGACGCTCGTGAATTTTCTCTAAATATTTGGTTGGTGACCCATTCGACTTGTAAAACCTCCCAATCAATTTACCTGTAAAATAAGAACGTACATACTGTTTAGTAATGTATGTGTTCCAGGGGACGTCCCATTGGATAAGGATTAATTAAATTTCAATTGAGCGATAAAACGTACATTTTCTTTTACCTTCCTACTGCACAAAACGGTTCCACTCGATGAATCAGTAACATTCAGTAAGAACCGTAACGTTTCTGGCAAGTCTCGAATTTGAACACATTAAAATCCACGATATATCCAACATGAATTTTGAGTTCACCTCCCTCTCCAACGGTGCCAGTTTGGTAGATAGTTCGTCGAAGATCTCATCTATATTCAACGTCAAAAACTCACGCAATACGCGGTTGCCGGTGCTTTGGCACCACTGATTTCAAAAGGAAACGAAATATTGAAAAATCGCAAGTTTTGTGAACATTATCACCCCACTCGCTCCCTCCCCTTGCGAATCTCATACTCTGGTGACGCAATGTGCAACTAGGAAGTTATCTGAGTAGTACAGAAAATCGTAAATCGGTTGGGAATTGAGGAGCAGGTAGCGAGCACTCAAAGTATTGTCAGAATGAACATTTTTCACGAAAAAACCACACGTTCCTCCCCCTTCAACACAAATTTCAGCATCGCAGTGCACAACTATATTAATTTCTGCGTCGAACAAAAAAAGTGCCAAGTAGATGTGGCACATAGCTTCCTCGTATCCATAACCCGACAGTATAGATGATCCGATGCATAGTAGACTAACCTCATAGAGGACCATCTACACACTAATCTGAAAAATCCTGAGAAATTTCGTCGAAATCAAATGGAAAACGTAGAAGTTAAGGCTGTTACAAGGAATTCACGTTTGTGCATGCTCAGAGGCTACGGTCAATTTTAAGGCCTTGATTTTCATTGGGGACCATCTACAACCTAATCCGCCTAATCCCTGAAAATTTCATCGAAATCGGATGAAAAATGTGGAAGTTATGGCTGTTACAAGGAATTCGTGCATGCTCAGCGGCTATAAGTCTTTGGTGAAGACAACCATCATCTTTCATAGGCAACCATCTACAACCTAATCCGCATAATCCCTGAAAATATCATTGTAATCGGACAACAACTTCGTATAGTTATGCCGGTTACAAGGATTTCATGACAGACACGGAATCCAAATTGTTTAGAAAGGCCTGAAACGTAAAACGCGGGTGGAAATTTAGGTTTTGGAGAACTTTTTTTTTTTCAACCTTGAAAAGTGAAAACAAAGCTTCCGCTACCTTGGTAGGCTCGGAAGCAACAAGCAACCCAAAGGGAAATGGGGTATTTCGGTGGGTCGGAAATTCAGGTTTTTGACCTCAAATTTGGATTCAGCACCCTTGAAAACCTATATACTACAACTTTAAGCCCAATGATACTATAACATGTGGTAGAAAAATTAATTAAAGAGATCACACGTTTGAAAAAGGCGGGCCGCTATAAATGCACACACACTAGGCAAGGACTACGCCGCGCGCGTGTGTGAGTAGTATTTTGTAGTATCCAAGAGGTCCTCCAAGGGTTTCTGTGCATGGATACTCTTTTCAAAGACAGTTGTTTAGCTACGTCACGATTGGCTAGCTACGTCACACCATTCAAATCTTCAACTTTCCTTAGCTTCTCTGATTTTTTAAAAACATTTTCTCAACGAACAGACCCGATTACCGTTATTCCTGAGCCATACTCTTTTGAAAAAAAAAAAATTGACTGAAATACCCCTTTTAGGCCTGGGCAGAGTACTCAAGTTTTGTCACATACAGACATACACCTTTGTTTTTTAACCCAAAATGTTTTTTTTTATGGAAGTTTTTTTTTGTGAGATTGACGACATCCCCATCAAGGGCCAAAAAACATCCTGTTTTTCATTGGTCTGATCCTTGACCATAACATTCACAATCCAGGGGTATCTCCCAGATTACATTCTACAATAAATGTCTCATAAATCATGCAAAATTATTACCACTGGCAGCGAGTCACCCCTAACGACAACGTTTCATCTTTAGATGGATTCTGAATGGTCTAAAACCTGCTTCATCTCAGAGAGAACAGTTGTTCCCCTTTATCCCAGATTAATCGCAAAAGGACGCCCAAGTCTTACTGTAGGACGTCCTAAAAACCCAATGATCCTGACGATAGTAACTTAATTTCATTGTTGATTTCCTCCAATTTCATTTCAACACTCGACTCAATGCATGAAAACTCAAGAATGAGCTGTATCGGAGGTGAGGACCACAAAGGTTCACAATAAAGACTTACGCAAATACGTACCTCTATAAGGATAATTCTTCTCATACAGTTCGACCCAGTGAAGCAATCCCTCTAGCTCCGAAGAGTGTAAAGTGTTGACATCATCAGAGAGACCCCCAGTCGAGAAATCGCCTGTGACAAAAGCCTTACTGGCGTCCTTCCCTGAAAAACATGTAACACGTAGTTGATGAAACACAAGTAAGTACGTTTAGTTGATAATGCTTGATAAAGCAGGTATCCAAAATTGAATGAGGGCACACTTTAAAGCCGTGTAATACAGAAATTTCCTTGAAGGGATTCTCCTTTCTACCTTCTCAAGGGTTTCACCTGTGGAGCCTCATGCACCATGTAGGTAAATATTCAAGTAGGTTCAAAAGGCTGATGAGTAAGCTATTTTACTCCAGGCTTCCATAATGGGTGAAGAATTTCTGCCTTAACCCTATACTTCGCTACGTCTAATATACCATACATGTTTTGTGTTCGAATTTTAACAGTATGGAAGCTTTTTTTTCAGTTTTATCATGTTTTTAGAGGGTCAAGGAACCTTACTGTAGGGAAAAATTGAAACAAATCCCCAAAGAAAAACTACTAAATTTTTTGATAATAAACGTGTTACGTCTTTGATTCAGACTGCTTAGTTGTAATGTCGTATTTCGCATTTATTATTTTATCTCATCGGTATGAGCAGCAATTGAGAAGATATAATAAGCATACCTAGCCACTTATAACTAGCGATTCTTCCATTATTTTATTTTATGGATTCTTTTATGGATATTCTTTTTCCCCATTATTTTTTCTTTTAATTTCATTATGATTGAAGTAGAACGTAATACATTTTCCAAATAAATGGGTTTTTTTAAAGAATGAAAGTCCTTCTTCGGTTTCCAATCACTTTACTGCTGGAGAGCTTTCAACAACCCTCTGGTTGTCATTTTCAATCCATCAGCAAGAGGATGAGGATGCCTACTTTTGCTCTTCACAGAAAACTCATCCTCTTGCTGATGGATTGAAAATGACAACCAGAGGGTTGCTGAGAGCTCTCCAGCAATAAAGTGATTGGAAACCGAAAAAAGGACTCTCATTGTCAAAAAACCCCCATTTATTTGGAAAAAGAAAAAGTCCACAAACACAAGATATTGTAATACATTAATTCAATAACAATCTCATCCATAGGTGGAAGTGTTAGATATAATATATCTAAATCTTATATAGTAGATATAGATATATAATATATCTATATCTTATATTATAAGTAGGTACTTACTATACCACAAGTGTAGAAAATCTGTTGGAATTTCAACATTTTAGAAGCTTTTTCAATTTAGCATGTCTTTAGAGGGCCTAAAGTATACTCATGTCTTTAGAGGGCCTAAAGTATAGGGGGGGGGGGGAATTTGAAAGAATCGCCATTGGGATACTTTTGCCAAGTACAGGGTTAAGGAATTTCGGAACTATTCTATCAGTGGAAGTGTATTAGCACACAAGGGTATTAGGTACTACCAAAATTCTATCTTCCTTCATGGTCTCCCTATCTAGTTACACAATGTAGTGTTGAAACTGTCTGAGGAATGATTCGTGAGGGATCAGTTTCATCACATTTTATCGAACACCGAGCAAACATACACCGAAGTAGGAAAACGGCTATTAAATAACAATTTACCAACGAATCCGTGGTAACTTTCGCCTGGTCCGTAGTATTGTCGTCCCTTGCTCACATCATAGACTTTTCCCAACACGGACAAGTACAGCTCCTTTTTCCGAGTTCCGTCGTACATTGCCAGTTCTTCTTTAGTGAAGTATTCTTCTCCTTTCAAAAGATCCATCAACCAGAAGGGGTCGGCAAACTTCATGTAATCGTCATATTTCAAGGAAGTCAGATCTACTTTTTGGGAGAAGAAATAAAACGCCGCTCCTAAAGTTATCAAGTAGCAAAGGGAAGTGAATTTTATCATGATTGTGAGATAAGTCCAGAAATTCAGACGGTCAAGAATCAAAGATTGAAAGGATTTTTACAGAAATGGTGAAATGAGAAGACCTCAGCCTCAGCATTGAAAAATCCGGTAAGTTACGTCTTGCACTTGCATCTCTTACAAAATTCAAATGAAGCAAAACTGAAGCATTGAACTTTGTATGGATGTTTTTTTTCCCAAGAGTAAAATATCCATGGTGTTGGAGATGTTTCCTTCTTCTTCTTTCTCTGACCACGTAGTCACAAATCTTGTTTCGTTTCTTTATGCCATGCCAAAATGTTGTTTCGAAGTTCATGACAGCGAACTGTTCTTCACTCCTCCAGCGTTACCCCACTTCCCTCCTTGATCTGTGTCCGTAGTCATTTTTACTCCGCTTCTTGAGTCGTTCAGAACCTTTCTTTGCTCTTGGTGTGTGTTCATGGCGATCACATGGCGAGCCAATCATGAAGTTCCTCTATCAAGGAACCTCTACCATCACTCTCCTCCTTGGAATGCTCAAGAGTAGGGATGGGTATCGATACTCGATATTTCAAAACATCGATACTATCGTACCAGTACTCGATATTTTAGTATCGATACTGCACAATCCGATATTTTTGGATATCGATACTTTCGATCCGAAATTTCCAAATATCGAATATCGATACTGTTGTCGCGGAAAATTCAACATAATGGCTAAATGAAGTCGGTCAATAAAAAAATGAAGAAGATAGAGAGGCTTTTGGGTCATTACTCTTTGGTTGCACAAATAACGTTTATATCATGGAAAAAATCACTCTGCTTGGACTCTTAATAGTGGAATTATTAGTGGAAATTGAATAAGTTTTTGAAAAAATTATTTTTCTTGAGCAAATTGGATGATATTGATAGTTTGTGACACTAAAGTATCGATACTCGATGTTTTAAAATATCGATACTCATGTCCAACGATACTTGGGATATCAATACTCGGATACGATACAGTATCGATACAAAATATCGATACTTTTATAACGATACCCATCCCTATTTAAGAGGTCTTTCCAAAGTTCCGTCTAATGAATCAGCTCGATGAAACTCATCCATGGAAGTAAATTACGTTCTCCATGACCTACCGAACAAGCATGGATGCTCCCTTCCATGAAACAAGTGGTGCCAACGTAAAAATAATCATTCATGTTTTCCGTTGCAGTGTTGCGGTAATCCCTGTATCTCGATCGTTTACCATATTACAAATGGCATCCAATGGTGTGCCTGTGTGAACGATTTTAGTGCACGACGTTTTACTTTTGTCATGTTCTCGTAAATTTCAGTTATTATCCGCGCTATTAGTTGGTTTTTTCCCCTTCCTGGGTAATTCTGTCAATTTCAGAGTGAAATAATGGCTAAATTGGTGGAAGTTTATCGAAACGATGACCAGAAACTCAACAAACGGCAGCTCCCATTATTCGTCGATGAAAATCTCACGGTGAGTTTTTCGAAAGTTTTCTCGTTTCAATGTTGTTCAGTTTTCTTTGGCTTCGCATGTAATGTTCGTTTAGCTATATTTAAAGTCGAGGCAAGTATTTGAACACTATTCTTACTGTTATTCTCACTGTTCATGACTTGATACAGAATTCAAAGTGGACTCGTGGCGGCTTTTTACTGTTCAATTTCTCGAATGTTCGGTTGATTTTATCTTTCTAATCCGACGAAATCCCGTGGCGATAGTCTTCAATTTGTATTGTATTGTCAATTATAAAGTTAGACGAGATATCCTACCGAACATGACTGAATACCCGTTTCTCTAACCTCTACAATTTGTGAACGCGCAATACGCCCATGAAGAACCACTTATTCATCGTTCGAAATTTCTATTCTACAAAAGTTTTTTATCTCTACTTTACTAAACCGTGATAAAACTACTCATCACTGTTTATGATGAAGCCTTCTTAATTGATTTGGGGGCTTTTCCTTGCTTGGATGCACTTAACGGCAACCCAGGTTGCACAGGGTGGGTACCTCGTACCTCTGCAAGTGGGGTACCTACTTTGGCTAGAATCCTTGTCCCTATTTTGCTTTCTCTGTTGGTTTTTCTACATGGGTATTCTTACGCTCGTCGCGTTTTTTCGTTTCATCCAAAACCGCAGCGTCGTGATTTCTTTGAAACTTTCTTTTCCTCATTTTCTTGTACCGTTACGTAATGATTATTCAGTTGCTTATCATTCTCGTCTGTAGGTGTTTATCAACTACTGGTGAACTATGTTTAGATTTCATATATTAATAGTTATATACCTTCATTTTCTAAGTAGTTTTTAAAAAAAATATTTCGGGTATTGACCTCAAAATAAAACAACCAAATTTGGTAGGTACCAACCTAGAATTTTCAGACATATCTACTTTTTGTGAAATTGATACGAGGGATAATTTCATTGCACTTAATAGAGGGCCCGGTAGGTAGTTTCGTGCTGTTCTTGTTATTTCAGTCTTGTTTTTGTTGCATAAGAAGTCATAGGGGGCTTTTTTGGGTAGTGTTCTCCCACACTATTTAGAATTTTCTCTAGTACCTACTTTTCATGGTAAGATGTCGTACTCATTCTATAAGTGGTACTCGGTATGTCGTACTCTTCTCTAACGAGTGGAGAAACAACTACTGGAAAGAAGTGCTGATGCCGGTTACACCGCATTTCTGGGTGATGACCTCAATATGGAGACATACAACCTCATTATTATGTTCATACCTTCCACTGTTATGTAGGTGTAGATGCCTGAATCCTAGTTTGTCAGGTGAAAACTCCAAACAAGAAACGTTTTCTGAGGTTACCATGATTTGAAGTGATAAAGAAACCCTTGCCATGTAATGAATTCATAATAAAAATCAGAGGAAGTGTGAATGAAATATATTTGGAGCTTTGATGTACAGCCATGTAGCTGCGCTCTGGCGGGATTTTTGAAAAGTAGTCTGATCGAAGTGTTCCTGCTCTCACGCTACGTTGTTTTTTGTGTGTAGGTGTAAATTGCAAGGTTAAATTTGTTCCACATCACCCAACTGTCTTCTAAACTTTTCCACCTTGTCCACTGATTTTATCTGTGTCTGCCGTTCTCTTTAGTTAAGTACTTTGGTTCTCTGACTGTTTTCCGAGTTCGATCCAGCATGCACCCTCTAAATTTTCAGTCTTGTTTGGTTTAATTCGGCTCTGACTGTTCCTAAGGCCCACTTTCACCAAAAGTTGTTCTAAACGCGTTTAGCCAAACGCGTTTATTGTTAATCTGAAGGAATAAACCCGGTAAGATGGCGAGTGTCTTCCACCGTATATTGAGATAATGGAGTTCAGCTAATCTTGAAATGTCGAGCGGAACGAATGAAAGTTGGACATTATAACATATTCGGGCCCCCAATTTCACCTCAACAGAGCAATTTATTTCGGTCGAACTAGTCTTTTTGTATAATTTGTCCATATATGGGTGTATAGAGACAACCAAGGAATGTAAGTTGCATTATTATATTATTAAAAAACCATTATTCATTTTAAATTGAGGTTTTGAAGAAGGTGTCATCATGGTCAGACGAGTCAAAAATAATTCGCAATGCCAAATTCTTTTTGAAAACAATCACAAATCATTGTGCGGCCCTATTGAATTTATAGTTAAACGAGATTAGCTAGTTTATTTGGCCGACTTTTGACCGTTTAAACTCAATATCCCTGATAGAGTTTAAACTCGTAAATCGCTCTGGTGAAAGAAGTTTATTGCTAAACGTCGGTTATCTCTCGCCTGTTCTGGTTTAAACTCGTTTAGAATTTTTGGTGAAAGTGGGCCTTAGGCCCACTTTCACCAAACATTCAAAACGAGTTTAAACCAAACGAGGCGAGAGATAAACGACGTTCAGTAAAAATCGTCTTTCACCAGAGCGATTTACGAGTTTAAACACCATCTTGGGGGGGTTCGAGTTTAAACGGTCGAAAGTCGGCCGAATGAACTAGGAAACCTCGTTTAATCACCAATTCAATATGGCCGCGCATTGATTTGTGATTGTTTTCGACATGAAATTGCGAATTATTTTTGACTCGTCTGACGATGACGACGACGTCCGAGTCGAATCCAAGATCGGATTCCACATTCCAAGATTATGTACGTTACTGAATTTCCGCCTTTCCAAGCCCCGAGTCGTCCAAGTGCTCGACTAGATTGACACTCGCCTCGAGTTCCCGTCATACAAATAAGTTCAACACGTTAATTTAAAATGATTAATGGTTTTTTCAATAACATAATAGTGCAACCTACATTCCTTGGCTGTTTCTATTCGGACCAATTATACAAATTGACCATCATAAAAGACCAGTTCGACCAAAATAAATTTTTATTGAGGTGAAATCGGGGGCCCTCATCTTCGAGTTTACATCCATCGGTAATCATTCAAATTATCGAAGTACATTCCTACCGTTCAGAACAAGGCGGCGGCCACTGTGTTTCACTAGGATACATCAAGGAAGGTACTTGAGTCTGGAGAAATACTGGAGTTATTGCGCTCGTTGTGGCTCAAAGTGATGATGTGTAGTAACTCAATAGGTAGGTGATGAAAATATTCAGCAAAATAAAACGAAGGGAACCGGAAAACTCGAAACAAACCGCAGGAATCAGCAAATAATAAAAACAAGGAATTCGAAAAACTGACACTGATAAAGATAAACAAGGCGGCAATCTGCTGATATCAAGCCCGGTAGTGGTTGTTGTTCAACGTTTCTATTGCCCAAATACGTCATAATGTCCAACTTACATTCGTTTCTCTCAACATTTCAAGTTTAGACACACTCGATTATCTTAAACGACGTTTAACGATGATTTGGGTTGGTGAAAGACGCTCGCCATCTTGCCGGGTTTATTCCTTCAGATTAACTATTAACGCGTTTAGCTAAGCAAGTTTAGAACAAGTTTTGGTGAAAGTGGGCCTTAGTTTTTAATTGTGTTTGTCAACTGATTTCCCCTTTTCCTTCTGCCAATGCCTTCAAGATAGTACCCTTAATGTGTGTAAGAGGCGAAAACAAAACATAAATTGGAGAGGCACGCAAAGAACATATTGCCACGACACCTCAACGTTTGTCTAAGTAAAGAACTGTCCGAATTTAAAACTCCGAGCGAGTTCAATGATTTGAAAAAACATCAATCTTCCCAGAAAAGCCAGTTTGTCATGTAAACATCCTTTATTTCAAGTGGCAAGATGTGTTGTGATCAGCTACCCCTTCTCATTTATGTACATTCACTTCCTTGGCTCAGAGGTGGCAGGCTCGACTCAGTCGGAAAGTCTGGAGATCGATCCCCAGTCGAGAGACGTTCATTTTTAATAATACAACAAAGTGGCGCAGTTGGTAGGACCCGAAATGGCTCCTCAACATTCTCTGAGGAAAATTATTGTAATGTCGTCAAAACAGCTCCTTCAAGACACGAGTTAGGCCGCTACCGACTGAGCCAAGGAAGTGAATGGACATAAATGAGAAGGGGTAGCTGATCACAACAGGAGAAAACGTAGGTACCTCATTAGTCTCAGAAGCGGAAAATCAAGCCTGCGTAAGTTAGACAAGACACCTAAAAAACAAGACTCCAACAAAATCAATGTCTTTACTCTCATTCATGTTACAATGATGGTAGGACATGGTATCCTCTGTTTCATCTCACGAGAGACATGATTTTGCCTTTGGTAGACTCCAATCAGATAAGAAATACCTGGCAAGTAGGAACGTCAAATTTAGAAATGATCCGTAAAATGAGGTACAGCATAGTTTTTGAAAATGGCCGCCAGAATGCAGCTATTTCAGTTGGGAGGTGCAAGTAGCGCCATCGATGCTGAAACAGTGTTACCAGTCCTATGCAGAGTTATCACCATTTTCAAGCAAAGTATTCTAAACGAATATTATCACAATGTACTACAAATACATTTATGTTATTCGAATATAATTTGCAATCACGCGACCTATTATTAATTAGAGTTAATACAAAACCCAACACAATGTCATGTTGTTATATCAAAACTAGCTGAAAAGCCTGCTGAAATCAGGCAAAAACAAAAACCGTAGATATGTGAAAACAATGTAATATAATAATGAAGTATGCAATGAAATAATAGAGAGAGACATGGTCCTATTTTATTCTATTGCTCTGCAGCAGTGGCTGTGACGTACGATGAAGCAAATCGTAACTAATGGAGAGAATAAATTAGAGACTTTGGAATAAGGCGAATCAACAGATACCTTCGAAAAATGGCATTTGGAAGCGATGGATTGAATGTCTTCGTCATGTTACACAGAGTAGGTATTTCCTTCTATGAGGGCGGAGGCGGCACAGAGTAGGTATTTCCCGACTTGGGCGGGGGGTGAGCGACATACGTACATACGGTTGGGGTTTTATGTATTAGGATGAGATTGATTGGAGTTGTAATTCAGGGAGGTGTCTTACATAGAAGATGCAAATCTGATATTACGTGGAAGGTACTAATCTAGCAATGTTTTCAATGATATTAGAAACATGGTTAACTGATGTTCCATCGCCATTTCTATGACTCATGGCATGCAAAATAACATGTAGTTCAGCCAGAGTCTTTTGAAATGATAAAATCACGATGTCTTTTGTTTGTTACTTTTATGTACTGTTTCTGATAATGGCAATAAATTGGCTGAATTTCAATTAACAAGCTCAACTATGTCGATACAATGGTGCTATGTCCAAAAACGGCGTTCCGAGAAAAACGCAAAAGAAGTTTTCACCAGTGCTGAATTCCTAAAATAATGGTATATTACACTAAACTCTTCAATTTTTTCAAAAAATGTTGATGCTATAGTGGTCAAGAAGGTCAATAATGCTTTCGTTGAATTTGAGTTTTTCTGAAATTAAAAAAAATGTGGAAGATGGACGAACATAGCGCCTTTATGCTTTAAGATATCGATTTATTCCTTCTTGATTGTTCTTCTTTAGAGTCTGTTGCTCTTGTGCAACTCACAGTCTCTTCAATGTTCCTTATTTGTGGTTCGTTCCAACAGATGGTCATGGACCTCAGTGGGCTTGGATTCAATTTTGGGAACCCGTCTGTCCGAGCCAAAGAAATTGATAAATTTCTTGACATGTTCAACTCACTCACCGTTGCGGAAGTCAGGCAGGCCTTTTCCGTTGATTGGAAAGAATTCTTCGCCACTCTTGGTCAAACCATACCGTGTGTCGGCTGTCGCCGAAGGTGAGTTCAATTTGAACATTTCTGCCGTAATCCGGCATTATTTGATCCATCCGATGCCAACGTTATGATGTTTGTAACTTCTTGAAAGTTACCTATTTATATTTTTTAATGATTTGTTGCAGCGTTGAAAGGCTTTATGAACAACTACGTAAATCTGGGCATCCTGCTTTAGAGCCTCTTGTAATTACGTCCAATGGAACTCTTACCATCAAGGAGGACCATTTTCAATGGCCGAGGCTGTTATGCACTTTGCTTCATGGTCACAGGTGAACTATTTTCAATATCTCTTGAGTTTGAGATTGAGTACTGGAGTTGTTATCCATCGAGTAAGAACAAAAACTTGGCTATTCAGCACTTAACGCACTTTGATAGGTAAATTCTTGGTAACTTGCCATATTTGTTCTACAGGTACCTCTTCAGATAGTGTAGAGATAATTTATTGACTTTCCCAAATGAGGGGTACCTATTGTTACCTAAAACCCAAGTAAGACCTAGAGATGACTTTAGTGGAAGGCCATAGCGGTAGAGAATTTTCAACACCACAAGCCGGGCCTACAGTTAGGTGGATGTCTGGTGGGTTTCTGCAATGTATAATTGGATTCCAATGGGGAATTTGCCTCAATTTTAGATTCTGGAATTTCAAGTCAAATCCTATTATAGGGTCGTTGAATAACGTTTACCACCAGGAATACCCAAGAGAAAAAAAATTACTGTAGAAGAAAATGTCTAAACAAGTGAATCCTCTGTCAAAAAAACACCACAAAGATCGAGGGAAACAGATTACGTCACTCCCTGGGGTTCCTCCCGCAAAACTGCTCTGGTGAAGCGTACCTAAAAGGAGTTACGGCAAATAGTGTCAGAGAATGTCAACAGGTAGAGTCGTAAGCGCCCTAGTGACCACAGAAACGATCCGCTCAAATAATGAGGATGGAAACTAATAGGTAGAATCGATGAGTGTCTAAACCACATCTAGAGCATTAGTTCATGTATCCTCCGCTTGGGTTTGTTAAGCGTTTTTCCTTTGAATCATATGAGATAAGCTTAGTTACCTATTTTGGTAAAGCTTGAGATAATGCGATGCAGGTGATTCAAGGTAAAAATGCTTTACTATCCCTAGCGGAGGATACATGAACTAATGCTCTAGGTGTGATTTAGACGTTCGAGTAGAATCGTATTGTATAAAATAGTGAGTTGAATTGCTTCTTTTGCTCACTTTGGCGTCTGGGTTCTTTCTGCCAGTTCGCGGCGTACTCCTGTGTTCAATAATGGTTTCATGTACGCTTTCAGAGGTAGTATTCCTGTCATAAGGGGCAGCTCGTCATGTCACAGATTGCCACCACATTTAAAATGTTCATCTTCCTTAAATTCTCTAAATTTTTAGGATGCGTTTTCGAGTAGCACACTATGGTTTTCTTCTATATCAGTAAACCCTCTTTCGAAAAAAAATTAAAAAATTGTGAGGCAAATTCCCCATTATCATAACTGGCTCACTGATTTCTCAAAGTTTCCAAATCTAGTGCCGCGGCCTTCCACTGAAGCTAGACGTTCTTCTATTAAGAGTTTTTAGTATAGTTAGTTGCATCTTTCTTTAAAGGGATTAAAGTGCTCCTGATTTCTGTACTTATTAGGGAACTTGTTGCTTGCAATGACCCTTAAAACACACAGCTCTACTATTCCTTACATTTCATACTACGTTCTAATAGTAGATGAGGTTTTGTTGATTGATGTTATCATTGATTCACCTTACTTGAAGTAATTTGAAGCTCATTTACCAGAAAATCTTTCGTATTGTTGAATTCTCTAGCATCAGACTCAATCAGCTAGTTGAGAGCCAGTTCAGGTCCAAGAAGAGTCGCCGCTGCATCCTGCATAGCTTGGATTACCAGCGAGTCCGTGCCCCTTGGAAGGAGGTTTGGGACGTCATGCGGCCCCAGTGCCGCGAAGAGGTTCTTCTCATTGACGCTGGCTCTCTCATGGTTACATTGGAAGGCTACCTACAGAAGCACAGGTGATTAATAGTTTTATCTTCCCAAAATACCCGAAAGGCTAGTATCTCTCCTGATGGTTGAAATCCTCATTACCGTTTGACCACCATCAACCCAAATTCCGAGGTCTGTCCCAGACTGCGGCTGGAAGCTGGGGAAAGGAATCGATTATCGATGTTGGCAAAGAATCGATTCTTCTTTGACGATTATCAAGGTTTTTATAATCGATTGTCTTGCTCCGATTTTTTCCGAATTAAGAGTGCAATTAAACAATTTTTTGTTTATTTCTTACTGCAATCGATTGTCAATTCCTGACAAACGTTGAAAATATTGTTGTTGGTGGTTTTAGGGATTAGTTGCACTCAACTACGTCTAGTTATCTTCCTGACAAAAACAGCTTTTCAACGAAAAAATGGACCGACCTCAAAACTCAAGATGGCAAACCAATAAAAAGGAGGTAGGATGGTAGGTTGTTACGCATTGATTCTCCGCTGCCACTCAAACGATCTTGATGATTGTACATGCAACATCAGTGCAATACAGATCTCAAACATACTTGATATGAAAGTAGGTAGTTGAAGATTTAGGTATCTAATTGAAAGATGGCATGTTGGAATACTAACGATTCCTAGGGAGATTCACACAAACATCCTCCATCATACGACACCAGTGACGTACTACCTAATAGTGTTGAAAACATAATGAGAGTTTTTGTCGGCCACTAACGTGCCCGTGGAACCTTTTCACAAAGCGCAGTATCCACGGAACCTGTGAACTTGTCAAAACGTTGACAATTGGTATCCAGATCCAGCTGCCAATTTTGGCGGAGTCCGTTTAGAATCCCTGAACGTGGCTGGCCCTTGGCTGACCTTTCTATTTACAACAGTAGATATCTTTATTGTCAATTTTCATAATTTGCCATCCGTTACCAAGGCAACATTACATAACAAAACGTGCCTTCAGCACTTCGCGTCACTTAGGACGCCAATGACAACGGACCAACATATTTTCCAGCTGACTTTACTCGCTGGGGGCAGTTAGCAACATGATTGCGCGCTCTAGGTAGACGTTCCCGGGCTTATTGAGCTGATGTTGCCCGTTGGCTGTTTCTCAATGGGGTGTGCGCCTGAATTTTTTTAAATTTTTAATCGAAGGTAGACCTCGTTCTGAGAAATTTGACACCAACCGCGACCTTCTAGCGTGAGAAGACCTTTTTCTATGATTTTTCAAAGTTTCAAATGTTTATGACATCACGCGCCCCTCTCGCCTGGGCGGGACTCCCCAGCCCACTGGGGTGTGCGCCTGAATTTTTTTAAATTTTTAATCGAAGGTAGACCTCGTTCTGAGAAATTTGACACCAACCGCGACCTTCTAGCGTGAGAAGACCTTTTTCTATGATTTTTCAAAGTTTCAAATGTTTATGACATCACGCGCCCCTCTCGCTTGGGCGGGACCCCCAGCCCACTGTGACGTCATAAACATTCGAAACTTTGAAAAATCATAGAAAAAGGTCTTCTCACGCTAGAAGGTCGCGGTTGGTGTCAAAATTCTCAGAACGAGGTCTAGTTTAGATTAAAAATAACAATAAACAGTTTTCCCGACCCAGGCGCACACCCCATTATACCTTTTCTCAAAAGCTCTCAATGATATCTTCTCTCATTCTTGTTGGCGAATTTTCAAAGAAAAAATGATGCTATTGCAATGGACTCAAAATTTTCATTATGGACTTATTTTACAATGTCGCTTTTAGATCTTCCTGAACATTTTTGCTTTCTTGTCTGTGTGTCTGTCATGGAATCCTTGTAACCGGCAAAACTATACAAAATTCCGATTTTGATGAAATTTTCGAAATCTATTTTTCTATTTTTGAAATCTAATTTTTTAATGAAAATAAAAAGCAATGCCCCCGGATTGTTAGTAGCGTCTTCGAATGCGCAAACGTAAGAACATTGTAGCTGCCCATATCTCAAAATTTTTCACCCGAATCCGACGTAATTTTCAATGATTGTGATTGTTGGGATGAAGATGAACCTTAATGAAAATCAGGTTCCTCGGATTGATAGTAAATTCTGTGCATGGGCAAACGTAAAAACTAGGAACAGCCATAATGTATGAATTTCTCACTTGAGTTGGACTAAACTTTCAGGGATTGTTTTTTTTTTTTTTTTAATTACGCCGTATACGAGGCTCTGCGGCCATTCGTTCACGCGCAGCCCAATAAATATTTGCTTTTCTATACCAGATGGTTTCGTCGTCTCCAATCTGTTCTCTTATGTCTTGCAGTGCAGGACATGCGTCTAAATGCTGGGATGTCATATCTTCGATGTGGCAAAGTGTGCAGATTGGACTGTCATAGACACCGATTCTGTTGAGATGCTTGGCCAGGAAATCATGCCCAGTCTGAATCCTGATTCAAGCCACACTTTGCCTTCTGGGCAGTGTTTTAGGTATGGGATTATTTAGTAGGGTGGCCCATTGCTTTCCAGCTGCTGCTCTCTCATGGCCTTCTCGAGCTATTAACTGTATCTTGGCATCGACCAGGCGTTTGGCTGTGCTTTAAGGGAGAGGAGCATCTGGCTGCGGCAGGAGTGACCCTCTTTTGGACAACGCATCTGCTTTTTCATTTCCCTCTATTTGGCAATGTGAGGGAACCCACTGCAGCACCAGTTGGGAACCCCTCATCAACAACTTCTCAATGGCAAGACGGCACTTGAGGACCAGGGCGACATCAGTCGAAACGTTGCTTGTGAGCGACTGAATGGCAGCTTGTGAGTCGACAAAAATCACGACTTGGCGATCGCCCCGCACAAGCAGATGCTCCACAGCAAGCTTAACTGCACAGACCTCTCCCTCAAAGTTGCTGGAGAGCTTTCCTACTGGGTGTGAGGGTTGGGTTAGTGCTAAGTACTTTGAGATTAACCACTATGCATCGGATCATCTATACAGTCGGGTTATGGATGTGAGGAAGCTATGTGAGCCACCCACTTGGCTTTATCAATTATTTAAGCTTTATCATTTCCATGCTTTATCAATTTGGCTGACAACAATAAATATATTCTATTTTCTACAAAAACTTCTCCATAATGTGTTTGAAACAACGTTTTTTAAATGTATTACTTGCATCTTTTAACAGATTTTGCGGAGAGTGCCGAACCAAGGTTCTTCGAGCCTACTGGCTTTTGGTCGAGGAACCCGAACCTACCAGGGAGAAGGGTTACATCCCAGCGTTGTACGCAGGAATCAAGCGGTGCCTCCCAGACAAGCACATCCACCTCCCCACGAATACTGAGTATGTCACCACCCTCGTCGCACGAGTTCAACCGGACATCATGGGCAGGTAGGAAGTTTTCGTGAAATTTTCTGCTTAGAATAAAATTTCAAGTCTCGGATGAGCTGGGGAGGTGTTGTAAAATAAGATGGTCACACTTTCAAGTAATTTTCATTGACGCGACATTAAATATCGATATTATAGAAATCCTCAACTCCCCAGTATGTTAACCGAGGCGTAGATGGATCTGAGTTGAGTGTATGATCTCCAATCTCAAGATTTCAGTCGAGGCGTGACCCGTCAGTTTGGAAATTGCCAATTTATCTCCAATTTGACTATGGTACTAATTTTGAGGGTATTCTGACATTGTCCACGTTTTCCTTATTTTTTATCGCCATGAACCTAAAATTTACATGTTTCGCGAGTATTCCTACCTTTAGACGGATTTTTCAAGTTTGAAATTTATGGAATTACTTCTAAAAACTTGTGTACTATTCTCACCCGGTGAATTGGGGTGATTTTCCCCCTTCCCCACCATCGATTATCCGGCTTTAAAAAAATATTCCCGCTACAAAGTTCACCCTTTTTTCGTTCTTCATTGAGTCACACACACGGTGGAAATGTTTCAACCAAATTGAGGTTAATCAGGACAAAAGAGAGTGATTCTAGTATATACAATTTTTTTTAAGCAAATTTGACTGTCCTCAATCGTATTTTTTAGGTAACCAAGAATAACTTTTTTTTCACTCTAAGAAAATCTCCACCTGACTTATCCCAGATTGATCACAAAAATAGTGGAAGTCTTCTCCAGGAACAATATTCTTTTCCAACAATCAAAAAACTAATTTCCCACCAATCAGTGGTAAAAAAATGTCCACTTCTCTCCAGCATACCTACCCGATCCAAAGGAGCTCCTACTGCATGTCGAAGGGGCGCTTAGGACTTCAATGATCCTTTTACACAAAGTTCAAGTTTTACTCCATAAACAATATTCTTTCACTACAATATCCACGCTAATTATGGAGTAGGTATTTTCAATACCTTCCCAATTAATCGTATTGAATTACTTTGACAGCACGGTCGATAAATTCCCGTTGATTCTGTCGCGTTCTGGAGTCTCCGGCAGGTCCATTAGAATGGCAGTAGAAATATTCGTAGTTTTCAAACACACGCTTCCTTATTCTGACAAAATGTTCTGTGGTTGTTCTTATTTTGTAAAGTTGAGGATTATTTACAGTTTCATTTGTTTCAACAGACTTATAAGTTTGAGATGGCTATTGGGCGAGTAAGTTGGAAAGAACTGAAAAGTTTGAACTAATGCTATACCTAACGTGTTCAAAAAAGTGTTGAAGGGTGAAACTCACTGCATACATATCTGTACTCCCAAAAGAGGCGTGTTATCAATTTGGCCTTTACGTTGGTCTGTGTTGACTTGACAGTAAAAGCCACGAAAAGCTTAATTCCTCCAGATGCATACATGACATAATATTTTCGGAAATGAAGATGTATCTTTCACCCCGCTGAATAACCATACTGATTCACTAATAACATAAAGATATATTTTGCTTATTCGTACGTGATTGAGTGTAATCTCCTGTACAAAGATGATATAGATTTCTGAGTCCTTCGGCACCTGATAAGAGTTGTAATATAAAATATAAGAGCACTCTATTGAGTTAAATAAGCCCACTTTTGAATCTTTTTTAAATTCATCTAGATTTTGTGCTGTTTCTTTTTTTACAATTTTGCTTTAAGTAACACCAGCTGTATAATTGTCCCTAGCACCCCCTTCTTGTACATAAATCACGTACTTTATCTAGTAATCACGTTGTTTTTATGCAAATAATGTTTCTAGTTGTAAAACAAGGTATTTCGAGGTACCAGGGTGTAACACGAGTGGTTCACGACCTTTCTCTCGCGTGTACTATAACTAATTTCCGACAAAAAGTGCCTCTTGACATGTTTTGGTATCCCCACTCAAAATGCCTTTTTTTTTCACAATGAAAATGTTTTTCGTGTTTTTGATCTTTGCTCAATAAATCTACCATAACGCCCGCAATTCTAGAGTTAGCTCAATTCTAAAAAAATTCGTTGGAAAGAGCGTTAAATTTTCGATCTTTTTGATGCTCAATAAAATTTTTATAGTGGAGTTGAAATGTGCAAACGACGCATGAAGAGCAAAACTCGTCAAAATCTTGAAAACGCTTGTTTTTTCAGTTGCCTAGTTATCATATCAATCCTTGACGCAAAATTTTGGCGCACTTTTTAGGGAAGTTTCACAATTTTGCGTCAAGAATTGATATGGTTACCAGGCAACTGAAAAAACAAGCGTTTTAAGATTTTGACGAGTTTTGCTCTTCATGCGTCGTTTGCACATTTCAACTCCGCTTGAAAAAATGTTATTGGGCATCAAAAAGATTGAAAATTTAACGCTCTTTCCAACAAATTTTTTAGATTAGAGTAACTCTTGAATTGAGGAAGTTATGGTTGATTTATTCAGCAGATATAAAAAACACGAAAACATTTTTCAATGTGAAAGAAAGGCATTTTGAGTGGAGATACCAAAAAATGTCAGGAGGCACTTTTTGTCGGAAATTAGTTATAGTACTCGCGAGAGAAAGATCGTGAACTACTCGTGTTACACCCTGTGTACTGTGTGTATAGTATGAGTCACCTTGCGAAATAAAACTCTACTCCCGCTGTAAGAATGGGTTTTAGAAGCCATATTGAGTATTATCCTGCTCCTGAAAACGCATAGTCGCCGTTAAGATCTACGGATGCTTCGATTAATCGAATTTACTGGGCATCATTGACCACACCTCATCCGTTCTACCCCTTGTTACTGCTTTATTTCAGTGTTTTTCTGATATGAAATCAATTCGCACAAATCGTTTAACCTGTTATACCTTCCTGTGATTCGATCATCACATGTAGATATACTCTTGCAGATAATTATGATGATGGTAAAGCTGGCCATATTTGTACTGGCAAGCCTGACAGTTATGTCTGAACAGTCCGCAGGCAATAGGCAAAAGGATCGTGTATGGCATCCCGCTGGCCTGTCAGTTATAACCACAGAGTAATGGAGACAAGTTAACAGAGAAGAAAGGCAATGTTGAAATGGTGTGCAAGCATTTTTGAGGCTGCCTCAGTTGCGCCATCTACTTTTAGCTAGGATTGAGGAACTACTACGGAAGTGGTGGGGGGAGAGGACACACTTTTCACACCGCTTCTTTTCAAATCCTTTCGAATGACCAGAAATTGATAACTTTTCGTTTCACCATCATTTAGATTTGCAAAAATTACTTAGAAATTCCAATCGAGGCGAAAGGTATTTTCCAAGTTGCCCTTACAATTGTTGTTGTCCCTATCGCCAGTTATTCAAATGTTCAATCGACAACTGCCACCCATAGAAACGTTTGAAACCCAGTGTATTATTGAAAATCGCTCGATTTTGCTTCCTCACTACCGAAGGTAGGGAAGCTTTGTATTCGTGAAAGAAGTGAAAAAAAAAATGTCCTCCAAAATCAAAATTTCCACTTGCTTTTTGCGTTTTAGAGCTTCCCGAACAATTTTGGTTCCGTGTCTGTCTGTCTGTCAGTCTGTCTGTGGTCAATCCTTGTCCCGGGCAAAACTATACTAACCTGTGGTCCGATTTTGATGAAATTTTCAGGGATTGTGCGGGTTAGGTCCTAGACGGTCCCCTATAAATTTCAGCACCTTCGGATCAGCTGAGTGAGCTCCAAGGCCATTTTCTCTCCTGTTGAACGCAGGAAGCTGAAATTTGAGAGGCAGGGTCAATGGAGAATGCTGAAGGTGCCTGAGTGGTCACTGATCAGCTGAGTGAGCTCCAAGGCCATTTCCTCTCCTGTTTTTCGCCAACTGATTCTATACGTCCATGTTACAATGAGTGAGGAAGCTATACTGCCCACCCAACTTGGCAGACGTTTTTTCGTACATATCGCGAATATAACTAAATGTTATCAAATTAATTACTTAGATGCGGCCGGTAACGCACCAAGGAGAAAAATATGTGATAAACAAGGTGACTTGTTGTCCTGGAGCTCCACCAATCAGAACGCTTCTCGAGCTCCCAGTTATAACTGTACAGGCAGCCTGTCATCGAATGAAATTTCAATAATATTGCCAGATGACCTGGAGAGAGTTCAGGCAAGCCGATAAGTGAGTGGGGTGAGGCCTAAATATCGGACTTTGATTAAGTAAGTACTCAAATCCACGAGTAGGTAGGAGGTCTGCGTCCACGTCGAGATTAAACTGTATGGTCGATATCAGTCCACAGGCCTGCCTGTCACCAGAAGACTGTTCAGGCGATCTGTCAGGCTAGCCGGTACGTGTATGGCCAGCTTGAGTAAATACGTACGTTCTTCGATCGTGAATTTCTCAAACTTTGGAGACCGAGTACTTTATTATTTCACGCGCAAAACTTAATGTGGAACTATGTTGAAGCATCTCAAGACTTATTACCCCATTTAGTTTCATTAATTCAATATATTTTGGAGTTTAGAAAGTATGTTTGTAACATCTGGTGGGCATAACTCGGGAAAGTGGACCACCAATTTTTTTGGAATTACCCTAATCTTGGTTGACCTACAGATCTCTATGTCTATTTAGGAGTGCAAAACTAAAGGTTGATGTCAAGTACTGGAAGGAGCTCTAGGGACTGGTCAATGATGTCGACACTCACTTATCGCTTATCATATCTCGATTCGCTATGCGTAAAAATCGATTATTAAGTCTCGATGAAACCACCTCTTTCATGTTCTTTGTTATATCGTCACTTTATTTGGGAGAATCTAGTAAGCTAATTGATATTATAATCCCAAGAATGGACTGGATTCACTGCTGGAATTGATCAGATCTACTGTAGATCTACAGATGGCTGTAACAGCCAATACACATTTCTATAGACCACCTTTTGAAGTTGCGACTAGCTATTGATGTACAATGGGGAATTTGCCTCAATTTTAGATTCTGGAATTTCAAGTCAAATCCTATAATAGGGCCCTAGAATAACGTTTAACACTAGGAATAACCAAGGGGAAAAATTACCGTAGGAGAAAATGCCTAAACAAGTGAAGCCTCTGTTACAAAACACCGCAAAAATCGAGGAATATTGTTGAAGTCATACGAAAAAAAAAAACGACGCGAAAACAACTCCGACAACAGACAGAGTTCTATCACCGCCACACAAAACGATCCAGTGAAATGGCTACTCGAATAATGTGATTCAAATCTTGAAACTAAATAAGAGAAGATGAAGACTAATAATGCTTGATAAACTAGTAGGTAGAATCGTATTGTAAAAAAGTGAGTAATGGGTCATTTCAAAATTTGGGGTTATTTTGTCCTCGAACTTTTCCATAAATTATTGTTGAAGTTTTTATGTTTTTTCTCCCGTGAACGTCCTTTGTTTTGGCCTCTGAGGCAGATCCTGAAGTGGGCGCACACTTTATCAAGTAGTTTCAAATTTATAGAATTTTGAATTTTTTCCATAATTTCGACTTTGTAGGGAGAGAGAAAACCAAGTGTGAGTTGAACTCATGAAACCTTTTTATTCCTTCAAAATACGAGAATCTTAGTTTAGGAGTCTCTTTTACTTATCGCAATCACAGTCCGAAGCTATAATCTAGGTACATCAGAATTATCAGATTCTTCAAGTCTTTCAATCAGTCTAATCTTTCGTAAAATGTGGGTTAATGAAAAGTCAGAATTATATGACCCAGCGGTGTAAATAGTTCAGGTAACTCTTAAAAATGTAAACGGCTTTGAAAAAAAAAACTTCTCTCCCTGCAATTCCATCTCTCTTCCTACAAACCAGCCTCTTCCCAGAAGTTGTAGGTAGAGAGGTTGTAGGGAGAGAGATTTGTGAGGTTATCACTCTCTACTGGCTTAACCATTATTGATTCTGAACGTTAGAAAAAATACATAACACTATGGCATTCATAATTGTAATTTGAGTTTAATTAAACTTAGTTGAACACTTACCCTGATGAGTGAGGTGGTTGTAGGGAGAGAGAAAGTATTTACCTACTCTCAAAGCTTCAACACTTCACAACATAACCCACACAACTGGGAGCTTGGAAATTCAACAAACTTCCGTAGCTTCGGAAGCCATCTTGCAGCAGTGTTCACTTTTGTTTTTCATGACACAAAATAATCGTTTTCCAGGAGTGGGCAGGTATTTCAAAAAAATTGTAGGGAGAGAGAATAAAACCTTGTGACAGCATCAAAACATAGCAAAAACCCTTCCAATTCATGGAATTTTCGTTCGTTTCTAATTTATTCCTGAAGAGGAGAGTATCCTGGACCAATAACGTTTTTTAATTAAATTAAAATATGAATATAGAGTTCTCCAAAAATTTTCAAAGTTCCCAACCTACCCTCTGTGACAGGTGTAGGGAGAGAGAATTGGGATCATTAATGATTTTTAATTATCTGAGTTAATTGATTAGTGAAATTCATTCTATGTGATCTTTGTAGACACCAACCTGCTGTATCTCCCTGAAAAAATTCTGAATTTCCAAGACAAATAGAGTGTTCACAAAAGCTGCGTGACAAGAAATAACCCCAAATTTTGAAATTACCCTAATATTGTTTCTTTTGGTCACTTTTGTGTCTGGGTTCTTCCTGCCAGTTCGCGGCGCACTCTTGTGCGCACTACTTGTAAGCTAAAAGTTCGTGTATGTTCCGCTTCTGTGGTAAGCGCCACAGAACCTCCTTTGAAGTCAGATTGGTAGAATATCCGTTACGTTTCAAACATGGCTGCCTCTTACACATTGCCACCACATTTAAAATTTCCATCTTCCTTAAATTCTCTAAATTTTTTGGATGCGTTTTCGAGCAGCTCACTATGGTTTTATTCCATAAAAATAAACCCTCATTCGAAAAAAAAAAATGTGGCAAATTCCCCATTTTTGTCTAAACATGAACTTCTGTCTATGAATGCTACCCCGAATTACTAACGACTCGGGTTTGATCCCTGGCAGTTAAATTGTTTAGTGTAAATAAGTCTGGGAAACGTTTAAATCGTACATTTAACTTGATGCGTTACCGTTATAGCAGTGGAGAAAGGCACGCTAAAACTCTTGAAGTCGCCCAAGGCGAAGTTATCACCTGCCTAGGCCTGTGCGTCTACGAGCGGCTCCATAGGATTCAAATGAGGTTGAAAGAGGAAGAAACTACCTGTCAAGTCCTCGCAGCTGTTGCCATCGATTCACTGAGCAGGAAATTCCAGGTTTGTGTGAATTCTTTTCTCAATACTTCTCTATTGTGTTTACGCTCAAAAGGTGTAATATGTGTACTTCAACAGTGTTTTTTTTTTAATTTTTACGATAATTCATAAATTTCAGACCTGCGTGGAAACTAAAAGAGGTATAACAAAACTGGAATTGCTAGCTTTAGAATTAACTCAAGAAGAAATAGTGAAACAGCAACGGAAAGAAACCAAAAAGTTGAAAAGGAAAAAGAGGCGCGAACGTAAAGCAGGAACTGATTCGAAAGCTGATGAGGAGGTAAGTCGTTTGATATTTCCTTTGCTCTTGGATACTTCATTTTGTTCCATTCCAAACCATAGAATTTATTCATTTGGCACTGCGTTCCTTGAAGAACCAGGGCCCTTTCCACAACAGACGACCACTCCTTCCGATCCATGGCCTTATCTCTACATCTTCTCACACCAAGCCTAGAAAGATCCTCCTCCACGTCGTCGCGCCAACACTTCCTAGGTCTCCCTCTCTGCCTTCTTCCCCCAGGTGTCTCATACATTGATTTACGAGGACATCGCTCTGGAGGCATTCTCTCCACATGACCGAGCCATCTTTGTCTTCTACGTCTAATGAATGCTACCAGGTGTGGTTGCGCATACAGCCTTCTCAACTCCTCATTTTTCCTGATTCTCCATTGTCATCCTCGTACACTAGGCCAAATACCTTACGGAGAATCTTCCTCTCCCAGCAGTTGAACAAACGCTCGTTTGTGGTTGTCAGGACCCAGGATTCGCTGCTATATGTCACTACTGGTCTTATTATTGTCTTGTATATCACAAGCTTGGTTCTTCGGCAAAGTCCCCTGAACTTCCAAAAAACATTATTTCCTGCTGCAATCCGCAACTTGATTTCAGTAATGACATCATTATCGTTCGTCACTATTGCACCCAAGTACCTAAACTGGCTGCAAATAGGGAAGCTGTGATGAAGAACGTCGGAATATGCTCGCTCAGAAGGTGATCTCCTAGAGGTTTTCTTATAAACCGTTTTGGTTTCATTTATCTTCAACCCTCTTACTGTCTCAGCCCACGAACTCCTCAAATGCTCCCGACAGTGCCGGAATTGTCCTCGCCATCATGTCCACATCGTCCGCGTACACCAGGTGATGTTAGGCGGGAGTAGATGGTTCCGCCTGGATTAGAGCGCACGTTCCTGACAATGCTGTCTATTGCAAAATTAAAGAGGGTAGTAGCTAGCGGATCTCCTTGTCGTAGGCCGGTTGTTACAGGGAAGCTATCTGCCAGTGAGCCCATCATGTTTGAACTAACCATGCGCACCAGCTTATTGGGTATTCCAAGGCGTCTCAAATCATAGAGCTGCGGTCTTGTAACACTGTCGTACGCTTGCCGAAAATCGATAAAAAGGTGATGAAGGTCAACATTATATTCATATGTTTTCTCCGGTATTTGCCTTAATGAGAATATGTGGTCGAGAATTGATCGGTTTCCGCGGAAACCACACTGGTAATCGCCTCCTTCTTGTTCCATGAAAGGTCTCTTATTCAGCCTGCATGTGAATACCTTATAAGCTGTGCAGAGTAACGCGATTCCTCTATAATTTTTGCAGTCCATCTTATCCCCTGTCTTGAAGATCGGGCAGGTAGCTGCAATGCTCCATTCATCTGGATCGTCTCTCTATTCCACACTTCCAGATCAAGCTCAAACATCTTATCCCATACTTTCTCTCCACCATACTTGATAAGTTCGGCTGGTATATTATCTAATCCTAGAGCTTTGCAATTGAGGCGTTGGATTATTTCCACGATTTCTTGTTTTCTTGTCTCCAAACCATAGAATGCACTTATTAATAACACTTTCATAGTAACTACAAGTAGCCTCTTCACCCTCCCAGTCCGCAAGGAACCCAATCTGCAAATTATGCTGCATTTGGCAGTAGAATCTTCTTCACTTTCTTTAAAGCTTCTGGGCCTACTTATGCCAGCAGCAGATCTCGTCGTGCTTCTTCCCCATTTTGACCGCCCAATTCTTTTGCTCGTCACCGTAGGAGGAACTGCTTCATATTCATCCCATCGCTCAATTTCTTAAAAATGCTTAAGAATTTCTCCATCTTCTTGTTAAGTCATCTATCTGCACTTCCTCCTTCCCCTCCTCCCAGGTCTTGTTTTTAGAGTTTAATTCCTTCTCATCCTCTTCGCCAACGAATTATGAAGGAAACACGGCATTGTATTATGCTCAAAACCAAAAATTTTTATTAATTACATTTCCATAATAACTACAATAATCATATTAGAATTGAAATCTACAATCCTACAGATTCTGTAATTTTGAATCAACTCGATTCATTGATATGCTAATTATTGTTCCAGAATTCGGTTGAAAATGAATTAGACGATTCTTCTTGTTTACTGGAAGCGTTGGATTTGGTGGAAACTCCGGTTACATGTAACGAGAAAGCTAAGCCTATTCCAAATGGACAGGTAAGTTCCGTCTTGTAGTAACACGTTTAAGTTTTGTGTTTGGTACCAACTTAAATGTATAGTTCTTAAAGTAAAAATGCAGCTTAATAATCTATCCATCACTGCGAATTAGCAAATATCAATTTCTCTGGATAAAATCGTCCATTACGCCCAGTTTTGAAATAATTCCAACTCATTTCCAGAACTCTCAACCGCCTTCTCCCGAGGTAAATATGTGTAACTTCTGTGAAAAATGCGGAAAGAACGAGTCCGAAAAGTCAGGAACGAATACGAGGAAATGCAGTTTGAAAGTCAACAAATCTCCAGAAAAAGCCAGCTCTTGTACCAAGTCCTTGAAGCCATCTAACACCAGCCTAGGTTGTGATACATGTTCAAAACCTAAGGTATGTACCTGATTCGCTATTACATTGTTTTTACTTCAGCACGAAAAATGATCGTTTTCGCGTACCCTTGCTTGATTAAATACATGTGTTACATTTTTTTCTCTATCTGTTCCAGAAAAGAGTAGAAAAGGTTAGAAGAAATTTCGTCTGCGATTACACGCAGGACTGTGGATATTCTAGTGGTAACAATAATGCAAGTTCCTCGGCTGCCAGCTCTCCTGAAGGCTCAGAGGTCGCTTGTTGTGAAGAGTTTTGCAACGATGAAGGTAGTTGAAAACAAATCTTAAATGCGTCTTGTTTGATTGATATCACGATACTCTCATTATGTAATTTTACCATTTCCAGAATCTGATTTGAGTATGATTTTTTCAGGAATGTGTAGCAAAACTGCTAATCCACCTCCTAAGCCAGCACCTAAACGCCAGCCTACGTTTCCTAATAACCAGAGAGTTGTGATGTCACTGGAAGAAATGCTAGAGGTTGGTTTTCCCTATCACTATGTATAATTAGTTGGAACCCATTTCAAGCGGACTGTTGCAAACCAAAAGAGAAACCTTCAACTAAGTGAATGCTTTGGATAAAATTATGGTTTAGCATGAAGAAGACATCTTCTTCTTCAAGTCCGCGACGAACGTTGGCTATCATCCCTGCAATCATTACCTCCCCGAACCCCTGACGAAGGTTATTCAACCAAGATATTCGTCAACGTCCAGGTTCAAGTCTCACATCAATTTTTGGAATTTGCCTCAATTTTAGATTCTGAAATTTCAAGTCAAATTCTATAATAGGGCCCTAGAATAACGTTCAACACCAGTAGTACCCAAGGAAAAAAATGCCAAAGAAGAAGAAAATGCCTTAGAAGCTGTTCGGCCTCAGCCGAAGGTTTGAATTAACCGCCGCGTTCAGTTTGAACTTCCCGCTACAAACTCCTCTCAGCTCCGCTGCTCGCTTGAGCGCTAGGATCGTTGTCCTGTTCTTTGATTAAATAAATTAATCTTTTGATCCGACATTAAGTTCTTATCGTAGATAATTATTTAAATTTATTCTTGATCGGAACGCGTTTTTTGTCACTCTCTTTTGAGTGAGATCGTTCTTGGTGAGAAAATTATAATTTTCTTGAGATGGCATTTTTCCCGTCCTGTGTCTGTCGCCATCTTTTCATTCCGCTTTCTCCGTTTTTCTATGAAAAAGTACCGTCTTATTGTTCTCCCAAAAAACCATTAAATTCGATCAATTTGGAAGGCTCCAAATCATTCGTTCTTACTTGTGAAGTTCAAGTAAAGTGTTACGTTCTTGTAAACAAGTTTTAATACACGATCCTTTACACCAGTTTGATAAAAGTGTGTTCGTTCTGTTCAGTTCCGAGTCCGGGGTTTTGTAAACTATTCGGACAATAGCCGGTCCAATTTTTCGCTAAAAATCGTTCAGGGCTAAACATTTGGTGCCGAAACCCGGGAGTTTAAAAGAATAGCTGAGAAATTCCAGTATTCTTTTACGTTTGTGAAGACAGTTTAATGTGATCAGTGCGGTCGATCACTTTTTTCTCCAACACCTGCCTAAAAACGGCGGTTTTAGGTGTTGGAAAACCATTTCATTTGCCTACTATTGTATGTGCATGCTAACTATAACCTTGCATAACTTGGTGAGTACTCCGTTCGTACCGTATCATTCGTTCGTTTGCTCAGTTAAGTCAACCAATTTCTCCTTGGGTTCCAACTTATTTGATCCTAGTTTTGTTCAGGGTATTCGTTCGATTTGATTCACCTTTCACCGTGGAGTTATTGTTCCTTGATTCGATCAGTATGGCCGTTGCACTTCAAAACACAATTTCATTGTCCAAAGATGTTATTCTTCTTTTGTCTGCTGAAGATAAAAAGCTCTATCGTTCTGTCAGTACATGGTCGATTCGGGCCTGTTCCCTTTTGGAAGTTGAATCATTTAACGCAGAAATGATCCTGAAAGTGAAGGAGGTTGTTGAATCTGGAACTGCTCTATTGTCCAAAATTGATGAGAGTGACATGGACGACTCAATTTCCACTCTCCTCACCGTTCCTATCGTTCAGATGAGCACCAATTTACTCAAAATCATACCTAATAATGATCAATCTACGTTCTTAGGTGATATTACCGCTCCACCTGTATCCCAATCTCCCAAGTCCGTTCTGGATGCAGTTAAGCTGATGAATATAATGTTATCCACAGTTCCTGAATATGAGGGCGACGTCACTGAATTCCCTACCTTCCAAAAATTATTTGACGCCGCTGTTCACCTCGTTCCTATGCTCCCAGATGAGATAAAATTTCAGTCTCTTGCGTCCAAGCTGGTTGGTGATGCTCGCTCGGTCATAGCAGGCGCCTCAAGTAAAGACTATCAGCGGTGCTACGACACCCTTTGTGCAGAAAACACTGGAAGGTATCGCGTCGCTAGACGCACGTTCTCAAATCGCCATCACATACCGGCTATTGTTAGCTCACAGGCAATTGATCTTGAAAAGTTCCTTTTCGCGGCAGAGAATTGGGATCGGGCGATGCAAAATTTGCCCACTAACGATCCTGCTGGGTACCTTCGCTTTGAAGTACTATTTCCCAAACTGTCCTCGGAATTGAGAGATAAGTTCAACCGAGACGAGATGGAAGATGTTAATCTTATCCCCACTTCCAACGATCTGTTCACGTTCATCAAGAAGGAGCTTCGAATAGCGCAGATGCTACCTATTGACTCTCGTTCATCTAATGTCCGATCCACTTCCCAGAAAGTGTCCAAACCAAGACACACTCAAGTCTTTAGTACTCGCCAAGACCCGAATGTTTCTCGCGCCATCCTGGATTCTTCTGCTCCTCGATCTTCAAACTTGCTCGAGCTGTCCTGTCATTACTGCAATGATCACCATTACCTATATCATTGTGGTGCATTCAAGGCACAATCTGTTGAATCACGGCGCGCGTTTGTCGATCACTCCAAGTTGTGCCGTAACTGCCTATCCTACAAGCACAATACCAAGGATTGCAAGTCCCCTCGTTCCTGTTTCTGCGGTCTACGTCATCACCAGCTTCTCCATTCTGATCAGTCTCGCCAAGTACATATTCAAAAATATGAAGTATCTAAGTTAGGTTCAGGGGATGAAAGAGCCCAATCTGATCCGGTAAACGTGTCGCGCTCCCCGTCCCCGACAGAGTCTAGTTCAGGGGCCCTTGTTCTAACCAAACATCGCAAGTGTCCCCAGTCGTCTAGCCTCCACGACAACTTAGACTTGCGTGCCGATCATAGGTTCTCCAGTGTGGTGGAGAAAATAGGACGCAGCCCTTCAGCACCCTCACTGTGTGGTTGGGTGTCTCGTTCCACGTGTAGTTTGGGGGATTTTCCGTTAGGCAAAAATGGGAAACTCATCCGCGATCCTGAGAGACGTTCTTCCCGCGATCTTGGAGGTTCCCCTTCGCGTTCGCGGCAAATTAGGCGGGAGTCTGAGGAGAAATCCTTCTCAGATTGAAGGTGTCTAGCTGTGGATTACCCTCACACTAATAATTTCACTCGTTCAGGTAAAAGACTAAGGACATCTTTCAGTGAGGGTGTCCACAGCAGTAGGAAAAATCTCACCAAGTACGATCAAATTCATTATAATTCCGATCCCACAGGTAGGATGTTAGCTTTACGATCTAGCCGTTCAAGCTCTACGGCCCCTAGTTTTAATTTAGCACGTAAGGGTATAACTTCTGCTAAGTTCATTCCATCTCTAGGTTTTAGATCAGTCACCAGTAAGTGCTGTCGTTCAGAAGAGCTCTCATCGTACGCGGAGGTAGCGAGTCACCAAAGCACTCATACCTCTTCTGTTAGGATGTGTAATTCTTGGGATCATTCTAGGTCGGTGATAGGGCTTAATGTTGGATCAAATGTAGGAGGTTGCCCACGTATCATGTCTACGAGACCTAAGACTGCGACTGATCAATGTTCCTTGGAGTTGAAACCAATGCATGTCACCCATAGTAAGCGAGCTACTTACCGCCCTGGTACCGTTCTCCAGAATGGACAACACAGATCATTCGGACGTTCCTGTTTGAAGTTCTCCTGCTCTACTGGTCTGTTGCCCACTGCCCTCGTTCGTATATCACCTGATGGCCGTCAGATTACTCATGTTCGCGCTCTCCTTGACTCTGGATCCGAGGTCAATGTGATCTCGTCAGCCACAGCTAAGGAAGCACTGTTGCATCTGGCTCCTGTTGGCTCCTCAATAGTTGGAGTAGGTAATAATTCACAATCCACCAACCACGCTGCTACAGCCTTTCTGCACACTAGAACAGGACGAGTTCTGCCTTTCACCGTTCACGTAATGGATCACCTTATTGATAAATTGCCTTCAGTCTCGCTAGGTGTCGATCGTTGGCCTCATATTGAGAAATGTCGAGGTCAACTTGCGGATGTGGCATTCCATCAACGTCGGTCAGTTGATCTGATCATAGGTGTAGATTTATACATGCAGCTCGTTCATGGAAAAATTATTCAACCTGTGGGCAACTCGCCGTGGCTTCTAGAGTCTGAATTGGGATGGCTTGTTCTTGGAAGAGCCGCTGTGAACAACCCTGCTCGAGTCACATTTAAGGAAACAGTTCATGTACGTCACTTTCATTCCAATTGTCCGCTCACTTGTATCGGAAGATTCAATATTACCAGCAGTGCCATGAGTTCTCCACCTGCCACAAACAATCAGTTCAAACCCCTCTTTGGATCCGCATATCGACGCTCAGTCTTGAATGAAATACTGCAAGTACTCGAGACCATACATTCTGTTCCAAGGAATTCAATTATGAATGTCCCTATCGTTAACCCTCCTAAGCCTCCTCGTTCAGACTATGAACGTCGACATAGCAGGCATTTGCAGAAAGAAGCACCAGTTCCCGTTCAGCCTGTCATTCGTAATCTCTTTTCAGTCGTTCCCCCTCAAGTTCTGGATGCGCCAACTCATAAGCTGTTCATTCTCTTAAAATCGTTCACCAGTTACTCCATGCAGCGACCCACACAAGTTCACCTTGTATCTGACAAAATCAGCACTCCTGAAGTTCCAATTTCCACAGTCAATACCATTCATTCGTCTGATCATAGTACTGAAGAACTTCTTAGGAAGCTATTTGAAATCGAATCAGTTGAAGAGGTCTTGCCCTGGACGCCTGCAGAAATTGAAGCTGACAGCATGTTCAACGATCAAGTCCATCGTGACCCCAATGGTCGCTATACTGTTCCTCTTTTGTTCTCGGAAGATCGCCGTTCCTTGGGTCACTCACGACACATTGCCATGAGGCAGCTCTATCGACTGGAGAGCAAGCTGTCAAAAAATCCTGTTCTTGCAAAGGCCTACATTGATTTCATGAATGAATATCTGATGCTAGATCACATGCGTCCAGTTCTTCCACCTGTAGAAAACGAGCCGAATTACTACATCCCCCATCATGCTGTTCATAGATCAGAAGATCCTCCAGAGAAAATTAGAGTGGTATTTAATGCCTCGCAGCGCAGTTCCAATGGTCGTTCGCTCAATGAGATCTTGCATCCAGGTCCAAAGCTCCAGCCTGACATAGCTGACATGATTACTCGATTTCGAGCATTTAAGTACGTGTTCATTGCAGATATAAGGCAGATGTTCAGACAGATTAGGCATCCAGCTCCAGATCACAACATGCTCAGAATTGTTTGGCGCACTTCTCCACACGAACCAATACGAGACTTCGCTCTTCAGACTGTTACTTATGGTACTACTTGCGCTCCATTCTTAGCCAACAAGGTCATTAAGCACTTGGCACAACAAGGCGCTCAAAAGTTTCCCAGAGCCTCGGTACTTTTAAATGATCATACTTATGTTGATGATGTCCATGGCGGAGGACAACACCGTAGGGAAGCTATTGAGGTTAGAAATCAGCTCATTGATCTATTAGCAACAGCTAACCTAGAGCTGAGAAAGTGGGCCTCTAATTGTTCTGATGTCCTGAGAGGTATCCCTAAAGAGCACTGTCTGTCTCTGGCTCAAAGTGTCGATCTGGGTTCTGACGATCAAAAACCACTGAAAATGTTGGGGATTGCTTGGAATCCCCAACTTGACTCGTTCTTCTTTAAGGTTCCCTCTACCTTGATAGTTAAGACCAAGCGGGAGCTGGCAAGTCAGGTGGGGCGAATCTATGACCCATTGGGCTGGGTAATGCCTGTTTCTGTTCACGCTCGTGGTATTCAACGGCAGGTTTGTCAAGCAAAGTTCGAATGGGATGATCCACTTCCTTCATATCTTGCACAGGAATGGTCACATCTGGCTGAGTCTATGAGCTCTCTTTCAGAAATTGCGCTGCCCAGGCACTTGGAGTTTTCAGTTTCTGATCAGTGGCTTGTGGGGTTCGCTGATGCCTCTGAGAAGGCTTATGCAGCTGTTTTGTATCATGTCAGCCTAGTTGAGGAGCAATACATCGTTCGGCTCATTATATCAAGAGCAAGAATCGCTCCTATGAAGACTGAGTCCATTCCAAGAATGGAGCTCCTAGCTTCAGAATTACTAGCTAAAACGTTCAAAAAAATTCGCCCCCAATTCGCTCACATACCCATTGAACGTATGGTTGCGTGCTCGGATAGTACCATTGTTCTATCCTGGTTGACAGCTGATCCAGCCCCCTTGTGGAAGGTCTTTGTGGGCAACAGAGTCTCCAAAACGATCAAAGAATTACCACCACAGAATTGGTATTATGTGAACACAAAGGATAATCCTGCTGATGTTGCATCACGAGGAGCTCTTCCTAAGCAGTTGGTTGTAGACCCGATTTGGTGGCAAGGCCCCATGTGGCTTAAGATGCCTCGTTCTGAATGGCCCATTCGACGCGTTCGCCCTGATATCAGTTCTCCGCTAGTGAGTGATGAAATTCGCAAGTCTCAAGTTCACAATAGCACTATTGTCAGTGCCGATCTGTCACTTGAGGAACGCTACAGTTCCTACTCAAGGTTACGTAGAGTCACTGCATGGATTCTTCGATTCATAAGAAATTCTCGATCTCCACGTCATTTCTCCGGTAGTCTCAAGTCTGAAGAATTACGTTCTGCTGATCTAGTCCTTGTTCGTCGATCTCAACACCGACAGTTTACTGAGATTAAGGACGCTTTGAATAAACGCCGACCATTCACTAAGCTCATGAAGCAGCTAGCAGTGTTCCAATCATCTGATGGAGTTATACGGGTTGGAGGTCGCTTGCAAAATAGCACTCTCCGATATGAGACTAAACACCCTGCTCTCGTTCCTCAAAATGATGTTCTTACCAGGATGTTAATAAGACATGCCCATGAGAGCTGTATGCATGTGGGGCCCCGTGCCACTCTTGCTCATTTGCGTAGCCAATATTGGATTGTCAATGGTCGCAACGTCGTCACACAAACCCTTGCTGGCTGCAACCGCTGCTTTTCGATCAAACCCAAACCATTCCAACCTCCCATGGGACAACTCCCTAAAGACAGAGTTGAAATTGCTTACCCGTTCGAGCAAGTTGGTCTTGACTTTGGAGGTCCGTTCAAAGTTTCAGTTGCTGGATTACGCGGTGCTCGCGCCATTGAGGTATATCTTGCCATATTTGTTTGTTTCGCTACAAAAGCCGTTCACCTCGAAGTGGTAATGGATCTGACCACGGATGCCTTTCTACAGTGCCTAGAAAGATTTATGGGCCGACGGGGTGTGCCATCATCCATATGGTCCGACAATGGTAAGAATTTTGTGGGAGCAGCCAATTTGCTACGTAAGCTCAGAGTTGCAATGGAAGATGGAGTCGCTGATGAGCTTGCTGCTCGCCTGGCAATGAGAGGAGTAGAATGGAGGTTCATTCCACCAAGAGCTCCACATTTTGGAGGCCTATGGGAGTCTGCAGTGAAGTCTGCAAAGCGTCTGCTTCGAGTTCATTTTCGAGACCACACACCCACCCTTCAAGCGTTCTCCACGGTCATTGTGAAAGTTGAGGCTATACTCAACAGCCGACCACTTGTGCACCAGTCTGGGTCGCCTGATGACATTGAAGTGATCACCCCTGGTCATTTCCTCGTTCAGCGTCCGCTTACTGCACTTCCAGAATCCTCGATCACTGACGTCAGTCCTCGCCTTGTCCCTAAATGGAACTTTGTTAATCAATTGGTCAAGAGTTTTTGGCGTAAATGGCGAAAGGAATACCTTCTTGATCTTCAAGCCAGAGCCAAATGGGACACTCCTTCCAAACCTGCTCAGATTGGAGACGTCGTACTCATCATGGAGGACAATATTCCTCCCCTCCAATGGCTCATGGGCAGAATAGTTCAGCTCTGTCCTGGGGAAGATGGCGTTCAGCGCGTGGCTGATGTGCGCACGTCCACAGGTTCCTTGCGGCGCCCTGTCGTGAAGCTATGTCCGTTACCTAAAGAAGAATGAAGTCATTCCGGGGGGGAGTGTGTTCGGCCTCAGCCGAAGGTTTGAATTAACCGCCGCGTTCAGTTTGAACTTCCCGCTACAAACTCCTCTCAGCTCCGCTGCTCGCTTGAGCGCTAGGATCGTTGTCCTGTTCTTTGATTAAATAAATTAATCTTTTGATCCGACATTAAGTTCTTATCGTAGATAATTATTTAAATTTATTCTTGATCGGAACGCGTTTTTTGTCACTCTCTTTTGAGTGAGATCGTTCTTGGTGAGAAAATTATAATTTTCTTGAGATGGCATTTTTCCCGTCCTGTGTCTGTCGCCATCTTTTCATTCCGCTTTCTCCGTTTTTCTATGAAAAAGTACCGTCTTATTGTTCTCCCAAAAACCATTAAATTCGATCAATTTGGAAGGCTCCAAATCATTCGTTCTTACTTGTGAAGTTCAAGTAAAGTGTTACGTTCTTGTAAACAAGTTTTAATACACGATCCTTTACACCAGTTTGATAAAAGTGTGTTCGTTCTGTTCAGTTCCGAGTCCGGGGTTTTGTAAACTATTCGGACAATAGCCGGTCCAATTTTTCGCTAAAAATCGTTCAGGGCTAAACAGAAGCGAAGCCTCTGTCAAAAACGCTGCAAATTATTACACAATGGTTTATTACACTAGATTACAAAATTTAGGGGTGGTCTGGCTGCCTTGTTCTTTCACCACTTTTCTTATGGTATTTGGTGCGCTGAATCCGAATCTGACGTCAGTTTTTTTTTCCACGTCGGATTTTCAAGATATAGCTAGTTTTACGATTTTTCTAGTTCTCAATTTTCTTCATTTTTTAGTGAAAACTCATCTTGCTCAAATCTCCTCAAAAAGTACTCAGACTTATAGGAAATTTTATGTAGAATCCGAATATGTACTTAGTTTTTAAGTAAAGTTGTGTTAAACCCCCTATTTTCCACAAAACGTATCAAAAAACACCGGTTCTTAACGTTTTTCTTCGGGTTTTCCCTTACACTTTGCCACTTGAAAAAAAAATTAAGGCTAAAAAAAATGTTCTCGGGCTTTTACTTTGTAGGGGGGACACCCCAGAGGAGAATGAGACCAATCGCAGCCTCCTAAACCCATTAATATCGAAGGAATGAGCTTTTTTTTCATGGCACTGAGATGAAAATTCACAAAAACCGTTAATTAATTTTTCGAGATAAGTATGTGCGTTCCTAAATCTGTTTTCCTCAAATGGATTTTTCTTTCTTCTACATTTTTTATACTTGTCACCTAATAAGAGTAAGATCGAAAATAGGTACTCATAGGGGGAGTAAATCATAATTGGGAAACTCTTGTGATTTTAATTCAGTTTTACAACACAATTAACTGCAGAAAAGTTAACGGTGTAAATCTGTTGCATGAAGGCTCAGATGAATCAATAGTTGGTACAATGTTTGGTTATTCCTCCACCTCAGAGGTTTCATCGCCGGCATCTATGTAGAGAAAACTTCGCCGCCTGAGGTAAATCTCTTTTTAAGGTCCAACAATAGTCCGCCATCATGTGAACGTCCCAATACCCTTTGTACCGTTCTTCCATGGTTTTCATATCTTGGTGAAACCTCTGAGGTGGAGGAATAACCAAACATTGTACCAACTATTGATTCATCTGAGCCTTCATGCAACAGATTTACACCGTTAACTTTTCTGCAGTTAATTGTGTTGTAAAACTGAATTAAAATCACAAGAGTTTCCCAATTATGATTTACTCCCCCTATGAGTACCTATTTTCGATCTTACTCTTATTAGGTGACAAGTATAAAAAATGTAGAAGAAAGAAAAATCCATTTGAGGAAAACAGATTTAGGAACGCACATACTTATCTCGAAAAATTAATTAACGGTTTTTGTGAATTTTCATCTCAGTGCCATGAAAAAAAAGCTCATTCCTTCGATATTAATGGGTTTAGGAGGCTGCGATTGGTCTCATTCTCCTCTGGGGTGTCCCCCCTACAAAGTAAAAGCCCGAGAACATTTTTTTTAGCCTTAATTTTTTTTTCAAGTGGCAAAGTGTAAGGGAAAACCCGAAGAAAAACGTTAAGAACCGGTGTTTTTTGATACGTTTTGTGGAAAATAGGGGGTTTAACACAACTTTACTTAAAAACTAAGTACATATTCGGATTCTACATAAAATTTCCTATAAGTCTGAGTACTTTTTGAGGAGATTTGAGCAAGATGAGTTTTCACTAAAAAATGAAGAAAATTGAGAACTAGAAAAATCGTAAAACTAGCTATATCTTGAAAATCCGACGTGGAAAAAAAAACTGACGTCAGATTCGGATTCAGCGCACCAAATACCATAAGAAAAGTGGTGAAAGAACAAGGCAGCCAGACCACCCCTAAATTTTGTAATCTAGTGTTATTTTTCTATATCGATCTCTCGTCTGCAAAGCCACCAACCATCCAACATGAAGAAAAACATCGATCGCATTTCGGTCAGCTTTAATTTGAACGGAGAATTTGAACGGAGGCCTCTTTTGCGATTCACACTCGTGTTTCTGATTTATCGTACGTCCAAACTTTAAATTCTCGTAGTGAGCGAACGGTTTGTCCTACAGAGCTCCGCGTGGTCTCAAAAAATTCTACAGAATCTTGAATTGAATGAAAAACAATACCTGTATGTCAAAATTTTTTGATAGGGCGTTTTCATAATTTCACAATTGATTTTGGAATCCTTAGACCTACATCAACCAAAATCTTCGGGGCACAACTAGACCCCAATTGGAGCCTATATACCAAATTTCATCAAAATCGGTCAATGCTAAGTGGCAAAAGTGCCGCGTACGGCCATATTTTTATTCGATTTTTGGATTCTACGTACCTTGAAACGTAAACCATCAAATTTTGAGGGGTGTTAACTTTTTTTTTTCTTGGTCGATTCCAAAGGTTCATTATTGAAAATAATAAACCAAAAACACCGCGAAAATCAAGGAATATCGATCACGTCACACGAAAAAAAAAGACGGGAAGTGACTGGATTCACATACTGAGCGCTCTGGCATAGAACTCCAGATAGTACCGCAGATCGACAACAGGTAGAGTTCTAAACGCCCTTCTAAGTTCTAAGTGCGACAACGCGAAACGATCCAGTCAAATGACCACTCAAATAATGTGATTCAAATAACGAAACTAACTTAATATAGAAACTAAATAAGAGAGGATGAAGACTAATAATGCTTGATAAACTAATAAGTAGAATCGGATTGTAAAAAGAGTTAGTAAAATTGCTTCTTTTGGTTGCTTGCAAGTCCGGGTTTTTCCTCTTCCCCCAGTTCTCTTCCCGCGCTTCTGTGTTCAATCACGTAAGCTACAGTTTCATTTGCATTTCCAGAGGTAGCGCTACCTCAGAGGGGCACGGCTCCTTCTATGAAGTTAGATTGGTCAGAAAATCCGTTATGTCGCAACCCCATTCCCCCATGAACAAATTGCCACTGCTTTTAAAATTTCCATCTTCCTTAAATTCTCTAAACATTTAATGTTTTGGATACTTTTTCGAGCAGCACACTATGGTTTTCTTCCATATCAGTGAAACCTCTTTTGAAAAAAAAAATGTGAGGCAAATTCCCCATTCTGCCTTGCAATATATTATGCAGAACAGAGTACTTCTCATTTCGCATCATATGGGCACAGTTTTGCAACTTGCAAACTTTTTTACTGTTTTCATCAACTCCATCTCTTTATCTATGCGTCTGAGGTTTTCAATATTGGTTGCTCTCTCCATCCAAGGTACTTTCATACACCCATATTTCAAAACATACAGGAGGACTGAAAAAACGTAATAGTTTCCCCCCTGCTAGTAATAGAAGACATCTGCTAGTACATATTATCTGGACTTGAAGTTTCCCACAAAGTTTCCTAAATTGTTTTGACATCGGTTAGATGGCTTGGAATGATAAGATGAACTGCAGTTCTAGTGATGTCACATGAATGAGGCATTTCTCTGGACTTCGTACTTTCCTTTCTAATCAATCCGACAGTTCCCTTTTCCTGTCTTCATAGTGAGGTTGAGGAGCTTGGTTGGATGAAAGAGTGGATGGAAAATTTTGGAGATAACGCTACCTCAGAAAAATACGAGCCATAATAAAAGGGATGCATGCTGTAGTTCTATTGAAGACATTGATCCAATGCCTATTATGGAAAAACTCGATGTCATAATCAGAACTGACACAGAAGTTAAACTATTACATAACTGTTTAGCCTTGGTCAAACTACTAACGCCTTGGTCTCCGATCATTCCTCTGTGTGTGGCACCACCTGCCTTTCCCTACGTCATAATTTTAGGGTCTCTTTCCAGGGCCATTAGAGTTTATGCTGCCATCGGGCAACACTAGAGAGTTTTTGGTGCCAGAATCTGACAGGCCCCATTAGGAGGAGACTAGCACAAGCAACAGAGGATGCTACCCAGTTGAAGGAGGAAGCCTGTTAACTTTGGACAGGGGGTGAAGGGAGGGGCTCGTGACGGTGGGCCTCTAGAAACGGGTGACTGTCTGGGGGCACCCTTTCATTGCGCCTGCTGTTGTTGGGAGGCAAATTCATCGTCACCCGCAAACTCCAAGCTTTGTGAAGAGGTTCCACAGGCCCGTTAGTGGTTGCCAAAAACTCTATTAGCTCAATGAGCCCGGGAACGTCAACCTAGAGCGCGCAATCACGTTGCTAACCGCTCCAAGAGAGTAAGCTAGCTGGAAAAGAGGTTGTTGTCATTGACATCCCAAATGACCCTAAGTGCTAGAGCCACTCTTTGTTGTTGGCTCCAGGGATACCGCGTTCTGTGAAAAGGTTCCACGGGAACGTCATTGACATACAAAACTATTCTTTCTTCATGCTCTAACTATTATAGCCTGGTCTTGATTTTTGAAACCAGGTTAGGGTTCTGAAAGAGTTGGCGCAGCATTGGATCTACTTTTCCACCAGTGTATACATTTTCCGACGAACCTTCCTTTCTCGGGTAGCCAGTAATCCTGTAGGCTTCTCAATGAGGTCCCTTCTCTGCTCCAAACATCATCACAGGTTTCAGCCCGTTGGCTCAAAACGTCTGGTTATGATCTGCCCCACACATGGAACTGAACACTTACTACAGTTCCAATGAAAATCAGTATCGGCACCCCTTCTATCTTACCGTTTTTAACTTCTTTTCTCTTAATCTGTTGCCAGGATGGAGAAACTTCTTCCGACGAGGAGTCTTACATCCCACTAGAGGACGTTAGGCAGTTCCAGTCCCAAGACAACATCAGCCAAAAGCGCGAAGAGCTAAGAAAGACCCTTAGGGCCAAATTCGCTCAGATGTGCAGCACCCGGAGCCTCAAGTCTTAGATCCGTAAATCAAAGGTTTTCACAATTTTTTTTCTCTTTTTTTAATTAATTTTTTGTTTTGTTTTTTTTTTTATTGTTATTTAGTTTTTTCCTATATCGGACTGATTAGGTAACTCGCAACAACCTCTTTATCAACATTCATGAAATATTTCATCAGCCATTATTCCGAATGAATAATAATTATAGAACTCCGTCATAGTATTTATGAGCTCCGCTAAATTATTGCCACTTTGAATGAAATTATCTACCTGAGGTAGGCCAGAACGGTAGTGGGAATTGGTCGATGGTCTCAATAGGAATTGGGGTTAACCGTAATATCCGTACATATGATGTAATAATTCAGTTACAATTTAGTATGCTATCGCATTCCACAATACACGAATTTATTTATTTCGTCTGGTTAAAATTTAGGTCATTTGTTGAATTAGAATGACTCATTTCTCCCTCCAACACCCGTGAAAGCAATTTAATCGTGAAATGAAAGATGATCGGAAGTTTTCATTCATGATTAAGTTCTCAATGAGGATATCCGATTTCAAATGATCCAATCGGTCTCAATTCATATCAAATATCGTCCTTGAGACTTATCCCCCCATAACGCACATACTTCATTGCCGATGCTCTCTACTGGCCCTCAGAAGTTTAAAGGTTTCTTCGCCGGTCTGAAAAGATCCTTTTCCTGCTGATTTGAAAATCACCATTTTGTGTTGATTATACTTTAGAAAGAACTCGGTACATTCCTGTGGAGGTTGCATCTGATGAACAATGTTGATGTAGTATAAAAAAATATAATCTCCCTTTAATCTTCGAAAGTGTTGAAAAAACCTAAGGTAAGAAGGTGTCTATGTATTTGAATGTTATAGCATGTCGATGTTACAGCATGTAAACCTGGTGCTTCAAGCCCCTCCTGTACGTATTGATGTTTGAAACCAAATTGTAACTTTTTACAAAATTTGTTCTTTTCAATTCAAATTTCTTTCCTCCTGCTGAGCTGAAAAAAGACATAGTAGGGTATTATGTATTTTTTAATTTTAAGTGCCTTTCAATTCCTTTATTATAATTATATAAATTGAATATTTTATTGGTTACATTTATTTGCATTCCAGTTTATGATACTACTATATAGCAACATAAAGTAAAAGATTACGGAGAATATAATGATATAGCTGTCTCTTGTCAGGCTGTAAAGAATAAAAATATGGGCATGGATGGTTATTCCTGTGAAGTATGTTTTGAATTATAATTGCTTCTTCCTCGAACACATTTTATTGTTTGATTTCTACCATATTTCATATCGTTCTACTTTGGTCCGTTCGGAAAAGCAGTTCAGAACCAAACTGGAACTGAAAAGGGGAGGGGATAGAGGCGCCTGGACTCCTCTGAACTGTTCAGGACTGCTTCTCCGAACGAACCTCTTGTTACTGGAGTTTCGATTAAAGCCTAACTTCTTTAATGTTGTTATGTACATGGTTCAATACAAATGGAGGGTACATAGGGAAAAGGGTAATACTTCAAAATACAAAAATGTTCAGGTCTAGTTCTACTTTGGTCTGTTTGGAGACTCAGTTCAGAACTGAACTGGAACTGAAAAGGGGAGGGGATAGAGGCGCTTGGACTCCTCCGAACCGTTCAGGACTGCTTCTCCGAATGAACCTCTTGTTACTGGAGTTTTGATTAAATCCTAACTTCTTCAATGTTGAAGTTATCTACATGGTTCAATACAAATGAAGGGTACAGAGGGAAAAGGGTAACACTCCAAAATACAAAAATGTTCAGGTACGCAAAAATGAACTTTTATAACACATGGTAAGAGTCTACAGCGTGTCTCATAATGAATGGATGTCCTTTAAAAGAAATCGTTATTCCCCTATAGACATGTTATTCCCCTAGGGTAACTATCCGAAAAACGTTACGCAAAAGTGTCACAGGCTCTAAGCAGTAACCATCCAGGGGGCGAGGCTGGAAGGGCTGAGTTTTATCGACTTTTTTTAAGGAATTCGAATATGTCAACCTAGCGCACTGCACAATGGGGAATTTGCCTCAATTTTAGATTCTGGAATTTCCAGTCAAATCCTATAATAGGGCCCTAGTATAACGTTTAACACCAAGAATAACCAAGAGAAAAAAATTACCGTAGGAGGAAATGCCTAAACACCGCGAAAATCAAAGAATATTGTTGATGTAATACGAAAAAAAAACGACACAAAAACAACTCTGAGATAGTACTGCAGAACGACAACAGATGGAGTTTTAAGCGCGACCACACAAAACGATCCAGTCAAATGGCCACTAGAATAATGTGATTCAAATCATGAAACTAAATAAGAGAAGATGAAGACTAATAATGCTTGATAAACTAGTAGGTAGAATCGTATTGTAAAAAGAGTGAGTAATATTGTTTCTTTTGGTCACTTTCGTGTCTTGAGTTCTGCGTTCTGCCCTCCTTCCTAGTTCACGCACTCCGGTGTTAATCCTTGTAAGCGGCACAGAACCTCCTTTGAAGTCAGATGGGTAGAATATCCATTACGTTTCAAACATTTCTTACACATTACCACCACATTTAAAATTTCCATCTTCCTTAAATTCTCTAAATTCTTTGGATGCGTTTTCGAGCAAAACTATGGGTTTCTTCCATATTAATAAACCCTCATTCGAAAAAATAAAATAAAAAAATATGAGGCAAATTCCCCATTGCCTCTTTCAGCGCCCATCAACTTTGTTTTTTCAAATGGAAACCCCCCCCCCCCTTTTCTATTGCAGATTCGGATTCTACGCACCTAAAAGGTTTATAATCGACCCTTCACTTGATTTTTTTATTGGCTCCTTGAACGCTCAAAATTGTGCAACCCCACAATGGGGTATTTCAGTCAATTTTTTTTATTTTATTTTTTCAAAAGAGTATGGCTCAGGAATAACGGTAATCGGGTCTGTTTGTCGAGAAAATGTTTTTAAAAAATCAGAGAAGCTAAGGAAAGTTGAAGATTTGAATGGTGTGACGTAGCTAGCCAATCGTGACATAGCTAGCCAACTGTCTTTGAAAAAAGTATCCATGCACAGAAACCCTTGGAGGACCTCTTGGATACTACAAAATACTACTCACATACGCGCGCAGCATAAGTGTGTGTGCGTTAAGGGAGGCCCGCCTTTTTTTCAAACGTGTGATCTCTTTAATTAATTTTTCTACCACATGTTATAGTTTCATTGGGCTTAAAGTTGTAGTATATAGGGTTTCAAGGGTGCTGAATCCAAATTAGAGGTCAAAATCCTGAATTTCCGACCCACCGAAATACCCCATTGCACCAAGATTAGGTTTTGGAAAACCCCACACGTGACACTTGAAAAAATTGTAATTTTTAACCAAAAAAAAAACGAGAAATATGGGCATGATATTGTCCAAACTGAGTTCAACGAAAAATCCAGTAGCACGACCATGCTTCAACTAATTAAAATATGCTTCGTTAAAAAGAACCGAATTTTCTACAGACAATAGAAAATTCGAAAAGTGTAGGTACCTTTCAAGAAGTTGAACCATGAGAAAAACAACGACTTGCAACTAAATTATTAAAAACTGCACAAATCTAATGACTACCTATATTGCAAACTGGTGAATCAGAGTGTGATTCACAACGACGTGTGGGACATTAGAGAGAAGAGTCCGACCTTTCTTCCTGACCACTGCGTAGAATGAAACCGTTTTTCTCCTCTACCTTCTTTCTTTTCTTAATAGTTACTGAGCAACCATACAGAACAGAATTATGCTTCAAGGTTATATGCCCAGCATGCTCCAAGGTGAAGTAAAACTGATCAGTTCTGCTTCAAGGTTATGGGCCCAGCAAGCTCTACTGTGAAGTACATTTGAAACCAAACTGAATTCTGATACACGGTTATGAGCCCAGCCTGCTCCTCTGAAGTACATTTAAAACCAATCAGTTATGCGTGATTATGGTCCCATTTTACCACTGATTTAAACCTAAGAACAACATCATTACATAAATTCTAACAGATTTTGATTCTATCTTCTAATCAAAGTATCATCTGAACCGCCCAAAGCACAAGCTTGCATTTGTCCCACCAAAACCAAACGAGTTTTTCAAAGCAATACGGGAATCAGAGTCCCATGCCTGGGCAGACTTAGATACAATATTAATGTTTTTACCCTCTTCACATTTGTTCTCTAAATTCACTGTGGGAGGAATTTGTCCGTAATGGCACGCAAGGATGGTGAAAAGTGCTTCTAGGTTGCCAGCAGCCCCAAGAAGGTGTCCGTGAGCGCCTTTGGAAGAGCTTACAGACAGACGGGAGGTGTCTTGGTCGAGCAATCGGGAAATCGCCTTCAGTTCTATGCCATCACCCAGAGGCGTAGATGTGGCATGAGCATTGATATAAGTTACTTCTTTGGGCGAGACATTGGCATCTTTCAGAGCACGTGACATTGCTAGAAGGGCGCCATCGCCATCCTCGTGGGGTGACGTTATATGGGAAGCATCTCCAGACAAGCCATATCCTAGTACTTCAGCGTATATAGGAGCGTTGCGACTAACAGCGTGGTTCAGTTCTTCTAAAATCAGAACAGCAGCACCCTCACCCATAACGAAGCCTTCTCTTTTTGAATCAAATGGCCTGGAAGCAGCCATGGGATTGTCGTTGAATGAAGTCGCCAGAGCCCTGAGCCTGCAGAATCCAGCAATAGCCAACGGACTGATGCAAGCCTCTGCGCCTCCACAAACCATCACGTCAGCATAATCATTCTGGATGAATTTGTAAGCGTCACCTATAGCATGACATCCAGTTGCACAAGCTGTAGACACCGTATGGTTTGGTCCTGAAAACAACAGTAAACTAACTAAACCATGACAGGTTAACGAATAAAATCAGTATGAAAACCTCTTATCTTTCGCAATCAACCTATTCGAATGAGAAGATCACAATGTAGGTAAATAATTCGATAAAATGGATTGTGAATTGTGCCTCTGAATGGTCTTTAAGAATTACATCAAATTATCGAGAAGGAATCATCATCGTCATCCCACATAACAAGGAACAGTCAGAGGAGGGAGGATACAATAATTTGCTGATGAATTTTAGATATTTGCTGAGGCTTTCAGGCGAATATAGATCCCAATAAATGTTTTTTGTAGATTTTAAGGTTCTCGGAGTTTGTGTTCCCAATCCTGCAACCCATTTGCTTAGGTGGACACTTGGCAAAACTACTCCATGGGAACAAGGTGGGCAGTGAAGAGTGATCCGAAATAATAGTGTGAAGAGTGGGTGTGTAGTAATACCCCAATGGCGCTTACCTTGGAATCCATGCTTCATGCTGATGTGGCCGGCCGCCATGTTAGGCAATATTTTGGGAACGAAATAAGGGCTCACTTTGTTGTATCCCTGTTTCAAAGCTTCGGACGTCTCAGAGATAGTTTGCAGATCCGCCATTCCCATTCCAACGCAAACGCCGCTTCGCTGTTTGGAAATTTTGTCTGTCGGATGCCATTTCGCATCACCGAGTGCTTCGGCCGCAGCGATCAGAGCAAATGCAGTCCCCAGTGAAATCGTCCTTAGCTCTGACTTAGTAATGTGATCCTGCACGTTCAACTCATTTGTTCCAGTACCCTGATGAAACGATTGTAGAAATGAATAAAAATGACTCCTTATTAAGGGTGAAACTAGACATTTTCATCCTCAAATGGACTATTAAATGTAACTACTTGGAGTTTATGCACTTCCAAGTTCTGAGCAATTTGTTCTCATAACAACTACCCATTGATCAAAAAGGAAGGTTGAAAATGCCCTTAGGAAGAATGCAAATAATTTTTCCAACGAACAATTTCAAATAAAAAACCCTCTATATTTTTTTAACCAAATTTTAATTCAGAAAATTATATTCTGTAGGTGCAGCAAGACTAGTGGTAGATCGATACAAGTGCGATTTATGATTGAATGATTATACAGGGTGGCTCATGAGTCCCCCCCTGCTAAAATTGTCCAGATAGTGGTAACATTTTCTTTTAATCTTAAAGATTTTCCCCGAGGATTTCAAATATGGCCACGGTGCGTATTGCGCACGTGCCCAATTGTGAGCAACGCACACCAACTTTGTTACTTCAAATGGGAACCCCTATTTTTATTGCAGATTTGAATTCTACGTGAAATTTCAAGAATTTTAGACCTCTCAACCAATTTTTTTGTTTGCGCACAACCCGTCCAGTGAGCGCGCAAACATGCGCAACCCCTGGATTGTTCCAAAATGGGGTATTTCGGTGGGTCGGAAATTCAGGTTTTTGACCTCAAATTTGGATTCAGCACCCTTGAAAACCTGTATATTACAACTTTAAGCCCAATGACACTATAACATGTGGTAGAAAAATTAATTAAAGAGATCACACGTTTGAAAAAGGCGGGCCGCTATAAATGCACATACACTAGGCAAGGACTGCGCCGCGGACTACGCCGCGCGCGTGTGTGAGTAATATTTTGTAGTATCCAAGACGTCCTCCAAGTGTTTCTGTGCATGGATACTTTTTCAAAGACAGTTGGCTAGCTACGTCACGATTGGCTAGCTACGTCACACCATTCAAATCTTCAACTTTCCTTAGCTTCTCTGATTTTGGTTTATTATTTTCAATAATAAGCCTTTGGAATCGAGCAAGAAAAAAAAAATTTTAACCCCCCCTCAAAATTTGATGTTTTACGTTTCAAGGTACGTAGAATCCGAAAATCGAATAAAAAAATTTCCGTCCGTCCGCCGTACGCCGTACGCGGCACTTTTCTTAGTTACCATGGACCGATTTCGATGAAATTTGGTATATGGGCTCCATTTGGGGTCTAGTTGTGCCGCGAAGCTTTTGGTTGATGTAGGTCACTTCTAAGGGGTGAAAATTAAGGGATGAAATTTTCAAGAGTGCCCTAGCTCGAAAACTCTCGAAATAAAGGTATCGTTTTTTCACTAATTTTAAATAGTATTGAATTTTAAAAAATTTTTGAGACCACCCGGAGCTCTGTAGGGCAAACCGTTCAGTCCCTACGAGTACTTGAAGGTTTTCCTTCGATAAAACAGAATCATGAGTGTGAATCGCAAAAGAGGTCTAATCTCCGTTGAAATTTTTTCTGACTAAAATGCGATCGCTGTTCATTTCTTCGATTTGTATACAGTTTTGCCTTCTGCGTAACCAGTAATCAAATTTCCATAATCAAAAGTCAATGGAGAATACTGAAGGCGCCTGAGTGGTCACTGATCAGCTGAGTGAGCTCCAAGGCCATTTCCTCTCCTGTTGAACGCAGGAACCTGAAATTTGAGAGGGCGGGTCAATTGAGAATGCTGAAGGCGCCTGAGTGGTCACTGATCAGCTGAGTGAGCTCCAAGGCCATTTCCTCTCCTGTTGAACGCAGGAAGCTGAAATTTTAGAGGGCGGGTCAATGGAGATTGCTGAAGGTGCCTGAGTGGTCACTGATCAGCTGAGTGAGCTCCAAGGCCATTTTCTCTTCTGTTGAACGCAGGAACCTGAAATTTGAGAGGCAGGGTCAATGGAGATTGCTGAAGGCGCCTGAGTGGTAAATGATCAGCTGAGTGAGCTCCAAGGCCATTTCCTCTCCTGTTGGACGCAGGAACCTGAAATTTGAGAGGGCGGGTCAATGGAGAATGCTGAAGGCGCCTGAGTGGTCACTGATCAGTTGAGTGAGCTCCAAGGCCATTTCCTCTCCTGTTGAACGCAGGAAGCTGAAATTTTAGAGGCAGGGTCAAAGGAGAATGCTGAAGGCGCCTGAGTGGTCACTGATCAGCTGAGTGAGCTCCAAGGCCATTTCCTCTCCTGTTGAACGCAGGAACCTGAAATTTGAGAGGGCGGGTCAATGGAGAATGCTGAAGGCGCATGAGTGGTCACTGATCAGCTGAGTGAGCTCCAAGGCCATTTTCTCTTCTGTTGAACGCAGGAAGCTGAAATTTGAGAGGGCGGGTCAATGGAGAATACAGATGGTGGTAGGTGCTATTGATGGAGAACCAGTGATCTATACAGAAGGGTGATCTATACAGAAAATAATAAACCTTTGAGCAATGATTTGCAGTGTTTTTAAAAATATTTTCTCGACGAACAGACCCGATTACCGTTATTCCTGAGCCTTACTCTTTTGAAAAAAAAATAAATAAAAAAAATTGACTGAAATACCCCATTGAGATGAAGGTAGACCCAAGTGTGATACATGTTTTTTCATTAATTTTCGACGCTGAATCACGTAATGGTACCCATTTTCGGATTTTACAAGAATTTTTCGAAACGGCGGCCGAAAATTAGGTGGTTTTTAATAGAAAATCGCTCTTTTTCCATCGTTATGAGTTACGACGCAATTTTAATTAGTTCGGGTGGCTAACTCTACCCCTAAATTTGGGAGGAGGGAAAGACAATAAAATTCATGAAATTTCACGTAGAATCCAAATCTGCAATAAAAAATAAGGGATCCTATTTGAGATAACAAAGTAGGTGTGCGTTGCGCACTATTGCGCACCGTGGTCATATTTGAGATCCTTGGGAAAAATCATGAAGATTTAAAAAAATATATTTATTTACCATTATCTGGACGATTTTAGTAGGAGGGGGGGGGGGGGGTGAACTCTTGAGCCACCCTGTATTTAAGTAGGTAGGTATCAGTTTCACTTTCGGGCGAAATAATTCAGATTTTGTTCCGAAATGAATTAGTTGACTCGAGCTAATTCTATCTGACTGACGATAGTAGCGAGTTCACATTACATTCACAGAAATGGGTCTTGTCCGGTTTACTGTCCCCCGATGAAAATAATGAATGTGAGGACCCTATCGAATCCTTCTGGAATTTACGATGGAAGCTGTGAAATATGACTGGAAATCTTACGTGGGCCACATCAAGAAGATTTGGGGTGATTATTGATGGATTACCACGTAAGGTAGGTACGTAGGTACCACGTTTCTCTCCTGTTTTTACGAGGGGCTGAATCTGTTCTAAATAGATTGCTGTAATTATCCCTTTTATTGAAAGGAATCTCTGTCATTGAAAACCACTTCTTTTGAAAATTTGAAGTTTGTTGAAGTTGCGGAAATATTGACTAATTTAGTTCATGGCTTGTTAGGACGTCCCACAGTAAGACTTGGGCGTCCTTATAAGATCGATCTGGGGTGAAGTTGGACAACACTCAACAGAAAAAAAAAATAACCACACAGTAATCCGTTTTAGACCATTCTGATTCCAAATCCGCGAAAAAAACCATAGGTGTATGTCTGTGTGTGTGTGTGTGTGTGTGTATGTGTGTATGTGTGTGTGTGTGTGACAAAATCTTGTGTCGTCTGCACAGGCCTTAGTACTCAACCGATTTTCCTGGTTCTTTTTTTGTTCGACGCGGAAAACTATCTAGTTGTGCACTACGTCGCCGGAATTTCGAATTTTGCCTTTTAAGGGGGGGAAAGGGGGGGTTAATGTTCAAAAAACGTGCATTTTTGGGCATAATCTTGTGTCGTCTGCCCAGGCCTTAGTTCTCAACCGATTTTTGTGGTTCTTTTTTTGTTCGACGCGGAAAACTATCTAGTTGTGCACTACGGCGCCGGAATTTCGAATTTTGCCTTTTAAAGGGGGGAAAGGGGGGGTTAATGCTTAAAAAACGTGCGTTTGCGGGCATAATCCTGTAAAATTTGCCCAGGCCTCAATTTCCAACCGATTAGTGAGTTTCTTTTTTTGTTTGACTCAAATAACTTCAGAGTTGTACATAATTTCACCCGAGTACCAAAATTCGCAAGGGGGGGGGTGTAGTGGGGGGATAATATTCACAAAATATCCGATTTTTCAAAATTTCGGTTCCTTTACTGCTTACTAATTGTACCCAAGCTTTGAAATTGAGGAAAAATTCTCATTATACCTCCGGGTTTTCATGAATTATTCTCTGTACCACCATGGAACTAATAGTGGTGCCACCATGGTGCCAGGACACCATAAACCGCATATTTCGTGCTTTTTTTTTGTGTTTCACCTTGAATACGGATGTGATCCTCGACGGACCGCCTACTAAAACTAATAGATGAAAGTGCAATGTTACGACGTATTCCCCCTTTGGTGCCAGACTGGCACCATTGGTGGTGGTTGGGGGGGGGGGGGGGGTGAACTCGAATTCGCATGTTGGGTATCGTAGATCATGGATTTTAAAATGCTCTTCAGATTCTAGGCTCCCACGCCGCTAGAAATGTTTTGGTAGATAATGGTGAGGGGGGGGGGGGTCACTATTTCTTGCCTAAAGTAATAAATAAATTACATCGAGTGAAACAGTTTTATCGCTTACCAACTGGTTAACTGATCTAATGCTTATCCAATGGGACGTCCCCTGGAATGCATGCATTACTAAACAATATGTTTACCATTCAGATCATATCAGGGGTGATACCTAGTTCAAATTTGTCGCATTTCCACGGTTTCTTTCGTATCTCTTCTGTATGTTTCTCTCCCATTAGACCAGGAGCTGATGTCGAAAACTGTAACAAATTCTTTCTAATATCCTCCACGACGTGTAGGAAAATGGATCTCTGCCATTCCGAAATCCCGTCTTTTAGAAATGGTGACCGTTTAAATTTGTCAAATTGGCGGAAATTGTTCAAGCACACACACAAGTAAAAATCATTTTACTAAATTATATTCCCAACAGCTGAAATGATTCAAATTTGGCGAATTTCGGTTGTTTCTTTTGTAGATATCTCTTCTGTATGTTTCTATTGCATTAGACACGGAGACGAGGCAGAAAACAATAACTCAAGTAAAACACTAATTAGGTAGGTAGGTAATTCTTAATCAAATGTCCTCCTCAGTGAGTGGGAAAATGAATCTTTGCCATTTCAAAAACCCGTCTTTTAAAAACGGTGCTCGTTTGAAATTTGCGGAAATGTTGACTCTCTAGGGAGGCTGGCTATGAATTAATTTGCAAGAACTAATGATTGGATCATGTACCTATAATTATATAGGTATATTCATCAGCGGACATGACCCAAATTTTGCGAATTTTTGTCCAAGAATGGGCCTACAAGTTGATTGACAAAAATTGCGAAGGTGGCTTTAGGTGCCATCTATCCGAGTAGATCGTTGAATGTGGTACTAATGATGTCGTATTAACCTACTGCTCGAACCTACTGCACCTATTCATTCCTTTCTTCAACAGTCAGTACACACCCAAAACAAAAATCTTCCCATGCCGGGAATCGAACCCGGGCCTTCTGGGTGAAAGCCAGATATCCTAGCCACTAGACCACATGGGACTTGTTCTAAAGGCGACATCACGTAATATATAGCCTACAGAAACGAAATTGGTCCGTGGTAGGAAACTAATTTTCAAATGAGTGGACAAAACTGACACTCAGAAGTCAATATTACCGACGTTTGAATACAATATAATACAATTTATCCAGACAATCAATGGAGGTTAGTTATTTATTCGAGTAGTTATGAGCTTACACGTTATTTTGTAAATATTAGAAGTACCCAGTAAGTTGTAATTAAATAAGTTAATTATTATATTGATATTTTACTTGTTTGACAACTGCAGCAATTTTGCAGGGAAGTTTTTCGTAGTCTTTGCCATTTAATTTCTGAACTCCGCTCTTCCCAGATAGCAGATTTATCCAGGCAGATTTCACGTCATTTCCAAGAGGGGAAACGGTTCCAAGACCCGTCACCACAACTCGTCGATTCATAATTGAAAAGATTAAATTTTCTACTTATTCGGAACTCAATTCACATTCAACAGGCTAAATTCAAAACATCGAATATATTCTCAAGAAAATCACGGGTAGTGAATTTTAACGTTGCTTTTGTTTCTGTCACGTAATATAACCTCACACTTATTGACAGGGAGGAGACGAGACCGATGTTAGTTGTGGAGGAATTACTAGGAAATATGAACAAAACGGCTGCCAAGTTAAGTGTTATCTACGTTTAAATCTAAGTCAAACTAATTTTTTGTCGCTTTAGTAATTGTTTGTGGCATAAAAAAAGGGGCATCATCAACTTTCGAAAAACAGAATGTATGAAATTAAAATTGTTAAGTTCAAAGGAGAAGAAAACTAGATAGGTAGGTACCAGAATGAGAGTCGATAGAGGGTCAATTCGTTTTTCAGCTGTGTTGGTCTCACCTAGATCAATTGCACAGACGTAGGTGCTCCCCATGGCCACAAATGACATTTTGTCTTTTATCGTCTCAAAACTCCAAAAATTTATTAAATTCTATAAAATCCAGAGAACTTTGTCGATTTCATATTTGATTATTACTGGACACCCCTTTATGTCAATAATTAATTGCGTATCAATTAAAAAATTATTGGTTTGGAGTGGGAATAGAAGAAGGGGGAAATATCTGGTTGATTTAAATGATCATATCAACAAAGCTGTAGGTACGAATTTATTTTTCTTAATACGGACTCTGATTAATATCGAGACAGCTGTAAGCTTTGGGCTTCACCGTTGAATTTAAGATTCTCGAGTAAGCCCGTTTTAAAACCGATCCAAATATAGGTTGAGAGGCTATATTGACATAAATAAAAGGTAATCTAAATTTAGTGAATTTAATGATAATTACCTGGTAGACAGCTGTAGCGGCTCGGAGGTAGCTGAAGGCTCTCAAATATCAAGGTAACACCTGAAGGGTTGATTACTGATTGTCTCGAAATATTATGGTTATGTCTGAAGGACGGAAGTTCGATTCCTGAAGGGAACTAAGAGTGCACGAAAAATGATACGATTGCACGGCTAAATTGGCGCACGCACGAAAACAATGCGTCGCACTAAAACAATGTATTTTTGCACTAAAAAGGTGTGATCGCACGAAAAGAGTGCGTTCACACGTAAACCTGTCTGTTACGGAATAAGGTGAATGAAATGAGAAATGCAAAATTGTACAATCTAATAGGAACGTTTTAATGAAAATAAAGGAAATTTGACTCTACGTTAAGTTCGGTTGCAAGCAAGTACAAATTATACAAATAAATGGTTTACATGAAATATGTGCGTTTGATTTCTCCTTCTCTCTTTCTCTTAATACAACTTTACGACTGACTTTACTACTAAAATGTTCTTTACTTTATTATGACTGAATTTACATCTACACCATTCGAACACAACTATCATTGGCCAATGTATAGATATTTGGTTTATTACACTCACAGCGTCGGGGCCCGTAGGAAATCCGTCGGTAGTGCGTTGAGATGTTCTTGGGGGATGGGTGTTCAAGCTGGATGTCACGAAGTCTTACCAGGTTGAACAGGGGGGTTGGCTCAAGTAATAAACTCGCGGGCGGCAGGGCTCTCACCGGAATATTACTGAGGGGATCCAGCGACTGACTTGCACAGGGGGTTCGATAAACGTGTATCTAGCGGGGCAAGAGAGCGTGGATGTTCGCATCAAAGACGGGGAGGTTATGGCCGCTCCACGCGGTCACCAGTTGATTTCTTTGTCGAGGTCCCCACCCTCCAACGGCGAGTACTGCGCAGGGCTCCGCGGCGGCCCGCGATTGGCGAACGGTGACGTCAAGGTGACATGAGCGCTTCTGGTGGTGGGCGCCTGAAGATGGTGGTGGCGCCCCGGAGCGGGGACGGTACAATGCCCGCTCCGACCTGTTGACTTTCGGTGGTGGAGGAAGGGGAGCGGAGATGATGGTTGCTCACCCCTTTACTTTTGATTATTCGAATCCGTGAGCTGGGGCTCACATCCTCCGCCCCTTCGTGAGCCAGCGTCATCGAAGATGACGCTGGGCACTGGCAGGGTGACGGAAGGATGTGCCTTCCTGAAAGCCAATTCGTACCGGTATCGCCGGCAGCCTCTGCATGCGATGGGATCGCGCTTTCCGGTGTGGTCTTGAGAGCACGAGGGGATGGGTCGGCCTTGGTGGTAAGTGGCTCGGAGTCGGTGCCAGAACTCCTTACAAGCTGGGCATCGAAAACTGTAGAGGCGAGGCGTCGGGCGAGTGCACACCGGGCAGGTTAGTTGGTTTTTCTTGGCCTTTCTTGTCAACTTTACCATGATCTTCGGCCGGGAGTCGATCACCTCACTTCCCAGTGCCGGCTCCGGCTCGCGGGTTGGTGTCGGTTCCCACTGAATTTCCGACTCTGAGGAGGATGAATAGAGGCGGCAGGTCCTTCGGCGTGGGGTCTCGTCAGTTGGCAGCTTAGTTGGGGACTCCGTAGGTGAGGTAGCCTTGCCCTCCGGCTCCTGGGCGGGAGCGGGTGAGGGTGTTGGAGAGTTGGCTACCCCCGCTTCTTCCTCTGCAGTCAACGCCGCAGGTGGCTCTGCGGTCACAGGTGCGGGCGCCTCAGGACGTCGCTAAGGCCTTTGACACAGTCAGTCACTTTGCCCTGACCGATTGCCTTCGTGGTGTCGGGGCCCCATCTCGATTAATTGAGTATGTGGCCTGTCTGTACCATGAAGGCGTGACGGTCCTCGAGGCAGGAGGTGAGGTGTCAGGGGATGTACGGATCGGGCGTGGGGTACGCCAGGGGGATCCCCTATCGCCACTCCTCTTCAACCTGGTCGTGGATACGGCCTTGGGAAAGCTGCCCACTGAAGTAGGGTTTGATCTCGCCCCTGGGGTGCGAGTAGGAGCATTGGCTTTTGCCGATGATGTTATCCTACTCGCAGAAACCCGTGAGGGCTTGCAGATCGCCCTCAATGCATTTGCTAAGCAGCTAGCCAGGTGTGGACTCGTGGTTAACCCCGATAAGTGTGGGTCGGTCTCCTTGGTCCCGTCGGGTCGCCAGCACAAGGTGAAAGTTGTGGATGGGGGTTTTGTCGTAGGACAGTCCCCCATTCCATCTCGATCCGTGCTGGAGGTTTGGCGGTACCTTGGAGTCGACTTCATGGGGGTGGCCACCATTACCACCAGCCGTGTGGACCTTGGTAGAGCGCTAGCTCGCGTTACCAAGGCTCCATTGAAGCCACAGCAGAAGCTGCGCCTCCTCCGCACGTACTTACTGCCAAAGCTGACCTATGGGTTAGTCTTTGGCAGGCTTACGGTGGGGAGGCTGCAAGAGTTAGATCGACAAGTTCGCTCTGCTGTGCGCTCTTGGCTGAAGTTCCCACCTGGTGTCCCAAGTGCCTATTTCCACGCACCGGTCAAATCCGGTGGGCTTGGCATTGTGTCTCTCTCGGCATGTATCCCTTCCCTGCGCCGCCAGCGCCTGCTAGCCCTTCAAGGGTCGAGCTGGGAGGTCGCCCGTGCGGCTGCTGATCTTGATTTTGTCAGGCAGCAGTTAGCATGGTGCGACCGAGCAACACCATCTGCTCCAAAACCCAGTTCGTCTGCTGAGTTTGCTGCTGCCCTGCATGAGTCAGTAGATGGTAAAGAACTCCGACAGTGCTCCGAAAGCCTTGTCTCATCCCAATGGGTAGATTGGGCTTCGGAGGGCATTGGGGCCCGTGACTACCGACACTTTCACGCCGTCCGCATGGCAACTCTGCCAACTGCGGTACGGTGTTCGAGAGGTAGTCGCGGGACAACCCTACCCCTTTGCCGTGCCTGTCGGAGTGGAAATGAACATCTTTATCATGTAGTGCAGCAGTGTCCTCGGACTCATGGGGGCCGCATTCTACGTCATGATGCGGTCGCCAAGCAGATAGCAGGTGCTTTGTCATCTAGCGGCTGGGATGTTGAGAGGGAGAGATTGTATCACATGCCAAGTGACCAGGGTAAGAAGCCCGACATCGTTGCCGTCAAGCCCGACCAGTCTTGCATTATCCTGGATGTCCAAGTTGTCAATGGCAGCTTGGACATGGAGCAGACTTGGCGGGCTAAGATAAGAAAGTATGACAGAGATGATTTACGGCAAGCGGTGTCGGAGCTAAAAGGAGTGGCACCCAACAACATCAGGGTGATGGCTGCAACCTTGTCATGGCGCGGGGTGTGGTGCGGGAAAAGTGCCACGGAGTTGCGCGAGTTGGGCATCTCGGTAGGCGTACTCCGTGGTATCACCACCCGCGTCCTGCTCGGCTCGTATTTGAACTGGTGGTCGTTTTATAGAGGCACTTCCCTTCATCCCTCTCTCCCACCCCCACCTTCCTCTACTTCCCTCATCCCCAGGGCCGGCGTCGGGTGAGTCCTGGGCGTCCTCCCCATTATATTTGATTTATTTATTTATTTTCATTTATGGCGTGCCCCCTCCGTCACAAAAGACATTTTGTCTTTGAGGGGAGTTTATTTAAAAAAAAAAAAAAAAAAAAAAAAAATCTACGGTCCTCGCCGCAGGTGGCTCTGCAGGCAACTGTGCGGTAGCTTTCTCCAGCCTTTCCACCGCCGCATCGCGTTCACGGATCAGGCGCACGCGCTCGAAAGTCCACTGCTGCTGGCGATCAAGGAGGGCATCACGCTCCTCGATGATGCGTTGGTACGATGGTACCCATTTCGCCACCTCTACCACAGTCATCATCGCGGCGTGGCAGTTTGTTCTTCTGGCCAAATGAGTCTCCGCGCAGTCTGTGAACCGTATGTAATTCAGCAGACTTTCCAGCTGAAGGAACGGCGTAGGGGTGGGTTCAGGTGTCTCCACAAATCCAGGAGGCTGATCGTAAACCCTGTCCTGCTCCTCCCCGACTCTCTCTCTTAGGACTTGAATGATGGGGTCAGGGGTCGGTGGTCCTCCATCGGCGATCCATTCCTCTATTTGTTCTTGCGCCATATTCTACCTACAACAAATGAAAACCCTAATGTGTCATCCAGCTTAGGAAAAGTGATCAAATTTAATTAGGGGGAAATTTACGGCCTTGTTTTAAATGATGATTGTTGTGTTCAAATGTGCAATAGAATTCGTTAAATTGTGTTGTAATAATTTGCAGGTAAGTAGTTCGATCTGAAGGATCCAATAAATTTTTCGATCTGAAGGATCTACAAGTGTAACTTTACATTAGTTATAGTCGGTCAGTGTTATGTCCTATTAGTATGTAAGTATGTTAATAATTCTTTCCCAGGTGGAGGCGGCGGTAATCTACCGGGGTGGCTCGTCTGCGCAGCACGTATCTGGGCTCGTCGTAGTCGACTTCATTCCGACTTCTTTTGGGCGGGGGATCCTCCAATGTCTCTTCGTATTCTTCGGAAGACGACGGTGCATTGTTGGAACCCTCCTCGTTAGGGGTCGGATTCAGATCGACATGGTTTTCGAGTCGATGCGTTACGTCGTGCGTGCGCGTGTGTGCGATCGCCTCGTCCGTGGTTTCGTCGGGCGGTCTGGCATTGTGGCGGGTTGATGGTGAAGGTACTCCCGATTTCATCTTCCATGATGGTTTCTGGTTTTCATCAGGTAAGTACTTCCCTCCTATTCCAGGTCTATTTTCAGGTGGATGGACGGCGGGGTGAATGGTTTTCGTGCGAGGTTCGAACTCGAATGGGTTCGCGAACGCATCGTTCGGTACGCCCCTTACAAACGCAGACTCCCGATTTGAGTGTTTGGGTCCAAGTGGCGGGTTTCGTCTTGAGCACGTTCCGCACCGTTTTATCTGTTCCCGCACGTCATTGGTCAGGTTAGGCCAAATTCCTAGCCTTTTTACCATATTGAGGGTGGTCTCTTTTTCGACGTGACCAGCTTCGACACTGCGATGACATCGATTTATCAACCATTTTCTCATGGATTCGGGGATGAGGGGAACCCATGATTTGGAGTCGGTCTGTTTGGTCTTTAGTTCCCACACGCCATTATTCCGACGTAGATTGTTTCTCTCTTGGTGGGGAACGGTCATCTGGATCCATGCGTCTCGCTTTTGTGCGGCCATGATCATTTCTCGGGGAAAATTCAGCGTCGCGGTACCATTTTCGTGATACTCCTGCTCAACACTCCTTTCAGGAGGATTCAATGGGTTTTTAGGCTCATTCTTCGGTTGATAGTATCTTCCGCGTTCATTTTCTCTTGGCATTTTTCCGCCAACGATTCCGATAATTCCGGCTTCTTTTGGGTCCGTTGCGGGATATTCTTCTTCTCTGTCCAGTGATGATTCCTCAAGACCGTTCGGTGGATTACGGTCGTAACTCATGGGCGTGTCGATACGTTTTCCGTATCCGTGGTCAGAACTGGTCTCATCCTGTCCGTACGTATCGACGTGCGCAGGCGTATCAGTTTCCATGCGGCCTTCTCCCGAATTCTCATGCAATCGTAACTCGGGGTGTCCATCTTCTTCTGGTAGGTCCTCCATGTTTTTGGCGGGCACAATTTCTTCTAGGGGCTCGGCGTACGAGACCCTCTTTCCGTTCGGTTCCAGATCTGGTGCGGGTGCACTATCCCGCACGTCCGTTCGGCGACCCTTCTCGGAAAGGGCTGTTACAGCCGGAAAGGTACTGGGGAAGGGGGTGTCCAGTCCGCATTTTGGTTGGCGAACTGCAGACACCCTTGGTTCCCGCCCTTCCGGCCGCAACGCGCTCCCCGAAGGTCTTCGTCCTGGGTCAATTTCAACAGAGTACGGTGATGGTTCCTCGTCCGTGCACGCCTGAACGGTCATTTCGGATCCCAGGTTCAAAGTTAACGACACCTTTCGCAGGATATCCAATCCAATCAGGTCCAAGGTCGCGCTTTTTCTTGCGAATACCAGGTAGGTATGTTTGAACGTGGTGTCGCCGATTCTCGTCATCAGGGTTTGTTCTCCGGCGAACGGCAGTAGAAGCCCGTCCGCTCCCCAGGCCATCCTACGCGTTGGTCTCATTGGTACGCCCTTTACGGGGGTCGCCAACACCGAAAACGCGGCACCCGTATCGATTATCATTTCCCTTGACTCGGGACCCAACTCCGCAATAACGGTCAGGTTTCTCGTCACCGGGGCCTCCACGGCCGGTATGTGTGTATCACCCGACTGGATCTGATACCGCGCTATTCTCATGGTATGCGCCGGTTCTCGTTCGGGGTTTGATATTGGAAGGAGCTTTTTCTTTTTAAAGCAATTCTCTTCCAAATGCTCTCTGGCACCATAGAAGTTACAGAAAATTGCCATTTGCGGGTTAAACGGACAGTCGATCGGATAGTGTGCAAAGTCCGCGCAGAACATGCACGGGAAACGTGGCGGGGGTTTCGTTTCGACGTTTCTGTCCTCCGATCGTTCCCGTCGTCGATCCTCGTCATTTCTTCTCTGGTATCTGGGTAGCGGTTCGTTCTTCTTGGGACATTTTGCAGCGAAGTGTTCCAGGCTGCCACAGCTGTAGCATCTACGGTCTCCACTAACGGCCGCTAATTCCCATTTTTCGTCAAGGTCGGGTGTTGTCTCTTTTCTTCGAGGGTTTCTTCGAGTTGTTCCGCTTTTTTCAGCGCTTCTTGGAGTGAACGTGGTCGGTTTGCGACGAGGAATGCGCTCACTTGCTTCTCTACTCCCCGGATGAATGCACTCAATGTTTTGGTTTCGACCCATTCATTTTTTTCAGGTCGGCGGAGCGTCTTCCCCTCTTCCATTACTGCGCAGCGTGCAAGGTTACGCACTCTGTCGGCGAACTGGCGGAGCGTCTCGCTAGAGTTTCGTTTCACCGTCCACAAGAGCGCGGCTGCGTGCTGGGGGTTCTCCTTCTGGAACCACGTGATCATATCCGCTTTTGCCGCTTCGTACACGTTATCCGTATCTAACGAATCATCCCGGTCAATCAGGAACTGTTTTGCGGTACCTCGGGTTTTCGTACGGAGAAGGCGGTATTTGAGTCGTGAATTTAAATCCGCAGCTACCATTTCGAAATTAGCAAAAAACGAGGTCACACTCATCGCGCCCGTTGCATCCGGATCCCATGGTTCAATTTCGGAAGACACCGAACGCGGAATCTCGTCTCGGTTGTTGTCGGTTGAACTCGTGTTTAACCGTTGAAGGAGTAAGTTCATTTCCCTCATGGTTTGGGTCATCACCTCAACGGCTTCGGTATTTGCCGTTGAAGGTGTGTCGTCATCATCCCTATCGCCGTTTGTCAAAAAGTTGAGCGACATAATGTACGATAGGTTTTGTTTGTGTGGTCACAATTGGTAAAATACTTCCACTGGAAGAAAAGAAAATCTGTCTTGTCTGTCTGTTTCTGTCTAAATCACAAGGCGATTCAGCAAACGAAAGGCAAATAGGGAGTGCTGGTGTCACTTTTCCTAAGAATAACAAAAATGGATGCACATCCTACCTATTTTCCACCTGTTCCGTTTTCAGACAGTTCGACTTCCGATTTCGATTTGGTTCGAAATATTTATGTCGGATTGGTTTGCTTACTTTTCTTATTTTGTGAGTTCGTTGCAAGTGAAGCTTGCACTCCTAATCGCATTCGTTAATTACTGAAGGTAATTTTCGAATGTGATAATCCTAACGCGCTGCCACCATTTGTAAGCTTTGGGCTTCACCGTTGAATTTAAGATTCTCGAGTAAGCCCGTTTTAAAACCGATCCAAATATAGGTTGAGAGGCTATATTGACATAAATAAAAGGTAATCTAAATTTAGTGAATTTAATGATAATTACCTGGTAGACAGCTGTAGCGGCTCGGAGGTAGCTGAAGGCTCTCAAATATCAAGGTAACACCTGAAGGGTTGATTACTGATTGTCTCGAAATATTATGGTTATGTCTGAAGGACGGAAGTTCGATTCCTGAAGGGAACTAAGAGTGCACGAAAAATGATACGATTGCACGGCTAAATTGGCGCACGCACGAAAACAATGCGTCGCACTAAAACAATGTATTTTTGCACTAAAAAGGTGTGATCGCACGAAAAGAGTGCGTTCACACGTAAACCTGTCTGTTACGGAATAAGGTGAATGAAATGAGAAATGCAAAATTGTACAATCTAATAGGAACGTTTTAATGAAAATAAAGGAAATTTGACTCTACGTTAAGTTCGGTTGCAAGCAAGTACAAATTATACAAATAAATGGTTTACATGAAATATGTGCGTTTGATTTCTCCTTCTCTCTTTCTCTTAATACAACTTTACGACTGACTTTACTCAATTTCAACAACTTTTGACTCTTGTCTTGACTGACTGACTTTACTACTAAAATGTTCTTTACTTTATTATGACTGAATTTACATCTACACCATTCGAACACAACTATCATTGGCCAATGTATAGATATTTGGTTTATTACACTCACAGCGTCGGGGCCCGTAGGAAATCCGTCGGTAGTGCGTTGAGATGTTCTTGGGGGATGGGTGTTCAAGCTGGATGTCACGAAGTCTTACCAGGTTGAACAGGGGGGTTGGCTCAAGTAATAAACTCGCGGGCGGCAGGGCTCTCACCGGAATATTACTGAGGGGATCCAGCGACTGACTTGCACAGGGGGTTCGATAAACGTGTATCTAGCGGGGCAAGAGAGCGTGGATGTTCGCATCAAAGACGGGGAGGTTATGGCCGCTCCACGCGGTCACCAGTTGATTTCTTTGTCGAGGTCCCCACCCTCCAACGGCGAGTACTGCGCAGGGCTCCGCGGCGGCCCGCGATTGGCGGACGGTGACGTCAAGGTGACATGAGCGCTTCTGGTGGTGGGCGCCTGAAGATGGTGGTGGCGCCCCGGAGCGGGGACGGTACAATGCCCGCTCCGACCTGTTGACTTTCGGTGGTGGAGGAAGGGGAGCGGAGATGATGGTTGCTCACCCCTTTACTTTTGATTATTCGAATCCGTGAGCTGGGGCTCACACAGCCAAGGGAGGAAAAACGAAAACTACTTTACAAAAAACCTGATAAAAAAGAGGAATGAGGACAAAAACATAAAATAGTTAGGTAACGAGCAATATTTAATCAATTTAACGTAATGGCGATACATCGATTAGTTTAACCAATTAACATCACTCCAGCAGTTCTTCACCTTCCGTAACTTCTTTCAAACTGAGCAGTTCAAGATGACCGATGCATCCTTTGATGGAGTGGACACCCTCGTCCATTTCTCTGTATTTTCCAGGATCAATAAGACAAACCTGGAAAACATGATAGGGAGGTAAAAACAAGTGGTTTTTATCAGCACTTTATGGGAAGAGCAAAATGACAGCTGTAAAAACCTTCACTGACAACCCCAGCGTCATAGGTGAAGTTGCTCCTTGTTTTTACAACCCCTCCTCTACACCACAAGAGATTGAGAGAGCTGGCGAAGTCCTCTTACTCAATATGTTCAAGGCTCCTCCCCAACTCAATAACCTCAACCAACTGCGACACCACGCCTTCCTGAAAGCCTCCGTCCGGCCAAACCCCGATTAGACGCCCCTGCCACCAACCAAAGCACCAGCACTACAGCACTCCCTACGTGTTTATCTACAGGTAGATCATCCATTGCATCTTATATAGGTACCAATAACTCACTTCCTTACTGTATTAATTGCTTTGCTAACAAATATTTTGGTATTTCTTTGCCGGTCCAACAGTGGCTGGGTAACAGTTTACCACCGACTAGCTTCGGATGGGCCATGCAGGAGGATGGACTCCATCCAGTGACCACCAACGCCCCAGTGGCACCCAAAGAAGTTCTGAATTTCATGTTTAGTCGGTGCACAACCGGATGTGGAACTCGGTGCGGTTGTCGGAAAACAGATATTGCCTGCTCGGTTGCCTGTGGCGGGTGCCATGGCACCTGCACCAACGCCGCCCCCACTGAAGTAATCTCCATGAGTGACGAAGGAGACGATTTTTTATGTACTTTGACCTTACCTACCGATCATGTAATTTTGTAAATACCTTACTTTAATACTTAGTTAATAAAAACTTTTTTGTTTTTTTCTACATCATCTTTTCATATTACCCCCCCCCCCCCCCCCACCGATCTGTTGGTATGTAATTCTGGGTTGTTAATTCGTGTGGACGTATATAGAGCATTAAATGACGACAGATGACAAAAATAGGGACGATTGAAGTTCGAGGGCACATAAAAAGGGGAATGGCAACATTTGAGTAAAAATGACAAAAAATTGGCAAAATTTTGAAATTGGCGTAATTTTTGATTGGTAAATGATAAATTGACAATCAACCACATATTCTTCAAGGAAATTTATTGCTCTACAACTTTTTTTTCTCAGATCAACCGTTTGGAGGAAATTCAACAAAGTTATCCAGAAAACGTGTAAAAACCGAATTTTCAAAATTCCTCCATTTTTGGATGCATAAAACTCGGTAACGGTTCGGAATTTCGATAAAACGTATAGAATCAAAATTGTAGAGAATTTTATCAGCTTTAATTTACTATGGGACATGTTTTATCGAGAAATGCACTGTTTTCGAGATATTCACGAAAAACCCCAAAATGGGACCTTTAAGGACCCCCCTCCCCTCGAGACTTTCAGTATGTTAATAAGGATACCCACCCCTACATCTGTGCCAATTTTGGTTTGGGTTCTATTTTTTTCTACCTCAGGCCATTTTTTAGTCTTCGTTGCCCGGACTAATACAGATCACTCTGGTGTGAGTACCTGATTAAGAAGAAAGACGCATGCTGTCCAGAAATCAGTATCAATTTCAACGTACAGGAGCAAAACTACACAATGAAAGGCGGAAGTTCATACCATTTCCAATTCTCCAGATTCCCAAGTTTCGGATTCAACGGATGTGGTGAGTTTCACTAGTTTTTCTCTCAGTTTTCGAGCTTCCTTTCCGGAAATCGTGATTTTCAACCTCATCTGAGCTCTTTCAAGGGGCATGACAGCTTTCAGCTGAGGTATTACATCCAATGTCTGTTGAAATTTAAAAAAACATTATAGAACTAAGAGTTTATCAAGGAAAAAAATTTAAGGTAAGTAAATATTTTTATAAGATCAATAATGAGGAATTTCACCATGTCGGATTTTCCTATTTTTGACCCCAAAATCGGATTCAGCACCTCGAAAATCCTCCTAAGGCAAACTTTCAGCCCAAACTTCCTAATTTACGAATAAACAAAACAGTGTAGAAAATACGAATGTTTGAAAAAAACCGGGAAAATGACGTCATCCTGGAATAGTTCATTTATGGCCGCTGAGAACGAGAAATCTATAGTCTTCAGATGCAAAATTTCACGAAACAGTAAAGTTCGAAATCGAAAACTGAAGAAAAAAATAGAAAAAGCAAGATGGGGAAAATTAGGTTTCCCCTGTTTTTGTTTGATAATTTTTCTCTTAGAAAACACGATTTCGTTGTACCATCGGGTAACACTGGGAGGAGACGGCGATCCGAACAGCCCAATCAGCGAGCGTTCCCGCTTCACGTCTGTTTTCCCGGTTAGTTTTGAAATCAAAAATGTTGATTGTCTCCCAAACATAACAGGAGACTTATTTTCCGAAATCAGCCCGATTTTCATCTATCCCACACCATTAACTATTCAGAAAAAATGCAAACAGAATTCGGTGAAATTCCTCATTGGTAGTCAGTATAGGCTAATCACCTGTTGCTTCGCGTTCCTGTTGGGTTTGATGGAAAAATGAATGTCTTTCATGGCCTTCTCTATCATCGAAACTGGGTAAGGCCTTTTGGTCTCGGGGTTAACGCATTTTTCTGAAATAAAATGCAATTTGCATTAGAATACATGTTGTAGAAGTTGGTTCACCTTAAGCGTGAAACCCAGGGAAACCAATGTCAAGGCAGAAGACTCAATTTCAAATCAAGCCAGGAAAATCTTGAATTAACCCCTGGTGAGTATAAACCCTCTGACGGAACCCCAGTGTATAAAAAGTCTGACAGACACGCAGCTACTGTGACGTTGTTTTTGACAACAATTTGGTTCCCTGGGTATAAAGTGTCTGAGAGACACGGCGGTTTGCCCAACTGACATTGTTTGAGAGACACGATAGTTATCCTAGGGTACAAAGTACTCCTCGTGGAGGTTAGGTCACAACTGAAGGTTGGAATGGAACATTCTAAAGAGGGGGGACAAGCTGGATTCACATGGGACAGAAAGTTCGGAACAACGGAAAAACTGGAAAACCACTGGAGGGGGTAGGCAGAGTCAGCACAAGATTCACATGGATGCATGGATGGAATGATAACCTTCCTCCTCGAAGGCTTGCCTCCTAGTGCAACCTCCACTAGTGGTTATCAGCGTAGAAGACGGACGACAGTATAAACATTTCTTCCGCCATTCTATCAAGATGGCAGCCACCAGTCTCCACTGGGGAAAATCAGCCAATCAGATTGCGTTATTTCTTTCCATCTTTCCATCCCATGTGAATCCAACTGTACTGAGCGCCTGGGTTAAGGCCATATCACACGAGCGATTTTTTGGCTTTTTTTCCGCTGGAAAATCGCTGGAACGTGAAGAGGAAGTTAGAATAAGTTAGGCGAAGTTGAAGAAGAATAACCGCAGAAAACTGCGAATAGAGCGCATTCTGGCGGCCAGCGATTTTCACTCTAACGTGACTACAAGTTTTGGATCAGGTTATAGTAGTGTGGAATTTTGAAGCAACGTTTTAGCGTCGCTCCCACTCCCAGAAAAAGTAATCACTTGTAAAAGTAATCACTTGTAAAAAGTAATAACTTGTCTCCGTGGCGTCACTACGATCTCGTTCTCTTCAGTTTTTGTGCTCCTGTCGTATTATTCTTCAAAATGGACCCTATTTCCTTGATCATTAGTGGTGAGTACCTACCAACTACAATATCTTAACTTAAGTATATAAATTATGTACCGATCTGTCCAGTATTTTGTCTGTCAAACATGTAAGTATTTGTACAGAAAGAATTACTGAAATCTGATGGTTCATTGTTGACACCTTTTGGCTATAGTTTATTCTGGGAAACAGAGACCTACTCCCACGCAAGTAAAAGGAATGCTACAACCACAAATTACTTATCGATGGAGAACCTTCGAATGGTTTCCTTCCAGCTTTTTTTCCCGCACAAAATGACGGACTAGAAAATTAGAACGCGTTCTAAATATTCCAAAGCTAGAAAAATCGCTCCACCAGGGTGCAGACTGTGCTATGGGGGGGTGGGGAAGTGGAATTAAAAACCCGCTGCATGGATACTTGAAACACTGTACTTCTTCCCTTGCATGGATACTTGAATCACTGTATTTCTTCCTCTTCACGTTCCAGCGATTTTTCTGCGGAAAAAAGCTGAAAAATCGCTCGTGTGATATGGCCTTAAGTCTAGATGCTCACTGCTGCCAACATACCTCACTGAAATTTCACTCATGCCTGTCAGACACATTATACACTCCAGGGGTTAACGTTATCATATAGTAACGGATTAACAAAGCAATGTATGAATCAATCAACATACCACTAACGTTTGTAGCGATATCCTTGAAGAGAGCATCGTACTGTGCATGTCTTTCTTTGTCAGAAACCTGTAGCTCCCCCTTTTGAAGGATCTCCTTGCAAACTTCTGTCATGTCATCTTTACCAAAGGCTTTGATCATTTCCTCTTTTTTGGCCACTTGACCTTTGGAGACATTGGTGAATACAGTGTGAGTTTGAAGTACCTCGTCTATGTCCTTTTCTCTACACGACAAAAAAAATTTGCTTTATGGCATTCATAGAACTATTATCAGGCATGTAGATTATCTGTAGGGTAGTTTAGGGACGCTAAATTAGAGTAAGATAATACCCAAGGGCATTCTCCAATATAGAATGACGAATGACAGATTTTTCAATATTTGCTCAAAGACAATGTAAACCTTATTCAATCATGTATCTCCAAAGTCTACTTCAATCTAAGGAGCACCTAGGAGGGTACTAGAGAACTCTAGGAGGATTATCCAAGGAGTACGACTACCTAAACCAAGCAATCAACCTAAAGTCAAGGGTTCATCTAGATCAGGGGTTCCCAAACTTTTTTGTACCACGCCCCCCTCTGGTTATTTGGAGACCCCCCAGGCACATATCAGCTTTCCATTTTGCAATACCCTATTTCCACGGTGCTGTACATACCAACTCCTAGTTGTACAAGTATGTGCCTACTTGATACGATGAGTAGGTAGATTTTTCGATCACTGTTGAATGCGGTAACGCAGAATGGAAAGATTCAATAATTGTACGTATGGTGAAAATTAAAACAAGAATTACATGAAAAACGAATATAATTACTGATACAAAATTCAACATTGTAACACAGATGCATTTTCAATTTAAGGAAGGTGAAACAATAGGCCTACCTACTTACAAAAACAAAACATAGATTGTAATTTAGTGAGATAAGTGCGCTTGCATGTTCTGAATAAGTTGACAGATCCTGGGTTGAGTTTCAGACAAAGCACAGCGTAGGTCACTTTCGACTTGTTGCGGTACTTGGTTTTGATCTCCACAAGAGTTGAAAACGCTTTTTCGCACATGTGTGTTGTTGAAAAAGGCAAGTACATCCGAACAGCTTTCTCTGAAACACTGGGGTAAACTTTTAAGTACTTTAACCAAAATGAGGGCTTGACCATTTTGTCAAAATCGTATCTTGCAGTAGAGTCATTTTTTATTTCTATTCCCTCCTCTTGCAACTCTTCTGGCAGCAACTGTATGTCCATGTTGAACTGGTCGGTTGATAGTTTGTAAAACTCCTCTGACAAGTTAGGAAAGTACCTGCTGAACTCCTCCTTGAGGTTCTTCAAATGGTCAATTATCAAGTTTTTCAAAAGCGGTCCTTCAAAAACGTCCTCAACACATACTTCTTCTGAGACTGACACTACTTTGCTGAAACTTGAATAGTTGCTGGGGTTCATTGACACTTTACGTAGGTATCCAAAGTTGTAGTTTCTCAACGTACATCTTGATGGCATCCCGATGTGTAACTATATTTGAGTCTGCACCTTGCAGTCTCAAGTTTAGGTTATTTAACGTGCCAAAAAGTCTGAAAAATAGGCCAAAATCACTTGGTTACGGGGTTTTTGAACTCTGCACTAAGCTCGTTTTGTTTCTGCTGTGCCAAAAACGTTATCACTTCATCACGGAGTTCAAATAGTCTTCCCAACATATTGCCTTTTGATAGCCATCGTACTTCTGTATGAAATAGCAGCGTTTTGTGGTCACTTCCTAAATCTTCACACAGAATTTTAAACAGTCGAGTATTTAATGCACTGTTCTTAACGTAGTTGACTACTTTAATACAAAGCTTTAAAACAGCATTGAGTTCGTTAGGAAGAGTTTTTGCTGCCAAGGCTTGGCGGTGAATAAAACAATGAATCCCAACCACATCAGCATTCTTCTCTTTGACCAACTGCACAAAGCCTGAACGAGAACCCAGCATTGAAGGAGCACCATCTGTGCATACACCAATTGGTAAAATTGGTTTAAAAAAACGTGGAAATTGAAACATTACAAAAACAATTTTGAAAACTTAGAAAGACTTTATTTCAAAAATCTGAGGAAATTATTTTTGTAATTTTTTAAATTAATTTCATTTGGGTGTCACGCCCCCCTTGGACTTTCTCCACGCCCCCCAGTTTGGAAACCACTGATCTAGATGGTGGGTACTTCGGTAAAACACGAGGAGAGCAGAACAGCTGAGGAGCTACAAGTCTTGATAGGAACATGAAAGTAAATTCTACAAAAAGATTACAATACTGAACAACTAGGTGTAGTTCAACTTACACGCCATTTCTCCACGAAACGACTTTATTTCTGTAGCAGGCAATCTCAAATCGTTTTCCTCCTTTCTTCATACGAACCACAGCGACGTTTGTCAATCTGATCTGGTTAGTCGGTGTAAAGATTTTAGCCATTTTTCAGGATGAGTGTGAGTAATAATTATATTGAATAGGCAGACTAGCATAGCACGGAGTACTAATAAGACAATCAAGTACAGTTCTATGTTCTATACACCTGGATAATTGTACGGTAACATTTACATTTCACAACATAACATAAACTTCTTCTTCTTTATTCTTGATTTTTTTGACGCAGATTCATCTATGTTGCGTCACAGGAGGCTGAGTTTGAAATGATAGGCTGTGAGCTATTTAGTTCTGGTTGTGGCTGTGGCAAAATTGATACTTTGGAGTATTTTTTTTTTTTTTAAATGTGATCGGCGTGGCCGCTATCAGGACGCGAGTCACGAATATAGTGGTATATGTGACGCAGCTCTTGTTCGTTGAGTGGATATTTTAGCCGGTCCTGGAGGTTGCTGGTTGCATCCAATTGGAGAGCTGCGTAGAGGGACAGTCGAGGCTGGATACGTTGGGTGCAACGGTTGAGGATGTGGTCCACGTCAGCTACCTGTTCCGTGGCGCAGAAGGAGCAGTAGGGAGTCAGACGCTTTCGCATGAGGAACCTGAAGTACGGGGTATTTCCGTGCCCTATCAAAACCCGATTGATGGTAGTGAAAAAACCAGGGTCATTGGGTACACCTCGGTACCAAGGAGGAGAAGAGGGGTCCTCTATGATTGACCTCGTCCAGTGACCGACCTCCCTTGTCCTGTCCGCGTGCGAGTCTCTCCAGTTGGCTACAAGTTCCTTTTTCAACGAGGTGACTAGATCCTGGTAGGTAACCAGACCTTTTTTAATGGGTTGTCCCTGTTGTCTCGCGACCTGTTTGGCGGTAAAATCTGCAATTGAATTACCGCGTAGATTTACGTGTCCAGGGATCCACTGGAATTGAATGGACGCGGCCCTATCTTTTGCTAAGCATTTGACTAGTCGTATGATGTTTTGGATAATGAATGGAGGGGTGTCACCTTCTTTGATGTTGTCTAGAGATTGGAGTGCGGCTTGGGAATCGGAGAGGACTACTGCGTCGTTTGCGGAGTTGGGGTCGTCTAGCATGCGTTGAAGTGAGTTGGAGATGGCGAGAAGCTCGGCGTTGTAAACACTAACAGTGGAATTTAGTTTACATCCATTGGCTGTTTCATCGGATTCTCTGAAGTCGGCGGAGGCAGTGCTTCCATCCTCTAGTTTGGAGCCGTCTGTATAGAGCCTGTCTCCTGATGTTTCCGGGGGATATCTGAGTGCCAAAAATTCCAAAGTGAGCCTATGCAACTGGAGGATGTTAAAGTTGTCCTTCTTGTCAATGGTGGGGATGGTAGTGCACACCTGCAAGCCATCAGAAAGGGAATGCCTGTATGAGATTTCTGATTGTGTGTAAAAATGTACGTCAAGGTTATTTAAATTATCAACGATTGTAACAAGGAGGGTTCTGAAATCATTCCATGGGGTCAAGTTTCTGTGGTGGGGGGGAGAGATGAAGCGATCAACTGACCCGCGCATGTGAGGGCTGTAAATCAAAAGCCTGGACCACGTTCTTGCTGTGATGTATTGAGCGTGGATGTCAAAGTAAGGAATGCTAGCGAGAGTGTGCAGAGAGGGGATGGGAGATGTTTTGACTGCGCCTAGAATCTGCCTCAGGGCAACATTTTGTAGAAGTTGGAGCCTACGGCAATTAGATTTCAAACCCCAACAGTAGAGGTGGGCTCCATAATCTATTTTTGGGAGAATCGCAAATTTAAAGAGAGCTTCCTGGACTTCGGGGTGATTACCCCACGCAGACCCCTTTAGACATTTCATTGCAAGGATGTCTTTGTTGCAGCGTTCTATCACTAATGAGGTGTGGGCGTTGCCTTTCAATCGATTGTCTAGTTGTACGCCGAGGTATCTATGAGTTTTTACGGCAAGTATTGGGTCTGCTCGGTCTGGGAGGTGAATGTTCAGAGAGTTCAATTGATGGTCGGGGAGGCCGTCAAAAAAGGAGATGATTTTGGTCTTACTGACGTTTATGGATAAGCCCAAGTCATCAAGGGCTCGGGTAATTATTTGAAGGTTGAGCTTCAGATGCTGGTGATTAGAATAGACGTCTTTACCCTGGACCATGATGGAGAAATCATCGGCATAGCTCAGAACTACAGTATTGGGTGTGTAGGGAAGGGAGTGGAGTTTTCGGACATAGATGTTAAATAAGAAGGGAGAAAGGACGCTACCCTGGTCGAGTCCCTGGCATCCTATGGAAGAGTTGACTCCATCTGAGTAAGTTTTGTTGGAGAAAAACTGGAAAATCCATGAAGATATGTGTGGGGAGATCCCCAGGGAATCCAACATGTTTGTTAGTTCATCTATTTTGACGGAATTGAAAGCTCCAGAGATGTCCAGGTAGCACGCCATGGAAGTCAGCTTGTCATCTTTACCAGCGAGGACGTGCATGTAAGTTTCAGAAAGGCAATTGAGGCAAGACCTTTTCCTTCTGAAACCATGCTGGTGGGTGGGGAGAACGGAGTTTGACTCCACGGCGCACTCAATTCTCATGCGGACCATACTATTTAGTATCTTGACAGGGCAGGATATGAGAGATAGAGGGCGCACTGAGGTGTTGTTGTTTTTTTTGAGGTAAATGATTTTAATGGTCAGCCATTGATGGGGTAGGATACTATGTTCAAAGCAAAAGTTGTAGATTTTCAGGAGCAATGATTTGGCTGAGGGTGGAAGGTGCCTAAGCATAGAGTATGTTATTGTGTCATCGCCAGGGCATGTGTCTTTTCTTCTATTATTCAGAACTGTATCCAGTTGCGAGGTTGTGAAAGGGGTAGGAGGGCTGTTTAATTGAATGTTGGGAGAAGGAGGACAGGTGCGAGTGATGCCATGAAGTACTTCTGAGCACAGCTGGGTATCCAGTTCAGGCTTGAGGAATTTGGATTTAGATTTGGTACCATTCATGATTGAAAGCATGGTCCACGCCGAAATAGGTTCGGAAGAGGTGGAAAGCTGGGCGCAAAGATCTCTCCAGGCGGTACGTTTTTCCGTGTATATTACAGAGCGGGCGTGCTGAACGGCTAGTTTCATGGAATTGTAGTTGTTAAGGTTTTTTTGAGCTCGCCAAGCAGAGATCGCTAAGCGCTTCAATTTAGTGGCTTCGTCGCAATTCTGATTCCACCATAGGTTGGATTTTGAGTGGTTGGTAAGGATTTTTTGGGGGATGGATTGATGTGCCGCGTCAAGTACGATCTGTTCCCATTTATCATATATTTGTTGGAAGTTGGAGGTGGTTAGATCCTCGAATTGAGTGACCCTGAATTGGTTGTAAATTAATATGTCAAATTTCTCCCAGTCTGCCTTTTTAAGGTTCCATTTGAGGATGGGGTTGATTTTAATTTTGGAGATGTTTGTCAGACTGAGTTTCATAAGAAGGTGGTCGCTCCCGGCAGTCTCATTCAAAATTTCAAGCGAGAGACAGGGGAGGAGTGTGGCAGAGACAAAGGCAGCATCTGTGGCAGATTTATTTTGGTTGGGTGGGGTGATTCTGGTTTCTTTATCGTTTTGTATGAGGATGAGTGGGGAGTGTAACATGGCATCGAAAATCTGTTGACCCCTGATGTCCACGTCAGCGGATCCCCAAAGAGTGTGGTGGGCATTAAGGTCACCACACAGTATGACCCTGGCGTGCAGTGTCTGGTCAAAGAGGTTTGCCCAGAAGGAGTTGTGTACTCTTATACCAGGGGGGGCATAAATATTCAAAAGTAGCAGGGGACTTGAGGAGAGGGTGATTTCCACTGCTAAAACTTCTACTTCTGTGGAGTTGGGGAAATTGAGAGGGATAATTTTACATGGTAAGTCGTCACGAACTATGGTAGCTAGGCCCCTTTTTCTGTGCAGGTCTTTGTTATCAAGCCTGAAAACCTGATAGTGAGATAACTTCACAGAATTGTTAGTAGAGAGCCAAGTTTCTTGAATAGTCAATGCGTCTATGCTGGATTCTAAAGCAATTTGGGATATTACAGGAAGTTTAGGCAGTAGGCTTCTAGCATTCCAATTGATAACTGTAAACTGATTGTTTACATTAGCATCCATTTGAGAAACAGTTAGTGGAGAGAAGTTCAACTGTTAGCAGGATGAGTTCTTTGACGTTCGAAGAGATGCTATGTTTATCCAGAAGGTGTCTCAAATCTGAAGAGAAAGCATTTAGAGGATGCTGAGGAGGGTGGATGGGGTGAGAGGGTGAGATCCGATTTGGGATGGGACTTTGTGTAGGATCGGGCGGAGAGATGGTAGATTGATAATATGTCTTAATGAGGTCCCTGATCTTAATTTCACGCAGGAATATTTCCGAGCTGTGTCTGATGAGGTGTTGGAGGATAGGGCAAGCCTTGTTACCAATCAAGTGATCAGGAGAGTGGCACGCAAGGCACTTAATTGCTGATTTCAGGCAAACTGAGTGTGTGTCAGTATTACCACATTTTTTACACCGGTGTTTTGATCTGCATGCACAGGCAAGATGTCCATATCGAGAGCAATTGGTGCAGATCCTGATTTTGTGAATGTATGTTTGTACTCTGTACGTCTTTCCTCCAAGAGTGACAGATGTGCGAGGAGTTGTACCGTGGAAATGTATTCTTAGCAGGTTTGTACGCTGTACTGATCCGCGATGAAAGGTACAAATGTAATAAGCCCCATTTATGACATCGGTATGTTTGTTTAGGAGGTCATCGATGATGTCCGTCAGAGAGTCGGATTTGATTACCCCAATATATTCGGATACCCAGATATATTCGGATCTGACTCTCTTCTTCTTCTTCTTCCTACGATTTTGCGAGTCATAAATTTTAGTGTGGTCAGGGAATATGGAGTTCTATCTTTTTCCATGGTTCTGTGATCACAGTTTTCTTTTTTCTTCCTCAACTGGGTAGGTAATGTCGTTTTTGTCTGTCTGTTGCTTTTCCTTACTGACCATGGTCTTGCTGAGTGGGGACTGAAGTTATTGTTTTTCTTCTTGAAAAGTTCTGTGTTGGTATTTACGTAAGTCCATTCATTCAGATAATATCATATTATGTTCTCCGTCATCTTGTAACATACTATGTAGCGTAATGAATCTGTCCATTTCTGTCAGTCCAAGTCTCAGGAACTGTTGGGTGTCGAGATTCCATCGATGATATAAAATGGTGCTTTGGAATTTTGTGCAAGCAAATTATTATACCTCCCTTAATCCTCATTGGCCACAAAGCTATCGTTTGGACTCATCCTATGCTTGAAGAAGTGATTGTTTGTAGGACTCGTCCTATGTCCTGATAAGATTTATCCCTGTAATCTGACTGTTGCTAATGGTTTAATTATCTTGATACCTAGGCCTCAATAGGAGAGATATTGATAGCTTCATGTCCAATCCCCAGCACCCCATTCTTTCCTTTGCCTACTCCGGATCTCTGAATCGCATAATTTGTTCTTGTCCAACTAGAATATTAATTGGACCATTTGACCTGGCTCCCTAGTCCATCGACATGTTCATTTTCAAGTATCTCCAAGTTTGATGGAACCCAGTGGAAATGGAACCCTTTTCTCAATGTGCAGAACCAGCCAAAGAAGGCAAACAGGAGGGAACTCATCCTGTCGAATTTCTGCAAGAACTGATTTGGAATCGTCTCCGTACACATCTTCCTCCACGATATGGCAAACTATCACCACTACTGTCACAGTAGGCCTTCCATAGTAAAGACACTAGAACACACCTTTCGAAGTCTCCAATTAAATAACTTTACGCTTAGGGTAAAATTGTAGAGTTTTCAACTTTATTCCCATTCATCGTGAATCTCCCTATTCGTTCCCTAGAACTTCTAGGTTCTTCAATGGTGATAGATTTTTTCGAATTTTTAATATATTCCAGTAAGTAACTAGCTTCAACATATTTCTATGCTGCATTCTCCACTCAACTCCCTCAACCTACCTGCTTTTTGGGATGTTAAGTTGGTCACCTTGATAAACCTGCTGTTGTTTCTGTTCTCATTTCTCCATATTGATCATTCTCGAAGAAATCTCCGCTGGGACAACGTCTTTGCTAGATTTTCGTTCTCGCTAGTTTGCTGAAACTCAACTCTTTTTTTCTTCAAGTAAAGTCTTATCTTCTCGTCAGAATGGGCATCAAGGAAAACGTAAGTGTTTTGTGTGTGATATCACCGTTATTTGTCTGTATTCCAACCGTACCTTGGAAACCTTTCAACTTGGTGAATTTTTTTTCTCATCAAACAACTGAAGCTATTTAGTTGATATCCGCTACACATTCTTGAGATTTTTGCGAAACAAAAGTTTGTGAAAACGTATTGTAAAAGTGATTCTAGAGGCATCGCGAATGGGCGTTGGTCAAGACGAAAGTTTTCATTGTGACAAAGTAATCTAAATCATTTCTAGCATCACCTAATCATTGTTTTGCGTATGTGGTTCTTTCCTTGGTACCTGGTAACTACCTTATGTAGGTAATTGAAATAGATTTCTGCTGTGGTGACTGATGACGTCTCAGGCTCCCAGTAGGAATTTTCCAGGCATACCTGTAGTGGAGGGGGTCGGTCTATTTATGGACTCCGCTGCTTTCGTCGTCGGAACTTTCCGCCAACACGTTTTTATGAGGCCTCATAATGTCGGTTCTGAACGTTAATTACTGTTGTAATTAATAAATTTGGTAGTAATTACCGTTCAATAACCGACTATTATCGGATAATATATCGGGCGGGAGGAAAGTTGGTACTTATCACGATAGACAATTGATAGTCGAGATGATGAATAAGTTGTGGTGTTTCCAAGTCTCGGGAGCCAATAATTGTTCATTTGCTCAGAATTGAGTCCATTCTCGACGGAAGTCCGATTCTGCGCTCTAACGTCTTGTTGCATTTTGCGAACAGATGCTGAACGGAGGTGACGTGGAGATGTTGGAATCCGCCGTCAGAATTTGCCGAGGGTATCTCCAAGGCGCCTGGAAAAGAATCACCCCTCAGGACGTCACTGTGAAGAGACTGAGGTAAGGAAAACGTTCGAGTTTAGGCAAAAAAGTCCGTTTCGAGGGGGTTGGATGTTCCAGACATCTACCTGCGTTTTGACCCACATTACAGCTCGCCCCTCCCTTCGAGCTTCCGCCGTCATTTTATCTCGGAACTCGTCACAAATCTTTGCAACAGATTGCTTGCATTTTTTTCTTCCGATGTTACATTATTATTTGGTCTTTGTGGCTGCAAAAATACAACTATGACGTCATTGATGCAGCTCGTTTATTATCCTAAACTAAGCGAGATTACATAAAATCAATAACTGTATCTTGTTCTATTTCCGTTCTTGTTTGACTTCTCAGTTCTGCTTCATGGTTCGTTCAACACTAGGTATTTATTATACACAATTCAACAATAGGTACTTCACTTTTGCTGCGCAATAGTTTTTGTTATATCAACTCGTAATTCTAAACCCATCTTTGAACATAATAATGCGATACCTCTTGTTTTTCATCTTTACTCTAAGATCTCTAGATGTAGATTGTAGATGATAATTTTGGTATGTAAGTTCATTTCTATGTACATATCGTCGCCAGAAGTTATTTTTCTTCGAATCAGGAACCTATCTGTCCATTAGAGGTCACAGTTTTTCCCTAAAGAAGAGGAACCAACAAATTATGATCCTGACACTTCCGTGAGTGGCGTTTAAGCCATTATGGTCCCACATTGAACATGTTGAGCGACGATATAGTACCTTAATGAATGGCTACAGTCAGTCAGGGTAACTTTGTGCCACTTCTCGTTTTTCGATCCCTACGCCTTTATTCCAAAATCATCCTGCTCAGATAGATTATAAAATGATGAATAGAAGTTTCTGAGGTATTGAAAATTTTGTCGAACACAGTTGAATTCAATACTTGAATTTATTCAGTGCAACAATGCTACGAGCTACCGAGTACAACTCGACCGAACTGAACCATGAGACTCAATCCTTGTGCATCGAGAGCCAGACAATCAATTCTTAATATCGATATAAACAATCGTACACATATTACGCTCCTTCTCACATGAGGAAAAAACAACAACAAACATTCACGGAATACATCACATATAACGCACTAGAAATAGAACGTAAATTCCGACACAGTATTAGAAACAAACTGTTAAAAAAAAAAGTCAATGATGAAAAAAAATGAATCAAAACTCATGTAAGGGCTAGAGAAAAAAAAAATCGAAAACACATTTGAAATACACACACCTCAAGATATTCGAAACTTTTACCCAATAATGAAAAAGAAAATGAATCAAGCATACGAAAATCTATATCCATTAAAAAATACTTAATGATGTTAAAAGATGTACATACAAAGGTTCCATGTGTAGATTTCCCAAACGAATTTTCAAACTTAGCCCAAGGTCAAGGATCCCATCCTCGTCGCCTATGAGGTATTGAAGAATTTGTCGAACACAGTTGAGTACAATAGTTGAAGTTATTCAGTGCAACAATGCTACGTCGGAGGTACGAGCTACCGAGTACAACACAACCGAACTGAACCACGAGACTCGATCCTTGTATATCGAGAGTCAGACAATCGATTCTTAATATCGATATTAACAATCGTATACATATTAGTTTCTTTAACAATTGGACCATTATTTAAAAAAAAGGCAACAACTTCTAAACGCCAAAAACACACCCACCCGGTAATTAATTTTTTTTCTCAGAAATGTCAAAAATTTCTCATGAGGTTCAAAATCGCTCATTAGATGTTTTAAAAGGTGGTGTAAATGTCACGTACTTTTAGCAAGTTCCAAGGAGATCGCACTTGATTCGCTAAAATCCTACAGACTCGGTAATGAAATCGATATTGTCATGCTACTCCATCATAACAAATACCTACTACACTGATATTACTTAATATTACCTATGGGGCAAATAATCTTTTTGGCGTATATTAAAATTGATTTTAGAAAACGAATAGAATTTTACCAAATCCTGCTTTCCATGACTGGTGCAAAGCTATGACGACTGAGGCACCTAGTGAGCTGTCACTTCAGGACTTTCATCGCAAATAACGATGTTCTATGAAATTTCCCTTTTCCCATTATTTGTTATAAGAAAATTATGCGCTACGCGCAGCTGTCTCTTCTTTTCGTATACCTAATTAATTTGTCTCTAGTAGTGTGAAATATGGAGAGTTTGAGGTTGACAATGAAAACAATAATTGTTTTCATCAATTATTGTGAGGAACCATTTTCACAATTATTGTGAGGAGAGTCTAGCCCGCAGAAAGTGTTTTCGGGTTTCAGCGCTACCTACCGCCACTTCAACGAACTACCATTTCTGACCGCATTACCGTCGCTCCTCTAACTTGCAGTTTTCCTAAGATTACAATGTAGATTAAATTCTGCTTGATTCGTCACTCCGAAACACAATAATGCAATAACAAGTTCATTTCCTCGCAATTTAAATAGGCAGGGATGTAAAGCCGCCAAACTTAGAAATTAGATTGGTAAAATCGAGGTAAGCCTACTTTTCAGAAATGCTGCTTAACCACGCTCACATCGAGCTGAAAATTATGGTAGTTCGCTGAAGTGGCGGTAGGTAGCGCTGAAACCCGACAATACTTTCTGGGGGCTAGACTCTCATACAATAGTGTGTTCCGAACACAACCTTGTAATATTTTAATCCAACACCATTCAAATAAAAACGGAGTTGAGTAGAACGTTGTCTATTTCCACGAAAATTATGAGTTTACATGTTAAATCGATTTCGACGGTTATATAGTCACAAATGGAAGGGAGCTTGAATCTCTAAGCTTCCCTAGGCTTCTTTACATAAGCCTTTACATAGCTTCTTTACATAATGTGTGATGTACCTTCAGTTATTGTTTGTTACTGATGATAACCCAACCGTCGAAATCGATTTAACAGGTAACTCATTATTTTCGTGGAAATAGACAACGTTCTACTCAACTCCTTTTTATTAAAATGGTTATCCACAATCTCATCGCGAGTGATTTTATTCTTACCATACAAATGTTGGACTAACTTCGACGACCAAAATAAATATTGAATAGACGCTGGTATCAGCACGCTCTACCGGCGATTTTGGTCGCAAATGGTTTCCGAGAAAACGCAAGTACATGATGTTCAAACAAAAAAATATTCCATTTTAAGAACAAGAAGTAGTATATATTTGATGATTGTTGAAACCGAAAGCTCATTCACAAGGCAGAAAAATAAATCATTGAAAATATTTATTGGCAAGAGTTGGAAGGCTTCCAAGGAAGCTGTCTTCTTGGTCTGGTGTCGACCATTATTTCGCCTTATTAATCTCATTGCATTCTCTCTACATTATTTTTACTTTGAAACGACAAGGAGAGAATCAGGTTCGCACCTGAGGTTAGAACCTGTTTGCCTTTCTTCATTCCTGCCTGCCTCCAGTGAGTCACCTTGTTTACTCCAAGAAATCGCCTGCTGCGTGTTACTCAATTCCATTACGACCTTCGGTAGACGTCACTGCCATTTTTATTAATCACTGCAGGTACCGAGATTCTCGTTTGCGTTCAACTCGTTGAGGTTTTCTTCACTCTGACAATAGAGGGTACGCAGATAGTGAAAGACATTCTTAAGTACTCATTGATTTATGAGCTACAAAAGAACCTGTTTGCTTATTTACTTGTTTGTATTTTGAAAAGTATCCCAGTGTCCAAATTACGTAAAATAACGTAAATTACGTATTGCGTAAAATATAGTGTCCAAATTACGTAAAATCAAAATTACCTCTCAAAAAGTGGAAAGTTCACTCGTGTACTCTTGGAATGGGGTATTTCGGTGGGTCGGAAATTCAGATTTTTGACCTCAAATTTGGATTCAGCACCCTTGAAAACCTATATACTACAACTTTAAGCCCAAAGATACTATAACATGTGGTAGAAAAATTGATTAAAGAGATCACACGTTTGAAAAAGGCGGGCCGCTATAAATGCACACACACTAAGCAAGGACTACGCCGCGCGCGTGTGTGAGTAGAATTTTGTAGTATCCAAGAGGGGTTTCTGTGCATGGATACTTTTTCAAAGACAGTTGGCTAGCTACGTCACACCGTTCAAATCTTCAACTTTCCTTAGCTTCTCTGATTTTTTAAAAACATTTTCTCGACGAACAGACCCGATTACCGTTATTCCTGAGCCTTACTCTTTTGAAATAAAAAAAAATTGACTGAAATGCCCCATTGTGTCTTTGTGGGTTTTAGTGAAATGGGGAATTCGCCTCACAACTAGCTTACGTGATCGAACACACAAGTGCACTGCAAACTGGCAGAAAGAACCCAGACACGAAAGTGACGAAAATAAGCTATTTTACTCACTCTTTCTCACAATACTACCATCTCATATTTAGTTTCTATATTATTTAGTTTTGACATTTGACTCACAATATTGGAGTGGATCGTTTCATGTGGTCACGAGGGCGCCTACGACTCTACCTGTTGACATTCTCTGACACTATTTGCCGAAACTCCTTTTACACTTCGCCAGAGTACAGTTATGCGTGAGGAACCCTGGGGAGTGACGTAATCAGTTTTCCTCGATCTTTATGGTTTTTTTTGACACCGCTCACTTATTTAGGCATTTTCTTCTACGGTAATTTTTTTTCCCTCGGTATTCCTGATGTTGAACGTTATTCTAGGGCCCTACTATGAGATTTGACTTGAAATTCCAAAATCTAAAATTGAGGCAAATTCTCCATTTCTGTTGTACACGAAATTTTCTCTGAAGTTATCTGAAAAAAAAAAAGAATTATGTTATAGATGATTACACTTCCACGACCGTAAATCTGTTGATTTTACTATATTGGCTGAATAATGTTTTTTGAACTAATAACTGTGAAATCCATAAATTTCAATGACTTACCATTGAATATTTCTTATTATTCAACGCTTGGCGTGTATCAAACGCATTTATACAAAAATGTTCCATTTGTTTGGTAGAGGAAGAAAATATCTAGGTAACAACGTCATAAGAGTGGCAGAGTCATGAAGTGTCCATCTTTCGCATTGGCTCAATCCCATCTTGGCTGACTATTGATCCGATGAGGCGGCAGACCACCACCCCTTTCGTTCCATTGAGAGAAGCTCTATGGCCAAAAGTTCAATGAACCACTTCGGATCATAATGCACCAATTTAGTAATCCTTAAAAAAAAACATATTTTCAGTCGAAAAATATTGATCGATATTTTAGGGAATCTGTTAACAACAATCTTCACCTTTTCTCAGTCTGTAATGGGCAAACTTGATGGTTTTCATAGGAAGTTAGAATAGTTGCACTGTAGTTACACTCTCCTATAGATTTATGGTTGTGCGAACAACAAATGTGAGCTCTGGAATACAAAGAGAGTGTTAGATAGTTGAAGAGGGAAAAAGTCTGCCAAGTGGGTGTGGCACATAGCTTCCTCGTATCCATAACCCGATTGTATAGATGATTCGATGCATAGTAGTCTCAAAACATCAATCTCCAAGTACCTTCCACTACACCCTCATAGGGGACCATGTACACGCCAATCTGAACAATCCTAGAAAATTTCATCAGATTCGGATGAAAAGTATAAATGTAATGGCTGTTACAAGGATTTTACGTTTGCACATGCGCAGAGGCTACTGTCAATTTTAAGGCCTTGATTTTCATTGGGGACCATCTACAATCTAATCCGCATAATCTCTGAAAATTTCATCAAAATCGGATAGAAAATATGGAAGTTATGCTCGTTCATGACACACACAGACCGACAGACACGGGACCAAAATTGTTCAAAAAGGTCTGAAACGTAAAACGCGAGTGGAAATTTCAATATTGGAGAAATTTTTTATTTCAACCTTGAAACTGAAAACAAAGCTTCCGCTACCTTGGTTGACTCTGAAGCAAAACGTTCCTATGGGAAAACATTGGATCTACATTTCTTTTTTGAGATTATTCTCAACTTTCTGTGAGGATTCTACTGCAGTATGGAAACATACCTACTCAATTCAATACTGCCTTTTCATTTTCACAGGCAGTTCCTACTTAGGTTCACCCATTCAGGACTGAGTAATTTTCTGGACTGTGCTCGTAGAAACATTTATTTCTTCCAAGGACGGTCAAAGATGAGCTAATCCCCCACAAAACGCGTATATAGCTATTTTGGTTCATCTTTGGCTGCTTCCAATATTTGGTCGAGCCCTCGCGACGGTTTTTTAAAACTAACGATCTCTGGGAAACCTCGGGAACAGAAACACAATATTTCATCTTCTACAACCGAGAATAACAAATGAAAAACACTTCTCACCTCATTGCTTCCGTTTTAAACACATTTAAAACTAATTAGTAAAAATAATTTAGAAAACCACCGCGCAGATATAATATAATTCTATGATTCATCGTTATTTACCTCGAGCGTACAATTTCCTTACATTGAGCATACATTTTACATTACTGCTTCGATTAACGATCTGTTTCACAAGGAGCCTAGATAGTTTGAGGGAAAGTGCATTAGAACTTACATGATTATTGATCTAGGGAGAATTCTTGTTCGGTGGCAGACTCGTAACAGCAAATGCTGGCTTCCTCGAAGTTTTTTCAAACTCAAATTCTATTGGCTTCCCAAATGTCTCTTACCTTTATTTTCTATACAATCAATTTACTTAAAAAATAACATGAACTAAATACATAAACTGGAATGTATATTGCCACTTTCTTTTAGAGGCGAATCAAGTTGTGAAGAAAAAATTTAAATTCCTACCAAGGATTCAGCTATAATTCTGGCTGTTGTGAGTCTTGTTTGTCCTTGCCACAGTCATAACGTCTATAATTCTCATCCGATTTCGATGAAAATTTCAGGGATTGTGCGGGTTGGCGTGTAGATGGTCCCCTATGAAAATCATGATCCCCAAATTGAAAGTCAAAACGTGGAATCCTTGTAACAGCCATAACTTCTACATTTTCCAACAATATTCAGAGATAGTGCGGGTTGACGTGTAGTCAACTACACTACCTACTACAGACTACTCTTTGAGAGTGTAGTGCATGAGAGACAGCACTTAGAGATTGATGTTTTGAGATAAGCTACAATGCATCGGATCATTTATACGATCCATACAATCGGGTTATGGATACGAGGAAGCTATGTGCCACACCCACTTGGCAGACGTTTTTACTTTATTATGTTTTCATGAACTATTAAAAAAAAGAATGTACAACCCTTATAGTTGTCGATTGAGTTGATTTTCATTACTTTCTTTTGATTCATTTTTTCTCTCTAGAAATCCAGTCCGTTTGTCAACTACTGTTCCGACGGATTATTGTACTTTACTCTCTGATAGGGCTCTATCTGAATGACCTCACTGGCTCATTTCCAGACGCTCAGTATCTCTGTTTCTTGTACTTGTGCGTTTCCACTTCTCAGTTGAGAGGCGATTAGGGAGCAGTCATCTAGTGAATCACTCGATTCATTGATTGATAGTATCAAGATAAATGATAAATGTGGGCTAATATATACCAGTACTTGTACAGGAGGAAAGAAAACTACATAATTCGATTGCTTAAAATTCCCCCTATTGATGGTATTGATGACTGATGCTTACTTGTAAGCTACCCATCAGATGTTTATTGAACAATGTTCGAGAACATTAAGTGTTTCATGATTTCTTCAAGGGAAGTATAGGCTCTCCTTGATTTTTGTTTTAAATTTTTTATTAGGAGGTCTTTGCTGAGTTGAAGTACGTACTCCTTCCTCTGCGACCTAACAGGTCTGTTGTGGAATGCCTCTAGGATGTGTTAGCTTAATACAAAGGGTTTACTAAACACCCCTTCTCCCCACTTTCTAGCAAAGCAGGGAAGATCGGTGTAGGCCACTTTAGAGATCGTGTCAGAAGCTAGAACATAATTTCCAAGGATTGTGTATCTAGCTCGACCCAGTGCTTCACAATAGCACATATGCTCGGCATCGTCCATTTCCATATCTCAGAAGCGGCAGATGTCCGTCGTTAGTTGGCCTATCTTCTCCCCTTGATACCTGAATCTATCATTTACAGGTGCATAACCTCGTCAAAGGGTTCATAGATAAATACTGATCCATTGGTGTCCCCAAAACATGCTATATTGTCACCAAAACTCTGACAATGCCAAAGTTTATCTTTGTTATAAGAATTTTGTACATCCGTGATTATTAGCACATGCATATTTATTACATAACTTGCAGAATTAATGGTTCAACGGAATTGGTTGTTCAACATAACATGGTAGACTCAAAATCACAAGCCCTGTTACTGACCCATTTCGTGACACCAAGGAGGGTTGGCAGAGTGGAGGGGGGAGGAAAGTGTTGCTAGGCAACCAATGAGCGCACATTATTTTCGTTTACTCTTTCTGTTACTAATTACGCTCGTATCAAATTTCTTCACTTCATAATGTTGATCAAGCAAGCTAGCAAATTTGATCCTCAACTTCAAAACGCTGCAAATTATTACACAACGGTTTATTATTTCTATATAGATCACTCGTCTGCAGAGTCACCAACCATCCAACATGAAGAAAAACATCGATCGCATTTCGGTCAGCTAAAATTTAAACGGAGATTAGGCCTTTTTTGCGATTCACACTCGTGTTTCTGATTTATCGTACATAAAACCTTTAAATTCCTACAGGGCTCCGCGTGGTCTCAATAAATTCTAAAAATTCTATAGAATCTTAAATTGAAGGAAAAACAATACCTTTATATCAAAATGTTTTGAGTTTGGGCGTTTTCAAAATTTCAAAATTTATTTTGGAACCCTTAGAACTGACCTACATCAATCAAAATCTTCGGGGCACAACTAGACCCCAAATGGAGCCTACATACCAAATTTCATCAAAATCGGTCAATGCTAAGTGGCAAAAGTGCCGCGTACAGCGTATGGACGGCCAAATTTTTATTCGATTTTTGGATTCTACGTACCTTGAAACGTATACCATCAAATTTTGAGCGGGTGTTAAAATTTTTTTCTTGGTCGATTCCAAAGGTTCATTATTGAAAATAATAAACCCAAAAAAAATTGTCCAAATTCCATGATTTTCTGTTGAGAGTTTTTGCAGCCAACATCAGCTCAACGAGCCTGGAGACGTCTACCTAGAGCTCGCAATCAAGTTACTAACTGCCCCCAGAGAGTAAAGCCGGCTGGAAAAGATGGTGGTCCATTGTCATTCGCGTTCCAAGTCACACGAAGTGCTGGAGGTTTATGTTATGTTGCCTTGGTAACGAATAGCAAATGATTACAATTGACAATAAAAAAGTCTGCCAAGTTGGGTGGGCAGTATAGCTTCCTCACTCATTGTAACATGGACGTATAGAATCAGTTGGCGAAAAACAGGAGAGGAAATGGCCTTGGAGCTCACTCAGCTGATCAGTGACCACTCAGGCACCTTCAGCATTCTCCATTGACCCTGCCTCTCAAATTTCAGCTTCCTGCGTTCAACAGGAGAGAAAATGGCCTTGGAGCTCACTCAGCTGATCCGAAGGTGCTGAAATTTATAGGGGACCGTCTAGGACCTAACCCGCACAATCCCTGAAAATTTCATCAAAATCGGACCACAGGTTAGTATAGTTTTGCCCGGGACAAGGATTGACCACAGACAGACAGACAGACCGACAGACAGACAGACACGGAACCAAAATTGTTCGGGAAGCTCTAAAACGCAAAAAGCAAGTGGAAATTTTGATTTTGGAGGACATTTTTTTTTTTTTCACTTCTTTCACGAATACAAAGCTTCCCTACCTTCGGTAGTGAGGAAGCAAAATGTACTGTTCAGGGATTCTAAACGGACTCAGCCAAAATTGGCAGCTTGATCGTCACCAATTGCCAAGGTCTCAACAAGTTCACGGGTTCCGTGGATACTGCGCTTTGTGAAAAGGTTCCACGGGCACGTTAGTAGCCTGAAAAATCTCTCTAATGAAAAAAAGTATGTAAAATCGCATTTAGGCCTTTATTTACTTTTTCTGAGTGCATCCCCGTTTTCCGATTGAAAAAGCTGAGATTGGAAGCTGATGAAAGTTGGGAAAACTTTTGATATGATGACTGCGCCATCTCTTGATTGCAAATTACACTGGAGCAGAACGAAGGCTCACGTCACAGGATAGGATCTTCAGGAAGCGTTTGAAAGATCATAATCGGAATTGGTCGGTATGTCCTGAATTTTGCTCCATTTGAGAAAATTTGATTAATTTCTCTTGGATTATGGCTGGCTTTCTGGATTATCACTAACTGCGTAGTTATTGCTGTTTTCAACCATTCATTATGAATGTACCATGTACTCGAATTGAGGAGATATTGCGAATAACGCAATTTTGCGAATTGAAAACTCAAGATGAATTTATCACGGTTCAGGAATGTGGCCTTATTCATTCATGGGTTATCTTGAGGTAATTCACCGGTTGTAAGACGGTTTGCGACGCAGTTTCAAAATAATTAAATACGAGGAAGATAAGAAAAAATACTATACGCCTACTCCGTAAGGTGTTTCGTTGTAGGTATATCTGAGGAATGTGGAGGGTCTCGACGTGCGATTGAGGTTCGCCAAAACAATTTTGGAAGGTAGCCAGCCATTGTGGAGAGGCCTTGATCTCCAAGAGGTTTGCGTCAAGACATCTTGACCGTCATTACAATTGAAATGATATATCTACTAAGATACAAAACGTCATTCACTCCCACTGCAAAGATAACGAGGGATGTAACTCCATTGTCAAGGATACATCTTGCTGAGTTGTTTTTAAACGGGTTATGCCTTCGCTCTGCTTTGTCAGCCCCATCGTGGGTAAGCAAAATTTTGAGGACTACCTGTATATCTTGTGACTTTCCTAGCAGGAAATTTAATGTAGTCTGAACATGAAACATTTCCGAGGTCACGATACGAAAGTTAAAACAGGTTTCTCGTGAAAAACGGCTCGTTGAATAAGGAACTACATTGTGCATCGAGGTAGGTATTATTTCTCAGGAAGAACCAGTTCCGAGCTACCCGGCATTTCCTGGATTTAAAAATAAAAAAATAAAAACCCCAAGAGTCCGCGAGTTTTCTGCAGACTCGACGAATCTCATTATTTCAGATTAGGGCCTGGATTTCATTGATAAACTCCCAAAAATGAGGAAAATAGTCGAATTAATGATATCGCTGTGACATGTAGACGTGTTTTCTGCAGTGAAATATTCAAAAACTATGGACCTAAGAAAATATTGTTTTCGTGAATCCTGAACAACTGAGAAAACTACGCTTTGGTATTCGCGAGGCGAGATTTCAATGGTTTAGAGAGATTGGAGAAGGAATGAACGAGAGAGCAAAAACACCTTTTCGAGAAACCAGTTTTTTTACGACCTAGCAATCAATCAGCGGATTTTACGCGGAAAGTTTTCTCGCGAAACGATTTCTGTCGTTTCTGTTTTTTTAATAATACGTACATAACCATCATCTCAGGGTTCCGAGCACATATTAGGTGACGACATCTCTTCTCCATGAAATACCGAGCCAAGAGTTGGGATTTCCTGCCATTCGTTTTCCTCTTCGGTCATATTATCTTGTGTAACCTCATTCATTGCCTACTCTTGTATTTACTATAACACTTGTGGTATCGCTGTTTATACCAACAGTTGTAAGGAGTTGTTATTGTGACGTGGACCAAAAATATAATATTCATTCGTTCTCGTAAAGCCCAAGTATCTACTTATTATAATACTAAATATGGCGACGAGGAGAAACAATATATTTTACATAACCCCTGTATTTCCTATATTTTTACATAGTAAAACACACAAACACATTTGAATCGGTTTGTTTAAAGGGCTTAAGTCCACAAAAATGCCATTTCAGTTTTTTCCATTTTTCTGTTCTTCAACCATATTTTTGAATATGTTTTATTTATCGTGAACAATAAATTGGCATAACAATGGTCAAAATACTTAGAGCCTAAAAATAACAATAAAACAATGTGAATGTGATACAACAAACGGTGAAAACAAATTTGTGAATAAATGGAAATGGCATGCAAATACAGAAATTAAAAATAACTAAAAAACCACCCATGCACAAAGGCAGCAAAGCCCGGCCGGGGAATACTCAGCCGAGCTCGGACCCACCCACCATGGCGGTTCCCGACATCCGGCCATGAGGGCAGAAAACCAAGGGGGCCGACCAGGACACCCCGACAGGGACACACTGCCAAACGCCCATGAACATGGATTTTGTGGATTTTAACTAAATGACTACTAATTTATTGTAACAAATGACTAGAGAAGTATTAAAAGGGATGCATAAGTAAAGACAAAGAAACCACTCACAAAACAATATTACATATAACATTAATACTTAAAAGTCCCCATCCTAATATCACAGCAAAATTTATAAGAATCCCAATATCACAAAGTTAAAGGCTAAACATAGATTTATATAAGCTGGACTGACTGAGTACATACTCTTATTAATATTCCTCAGACTGCAGCAAACATCATGAATAAATTGACCAAGAAAAACGTTAATAATAGATAAAACGTAGAATTTCGGGACTAAAATCTAAAATCAAAAATACTTTTATTAACCCACTTCCAGCCACTGATGCGTTTTCGCATCGTCAATTTATGGTTTTTTAAAATATTGAAAATAGCGGAAAATCTTTGCAGGAGAATTTTTCTCGTTCATGCTGTTCCTAAACTTTTCAGAAAAAGTTTTTTTTTTATTGACGTTCGGGTGCTCAATGTCATTTTGGAAATTTTTTGAAAAGGAGGCCTTTTGGCTAAAGGCTCAAATTCGATTCTGGACGAGTGAGCGTTCTGGGCCATGAGTTGAAACAGATTCCGGTCCATAAATACTTTTAAATTTTACCAGAAACAATGAACTGGAAAATCATATCGATTTGGAAAACTGAGGCCTCTCAAATCCCATTAAAAAGTAAAAAATTCATAAAGTATCGATGTATTTATGCTCTCGATTGGAGAGCAAATGATGCTTCACCACATTATTCCTCCTCTCCTCATCATTTAGTTATTTCTACCCTTGGCTTTAAATGGGTTAATACTACTCGTCAAAATTATAAGGTACCATAGATATAAGTATGTTTTGAAGTTTTTTAAAGCTATTCAAATTTAGTAGACTTAAGGCTTTTATGTCGTCAGGAAGGACGTTATAAAATTTGAGGCACAACCAGCCTATTGAATTTCGGGCGCATTGTTTGCAATTAAAAAGGCATGCGGATCTCTAACATGATAGAAATTACCCTTGAAAATCCTGGTTTCTTTTAGAAGGGCGTAAGTCCGGACTTACGTGGAACCCTTACTTAAGTGGAACCTCACTCGGTCGGAGAAATAAGTGCATCATAGCTTCCTTCCGTAGTACAACAAGACCATAGCTTCCTCCCATGTGACAGACATTTGCCTACCCCAGCGGTATGTATTGATCAACTGTAACAAGATTGCTGATAGTCAGAAGATCAAGCAGTATATTCCAGAAGAGCGATGAACTCTACACTGAAATCGCCAATTGGCCAACAAATGATGGTCCTGAAGTCAGCTATGTTTTCGTTTTGATGAATGGCCGACAAAACAAGCTTTCCTGAACAAGTAGAAGTGCGGAGAAGTATATTGTGCTGGTAACAATGACCTTTCTGGGTTTTTATTTTATTGACATTTTATGTCTTTACTTTGGCTCATAATCGTCTCGTAGAATTGCTCACAATTTTTTTAAATGATATCCACTTACAACCAAGTCGTTCCTACGGAACTTTATCTTCGTCATTCGTGTTCGTAGAAAAATCGTTCACCATTCGTTGGAAAGTCAAGCGTTGGTATATGATTTATGCATAAATCATAATATGATTTATACTATACTATGAGTATATTATACTGCCTAAACCGCTGTAATTATGGAAGAAACTGAAATATACCCCTGAGTTAAAAGAACTGTAAACAATATTTGCAGTAAGAGTTTGTTACACGTCAACCAGCAATTATTGAGAAAGCATATAAGCTGAGTTGTATTTTAGAGCATTTTAAATAATTTTTTTAACCCCTCAAAATTTGATAGTTTACGTTTCAAAGCACATAGAATCCGAAAATCGATTGAAAAAAATTTCCGTCCACCGTACGCGGCACTTTCCTTAGTTCCAATGAACCGATTTTGATGAAATTTGGTATAGGGGGTCCATTTGGGGTCTAGTTCTAAAGGATGAAATTTTCAATATTGCCCTAGCTCGAAAACTCTCGAAGTAAAGGTTTTTTTTTCATCAATTTGAAATAATATTGAATTTTTAAAGACCACCCGGAGCTCTGTTTTTTTTTTTTTTTTTTTTTTTTTGCTACTGAACGTTTCTACCATAGACGTCTAAATAATATGTATCTCTAAAGGAAAAACAAAATGAAAATTGGTGGTAACTAGGCGACAAACTGGTAGCTAGCGGTACTTATTAGAATAATAGACTTTTTAAATATCTTCTTTTACTATATTATGGTAAAAGAAGATATTTAAAAAGTCTGGAAGGTCATTATTACCTCCACAGTATGGGAATTTATATTTAGTAACCATCTAATAATCTAAGTAAGTATGACCTACATAAAAAACGTCTGCCAAGTGGGTGTGGCACATAGCTTCCTCGTACCCATAACCCGATTATATAGATTATCAGATGCATAGTAGTTAATCTGAAAACACCAATCTCTAAGTACCTTTCACTACCCCATCTACACGCTAATCTGGACAATCCTAGAAATGTTATGGCTGTTCCAAGGATTTTATGTATGCGCATGCGCAGTGGCTACTATCAGTCCGAAGGTGATGATTTTCATAGGGGACCATCTAAATACTAATCTGTAACATCCCTGAAAATTTCATTGAAATTGGATGGAGAATGTAGAAGTTATGGCCGTTACAAGGAATTCACGTTTGCGCATGCGCAGCAGCTACTATCAGTCCGGGAGTGATGATCTTCATTGGAGACCATCTACAACCTAATCCGCATAATCCCTGAAAATTTCATCAAAATCGCGTAGAAAATGTGGAAGTTATGGCCGTTACAAGGTAATTCACGTTTGCGCATGCGCAGTGGCTACTATCAGTCCGAAGGTGATGATTTTCATAGGGGACCATCTAAATACTAATGTGTAACATTCCTGAAAATTTCATTGAAATCGGATGCAGAATGTAGAAGTTATGGCCGTTACAAGGAAATTCACGTTTGCGCATGCGCAGTGGCTACTATCAGTTCGAGGATGATGATTTTCATAGGGGACCGTCTACACACCAACCCGCACAATCTCTGAAAATTTCATCGAAATCGGACAATAACTTCGTATAGTTATGCGCGTTACAAGGAATTAATGACAGGTGTTTTACTTCAGGGGTGAAAACACAGTAGAGAAACACAAGAAGAGAATGAGCTAGTCCCCTCGCTGCATTGCGCCAGAGGAAATAAGCCTATCTCTTCCTTTCCACTCTCTCTGTCATTGATCCATTTTGCTTGGAGTTTATTATCCTAGTTGAAATGGCCTCAACCGCTATGTGAATGGGAAGAAAAGTTTTACTAACTAGAAAACCTTCACGTGCATACGACCACCCTTTCTCTCCTCAGTTTCATTCCAATCGGTTCGACGGTTTAGGATGGCGTAAGATACATACAGACAAACATTCATTTTCAATGAGGGATATTGATATAAGAAGTTATTTTCCCTATGCAAATAATGATCTTAATTGGCTCATTCTGTTATAACGGCCACACGAGCCCTTTCCTATTTCGTGGAAAAATTCCATGGTACCTAATTGCAGTTTATGATGACCGTTATCAGGAACAATCGTAGTTATTTCTATGGAAAATGGAAAACGCTGCAAATGATTGCACAAACGTTTATTATTTTACTGTACAGATCACCCGCCTGTAACGAACTCGGGTTTTTCAGTATTAGTGCCTACCAACCATATCGCACAAGGTTGTCTTTCAACTTTATTTCGACAGAAAGTTACCTACCAGCAAAACATTGCTATTATTACGAAGTTTGGTTCTTGGCATTTGATCAGCTGAAATGTGAACGGAGATTAGGGCTATTTCCTTGCGATTCACTCTCGAGTTTCTGATTAAGTACATTATTTATTTATTTCTCGTATTGGCGAACGGTTGGTCTTACAGAGGTCTCATTAAATTCTAAAAATTCAATTCTATTTTAAATTGGCGAAAAAAAACAATGGTTTTATATCGAGAGTATCGAGTCAGATTATTTTGAAAATTACACCCCTAATTTTTACTCCTTAGAAGTGACTGGAAATAATCAAAAGCTTTGCGGCACAACTAGACCACAAATGGAGCTCATTAACCAAATTTAATCAATACGTTCTTGGTAAGTAAGAAAATGCCGCGTACGGCGGTCGGACGGCATTTTTTTTCGATTTTCGGATTGTACGTAGGTACGTTAAAACCATCAAATAATATTGGAGGGGGGGGGGTATAATTGTTGTTGTCTTAACACGATTCCAAAGGTTCGTTACTGAAAATAATAATAACAAAAACTATTGAAGTAACATTGATAAAGTAGATTTAAATTAAATGAATAATGCTCAAATTCAAATGTAATTATTACTTTACTCGTCAAAATTCATACTGATCGAGGTGGAGATCACCGATAGGCAGGTATAGTAGGTTCTTGCAGCAGATCAACAAAATTTTTGTTCGCATTTGCATTCTAGAACCATTCTGTTGATTCTTTCCATTTGATCATTTTTCAAAATCCACAAAATCAATCATTTAGGTAGCAAGAGCTCTAAGCAAGAGAAGCAAGCAAGCAAGAGAACTCTCCTCGAGATTTCCCTTCGTGGTGCGAGGAAAATTCCGTTGTTTGTTCCCCTGTTTACCGTAGTATAATCGCCTTTGACGGGGCTCCGATTTGCATAAAATGGTGATGAGGGTCGGCGTTTTGAGTTAGTCGAGCGAAATTGAATGCAAATATTTTTCGCTCCGAGGTCGAGAGAGTTTTTGCACGCGAATATGAACTTCAATTCTGTTGGATTTCGTCCTTAGAACAAAACGGGGTCAAGTACGTCGGCTGTACGATAGAGCGAAAACAGCTGTACAATCGTGTCAGAACGATAAAATCAGCATGGCCTACTCCAGCATCACAAACTGATTGCCGATTTTGGCAATCAGCCTCTACTGCCACAAAATAATACAGAAATTATCTCAATTTTTGATCACTAAGTTGGGTGTTTAACAACTCAGCAAGTTTATAATCCCATAATTCTTTACAGGATCGTAATCCACGTTTCTGGGAGTATCAGATTGACGTGTAGTAGGAAATAATACTCATCCCTTTATTGGTTAAACTCAAGTCCTGGATCGTTGGAAATATACAGATCTCATTCTCATATTTTCACAACCTTGTCACCCTGAACAGGTTGTTAACCTTCTAGTTACAATGCAAATGTTAAGGAATTTTTCAGTTAACCCTAATTGTACCATGGAACCAGTATTGTCACCGAAAACATCCCCGGAACTCCACAGCTGTCCCAAGGTGTCACCAGAGTAACCAACATTAAATTGAAATTTTAAATTTAACGGACAGCAAAATTTTTAGTGAGCTTTTGGAAGTCTCGGAGAAGAGTTATGACAAAAATATCCAAAGAAATCTATGAAAAAAATCAAACTTTTGTTACTTATAATCTTTTGACTTTTAATAATGGTTCAAAAAATGTAGCTCTGTCCAACAATTTTTAAATTGCAATTTAAATCTAGTTAATCTGGGAACACTGGGACAGCTGTGGAATTCCTAAGATGTTTTTGGTGACACTAGTGACACCATGGTGCAATTAAGTTTAAAGAACTCTACAGATTTTCTTTAACAATAACATTTACCTAGGTGTTGATAAACTCAACTTTCACCGACTAGTGGTTGGAAGCGGTTCTATGCCTGATGTGATCTTAGGAGAACCGTACTTGTCACACTGGATGCATTTCTTGACTCTGCAATACATACAACAAAAATTGTACGTTAATCCTTTACCTAACTGGCGATTTGTGGTTTATCTGGTCAACCGTGATCGCCCTCTTGAGACCACAACTTCTACTAATCATAAATAGATCATTCATAGATCCCTGTTAGGCACTTCCATACTATTATCTTTTTTTTCCTTCTGCGATTTGTCTGATTGTAACTATCCTTCGTGATTTTAATTTACGTATAATATTGTGTTGCAGTGGTGGCCTGAGTAACATCTTGTATCACGTCGAACTGAACAGTCCTGAGGATGCCACCCGTCCCAAGCAGGTCCTGCTCCGCTTGTATGGTCAGACTCACGGCGAAGGAGCGCTGGAGAACCTCATCACAGAGTCAGTTATTTTCACCCTTCTCTCCGAGAGAAAGATCGGACCCAAACTATTTGGCATCTTTCCTGGTGGCAGAATCGAAGAGTATTTACCGGTAAGAGCTCAATTTCGAACCAATTATTCTACAGAATTTACCAGAAAACTATAGAAGTAGAGTAGAGAGCAAACAGACGCCTAATATGTTGTCAATAGCTCAGATATGGACATAATGGGTCACAATTTGAACAATCATCCATCATTGGACAAATTTCTGGTTTCATCTTGGACGTAGGGCCCTTGAATCCTAGGGCTTATATGGGGCTTAGGGTAGGGGTATATGGGTTACATCGCTCTCTGTTGTTCTTTTTATTTTCCTTCCTCCTCTAGTTCCTCTTCGGGTCAAGTCGTAGTTGGCTGTGCGTCTATTGCTATTCCTCTGCTAGTTAATTTCTCCATCTTTGTTCTCCACTGGTTCATCCGTCTTGTTGTTTCTTTTGGTGTTATCCGTCTTGTTTCTTTCTTCCTTATTCTTATTCCTTATTTGTTTCTAATCACATGTATACTCATTCCTGTTCACTGTGACACCATTCAAAAATTCACATCACGTTGAATTCCTTACTCGTTTCAAATCACATCCTTCTTCATTGCACCAACTGACTCCAAACGTATGCTGATGATTCCTCCTCATCATTCACATGGCCATCTGTATTGATGTCTTCCTTCTATTCTATATCCTCTCTGCCCTCCTACTACACTTCTTGTTGAGTCGTTGCTCTTTCAACTTCTGCTATGTATGCTCGAAAAGTCACATCAATGTCCAGCAACACCTCCCTTGTCTTTACTAGTTCATCACTGAGTATGTGCTAATGCCTTTCGCATGAATATTAAAGTGTACATATCCATGTTGAGTGGCTAACTCATCTTCAACTTTTGGCGGCATAAGTGAACAGTCGTATTTAACAATTCCGTAAAATTTGATCTTAATACTCTTTTCATTTCAGGCCTCTCCTCTCAAGCCCGAGGAAATGTCGGACCCTGAACTCAACCCGTTGGTGGCTGAGAAAGTTGCCGCAGTTCACTGTATGAACGTTCCCATCAACAAAGAACCCCGATGGATCTGGGACACCATCCAAAGGTAATTTGAGTTATATTCCGTCTAACGTTGTGTTATCTTGTGTTTTCCATTTTTAAATTTAGAAACAGCCGACCCGAATACTCCATTTAAGCACTTCCCTCTTAACGCGCGTCTCTTCTGCCATTGACCCTGAGACGTGTTTACTTCTGTTTTTGGGCCAGTTGGCGAGAGATCCTCTCTTTCGCGTTTTCCCTCCGTGACTTCATCTGTTACCTCACTTGGCGGCGTAATGGATTAGACTCTATATTTATTTATGTTCTGTTATAGAAACATCCTGCCAGGTGACGTTAGAATTTACTCGAATTAAGACGGATTCCGTTTATAACGAATCTCCCTATTCACGGCATGAGTGAATTGTGTTCCTAATAGACGTTACTTCTGCAGGAAATTCTCCCTTCAATTGGCTATTATTTACTACCATATCGCTGCAGCTAATTTTCACCCCGGGATATTATTTCTGTTAGACTACGTCTTTTTGATGGAGTCTTCATTAATTTACGAAAACCCTGGTGGCATCCTAAATCTCTTTGATCCTCCGTTCGATTACTGGGATTAATATTATTATTTTTCACCCCGTCACCAAGATGGAGCGCCTAGGTGTAAAGACTTTACACACACAGATATTTACACACTTTACACAGATATTACTTAGTAATATCTGAGAGAGATGCTTTATTGATGAGAAACGCATATTTACGTTCTGGACTACAAACATGACACGAATTTTGTTGCCGGGTGGTAGCAATTATTTTTTGTAACGTTAATTGCACGTTGTGGTTTATAAATATATTCCGTACTTTTAGGTGGCTCAATACGATTGAAGATACCACTCCCTCCAACAATCCGATCGAGCAAGAATTGCTCACTCATGATCTCCAAGGGGAACTCGACTGGCTAAAGTAAGTATACTTATCACAAAAATGTTAAAAAGAATCGGCTTTAGTTCTTGATATTTTAGTTAATAGTTGAAGTACGTAATTTTTACTCCCTTACGCGCAGAAAAAAAATCTAAATCTGTAAGGTATCCGATCACTAAACTTCAGGTATATTTCCCTCACTGATCTGTTCTATTCAATATAATTAAGTGCTTCAAACATACTCCAAACACAATCCTCTATTGAATCGCAGGTTCCTTCCATCTGAAAAGGCCTAGGATAGTTGTGAGAAACGATCGGTGCCAATGATTTATTTTTAAACTCGCGTGATCTGAAGATCTTGTGCGAGCGCCACCACCGATTTCATGTCTGACTCATCAGTTACATGCCAAGAAATACAACTCTTCACTCCCTTATCGTTATGGAAAGGTTTTCCACCTCAGCAATATTTCTTCGTCGGGAGTAGGTGGTAATCGCTTGTGGCAAGATCAGGGGAGGAGGATGACGGAAAACAACCCAATCAAAATTCATAAGGAGGTTTTGTGTCAAATTAGCCGTAAAAGGAGCCCATTTCTTGGCAAAAGTCCTCAAAATACCTGTTTGTATACCTAATATTGATCCTCATTTGGGCAGATAATCCATCAAAAGAACTCAATTGTACCAAAACACTGTTGTATATTTTTACCGGACGTCTCGAGTTTGGTTTTTTCTGGGGGCTTTTCCACATCTTGTTTCGTCTCATGGTTTCTAAGTGTTGTGATGAACCCACATTTCATCTCTAGTCACTGTTCGACCATAAAGATCAGCTCCTTCATTCTCAAGCATCTCAAAAAATGGATTTGCTGTCTCCAAATGGTTCTGACGGAAGCCTTGGAACGCACCTTGCATTGTGTCTTCTCGGTCCTCGACGTCTTGGACCAGGACATGGTCCTCGAGCAGGTACGAGTCTGACCTCTGGACTGCGTCCATCCTGAAAACGTCCGTAAAGGACCGACAACTGACCTCGTTTCTCTGGGTTTTCAAAATCTGCAGAGGCGATCTCTTGAACTTGGAAGGATACTGAAGGCGGGCAATGATCCACAATTTTAATCATCAAATCTACAAAAAAAAAGCAGGCTCCAGCGTGGAAATTTTGAAAGATCTACGATGGTAAACAAAATTGTAGTGACTAGGCCAGGGGCAAAATTCAACTGACGGGTCAGGAGAGGTCCATCCCAAAAGAGGACCTCTGGGGTGCGTCCAGCCCAACAATGCCTGCAAAGAAGCGACAACTCACCTTGATTCTTTGGATTTTCAAAAGCTGTAGAGGCGATCTGTTGAACTTGGCAGGATGTTGAAGGTGGTCAGGCAACGATCCAAAATTGTATACACCTCTTGGCAAATAAATTGCCTTCCACGTGGAAATTTTGAGAGGTCAATGCTGGTAAACAATAGTATAGTGACTAGGCCAGGGGCGAAATTCAACTGACGGGTCTGGAGAGGATCATTCCAAAAGGGGACCTCTGGGGTGCGTCCAGCCCAACTATGCCTGCAAAGAAGCGACAACTTGATTCTTTGGATTTTCAAAAGCTGTAGAGGCGATCTGTTGAACTTGGCAGGATGTTGAAGGCGGTCAGGCAACGATCCAAAATGTTATACACCACTTGGCAAAAAAATTGCCTTCCACGTGGAAATTTTGAGAGATCAATGCTGGTAAACAATATTATAGTGACTAGGCCAGGGGCGAAATTCAACTGACGGGTCTGGAGAGGACCATCCCAAAAGGGGACCTCTGGGGTGCGTCCAGCCCAACAATGCCTGCAAAGAAGCGACAACTCACCTTGATTCTTTGGATTTTCAAAAGCTGTAGAGGCGATCTGTTGAACTTGGCAGGATGTTGAAGGTGGTCAGGCAACGATCCAAAATTGTATACACCTCTTGGCAAATAAATTGCCTTCCACGTGGAAATTTTGAGAGGTCAATGCTGGTAAACAATAGTATAGTGACTAGGCCAGGGGCGAAATTCAACTGACGGGTCTGGAGAGGATCATTCCAAAAGGGGACCTCTGGGGTGCGTCCAGCCCAACTATGCCTGCAAAGAAGCGACAACTTGATTCTTTGGATTTTCAAAAGCTGTAGAGGCGATCTGTTGAACTTGGCAGGATGTTGAAGGCGGTCAGGCAACGATCCAAAATGTTATACACCACTTGGCAAAAAAATTGCCTTCCACGTGGAAATTTTGAGAGATCAATGCTGGTAAACAATATTATAGTGACTAGGCCAGGGGCGAAATTCAACTGACGGGTCTGGAGAGGACCATCCCAAAAGGGGACCTCTGGGGTGCGTCCAGCCCAACAATGCCTGCAAAGAAGCGACAACTCACCTTGATTCTTTGGATTTTCAAAAGCTGCAGAGGCGATCTGTTGAACTTGGCAGGTCAGGCAACGATCCAAAATTTTATACACCACTTGGCAAAAAAATTGCCTTCCACGTGGAAATTTTGGGAGATCAATGCTGGTAAACAATATTATAGTGACTAGGGTAGGGGCGAAATTTTTATTGTAACTGATCAGGAGGAGAAGGCCCATCCCAGATGGAAGGGATAGGGCCCACCAAGTTGAACGAGGTAGCGTTTAAAAAATACCATCGTCGTTAATATTAACTTATATCTTTTTACAATAAATTCAGCCTAGTGCTGGATGGAACTAGTATGGAACTAAATCAAGCTGTCCAGAATGTAGCAATATTATTTTTGCCTCAGGTCGCACTTGTCCAAAGTGCCTTCGCCAGTCGTGTTCTGCCACAACGACCTTCAACAAGGAAACATACTCAGGCACAACGCTTCCCGCGATCAAATCGTCATTATCGATTTTGAATACTGCGCGTACAATTACCGTGGGTTCGACTTGGCCAACCATTTCATGGAATGGACCTACGACTACACCAAGCCTGAATTTCCGTATTTCGGGATCCACAAAGACCGTTACTCCAGCCCGCAACAAATGGTGAGTTTCACCCTTTCGATCACTTTTCTAAAGCCATGGGGCCCCCAAGGGTATGTTCTTGGTTCTATTTTATTTTTTATATTTTTATTTATTTGACATTGTTATTGTTTTTGTCTTTGTATTGCCGAGCGTCAACTCCAAAATGCATTGAACAAAACACCACTCACGAGGATTTCCTGAAATTGTCCTCGTATTTCCTCATTTATACCCAAAAACGTCAAAACCCACGTTTGTTCCTAAAATTCTTCTCGTATATCATGGACCAAAATCATCATGCTTTGTCCATTCCCGTGTTCTATTCCCCAAAATTCATTGATACTCACCCTACGGTATAATACCGTAACTTGTAGATTAATTACAAGTTCCTACGTTCTTCAAAATAACGACACGACAGTCATACGGAAACCTATTCCAAAATCGTTCTCTAAAATTGATCGTACCAAAACTATCTGCGACCCCCTCAAGTCTTAAAAAGTAGGATATTACCAGTTTTTCTCACCGAAAAAATTATTGGGCGCATCAGTACGAAATTGAATCAGTAGTGGCAAAGTTCTATTTCATTTATCCCATCGACTTCTACGTTTACGTGATTAAAATCTCAATAGTTATGTGCTTTTCATTTGTATAATAAATATTACAATGTACTTAGCAATGTAACTACGGAAGATTTGGAAAATCAGCTCCGATTTTGGATTCAATTATTTAAACAAATATTTTAAAATACTTGTTTTCGAAGTCTTCCCTGGTTTTCTTTTTCATATCATCATCATTTGACCATTTTCGCTTTGTTCTTAGACAATGACAAACCTCACTGTGATTTTTATGTTTCTTGGCGACAAGAAAAAATTTAATAATTATACATGAAGAGTCTCAAGTAGAGTTTCATCATTTTGAAAAGTCATGAACTGAGAACCACAGTGGGGTTTTCATAACCTATTTACGACCTCTTTGTTCACAGATTGGATTTCATACTTTTTTCATTCAATTTGTATTGCTCTCCATGGGAAATCATAAAGACTTTGGCACCTTTCATAATATTTTGATTGGTTTTTTTAATGGTTTCTCTTTAAAACTTCTGGTTTCACCCGGTAGTTGTAAAAGTATCTACAAATTCTTTGAATTGACATCTCTTGAGACACGTCAAATAGTATTTTGTGATGTTTTCGTTCGTATTGGTGAATATCCAATAGCTAATTACAAGATTTGTGGGAGGTTACCTCCTTCACGTGGTATTGGAACTTCGAACTGAGCAATGCAGATTGAATGAAATCCAAGTGTGTTTGTCGGGATGTCGAAGTTATCAGTAAATTATTGTTGCCTGTCGGTTTAGAATTTGTTTCAACGATTAAATACCATTCGAAAAATTACAATTGCCTTGAACAAGCACACTTTTATAATACTTAGAATTATTGTTTGAGAAAGCACATAACTATTTTTGTAGTTGAAACATTGTGTGGTGTGAGGAAAGCAGTTTTCAGATCAAATCCTCTCTGGTTTTCTTGATTCATTCAACATCATCTTCTATACTTTTGTCCTAATATCGAATTTACGCTGCTTCATTGATACGATGATCATCTGGCCCCAATCACCATAAAAATTGCATGTTTTTCCAGAAAAAAATATAATATTTATCGAAGTCTAATTGCATGGTCTCCTCACGCCACCTGTCAACCGTACAGATGTGACCGCTCAATATTTTTTTCTGAAAACTCGGTATTGTCGTTAGGGACTCAATTTTTTACTAGAAATATCTTTCTCGTCTAGCGCATATTTCATGTACCACAAATGTAAGTTTGTTCGTTCGTCATTTTGATTGAATCGGATGTTGATTGGCTTGTTTCATCTTGGTATATCTTCTTTTGCAATAGCCTCAAAATTTTTTAAATGGACTTTTTCGATTTTTTTTTCTCACTGAAATCCGTTCTGGAACATTCTGAAACAATCCCTTAAGTTTTTCAAAAAATCATATTTTTAAAAACTGTAACTTGCTTTTGATAAAACTCGAATTGAGAGTGAAAAAAAAATCAAGTGAAAAAAATCCAAATTAGGACAACTCGACGAATGTGTGTGATTTCCATCTCTAACCGTCTCTCAGTATAGTTGTTTAGTTGCAGTTGCAAAATCCAAAATCAATCCCAAGATGCTCGTAGATCGTATGTTGTATTGTCAGAATAATTCCAATCAGATGCTTTAAAAAAAGTAGAACTGTGCCTTAAGCGTCTTGAAAACATTTTTTATTAACGCGGAGCAATAATTGTGATGAGGGAAAAAAACATTAATAACCTGGTAGACCAATGGAATGAAAAATAAACAATTTTTGCAAGTATATTTATGGATTTGGATTCCTAGGACTAAGAAAAAAATACAGAGAAACTGCTATGGATGAATCAATCCTCTAAACAATCACATTCTATATAATATTATGTAACTGCTTTGTTTGTAGGGAATGAAATATGCGCACCATTTAATTACTTGCACTTGAATCCAGTCGGAAGGCGAAAATTGGCACCTCGCTAACCAGCCACGAACCCTTTGTGGACTTTGGTGGCCCAAGAAGGACACATCCACACCGACATTGAGAGAGAGGCAGTCGTAAATCAAAAACAAATTTTAAAAGTTACTTGCCTCTTACACTGAGGAGCGAAAGATCAGGATTCGGAAATGTTTGTTTTCCGTTTGTGTGTGTTGTATTTTTCTTTTGTCGGTCCGCCTCACGAGGAGAAGGGTCTCCTGACTTCAAAAAGAAGCCCTACCGGCCTGCCATCATCTGCTCAACACTCTAGTGATAAGACGTTGAAATTCAACGGTAACGTTTAAATGGCCTATCGAAGCCACATCTTTGGAGCAAAATGACGTGTTCAGTGGTTTTCTCATTCTCCAAGATACTATGAGACGTTTCGTTGCTTATCGTTCAAGGAGTACCTTAGGTAAACCAAACATCCAAGATTTACGTCAGTATCATTTTCCTCAGCTGTGATATCAAGTTATTGTTCACCGTTTTCCCACATCCTTCCTCAAATTTCTCAGGATTCTTTGAGTTCTATGTTCAGCTCATACACTGCAGTCAACTATGCCTAGTCCATATATCCTAGTAGTAGGAAGGTTGGTAGGAATAATTCCCCAGATACATGAATCTTGTCTAGTTTTGGCGAAAAGCACGAGAACGTCCATAATATCTTGACTTGCTATCAATCTATTGAGTGCATACTTGAAGTTTTTGTTTTCCACCAGCATCACTCTCATTTAAATCAACATTTCTGTTCAACTGACTAGCTGGCACAATTTTGCTCCATTGACTCGTGGTGTAACATTCTGGTGTTTATTTAAGTAAATTAAGCTGTTGCTTTTATATCCTCAAAAGAAAGCTTCAGCCTTTTCAAAAGAGAGAACATCCAATTTCCCTGAATTACGTTAATCAGTAGTTTGTTCAATCGGTGCGCATGCTTCCTCTCATTTTTGGTTGTTAAACATGATAGTCACTTTCCTCGAGACGAAAAATCGTCTGGCTTCTCTTTTTTTGTCCTATTATTGGGACAGGGCAAGCCCTTAGTCACTTGGACCATAAGTTTGATCTATTGTGACAATCCGGCTTCTCTAGTATATTCAATACATCAACTCTTCAAAATTGCACCTTTGTAAGTACACTTGGGTCTCGACATTTGAAAACCTCCCCCAGGTACAACTCGAGATTATTCACTTTTTTTTTAGAGGTTGTGGAACAACCAATCTTCTTCAAGAATATGGTTTCATGCACTTTACAAGTACACAGATATATTTAAAGAATTATTTCAACAATGGGATAGTTGCATTTTTTCCAATTTCTGTGTATTGAATCTTCATTGAAGTACATGAATATTATAAGTGATTAAAACTCCACAAAAATGCTTCTTTAAAATTGGTCTTTCATAAAACGGGATTTTCCGATTCAAGAAGGAAATCCTTCACACAGCTTGGACACAGTGGGGTGAGGGCTACATCAGAGTTGTGGTTCAACTTCATTATTGTAGGATTAAAAAAGAAATTCAAATATGCAGAGGCTGAAGAATATATTATATTGTTTTTTTAATAATCACCATTATTTTGGATTCTTATTTTCTTATGTTTGGGTCTTGAATATGTCCTTCATTGTAGTGATCTCAACGCACTTCACAGAGAGATTATTTTTGCCAGGTAGCGTCTCAGTTGTTGTCGGTTCTTCTCGCCAACACAAGTGAGAACGGATTTCCTCATGGAAATGCGGCTAAAATAAATTGGATTTCGACCTGAAATCTAGCACAGGAACGTTTTGAAGTGCAACTACCCCATTGCAAAGTGTTATACAGTGCTCAATACTAATCTCTTGCCAGAAATTTAATAAAAACACGAAAGTGAATTGCTTTTTCTGCATCCTCATTCTTGTTACAATCAGATTGATTTTTGATATCATTTTAATCATCTGACAGAAATAACACTCAAAATTGTCCCTGCAGAATTGTTACCCAAATTTCATTGAATTAATTGTTTGATAAATTCGGGGTTGAACAAAACTCAAAAATTACTTAGGGCCGGTTCAAAAAAATTAACCCTAGGGTTTAAGTTTTCCATGGGGTTACTTGAAATGGTAAGAAAAACTGCGTTCGAAAAACTTGAATAATCGATTTTTTTAAAAAGATAATTCCAAAGTTTACCTGGGTTACATAACCCCACAAAGGCCTGGTTGGAGAAGTTAACCATGGATATCTTGGAATTGAGAAAATTAATGGCGGCTCGAAGATTGTGAAAGGCTCTAGTTTTTGATCTAAACATCTCTCATATAATTAATGGTGTGATTTCATGTCTTTGTTAGGTAGGTCAGGTATTCAAAGCTTATAGTTTTTCACAAATGTAAGCCTTCTGCTTTTTGATGATGCAATGAGGAATTTCACCATGTCGGAATTTCCAACTTTTGACCCCAAAATCGGATTCAGCACCTCGAAAAACCTCTTACGAGAAACTTTCATCAGCCCATACTTCCTAATTTACGAATAAACAAAACAGTGTAGAAAATATGAACGTTTAAAAAAACCGGGAGGATGACGTCATCCTGGAATAGTTCATTTACGGCCGCTTGAAGCGCTGAGATCGTGAAATCTACCAGTAAAGTTCGAAATCGAAAAACTGAAGAAAAAAACAGAAAAAGCAAGATGGGGAAAATTAGGTGGTTTCCCCTGTTTTTGTTTGATAACTTTCCTCTTAGATAGCACAATTTCGTCGTACCATCGGGGAACACTGGGAGGAGACGGCGATCCGAACAGCCCAATAAGCGAGCTTTCCTGCTTCACGTTGAAAAAGTCCGTTTTCTCGGTTATTTTTTGAAATCATAAATTTTGATTGTCTCCCAAAAATAACAGGAGACTTATTTTCCGAAATCAACCCGATTTTCATCTATCCCACTCCATTAACTATTCAGGAAAAATGCAAACAGAATTCGGTGAAATTCCTCATTACTGAGGAAGCATGGTGCACCAAGATTACGCTCTAGACGAATTCAGGAACACTTTCAAAATTTTCTCCAATAAGTCACGAACCCTTAGAAACATCAGAATACTTTGTCTCAACTTATTGTGGTTGTTAGATTCTGTTTTTGTCTTTTGTTGCCGTCATCTATTTTCTTTTTCATGGATGAGGACCCTTGATGCGAGACTATGGATTCACGAAAAACGGCTTAAAAATACGAAAAACAGAATATTTTTCCGACCATCTCGCCAATCAAGTAGCAGCAACATAAATACCTCACCTTTCATCAATTTATTTTTCCATTTTTCTCTCCTTCCTTTATGCTGATACCTTATTTCAACAGATGAATGATGGTTCGTTTTTTGTGTGTTTCTTTTTCAACAGAAAAAATTTATCGAGGTGTATCTTCAGGCATTAATAGCAAACGGCAATGTTGTTAAGCCAGAGCTGAACAATGTCAAGTCCATTATGAAGGAAATCAAGCACTACACGTTGGCTACACATTTGCTCTGGTCTGTGTGGGCTATTGTACAAGCACGTGTCTCCAAAATCACTTTCGGATATTGTGTAAGTATCTGTGCTGTATCATTTTTATTCAGTGACCTATCCTCGAAACAACTATGTACCAAACCATGAAAAAAGTCTGCCAAATTGGGTGTGTAGTATAGAATTATTTAGTGTTTTATTGAGCAGTACCACTGATGAAGTCTGCCAAGTGGGTGTGGTGGCACTTAGACGTATTCATAACATGGATGCATAGATGATCCGACAGTAGACTTTACGTTACGCATGCACAGAAGCTACTGATGATCGGATCTCAATGAATTAGATCTTCCGCTACAAGAGGGTCTACGTTTCAATTTCGCTACAATGTAGAGATGAGCCATCAGAGGTTGAAGCGAGCTACAAACATCATCATGGCTTGGAAATTGGGTTGTGGTAGTGGGATCTTTTGGGCCAATGAGTGTTTGGAACTATGAAAAACAACTGGTATCGAACGAAGCTGGTCCGTATTCTGAGCTTGGTGACTGACAAGGTTGGCTGGATCTTCTGGCTGTTCCAGAAGAGACTCATCAAACTGCCCAGGAAGCCTAAGCGTTGTTCGATAAACCAATTTGCCTGCAAGTATTCATTGACAGCTGATAGTAGACTAAGGAAAATGACTGGAATAAGACTACTCTGGGATCACTTTGGGTAGCAGCTTCATGAACATATCTTTTTTTTGATGAAGGGTGAATGAAATGGTGTGGCATGAATACGTTGAGCTCCCAATACTCGGACTATAGTGATTCGTAAGGATCCCATACGAAACGCTCTAGCTATAGGTTCAACTGTAATGGTTCTAACTGGCATTCTTCCCATTGTGTGTAACAGTGTTGCATGTTGAATAGTGACAACCCTGACTAGGCGAGAAAGGTTCAACAATGTCTGAATGACCAAAGAGTGAAGGGCCCCGTTAGGAGGAGATTGGCTCGATCAACGACGATACTACCTAGTTTAAGGAGAAGGCCCTTTCAGGAAAGGGGGATTCTCAAGCAGGGTTTACAAGCTTCTGACTCGATTTTCTGCCCACTGATTGGTCAGAGAGAGGGGGGTAATCTTGTCGAGAGGCACTATTGGGAGGGAATGTCCAAATCCGAAAAATTAGATATTTGGTCAGAAAGAGTCGAAGAGATGGTGTTAAAAGTGGGTGGTGGGGGGTGAGAGGAGAGAGGTGGGAGTCGGGTTTCCCGCCTTAGCATCCCGCCAGAAACCAGACGCCTGTTAACACCCAATCAGAATCTTGGAGAGAGTTGCAGAGGTGGAAAAAGTCGCAGAATCGAACGCTTGTGAACCCTTCTTCAGGAGAACCTTTTATCGTTCCCCACTGTTGACGGCAGGCAAGGTGGTGAGTCCCCGGAGCTTCATGAGGAAGTTCCACTGGCCCCAGTAGTGGAGTGCAAAAACCAATGTTAAGCCGTTGTACCTTACGTTTATGGAGACAAGCTTCGACCCACCGCCATTGCCTGTCACAAGAAAAACACTGAGGAGCTTCAGGGCACCCCTCAAGCCAGGATCCACTAAACTATGAATGAGAATGAATGCAGCTCGTTGTTTGTATAATGTACGGGCGACCCCAACCTGATGAAGAGTCACAATACTTGGGTACATTGGAATCAAACATGCTGTGCCGACATTATTCGATAAAAAAGCGGACAGTATTAACTTTGGTGGTTCGTTTAAACAAACGTGATTTGTTAAAATTTCCTTCGCGAAGTGAGCTGCAAGAGGACCCCGTGTAAGTGGTAGGCACATGAGCTGAAAAGGAGGTTTCCCCAGAATATACCCGTGAGGATACAATATGAAGAAACCAACCCCGCAGAATCTGAATAGTAATACCATATCTGAAAACAGAACAAATTATCAAAGTTGGTAATAAAATGCTGCAAATTATTACACAATGGTTTATTTTTTTTTTATTTTTCTATATAGATCACTCGTCTGCAAAGCCACCAACCATCCAACATGAAGAAAAACATCGATCGCATTTCGGTCAGCTATAATTTGAACGGAGGTTAGGCCTCTTTTGCGATTCACACTCGTGTTTCTGATTTATCGTACATAAAACACTTAAATTCTCGTAGCGAGCGGACGGTTTGTCCTACAGAGCTCCGCGTGGTCTCAAAAAATTCTAAAAATTCTACAGAATCTTAAATTGAAGGAAAAACAATACCTTTATATCGAAATTTTTTGAGTTAGGGCGTTTTCAAAATTTCAACATTGATTTTGGAACCCTTAGAAGTGACCTACCTCAACCAAAATCTTCGGGGCACAACTAGACCCCAAATGGAGCCTACATGCCAAATTTCATCAAAATCGGTCAATGCTAAGTGGCAAAAGTGCGGCGTACGGCGGTCGGACGGCCAAATTTTTATTCGATTATTGGATTCTACGTACCTTGAAACGTAAACCATCAAATTTTGAGGGGGTGTTAAAATTTTTTTCTTGGTCGATTCCAAAGGTTTATTATTGAAAATAATAAACCAAAAAAAAATTGTCCAAATTCCATGATTTTCTGTTGAGAGTTTTTGCAGCCAACGTCAGCTCGAAGTACTTATTCCAGTCCCAAACACTTGCTTGTTTTAGAAAATTAAAAAGAATTATTGCCAGGTATACAAGAGTTCTTGTAGACCTGAGAGGCCTTGAGAGGTATATCCTGGAGCTCTTATCTCCTGCTTCTGGAGCTTCTCCTTATCAGTATAGACGCACTGGACTTCCTCTATGAGTGTAGAATCAAGGACCACGTAGTCTTAACTGGAAATCATTTATAAGAAGCTGAAAATTTGTACTAAGTATAAGATGAAATTATTTTTCTGTTTTAGGAATTCGCGCAAGAAAGACTGACGTGCTATTACAAACTGAAGAATGAAATTCTCGCTGGCTCGAAGGAGCAGATCTGCGCTGTAAAGAGAAAAGTTATTGAACTGGACTAAACGCCATGTCCTCGGCTTGGGATTTTTATCCTAGAAAACAATCAAGGGGGCCTGATGAGAGAACCTGCTCTCTAGCTCCCTTGGAGTCTCTCCAGCGGATTGATTTCCTCTATTTGACTACACCAAAATTGCCTCTGTAATTCTAAATTCAGTCACTCGTACAGTGTGATAGGTCCCCATCTATTTGTACATTCTACTTACCATCGAAGAGTGACGAGGCATCAGTTTTTAGAGGTTTGCAATCTTCGCCTCGGCGTTACAAACTATCAAATTTCTTGTCTCATAGAAAATTGAGAAACAATTTCTCTTTTGCTTTACCACGAAATGTGATCCATCTTCTATTATGAAAATATATCTATATAATTTTATTGTTTTTACTTTTATATTGATCTTGTTTTTGACGCTGGCTGTGTCTGCGTTTAGTAAGATGTTACTTAATTTTTCCTACTTGCCTACAGTATGCTTTCTGGTAGGGCTATGCGTTGAGATCGCGTTATGTCACCATTGTGATATAGATGTAATCTTTATATTTATTGTTAGGAATCCATTTTATCTTGTAAATAATTGTTTCGTTTATCTAACGCCTATCTATTAACTCTAGTTTCAATCTTTTTTGACATCAATAGTTGGATTATGTGATATGTATTTTATTTATTACCAGTATTGACGCATTTTTATTGAACTGTACTACTACATACGTTGGTTGTGTTTTATTATTACGCAGTTTTTTAAATGTCTTAATTTTGTTTATAGATTTTAGGTTTGTAGTTATTAATTTATTAATATTATTAATTGATCTCTTCAGTACTTACAACGAAAGGTGATGAGTTGTTTTTATTACTTTGGACTTTTTTACCTGTAAGACTGAAAGTCAAATAAATTGATTGAATCATAATTTTTATTTGCAATCCTGAAGATATTCAATCTAACCTTTGAGAGTATAGTAATTATTCGAACGCGGTATTAGAATTTTCCGGAACATATTACACATGTCTGGGATAGGGAGTGACTGAAGAGTAAGTGACAAACAACATGGTTTGAATATTGAACACCTGGAGCGAAAATAGCTGGGATTGACCTTCCGTCACTAACATGGTTTCCGGTGAGAATGCTACCTTTGGTGAACCCCATATTTTTCAGGTTGCTATGAGAGAATTTAGGAAATAAAGGCTTATAAGTGAACAAATAATCTATTTCTGCAGTTCAGAACAGAATTTAGGAAATAAAGGCTTATAAGTGAACAAATAATCTATTTCTGCAGTTCAGAAACAAATTAAGCAGACTTCAAGTTCCATCATTGCTGTGGGAATATTTTTCGATAAAACTTAGCTTGCAGAAAGAAAAAATTGCATTACCTACCTACACAACAATTCATTATCCATTCTAGTGTGAATAAAATGACTAGTGGGAGGTTCTTAGGCATTTCTCCCTACTCCGTAAGGGTGCTCCGAAATATGAACAAAATGGCGCAATCCCATGTTCTGGGCCCTAATGTTTGTGACGGAGGGTTAATAGTTCCATAGAAATGTCTAAAAGACTGAACAACTACCTACTTGTGTCATGGAATGCCGTAAGTTAGCGTGGGGGGATTTGAAAATTCTACCTAAATGTCAAAAATATTACAAGTAATAGTTTGTAGGTACTTAGTGCCCGATTTCGGAACGTCTTCGGGTCTCAGTCGGTCGCCGTTCGTTCTTAGCATTTCGCGAAATTGAAGGCGCAAAAACTTACAAGTTGTACTTAAATTTGAAATTTTAGAATTTCGAAAAACGAAAGGCGACCGACAGAAACCCTCTCAGCCTCAGCAATGGGGTGTGCGCCTTGATTTTTTTTAGATTTTTAATCGAAAGTAGGCTACATCCTGAGAATTTTGGCACCAACCGCGACCTTCTAGCGTGAGTAGATCTTTTCCTATGATTTTTCAAAGTTTCGACCGATTATGACGTCACGCGCCCCTCTCGCCTGGGCGGGACCCCCCAGCCCACTGTGACGTCATAATCGGTCGAAACTTTAAAAATTCATAGGAAAAGATCTACTCACGCTAGAAGGTCGCGGTTGGTGCCAAAATTCTTAGAATGAGGTCTAGTTTGGATTAAAAATAACAATAAACAGTTTTTCCTACCAAGGCGCACACCCCATTGGGGTCTCAGTCGGTCGACGTTCATTCTTCGTTCCGGGTCAGTATTTAGCCAAATCAAAGGGATTAAAAGTTGTACTTAAATTGGAAATTTTAGAAATTCATTAGTGCACGGACCTACGGAATTGAAAAACTGAAATATTGCCACTGGAATTATCAAAATCGAACAATAATTGCCAGAGAAAAATGGGAAAACCCGATAATTCAGCTATCTTTTTCCCATAAAAGATAGCTAAATTTGAAATTTTCGAGGCTTTTAGAAATTTGTTAATGCATGGGGCTTGGGAATTGAAAAATTGTCGCTGGAATCATCAATATCGAACAATCATTGCCATATAAATATAGTTTTTCCCTGGCAATTATTGTTCGATTTCGATGATTCCGGCGGCAATATTTCAGTTTTTCAATTCCCTAGGGCCGTGCACAAATGAATTTCTAAAATCGTTTAAAATTTCCAATTAAAGTACAACTTTTTGCCCCTTCGATTTAGCGAAATACTAAAAACGAACGGCGATCGACTGAGACCCCCTCAAGGGTTAAAAGTTTAAGATAGCTCAAACCTGTTAAGTATTTCGATATTTTGTAAGGTTTTAAAATTTCCAATATATTTTTTTCTTGTAAATACCAATACGTGCAGTACAGATCAAATGCATAAATTAGTTAAAGTAATATACCCTACATAATTAAGTATTGGTATCGGCCGTACATGATTTTTTCTCAAATATACCAATGGTGAAATAAATCTTCTAGATCAAATAAATAAAATAAAACTTGGTTTCAAAATGTCTCTTACGAGCCTATCTGCACTATATAGGTAGGTAGCTACTATTTTAAAATGCAATGAAATGGGACTGATCGGTTTCCTTCCTCCTTATTATATTTTGACAGTGTTCTGGAATTAAAAAAAAAAAAACAGTTGGTAAATACACTTTAATAGTTTGTTTTAATTTATAATGTTTGGGTATATAATCTGTTTAATATGTTTGGGTACCTATATAGTTTGTTTGGGTTTATAATATATTTAATTTATAATGTTTGGGTTTGAAGTAAAGATAAGAAAACAACGCTAGGTTTTCTAGCTTCTTTAGTTTCTAGGTAGGATACCTGTCGTTACATCAATAGGTAGGTATGTGAATAAAATAACGCCGTTGAAATGTTGAATCTTGACAACATGGATAGTATAGTACCGTAACTACGGTGGTGACGTCATAGTTTAGCATGGATCCTTGGTGGCGGAACACAAAGCACTTGCTACTGTGAAGGACGTTTGATCCGAAAATTGCTACATTCCTAAAATTTTTAAGCATTTAACTAATAATTCAAAACGTGGCTATATTTTCGGATTTACATTATTTATTTCAAGAAGATCTTATCAAGAGTTTCAGCGCAGGAGTACATCAGGCAGTGCAATCAAACATGGCCGACAAAATGTTGTGTCTCTAGATTTTGAAAATATGTGATAGTTTTATCGGGGTTTTTTCGTGGTTTTTGAAATTGTAATGGTGCGGAAATTAAGTGTGAAGTGACGGGACAGACTTAATTTGCCAGGGTGATGGCCTTAGTGACGGTTCAAAGGTCCCCAAGCATCGGAAACTCACCTCAAAGCTCCGTGAGTATCCAATCATTACCATTTCCTTGTAATGTTTGGTGTTTTTAGATGTATTCTGTTGTAATTCGCTTATTAGGCTTTAAAAATCGTTATATTGGTGGTCTTTATTTAATTTTCAACTTTCTGGCTGTAAGAAAACGGAACGCAGGGTCAGAGAAAATTTGCGGGAAAAAAAATCAAGACCACTAGGCCATCAAACTTCCTGCAATGTCACCAGCGCAGCATCCCACTTCCTGGATTTCCTTTTTAGGCAATGCATCCAAATCAGCAGTCTTGTTTGATTTAGCCTTCATTGAAGTAGTTTCTATCACATCGCCGTCCTCCATTCAAGTCATCTCGCGGCAGATTTATTGCACCTGAAATCGCACTATCGATTGCTTTGTTGTCAACTGCCTCAATCTGGAGCAAGTTATACCCGCAGCTCAATCGTGTCAGTCGTTGTACATTTTGATTTTGATGAAGTTCGGATGTTAACTATTTCCCAATGAGATAAGAAGGAAGGTATTTTACAATGTACGTAAGCCCTATTTATGTAGGACAGTAAAACTGTACGTTCTGAAGCAGAAGGTAGGGGACCTTAGTTGGTACATTTTGGGTTGACAACGGTAGTCAATGGTGATCCCTAGAATCCCGTTCTCATTGTTCTGTGTAGGCTCTGTCGATTGTGATTTGACGTATCCCTACAATGTAGTTTGTAGATATAGGATGCATTTCATTTTCTTAGTCACAGCTCAAACTCCTTGAGAGGTCACTCCTTGGTAGACAGTGTGACTACATCAATTATTTTAATTTGATTAATTTCTTTAAACGCGCGGGAAATTCAAGTACCTGTCCGTCGTGTTTATCTGTGAGGAAGAGGAAGATGTTTTTATCTCTATTGTTATTAGGTACGTTGAAAACAGGCCCACGAGAGGGCGCTGACGTGTTGAAAATGTAATCAATGAACTGATTGGGTACTTCATTCATTATGCCTTGGTAGTTGAGAAACAACCATCTGGATCTTTTCAAATTCATCCCCAATCTTCACAAATCAGCCAGGATGGGAATGACCATTCTTGGAGACCTCCCTATATTGGTAGTCACCTATCAAAGACCCTGGTCATTGGTCTATCTACTCCCTAGTTCATATATTCTAGTATAATTTATTATATCTACATACATTTCCATTGATATCATCTTTTAGTTGTTTCCAACTTTTCCATATGGCTGAGTTTTTCTCGAGGTTTTCCCAGTGAATGTTTATCGTTGAAGCATAACGTAAACCCAATAATTTATTCAAGCTGACCCCACTTTCGGCACGTCATCTTGCGTGACATGGGGCGAGTTCGTCAGACGTCTGGCGTTGAGTATTTTATGAGTAAACACTGCATTTTTGTTTCTCAAATAAAATACATCCCTCCAAGATTACATACAGACAAATAAGGAAGTTCCTTACTATTTTTATCACTCAGGATTCATTATTCATCTTCTTGCAAATACAACATAGCCAATACTGAGACACTGCAAACAATCTTCTTTCCAATCGCTAAAAAAAGTCTGCCAAATGGGTATGGGACAGCTTTCTCGCATCCATAATGCAATTGTGTAGTTTGATGATAATATCATATTATGCATATTATATGTTTATAATAACATTGTCATATTATGACAATGACATTTATAGGGAACCATCGATATAGACGTTATGGTGGTAACAAGTATTTCACGTTTGTGATGCTATCAATCAGGGGGCAAAAATGGGGACTATCTACACGCCAACCAGTTGTAAATCACTTCTAAGGGGTGAAAATTGAGGGTTGAAAATTTCAATAGTGCCGTAGCTTGAAAACTCCCGAGATAAAAGTATTGTTTTTTCACCAATTTTAAATAGTTTCGAATTTTTAGAATTTTTTGAGACCACCCGGAGCTCTGTAGGACAAAACGTTCGCTCCCTACGAGAACTGAAGAGTCGGACTTACGTTGAATCAGAAACACGAGCGTGAATCGCAAATGAGGCCTACCTAATCTCCGTTCAAGTTTTAGCTGACCAAAATCTGATCGTAGTTCGTTTCTGCGTCCTTAGCAACCAGTAATCGAATTTCCTAATAATTAGGGTATAATAATAATTCATAATAATCCCTGTTTCTTCGAACTGAGTGTGAAGCGTTCCAAATAAACTTGATTGTGAAGTAGGTAAGTGGTAGGTAGGTAGTAACTATGGTTGGTCACCCCCCACCACCTTTCTCACCTTCCCTCATCCATAGATAGATAGATATATAGATAATCGTTATTCGTTGTCTACAAGGACATGAATGCGTCAATTAAAATATAAATTACTTAAATAGAAGTATAATACATAGGTAATTAAAATGTAATAGTAGGTGTATATTATAAACAATGTTTTTAAAATGAGGAAATCGTGTGCTTTCCGTTAATGCAGCTTTCATAATGCAGCCCGCTCCATGTACATGAGAGGGATATGAAGATGAAAAAATGTGTGGACCCAGCCGGGCCGGACCCGGACCCACCCGGAGCGGGCTGCATTATGAAAGTAACGGAAAGCACACGAGTTCCTCATTTTAAAAACATTGTTTATAATATACACCTACTATTACATTTTAATTACCTATGTATTATACTTCTATTTAATTAATTTATATTTTAATTGACGCATTCGTGTCCTTGTAGACAAAGAATAAAGATTATCTATCTATCTATAGGGCCGGCGTCGGGTGAGTCCTGGGTGTCCTTCCCATTAATATTTAATTAATTTTTCTCTTTATATTTTTTATTACGGCATGCCCCTTGCGTCTTTCAGGGGAGTTAAAAAAATAGTGACAATGGTAAAGCCGTGTTCTTTGCAGACGAGTGATCTTTAAAGAAAAATAATAAACTTTTGTGTAATAAATTGCAGCGTTTTTGTAACAGTAAGAAAAAAAGTGCATACTTTTTAAATAAATTAACCACAATTGTACGTGAATCTTGAAGAATAATCCTTTAACAGAATTAAACGTTTAAATTACATTCTCAAATGTGGCACTGTGGTGCTGCCATCTCGTGTCTCAGAATCTCACTAAAACCTCGTGATGGAAGCAATTTTTGGAAATTTCATCTACGAAATTTCATCTCGTAAGTCGAACCACTAATTTTGTTTAGTTTTGCCTTGGACAAGGTTCGTTTTCCTGTATTTTTCTCATGCGGTGGCTCCTACTGATTCGATGCGTGAAATATTTATGAACAACTATTATTATGTTTCGGAGTCTACGCCAGACGGCTATCCAGGTCTTCACAATCCCGAAAATTTACCTGAAAAATGCGTGTAGTGGGAACGTACAGATAATATTGAACCAAAGTAGTTCTGATTGCTTTGAAAATTGAATAACCTACGAGGAAAAATTTTTTTTGCCGGAGGACCCAACTGTTTTAATGTTTTCTACGCACAGTTTCCATGTGAAATCTTGGAACCTCACCAAAAATCCGCTCAAATCCTTGGAATCTCTTAAAAACTAGCCGACAATAGTAGTTGAATGATCTCTGTTAATGTACCTATCTGTACGTAAAACTCCCATAAACTCTTCTTAAAAAACGCTGCAAATTATTACACGTTTTATTATTTTTCTGTAATTTTTTTTTCTGCACATTTACCTTCTAAGGAGCAGTGATAGTTCTTTTCCTCGACGAATTTCACAATAATCGTGTATTCGTCTGGGTGGTATCGTTCGTATCTTAACACTCTTAATTTGTTTAAAACCAGTCATTCATTTATTAGGTAAAAAACCTTAAAATTTTGGGAAATTTTAAATTGGTGAAAAAATAATACCTGTATTTCGAAGTTTTTAGAGCTAGGGCATTTTATCCGTTGGAAGTGAGTGACAATAACCAAAAGCTACTCGGCATAACTTGACCCCAAATGGAGTCGATAAGCCAAATTGAATCAAAATCGGGCCATTTGAACTAGGCAAAGTGCCTTATTACTTTCAATCGTAAACCCTTGGAATCTACCAAGAAAAATTATTAATACCCCCCCCCCCCCCTCACCCTTCACGATTCATTCGTTGGTTTACGTTTCAAAGAACGTAGAATTCGAAAATCGAATAAAAATATTTCCTTCCGTCCGCCGTACCTTAGGCGTCTGCGTTTTCCTTAGGTATAATGGACCTATTTTGTTGAAATTTGGTATATGGGCTCCATATGGGGTCTAGTTGTGCCACAAAGTTTTTGGTTGATGCCAGTCACTTGTAAGGGGTAACAAATAGTAGCGGACATTTTCAAAACGCCCTAGCTCAATAACTTTCAATGTAAAGGTAGGTACCGTTTTTTCATCAGTTTAAAATAGTATTGAATTTTTAGAATAGAACGAGACCACCCAGAGCTCTGTAGGACCAACCGTTTACTTCCTATAAACTTGAAGTTGGGACGAATAATAAAGCATAAAAACGAGTGTGGACCAAAAAAAGTCTGCCAAGTGGGTGTGGCACATAGCTTCTTCGTATTCATAACCCGATTGTATTGACGATCCGATGCATAGTAGTTAATCTACACGCCAATCTGAACAATCCTGAGAAATTTCGTCGAAATCGGATGGAAAATGTAGAAGTTATGGATGTTACAAGGAATTTAAGTTTGCGCATAGGCAGTGGCTGCCATCATTCTGGAACAATGATTTTCATTGGGGACCATCTAGAACCAAATTCGCATATTCCCTGAAAATGTCATCGAAATCGGGTTTGAAATGTAGAAGTTATGGCTGTTACAAGGAATTCACGTTTGCGCATGCGCAGCAACTACTATTCGTCTGGGGTTGATGATTTTCATAAGGGACTGTTTACACAGACAGACGTGGAACCAAAATTGTACAGGAAGGTCTGAAACGTAAAACGCGATTGGAAATTTCGATTTTGGAGAACTTTTTTTTCAACCTTGAAATGTGAAAACAAAGCTTCCGCTACCTTGGTATGCTCGGAAGCAAAAAAATAAAAAACCCGGTGTTTTTGGATTCAAGCGGGGAAAACCTTCATTCTGTTCAAAGTTCTTACTCTGAAAAACTCACTAATTTCGTAATGAACACTGGTACAGAAATTCAAAATTGCTAAATTTGAATCTGACTTCAGAAAAACGAAATCCCCATCCAACTACACTATTGCCAGGCCAGAGACGCGAGCAATTTCTTAGTAGCGGAAGTATTGACGAACGTACTGTATAGTCTACCTGGCAGTTTTTGATAAGAAGCATCTACTCTCGATGTTGTGGGAAATTTTCCGTCTAAATGAGTCTTTTATTGCTCGTTTTCGTCAATGTTATTGTGACAGGCAGCTGTATAGAAGGAAGCAACTATTTTCAGTTCTCAAAAGTTCTGCAATTTTGAGTTGCTCGTCTAAACGGGGCTTAGCCACAGTAGCATTTTGCTTCCGAGTCTACCAAGTTAGCGGAAGCTTTGTTTTCACTTTTCAAGGACGAAAAAAAAAAGTTCTCCAAAATCAAAATTTTCACTCGCGTTTTGCGTTTTAGACCTTTCTGAACAATTTCGGTTCCGTGTGTGTGTGTGTGTCTGTCTGTCTGTGTGTCTGTCCGTCTGTCATGAATTCCTTGTAACGCGTATAACTATATGAAGTTATTGTCCGATTTCTATGAAATTTTCAGGGATTGTGCGGGTTGGTGTGTAGACGGTCCCCTATGAAAATCATCATCACCGGACTTATAGTAACCACTGCGCATGCGCAAACGTGAATTTCCTTGTAACGGCCATAACTTCCACATTTTCCACCCGATTCCGATGAAATTTTCAGGGATTATGTGGATTAGGTTGTAGATGGTCCCCTATGAAAATCATCATCCCCGGACCGATAGAAGCGACTGCGCATGCGCAAATGTGAATTCCTTGTAACCGCCGTAACTTCAATTATCCCCCAGGGGTCGCGGGTTCGAATCCCTGCCGAGGCTAAGTATGTTTTTGATCCAATCACACACCTACTCACTTAATTCTTCATCCGAATTTGATGAAATTTTCTAGGATTGTCCAGATTAGCGTGTAGATGGTCCCCTATGAGGATAGTGGAAGTTACTTAGAGATTGGTGTTTTGAGATTAACTACTATGCATCGGATCATCTATATAATCGGGTTATGGATACGAGGAAGCTATGTGCCACACCCATTTTTTTGTTCTTCTCTGAGCTCCTTAAGTTTTGACACTCCGAACTCCCTTACGGCAGGACTTCTTCGCTACCCGCTTCTAGCTATTTCCACCCTCTCCGATAATCTGGTGGGGGAGGTCCTCCGTTGCCAACGCCAGCCGAACCGGCACCTTCAGTCCACCCGCGGCAGGCCCACCGTGTCCTGCTGCGTCCGTACGTCGTTTTATCTCGATACGGTTCGCGTTATTTTTTTTTCCGGTATTCGGTGCATTGATTTTTCTACCGGTGTCTGGGGGGGTCTTCCTCGACGTCGAATTGGAAGGGTTTGTTCCTTTACAATGTATTGTTGTTTATATATCACACAGAAGAATCCGTTATCAGGCAGTTGAACACAAGTTCAAAGTAATTCTGTGCTTATTGACTCGCTTGAAGGCGGGTTCTTCTTTGTGGTACGTTAACAATAATTTTAGCAAGTTAGTAGTGAGGTGGTTCGCGTCAGCACCATGCTGTACATTTTGCCGCCGCCACCACCCACGCCGGGGATTTGGTGCAGCACCAGCAACCACGCGTGGATCGCCAAACCACCTGTCAACAAAAATAGGATAACCAATAAACAAGTACGTGAACTGCCGTATATGTTGATACAACTCCTTTGTACCTAAACTCTCATCTCTGTATTTCTGGTAAGAGTGTTTTTGTCTGTGACTTGAAAACGCATGATGGGGCTGAATTTTTGGTGTACTACCATTTAGGTGTTGTACAATAGTGGCAGTTTAAACACGTTCATAGACGGGGGAGGTTCGTTTAATTTTTGATCGACTTCAAAACATCTTGAAACCCGAAGAAGGTGGGATCTCAATTCCGTGTGTCATGGATTTTTTTAGGACGTCCCACAGTAAAACTTGGACGTCCTTCTACGATTAATCAGAGGTGAAGCTGGACATCACTCAACAGAAAAATAATAACCGCATACTAATCCGTTTTAGACCATTCAGAATCCAAATGCTGGAATGCATACATTACTCAACAATATATTTTAAAACAATATATTTTAAAATTTATTCTAACAAATTTTTATTTGTTTGAACACCTTAATTTTTTTTTTTAAATTCTGGTACAATGTGATTCTTTTTGACATTTGTGTTCTTGCTGCATCCATCGTAGTCCCGTTTTTTTATTGGGTTGGAGAGTTTATTGGATGAAGAGTTGAGAAAATAAGTGAAAACTTAGTTGCAAAACGTAGTCGATGATTTCGGTAAAAAGTTCCTTGTTCGCAAAAAATCCTTCATATAACTTTCGATTGAGTCGTTCTCGGACCACTTGTGTGTATTACAATTAATGTTTACAATTAATTACAATTGTAGGCTTTAAAACAAGATGCTATATGAGAGGGGTTCCGATAGCTGAAAGATGCTAAAGAGGGTAGGAGGGGGGGGGGGATTTTACCAGGTAGGTAGTTATCTTGGTATATTTGAACATGAGTGGCAAGTTAAACTTAACAGTGCTTTTAAGATAAAATTGATATACAGCTTCATGGGATCCATTGGTAGCGATTGGGAGGAATTCGGATCACCTGCGGAGTGGGTTCGAAGTTGAACTACATACCTTGGAGGACTGAAATTTAGAACCTACCCAGCCTGTTGGGCACTGAAAGTGATTTTGGTTGGGTTTTACCTCAATAAAACTTCCTTGGAAGCTCTGAACGTGATTGGGAGAAGGTAGGGTCAGCTGGCAAGGGGATAAATAAATGTAAAATAGAATGTAAACCTCCAGTTCATCTTAGAGTGATTTACTGATCAATTAGTCAGCCTCGTGGATAGTGATTGGGAGGAATTTGAATGAGCTGCTTAGCGCATAAGATATAAAACTTCTCTCTTTATCCTGGGGTACTGAAATTTGGTATCTAACCAGCCTATTGGGCACTGAAAGTTATTTTGGGCTCGGTTTTGGTTGGGTTTGACCTCAACAAATTCAATGAACTCAAAGGGAATTCGCATCTCTGTCTCCAAATAGAGGCGATGCCTAGATCATGTTAATGGATATAGTTACCCTGAAATAAACCAATATTAAATTTCTCAATTTATGTAATTAATTTGAGTTTATTAGTATCAATCCTTATCCTGATCAGCAACTCCACTTCAGTTCATCAGTTGTTCATGTTTTGACCTTTACTAGCTATACATTATGTTTATGGTTAGATTTTGCTTCCGAGTCTACCAAGGTAGCGGAAGCTTTGTTTTCACTTATCAAGGTTGAAAAAAAAGTTCTCCAAAATCAAAATTTCCACTCGCGTTTCAAGTTTTAGACCTTCCTGAACAGTTTTGGTTCCGTGTCTGTCTGACTCATGAATTCCTTGCCACAGCCATAACTTCTACATTTCTCATCCGATTTCGATGAAATTTTCATCGTTCATTCATTTCTTCAATAGTGAAATCGGAATAGTGGAACCGCTGATTTAGTAGACTCGTTCGTACAAAATAAGAAAAGTTCATAAAATTTCAAATAAAAAAAAAAAAAAAAATCGTGACTTACCTACGTTTTAAAGTTGTACGAAAACTATAAAAATCATTGAGTTATCGTGGGAAGCATACGTACCGCGGTGCAGTTGCATTTGTGCAACACAAACATGGAGGAAATAATGCCATTAAAGGTGGTAGCCCATCTACCGCCAAAGAGTTTCGTTCATTAGCATTTTCACCATTATATACACGCAGATGGTTTGGTGCATCAACAAGTCACGGTTATGGTAATATGTATCTCCTAGTGTGCTGGGGTGTATTGGGATGAAGATTGTTGCTGAGAATATTTCATTTCCAATCATTACTTCTTGAGAAAATATGAGGATCTTCATTGGAATGAAGGGATATGCGCGGCTTGAGCGAAAGAAACTTCTTACTTGATAGAAATTCCTAGAGTTATAAAATTTGGTAATAGTTACACAGGTTTGGGACCAGGATTTAGCCTTTTTCCTACTCGAGAGTGGCTCTTACTATTCCGATTGCAATTCATTTTACCGGTAATCACCTTGGACTTGACACCTTAGTACCTTCTGGCTATGAGCAATTTCGGACTATTAAGAAATTATAAATCGCAGTGTTTAAGTGTTTACGCTTGCTCACAAGCTACCGTCTCACAGCTATGACTCTTAGCTCACCCACTGAGGACAGGTCCTGGGACTAACCCGGGAAAAATGTCATTGCAATCAATCTCGTTCAATAATTTCGTATGATTTTGCCGTGGACTGGAATACCAGTAGACATGGAATCAAAAACTTCTGAGAAAGGTCTGGAATGAAAAACTTTTGTATAAATTTTGAGTTTGGAGGAGCCACATTCCTTGACCTTCTGCACGATGTTGACAAGTGGCAGCATAATATTTTATCTGTGACCTACTTATTTTCAAGTTGACCTTGTATGGTAGACGTAGAGCATCTCCATGGTATTTGTATAGGCTCCCTGGTATTTCGATAAAATCCAATATTCCTTGGAGAAGGTCGTTCGGAGTGAATTATGTCTTACGAAGGGAGAATATCAGCCCTTTTCGCGAGTCTCTAAGATCCCTCTAAAGGTTCACGGCCGTGTAGGCAGAGTGAAGCGACTACCCGGTTGTTCTTCGTTAGTGCTCGGGCTTGTGCTATGAAAGTGTAATATTATGGTCTTATTTATACTTGGCTTATCATTTCATTAAGTTTTTACGAACAATGCGATTATTCTACTAGAATCGAATTCTCCATGGGTTAGAAGATGTACAGAACTGAGATACAAAATTTATATCCGTTGGTGAGTAATGAATGAATCTACAACGTGTTAAAAATATTATCGTGGTTTCTTACGAATTGAACTACTCCCAAATCATTCCTAATTTCCAGTCCTACAATTAGTTCAGTGAGAGGATCTTCAGTGAACCATTTCAACAGATTTCTAATTTTGACTTTATACTACCATAATTTTAACTAAAAACCTAAAAATCGAGTATTTAGATAATAATTTGACTTTTCTAAGTTATTCTTTAGAGATATGATAAGTACTTCACAAAGTCTGATCAACAAACTCTGTTTTATATTACCACCTCCACCCGCTATTTCTAATTATCCTCTTTTGACAAGAACGTGTCTATGAATGGAGTCATTTTGTTGCAAGGAAAGATGTATGGTATGGGAACGTTTACATTCTACTCCCTACAATGAATAGTGGAAATTCATGAATTGTAAGCAATTTCATTCAGTTCATATCTGGCTTTTCCGATCTCTCCTGACAAATTTAAAAAATTGTATTTCCTGTATTAGTTGGTGACAAGTGTCAATTGACTACATATCCTTCGATTCGCTCTCATTTTTTTTGCATCACGGGAAATGGGGTCAATCCCGTTGCAGAAGCCGGGAGTAGAACAGGAAACACGCGGTTTGACCTCCATGAAGACTGCCGCCTACCTCATCTATTCTCTCAATCAGGTCTTATGCCCTCGAATGACACGTCTGACACACAGCCGTATCAGAGACCCCATTTTCTCCCCATTTCAAGCTATTGGGCGTAGTTACAGGCGACACCAATCTTCGAACTCAAATATTTATGGTGTCATAAACGACATCAAGTCTCCGTGAATAAAACTATTCGTTGATTATTATTTTCTGTTAAAAATCTCCAGTTCTTGGATGATTTTTCAAGTGTTTGAATAATTGTCTCACGTGTGTTAGTCTTTTTGTGACTCATTGTCAGTTGTTAACGATGCTGTTTCTGCAAATTTGTGAATTCTTCATGTTTTCGGAACTCAATTAAAATAAGAGGCAACTCCTTTTAAAGAGATTTCAATGAAATTTCAACATTATTGTAGAGCTTTAGAGTATAAGAATATAATCTTCGGATGACTTTGGAATAATGAAAACTAACTTTTTTGAGCGTAGTACAACTTTTACGGATTAGTGCTAAATTTTTGGCTCTTGTTTGGTTTCAAAAATCAATCTAGTTTTGGGTTTGATATTGATATAATTGTGGTTGAAATGCCTGGTACAGTTGAGTCGAAGTCCAACCTGTATACATGGTGTTTTACGAAAAGGTTACACCACCCTTCATTTCCGCAAAATACAACGTAAAAAATTCCGACCAACGCAATTCTTTATGATTTTTTGTGAGGATCTCAGGAAAAATACTTTTGCGCAAAAAAGTTGCGCGCAATCGTGCGCAATTGACACTAACTTCATTTTTTCAAATGGAACCCCCCCTTTTTTATTACAGATTCGGATTCTACATCAAATTTCATGAGAAATTCATACCCATATCGATTTGTTTTATTGCGCGCAACCTGGCTTTTTGAACGCTTTAAGTTGCGCAACTCCACAATTGCACAAAAATTAGGTTTTGGAGAACCCTTAGTGTGGCACATGTTTTTTCATCATTTTTTAACGCTGAATCACAGGGTGTCATCCGTTTTGAGAAAAATCAAGATTTAAGAGGAAAAATTAACATTTCTTCCACGAAAACATCAGTTTTGAGGTCGAAATCATGTTTATTTTTTATTTTCTCATCTCCTTTTGAACCACGGGCTTGGAGCCGTCTACGGTGGAGTTAAAAATAAAAACTGACAGCATGATCATGCTTGAACTGAATAAAATTACCTAAAAACTCATACCGATTTAAAAAGAGCGATTTTTTCACTAAAAACAACCGAATTTTTGGCCGCTATTTTGAAAAATTCCAGTCAAATTGAAAAACGGATGTCACCATGTGATTTAGTGTTAAAAAATGATGAAAAAACATGTGCCACACTAAGGGTTCTCCAAAATCTAATTTTTGTGCAATTGTGGAGTTGCGCAACTTGGAGCGTTCAAAAAGCCAGGTTGCGCGCAATAACACAAATCGACGTGGGTATGAATTTCTCATGAAATTTGACGTAGAATCCGAATCTTTAATAAAAAAGGGGGGGTTCCATTTGAAAAAATGAAGTTAGTGTCAATTGCGCACGATTGCGCGCAACTTTTTTGCGAAAAAGTATTTTTCCTGAGATCCTGACACATAATCATGAAGAATCGCGTTGGTCGGAATTTTTTACGTTGTATTTTGCGGAAATGAAGGGGGTGTAACCTTTTCGTGAAACACCCTGTATATGGAGTTCCAAACGAAAAAGTATTGTACTTACTATGAATCTGAGCATCCTGTTAGTTATTTCCTGTTTCCTCGATATTGACGTCCTCCGGAAGTTCATCTTCCGCCTTTGTGGATTGTCAACTCAATTTTCCGGAAGAGTAGTTTTTTAGGTTTTTTCAATTCCTTCAACTCCTGTGGCTCCTTTCTTTTTTTTATTCCCGCTTGGTGCAGTTCTACAACGCTCAGAAAAATGATTTGACAAAAAATTGTTGTGATGTATGTCAGTGTGACTATGCCACGGAACTTTTTCCTCAGTTCAAAGGAGGGGGGTGTTAGAAGAATTCCACCCAACGTGCAGTTTGAGAACAGCTCTTAGGAGTGATTGCACAAGTTTCATAATTCGTTATTGGGCTACAATAATGCCTTGGGAACTCAAAACTGGGGTAATAAGTAACAAGCTAACTTGAAGGTAACTGGTTCAAGGAAACTACCGACAATCCTTTTTTCGGCGGATGCTCACACACTCTTGAGAGCTGGTTTGTAAACAATACATTCGAACATGCTCCTCTCATCTTACACGTGGTCATTAGGTTATAAGTTACGTGTCTACCTTTCCACTTGATATGAGTTATTTTGTAGAAAAATCCTAACTACATTAATCATCCTACAATATTCTATACTCTTCAGTCCATGGGTAGTCTTCTTCAGACCGTCAATTCTCTTACGGGATATTAAAATAAAGTGTATACACATTTTTAGGATACAAATATTTTGGGATTGAAATCAACATTTTCAATGGAGTCAGAAGAGCTAATTTCGATGTTCATGTACGTAAAACGATTTCATGTTATTTGGAAAATTATAAATTCAATGGACATTTTTATTGATAAATGATACAAATTAATGATTTGATGAAACAGTTATTCAAGTATCCCTATCGTAGTTAAGGTAGTTTGGTGAAACTGGCTCTAAGAAGTACAATAGCAGTAGGATTTTCCTTTCCCAAAATCCTCTCAACGTCATGGCGGCGCCATCGAGGAAGTCACCAAACAAGCTTGGTCCGATTGATTAGCTACACTGCCAAACTATTTCCGCAGTTTTGTCGTTATTTTGGTTCTTCATGGAACTACCGAGTTGAACTGAGTTGTATTCGAGACGGATTTAGCCGGAGGGCATGACAACCCAGCTGTTTGATCGAACACGACTTTACCTTCACCCGTCATGTCAACCAGTGAACTCCGACAAGTTCAATATCCCACAACATAAATCTCTTCCCTCCGGCTTGACGAGAGCCATGACGAACATTGTGCAATATTTGTTGCCGAACTTCCGTAAGCCTCCAACTTTGACTCGAGATAATTTTGAGCGTATGTCTGAAGGTCTGTTTGACTACAGCATATTCTACAATTATTTATTGATTTTGTAATTTATTGTGAAATTTTGAAGGTATAATTACACCTCTGAATTCAAATAGACTCCTTGGTGTTCCTTGATGTTTCCTTTATTACAAAACTTTTGGACCAATGGCAGCATGCGCAAACGTTGATTTTCTCACTGTATTAAGTTTTTTGGTTAGAGACATAACTCTGGAACCAGGTGACCAATTATGATGAAACTTTCAGCAGGTTTCCACACAAGCTGTCCTACAATTTAAGCCCGTTTGCTGGTACTGTCCGAAGATGATTTGTTACGTCCGTCCGTCCTCCCAGTTCCACAGTTCTTCCAATTCGACATACTCTTTTTGTAGACTAGTGTTATTGTCTCCTCTCCACACCTGTCTAAATCTATAGGTGTGATTTTGACCTGGAAACAACAAAACCAGAATGGGAAGAGCGGGGATTGTGCGGGAAGTGGAGTCATTCTAGTGCGAAGGCGTTCACGGAAGCCTAACGGAGTTCTCACTCCATTGATGATCCTCCCAGACCAGACGTTTTACCGTTCTAATCCGCCGGTCTCAGATTCCCACAGGTTCGCTGGCTCTGTATCTTTGAAACAATGGAGTTTGAGCATTTTGATATGACTGTAAAAGCGACGACATAAACATTACCCTCTAGCCTGGAGGGAATAAACGATCGTTCTTCAAAAACAAACTTTCCTAGATCATTTTGAATTTCAAAGCTTCTTGAACAATTTTGGTTCTATTTCTGCTTCTCTCTCATTGTATTTAATTCATTGTTACGTGTAGAGCTACTCGAATTCATATTCCGAATCAGTAACATTTGCATAATTCTCTTAGGTTGCGAGCTCTTCCATATTCGTTTTAAGACTTCTCTAAAAGACCCTTTTGAATTTTGCGTTATTTTTGTTATCTCGTCGTGCGAATCAGATATCATAACGCGTTTCCTCTTCAATTGTCCCGCAGTTCTCATAAGTGGGGACGTTAGTTATCAAGTTCTTAGCATAAAAAAGAAGTGAATGGACAAGTTCACTACTTACTAAAACGTAGGATAAACTATCATTATTATATCATTATAGCTAAAAACAAGTTACAGAGATATCACTTACATTGTATTATGAAGAAAGGAAAAGGGGCATTTTTCAGGGGTAAATGTCCCGTCTTTCTTATAATGATTTTTTTTCTCGTAAGAATATACTACTTACTGCTGATTATTCTATTGTGAAAATACTGCAGGTTTCTTTTCGGAGAAACAATGAAGATTCATCCCTACCGGCTGGTAGGTACTACGGGTTCCTTCCACACAAAAACAGCGAATTCTAGGCCATATGTTAGCGACGGGTGTTTTTTCCTTTACGTAATGTCCCAGTGAACGAAATGGGGTGGAATAAAGGGTAATTTTTGGGACTCAGAGCGCGCCTCGCGTCACGGGTTGTTTGTCGAGTTTCCACATGAGAAAGGTACACTATCTTATAACGTTTTCTCTCCTTTGTCGTCACATCACTGTTATGCGTTTGTGTTGGTAGTTAGGAGTAACGAAAACACATTTATGCATGGTATACAGTAGCTCTCTTCAACTTAGCTTGCACTTACGTTGAATTTTACTAGTACTTACAAGAATTGTTTACCATTCTTGAGAAGTACGCAGAGATTGAGGGGAGTGTTGCATCTCAATTTTGATACCTGAGGATGTCGATCTGCCCTTCTACCGCCTAAGGTGCTGGACCACCGACTTGAGTTCGTTGTAGGTCTGGTCTGGTCTGAGAAATTCTGTATCTACACACCATCCCCCTACTAAAAACATCAAATAGAACTGAAAAAACACGTGGAAACTGTAATACCTGGCACTGCAGATCAAAATATTGCGATAAAGGGAGGGGACATGTTCACACACAGTCCAACTTTGATAGAGTAAACAGAGAGGAAAGTTGGTCGGGTGGTTTTCCACCTAATAACTACAGTTGGTTCTGAAGATCGGATATCTCCCAAAACTACTTCAACATGTCCATCTGTTTGCCCTCTTCAAGATTTTGGCCTCTCCCAAAGCAAATGTTGATCGGACGACCGCTAGCAAACCTTCGAAAGTCAGGTCAGGTATGACAGGGTCTCCCGAAACCAATCAGCAATACACTTCAGAAATCGATTCCACAACTAATTTGCAAAAATGTTTCCCTCAGCACTTTTTTTACTCCGCTTAAAATGCCTTTTTTCTCTTTTAAATGCTTTGTTTTCGGCCTTGCGGAACTAAAATGGTAGTAACTCCCTCATTTTTCATGCAAATTCAAATCTGATTACACCATCGAAAAGAGCGTTAAATTTTCCATGTCAGCTCTTAACCAGTTCCGAAAAACTGTCTCAAATTTGAAAATTTGTAAATTTTCGTTTTCTGTTTCAAACATTTTGGTGTTTTATCCGTGCTAAAACAAGGTTATTCAGAGGCCCTCTAAAGCTTAATTTTTCAGATTTACTATGAAATTCAAGGAGAAAATGTTGTTTGGTTGCGAAAAACGTGTTATTTCAGAGAACATTGTGTTTTTTCACCTTATTCAAAGTGAAAAAGTTCAATTTAAGCCGAGTAAAAAACAGTTCTAGGAGGGAAAAGTTGTTGAAAATTAGTTGAAGTTTCGATTCCTGAAATATCCCTATAAACCCCTATAAACTATAAACCCCTATAAACCCTATAAACTCGTGTCATAATATTCATATTTTCGTTTTCTGTTTGAAACATTTTGGTGTTTTATCCGTGCTAAAACAAGGTTATTCAGAGGCCCTCTAAAGCTTAATTCTTTAGATCTACTATGAAATTCAAGGAAAAATGTTGTTTGGTTGCGAAAGACGTGTTATTTCAGAGAAAATTGTGTTTTTTCACCTTATTCAAAGTGAAAAAAAGGTTCATTTAAGCCGAGTAAAAAACAGTTAATAAAAGTTAAACACCAAATTGGTTTTGTATACCGTTGTTGTAAAGTGTTTTATGTGTTGGAAGGTTGTAACCACCGAGGCGACAAATATAATAATTTAATTAGGGTGAAGTGGGGTAAGTGCGTAGCAAAAAACGCATAGTGGCACTTCTACGGTCTGTCACATAAGTTAATATTTTTCTCTCAAACAAAAACCATCGGAACCAACTGCTTATCCTGAATTCAATGCGACATAAATTAATTTTCTATCTCCACCTCAAGTGAAAAAAATTGACCTTTCCTAAAAGCCTTTCAAAAACGCACTTTCCCCGGCATTTGGGTTAAATGCGTTTCTACCACGGGGTAAGTGCGTTCAACGTATTTTCTAAGGAAACTTGTTCATTTGAATCTCCAAATGTTCAATTTAACACTAATAATAAAGAAAATCCAACATTTCCTCTGATAAATGTCATAAATAATCATAAAAAGATAAAAAGATAAATATAAATATAGATAAATAAATAAAAGTTTTTCTAATATATGTACGTGGCATTCTGGAAAGAAATACATGTCAAGGTCATTCATCATGCATAATTGAATTCCGAATTTATAATTGAGGTCCGAAAATGCTCCCCATGCTGGAAAACGCACTTCCCCCATGCTGGGAAAACGCACTTCCCCCGATCCCTCCAAACCACGGGGGAAGTGCGTTTTGTGAAATTCAAGAGTACTTTTCCACCTTTATCCAATTATTTTGGCGAAAATACTAACTACATCATGTGAGTGAACTATTACAAAAAACATTCAGAGAAATTCACGGATTTTACCCATTTAATTTCACTTGAAAGTGCATGCCTGTAAACTCGGCTTCACAGTAAAAATGACTAGGCGACAATGGACTAATTTTTGACTTGCGTCTCCGTGCACCGCCCTGAGGGATTCCGAATGCGCTCTTGCGGAGCTGCGAGAAAGTTCACCTCAACTTAAACTCTCCTAACTTTAATGTCTTGACCGGAGCTATGCCAAACACTTAGTGATTATGATGGTGAAGTCGTGGATGATGATGACCGGAGATGATGTTGCGAGAGTTGATCATTTTTGTATTATTATTTACTGATCAATGAGATAGAAAAATAAATCATAGGCATGTGATTTGTGGGAATTACAACGTGTGAGTAAAGGAACGAGGATGAGAAGTAGGGTGTAAGTTAATGTTTAAGGAGTATGAATGGGACAATGGTCAGAACGACAATTTGCATTCTATAACAAACAGATAAAGCATTTTCTTTGTGGTGAAATCGACATTTATTGATTTTGAATTTATTGATTTTTCCCGTGAGACTTCCCGTGTGAAAGACTGGAATATTTCCACGTACAAACATTATTTTATCAATGGTAGAGAAAAAAAGCCCAACTCAAGGTCTCAACTACCTGTCCTAATATTTAATCACGAAGATTCATTCTGGCTCAAATAGATGTCAAAAGAAAGTAGGTGGAAAGTAACGGCAATAAAGGAGCACTGTTTTGAGGCAACATTAATATTAACTTCCTTCTTTTCAAAATGTTTTGAAATTTCTCCAAGTTTGCCTAAATTTCTTTTCTGTAACCCTAACGTCTCTTTATTTCCCTCGTTCTAATATAGGTGTAACAGCCTAGTTATCACTTCATATTACCGATTCAGATCAATAGAGTGTATTCAGAGAGCTCTTCCTAAATGAGCTACTGCTAGAAGGGACTTAATTATTAAAGACAAAAATATCCAATCCACTGTCTTGTATTATAGGATACAAGATAATATAAATACCTACACCAAACCTTATTTGCTCCCGCGCATCAATAATATTATTGCAAAGCGACAGTTAGAAGAATGTAGGAATACGAAAACGAATAATACAAATACACAAGCAATATAAAAAAAAGTGTCTTTATTTTTAGTGATTTGACTAGGTAGACCTCCAAAGTATAATATCACAACATTTAAACTAGTTGATTAAAAATTCAATCAATTCAGTAACTTTCGACTGTAGATTCATGATGTAAGAAGGGTGAAAATTATCGCACAACGATTCACTATAACTGACACTGGGATTCTACGACTGAAGTTGAGATTCTACAACTCATGCCGAGCAATAAGTGACCCTTATTTCACTTGCACAGAACAGCGAGCCAGAAAGAAATCAGAGAACGAGCCGGATGAATAGAGCAATAAGATGACGGAATTATTTGAAACGGGACAGCACAAATCGCAAACGGACGACACAACAAAAATTAATAATCAAACATTTATCACTGTTATCTAAGTCCCGATTCACAAAACTCCCGTCAGGGTGCATTCGGAATCCCTCGAGGCGGTGCACGGAGACGCTAGTTAATTTTTGCGGGTCTTCCAAACACATGATCTAATAAAACTATTTTACAGCTGGTAGCAGGCATCTGAAGAATTAACATATGTACAATAAAAATGATGTAGAGTGGCCTGAACGGAAGTTATTAAAGGAAAACGCACTAACCCCAGAAACGCACTTACCCCACTTCACCCTACTGTCTATACTCATTATCTCCATCAATAAGAGATGAGACTAGTGCGATAATTTCTCTCCAATAAGTGGTATAATAAATATTATCTACCCCACAGACACGGTATATTGTAAAACAGTGCTTTATCGGCGTTCATATATTATCATCTCATCACTTATTATTAGTAAAGGTTAGAGGGTATTCTCATGACATCAGATCGTCCATTTCTACTCTATGGACGGTGATGATAAATGTATTCCTTCTTGGTGTCTTAAGTACCTTCTTGCTGTTAATGTGCTCATTACCCGCTACGCCGCTACTAAATTATTCCTTGTTTTCGCTCACTTGTTGACTCGCGTTTATTTCCTGTCATTTTGTCCTTTGTATTTACATATCCTTTGAGAAACTTTACGTAATTTAGGTCAAACTTTCCGTCGAACCCGAATGTAAGTGGGCTTGATGGTTAGTTAAAGATACGCCATTGGCCTCGAGTACGCGTCAGCACACTCAAAGTACACATAGTTGTTGAAATTGTCAATAATCCTTCATAGTGTTGAAAATATCTCTTGAAACCTTTAGGCCTGATTTTGTGATAGCTAGAGTTACCGGAAACCGTTCCCATTTTACCGTGTTATATGTAGTGTGTTCGTTAGTGCCCAGCTCTCATAAGTCGGATGAAGACGTGAGTAAATATCATTTTTCAAGACAACTCTTCTTAGTCCACTTTTTCTGTAGTTCATCAATGACATCGACTCGCAGTATGTCGGTAGGTATTACATACTTAAGTTGTGGGATGAGGTCCGCGATTACATATCGATACCTTAAAGCACAAAGGTGCTATGTCCAAAAATGGAGTTTTGAAAAAAACGCAAAAGAAATTGTCACCAATGCACAATTCCACAATTTCCTCAATAAAATTTTCAAGCTATTATCGTAAAGAAAACTCAATAATAGTTTTGTTGAATTTGAGTTTTTCTGAAATTAAAAAGAAATACAAAATGCCTTTGTTCTTTAAGGTATCGATATTATTCAGGGGTGTATGAGCAGCATCAGTATGGTATTTTGGCAATTAGGCACCTAGAATTATGTGTAACTTACCTATATTGAAACTTTTGTCCCCAGTTCGTTGTTCTGGTCGGATTTCATTCGAGAGCATTGTGGTTGTTATCCCTAAATCCCCCCGGCATAATATCCGAGTCTCGTAGCCTGGTTCGCAAAAACAAAAACTTCCCCCTCCCTCTCGTCCTTTTAAAAGTTGACATTGAGAATTGATCGTCGTTTCCCCCTGTCGTTTCACGCTCCCGTACCCTCCCAGGTATTGTGTACGGATCCCTTGTGGAAAATTCATCTTCTCCCCTTTCTCTCATTGGGTTTCAGGAAGGGTTTTCGTATGATAAAAGGTAATGATAGCAGGTAGGTACAAAGTATTCAAACGACGTAATGTTGGATGACTGTTTAATAATGACTCGACAGTTTTTATATCGTTTCCTCAACTGTAAAAATGAACTTATTGTACACATAAATATCCCCCAGAAATGAAGCCTCAATCCCGTACTTTAGGTGGAAATACCTATTGCAAGGTGAAATAGCGTTTTTGACATTTTCATGTCTTTGCTTTGGCACACAAACTGAAAAATCGTCACGAAAACTAAGCAAATCTTGCTCACGCGACCAATAAACAAATAAAATAGACTCACTGTGTTGCGTGGAGAACAATCAACTGTTTTCTTATTTTGATGCTTGGGTACATGAACTAAAAACCTTACTTCACTACCTAGTTGTGTAGTGGTTGACATGAAAATGTCCCAATGTGTTGCAGACTCGTATGCAAGCATTTAAAATTGAGTTTCTTCAAATGACTACTTTCGAATCGAGTGTGAAGCGTTTAGTTCTTTTTTGGTTTATTATTTTCAATAATGAACCTTTGGAATCGACCAAGAAAAAAAAATTTTAACACCCCCTCAAAATTTGATGGTTTACGTAGAATCCAAAAATCGAATAAAAATTTGGCCGTCCGTCCGCCGTACGCCGTACGCGGCACTTTGGCCACTTAGCATTGACCGATTTTGATGAAATTTGGTATGTAGGCTCCATTTGGGGTCTAGTTGTGCCCCGAAGCTTTTGGTTGATGTAGGTCACTTCTAAGGGTTCCAAAATCAATTTTGAAATTTTGAAAACGCCCCAACTCAAAAAATTTTGATATAAAGGTATTGTTTTTCCTTCAACTTGAGATAGTATAGAATTTTTTGAGACCACGCGGAGCTCTGTAGGACAAACCGTTCGCTCCCTACGAAAATTTAAGGGTTTATATTGAAATATATATATACATATATATAAATCAAAACATGAGTATGAATCGCAAAAGAGGCCTAATCTCCGTTCAAATCAGAGCTGACCGAAATGCGATCGAAATTGGTGATTTTGATTTTTTTTTTGATTTTTTCTTTTTTTTTCTTCATATTGGATGGTTGGTGATTTTGTAGACGAGTGATCTATATAGAAAAATAATAAACCATTGTGTAATAATTTGCAGCGTTTTAAATTATGGTAGCTCTACCATAATCATCCATAAGCATCATACTATGATATGATTCATATGATCATATGATGCTTATTAAGCATCATTGTCATTCATAAGCATCCTGTGTAACCCGCAATTTATAGCTGTTTGCCAAAATGGTGATAAATGCTGAACGGTCCTCTAAAAAATTTGTTGTTCCAGTTCCATGCCTTAGAAAGTCAATTAGACGCCCCGATATGATTTTTGGTTTATTATTAACACAGAATGTGTTTTTGCGATGACCTACCGAAAAAAAATCGTCACGAAAAAGCGACAGAAAAAACATCTGGTGATATGTTTATTGGTTGTCATGTTAATGTCAACTCCACATTTATTATTGTTGTTTTTTATTTAACGGATGACTAGTATCGCAAGAACACATTCTGTGTTCCTATGATTTCATACAGAGTATGGAAAAAGAAATAAACCGGGGGGTGCAGGGGGGCGGAGCCCCCCGCCGAGGCGCAAAGCGCCGAGTTTTCAATAATGAACCTTTGGAATCGACCAAGAAAAAAAAATTTTAACACCCCCTCAAAATTTGATGGTTTACGTTTCAAGGTACGTAGAATCCAAAAATCGAATAAAAATTTGGCCGTCCGTCCGCCGTACGCCGTACGCGGCACTTTTGCCACTTAGCATTGACCGATTTTGATGAAATTTGGTATGTAGGCTCCATTTGGGGTCTAGTTGTGCCCCGAAGCTTTTGGTTGTTGTAGGCCACTCCTAAGGGTTCCAAAATCAATTTTGAAATTTTGAAAACGCCCTAACTCAAAAAATTGCGATATAAAGGTATTGTTTTTCCTTCAAATTAAGATTCTATAGAATTTTTAGAATTTTTTGAGACCACGCGGAGCTCTGTAGGACAAACCGTTCGCTCCCTACAAAAATTTAAGGTGTATATATATATATAAAAAAATCCAAATACGAGTGTGAATCGCAAAAGAGGCCTAATCTCCGTTCAAATTAGAGCTGACCAAAATGCGATCAATAGTTGATGATTTTGATTTTTTTTTTGATTTTTTTTTTTTTTTTGATTTTTCTCTTCATATTGGATGGTTGGTGATTTTGTAGACGAGTGATCTATATAAAAATAATAAACCGTTGTGTAATAATTTGCAGCGTTTTCTGTTTGGATGCGAACATTTCCGGAAAGTCAATGGTTGACCATTCACTTTTTTCCCGTCATGGTTGCCACATTATTTTTCTATATTGAAAGAAATGGATTATAAATAAGACTTTTCACATCTTCGGAGACACAATTGTAGCGAAAAATCAAAGTTCCTATTTTTGAGGCAGTTCATTGAGCCTATAGTCGTCAACTTTCAGGAAATACATTGAGAAATTGAATTGATATAAATGATTGTATCTTCCATCAGATGGACGACTAATAAGTAACCATGTGTGAAAATCACACTCGCCTCTCGCTGCAAACAGGTCAGCAAACCCGACAACAATCCTCTTATTGTTTGGCCTCCTACGCAACAGGAAGTTCGTGGATGATTGCCAGAAAAATCGTCCCTGGAAACTCACAATTTCACGGATCTTAATGGCAGAGGAAAGATAATGCTGGAAGATAGCAAGAATCGAGTTTCTGATGGTGGTATTGTTGGCGCTTCGATATCAGAGGGGTGTTGCCTTCTGCCTTGCGGAAGCGAAAATCTCTCCTGTTTGACCCCTTCAAGTATCCAGTTTCTGCAGTGATATTCATCTACATTAAGCATGAGGGTGGGGAGGGGGGAGTCCACGGGTTCATTTTTATTGGATTATTGTTTCGGTGGAGTTGATTTTGGTTCCTTTGGACATCGGGTAGTTTGCACGGTTATGTATGTTTCATTTTGCGAGCAAAAAGGAGTATTCGACTGAGTTCTGTTTGTGAGAAAATTTCATCGCTCAGATTAGTGGCTTCCAATGCCCATGAGGGAATGTTGTTCTCCACAAACTCTTGTATTCACACTACCCAATTATCTTGTGTTGTAACTATCCTATACTTACGACTTTCATTGATCATGGAGAGAAAAACTATTCTAGACTCCTCTGCTAATAAAATTCCCTTTATTGAAGACCGGTTTCGGATCATAACCCCATCATCAGTCCAGAGACTATAATGTTCAAGCAGAACCGCCATGTTCAAAAGCTGAACAGCTAGCTAACAGCTTGAAACTATAATTGTTCTGCTTGAACATTATTGTGCGGGAATGCGAGTTCGAATCTGGTCGCTAGCAGAAAGTTTTCTGTCTATTAGACGATCAGCAATCTCTCGTTCCAACCCAGGGCGGTGATGTTTGGGAAGCCATGAGCGAAATCATCAGAACAAATTCTGATCTCCCCTTAGGGAGACAGCTGATGACGTCCGCGACGCCAAGAATGGCAGTCGGACGAAAATTCAACCTGAAATGGTTGCTTACTTTACTTACTTACTATCCTATACTTATGGCTTTCATTGATCATGGAGAGAAAAATTTTTCTAGACTCCTCTGGTAATAAAATTCTCTTTATTGAAGACCGGTTTTGGATCATAACCCCATCATCAGTCCAGAGACTATAATGTTCAAGCAGAACCGCCATGTTCAAAAGCTGAAAAGCTAACTTACAGCTTGAAACTATAATTGTTCCGCTTGAACATTATTGTCTCTGGACTGATGATGGGGTTATGACCCGAAACCGGTCTCCAATAAAGAGAATTTTATTAGCAGAGGAGTCTCGAAACATTTCTCTCTCCATGATGTACATCACCTCTGCACCATCGGTAAAAATCACAAGTCAGTGACTTTCATTGAGATCGGATCATTGGTAGCCTCTACTCAAATGCAAACATAAAATCCTCACAACACGCCTGACTTTCTCCAGTTTTATTAGATTTTGATGAATTTTTTACTGATTTTGATGGACCCACTTGGAAAACAACCAACACGGGCTCATACGCTTGGGAGTCATTCAAGTTCGGTGGGAGAGGTTGTATTGTGAAGTGTTACTAATAATCCCCAGAGTTACTTATCCCCCTGAGTTGAAATAGGAACGTGAAGCTTCTACTGTTGAAGTTTTTTAATTTGATCTCAATTCCTTTGGAATTACGCAAGGGTTTCTTGAAATAAGCCTTTTGAAAAACGGAGAACTTTCTTCCTCAAAGAATACCTCTTCAATCAAACTCCTACGCAGCGAAACTGATGAGAATGAATGGAAGGCATTCTGCCGACATCTGCTCCTGCGGAGGTAACTTCTTTGTCGTAGAACGGGCACACCTGTCGCCACAGACAACAAAACATCATACAGCCCTGCTATTCTATGTCCAGTTGAAGAAAATCCTTCCCTTTCATCAAGAGAAACTATAGCTCCTACTACCTAACAAGAAATTCTTCTCTTGAGCTTTCTTCTATTTTGCTCCAACTCCTGGGGGACTGGTTGTTGTTGTGTAAAATCTTTTGTCAGAGTTGTGAGTATCCTTTGTTGAGTTGTGCGATGCCTGTTGAAATCCAATTTTACATGCGTTTCTAATCTGATTTTCAGGATTAAATTTAAAATAAGGTCAGATGGAGTAAATGTGAGCAGGGGGCAAATGCGAACAAGTGGCACTCCCAACTGCTCATGTGAACTGGATTATTTACCCCTCAGTTTACCCCTCAGTTTACCCCTTTGGGGTAAATGTGAACAAATGATATTTTAAATCCATATCAATAATTTTTTGGTCAATAAAGATGACATAATAATTCCATTAATATGCGGACTAGAGAAGATTTTACGTGCGCAGAATAACATTGTTTTGTCTTTGACGATAGTGCCTCAGGTGCCTCTTGAAATGCATCGTTTGTGACGAAAACAAGGGAATGCATTTTATTACTTGGATTAACGACTTGAAAAAATGACTGTTTACATTTACCCCAAATTCTGTGGGTAGATTATGATGGTTTATTATAGATGTGTCCGTAAACAAGCTCTTCCAAACACTTCCAAATTCATTTCAAAAGTGCTTGTATTTTTGTTTTATAGAGCTTTCTTGTTCGCAAGAAGCTGCAACTTAGCCCTTTTACCCCCAAGAGTATAGGAGAAGTACTAGTATTGGAAACTACTAAATATTGTTTAAAATCACCCTACAGGACCATAGGTATGCTAAAACTGTAAAACTATGGATGACACGATAATAATATTTTTTTCTACAACCAGCTTGATATCTTTGTTTAATTCAATTGTGTTACAATAATGATCATTTGGAAATTACGAATGCCTTTCCGACACCGTTACTCCATGAAATATCGTTGACTTCCTCTGGTCTTGAACTGGTACTTTCCAGTGAATCTAAATTAGTATTGTTCCATTATTGCACAATACTTGAAAAAAAAAGGAATAAGGAAACGTCTTTCGACCCGAATCAAGTCGACTGTATCCGCAGAAACACCGTCAATTGGGTTTGAATCGAAACGATGAAATAGAAGGGAAATGATTCTCACCGCGAGATTGAACCGCTCCACTGATGGGCAACTTACAACAAGATCTGGTTGATTCTCACTTTTTTCATTTGCCCACATTCCTTATAACGTAGAGTTTTATAATGTTCCTTTTTTTAGCGTTTTGATTCTTTCCTGCAGTTCTTTGTTTCCTAGTTTCTTACTAATATAATAATTATTGATAATTGATTGAGGGAGTTTATTAACAGTAGCGAAAAGATTTATGACTATTGAACTAAACACTCCTGATAGGTATTATTACAAAATAGGATTGCCAGTTTTGCTTCCGAGTCTACCGAGGACCCAAGATAGCGGAAGTATTGTTTTCACTTTTTATGGTTAAAAAAAATGTCCTCCAAAATCAACATTTCCATTGACATTTTACGTTTCAGACCTTTCTGAACACTTATGGTTTCCTGTCTGTGTGTCTGTGATGAAAACCGTGTAATTAATCAGCATTGATTTTTGTTATGTACGAGCAATCTGTTTTGGTTTTATGCTTTTTGCCAATTTTTCAACTATTTGTAATGATGTATACGGTGGTTACGGTAACGAGGAAGCTATGTGCCACACCCATTTGACAATTTTTTTATAATTATAGTAGATTAATCTTTCGCGTTGATACATTTTCAACACTTGTCACTAATATCACTTAGTACCAACTTTTCTCCTCAATTTCTCCACATCTGACCAGGGAGTCGAAGTAAAAAACACATTGTTTAGTAATGCATGCATTCCAGGGGACGTCCCGTTAGATAAGCATTAGGTCCATTAATACCAGTTGGTTATCGAAAAAACTGTTCACTCGATGTAATTTATTAAGCATTTTAGGCAAGAAATAGTGATCCCCTCCCCCCTCTTCGCCATTATCCACCATAACATTTCTAGCGGCGTGAGAGCCTCAAATTTGAAGAGCATTTTAAAAACCATGATCTACGATACCCAACAAGCAATTTCGAGTTCACCCCCCCCCCCCTCCTTCCACCAATGGTGCCAGTCTGGCACCAAAGTGGCAATACTTCGTAACGTTGAACTTCCTTCCATTTGTTTTGGTAGGCAGTCAGTCGAAGTGCATTTCCGTATTCAAGGTAAAACACACAAACAAATTCAAAAACCCATGAAATATGTGAGTTATGGTGTTCTGGCACCACTATTAGTTCCATGGTGAGACAGAGAATAATTAATTGAGGATTTTTCCTCAATTTCAGAACTTGGATACAATTAGTAAGCTATAAATGAACCGAAATATAGAAAAATCGGATATTTTGTCAATATTATCCCCCACTCACCCCCTCCCCTTGCGAATTTTGATACTCTGGTGAAATAGTGTGCAATTTGGAAGATTTATGAGTCGAACAAAAAAAAAAGAAACACTCAAAACGGTTAGAAATTGAGGCCTTGGCTGAGTTCACAGGATTATGCCCGCAAACTCACGTTTTTTGAGCATTAACCCCCCTTTCCCCCCTTAAAATTCAAAATTCGAAATTCCGGCGACGTAGTGCACAACTAGATAGTTTTTCGCGTCGAACAAAAAAAGAACCACGAAAATCGGTTGAGAACTAAGGCCAGGGCAGAATACACAAGATAATGCCCGAAAACGCACGTTTTTTGAGCATTAACCCCCCCTTTGCCCCCCTTAAAAAGCAAAATTCGAAATTCCGGCGACGTAGTGCACAACTAGATAGTTTTCCGCGTCGAACAAATAAAGAACCACGAAAATCTGTTGAGAACTAAGGCCTGGGTAGACGACACAAGATTTTGTCACACACATACACACACACAGACATTCACCTATGGTTTTTTTCACGGATTTGGATTCATAATGGTCTAAAACGGATTAGTGTGTGGTTATTTTTTTTCTGTTGAGTGTTGTCCTCCTTCACCCCAGATCGATCTCATAAGGACGCCCAAGTCTTACTGTGGGACGTCCTAAAAAGGGCGAAATAATGCCCATTTACAATTCAGTTGTTTTTTTGGTGTTGTTCAACTCCCAGGTCTCGTAAGTTGATCTATGGTTATGCTTCATTGTCAAGCAAACTTTGTAACGACGTAGTTTTATTCGATTCTATACATAATCAGTTAATTAAAATCCTATAAATACTCCGAGCTAAGTTGTTTTGAAGAATGTACTCCTCTACATCGTTATCGGTACCGCGGGCTTTATCTCTTTGCTGTTGAAGATTCTGTGATGAGCTGGTTTTCTGGAATGGTTAGACCCTGGACGTCAGTTAGGATGGTCTCAACAGCCTCAGGAAAGCCAACTCCAACCTGCAAAGCATCAGTAATGGTATTGGATCCCTCTATCTGCCACCTGGGGACGTGTCCGATCCAGGTACTCTATATTCTCCAGGATAACTCTACAGGATTGCCAAGAGGTGTAAATGGGGCTGTAGGGTAACAGTCCTTGTAATCACTGAACCATACGAAGTCCTTCCCTGTTCACCAGTTCTCTACCTGAAGCGATGTAACGATACCTACAAAACGATCGCTACGTCGTTATCACTTCTGTCGTAATCCCAGGTCCCATATTCCTATTGTAGGCTGGGTGATCTCCCGCAGCCCGCGAGCTCCCATTGTTACGTCTTCGCTCCTCATTTTTCCGCGCTTGCTGCCCGTAATCGGCTTCTCTTCCTACATTCGATCCTTATTTGCATATCTCCGGTATATTTCCTACGAGGTCCATTGAGCTCACCTTTATGAGAACTGTAACAGCCTTCTATTTGTTCTCTTTTGCAGAACGTTATCGATGCAACAAAAATGTGTTGAATGGGTAATCGCGAGCACATGAATGCTTTCTAAAGTCTCATGAAGACATGAACATTTTTAAAATGGGCGAACTGATACAAATGGGAGTTACTCGGATTGGCATTTTCGGTGTGGTTTTGTTATGACATTTACTTGCACTATTCATAGCAGAAGTTCCTTAATCGTCAATGTGATCGGTATAGGATTTCAATAAAATAACCTGATTTCTTCTCGATGCTTTCGGCCAATTTCCCCCCTTTTCGTGTGCAAGAGTGATTGTAACTTAATGCCATCATAGACACGCTACAATAGCTCTCCTTTTTAGCTGGGAAAAGGTTGAAAATTAATCCAAACCATATTGTTGAGCAATGCATGCATTCCAGAAGACGTCCCATTCCCATTTTATCGCTTGCCAGTTGGTTAGCGATAAAACTATTTCATTCGATGTAATTTATGTAGTATTTTAGTCAAGAAATAGTGGTCTCCCCCCCTCTCCCTTACCCTCATAACATTTCTAGCGGCATGAGAGCCTCGAATTTGAAGAGCATTTTAAAATCCATGATCTACGATACCCAACATGCGAATTCGAGTTTACCCCCCCCCCCCCCCCGGGCAAAGTTTACCAGAGTATGCCCGAAAACGCACGTTTTGACATTTTAATGTCTTTGCCCATAGCACAAAAAACTGTCACGAAATTGCGTAACGAAATTGTGTTACAGTGCCTTTATAATGATTTCCGCTTACAACGACCCCGTTGTTAGGTTTGTTCCTTTTCTACACTTTTTAACCCACAAAAATCGTTCACCACTCGTTGGAAAGCTCTCGATTTAACGAACATTTTCATGTTCTCCATAACATATTGACTATACGAATAGCGGAGCTATGGGCATAACTGTTCTCATATTTTGTTTACAAACTAATGATCGTGAGTGTAGAAGATAATTAATCCGGAATCGTTTATTTTATTGAAATTAGGTATCTACCTCTTAATATTAATAATTGTGTCAATTTGTAACATAATATATCTATGTTATTATGTTAATGATTCGTTTCACATTCTGACAACAACGGAGGGTGGGTTATAAAATCCTATAGTGAGGTAAAAGCAATAGGTAAAGACATGAAAATGTCCCAATGCGTTGCAGACTCGTATGCAAGCGTTTTTTTTTATACGTTTTGTGGAAAATAGGGGGTTTTTTGTGTGCCCTTCTCCCCTTAAAAGGCAAAATTCGAAATTCCGGCGACGTAGTGCACAACTAGATAGTTTTCCGCATCAGGGGCGTCGGGTGAAAATATTCGTCAGGCAAACAGCTAGGCTGCAAATTATTACACAAAGGTTCATTTTTTAAAATTTTTATAAATACAAAAAAAATGAACCTTTGTGTAATATATCACAATTTGTGTGATATATATATCATGCGCCAGCAAAGAACTCAGCTTAGCCATTGTCACCACCTACCAACCAAGTTTTATCTTCACAATCAAGTTTATTTGGAAGATCTACTCGCTTCACACTGCATTCGAAGAACTAAAGAATTCCTTGGTTTAGAATTTTTATTACTGGTTGCAAAAGGAAGCAAAACCGAGTACAACCCAAAGAAACGATCGGTGATCTTATTTTGGTTAGCTAAAATTTGAAAGATAATCAGGCCTCTTTTGCGATTCATAATCGTTTTTCTGATTTATCGTAAGTTCAACCCTGAAGTTCTCGTAGGGAACGAACAGTTTGTCCTCAAAAGCTATGAGTGGTCTCGTTCGATTCTAAAAATTCAATGGTAGGTACCTATCTTTAATTTGTGAAAAAACAATACCTTCATATCGAGAGTTTTCGAGATAGGGCGCCTTTGGAAGTTACATCCATTCCATTTCACCGCTTAGAACTGACATCAACCAAAAGCTTCTGGGCACAACTAGACCCCAAATGGAATCCCATTTACCAAATTTCATCAAAATCAGTCCATAATAATTAAGAAAAGTTCCGCGGACGGACGGATTTTTTTTATATTCGATTTTCAAAATCTACACGTACCTACCTCAAACGTAAACCATCGGATTTTGAGGGTGCTCAAACTTTTTTTCTTGAAAATAATTAACCAAAAAAGAGACTCTGAATTTAGACCTAATAAGACGTGAAACCTTCATTCTACAATGTTATGCAATTATTTCCAAGTGTCCAGCAACTAGAAAAACGATTAGGTACAGAGAAATACAATAAAATCGGGAACGAGACACCAGCCTACGTCAAACAGCTGCTATTTGAGGCGACGAAAGAACGAACTGCTTTCCTTCCTTGAGATAATGTGGTTGCTATGCGTGGGATAATTAGTATCCATGGCTCATCTTCCAAGTCTTCTGCATTCAAGGTCACGAAACAGTTTTCCGACTGTTTGCAACAGCTGATAGCGTGTTAGTGGGGGTATAGCAATACTTGACCCCGCGCTGACCCCCCGCCGCCCCGCCGATCGTCGCCTCTCACTCTAAACAGTCCCGAAAAATTCATTTTTTCGAACTGCTTGCCTTGCATCGCAGAGTACCAGAGACAAGCCTTGCATCGCCCGCGCTAGTTCGCGTATCATCCTCAACCGTCGTCGTAGTTACCGACATTTTCAACACTCAGGTGTGTTGCGGGCTAGTATCCAAGACAAAATACGTACTTTCTTATTCCATTCTCCTATTTAATCTAACTTCCTTGATAATAACGAAATAGTCCCTAAATATTATAAAAGTTTTCCAAAATCGGCAAAATATTACTTGCAAAAATGGAAATATAGGAGAATCTCAACAAAAATTAATTTTTTTATTTGCATATTTGTAGTAAGGCAAACAGTGTTTGTTATGTTTGCCTGGAGGAGGCGCCACTGTTCCGCATCCAACAGAAAAAGAACCACGAAAATCGGTTGAAAAATAAGGCCTGGGCAGAGTACACAAGATTTTGTCACACACACACACATACACAGCCATACACCTATGGTTTTTTCGCGGATTTGGATTCAGAATGGTCTAGAATGGATTAGTGAGTGGTTATTTTTTTCTTTCTGTTGAGTGTTGTCCAACTTTACCCCAGATCAGTCGCATAAGGACGCCCAAGTCTTACTGTGGAACGTCCTAACAAGGGGTAGCTTTTATCGTACCAGGGTTGAGAGTGAGGGGTGCTATTATGAATTGTTCTTCTCGCATCTTAAATAAATAAATAAGCGGAATCTTGAGGCAGATCGGAACGTTTTCCAAAAAGAAACATAGTTACAGCTGTTTCATTGCGAAATATGCATATCGTCGCTAATGGCAAAAATGAGGTTCCTCCTTGAATATAAAATAATTCCTGAAAAATACGTTAATAAGGTCCAAATTGCTATATTTTAAATACATAAGGCACTTATACATAAGGCTTAAATGCATAAGGTGCTTAGGCACTTGATTCTAACCTTTACTTTCCTCGACTAGTTGGTAGTATTAAATAAGATGTTTCTTTCATCTGTGTATGTATGAACAGCGCTTTTTATGATTTACTCTTATCCTCAGTATTTGTTTGTTACTAATAACGACCTAACTGTCGGCATCAATTTACCTTTGTGACTATTTTTAATTTTCAATCAATTTCTTGAAATTTTAATGAAAATAATAGACAACGATTTTATTTATTCTGTTTCATTCAACGATCTTGGTCTACCCTTAGAACACAAATTGAATGATGTAGACTTACGCTACTTATTACTACCATTGACATTACACTCACAGGGTAGAGTGAATAAGGACTCGAGCGTGCTGGCAAGTCAAATTTCACTGGTTTGTTTCGTTTGGAAAAACATCATTGACTGTTTCTGATGACTCAGACGCAGCTGCGAACCATAATGGGAAGAAAATCAAACTACTAGGAAACAATGTTGACTCTCTCCTACAATCTCATCTTTCCGAAGCGAAAACGGGCCAATAGGCAGAACGTGGGGCCCCGATAAGGCGGTCAATAGGTCGTCCGACTACCAGGCGCTGGCGGCGCTCGACGCCCGAAAATAACACCTTGGGATGTCCACCTTCGTCGCGGAAGGTAAAATGAAACTGAATGAAAGAACCTGACTGAAAAAGAAGGTGACTGACTCTTAGAACACAACAGAACGGGGCCGACCCATTGTTTTCACTGGCTCTTGTGTTTTTGTATACACGCCTGGTCTCGCGATTGTAATTATCAAGGTCACATCGAAACGTCTCGTCTCGTCAGTTCTTCCCGCAAACTGTGTCACAAAGACAGACAACAACAAATCATTATTATTTGAAAAAAAAAGTATGCATGGACCAGACATTTCCTATTAAATGAATAGTTTAGAATGTTTAGTAGTTTTAGTAATATAGGTCAGTTATACATTTCAGTTTATTATTATCTTACTTGTATAACAGGTGTGCCCAAAATATCGGGGGGAAACCTCTCTTTATATCATTCTCAATTATTCATAAATTATTATCAACATCGATGATTCAAGCCAATTTTTCCCCAAAACCTTAAATCCAAATTCCGAGATTGCATGATGGAAATGAGATATAGTATAAACTCGATGGTTCGAGGCTTCATTTACTTATTCTGAGTACATCCCCGATTTACAACCGAAAAAAAAGCTTCTGTGGAGGCTGAAAAAAATCTAGGAAAACTTTGATGTAACAAGAGCGCCATTGCTTCTCTGATAATCTATCAAAAAGCCGCTTTCTTTAGCCTTTCAGTTTTAGCCCTCTATAAATTAAATAGATGAGCCACATTTTTGCTTTTGAGATTTTTCTCAACGAATATTATTTGAACGAAAACCTTTCTTCCGTCCCCGTTGAATATTGCTAGCGCCGCCCCTGCGGAATTATATTTTCGATCAATTAACGCTTTCCTAGTATTATTCCTGGTATCTAATAATTCAGCACGGAGTATCAAATTTCCTAATAGAAAACAACAAACGATGCCATTTTTTCGTTGCGTTCTTCTGTTCTGGGTTGAGGAACTGTTGAGGTCTGGGGCGGAAATGCGTGATGAGGTGTTGGATAGTTGCCGACGGATGTTTGCTACACGCACTTCCCAAAGTCGTGGCTGGCGGTAATTGTAACTCGCACGCCTGGCCTGTCTCTCAAAGTGCTTTTGTTGACACACCTAGTTACTAGGTCGGGTGATGACATTTAATGCTGTCGGTAGATTGCCAAAACCAAATAACATCGTGTATTTAATTTCATCCTCGTTTGTATTTTGGAAAATGGAACGACTTGTGATTTGCCTTGATGTTATGCTTTGATAGTCCTTAATAAGTACCTATTCAAATTTTTCAATTACATCACAGTCATCTTTCCACTACAGTAATTTGATAGGCCTGAACTCCGGCCGGCATGTCATGGAGAAAATAAGCTCAGTACCGAGAAATTGTCACGTTTTTCACCTCTAGATCCGTCTATAATTGCATTTGGATAATATCAAATTGGTAAACTTTCAAGTTCTGTATCGAATGAGACTGAACTAACAACCACTTCTGACCTTCGTATGCGCAAACATAAATTGTTAAGTCTGTTATTATGTGGTACCTCATGCCACCACTAACCAGACCTTAGTAGATCTTAGTTCGGACTGTTTTGTAATGTATACACTTTGTAATGGATTCCCTTGGGCATCTTCAAAACTTCGAGGCCTCTCCGAAAGATCAATGATTGATTTGTGTCCTGGTGAAGAGTTCATGCCCCATGAATCACTCATTTTCCTTCTCATATAACTAAGTTTAAGTTCTTGCAAAATCATCGCATGGGTGTGCGAATGTTCGTCTGGATGTTTCATGTAATCTCGGTATTCTCTCTCTTCGCCCTTGAGAATCCCGGTAAATTACTCCAAGTCATAAAACGCGTTTATTACTGGTAAAACTGTACAACCAACTCAACTCCCCCACTTTTGTCATATTTCCCTGTCTCGCATCTCGCAATTCCATGTCGTCTCACCCCCTTCAATTTGACTGTAGGCCCTCAGGGTACAGAAGATGCTGAGGCTTTGCGTCACTGGAGAAAATCCCCCTCATCATTCGGACGAGTGGGATTCGCTGGATCGCTGTAAACTTCTCCCCCGCTCAATTACTCTACCCAGGAACACTTCATTGCCTTCAAAGTCCGCCCGCCAGGCCATTCCAAGAGGGTCTGTGGAATTGCGTCTTCAGATACTATCCCAGAGCCTCCCTCGATTCCTTTCCCTCTCCCATTTTAAGCCCTTTTACTAGATTGCTGGCGCCTCCATGACCGGAACCTTAATTCAACATCCTTGATAACAGTGAAACTCAAGTTCTGTTAGGCGGAATCCTGGGTGAAACGCTCCCAAATTTTAAATGGAAAACGTCCCAACCTGAGTCGGAAACATGGCGGTTGCGTAGTACCGAACAAAGTGGACAAAGGACCATCTATTTCAGAATTTTGCTCTCCCACTAAGGACAGAATTGAAACAATTGCACTAAAATTTATTTTATACTTAATTTTTGCTTCAAAGTTTGGTCAATTTTTTTCTTTCGAGTATTACATTTGAGCCAGCCTTTTCATTTGTATTTCATACGGTACTTTTGCTACTAGGAAGAGAAATTCGTTAGAAACTTACATTCTCTGGGCTGACTCTGGGCAGTTTTGATGTGTGGGTCACCACACATCAAAACTGCACCTCAACTAGTTTTGATTGACTTAATCTCAGAAGGCTCTAAAATAAATAAAAAAATCCTGAGGAACTTTAGCTTTTGAAAAACACAAAGTTTGTCGACCTTCACGATTACAAAGCTTTTGCAACTCCCTTTGTGAGGGTTTTCGGTTTTTTTTTTTTTTTTTTTTTTTAGCTACAATAATCTGTAATTTTGTTTGAAAAGCAACAATCTCAGTGTGAGTTGAGGTGGTATGGAGGCTGTTTCAACGTGTCGTTTGAATAACTTTCCTTATGCACTTATTGTTGATCATCCTTTTCGTTTAATTAAAATTAATGATTGCAAACTGAGACCCATTAATGAAGCTAGTCGCTCCCCTCCAGTACTTCATCGACATCCCCTGGCACCGAGGAGTTTTCAAATATTTCCGTCTTTTCCCCCAACCGCAAGTAAGGTTTCCCGGCGCCTGGATGCTTCCATCCCGACAAGCTTCATCCATTAGGTAGATTAACTGCGCCAATTAAGGAACAATCCCCCTTTAGGGTGGATGCAGCAGAAGCTGGGGGATTACTTGGGTGCATTCACTAATTGTTATAAACTCGAGTATTTTGTTGACTTCTATTATTGTAAACGTAATGAACCACCAGTTACACTGCAAAAAAGTTGTGATTCTCATCAACTTGGTAGAAGTTTTTAGTTCTCTATGTCCATCGACCAATAGACTAGTATAGTGTAGAATACTAGTATAGTTCACGCTCAGTTTAGAAAAGTTGAAGAATTCGCTGTAAGGACCGGGTCCGGGATATTCCAGAAAGTTGTTTGGCAGTCAAGCTTGTTCCAACGAGGCAACTTATGTAACAGTCTCGTCAAAGCTGGACAGGGTGTCTGAATCAAGTTGAGGTAGCTGTTTCTCTGGTATTCTCAAATTATTCATTCAGAACGTTATAGAATCACATTTGTTCGTTATTTCCATCTGGTTTGGTATTTGTCTAAAATTCTTGCTGATTCATCCCAATACACGCGAAGAGGATTTTGTGGACCGCAATTTTATAGGAAGTTTCATTCTAAGTACTTCAAAAGTCGTGGATCTCTTCAGGGGTACATTTATGCAATAAAAGAAGAAGTCTCAGAAGAAATTCTGTGAATTTCAATGATTCTCTTAGAGAGGTTTTGGAGTTATATCTGAAATTTGGGCGTTTAGGCAAGTAGTGTGCCATCTTTTTCGTATGAATCTGATTAGCCAGGTAGGCCTAAACTGTGACATGGAAGTTAAAATTTGTCTTCATTTGTGCTACTAGAAGCCGACAACGTAATGAGACTTGGGAGATTTTACTTTTGTGCATGCTCTGAGACAACTATCGCTTCGGTAGCGGCGAAATTCATCAGAAGCCCAACTAGCTCAAAATTTCCAAATCATTGACGTTTCTACGTTTGAATTGATACAATACGAAATCGAAACCCTTTGACACGGTCAGTCACGGCTTCAAGTTGTGTCGAACACGAAATATCTATTAGGAAATACGGCCGAGTTTTAGTGTGGCAACACCGGAGGAAGCCGTGAGATGAAAATCGAAGTAAAATCACCGTGGAAGGTAAGTGATTGTGGGGGTGGCTCGGAGGGAAAATTTAACGAACCGTATAAGGCCCCCGGTAACGGTGACACGGTCCACGGCGGACAAGTTTTCGGATGGTCGCTAGCCGTGCGATTCGCTTATCTCAGCAGCCACTTCGGGTTGTCGATAGAAATCGCAACGGGATGTATAGTAATGTCAAGGTGAATCGGAAAGAGCCATAAACTGGAAGGTAGTAAAATACCGCGCCCCTATCGTAAATAAACGAAATTAATATGCATCCTGTTGTTCTACAAGGAGGAAGTAGTCATTAATTCCGAGTCAAGCTAGGATCAGTGAAAGCATTGTTTTCTCATTTAGGCCTATTCTTAGGCAAATGCTAATTCTTCCTTTTTCCAAGTTGGTAAGGTTAGGTACCTTTGTTAACCAGTTATTAAGAGAAAATACTATATCCCCTCCCGATCATCAATAAACACAAGGGTGGAGATGATTAAATATTTTTGGGAATCTTGGAGACCCGTTGGTCACCAAGGTACAATTATCATATTCTATGATGAATAAAATGTTCGGTTTGAGTTTGGACTGCAATGTTTGTGATCCTCTTGACTTCGAGTGGATAACAATATCAAATTTGTATTTATTTGTATAGAAAACCAAATTTATTTGCATAGAAAGACCCTAGCTCTGATAAACTACAGATACAGGGGAATAAATATATTCAATAGGTAAGTAATCAATAGGAAATAAAATACAGTTATTTTTGGGGAAAAGAGAAAATATACAGATGCTTATCTAGTATTATATACTGGATATGCATTTGATAAATTTTATCTTATCGATATTCAAAGCTAATTCAGCTCAGGTCAACCTACCTACAACGCCATTGTTAAATGTAACAAATTTAAATGCAATAAATAGTTTCGGCTGTAGATTGTATATTACAAACACATGTTATATATTATTGTACATGTATTAATAAAAAAACTGTTATTAAATTATTACCATATTAAGCAGCGACTCATATCCCAACACGAGCAACTAAATCTCATTTGGGAAATAAATGTATATCCTCTACTTCTTGCATTCGAACTTACTTTGCACCTTTCATCGCGTAATATGATATAGCTGTATTATATGTATGAAAGTATAACTATGGTATAACAGTTTATCTAAAATATGGAAATAAATATATATTTTTAAAAAACTCTGCCAAGTTGGATATTGCCATGTTTGGTATTAGTTGAAGTAAAAATGATGGCTTCTTATATTCTAGGCAGTAGGTACCTCTGAAGTCCATTTGGATGGAAATTTCAATTTCTTGTACTAGATATGCCTGGGGTAGTTCCGGAAACTACACATTGAGCTTTGAGGCTTCAACAATTTTCACAAAGTATTGAAGCATTGACGGTGACACTTCAAGTGCAACCTCAAACCAGGAAAATTTAATAGGTACTTCTTCTTTCTTTTTTTTTCCTTGGTTCATGTGATACCCCACTAGCTAGCCTTTATTTTAGAACCCCATCGAGATTCCATTCCAATTTTGGAGAAGCTGGGATCGTTCTTGTTGAATCGCTAGCTCCCCCTATGTTGTAGGTTCTTTAGTACTCGTTGGAATAGATCTTCTTTCATCTTGGAAAGTCGGAAAATAGGGTCTACCCCACCAAGGAAACTTTTGTGTCTTGCAAACTGAGGAAGTCTCCTGACATTTTGTTTCGGCCGTGATTTGGAAATTACCCTCGGCCATAAATATGATATTATCAGTACCAAAATTTGTAACTTCATCTTTTCTCTTTTACTTCTTGTACCTGTGTTACCTTGTAAGATCCATATAATCCAAGCACGAATAACTGATTATTATTTCTCATTTTCAGGTAAGTAACTTCGCATTACTTCCAAATGGTGAATCTGGAGTCCCAGTAAGTGTACATATTCTAGTATTTATGGAAACGACTCATCTCATACACATTATGGTACCTATCCACGGTTCTGTTGGAAATGTGATTTGAATGTTGAATTGGATCCTAGCGATTGTTGCGATTCAAATTTTCATCATTCAGATTTGGTAGATATTATTCACTAGTAATGTATTATTTATGGACTGGTTTGGTGGCGGAGAGGTTGCAAAGGAGATTGTCCTCACTAAATATTTCTTTTAGAAAAAAAAACTTTGGTTTTTGTATTCCTGTCCTTTCAGTGTCTCGCGTTTTAATTTTCAATTTCTGCCAGTTGTCAGTTTGTTTTAGTAATAGGCTTTGGTAAATCGCCCACATTCGAATGATTAAAGTATTTCATCATTTTTAGTCCAACTTTTCGGTTTTTCATTAAAATCTTGCCGGTTATAGTTCTCCTTTTCAACATCTTTGTGTCGGTCAATGTCTTCTCAATGAAAACATGGCGGGACCGATTAGTTCCAATAAAGCTTCTCTGTGTTACAAGAGCCGCTCAATCATTGGCGTTGAAAATAAGAACAAAGGGCACTTGATATGAAGTAACTAGATGACCGTTAAATTTCAGCTTCTTTTGTGCCAACCAGGGAACCGCTGAATAGGCTCATTTTCCTGTTTGTTCTGAAATTACCCTAGTGATTCCTATTCAGCATCAGCTCTTAGAATGGTTCGTACCCCGAATTTTCGCTTGATCTTTGGATTTTTTGATCAGTAGTTATTTCAAATTCAAGAAATATAATCAGGAGAACATTGCGTTCAAGATGAATGAAAAAAAAAAGTTTCTATTATTCTGGATTTTCTATAATTGTATTTTTCCTAGTTAGGTTATTTCTTGTTCGTATCGGTCGAATTTTACAAATACATAAGGCAGTCACTGTTAACCCAAAAATTGAATAACTTAATTATCTATTTAAATATCACGTTGGTAAATAACTTGAGCCATGAGACATGCATAAACATAAGTTTATTTTGGTTACAAGCACAAATAATTGGGACATGCAAGGGGGAAAGAAATATGAAGTTCAGCGCTCGGCGGCCGTTTTGGCTACTAGAAACCAATGGAACATTATGGTCGAGTAGCTCGCGAGCATAATTAAAGATCGAGACCGGTGTCAAAATGGCAATAATCGTATCCATCTACTAAAAGGAAGGATAAGTTTGGAGGTAAGAATTTTTGGGTTGCTCCTTGATGTCAATTCTAGAAAATAGCTGCAATTTATTACACAAAGGTTTATCATTTTTCCATATAGATCACTCGTCTGCGAAGAACTTGGCTTTGCCATTATCACCACCTACCAACCATAGATACTACCTACCTACCACGTACCTACAGCGATCGCATTTTGGTCAGATAACATTTGAACGGAGAATAGGCCTCTTTTGCGATTCACACTCGTGTTTCTGATTTATTGTAAGTCCAACCCTTAAGTTCTCCTAGGGAGTGAACGGTTTGTCCTACAGAGCTCCACGTGGTCTCTAAAAATTCTAAAAATTCAATACTATGTTAAATTGATGAAAAAACAATACCTTTATATCAAAATTTTTTGAGCTAGGGCGTTTTCAAAATTTCAACCCTTATTTTTGACATCAACCAAAAGCCAAATTTTATCAAAATCGGTCCTGGGAACTAAGGAAAGTGCCGCGTACGGCGGACGGACGGGAAAATTTTTATAAGATTTTTGGATTCTGTACCCTGAAACGTAAACCAACAAATTTTGAGGGGGGTTAAAAAATTTTTTCTTGTTCGATTCCACAGGTTTGTTATTGAAAATAATAATCCAAAAAAACAGGGTTAAAAAAGTGTTTCGAGGTTTCTTGAGAAAATTTCCTTCTTGGGTATATTATACATGTAAATCATGTATTCGAAATCGACTCATTTTCTACAATACGCAAGCTCAAATAAAAATTGTCATTGTTCAAAATTGGCTTAGGATCTCTCTGTCATTTCAGTGACTTCTTTCTTGAGTTGGGAATGCCTTGCTCTTTAGAATAAGGCTTGGGTCCCCAAATTATTCTTCAGTCACTCACCGACTCGTGCTGCATGTCTGAAACTGGGGAAAATTGTCACATATTATCGCTTTATTATAGTCACCTTCAATTATTACCGTCTTCCATATCACTACTCAGGTGTTTTACGCTGTAATATGAATGACTACTGACAACGACCACAAAACCACGAAAATCCTCAAAGCCCCCTTTTCCTCGTTTTAATGTGAACCAGTCTGTCCATCTTCTCCGTCTGCCTTCTCATCACTTATGACGTGTGGGCATAACGACGAATTCTGGGGAAAGTCTCGAGGTTTCCGTAACGTTTCGGAAGTGTCATTAGTGTCTTACGTGGTCAAAAGTTTTTTGTCAGTTTTCCCACAGAAACAATTTCTTCTTAGAGGCGCACGTGGGAAGGATTCCGGTCATAACTGCTCTTCAAATAGACATCATTCGCGCTCCCAGAAGTTATTTTTTTTGGTTAGTCATCACCATGTTCGCTTTGATATTCTTTGAAAATATTACTCTCTACTTCTACCTGCAGGTTGTTAAAACTCATTCACTTGTTCGCAAAACACAAAGGTCCTTGTAATTACGCGGGTTGGACCATCGATAATGTGATAACGAATATTGGGGAGTGCGCATGGGTCGGAAAAACTGTTTATTGTTATTTTTAATCTAAAGTAGACCTCATTCCGAGAATTTTGACTCCAACCGCGACCTTCTAGCGTGAAAAGACCTTTTTCTATGATTTTTCAGTGTCGAATGTTTATGACGTCACAGTGGGCTGGGGGGGTCCCGCCCAGGCAGGAGGGGCGCGTGACGTCATAAACATTCGACACTTTGAAAAATCATACAGAAAGATCCACTCATACAAAAAGAGAACGGCTGGTGTCAAAATTCTCAGAATGAGTTCTACTTTCGATTAAAAATTTTAAAAAAATCAGGCGCACCCTGCTCGATTGAGATGATGCTTGAATCAAAGTAAATAAATGAATTTATGGCATGGTAAAATTGGAATTGTATATCTTTTGTTTGTTTTATTTGGCATTGCAATTTTTATTCTACTTTAACATGTATATATTCTTGAATAGCTCGAAAAATTGAAAATATTTTTATAAATAACATGATTTTCACTAAAACACCGTTAGATAGTCATGAGGAGGTTTGAAAAGTTCACGAATTCCATCGAAAAGTTCTTCATCGGCTGGAAGAAGGGATTCTCGATAACTAAATATTAAAAGTGTCCCCCACTACTACTACCAAATCCAAGGGCAATCCCCTTTTCAGAACCCCCTCCAGAATTTGTTTCGACAGAGTTGGACTAGTTTCTACGACAGTTCGTTAGAAGCGCGTCTGAAATATGTGATTCCTATTTTCCGCCGTAAGTACTCGCTCAAGAAATGTGAACAAATAAATTTGTCATTACCGTTCCTCTTGATGGGAAATGATTTGCACTTCTACTATTAGGGATGATGTTCCAGAACGGACTCCCTACGAAGTTCCCACTCTTGGATCTTGTACCTTTGGATTGTGTATCCTGAACCTTGTTAATAAAAATAATCTATATCTATCAAAAGATTAATTTAAAACAAACCTGAGGTTTGTCAAAACAAAAACAAAAGAATACGTTTTGTTAGTCTTTTTCATGTTTTCTACCAAAATTTACTCACCTCCTAACATCTAATAAAAACCAAGTATATAAGATTAATATATCAATATATAAAAATCTTAGTATTATTGTGTGTCTCAACTACGCTTGGAACTACTTAGTACGCCCACAATATACCCCTTAATTATGGTGATTTGATTTATGGGGCGTTGGCTTCTTATGCGGGACTATCGCCCGTGCCTCTACTGACCAGTTCAATCAAACTCCTCTTGTCATTATTATTTCAGCTCTTCTAGCAGACATGTTTATTGGTCGAAAACTCACTAGCTGGCGCTAGGCTGGCTCGTAAGGCTATTATACAATAAAATCCAAATCAATCCAATTATTGTTTGTTGTATACCAGTAAATTTACTCACTCCCTTGATTCTATTGAGTTTCATCGCTATAGCTTTGATCAATTCCGACTTTTAATTCAGGACAATCAAGATCATTTCTTTCAATTATCATTTTGAAAATTATCTTTCTTACCTCAGAAATCGACCCCATGACATAATTTATTCAGGTTGTAGGTATTATCAATACGACTAGCATTGATCTAACCGTTTATCCCAAATCTGCAAATGATTGTAAAGATTTAGAGTAATAACTAAACTAAAAATTTTCTACTGAGTCAACTCCACAATTACTTATGTTCCACTCAAAAAAAGGTGTACCTAGTATTCGTAATTTGGTGTTCGTACAATATGACTAATACATCATCGTCGGTTGGTACGTTAATTACACACAAAATACGATGAAACGAAAGGGAACCTTCAATTTCAAATGGATACAACCTTCAAAGTGACGTGGTTTTCACCTTACTTTGGATTTTTGTTGTTATGTAGTGAATTCCTCTTTCAGAAAAGATTCAATTCTGTAGCTTATAATTTTCAAAAGATTTTGATAATGTAGAATATTACGTTTTCCACCTAGGATAAAGGTCTTGGTCTTTATCGTCAAGACATATTTGGTATGCTTCGATGTAAAAAATAATATTTTATTGGCGTTTACGATATTTGGTGGTAAATGAAATAATCAAAAAATGTTGGTATCCGAAAGCAGTTGTTTTAATATTGATTCAGGTATTACCATGAAAACTGTTTCATTATACAATAGGCTTCCTTTTTGAATTTTAAAAAATTCAACTACCTAACTAAAATTGCTGCCTCGTTAAAAATTCCTCTCGGGAACTCGTACTTCCAAAAGAAACCTGTCTTCCCCCTTCCCTCCCCACAAAATCTATTTATACTTCACAACCGGTTTGTTAACAGACTAATTGATATCTGCTTTCCCGATCCTGCAGCCCCGCAAAAAATAGGTTTGCATGAAGTTAGACGCCCAGTCAAATTTATAAAGCACCCACTTGAGTCTTCCAACCTCTAATTTACTGCGTTCGTTTTCCTAAATACCCTTCAGTGCGTCGTGGGTTTGGCAGAACAAGTTACAAGAAGAAACGGGCGTTATTAAGCTTTTATGGGAAGTGATAGGTGCAATAGCTTTGTAGTTAGCTATTCGAGATAAAAGTACTTCTTGCTCTAGAAAGGATAAGGACATTTGACATTTTCACTTCTGGAAGGGCTTCTAGGACTTAAAATGTAGGAACTACGAATAACAACCTCATTTTCTACGCTCTCAAAGGTATCAAATTGTAAAAAATTGTCAAAATTCTGCTGGTACCTATTTACTTAGAGAGCTGAATTCGGTCTCATTCGACTTGTACTGTTCTCTAGATATTGCTCAATTTTCCTACTTCACAAAGGACCTCCTAAATACTCTTGGTGAAACGTTTTTTCTTTTTCTGTATTTTCTCTTTTGAGAATTGTTGATTGGAATTGATACACACCATATAGGTACCTGCTGATTAGACTCTCTATAAATATTTGAAATCATACCCATAAATTTGTCACTACCTGATTTTGGTTACCATTGATGTATGTGTAAATGTAAAGATTCGTCAAAATATTTTGGGAGTAATGTGAAAAATTGTGATTGATCACTTTGATATACTTTCATGAACAAGTATATTTCGATCATGATTGTGAACTTCACTAGTTCGATAAACAGAGCTTGCGCAAGCAATTGTCAAATAAATTTGATAGTTTTTTTTTGTAAATAAGCGAAACATTGTGTTTGACAAAAATCTGATCACCGAACCTATACTGGATTTTGCACCCCAAGAACTGGTCGGCTGATCAGGTTGTGAGACTAATAGAAGTGGGTTAACGAATTTATGTATCTAAATAGATATGACCTAAATATATTGATTTTACCTCTTTCAATAGTTCCTCGCAGACATACTTTTATCCCATTATCACTCTAAATTACAGAACGTAACAGTCTAAGCGGCTGGGCAGGTGGACGATGAGAGAGAAAGTATGACCACCGGACGAGCGCGTTGTAACGGTATAGAAACCGGAAGGAAGTAGGCTGTCGCTACAATCACAAGGGACGTCCACTGTACTCTTTCAAAAGCTATGAAATGATATGATCGTAGACGTACAACCAAAACCCTCACTTTTTTGATTGGGGGACCATCGATTTGAACCATCGCCAGATTCCAGCTAATATACAACTTTTTGTTTGTTAATTTCCGCCAATATTTACGATACAAATGATCCCAAAGTTTAGCAGAGAAACATGTATTTTGATTGAACGCTTGTAAGTTAACGCTTATAATTACTGAGTTTAAAAAAAAATTCCGGTTCCTCCAAATTCAAACTTTTTACTAAAATATTGAATTTTACAGCTTTTTGAACAACTTAGGTTCCTTCTCAATCTGTCTGTGGTCAATCGTTGTTACGGGAATATTTTTGGTCAGTTTTACCAGACTGGTAGCACTCATGAAGTATGGAATGAACTGTTCGGACTTCTTTTCACATCTATTTTACAAAATAGAACTCAAATACGTTCTCCTTATTTCCATTGTCAATAGTTTCGAGTTAGCTAGGTACCTACTTCTTTGCGATAATAGCTTGAAACCTAACTTGAAGAATACGATGGCATAAGCCCAACTATCCGCCCACTTGAACGACGCTTCTATCTCGTTGTAAAGGTTTGTAACGTGACAAAACTGTGTCATTCTACAGTTGAACATCCTCACAAGTGAGTTCCCTGTTTCATCACCAGCCCTTTGCCCTCGTGAGATGCTCGTTAGATAAGTGACTATTTTTAGTCTTTCTTTTCCAAGAGATCTTGTTTTCAAGCAGAGACCAGATGTTTTTTTCGCAGTCTTGTTCAGTGTTTACACCCAGATTGGTCCATCACGATACGGACTGGCTCTTGCAGCTGAAATTCTTGTGCCGTCTTTCAATGGTATCACGTGCTTGTGGCATGTGGCCACTTTACTTCTATGTGTTGTACTTCACTTGAAGTGTGATGTACAGAGCAACCCAGATTTTTATTTCAGTCCTAAGTTTGGAATCTACGTTCTAACTTTTCTCCTCTCGTAAATGGACAATATCCGTCGATAAAATTCTCTTCAGTAACTAAAATCAGGGTGTCCAGCGACCTGGAAAACCGGGAATACTAAGAGAATTTCACTCCACTGGAAAACTCAGGGAATTTAATTTTTTTCTCCCAAAAAACACTGCAAAAAGCTCTAGCGCTAAACCTTGTAGTGGGATGTTCCTGCAGTCTGTGGGGGTAAAGTTTTAGTACTGAAAAATACTCAGGCTTGAAATTTTGAATTAGTAGGTAGTAATTTTATTCTGTGGAACTAGTCAAAATAGATTGGATGTGTCTTCCTACGCAAAATGTAGGAGGACGTTTCCAAAATGCGGGAAAGCGCCCAAAATGAGGGTTTTATGCATAGAAGATAGCTGTTCTTTGGTGAATTTTCAAAAATATTCCTACGAACTTTATTTCATTGTTTCTTATCCTACTTTAATGATTCACGGTTCAAGTTATCATTCAGGATGACCAATGACAACGAAATAATTGGTATAACCTAAGTTTTTTTTAAAAATATACTAGATGTCCCAGATGTAGAAAAAATGGTCAACTATATTAAATAAAATGTAGATTTTTATAAAAACCAGACTTTTAAAAATTCATTTGTTATTAACATTTATAACGCCACTGAAACAGCTTAATTTTCGAAAATTTGCTAGAAGTGTTTATAACGGAACACACCTGCAGCTAATACATTAATGTTAAGCCTCACCGCGGAAATTTCTCAACTAGTCTGATTCTGGTCAACTACCTAATTTATTTTCATAATGAGATTTTTATATTGTGTTTATTAAGTGGTAGCTACAGAGATCTCACTTAGATATTAATTTACCTATTTGAGTATCAATTATTTTCCTTCATTTTCTAGGATTCCTAGTTCTATTCAACGAGTACATTCAGAATAAATAAGTAATTGGAATAATTGAAGACAAAGGCGCTTTTCCTATTCTTGATTTAGTATGTTGCTTCCGAGTCTACCAAGGTAGGGGAAGCATTATTGTTACTTTTGAAGGTTGAAAAAAAAGATGTTCTCCAAAATCAAAATTTCCACTCGCAATTTACGTTTCAGACCTTCCTAACAACCAACGAATTCCGACAATTTTAACGTACATTCTCGACTTTTTCAGACAATCGAAGGTGAAAACAAGCCTTTGATGTGGTCGTTTCTCTAGAGTAAACCAACATGTTTCGATGATTTTAACGTTCATTCTCGACTTTTTCGAACAATCGAAGGCGAGAAGAAGCCTTTGAAGTGGTCTTTTCTCTCGAGTAAACCTACAAGTTTCCATGAATTTAATATTAATTCTCGACTTTATCCAAGAATCGAAGTCTCTGTTGTGTCTGTCATGAAATCTTTGTTACGGGCAAAGCTATTCGAATTTACTCCTCGATTTCGGTTAAATATTCAGGAATTGAGCGAATTGGGTTGCAAATGACCAAACTAACCCCACCCCCCTCCCACTATGAAAAAGATCACCCTCTGACTAATAGCCAGTTTCCATCCAATTTCGATGACATTTTTTTGGATTATGCTGATTAGAGTGTAGATGAAAATCATCGCCCTGAACAGATAGGTTCTTAAAGATTGATTGAAAGCTTCTTCATTTCAAATTGTTCTTAAAAACCTGAATTTTGAGAAATTATGGTCATACTTATTTATATTGACATTTTATGTCTTTACTATGGCACATAAATGAAAAATCGTCACGCACCGCGGGGAGCGTCACGGGGAGAGCGTTACGCGAAGGGGAAATATGAAGGGGAAAGGGGGCGCAAAGACATAAAATGTCTCTCGTGGTTGCGTACTTGTACGAAAGCTGTAGTTTCTCACTTCTATATAGATCACTCGTCTGCAAAGAATTTAAATTTTGAGCATTAACACCCCCCCCCCCTTCCCTACTTAAAAGGCAAAATTCGAAATTCCGGTGACGTAGTGCACAACTAGATTTCTTGGTCTATCCCTAAGGTTCATTATTTTAGTACATTTGGAACCCTGGAAAAAGTCGAAAATTGACTCTGGAAAACCTGGAAAACTCAGGGAATTTTTTTCGGGAAATCGGTGGACACCCTGAAAATACAACCGCATTCTCGTAATTATCAGATTCAGATAATATCAGATAATGAATTGATCAGAAACTCGTTCAAGTGCAATTCAAAGACGTCTGCAGATTCTAAGAAAATATTGATTGCGGGTTAAGGCTCCATTTCATTTTGGATAAAACCTAAACCTTATAAGTCAGGTGTTTGAAACTGTGGGAGATGACTGTCTTTATGTTTTACTGTTTTGTCTGTCTCTGTATTGAAGAATCTTATCGATAGAGCATGCATATAGCGACACGTTCCTGAAAGATGTTTATAGGTACTCACAATCAGAGATTACGTAGCATTTTTTTACTACAATATTACGAGTCACTTTTGTTGATAGAAAGTCTTTACTGTTACCTTTCTGATATTTTCATCTGATCTCTTATCCTTTCATTTCTCAATTCATTTAGAGACTCAGCGTGGACTTTCAAATCCGTTTTGAGTTGTTGAAATGTACCTACCTCTCATGTTGTTTAATTATTCGGGAAATGTCATCCAAAGATAACAATTATTTTGTGATCACAGAATTAAAGAAGTTATAGAATATAGATATTGGGATCATCCAATATAGTTTCATTTGCGAGTGGCGGAACTATCGTGAGAAAATCATCGTATACAATCACTGATATGCAATTTGACGTGGATATGCAATAAGACTCGCAGCATATATACAAAAATTGTACTCCAATGATAAAGATATTCCTTATCGCATTTTGGATTTCTGATTGTGTTCAGACATTTCACTTTTAATTTTTTATTAGGTATTACGATAGCTATTCGATCAGTTTCCCTACCAGCTTTCGCTTCCCCCATCCTTTCGGTGTGAAACTGGTCCAGTCCATTAGCTCCCACTTCCAAAACGCAGCAAGTTATTACATAAAGGTTCATTACTTTTCTGTAGATCACTCGCCTGCAAAGAACACTGCTTTGCTATTATCACTACTTACTTACCAGATTTTCGCTTCACAATCAAGTTTATTTTGAAGGTATAAACGCTTCGTACTCAATTCGAGTTGTGGGTTGCCTTTTACAATTCACTCTCGTGTTTCTGATTTATCATAAGTCCAACCATCAAGTTGTCATGGGCAGCGAACGGTTGGTATTACAGAGCTCTGGGTTGTCCCTTTGTTTCTAAAAATGCAGTACTATTTTCAATTGATGAATAAAACAATACCTCTATATTGAAAGTTTTTGGGCTAGGACGTATTGAAAATGTCGCCCCTTATTTTTCAACCCTTAGAAATGACTGATATCATCAAAAGCTTCGGGGCACAACTCGACCCCGAATGGAACTCTCTCCTATATACCAAATTTCATCAAAATCAGTCCATGGTAAAATCGGATTCTACACGTATACCTTAAAACGTAAACCTAAACCTAAATAAATTTTGTTGGTGGGGGGGGGGGGATTTTCTTTTCTTGGTCGATTCCAAAGGTTCATTATTGAAAATAATAAATCAAAACCAATATTCTTGCTTGTTTCCATGAATATCTGATCAAATGACACACTGTTTACATTATTTGGTACCACTTTCCTTTAACCTCACAAAGGGAGTCCAAACCTAGTATTTTGAATTTTGGACCAGTTTCCCATGGACCAGTAGACTCTATGCGTTTTTCAATCTCATAGGTTCAACTTCCTAACCGCCCTGTCATTTCCGCGTCTCAGGCGGACTGACATGTCTAGTTGGTGACATCGAGTTTTTCTTTGACACCTTCCTACAGCGTCTCACTCGTCACCTTACTCAGGCTTTAGACTCAACGTCCCTACGTGAGCATGACAGCCTTCCAACAGGTTTTCCCTTTATTTCCCGAAAAAAACGAGTCTACGATGGTTTTTTCCGAGCTTTCCACTACTCTCGGTTACGTCGAACGAAGCTACTGAAGAAAAGCTGAGATGTGACACAGAATCTGGAGCGTGACGTTTTCATAATTCTTGTCCCCGGAAGGTCGATTGATTCTTTTCTTCTGCTAGTAAAACTTTTTCAGGCGTCTTACGGATCCCAGGTTGATGCCGTTCAATCCTGGTGAGTTAATCTGCAACTTTTACCAACAGTCAACACTTCCAGATTTCTGTTATTGTTGAGCACAATATACATTAAGGCGGATTTCATCTTGCAAGATCTTTCTGCATTGATTAGTCTTTTGAGGGAGATTCAGCCATGGAGGACCTGGTCCATCAATCGACTGCCCTTTTTGTTCAGCTGTCTTCTTCCGATTCATTGTGAGCCCTCCTGGAATATTTAGGATGGGTTGTTGTGGACAACAACCAGACCCAGTTTGTTATTTTGTATGTATTCAATGAATTTGACGTATGTTTGCGTTGTTTGAACCATACCTGAAATGTCCTGTTCTGCAATGTAGAAAGTAGGCGAGAAAGATAAGTCGCAATATTTGTTTGCAAACATTACTGTTTCCAAATGAATGACCTCCAACATTCTTGCATTTCCTGACTCACTCAGGATTTCCTTCTAGATTGTCGTTCCGTTTGCATTTAGTTGCTAGCGTGGGATTTTATTTGAATTCAATGCATGATATAATGAATTGGATTATCGTTATCCTTCGGAGTGTTGGGGAAAAAGGTGAGACGAGTGGGACGGCGCAGAGGTCTCGGCTCTTTTCAACGGCTCGAATTTGGGTCGCCGAGAGGCGTGAACTTCCGGAAACGCTACCGTCTTGTCAACCCCAACCAAGGTCTGTCGATTAATCTCCCCAATGAAATCCAATTATTTATTTGTTTACCTACCTACCGCCTACCTTGTAAGTAGCAAGTCGAATGTTGTCGTTGTAGGGACATAATCTCTCGATGGCCTGTCTTACGTCGAAAGCGCTCCTGTACACAACTTGCTGATTAAGATGGATTCTCCTATAGGGAACCAACCCTCAATACCTTGCGGAGTTAACCTTATACGTTGAGGTACTTCCTTCCGTGGTATTCCTCTGCTTCTGTTGCTTTAATTTCTAGCCCGAATGATAGCGCAGTTGATAATGAAAGGATTTCGATCATTTATCTATCCATTATTATTTGGTGATATCTAAGATCGTGACTTCAAAATATTCTCAATTTAAGGCTGAAAAAGACTCCATTTTACCGTAAATTATTCTTACCGTTCGTATTATTATGCCTCTTTTTCGAAGAATTTTTTCGTTTTTCAAATGTAGATGTATTTTAGGCAATCTCGATTCTAAAAACTTTTTAGATTATGTATAAATAATTGATCTTCAAACAACCCATTTTTTTAAACTCTGAAGGGGAGTAGATTTTGAATTGTAAAAAACTTGTGTACAATCAAAAATTTATATTTTGATGGTTTTTTCGGTTTCGTCAGTTGATATCCTGAAGACTTCGAGATAGTTCTGATCTACTCCGTATTCTTGGGAGCACAATGCCCCATCCCCGTCTGGAATCCTTCATTCGTCCCTATTGTGCGAATATTCCGGTCAATTACTGGTCTTCCGGCGGTCAACGACTCCGATGGGTGAATCATCTTTCAGTTTAAAGGAGCATTTCTTCTTACGCCGCTTCCGCCCCGCTCTCAATTGGATCGTCGACGACTTTCTTGCGCAAGTCAATCTCTTCTTCTAATCAGTTTTAAGGGCAGATGATGTGTCTGGGGTGTGGCGTAGGAAACAGGGTCAATCCACCTGAGTCGTTGACCTGTTTCCGTTTTTCCTCTAATGTCCTCTAATGTTGATATGTCTTCTCTACGAGTATTTCATTGCGTCTGTTATTATCTCTCATCTAACTTTGCTAAAAGGTTTGTCCTTCGCACGATCGGGCAACTGACCTCTTGTGAAAGTTCTACAATGCTAACTTAAGGTTTCATGTGATCACTCAGAAAATTGGTGGTCATGATGATGCTTCGTGTAAATGAAGGATAAAATGAAAATCGTGGAAAATAAAATTAGGCCTCAACTTTGTGACAAAATTCGTATTTTCGAGAACCAAAATTTCCTCTTGCTTTTTGGGTTTCAAAGATTTTTGAACAAATTCGGGGTTGAATCTCTCCATAGTGGTTTTTTTTCCATTCCTCAACCCAAGCTAAACTGTTTTGCACTCTAATTTTGAAGATATTTTCAGGAATCGCGTGGGTTAGCTTCTAGATAGTCTATTGTACCATCTTCGTAATGGCAGCTTGTGCAGATAATGAATTTATCGAATGACCTATTTCTCACGACCTTATTGCCAAATACCTCTTGAATGTAAAGAGTGATGAGGTTTAGCGCCCAAAAGATTGCCTTAATATGAATTTTATCATAAATTTGAATTCGTTGTCGAGGAAACCAAAAAACTATTTGGTATTTGTGTTTTCAAATTTTTTAAAAAATGTTTTCAAATTCGACTGAACATTATTGTCCATAATAATATTTAAAAGTATTCGTGAAACAATGTTTAATTTCCAAACGTTTCCATACTTTATAGGAAATTGTGGCAGTTTTATAATTTCCTCACCGTTCCTCAATGTCTTCTTTCGATTTCTATTATCCTGCTTGGGAATCTTCTATGTTGTTCAGACACAACTGCAGAAGTGGCATTACTGCAACGGCAATGGTGGTAAATTGATGCAGTTGGAAGGGCGGCTTATCCACATTATTCATACAAGAATATACGAAAATATCTACAGAGAAAGGACATATCTTCATCTCAGTGTTTAACTCAAAAGTGTAATTTTCCATTTTGTCTCACACTTTTTTCCATCTGGAGGTCATCTGTTATAAGATTTCACAATGAACGATCAATTCTTTGTGGTTGATCTGCTCACCGTTTACGACAAAATCGCAAGGCATGTGGTTTACCAGTTTCCTTGCTCTTGATCTTGAGCTTGGAGGGCCCTTCATTTTCCTAGTTGTTTCATGTTGTGCTCTCATCTTAGAGGTCACTTTGCGGTCTGCTCGCCCGACCGTCCTCGCTCTCAGTTGTAAATTCGCCTTGGCCGTGGATCCGTGAACCGACCCTGGAAATATTATTGAAATTACTGTTTCTATTCTCGGCGTGGTCGTCGGTTTTATTGGCGACAAATAACTGCCTTTCGTGGCTTGGAAGTTTTTATTGAGGCGCTTCTGCCTCTATGGTGAGACCCAAGCGTAGATAGATTAAATTGTTCTGATTTTTAGTGATCTGTGTACTCAAAATTCACATTCACTTTTTCATTCACGTTAGCCACCTAGAAGTCTAAACTTGAATGTCATGTTTAATCCCCAACGTGCGTAGATGTTATGCCGCCCTTTGACGTAATGGTCACCTTCAGAACCTCATGCGTGAATCTCTGGAACATTTTTTGAAGTTCCTCAATGCAAATGGAACATGCAGGGCATTGAGGGAACTCAAACAAGCCCGATGGGGTAGTTTATTCCTTTGTTTTGGATGGACACTGGACTTGGGCACTGGAATTACGAAATTTGTTTTTTTTAATGTACGGTAGAAAAAATCGTTCTGTGCTATATAGTGACAGGAAGATCTTCTCAATAAAACCTGTCCTATTGCCATTCTTCCTACTGTGGGAGGTCGTGTGTTCGAGCCTCGCCGCCGGGGCGTGTTTTCGTGCGTCATGGGCTCATCAGCCCTCTCGTCTCAGCACAGGGCGGTGAGGCAATGGAAAGCCGTGAGCGAAATCATCAGAACAAATTCTGATCTTACCTTTGCAAGGCAGCTGATGACATCCGCGGCGCCAGGAATGGCATTCGGACGAAAATCCAACCTGAAATGGTTGTTTAAATTTCTCCTACTGTACTACTACTTATACTATTGCCATTCTTCTTGAGAAGTACACACATTTTCAAGAAACTCCAAAATTTTCCATTTAAGTAGGTATATATTAATGATATGTGGTATGAATAGAAATTCATTCTATCATACAATACATGGGACAAAAATACCCCCCGAGAAATACGTCGTACCTCCTAATTAGTGTTCAGTGAGAATGATTTACAGAAAGGAAGTAATTTACTACGTAGAAGTAGAAGAGGTCATAAATTTGAGGATGTAAATATAATGAAAGGTTTTTCTGTGCTTCTCAAGATCAGGAAGGGATTTTTAGAAGAGCTGTTGGATGAAGATATTGAAAAAAAAGAAGAGAAGGGAAATATCAGAGGTTCTCGCTCCAGTTTTTATGTGAGAGGCTCCACCTGAGTTGTTTACAAGGCACCAGCTGGATGACGGGAGTGCTGGGCCCTTGCTCAAAGGGTTTTTGTTGTGTTAGGCATACGAAAGAAAAGATCTCCGGGATTAGTGCAAGCGAAGGTCCTCAAGAACTACCGAGGATGAAAGACTGGTCCAGGCTCACTCGCCCCTTCCTGTTTCTTCTTGAAGGAATCATCTACATACCGTGTCGCACGCACTTCATCGCTCACGCAGTCTGGTGGCCACAACCTATGATTACCTCGGACCATCTCAACTTGCCTAGACAGCACCGTAATTTATAGCAGGACAGGTAGGTACATCGGGTAGTTTTGACTTCCACTCGTTCTTTCTCAGTCGATTTACGATATTCCATCTTCATAATTTCCAAGTCTTGACTAAAAGTACTAACAGGTACCAGGTCACCTTTCAACAATGTTGTATTTTCTGAATGATTTAGATCGTGTTATTATTAATGATTTTTTTTTTGGAATCCTTATAATAATAATGAATGATGTAAGGGTAGATGCCTAGCAATTCCACCTTCTTCAGCGAAATGAGTAGCAAGTAAGAAGACTCACTTAGTAACCTCCTATCCTGCCTCACTTGAGGAATGATTGGGATCCCCAACAAAGAAAATAAATTAATTTGGCTGAAGAATGGGGAATTATTATTCAACACCTACATCAAAAAAATAGACTAGAAAAAATAAAAACTCAGCTAGGAAACTATTCCAACAACCAATAGACAAGTAGTCAAAATGTTTATATTTGATGGGACTCTGATTGTTCCAACACAGTGAGGTCGATTATCGGATCGAGGATCAACAAGATGAAGCCCCCAAAACGAACTCCAAAGCTGCTCCAATCGATGGGATAAGGAATCTCGTAACTACACAATGTATATCATGTCATGATAAGTTAGCCTCTCTTTGAACGGTTGTTATTATTATTTCTCCGGAATCTGGATTGCTCCAGTTTACTTGACACTCATACTCCTCCGAGTATATTGACAAAGCGACAAACTAGTCTATCGAGTATCGAGTAATAGTAAACATCCTAAAAATATATTGAGCAGAAAGAAAAAGCTAGAACAAGGTACAATGTTCGCAGCATAACTACAGTATAAGTACACCGGATTCCTTGAGGTTTTTGATTCACCTTCATGTATAAAATGGCTCACAAAATGTTAGCTTGATCAATAGTATTAACATCTAGGTAGGTAGAACGAAACATGCATGATATGATGGATGAGAACGGGTCCATTATTATAAACGTAATCAATAATAATTATTATAATCAATTATAATCATTAGTGGGTACTTACAACACTGGTAACATTAGTGAGTAAACACAACACTGGTGAAAAAAGTGTCTTTGTTTTGCAGTCTCCGGTAAACATCTGGAAGTCGCAAACGGATGGCATCTGATTAATTTTAGGCGAAAACATTCGTCTCAACCAACATTCGTTTGACTGTAAGTTCAATGTCAGAAGGCACACAGACTCTTACTTGTTCTCCCGCTGGCGCCAAAGTCTCCATTGAGAGACATTGAAACAGAATTTTTTAGGCAATGTTTATCCGAATTTCGATAAATCAACAGGAAATTCGAAATTGAACTTCGGTCACTACTAAAATTTCTCCTTAGGGATTACTGAGTATGGATGTCAAATTCCGATCCCACCCAATCATTCAATAGCCGAAAAATATATCTATGATTCAACATTTGTCTATAGTAGCAGAGAAATGACTGAAATTGTTTTTCAGTTGCGCGCTATTAAAAGACTGTTAACACTATCACTTCGATTTAGGTTTATTATCTTCAATAATGAACCTTTTGGAATCGAGCGAGTAATTTTTTAATACTCTCTAAATTTTCCTGTTTTTAGATTTACTTTTCAAGGTACGTAAAATCCAGAAATCGAACCGAAACTTTTTTCGGTCCGTCCGCCGTGAACCGTATTGTAATGACTCATACTTTCAACTATGTAGTTCTCCAATAAAGGTCGAGGGAAACCCTGAGTGACTCACACCATGCACGGTAGGTAAGGTGAGGTACGGGGAACAGTGACATCAGTTGACGTCACCTTTTTCCACCCTCCTCTTACCTTGTCAAGTCCATATAAAAGGAGGACTCAGGGCTTCCCTTTCATGCATTCGTCTTCGAAAACTCGACTTGTTTATTTCTCGATCTACCTCGCCTCTTCTCTGAAACCCACAGTCCATCGACGGGTCTCGGTATGCGATAAAGCTCATCGCGCCGGCTTCTGCTCCCATTTACCCTAGTCGTCGTCTGCCTCCAACTAGGTATAGGTAAATGTGGTGCATCCCCCGGGTCGGCGAGCAATCGCGCCTAGGAATGTATCCGAGCTGGCGATCTTAACACTCTTGCACACGGTCTGCGGTTACCCGCGCCGGGCATCGAGTGTTGTCCCGTCCTTTGTCTTCGTTGAGTAGGAACCAATCAAACCGACCATCCGAAGGAAGCCGATCGCCTTCACGCTCCGACACGCAGTCTTAACATTGGTGACCCCGCACGTTTTTGGTTTGCTATTCAACACGAAGAAAACTCGAGGATTATGGACCCACCGCTACCGCCGCCCGCACCGGACTTCGCCGAGGCCACGAAGGTCTCAATCCCGCTCACGCTTCCGCCGTTCTACCGAGAGGATCCCCGGCTGTGGTTTATACAGCTCGACGCGGCTTTCACCGGCGCGCATGTAAACACGCAGCGCGCTCGCTTCACCCGGACCATCCCTCTACTGCCCTACGATGTGGCAGTTCAAGCGGCGGACTTAACACAAGCCCAGCTTGTGACACCATACGACGACCTCAAACAACGGCTCATCGAAATCTTCGAGCCGTCTCGGCATGCGAGGATCACGGCACTCACCGAGCATCGGCCACTGGGGGACCTCAAGCCTTCCCAGCTTTTACGCCAAATGCGCCATCATCTGGGGGACCTCACGCCTAACGACATCCTAAAAGCATTTTGGATCAAGGCGCTACCCATCGCGGTCCAAATGTCTATTGCTCCGTGGATGGAAAAAACTCCAGAATTCCTCGCGCCGATCGCAGATGCTACGCACGAAATACGTAGCGCCGCAGCGGTTCATCAAATCGAACCGGACTGTAATACTGAGGCGGTAGCTACGAAGCGACCTCCGAGACGAAATAGCCCCGCACGACAGTACCAGCAACCTCGTCCGCAATCTCCGACTCAACAAAAAGGTATGTGCTGGTACCATTTTAAATACCGCGACAAGGCGACTAAATGTCGACAGCCTTGTTCATTCAAAAAGGTACGATGGCAGGAAAACTAGCGGGCCCGCCTGTTTACAAGGCGGGCGCCCCTTTCCAAGACATTTCCAACCGACTTTTCGTCAAATGCCATAAGAATAATATACCTTTTTTAATCGATACGGGGGCTAGCATCTCAATTCTTCCGAACTCTTTAGTTCATCGGAAGAACAAAACATCTGACTACCTACTTTTCGCCGCGAATGGCACCGCCATAACGACCTATGGTAATTTTACAACGAAGGTTTATCTACAAAACGACATATACGAATGGACTTTTGTAGTTGCGGACGTAAAACGACCCATTATCGGAGCTGATTTTCTCGGATATTTTGGCTTACATGTTGACCTGAAAAATCGATCATTATTCAACCCTAATTCGCAAAAACCTATACGAGGGTACGTCAACACGGTCAATTCCGGCGTCACTACCGAACCTACTCCGCCGACCTTCATCAACATGCTCGCGAAATATCGACCGGAGCCTCGATCCTCGTCGCATCTCTCCACGGTCAAGCATTTCATCGAAACGAAAGGTCCACCTGTCACAGCGAAAAGTAGACGTCTTCACCCCGAGCAACTCCGTCAAACGAAAGAACATTTCAAGCAACTCATCAACGACGGAATAATTCAACCTTCGAAATCACCTTGGGCGAGTCCACTTCACGCGGTACCTAAACCTAATGGTACTTGGCGTTTTTGCGGTGATTATCGACGACTGAACGAACGCACTGTCGGAGACCAATACGCCGTTCCGCATCTTCGAGATTTTTCGTCTCACCTCCACGGATGTACGGTTTTCTCCACGCTCGACATATCGCGTGCGTTTCATCACATCGACGTGAATCCTCAAGACGTTCCGAAAACAGCGATTATAACGCCCTTTGGGTTATACGAATACCGCAAAATGAATTTCGGATTGAAAAACGCTGCACAGTCATGGCAGCGATATATGGACCAAATCCTTCGAGACTTCGACTTTGTCTTTTGTTTCTTAGATGACGTTTTAATCGCGTCCCGAAACATCAAGGAACATGAACGCCATGTAAAAGCGGTCCTCGACGTCTTCGCTGCTGAGGGTCTCACTGTAAACAAGGAAAAATGCGTCCTTGCGAAAAACGAAGTGACCTGTCTCGGTCATATTGTAAACGAAAATGGGATTCGACCGGTACCTAAAAAGGTCGACAATCTCACGACGTTCCCGCTTCCGACCACCGTCACCGACCTACGCAGGTTTTTGGGAATGTTAAATTTTTACCGACGGCATATCCCTAACGCGGCCATGCACCAACAGCCGTTAGTTAACGCTATTCCGCAACCTTCCAAAAAGAAGGATCGTCGCACGATTGAATGGACGGAACAAATGAAATCCGCATTCAATACATGCAAAAATGATTTGCAAAATGCGACTACGCTAGCTCATCCCTCGCCGAAGGGGCGACTATCAATTACGACCGATGCCTCGGACGTCGGAATTGGCGCGGTTTTGCAACAAGAGGTCGATAACAAGACGTCCCCTCTCGGATTTTTCTCTAAAACACTGACAACAGCGCAGCAGAAATACTCCACATTCGACAAGGAGCTTCTCGCTATTTACGAAAGCGTCAAACACTTCCGAGATTTCGTTGAGGGACGTACATTCCATATAATTACCGACCATAAACCGCTCACGACCTCGCTCCATCAAGACAGAAAAACTGCCTCGCCTCGTCGTATTAGGCAGATGGAGTTCATCAGTCAATTCACGACCGATATACGATATACGCCGGGCACCTCCAACGTAGTCGCCGACACATTATCTCGACCTTCTCTCGAACTTCATGAGCTCACAACTTTTCCATCCGGAAAAGAAATATCTGTTGGTCAACAAAGCGATGAATCATCGGAGTTTCGCAACCTCATTTCGACCGGCCGCCTCGAAGAAACCCAGGTACCTGCGCTCAACCTTTCGCTGTGGTGTGAGACGTCATCGGACATGCCACGACCGTTTATTCCGAAACAACTGCGACGTAAACTCATCGAGCACTATCACTCTTTCAGTCATCCCGGAATACGAGCGACTCGAGATCTCATTCGGGCGAAGCTTTTCTGGCCTCGCATGAATACCGAAATACGAGAATACGTCCAAGCATGTCCTAAATGTTCCAAATTCAAGGAATTTCGCCACCCTCAAGTCCGCCCAGCAGAATTTGACGATTGTCTTCCGTTTGAAGAAGTCAATGTTGATTTAGTAGGACCTCTGCCTGATTCACAGGGTTATAAATACCTCTTAACCCTTATCGACAGGCACACCAGTTGGCCGGAATGCATTCCGCTTCGCAATATAACTACTACGGCGGTTATAAACGGCATTCTTAACAACTGGATCGCACGATTCGGCTGCCCGCTCACAATAATCACGGACCAGGGTAGGCAATTTGAAAGTGCCGAGTTCTCCGAATTCTTAAAAAAATTCGGCATTAAACGAAATCGTACGACGGCCTATCATCCCGAATCAAACGGGAAAATCGAACGATGGCATCGAGATTTGAAAAATGCCCTACGAACGGCTACTTCTTCGCCATCATGGTCTAAGGATCTTCCGACAATATTATTGGGCCTTCGCACCACGATCCGATACTCGGACGGTTACAGCGCAGCAGATCGCACTTTTCGTGCACCCCTCCGCCTCCCTGCTGACCTATTTCCGCCTCAACCGACGGAATACACACGACCGCCGGCAAAACCCTCAACGGACAACCGTCCTCGGGTTTTCCCAACTACGTTTCAAAACGCAAAAAAAATGTTTTTGCGAGAAGAGGGTCTCCGAAAAGGCTTAAACCCCCTCTACTCCGGCCCATACGACGTAGTGAACAAAGGAGATAGGACGGCTACGCTGCTCATCGACGGCTCTCGGGTGACCGTTTCACTCAATAGGTGTCGGCCGGCTTTCGGCTTTACCCCCACCTCTCCGGATCCCGAATTACCTGAGGTACCTCCTGACACGAGTCAAATCACCTCATTCGACGCCTGCCCTTCAGATCAACTGCATCTGCTCAACCACCTTCGCTCTGATGCCACGACGCACGCGCCTCTGCGCACATACGCGCAAGTCACAGCCGGACACCCTACAACAGGTACTAAAAGCGCCGCGACTGAACGTCCAACCTCTAGATCTTCCGGTCCATTTCGGCAACTCATCGCTCACAATCAGCCACTCCTCCATCGTATTGGTCAACATCAACCGCAGGGACGATATGATGAAGGAAAGGATCGACGTAAACCTGTTAGTGGAAAATACTATCCAGGATGTTTTTCCGCCGACGAACAACCTCGTTACTTACGAACATGACGACTGTAACATCGCCCGTATTGCGCCAGGGGATGTTCTGCGCATCTCCATCAACGTGACAATCAACAACGCCGCTTCAAACAGCCAGTCTCCCCTCGACTACATCGTAACAATGCAAATACACGAGTGCAACATATACGAACTCCGCTTGTACGAGAAGACAATAGACGGATTCCAATTGAATCATTTTTATTTTCCGACTATGAAGCATGTATAACTTCAAACCTATACTCTACCGACTGTTTCTGTTTTTTGTTTTAATCACACGTTTCTATTCATTTATCATAACACTGTAATATTTTATCTTTATTGTACGAACTGGGGGACCTATGTAATGACTCATACTTTCAACTATGTAGTTCTCCAATAAAGGTCGAGGGAAACCCTGAGTGACTCACACCATGCACGGTAGGTAAGGTGAGGTACGGGGAACAGTGACATCAGTTGACGTCACCTTTTTCCACCCTCCTCTTACCTTGTCAAGTCCATATAAAAGGAGGACTCAGGGCTTCCCTTTCATGCATTCGTCTTCGAAAACTCGACTTGTTTATTTCTCGATCTACCTCGCCTCTTCTCTGAAACCCACAGTCCATCGACGGGTCTCGGTATGCGATAAAGCTCATCGCGCCGGCTTCTGCTCCCATTTACCCTAGTCGTCGTCTGCCTCCAACTAGGTATAGGTAAATGTGGTGCATCCCCCGGGTCGGCGAGCAATCGCGCCTAGGAATGTATCCGAGCTGGCGATCTTAACACTCTTGCACACGGTCTGCGGTTACCCGCGCCGGGCATCGAGTGTTGTCCCGTCCTTTGTCTTCGTTGAGTAGGAACCAATCAAACCGACCATCCGAAGGAAGCCGATCGCCTTCACGCTCCGACACGCAGTCTTAACACGTATGCTGCACTTTCCTTAGTTACCAAGGACCGTTTTGATGAAATTTGGTACTTGAGCTCTGTTCGGGATCTACTCGTGGTTGTGCCTTGAAGCTTTCGAGGAAACGACCTAGCTCAAAAACTTTCAATATAAAGGCAGTTTTTCATAAATTTAAAATATCATTGAGCTTTTAAAATCGAATAAGATTACCCAGAGCTCTGTAGGACCAACCGTTCACTCCCAAGACTTGAAGTTGGGAGAGAAGATAAAGCGGAAACATGAGTGTGAATAGCAAACAAATGTTTGCTAACGGAATGTGGCCTAACCTCCGTTCAAAAATCTCTGCTTGTTAAATCAAGGACCTTTGCTTTGCTTGGTTTTGATTGCTTGCTTGAAAAATCATTCCTGAATTATTTTAAAAATCGTATTCTTGACGAAAGTGTATACCTTCGTAAATTTCTTACTGCAGCGGTTTATTTAGTATTACTTGGCCTTCCTGAGGTTGACCTTTTTGATTTCTTGGGCTTCCTTCTGCTCCGTTTATCAAACTATTTTTTCGAAACTGGACTAGTTGACTCTCTAGTTGTCGATGATTTTAGCCTAGTGGCTGTTACTTATTGCCCCTTATCTAGATGTCCTTATTCTTCAATCACTTCAACAAAATGATGTCTTCGTAAATCACTTTCAATACGCGATGATGGAATAATACATATCTATGGACTCCCTTGGACGTGTGTCAAGCGTCTAATTCTTGGCCTACAGCTCTTTAGTACAATGCCTGAAAACCATTAGCGGCCTGATAAGTTCCACATCGAGCGAGAAGTATATCGATTACCAACTGGTAGGAGTGGCAGGTTTGAGCTGGGAGGATGCCGTCCTTGGAAGAATGTCATGTCTGCAACGCCAAGCTGTCCGGTCGAACAGGTTGATGAGTTTCATCAGATAGACTGCATTAGACATCTAGGGGCTGGTCTGACTCTGTTTCTGGATCTCCTCTTCTCTCAATGAATTTAAATGTCGGTTGTTACTTCTTTATTTAAAATTGTACGTTGAAATTTTAGTTTTAAAAAAATCCTGGTTTGGTAAATGTTTTTTTATAGAAGAATCAGCGCAATGTGAAAATACCCACAATCTGTTACAAATAATAATTTGTCTATTTAAAATGTATAAGTAACTTTTGATATCTTGAGAGGTATCTACCTATTTCTCTACCTCGTAACTCCAATTTTGCCTTGTTTGTCTCCCGATTGTGTAGTGATAACTATACCCAACTGGTATCATTAACTTCTGGGGAATTCAGATTCGATTCCTTGACGTGACAATATATTTTTCCACTGTATCTTCGAAAAAAGTAGGCTATTGTAATGGGTTTGAAGTTTTTTTTGTACTTCTGTGGAATGTTAGAAATTTTGTTGAAACAATGTACACTCAAGTAGAGTATTTCTTCACTTGCATGCTAAGATTAGGAAATGCCCTGTTCTCTCGAAATTCAACCTCCCGATTGCTCACCTCCTACTTACTTTAAAACAGATGTAGAAGTGAACTCTTGAAAACAAGATTTGAATATTGCTTAGGGAGGTCAACTTGTACACGATCCATTTTCTACAGTTCTTGCTCGACAATGGCATGACATTTACTATTGGATATTCGCTGACAAGTTCGATGCCCACACGGATTAATAACGTTACGCCAGCCGTTGCGATTTGAACAGAATCGTTAACCTTGGTAGTGAGAGGGAACAAACTGAAAAGGCAACATATTCAGAGAGGGAGGATTCGTGAGATATTAGGCAACTGTGTCATACCTTAACAAAAGGGGCATAACTGAACGTGTCGCTGCCCACACGATTGAAAAACGAGAGGTAGAGTTACCGAGACCTTGTGCTTTTCAACAATCGCTCTCTTTAGGTAATGTCAACTTTCAGGCGAATTCGCTTGTCGTCGTTAGCAGTCCTACGCTGTGCCCACCTTTGCTTTCGTTTATCCCGCTCGAACGTGGAAATAATTTATGTTCATCATTATTGATTATTGCTTCCGAGTGCACCGAAGGTAATGGAAGACATTTTTTAACTTAGAGATGTGGAAAAATACTCTCAAAAATCGAAAAATTGGAAAAAAACAAATTTTTCTACTTATACTATTTGGAAGTATAACAGTATAAATTTAAAAGAAAACATGCTTGTTTTTAGGTGTTATATTAAACGGATCAAAGTTGTTGAATATAGTTTGACCCGCTTGGTTTGATTTGACTGACAATTTTTTTTAGCGATACTATCTATTGGTATTAATTAAATCACATTAATATTATTATTAGTATTTTTAGGAGACGAGATGTGATAGTTGATACTAGGAAAAACTCTCCCATCCTAACGAAATTCGATGGGATACTTCAGGATACTTCATTAGGGTAGATCGTTGAACGGAAACCGACTTCCCAACTCTGTCAACTTGACTTCCCTGTAGTGTTCTCTCTTCAAATGTTCCAAAGACAGTATAGATACAAATAGGTGCATAAAATATGATAGAGATGATTTACGGCAAGCGGTGTCAGAGCTAAATGGCAGCACCCAACAACATCAGAGTTATGGGTGCAACTTTATCATGGCGCGGAAAATAAACTTCAAACCCATTGCAATAGCCTACTTTTTCCGAAAATACAGTGGAAAAATACATTGTCACGTCAAGGAATCGAATCTGAATTCCCGAAGATATTGATACCAGTTGGGTATTATAGTTATCACTACACAATCGGGAGACAAACAAGGCAAAATTGGAGTTACGAGGTAGATACTCGTAAATAGTTAGATACTTCTCAAGATGCAACTCCGAGGCACTTTTCCCTCACCACACTCCGCGCCGTGATAAAGTTGCACCCATAACCCTGATGTTGTTGGGTGCTGCCCTTTAGCTCTGACACCGCTTGCTGTAAATCATCTCTATCATATTTTATGCACCTATTTGTATCTACACTGTCTTTGGAACATTTGAAGAGAGAACACTACAGGGAAATCAAGTTGACAGAGTTGGGAAGTCGGTTTTAGGGATGTCCGATACTTCAAAAGTATCGATATAATATCGTATCGATACATCTAGAAAATATCAAAAAGTATCGATACGATACTTTCAAAAAGTATCGATATTTTGAAGTATCGATACTTTTCGATACTTTCACAAAAATGGGTGAAATTGTCGTTTATGTTTCTCTCTATCAGTGTGACATCTCTCCATCACGAGGATAATAATTAGTATAGAATAAACAAAACAATAAATCACTCATTTTGTTATTTAAAACTTGTTTTTGTTTAGGCACTTGTTTTCGTATTGCACTTGTTTGGGTTAACATTTTGGTGGTCCTTAGGTCCTCCTAGATGAAGGAGGACAGCAGGTTATCATAGAGAGCTGGAGGTGGTGGTACATCATCTTTGTTAAATTTGTTGAAGTTTGTTGGTCTCCCAACAATCTACGTAGAGGTAGAGGTACTGTCGAGTAGGTACCTTCATGTCGTAGGTGTTGAAACAGATAAAATGTGAGATATAAAAAAGTATCGCTTCCGATACTGGAAAAAAAGTATCGATACTACGATATATATCAGGGAAGAAAAGTATCGATATGTATCGATACTTTTTTCAAGAAGTATCGATACTTAAAAGTATCGATACTTTTGGGACATCCCTAGTCGGTTTCCGTTCAACGATCTACACTAATGCAGTATCCTGAAGTATCCCATCGAATTTCGTTAGGATGGGAGAGTTTTTCCTAGTAGTTGAAAAGATGAGTTCTAAAACGGATGGTTTCGAGATTTTAAAGGTTGCACTACCTATATAATATAAACTATTAGATTTCCTGGAAGCAGGTAAGTGGCAACGTGAATAAACTCGGGGAAACTCGATTGTGAACCCTTTTGGAATGCCAAGGGTGAGAGATGGATGTAAACTTCATAAGAATCGTTTTGATCTCTTAAAAAGGGTAGGTTTTTCTAACATGGTGTTCTGAGACTCTTCACCTCGGTATTGGGCTGCAATGATGTGGTTGGGGGTTATACTTCCCAACCCTGTGAACTTGACTTCCCTGTAGTGTTCTCTCTTCAAATGTCCCAAAGACAGCAGAGATACAAATAGGTGCACGAACAAGTTAGTGTTTGAATTGGTAGTGAATCGAATAAATTATTAATTTATGAGTAATTACTATTTGGTGTAAAGTTCAATAAATGTTTTTTCTCTCTCTCAATAAATTAAATCAATTGCTTACGTCAGTATTGGTTTTCTATGGTATTGCTTCGAATTTGTTAATCAAGTTTATTCAAAAATCTTGTAATAACAGTCGATTTGACTTTCGTAATTCAGTTGACTTTATAACAAGATTGTGTATTTAACAACTAACTACGTATCCCCCAGTATTCTTTCCTCTCTCGCATGCTTTGAAAAAAATAATAAAATAAGTAGCACAAACGTTCTGACATCGAAATCATCCTTTCATCCTTGTCGAAGCCACGTCCCATAGAGTTCATCTTGCTACAACTTTCTCATTGGTGACGAATAATAATTGAAGGCCGAAGCAAGATGCTCTCAATACTGTTACTAAGTACATGGGAGCTCCCACAAAGTTTTTTTTTGTTTTTTCAACAGTCATTATAAACCGGCTGTCACTTTTATTCGGTCTTGCCTCCAAAGACCGCTCATGCGCAAACGATTTGCAGATTTCTCCCTTTCTCCCAGCCGGTGATGGTTGACATTGCGTCTCACCTTTGATTTTCCTTTCAAGACACCGACTATCATTCCGGAAGATTTTTTTTAGAGGGTTGAAGAAACCTACAGGACTGATGCTTCATTCACTTTGTAGGCCAAATGTGGATACTTCGGAGTACAAAATTTTTTTTTTACCATTCGTAGATACTTAGGAACAAAAGTCCTCGATATTTTCCCAACAATTTTCTAGGAACCTAGATCTTCTAGCAACCTTGGACCTTCTAGGTCTTTATATCTGTCTTCCTCTGGAAATGTAGATGGGACAAATCAGATTGTACGAATTAGCTCCTATGAGTTTCAATTATTCAAAGGGTTCTGCATCTGTTTTGTTACGACATTCGTGTGGCCACAGAGCTTCGTATGAAGCGGATGGGGGATTGTAATGACTCATACTTTTAACTGTGTAGTTCTCCAATAAAGGTCGAGGGAAACCCTGAGTGACTCACCATGCACGGTAGGTAAGGTGAGGTACGGGGAACAGTGACATCAGTTGACGTCACCTTTTTCCACCCTCCTCTTACCTTGTCAAGTCCATATAAAAGGAGGACTCAGGGCTTCCCCTTCATGCATTCGTCTTCGAAAACTCGACTTGTTTATTTCTCGATCTACCTCGCCTCCTCTCTGAAACCCACAGTTCATCGGAGGGTCTCGGTATGCGATAAAGCTCATCGCGCCGGCTTCTGCTCCCATTTACCCTAGTCGTCGTCTGCCTCCAACTAGGTATAGGTAAATGTGGTGCATCCCCCGGGTCGGCGAGCAATCGCGCCTAGGAATGTATCCGAGCTGGCGATCTTAACACTCTTGCACACGGTCTGCGGTTACCCGCGCCGGGCATCGAGTGTTGTCCCGTCCTTTGTCTTCGTTGAGTAGGAACCAATCAAACCGACAATCCGAAGGAAGCCGATCGCCTTCACGCTCCGACACGCCGTCATAACATTGGTGACCCCGCACGTTTTTGGTTTGCTATTCAACACGAAGCTAACTCGAGGATTATGGACCCACCGCTACCGCCGCCCGCACCGGACTTCGCCGAGGCCACGAAGGTCTCAATCCCGCTCACGCTTCCGCCGTTCTACCGAGAGGATCCCCGGCTGTGGTTTATACAGCTCGACGCGGCTTTCACCGGCGCGCATGTAAACACGCAGCGCGCTCGCTTCACCCGGACCATCCCTCTACTGCCCTACGATGTGGCAGTTCAAGCGGCGGACTTAACACAAGCCCAGCTTGTGACACCATACGACGACCTCAAACAACGGCTCATCGAAATCTTCGAGCCGTCTCGGCATGCGAGGATCACGGCACTCACCGAGCATCGGCCACTGGGGGACCTCAAGCCTTCCCAGCTTTTACGCCAAATGCGCCATCATCTGGGGGACCTCACGCCTAACGACATCCTAAAAGCATTTTGGATCAAGGCGCTACCCATCGCGGTCCAAATGTCTATTGCTCCGTGGATGGAAAAAACTCCAGAATTCCTCGCGCCGATCGCAGATGCTACGCACGAAATACGTAGCGCCGCAGCGGTTCATCAAATCGAACCGGACTGTAATACTGAGGCGGTAGCTACGAAGCGACCTCCGAGACGAAATAGCCCCGCACGACAGTACCAGCAACCTCGTCCGCAATCTCCGACTCAACAAAAAGGTATGTGCTGGTACCATTTTAAATACCGCGACAAGGCGACTAAATGTCGACAGCCTTGTTCATTCAAAAAGGTACGATGGCAGGAAAACTAGCGGGCCCGCCTGTTTACAAGGCGGGCGCCCCTTTCCAAGACATTTCCAACCGACTTTTCGTCAAATGCCATAAGAATAATATACCTTTTTTAATCGATACGGGGGCTAGCATCTCAATTCTTCCGAACTCTTTAGTTCATCGGAAGAACAAAACATCTGACTACCTACTTTTCGCCGCGAATGGCACCGCCATAACGACCTATGGTAATTTTACAACGAAGGTTTATCTACAAAACGACATATACGAATGGACTTTTGTAGTTGCGGACGTAAAACGACCCATTATCGGAGCTGATTTTCTCGGATATTTTGGCTTACATGTTGACCTGAAAAATCGATCATTATTCAACCCTAATTCGCAAAAACCTATACGAGGGTACGTCAACACGGTCAATTCCGGCGTCACTACCGAACCTACTCCGCCGACCTTCATCAACATGCTCGCTAAATATCGACCGGAGCCTCGATCCTCGTCGCATCTCTCCACGGTCAAGCATTTCATCGAAACGAAAGGTCCACCTGTCACAGCGAAAAGTAGACGTCTTCACCCCGAGCAACTCCGTCAAACGAAAGAACATTTCAAGCAACTCATCAACGACGGAATAATTCAACCTTCGAAATCACCTTGGGCGAGTCCACTTCACGCGGTACCTAAACCTAATGGTACTTGGCGTTTTTGCGGTGATTATCGACGACTGAACGAACGCACTGTCGGAGACCAATACGCCGTTCCGCATCTTCGAGATTTTTCGTCTCACCTCCACGGATGTACGGTTTTCTCCACGCTCGACATATCGCGTGCGTTTCATCACATCGACGTGAATCCTCAAGACGTTCCGAAAACAGCGATTATAACGCCCTTTGGGTTATACGAATACCGCAAAATGAATTTCGGATTGAAAAACGCTGCACAGTCATGGCAGCGATATATGGACCAAATCCTTCGAGACTTCGACTTTGTCTTTTGTTTCTTAGATGACGTTTTAATCGCGTCCCGAAACATCAAGGAACATGAACGCCATGTAAAAGCGGTCCTCGACGTCTTCGCTGCTGAGGGTCTCACTGTAAACAAGGAAAAATGCGTCCTTGCGAAAAACGAAGTGACCTGTCTCGGTCATATTGTAAACGAAAATGGGATTCGACCGGTACCTAAAAAGGTCGACAATCTCACGACGTTCCCGCTTCCGACCACCGTCACCGACCTACGCAGGTTTTTGGGAATGTTAAATTTTTACCGACGGCATATCCCTAACGCGGCCATGCACCAACAGCCGTTAGTTAACGCTATTCCGCAACCTTCCAAAAAGAAGGATCGTCGCACGATTGAATGGACGGAACAAATGAAATCCGCATTCAATAAATGCAAAAACGATTTGCAAAATGCGACTACGCTAGCTCATCCCTCGCCGAAGGGGCGACTATCACTTACGACCGATGCCTCGGACGTCGGAATTGGCGCGGTTTTGCAACAAGAGGTCGATAACAAGACGTCCCCTCTCGGATTTTTCTCTAAAACACTGACAACAGCGCAGCAGAAATACTCCACATTCGACAAGGAGCTTCTCGCTATTTACGAAAGCGTCAAACACTTCCGAGATTTCGTTGAGGGACGTACATTCCATATAATTACCGACCATAAACCGCTCACGACCTCGCTCCATCAAGACAGAAAAACTGCCTCGCCTCGTCGTATTAGGCAGATGGAGTTCATCAGTCAATTCACGACCGATATACGATATACGCCGGGCACCTCCAACGTAGTCGCCGACACCTTATCTCGACCTTCTCTCGAACTTCATGAGCTCACAACTTTTCCATCCGGAAAAGAAATATCTGTTGGTCAACAAAGCGATGAATCATCGGAGTTTCGCAACCTCATTTCGACCGGCCGCCTCGAAGAAACCCAGGTACCTGCGCTCAACCTTTCGCTGTGGTGTGAGACGTCATCGGACATGCCACGACCGTTTATTCCGAAACAACTGCGACGTAAACTCATCGAGCACTATCACTCTTTCAGTCATCCCGGAATACGAGCGACTCGAGATCTCATTCGGGCGAAGCTTTTCTGGCCTCGCATGAATACCGAAATACGAGAATACGTCCAAGCATGTCCTAAATGTTCCAAATTCAAGGAATTTCGCCACCCTCAAGTCCGCCCAGCAGAATTTGACGATTGTCTTCCGTTTGAAGAAGTCAATGTTGATTTAGTAGGACCTCTGCCTGATTCACAGGGTTATAAATACCTCTTAACCCTTATCGACAGGCACACCAGTTGGCCGGAATGCATTCCGCTTCGCAATATAACTACTACGGCGGTTATAAACGGCATTCTTAACAACTGGATCGCACGATTCGGCTGCCCGCTCACAATAATCACGGACCAGGGTAGGCAATTTGAAAGTGCCGAGTTCTCCGAATTCTTAAAAAAATTCGGCATTAAACGAAATCGTACGACGGCCTATCATCCCGAATCAAACGGGAAAATCGAACGATGGCATCGAGATTTGAAAAATGCCCTACGAACGGCTACTTCTTCGCCATCATGGTCTAAGGATCTTCCGACAATATTATTAGGCCTTCGCACCACGATCCGATACTCGGACGGTTACAGCGCCGCAGATCGCACTTTTCGTGCACCCCTCCGCCTCCCTGCTGACCTATTTCCGCCTCAACCGACGGAATACATACGACCGCCGGCAAAACCCTCAACGGACAACCGTCCTCGGGTTTTCCCAACTACGTTTCAAAACGCAAAAAAAATGTTTTTGCGAGAAGAAGGTCTCCGAAAAGGCTTAAACCCCCTCTACTCCGGCCCATACGACGTAGTGAACAAAGGAGATAGGACGGCTACGCTGCTCATCGACGGGTCTCGGGTGACCGTTTCACTCAGTAGGTGTCGGCCAGCTTTCGGCTTTACCCCCACCTCGACGGGACCCGGCTTACCTGAGGTACCTCCCGACACAACGGAAGTCGAATCATTCGACGACTGTCTCTCGCCCAGCAATGAACCTCCTCTTCACGGCACAAGAGCTCGCGGAGATTTTCCGCCCGAAAACTGCATGCGCGCAAATCGAAGATCCTCTGCTTCCTCCAAAAGCTCGGAAGCACGAAAACCAACATTCACAAAGGCCCCTACAAACTCAAGCTGCAGAACAAATCAGCCGACGCCCCTCTCGTACGCAGATGTACTACGAGGTGCACGACATCAGAAACACGAAGAGGATCATTCGTCGCCGACCTCCATCCTTCTCGGCCACGACTACAGCGGGCTATACGACGATTAAGCGTATCAGCCCGCCCCGAAACAATATTACATGGAAAACACAACGCATAAGCCTTCCAACGTTCAAAAAACGGGCAAATATTATCATCGACTTTTACAACGCCCGAAAGAACAATGTACACGAGCCATACGTCCCGCAATACGTCCAAGGACTTCACCATAAAATAAACAACGAAATTTCCATGATTGTTCAAAACCTTTCCAAAACAAACCCATCCTCTGATTCCTCTCAAACAAGACCTGGACCGAAGCCTCGCCGTCGTAAAGGGCGTCAAGCCCGAGCGAGATTGTCCAAACTTCGGTCCAGGCAATTTTCACTACTTGAACTTACATTCTCCAGAAGGAGAATGCGTCGGAGCCTACCGACGAGACCCCGCTGGGCCTCACGTTATAGCTCCAGACAGCGTGGCTCCCCTACGTTCGGCGCGCTTGTCTTCACCGTTCAAGACGACGCTATCACCCGCCTCCGCGTCTTCGCATCAGTTCAAGACTTCTCGTCTACGCTCGATTTGATTCAAATTTATGTTATTTTTGTTCATTAACACATTCGGTTGAATTCTATCTACCACGATGCTATATTGTTCCTTAACGATTCTTGTCGTAATATTTTCATATATTGTTCCTTAACGATTCTTGTCGTAATATTTTAATATTTTATCTTTATTGTACGAACTGGGGGACCTATGTAATGACTCATACTTTTAACTGTGTAGTTCTCCAATAAAGGTCGAGGGAAACCCTGAGTGACTCACCATGCACGGTAGGTAAGGTGAGGTACGGGGAACAGTGACATCAGTTGACGTCACCTTTTTCCACCCTCCTCTTACCTTGTCAAGTCCATATAAAAGGAGGACTCAGGGCTTCCCCTTCATGCATTCGTCTTCGAAAACTCGACTTGTTTATTTCTCGATCTACCTCGCCTCCTCTCTGAAACCCACAGTTCATCGGAGGGTCTCGGTATGCGATAAAGCTCATCGCGCCGGCTTCTGCTCCCATTTACCCTAGTCGTCGTCTGCCTCCAACTAGGTATAGGTAAATGTGGTGCATCCCCCGGGTCGGCGAGCAATCGCGCCTAGGAATGTATCCGAGCTGGCGATCTTAACACTCTTGCACACGGTCTGCGGTTACCCGCGCCGGGCATCGAGTGTTGTCCCGTCCTTTGTCTTCGTTGAGTAGGAACCAATCAAACCGACAATCCGAAGGAAGCCGATCGCCTTCACGCTCCGACACGCCGTCATAACAGGGATACTAATTAATTTTATCTGTCGAACCTGTCTGCTTGGAGTCTTGAAGCTGCGTGCTACAAACAACATTCTCCATTTTGTAAGGAGTCAGTTGACTGTGGGAGTCTACAGTACTTTGGCACAACCAGAGATGTGCATATGAGACATAAGTTGTCTACAGGTTCAAATTTATCTAATAATTGAAGACGCACATTTTGTTGTCTATAAATTTTGGTAAAAAACTAGTAGAATAATTTGAAAGAGCAAGATTATTTTGATGACAGTTCAAGGGATCGGGATTCAGATTGTCGGTGTTCTCTGTGCATGCCCACATGTAAAATCATGACTTCTACAATTTTCATCAGATTCAATGAAAGTCTGAGCAAAAAGAAAAGTATGAAAGTATGAATTGGGATCGTTTTAGGTTAGATGGTTCGAGGTTACATGTCAATTCTTTTGTAGCGCAAACGCAAGCCAATTCGTCATTCCAAACATAAGTTTCTCACTTATTTATTTTTTGAGATTTCACGCAAACTTTGTTGATGATCGTCTGTCTTTACAGCATTATGTATGGAACCGTAATGTGAAGTACATTTTCTTTGTTTCTCAAATTGACTTATAATTTTATGATAGTAAAAATAAGTCAATAATAATACTAATACTTGGTGTAGGTACTGTGCGTATGATTTACTGAGTGACGTAGTACTCACTTCAGGGGACAATAATATTGCAGACTTAGGTACTCTTTTTATTGCAAGAATTGAAATTCAACTTGGATAGGTTCTTTTCAAGCTATGTGCTGGACTCATTTGATAGAATTTTACAGGTTGATAGAGAAAAGTAAAACAATAAAAAACAATCTTAAAACAATCTTGATAACGTTTAATTAAATTAGTTTCCTGATATTGTGTTTCAACGGAGTATTTCGACTTTAACGATGCAGAAGGATGAAATTGCTTTTTCAGCGACATAAAACTCAGTGCCTAAGAGTTAATTTTCTGGAGGTGCCACTTCGTACGGAAGATTGACCATGACTGCCAATTTATATGTAAAAGCTTTACTTGACAATCGAAATTTCTCATTTTCTTTTCTCTTTTGTTCCAGGTAAGTGCCACAGACGACACATGTCCCGTAAGTAGAAACCGGCTCTTTCCAAAACATTAGTCCTCAGTATACGTCACTTTCCCCCTGGTTTTCTGAATGCGGGTGTTTCTTTGGATTTCAAATCCAAAGCTGCAGGACTCGTAAAATTTTCAGGTACCGTAGTTTCTCTTCCATGTGTCAACCTCATGTGAAGAAGTGAAAGTCATTATTGTGGTGCCGAGACCCCAAGAGAACGTTGAATCGAAACATTTCCAATTTTGTCTACCCAGGTTGTTTTATGAGCAACGCGTGATGTTTAGTATGGTGACTTCTGAATTTCCCATCAGTTGAAAACTAACATTGTTCTATCGTGATAAGAGATACGAAGTAGAGAAACCAACTTACAAAGTTAACAATTCGCCTGCATAACTTTCTCTTTTCCCTTATTTCAACTCTAAATGGAAAATGTTTTTACTTTCCTGGTTCCTACTAATCTAAGCACATTCAAACTTGGGAGCGAATTAGACATAAAACGCTCCAAATTATTACATAATGGTTTATATTTTACTGTACAGATCTAGATCACCAGTCTGTTTTTCGATTATTACTATCTACTAGCAATCCTAGAGCTGTGGGTGCCTTCATTATGAAATTTGTTTTTGGTTGCTAAGGATCAGGAAACTTCAGGAGTGGTCATGAAACTTCATTGAAAGAAACGAATCGGCTCCAACCGGCTAAATCTATTTTGATCAGCTAAAATTTGAAATCTATTTTGACTATTTTGATCAGCTAAAATTTGAACGGATTTCAGCATATTTCCTTCAGTGAACATTCTTTTGCGAATAAAACTCGTTTTTCTGATTTTTTAAATTCATTAGATACCTATAGAGCTGTGGGTGGTCTCATAAAAATTTAAAATTCAATTCTCTTTTGAATTGGTGGAAAAATACTACCTTTATATCGAGAGTTTTCGAGCTAGGTCGTTTTCAAAATTACACCCCTATTTTTAACCCCTTAGAAGTGCCTGACAATAACCGTGGCGACACAACAAGACACAAAGTGGAGCCCATATACCTAAGTCCATCGAAATCGATCCACTATAATGGTAATGGTCCATGCTAATTTTTTTGCTCGATTCCGAAGGTTCATTATTGAAATGATGAGCCTTTCGCAAGAGATCCTTTGGTGCTTTCCTGGCGAATGTTGAGTAGTTCACCAAAATATTGTTTCTCAGTTCGCACTTGACACAGCAGTGTTTTATTTGAATTAAAATAATCTCAATTAATTCTCTTACAACTTTAAAAAGTGAGTTATTACCCTCTAAGAAAGCACTGAAAGCGCCGTTATACTAATGAATTCGCAAAATGGTGTGTGTGTGTGTGTGGGGGGGGAGGGGGGGGGGCATTGGGGCCATTTGAAGTTATTGGGAAGTAGTTAGGTACTTGTCAACCTGACTTGTAATTCTTCGAGCTGTAAGCAGTTTAGTGTTCTTGGCAACTAATAATCAAATTTCCTCATGAACTCACCCTGTTTCTTCGCCTGAGTGTGAAGCGTTTATTTCTTCCAAATAAACTTGATTGTGAAGTGGGTATCTGATAGGTAGGTAGTATGTGTGGTGGTTGATGGTGACAATGGTAAAGCCTTGTTCTTTGCAGACGAGTGATCTATATAGAAAAATATTAAATGTTGGTGTAATAATTTGCAGTGTTTTTGTCTTTGAGTACTTCTTGGATACCACCAGAAATCATTGGAGTAGAGACTAATCTTAGCTGCTAGAGCGGTAATACCACTTTCTTTGCTGTTCATCCTAGTGCAATGAAATTTAATACTTCCGGGGAATTCTGGCCAGCACATGAGCGGTACAGAAAACTTCATTTGTTCCAATTCTTTCTGGGTCCGTATGTGATTTTTCAGCAGTACAACATCACTAGCAATTCGCTAGTAGGTAGTTACAATATATTATTGTAGTCCTTGAAGTTATAGATCTTCGTTATCGTTCTCCGTTATTGATCTTTGTAGTTTATGGGTGTTGAAACTGCCAACTACTGATTAGAAATTTGGAACAATGGAACTATTTGTTCTCAAAGATCTTATTAATAATGTTGCATCTAAAATAAAACCAAAGTTCGATGAACTCCGGTGAGCGAATAGGGCGCGGAATCGAACCAGGAACTTGCTCGGGGTTGCCAAAAGACGCGGTTCGGCGACATCGGTCGCAGACATGCTTAACCTTCTATCGATCATTTTGGCCTTTTGGTGCGTGCCAAAAAATAAATTAGCCCCTCGCGGAGAGCCGACCGCGGAAATGTTGAACGGGTTTTCCGAAGCTGGCACAGCTCCACGGCTCTATTAAAATGTCGAACTTCGAACCCTTCTAGAAATCGCGAACAAAGGCTCGAATATGGGAAAAGTTCGCGAACTTGGCTGGGGAAGAAAGTCTAATGTCATTGCGTTTGGCCTCATTTTGCCTGTCAGTTGGATTTTTCTCGGTGTGACTGATAAATGATTGATTCGGTTTGGTCCATTTCTTAAGGTGCTTTTGAATTGCACTGCTGCACGGTTGGACGAATGACCAATCTGGCTGGGAAAAATTCATTCCAAAGAAACACAAGGTGGGGTTTGTAATAAGTTCAATAAGGCAACAAATTCTTCTCAAATGTTTCTCTTATAATAAACATATTTATATTTTCATAATTATAAAATGCGTATGCTCTAATTTAGACGATAAAGCTTGCTATTTAACAACTTTTGCCTCAATCCATCTCGCCGCTGTAGAGTGAGGTCAGAAAAATCTGCTAATTTTTGAGTGAGGAGTGCAAAATACTTGATCTTTTTGATGCATTATAGTAGACTTGCGCATAACCTGATAGACTTGAGCTGTCTTACTCCGGGTTCGAATCAATCAATGTATTTACAATTATATTAAATGTATCACAAATATGTTCTTCCCGATTACGTTGAAATTTAAATGTTTTTCGCAACTACCGCCGCTCCAAGAAACTGATCAGATCGTGATGAAATTATCGAGCAATCATCGTGGGGCGAGCCACAATATGTCATGCAAACTATAGCAAATCAGACAATCAAACCTAAGAGGATGCACTTCTATGTATCTGATCGTGATGTATAGGTACGTAATAGAGAACAACTGAATGTACTGGAATATCATGAAAATAGAAAAAGTCCTTATTTAGCCCAATTTTGGCTGAAATTATTAGTTAAAGAAGCAAGTTAACTGACTTGCACGCAATACATTGAACTCTATGATGCCGAGGAATAGAGAACCTAGATAAAAACATGTTGGTAGAAGAATAAGAAGAAATGGCAGAATCACAGCATAACTTCGTTTCACGGTCAGAAGATGAGTGAGTGGTTTTTTAGGTCGTTGAGGCCGGAGGTTTGTTTACCTGCAGAACGAATTGTTGGTCTTGTGTTGGGCACTCTTAAATTACTGCATAGTAGGTACCTTGAATAACAGACACAAGAGGTAGAATCTAGTGTACTGTACAGTGCGTGAATGCCTTTAACCAACTATTACTCCAGTATAATGCTCCGGGGGGACCACTAAACCTTCCCGGTGTTTACTGCTTCGACCCCATTCCTTCCTTTGTTTCAATGCAGCTGCTGTGATGGTTCTTGTGAACCATTGTTTTTATCAGAATATTGTCAGAAGTTCAGACCTACACCAAAAATAAGATGCGGGGCTTCACACTGCTTTCCTCTTTCGTAGAAATCCTAGTTAATGGCTATTACCACCTGATAGTAAGCGGATTTTGTAACCTGGGATATCTTGATATTGAGTTTCATCAAAATCGATCTAAATCCGACTTTGATCTTAAACGTAAAGATGTTCATGGGTGTTGAGTAGAATGAGTTTTTTGTGGATCAAAACTTTAATTTTCGGGATTTATATGAGTTGAGGAAAGGTAAATGCTAGTAATAATGACTGTCAGTTCTATCTCAATGAGTGGCTCTTTTCCACAATATTTATAGGACTCCAAATACCATATTTAGATGATGGAAGTGTTTGTTAATCATCCCACATTGAAATTACCTCACTTAATCGAATAATCATTCAAATATTCTAGAAATTGACGTTAATTCCATAAATATCACAGTTGAAAGGGGATTCTCGAACTAGGGATCTTGCACTGGATCACCGAATAGGGGCAAGTGTACAACCAGCTTTGTGGTGAGTTATCCACCTATTCGTCTGGTGACCCCATGTGGGCTGTGGGACCCTTCCTGTTCCTGCTTAATCGATCGAATTAAACTTTTAATTCGGTGCAGCTCTGAATCATTCCTTTCGAGGTGGTACCATATGTTCCTTTTTTTGTTGGCTCGCGTGTCTCCCCATAGTAAATTTCCATCTTATCACGATGTTCTTACTTCTGAAATGCCCTGAAGGGTGCATGCTTTCATTGAAACTCTCAGTGTTTGTACGTACTTGTTCAACAGTAAGACTATAGTTGTCGTTCATATTTCTTCAATATGCTCTGGGTGTTGTAAATGGTGAGTACGTGACTATGGTTATGATAATTCAAGGTTTTTCACCTCTACTTCACGTCACTCGCACTTTCATGAATATTGCTGCCCAAATATAGACATAAAAAAAGCCGAAGTTTGTTGAGTTCGGATATCTTGGATTTCGGAAGCCTCGAATCGCCTCTTGCGTCACTTTCTATTCCACTGCCTCTCCTCGGTCATATTCGGGTTCGATAATCCGACCCTTTTCACCTTCTGGCTCTAGAGACGAACCAAAGGGAAATCTTGTTGGCCTGAAGTTCGTTCAACTCGTTTCCAACTCCTCCAATAATCTTGGAATTTAATTAAAGTGACCCGGCAGCGCTATGAGGCCCTGGGCGTCTGGCCCAGCTATCACGTTTTCACTCCACTCAGACGCATTCCCATGGCGGAAGAACCTCCCAGGGTCTTCAGTTCGAATAGGTGTGATAATTTGACTATTTGATGAATTTTCTAGTATCTGTAACGTCAGAATCACTTCATCCCATTCCAATGAGTCAATAGTCTGTACTTATAGTAACTTGTAGAAATCACCCACCTTAGGTTAGCTACTTATTTGTGGTGAAATTTACGTATTCCAAAATTTGTGTTCTTACTCCACTATTCAAAACATCAAAACACCTGCTGTAGGTTGAGAAGGACAATATTTTCTGTTTGCAGAAAAACTGAAGATGACATTTCTTCGAACTCAAGAAATGAAAAATCCATTCATGCAGCTTGAGTTAATGAACGAATTTTCAATAAAATCTTTGTCAAGAAAAAAAAAATGGTGGGTTTTGTCTTATGGGTTTGGAACATGGGTGTGCAGGAATCGTTAAAGTTGTAGTCATCCCCTTGGTTGAAAATTGAAAAACTCAAAAAATACTCTTCTCTTCAGCTCGAACTCATAGAGTACCTATAGAGTACCTATAGTACCCATAAATTGTTTTTTTTCCCTTATTTGCTGTACCCCCACGTAAATTGTCATTTTGTTCCTGTTTTCTGTACTCATATCAGAAATTTTGTGCAGAATCTGATTATACCATTTACCTATTATTATGATTATGATTGTAATATCCACAAAATAACCCTAAACCTTTTTTAGTTTTTGGACCTATTCTTAGAAATCTGGATCTCTTAGGGTTGCCCAAAATTCCTGGCTAACGGACCCGACTTTTCGTTTATTATTATGAACATTTTGGCGAAAACTTTAAATTTTTACGAAACAATTACTCAAGTTATTGTCCGTAGTTACTTTTATATGTACATACGATTTTTTGAAAAACTTCAGGAATCATTTTAGAATGTTCCAAAATGGATTTCTGTGAAAAATTCAAAAAAGTTCATGGTAAAATTTTGAGTACATTGCAATACCTTAATTTTCTTTGAAAATTCGGTAATACCACTTCAAGTGCATTGAATAGCGTCGACTAGGTATTTACGACTGTCCCTTTCATCCATATTTATAAGTTACGTCAAGAAATGCGTCATCCTACTCGCATCGCTGCCCGGTGCACAGACTAGTCGGTAACTGGGGTTGGTGCACACTGCTCTTGTTTACCTGCCTACCTCCTTCACCTTCATCAGTCCGACCGCTGTACGTTCACCGGATGTATTTTCCTTCCTTCACGACGCTTCCTCCATCCTTATGCCACGGCTGATGGGTTATTGATGTCCGATATTCCTGCCAGAATTTTTCTTCTAAATCATTAATACATCTCATTACTTCTACGGCAAACTGTAATTTTTTCTCGAAAACGGAGCTCAATAGCTCCAGCTTTCTCCTGTTCGGCGGCTTGCTTTTATTTTGTCGTTAATTTTTTGATAGATCAGTTGCAACGCCCCAAAGTTTCTCTCTATTTCTTTCGTATAAAATTGCACGTTCGTTCAAATCGTGAGAAGAGAAATCTGGAAGTTGCAAAAGATTCGTACTTAGTAGATCAACTACGAGCTACATCATAAGTTCATCAAATTGAAAAACAAGAAAGCATCACTTGATATTAATTTATAAAAATTCAATCCATGGTTCAATCTCACGTACCTGTGTATAATATAACTTATTTTGACTTCGAAATATTTTCGACGTCCGCTAGAAATATTATGGTCACAGCGTGTTACGATTGAATTTCAAATTCTTCTCAAACCATTCAAATCTGAACGGAATCTTTCTAGAGAGTTTTGTTAGTACCTATTTAAAAGTTCCAAGTTGATGTCAGAGCTGGTGATGTTTTTGTTTTGTTGTTTTCGAATGTTTACTTTTCTAGCAATAACATTGTTCAACGGAAGTAGGTTTAAAGATAACGTATTATTCATCATTAATTGAATATTTCGGGATTCATCATACTTCATGTCTTTTGACACATCCATTTCTTTCCAAATTATACTACACCAAAGATAAGTTTTCACGTACTTATCCATTAGCAACTGTAGGAACCCTACTTCATGTATGATTTTATTAAATAAATCTGGTCATTTGCATAGGTTGGCACACCAAAACATGGGTTTTCTCCAGAGGGAAACAGCCCCTCAACTTGACCTTCTCGATCCCGGTAAGGGAAGGAGAATCAAGTGGAAGCTCTGAGCCAGACTATTCTCTCTCAAACTTCGTGTTAAATCCATCAAACCCAAAACCTCTCCAAATTTATATTGGTCAGTTTACGATTCAACCCTTTTGAGTTATTATCAGGTCGCTTGTGCAGGGATACATCCCTGGTAGCACTTTCTGTTAATATCTCGCCCCTCAACCAAATTTCTCCCCTACTCAATTTGCTTGTGCAGGGCTTGCCCTGGTAACACCTGCTATTCCTCTCCAATTCCAGTACATTATAAATTACTCGCTTGTTTGTGGATATTCCACGGTAACACTTGTGATTTACGTGTACAAACCTCCTTCTAAATATCCGAACCAAATTTAAACAAATTCTAAAACTAGCACCTATTTCTTATTAGGAAACGCAGTCTCGTAAAGATCGAAGCAATAGTTCCTTTACACCAACCTATATGAAAAAACACTAATTGTGTGTAAGCAAAGCTAAGTATAAATATTACTTTTACATGGGATTTATAGGAGAAATGTTGACTGTATGTTATGCCTTCGAGTTGCCACTGCAGTTCAAAGAAAACCTAGGAGCTTCCTTCGTTGTGTTCTGTGTTGGAACATCTTCCGTCGTGCTGTCGGTAGAGTTCGTGCGGTTTATAGGGTCAATTTCATGATCGAGAATACGTGATTTGCGCTGTAACTAACGAGGAAAATTCAACTTTCTGTTTGAAGATCCGTATTCAAGTGACGTCTTAACTTCACTTTGTACATCCTCATCTTGCTTGTTTTCGTGCTACGGCGAAAAAAAATTTGAGTCCTCCAAAATCCACGAGTAACGGTGACAGCGTCTTCGTGAGTGATTTAGTTCATAAACCTTCAAGATTCCGTTCGATAAACAACGATAGAAGGTTTACACAATTTGTATTATACCTTTTTTCTTGGTGTGTGAAGAATGTTTGATTGTAGTAATGGACCGATTTTAAGTTGAAATCTTGCTAGCAGTTTGCTGATCGCACTACAACATCATTGTGGGTTCGCTGCAGAAGATTAGCCGCATTTCCTCGGGAATAACGACTGTAATGGTAGCGTTCGATGTAGTCCGCCCTAGAGGAACCGGTTCACTGCAGCCTCAACTAATTACAGCAGTTATAGGAGACTGGAGTGCCCACGCCGGCCCGACTTCCTACCTTCCCATGCCTGCAGGTGATTGCTCTATTGTTTAAAGGCGATCTGTCAAGGAGCTAACTCAATTTCTTCCTTCTGCCCCACGACCCTTCAACTTATTACTATGTAAATGAGAGTTACCTCTCTATGAAACACACAGGAGGAATCCCTGTTCTCACACTCCATCGGGAAACTGAGAGTACTCCCTTCATGAACGTAAGATGGTTGAATCTGGCTCATCTACTTGTATGGTAAAGTTGAGACATATATCAATGGACAATAATATTTTTGAAGAAACTGCCGACGTATTCCTTCCATTGTCGTCATCAGAGAAACTACCTTACTTACTGGCAGGAATTTTTCAGGGATCTAGACCGATCCACATCAACTCCTCCACCATAACACCCCGAAGAACGTTGAGGCTCTGCCAGTCTAGCGATCAGCCCAATGACATGTGACCTGCTGTCTTGAGCTGAGTTCCGCCTCGAGTATTAGGTATCTCTTGAGAAAACAGTTACCACCTCCAACTGACATTTTTGTTTTTGATTGCGGGAGAGGAAGTGGGGAATTCCCTTTCCCGTGAGCTGAAACTACCTTTAAGCACAGATTTTCCACGGCATCAAAACTGATCCCTCACAATTCCACTACCATATTACTATGTGCTGAAGATACTAATGGGAAGCGCCTATCATCAAAAATCCTTTTCTTTCCATTACCTATATTTTTGAGGTTTTATTGGTAATTCGAATTCAATAGCAGCAATGGCAAGCCTGTAAGGCGTCACTTTTTGAGATGTTGGAAGTTAACTCAGGTGGTAGTTGATCAATATCTATTCATATTATTTTTGGATATACCCATGCCGTTGTTGATCCAGCGATGTGGGCAAGACGTAGGATCTTTTTATACCCCTCCAGCTACTTACCTCTTCCTACATGGGAACTGGGCTAATGGCCGATCATCCTCCAATATTCCTACGCCGTGTCTATTCAACAACTCAATACCTTCTCAGTGAACACACAAGGGAGTTATACTGGCGCAACCGAATAGAAATCCTTCTGAATGCGAATCGAACTCCAGGAGGAGAAAAAAGGATCAAAGACTTTCGTGTCTGGGGCTGTCTGGAACTAACCCGTTCCCGCTCTAGAAACACTCCCCTCGTTACCGTCTCTAGTTACACAAGTGCAGTCTATAACAGGTGGCGTGACAGTCAGATTTACCTCATTATGAGACAAAACTGCACGTTGTTCATCGCTATACACGTGTTGTGAGGGTAGTACCTAATAGTAGTCTATCGAACCGTGCAGTCGGGTGGTGAGTAGTCAGTAGGCCGCCGAATCTGATATATCTACTCAAAGCAATATAATTGTGAGTTTCATTTGTGTCTGGGAGGATAATTTGTATCTCGAAATTCCGCAGTGGGTACTCACATTTTGCAGTTGAACAGTGGAGGTGCTAAGAGGAAAACGTTTGGTTATTTCTATTTCTTCTCTTGGAATTCGAATGTTTCTTTGAATTTCAAGTCAGCGGGCAAACATACGATGACTGCACTCAATTCAGGAAAGGTTTGGACGCAGGCCAGCCGATAAGTATAGAGCTACCTTTGTAGTAAAATTCACGTGAGTCAATTTTTGATTATTTTGGTTTATTATTTTCAATAAAGAACCTTTGGAATCGAGCAAGAACTTTTTTAACCTCCCTGTTTGAATTGAAGGCTTTTGTATCAAAATAATTACCAACGTAAAATAAAAAATCGAATTGGAAAAAAAAAAAAAAATGCGACACCTTTTTTAGTAATCATGGACCGATTTTGATTAAATTTATTAAGGGGTCCATTTGGGGTCTAGTTGTGCCAGAAAACTTTTGTTTACTGTCATCACTTCTAGAGGGTGAAACATAGGTTTCCAATTTTCAAATCGCCCTAGCTCAAAAACTCTCATTATAAAAATGTTGTTTTTTTCACCAATTTAAAGTAGAATTGAATTGTTAGAATCGAATGAGACCATCCAGAGCTCCGTAGGACAAGCCGTTCGCTCCTTATTAGGACTTGAGGGTTGGACTTGGTAGTGAGTTGCAAAAGGAAACAGGTCAAATCTCCGTTCAAATTTTAGCTGGTCAAATTCGATAATTGTTCGTTTCATTGGAATGAGTTTTGAGTTGTACTCAGTTGTACTTCCTTAGCTACCAAGAATCAAATTTCTATATAAAGGGACTCACAAATCTCCGAAAGCGATGTTATTGCTAGTTGGTAGCATTAATTTAAAAAGCCGTTTTCTATTTGACCGAATATCAAGTACATGTTAGCCAAAACTTATCACGAACGTTCCCACACATTCTCTCATTGTTTCCCGAATTTGAATGCTTATTGATTTGTGAATCTCGTGAACTGACCTTTACTAGACGTTCCTGAATTGAACATGACAGTATTTGTCAGGCCTCGTATGTGTGAAAACACTCGTTGCTCATTGAATATTCCATGTGTGGGGGTGGCTGTATGACGAATTTGCATGCATGTGGAAGTAGCGAGAATCTGGTGTATCACGTCGATACCTTAAAGCACGAAGGCGCTATGTCCAAAACGGAGTTTTGAGAAAAACGTCAAAGAAGTTTGCACCATTGGACAATCTCTAAAATAATGGCTTATTACACTAAACTCTTTAATTTCTTCAAGAAATTGTCAAGATATAATTTTCAAAAAAGTCAATTATAGTTTGTTGAATTTGGGTCTTTCTGAAATTAAAAAAAAATTTGGAAGAAGGATGGACATAGCTCCTTTGTCGACGTATTCTGCTTCGAATTTTAATTGTTTGTCGGTTATTCATACCTCCGGTACGAATATTCGTCGACTCCTTACCGACCACGATGCTAGACTAAAGTCTCTAAAGGAATGGCCAAGAACTGGGGGGTTTCTCTAAACCGAACAATTCAGTATTCGGCGAATAGCGCATTCGTTCGGCCCATGTGCAGCTAGCTATGCATTGGGTTTTTCGACTTTTGTCCTGTGCAGCGTTCGTGCTAGTTATACGGACCAATGAAGTCTAGAAATTACTATGGTGATGATTGAAATGACAGTTTTGTTACTCTTCTCGGATGGATGTCACCCCATACCTTGGAAAAGGCATTATTTGCTTTCACCTTCGCCCAAAAATCGCTGTCCATCTCGAATTTCGTTCACTCCCATCATCGGCGTCGGTAATGAGCCGGCAACAGTCCCTTCTCCCTTTTCATCTGTTTTCTCACTTTTTATCTGATACTCATCTGAGTCCTCCGGGAAACAGTGTTTTCTCAAGGAGCGGATCCGCTCAGTTGGTTCGACGTTCTCCGGATCAGTAGACACGGGTTTTCCGCTTTCTATTTGTTTTCGGGAGCTCAACTTCTCCCGCCGAAACCTTAGTTTTAACTATGGGTGGTGACAAATAGAGCTATGATCCTAGAAACATAGAAAAGTTCAATCTGCAAAACACTGTATGTAAAAAAATAAAATGAATAGATGAATTCTGTTTTAAACTAAATTTGTAGATTTTTTTATCACTACTATCCTCTTCTACCTGTACCTGTAGTAAGCTCGGAATTATGGCTGTTATCTGGGATTCTCTAAATTTGTGGCAAAAAACTCCTTTATACTAATTTTTAGCTTGGAATTCCACGAGGTTTGGAAGAAAATATAGTTTGTGACATAGGAGAATCTATAGTTTGTATGGGCATAATAATTGTTTATAGGACCTTCAAAGTTCCATACCCTTTCATTGTATATCTCGTTTTGGACAACTCTCACCGAAATCTTAGAAAAAAGAAATAACAATTAACGATGTTGATAATTGACTAGCTTATTTATTTTAGTAGCCCTTTCATTTGATATTTACTTACCTATTTGGAAGGTTCCATTACATCACCAACCTAGGTATCCACCTGAATCTTAATGACAGAATAGATTGTAATAAACCTTTGTTTTCTCTTTGCAGGTAAGTGCACAGCGACTGACGGCTTCATTTGAATACGTAAGTGGCGCAATTTAACCCTGAGCTCGCTTTCATAGTCACTTCACCTATAACATTTTCCCCTCACTGTGTACATGGAGGATCTTGTTATTGAGTAGGAATGCTAGAATAATTCGATAGCTATTCTCTACTGGTGTGTGAAAAGTAGATAATATCCAGGGTTGGTTGATTTGAAAAAATAGTTATCTAAATGAGGGCTCACCTCGACATTGCTTATAGCTGTTTTGTTCCCTCTCATAACAGCTGCCCGGCTAGCTCAGTCGGTAGAGCATGAGACTCTTAATCTCAGGGTCGTGGGTTCGAGCCCCACGTTGGGCGGAAAATTTTTACGATTTTTTTTTGAGACTATTATTTTCGCACAAAAATACATTTTTCAAACTTTTTATTTCTCTTCTGAGTTGGGAAAGTTGCGAGTCATTCGATTTTGAAGACACACACCAGAAAAGTAGTGAAAATTTGGTACGTGTTGATATTAATTTATAAGAAACAAGTTGTATAGTAATGCATGCATTCCAGGGGACGTCCCATTGGATAAGTATTAGTTCAATTTCAACCAGTAAGCAATGAAACATAAATTCGTATTTATCTTCCTACTGCACAAAATACATATTAGTTTTTAACATTGCCCCTTTATCAATACCATCATAACATCAATAGCGACATGCGATCCTCTAATTCGACAGCATTTTAAAGTCCATGATCTACGATACCCAATATGCGAATTCGAATTTCAACGCTTGTGTGCCATTACTAGGCCTTAATAGGAACCGAAATTATTTAAAATAAATTCAAATTTTAGTGAAAAATACCACGAAAATCATCTGGAAACTAAGGCCTGGGAATATTAAAATGTGTAGTAAATATTATATAATGATATAATATATCATTCTATATATTATATAGAATTTTATAGAAAATAATATGAGAACGACTTGCTTTGGCAAATTCGAGACATGTATTTTTCTTTTTCATGGTTTTACGGTTGTTAAATATGACGGGTGGTGTTGTGTTGGTAATCAAAATACCATAATTTAGTAGTGATTTCAACATCCCCCCCACGTTATTAATGTTTTCCTCCTTCTAAAAATCAAAGGGAATCAAAAATAAAAGGAAAACTTTGGACGTGAAGACATTATTTGTAATGAACTCCAGGGTTGGATTCCATAGTATGAGGATTAGTTCTAAAACATGCATTTTTATGTACTTTTTACTGCACTAAACTGTTTCATTCTACGTAATTTAGTTAGATTTTGAGTAAGAAATAGTGGACTTCTCCCCCCTTTCACTAGAAATGTTATGATGGTTATAGGTGTGGGGGAAGAAGGGGTCCACTTTTGCCACATCAAAATTTCAAGTTTCGGTCTCTCATAAGTGATAATGTAGATCACTAACATAGTACTAACTACAACTAAATTACGTTGAGTGAATCAGTTGTGTGCAGTAGAAAGGTAAATGAATGTTTTATCGCTTACGTACAGGTTGAATTGAACTAGTCCTTATCGAATGTGACGTCCCCTGGAATGCAAGCATCACTAAACTTTTAAATTTGTTTTCTTCTTATTTTTCCATTATTATTGTTATTATTATTATTTTTTACCAGACCCTTTTTTTCAACTTTTTCTTTCTTGAAAATAGTAGCCTTCTTCCCCATGTTGACTAGTTCTGTATGTACAATGCTGGCTACGCTTCGCATGGTTATTACCTGATGCTTATAAATTATGTCATGAATGTCACTGATAACTGAGATGTAAACGTATCCGTAACAACAGAGACACCACGAATGGGATTCCACCGCGTCGTGAGATGCCAGGAAAAAGCTAATTGACAGGAGTATTAGGCAAAGGAACCTCCCAAGCCCAGTCATTTAGAACAAGTTCGTGATGCTTCGAACTCGGGTATCGGGACATCGGAATCACTTTACACGCTAAGGCGAAAACAACAATGGGGGACCTGGGAGAGAGGCAGGGGATGTAGGGAAGAAGGTCATGGAGGCATCTTCGCTTTGCTGGGGTACTCGGTGAGTCGTGAAAGGCGAAGTTGCATCATAAACGTGGGGATCGTCTTCTCGTCAGCGTCGTGATCTATGGGATGGTCTTTGCTGCATCTTGGATGTTTTCTGATTGGTTGAGCATTTGAATTGAGAATCCACGAAGTTCTTCTTACTAACCAGCGAGTATAGTAGAAAAGAATGAACTTTAGTTAATATTTTCTCTAAAATGGTCCATCTTGAAATAATAACCAATAGAATTGGTCCCAGAAAAATTTGCACCAAACTCTTTTTTTCGCAAGAAACGCGTTTTAATGAATTTTGAAGTGTACCTAGTTCCAGGATTTATTTCGTGATAGTTTGTTTTCATGATGAAATTCTTGTAGAAAATTTTCTACTGATTCCGATTAAACCCTTAATTAATTAACCCTTGATTAATTAGATGTTCATATTGCCAGAATAGGTAGCGTAAAGGGAAACTCCTTGTTGGCAAATAGTTATTGTTGGCCATTGTCCAATCTCGACTTTGTTCCATGACTCTTCGCCATCTTAGTAGGCACTCATATTTTACTAGCACTTGAATGTGCTTACCTAATCTCTGTAAATATCTTTTTTTAATAATAACTACGTGGTTCCATTGAGTCTTCACTATTTTGGAGTTTTTGGTGAGGTAGATGGCAAATTTTCGTTCAATTTGAAAGAGATATTTTTACTCGGAGTCAGAGGATCGATTTGTGACATTGGTGCCACATTTCAGGATTACATTAATTTGGCATTATTTGCCTATATTCTATATTCCAAATTCTACCGTTAATTAAACTTCGTACCTGGTGTAGTCACTAAGTTTTGGAATAATTTGAAATGGGATGTTGACAACTTACGGCACAATATTGAAATGTCGACTTACAAAGGCATTTCAGTGAACCAAACCCGGAATGGGGGACCACAGAGTAATGGAGACAAGGGGGACCGAAAAGCTGCGTTGAAAAGTGGGAAGCCAGCTCGGTGACCGGCTAATTGCTGAACTAATCGATTTTGATTCGGGATCTGACAGGAAGCTTTTCGATTCTGAGGCTCTGGAACTAGTTTTCACTCAGCTTTTCCCCCCGTTAGGGCTGAACTGAATGAATGCTGAAAAATCTCATTGTTTTGGCGTATCCACCATTTTCGGTATAGAATTTCATTGTATTGGTTAGGTCTCAGAGCCCTCTGTTATGAAGTAAAATTTTTAGTTTTAGCGAATTAAGTATAATACTATAAAGCAGTGGACCCTGGTATACATCTTAGAATAATTATGAAATAGCTGCTTACTTATTATGTACTGGTTGGAACAATGCCGATCCCAAAATTGTTCAGATAGTCAAGCTCGTCAGGTTGTGTAGGACTTAAATAACGTAAATTGTAAGTAATAGATGTTTAGGGCCGGTTTCACCAACATTTTGATCGGAGTTCGAGGGCCGATTCAACTACTGAACCGAGAAAATGGGTTTCACCAGAGGCGATCAACGCCTCCCTCGGTTCATCCGGCGTTTGGCGCTGATCGCTCAATTTTGGCTGGTTAATCGGTTTGATCTTCGTTTAAAGCGACGGACGTGGACGCCATTGTTATTTTTCCTATTCCGTCGAGCTGTTTTTCGTCCGTGTTTTGCTGGAGTTTTTATCATGTCTCGAGCTTTTGTGCGCACCTTCTCGTAGGTATCATACGGGAGTGAGAAAGGACAACGAAATTGTGAACCATTTCATTAATCGTGGTCCCAAAAAAATCCATCGCAGGACGTCGCTATTTCAGCCTACAAGTTTCGTTACCATCTCCGATATTTCCGTTTCCCAGTTGCTGTGTGCATTTTACGTACCTATTGTGAGTAGTTGGTTTTGCTGATGTTAATCATAATGAAAATAAAATTGTTACATACCTATATGGTATCTGGTGAATACATATTTTTTCGCAAGATCCCCCCTTCATATTTCTTTTTTTCTCGTTAGGTGTTTACTGAAGATTGCTTACTTACGTCGTTTATATTCTTGTATAGTTGTTTGATTGAATCATTATTCTTATTATTTGATTACGCATTATCTCAAACAATTATGCCGAAAATTCTTTTCTTATTATTTACTTACCTACGAATTTATTTTTGTTTGCACCATAATCAGCATAGGTAGGTAGGAGAAAAAAGAACAGATTTGTTGCAACATAAGATTGACTTGGAGAAATGTGTAGGCAGATGAACAAATCAATTCATACGTATCACGTTTTATTAAATACAATAATTATAATTCATTCATTCTTATAAAATGCGTACATAGAATTTCACACAAGTACCGATCGTAGTAGTATTTCATGAATGCTGAAGTGATAATGGGTTTTCTTGACATGAAGAATGAAATTCACCTTATTTGTTCAGAAAAGACGTCATTGACACACAGTTCGTAGCCTGTTATCCGAAATCTGAAACAAAAATTTGCATCCGCACATTATAAAGCAGTTAGCTATGTCTACTAGCTCAGAGTAGTTGAAAGTAACGGTGAGTAGGTACCTATATGGTTTAGGAGTCATGCAGTAAAGCACATTTGTAGAAAAACCCGGAGAGCCTGGAAGAGGGAATCACCAGGGATAAAAGTAGGTAAAGGTACTCACGTTGATGAAGTAGGTAGACGTCCAATCGAAAATCTGAACTCCAACAATCATAATGAACAACACAAATTATAGCGCTGAAAGAGGATAGTTGACGTATTGATGAAATATCGCGGATTGAATGAAGTCATAACTACCGAAAAAGTGATTCTGCGGGAAAACTTTCACAAAACAATGTCGTTATCTCTCGTATCACCAATTCACTGCCTTCCAGATCAGAGTTGTACGACGATTTTCGATGCTTCGATGGCGAAGAAGAAGTTTACCAGAGGTCAACGAAAACGCCGTTCCTGAGAACCCGTTCAACTTGGTGAAACCGAAACAAATTTTGACTGGAGATCAATCTCAGTTTACTTTAAACGCAGTTTTCGTCGAACGGAGTTAATGGATTGTTGGTGAAACCGGCCCTTAGAAGATTAGTACTTGAAATGTTAGTAATGTAGGTTGATTGCGATTGATAAGCCAATTGTAGTATAGTACTAAATACATTTTGTGATTGACTTGAATCTAAAAAATAAGGTCAGCAAGTATGAGAAAAAAACAGGTGTCAAGTGCGGACGCTAATAAATTATTTACCAGAAAGTCAGATATTCAGGAAAGCGGCGCATAGAGAAACTGTTAAACGGTTGTAGGTTAAATTAATGATTGATAAGACTTTATGACTTAGTCCATGGTCGTCCAGGTGGTTGAAAATTCCTGTACGGTTAGGTGTGAAAAAAAAAAAAAAAAAAAAAAAAAATCAGCCCTTCGGGCGTCGCCCCAGGACTTTCAGACGCTTACTGCTTAGAGCCTTTGGCTAAAATTAAAAAAAAAAAATCAAGTTAAATTTGACATTTTCATGTCTTTGCTCTGTCACATGAACTGAAACAACATAATATGTTGTTCCGATATTATCGGAAGATTTATTAGGAAACGCTTGCATACGAGTCTGCAACACATTGAAACATTTTCATGCCCCCCCCCCCCCCCCCCCCCCCCCTCCTCTCCCGAGACATCTGGGAGCTCGATTTTCGACTCAGCTGATCTGGGAGCTCGATTTTCGACTCAGCTGATCTGGGAGCTCGATTTTCGACTCAGCTGATCTGGGAGCTCGATTTTCGACTCAGCTGATCTGGGAGCTCGATTTTCGACTCAGCTGATCTGGGAGCTCGATTTTCGACTCAGCTGATCTGGGAGCTCGATTTTCGACTCAGCTGATCTGGGAGCTCGATTTTCGACTCAGCTGATCTGGGAGCTCAATTTTCGACTCAGCTGATGTGGTAATATCAAACTGTAAAGTACCTACCTAACTGTAAAGTACCTACCTGTAAAGTACCTAACAACTTCACTTCTGATGGTCATAATCATCATTGTGGCGACTTGGGACAAATTTCGTCGCAACAAATTTCGTCGCATCAAATTTCGTGACGATTTTTTTTTTTATGTGCCATATGAAAGACATGAAAATGTCAAAAACTTAGACTCCATTTCGCATACACGTTGCCAATGTAGGTGCTACATAAATCACTCCTTCCTTCGAAATAAAACCCCGCTAAATCTATGATGGCTCTTACCGCGAATGTTGTTTACAGTTCTGTTAACAGGGGTATATCGCTGTTTCTTCCGTAATTACAGCGGTTTTGGTAGTATTTAATTTACGCATTAATTTAGGGTTTTCCATCGAATGGTGAACGATTTTTCTATGAACACGAATGACGAAGATAAAGTTCCTTAGCAACGACTTGGTTGTATATGGAAATCATCGCAAAATTGCGTGACACAGCGTATCTTTTTGCCTGTTAGGTCAAGTCTAAAGCATGTTCCAAGCTAAAAGTTCTAGTCAGTAGCTATTTGGAAAGAATAAAGGTTTTTTTTCAATCCACAGGTTGGAATTGAATAAAGTCTCATTGGTTTCATTCCTGTGCGAATTCTGACGAGCACCTTCTATATTATGGTTTTGAGAGTTATTGTTCAGGTCCATGAAGATCGATTGAGTCCCAAGTCGGTACAGGTCAAGTAGCGGTAATATGATATCACCAGCATAACTCATTCTGACTTGACGGAGCAAATGTGCCAAGGTAACAGGGAGACTCCGGACGGGTTCGCGTTGCCTCAGCGTACGTCCGGTTCGTGTTCCTTCGTTATCGGACGACTTTTTGAGACGGAACACGATAAGACTCCTACTGGACTCGGAATGGGAGCAGTTTGTACAGCAGATGTCATTCTCATCGAGATTGGTCTCATGGGAGACTGCAACCAGTCACCCGACGTTGAAAGTTGTTGGATAATGTTATCGCTGATATGTACTACACGATAAGGTGCAAAATGTCGAGAATGACAACTGGCTCAAGTTGAGAAATACATTGTGAATGAAGAGTCGTAGGTCTAACGCAGAACCATTATAATAGGAAGGTACCTGTTTCCTCCTACTTTTATTACTGGCATTTTAATGATGTCTTTCGGTGAATAAGGAACACCCTGATGGTGTATTATCACTAGCGCTTTAAGGACATCAAAGTTTTGTATTGGAATCCCAGTACGTTCAAGATAGTTTATTGTTTCACAATTTCCATCCTAATGAGCAAAATTATTGTTTTCCACCTCTTTACTCGATGGCCCTGAGATAGGATGAGGTGACTGGTAAAGCCTGAAAGGCGGTTTTGCAATTTTGTTGGTGGTTTTCGGTTATGATTATGAAGGTAATAGAAGCATTTTTTTTCACTTTTGAGAAAATTGAATTTTCCATTTTTTAAAATGTTGTTCAGTTAGATCTTCTACCACAAAATCTTTAGCCTTGGAGTAACTATGCAAAAAACGTTACAAAAGCGTGTAACGAAATTGCGGAATGCGAGGTTGGAGCGGAAGAAAAAGGTTAAATTCGCTGAAATTTCACTGGGAGACTTTGAAACTGCAAAGTACAAATGGCAAACTATGTTCCTCCCCGATCAGCTCAAAAATTAAGTTTTGGTGGTATCGATTCCTGTTTGTTGTGTTTTAAACCATGTACGAAGGGAGAAAGGGTGATACTTTAGAAGAGCTGCATGAATATCAGGGGTGACGACGGACTTAGAGAGGATACCCCTATTCAATAGGCGTTGTCATGGCAACTCGTAATCATGCAGAGCGATGACTGACCACCCTAGAAGGGTTGGTAGGGAACGATGTCCAGCTGTGCAAAGATTCGTCGGCTGCCTGCTGAGCTAGAATTAATATGCGAAGAACCGTACAGACCCCTCAACTTTCCCACAGTCATCAACAGTAGACTTCAACTGTATTTTCCGCGAGCAAACTCACGGACTATTGCTTATTGGTATCTGTAATTATCCATTTCATACACTATTGTGGAACTACATTTTTAGGTTCGTACACCGGTACTTTCACCTCTTCAGTCCTACTCATTCGCGTCTGAGCTTGTGTCATGATCTGTCCGTTGTTTTCAAGGTTTTGTTTCTCAAGTTTTCCTGTCCATCAGCCTTCCGAAGTGCCCTTGTTTCCGTCCTTCCGATTCTCAGACACGCCGCACGAGAGAGAAGAACAGCTTTCGCCCCTTTTGTCTTGCTGATGATGTTGTCCTTTATGGAAGACGTTTTGAAAAGGGCTCCACGCGCGCTTTACATCGACGGGGAAGCTCGTTTTCACTTTCAAACCACCCGTGACGGATGGGCCTGAATGGAACATCCTGGTCGGAGAGGGGAGTTGCAGTAACCTGTGATCCCATTGTGCCAGGTGACCCTAGAGACCGGACAGTTTTGGCCAATGCCCTCCCCAGGTTTCATTGTCCCATCCTGTCTCGCGATCTTTGACATTCAATTTCAAACGACATGAAAGCCATTTTTAAGATTCTGTTTTGCCAAGTATGTTATGGGCTTGGAAGATAGCTATTCAATGGCTTATAAGTGTTGATCTCCTTTCTCAGAAATATATCTTTAGCTGAAAAGTAGAGAAAAATTATTGTTTCGGTTGTTAAAGAAATTGATAATGTACCTCCAAACTCGTGGATACTCTGGTTCCAATCATCTTCACACTACCCTCTCCAGGAGCCATCCTCATTTCAGTTTGTTCAATATTCAAACTGTATACCCTCTGTGTCAGGTTCTGCCTGATATTCAACTATAGAGTTAGACCAGAACCACAAATTTTGTTCTACCAAGGCGCCAGTGATTTGCTGTCTGGTTTCCTATGTTTATACTATGCGTGAGGTAGGCATGAACTCAATCCGTAGCCATCCTGGTGAGCTGAACGTGCAAGCATATTTTTGGGACTCCTAGTTTGTTATTCTTTGTATATTTTGACTGAATATGCTCATCAATCTGAACTCACAGTGTCCACCAGTTTTGACGTAGCAAATCATAGAATTGAGTGAATCTACCTAACCAGTAAATAAGATGAACAAGAATATATAGGCCCAAACCTATACATTCTAGTTGGCTAGTCATAGTCTCATACCTAAGAACCAGCTGCGGAGGATTGTAATCCCTGAACAGAAAATCGAAGTAGCGCTACGTCTTAAAAATTTTATGAGTATAGATTTCGGACTTCTTGAAGGTATCGAAACACTAACCCAAAGGTTTGACCTTCTAGATATTGCATGTGCTCTGACCTTATAAGAGCCTATTGTTATTAAGCTCCTGATGGCATTTTTGGTTGATCCAATTAAGATAAAGGAAGGAGAGACCAGCGCCCTTATTCAGTTTCAGAGCAAGTTACACCCTCTGAACTGTCGAATACCCTGGGATATTGAGAACGAAAAGGCTGAAAGGGTGAGATACGAGTATACCTACTCCTTGGATGGCCATTACGAAGGTCCTTTGGTGAAGCTATTTGAGAAGGCGACGTTGCCCAGTTGCTTGGTAGCAACGTACCTATTACCACAGACGTTCAGTGAAGTAAATCCAATATTTATCCCTTAGTTGAAGAGGGTCTCAAACTCGATACTTTCACAATCAATTGGCAGTGGAATTCCAACCATTTCATTGGGAAATTTTCAATATCAATAAGTAGATGGTTTGTTCGAAGTAGTTTGCTGTTACAAACTCATTTTACGTGCAATGGGTGTTCTTTCTGTTGTACTTTAAAAAACGTCTGCCAAGTTGGGTGGGCAGTATAGCTTCCTCATTCATTGTAACATGGACGTATAGAATCAGTTGGCGAAAAAATTATGATTCAAAGAGTTATTGAATACCAAAATATTGGCGATAATATGCGGGATAGGGTTGCAGGTATTAATGTTTATAATAGTGTTGTAAATAGTTGTGGTACATAAACCACTGAAATAAAAGAACGAAAGAGTGTAGGTATAAAATAAAACTACGAAGTTATGACGATAATGATTATTATTATTCAATACTAAAACTATAATAGGTGTACGTATTAGGATTATGGGTATTAATTTGTTATATACTCGTAATTTGAGTTTTGTTTAAAATGGTTGTGGTATGTAAACCACTGAAATAATTGAACAAAAGTTTGTGGGTATACAACTAAAATCACAAAATTACAATTTGAATTAATTACGAGATCAAGTGAAAATTATTATTGATTATTGTTGAAATTGATTAAAATAAAACGAATGAAATACTGACGTCACAAAATTACTATTTAAATGATTTGTATTTTCAACGTAGAATTTTATTTAGCGGTCCACCGTCTAGGACCTAACCCACACAATCCCTGAAAATTTCATCGAAATTGGTTGAATAGTTGCGGAGTTTTGGTTGTAACAATAAATTTAAAGTTCGCGCATGCGCAGCGGCTATTGCTTGACCAATTTGATTGAAACTTATAGGGTGTCTCTTAGAAGTTAGTTCCTAACTAACCTCCGAATTTGAGCAAAATCGGTTCATTAGAAACCGAAGTTCCAGGAAATTCACGTTTGCGCATGCGCACTCGCTCCTATTGGTCCGAAGGTGCTGAAATTGATAGGGGACCGTCTAGGACCTAACCCGCACAATCCCTGAAAATTTCATCAAAATCGGACCACAGTATAGTTTTTCCCGGGACAAGGATTGACCATAGACAGACCGACAGACAGACAGACACGGAACCAAAATTGTTCGGGAAGCTCTAAAACGCAAAAAGCAAGTGGAAATTTTGATTTTGGAGGACATTTTTTTTTTTCACTTCTTTTTTTTGGAAAAAATACTTCACCGCTACAATTGATGGTATTGTACATAAATATTTACATCACAGTATTGTATCAGCACTTTCAGCACTCAGCAGTCATGTCCATCTGGCTGCTTGGTATCAGGGTCCGAGATACGACCTCGGACATTGGGGTGAGGGACAAGGTTGAATCACCTTATCCCACAAATGATGGAGGGAGGATTGTGCCTCTTCTGGCTATGCCATCAGTCGACACTTCTCCTCCCCATGGGGTTCGAGTTCAGCTCCAAGTCCCACGGAGCCCACTTGCTCGAGCCGTGGCACGCCGTCGTGTGGCCGTAGCCCTGAATTTAGACCAGATGAATGATCCTCCTGTTAGGACTCGGGTGGTCATATACTCCAGGATAAACAGTGGGTAACCAGCCCGAATCAGATCCTTCGCTGACTTGCCATGCCATATCCCTCTCCAGGTGATCGTTGCTCCAATCACCTTTAGTTGGTTTCGCTGAATGTTTGCAAGTGCTGCTGCAGCATCTATTAATGCGTCAACTTCATATTTTCGAATTTTGGAAGCATTGATGTCTGCGAGTGATCTCTGGCCGGAGCCAGAGACCACTGAGACATCAATAATGAAGGCTCCTCTTGGTGTTACCACCAAGAGGTCTGGACGATAACCTCGCTGTTCCAGGTTAAAGTGTGGCTCAAGCCATACTGGCCATCCTTTACGGCGAGCGTAGGCTTCCAGTAGGTTCAGGGCAGAATTGTGACGGGCACACCTGGGTCGTGTGCATTTATAGCGGCCCGCCTTTTTCAAACGTGTGATCTCTTTAATTAATTTTTCTACCACATGTTATAGTATCATTGGGCTTAAAGTTGTAGTATATAGGTTTTCAAGGGTGCTGAATCCAAATTTGAGGTCAAAAACCTGAATTTCCGACCCACCGAAATACCCCATTCCATTTCATCTTCCCCATCTCTTTTCAGTTTATTCTATTAAGTACACGCGTTAAGCATCCAGGACGGTCACACCAGTTATGTTCTTGAATTGTTTCGGCAATGGAACGTTTTTCGAAGTATGGATCACAATGTAGGAAGAAAATAGAAAAGGTTTTTTTTTAAATAAAAACTTCCCCAAACTGAATCCTGGCAATGGACCTGAATACATCAGTAACAAACTCGTAAGTTTTCTGTTGCTCTAAAACGTAACTCGTAAGTTCTCTAAAACGCAAAAAGCAAGTAGAAATTTTGATTTTGGAGGACATTTTTTTTTCACTTCTTCCACGAATACAAAGCTTCCCTACCTTCGGTAGTGAGGAAGCAAAAATTAATTTGTTGCGGAAGTTCAACGCTTTTAGTCGGCGTTCATTTGGACTTTGCAGAGGGCGGGGTCAGTGTCCTGGCGAGATACCTCTTTAGGGACCCCTCAGGCGAAACGATGCGATCCTGGAATCGTGGTCTGTGATGGTAAAATGAGTAAGGAGTAGCCTTCTGTGCCTAGTCTGCAATCAAAGGACGGATAACGATATTTTTCTGTTGTTGCATAGCCATCGTTGCACAACGTGATACAACAGAAAACTTACGAGTTTGTTACTGATGTATTCAGGTCCATTGCCAGGATTCAGTTTGGGGAAGTTTTTATTTAAAAAAAAAAAAAACCTTTTCTATTTTCTTCCTACATTGTGATCCATACTTCGAAAAACGTTCCATTGCCGAAACAATTCAAGAACATAACTGGTGTGACCGTCCTGGATGCTTAACGCGTGTACTTAATAGAATAAACTGAAAAGAGATGGGGAAGATGAAATGGAATGGGGTATTTCGGTGGGTCGGAAATTCAGGTTTTTGACCTCAAATTTGGATTCAGCACCCTTGAAAACCTATATACTACAACTTTAAGCCCAATGATACTATAACATGTGGTAGAAAAATTAATTAAAGAGATCACTCGTTTGAAAAAGGCGGGCCGCTATAAATGCACACACACTGCAAAGGCGGGCTGCTACAAATGCACACACTAGGCAAGGACTACGCCGCGGACTACGCCGCAAGCGTGTGTGAGTAATATTTTGTAGTATCCTAGACGACCTCCAAGGGTTTCTGTGCATGGATACTTATTTCAAAGACAGTTGGCAAGCTACGTCACGATTGGCTAGCTACGTCACACCATTCAAATCTTCAACTTTCCTTAGCTTCTCTGATTTTTTAAAAACATTTTCTCGACGAACAGACCCGATTACCGTTATTCCCGAGCCTTATTCTTTTGAAAAATAAAATAAAATAAAACTCGGCGCTTTGCGCCTCGGCGGGGGGCTCCGCCCCCCTGCACCCCCCGGTTTATTTCTTTTTCCATACTCTGTATGAAATCATAGGAACACAGAATGTGTTTTTGCGATGCTAGTCATCCGTTAAATAAAAAACAACAATAATAAATGTGGAGTCTTTGGCAATAATAAAATTAATAATTGTTAGACATTTAATTTGGTCTAGAACCCTATAAATGTTACATAAATAAATATGTAACTACGAGAAAAATACTATATAAATTGAGAGCTTTCCAACGAATGGTGAACAATTTCTGTGCAATGAACACTGCGGGAGTTCTATTTCCTTACCAACGGCTTGGTTGCACGTGAAAATCATTATAAAAGGCGCGTAACGGTTTTTTCTGTCGCTTTTTCGTGACGATTTTTTTTTGGTAGGTCATCGCAAAAACACATTCTGTGTTAGAAAATTGACTGAAATACCCCATTACAAAAAACCTGTAGAGTTGGTGAATAGATGGTTTCCAAACTCTAAATCCAAAATTCATTTTGAAAAATACTCCATTCTGAAGAACTTCACTGACTTACATTTGAACACGGAGATGTATTTATTTTGTAACGAATGAGGATCCATCTAGATATCCCTATTATACTACTAAATGTAGTTGGAATCAAGTCTGCAAAGAGAAGTCCAGATCATATAGAAAAGTTTGGGTTCTGAACCCATTAAGGGAATGGTCTATCTCATAACTCCATCTCCATACGGGTATATTATCCACTTTTATAGTCTCAATTTTCCAAGGGAATTATCATAAGTTAATAGGTTCCTCTCCATAAGTATATCCACTTTTATAATACATGTACACCTTTATTGCATCCACCATTTCATTATCCTTCTTGTATGGTTCATTTAATAACCGTATTATTTGGTATCCATACGGTTCAGATTTTTTGTAAACCTCTTGGGATCAAATTTCTGTGATATGTTTGTGTGAAGAAGTGGTTCGACGGGATTCATTTATTTTATTTACTCTGTAGACAGAATAAAAAGTATGAGGATATAGCCGCACTAAATCCTCCCTCAACCTACCAACTTCAATTGAAGAAAGGCCCAACACACACAATACCCCTCAAGTAGCCTTTTCGGAAACCGCGCATTAAAATCTTCACAAAATATCATCATGAGAAATCGATGAAAGTTCCGGATTGTTAAACATGCGTGAAGCACCAACTGTTGTTCTTCTCAAATTACTACAAATTACTGCATCCCGTATTTTAGAATATTATTAGTCTCTGATAGCCACATCATTCTTACAAGTGATTGCTCATTTTCTGTTGAGCTGATGAAATCATTTCAACTTATTGTCCAGATGCTTGATTTTGGTCACGAATGCCCCGAAGCCCACTTGACAGGTCGAGAACCCATCCTTGGAGAAGCTGCAAACTGGTAACTTACCCGATGACAAAATCGGTACCCCCGGCCGAATCGTGCATCTTACTGCAGCAGATCCCTTCGGAATGATATCGCGGTCTTCGGGAAGGGAAATAACGATAACCGAGAAACGTAACGCAGTATTGCGCCACTTGAACCTTGAAAGTCTTTTTGAGACCGCATTCAATAAGACCATACAATCAACAGGGGTGCGAGAGCCTTGATTTTGGAAAGGATCCTTCGACTTGAAAGAATATACTTTTCTTCGGCCTCGAAAGTAATCCCTTATGTGAGGTCGCAAATTATGTCAACCCTGAGGTGTTGTGTTCAAGTTACTGATTATTAATGGTCAAAATTGATCGGGATATGGCTCAGTGACTCAATCCTATTCAGCCTAGCTTCTGGTCAATATATTACCTCCATCAAAGCTCAATGATGAACTACTGCACCGTTGTCTACTACGAAATTTTGATTGGGTATCACTTGACCATTGACCGAAATCTCAGCCGAAAAAAATTCAGCTGTTACCATTTAAGTCTGGTGGGTCTATCTCCTTAATATTACGTTGCTGAATATTATTGTACTGCATACTGTATAATAGGGCTAGTATGTATACTGACATAAAATCTTCTGTCTGTCTTTAACCAACCACTACTGAACCAATCTACTCCTCGCCCCATTATACAGTATGCAGTACAATAAATGTAAAAGACTGCCAAGAATGTGGACAGGACATAAACTCAAGGGTGGAGAGACTCTTGGCCTGCGCAGACGCTGGTATTGGTTTGATGAAAATGCAATTCATATGGGACCGCCTCGAGACAGTGGCTTAAATTTCATATAGGCATAGCCCAAGCAAGAAATTTATTGAGGAAATTGTTCAGACAGCTCTGAAGAACAAAATAAGAATTTTGATTTTTGGGGATCCAAATTTTCTTGTCCTTCAGCACAAGTACAAAACTTTCTCACATTGGCTTGCGAGTAAGCAATAATAACTAGGGTTGTCAGTGCTAAATTCAATTGTACGAATAGTTGGACCCTTTCTTAGTTATGGGAAGTTTCAGGACTATTGATCGGCTTTGTTCGTAAAGCATCGTAAAGCTTCCTGGAGGTGATGTTGAACATTAAGCTACAATCTGAATGAATGAATGAACAATGAATTATTAGGTTTTTATTGGGTTGGACGTTGTTTGAAATTTCATTGATTGAAATAACGGAATTTACTCCTTCAAGCAGGGACGGGTGGCTCAGAAACGAGATGGAGACGAACTGGCCAGAAGGCATGACGTGATTGGTTAAACAGGCTTGACTCCACTGCAATCATCTAATCAAAAGGTCGTCGAGATCATGGACTCATTGAGGACGGTAGATTTTCGCTCGCGACTGCGAATGGATTGGTATACGAGTGGGGGTGGAGTGGGTAATCTTGGGCTTAGTTGACGATTTCTGTCAGGGACGATGAAACCGAAACAAACAGGCTGGGTCTGATTGGAATGGATTGCTTCTCATTGCTAAGGCCGCCGATGAGGAACAGGATGTTCAGAGATATTACATATTATTCCTTCATTGTGGCCACGGAATAGTTCATCCAGTCCGCATTATTTTTGATTATCATTTTGTATGCCGATAATATTTGTATGGTAAGAGACATCATATTTATATGGTACCTGTGTACATTTTGCTTCCGAGTCTACCAAGGTAGCGGAAGCTTTGTTTTTTCTTGCTCAATTCCCAAGGTTTATTATTGAAAATAATATACCAAAATTGCCATAACTTTGTGATTAAGTGTGAAAGAAGCACTTTAAAATCGTATTGGCAGTTTAGTGCTTAGTTATCCATACTGGTAGTTTAGCTCTCAAAAACTACAATTTTGTTGTTTTGCGCACACCGTACTTTTATTCACGCTTATTTTCGTGCATGTTGAAATTCAAATGTAGGATTTTACTTCAAAAAGTACGTGGAATCAAAGAATGATGTAACAAAAAGAAAAAGAAAATTGATTGTTTAACTGGTTTTATGTACTTCGTTCGCGAGTGTTCAAATATTGATATAGCTCTAGCTCATACATTTGTATCCTGTTTACAACAATCTAAAAATCTGACAATATTGTTGTTAAAGGGCTTTACAATCAGTGTTGATATTTCACGACAGTACTCTTCACTCTGTTGATCACATCTCACGAAGAACCCGCAACTTTCTTCCCGATTCCGATCTCAAACACCCCATTTTGACCTCGGCACTCGCCCCAAGCTCGTGCTGCCTCCTATCACGAAAAAATTTCACTTTCCTCCCAAAGATAGGACCTCCCTTCCCGAAATTGCCCCTTTGGTTAATTGAAACCAATTGAATCACATCGCAGAACCTCCTTGCTATAACGGACAACAGACTGGAGAAAGTGTTTGTTAGTATGCAGGAAGTCCTAAGAACCATTATGTGATTCTTTTGAAATCGTTCGCCAGGCCTATTAAGTGTCCTGGGCGAAGATGATGTCGAAGAATAGAAACCATACATTCGAAATCTGCATCTTTTCACGTTCGTACTGTGCACTATGAATAGCGAGTGAGTTATGAAATCCTTCTCATTTTGTGGCTAAGGTCCATCACTCCTTACTACTTGAAGTAGTATTATACCGTTTTCAGCTGGTAAATTATTCATTGGCTGACAGTCTGCTACGCAATACTTGAATTCAGAAAGTTAACATCGATATTCTTTTACTGATTCAGCTTACAATGTATTGTGTTTATTACCAAAATAGTTAACAATAGTGTTCACTACAATAGTTGCTAACAAGATCTACGAACTTACAATTTGTTACCAAACTAGAAATTTTATGAAATATGTTTCACACACCCATATCGTGGATCTCTTGGAGTGACTGGGAGGAAGTCAGATCAACTGTGCGAGCTTCTGATCGTGTGAACATCCAAGAGCGATAGAATTTGGAACCAATACCAGAAGGAAGCTGCTATATTCTGCAGTATTGATTCTACAAATACCTACATGTTATTGATTTTTGGTAACTAAGTTCATATAGATACCACGTACCCTCTTATCATTTTTATATTATGATCAAATCAATAATATGGCGCTTGCACGAAGGTTAATTGCTCCAAATCTCGATTTATCACATTGGCAGATTTTCTCAAACTTGGAGGGTATTTGGGGCGATGACTCGACGACATCCTATCAAACATGTGTAAACCTCAAAGCATATTGCACAACTTCCATAGTATGCATCTGATTTGACAAAATATTGAGAGATTGTGTGGGTGACATTCCCCCCAGTCCTGGCCGTGGTTTATCACAAAATGTAGTTTTTTACGAGTATCTATGAGGCACCCATTTTTATCCATCTTCCCTCTTTATTCTTCAGCTCTCTTTATTAGTCATCATTATTATGGTTGTTGTGTAGGGTTTTACAAAAATATAGTAGTTGTCATTGAAGGCAAGGCCTATTACGTCACTCGACTTACTATGTTGATCCATTGCTCCACCGCTCACTTTGTACACAGGCCCCCGGGGGTGATGCCTTTTCACACCTTCCAACTCAGACGGGTCTGGGAGACGAATCCCTTGTTGCACCCAACAAAAGAGTTAGTAGGTTGTGTCACATGAATATTCTCCATTGTTCACATTCACCAGGATTGTCCCAGATCGGCTCCTGTATGGACTCAGGTCACTACAAGAGCTGAATTTCTGAAATAGTATGTTTTGAGGACGTCTATGGACCAGAAACAAATTTCTCATATCAAATTCTTCTCTTATCTCTCCTCAATCGTACAGAAATAAATAAATAAAAAAAAACAAAAGAAAATTTTTTCTCGCAATTTGCTCTGTCTAATACGCCTTCAATTGCATTGGATGAGCGGATCAATTCGTAGACGTTCCACTGTAAATTTATGTTCCATCGCCGTAACCTGTAAGCTAGTCATTTTCTTAAAACTAACGATAACTTTCTATAACTAAGGTCACTAAAACTAAAACATGTATAACAACGTAACTCTATGTTATTTTAAATTGGTTTAATATAATTTTTATCATAAAAACCCCTGTAAAACTTATTCTTGACTTGATTTTGGTGGTTCCTGGAGCGCTGTTCATCTTTATGAGATATTCGAGCTGAAAGGAGGAAGGAGCTATTGGACTTCCTGTCATCAATCCATTTTCTATTATAATTCTTTGGAAAATAAAAATTTAACTTATCAAATAGGTAATAATCATAAAGCAGTTGGACTCATCAAACAATTACATACATTTAGTGAGAAATTCTCGTCGCATCCTATCTTTATTCTAAATTTGGCACTGGTGTATTTTGGTTTATTATTTTCAATAATGAACCTTTGGAATCGACCAAGAAAAAAAAAATTTAACACCCCCTCAAAATTTGATGGTTTACGTTTCAAGATACGTAGATTCCAAAAATCTAATAAAAATTTGGCCGTCCGTCCGCCGTCCGCCGTACGCGGCACTTTTGCCACTTAGCATTGACCGATTTTGATGAAATTTGGTATGTAGGCTCCTTCTGGGGTCTAGTTGTGCCCCGAAGATTTTGGTTGAGGTAGGTCACTTCTAAGGGTTCCAAAATCAATTTTGAAATTTTGAAAACGCCCTAACTCAAAAAATTTTGATATAAAGGTATTGTTTTTCCTTCAATTTAGGATTCTATAGAATTTTTAGAATTTTTTGAGACCACCCGGAGCTCTGTAGGACAAACCGTTCGCTCACTACAAGAATTTAAAGTTTGGACGTACGATAAATCAGAAACACGAGTGTGAATCACAAAAGAGGCCTAATCTCCGTTCAAATTAAAGCTGACCGAAATGCGGTCGATGTTTTTCTTCATGTTGGATGGTTGGTGGCTTTGCAGATGAGTGATCTATACAGAAAAATAAAAAATAATAAACCATTGTGTAATAATTTGCAGCGTTTTTTTGTTCCTATTAACACCTCGTTCGAGTTTCGGGGTCACTATTTTGAATTAAATCTACTAGTTGGGAGTACAACTGACTTGGTGCCTGATTACGTCAATTTCATGACCATTCTCTTTCATTTGGTAGGTAGTATAATAAAAAAGAAGATAATGATAATTTTTGCGAATAGTAGGTAAGTATACCCGGTGGTGGGGGTGTGGCGGGGTCCTTGCTCAGCCGTTCTCCGCCCGCTCTTGGCCCAATTCCGTCTTGCACAACCCTCAGCCAAACTTGACCTATGAGAACCCTTCGTCTGCTGGGTAATTTCGAACTTCGCGAGCCGGTTTTTCTCGTCGTGTTTTCGCATTAAATCGGCGGTGTACGAGCGGTTTAATAACGCGTGCGTGTGCTGCTCGTAATCGTGAAATGCCGGCGAATTTATTTGCCAATTACCGAGAAAAGTAGCAATTCACTCTTCGGATTCAGACAAACCGCAAATTTATGGGCAGAACGTTCTATTCGACCAGTCAATTTATACAAAAAATAGACATTGCAATGGCTAAGGGTCGTTTAAATTTGAAACCCCGAGAACCATGATCTACTAATGTATTGCGCTAAAAAGCACAAAATGTTGTTCCTTTTTTACTTTTTAAAACTATAACTTTTAAACTGTGATATTTTCAATTATTCACAAAATCAGCTGGGAAACCAGTGTACTTGCACCTACTTGAAAATTAGTTCGACGCGACGTTTCCATTGCCAAATTCCATTGATCTACTCACAGGACTGTGTGTTGAAAACGTCATCGAGCGCTCCAATAATTTGCCTAAACCAAGGCTGATTTTTTTTGAGCTGAAAAATTATGAAATTTCTTGGATTTTCTATATATATGAAAGAAGTTACACGAAGAACGTCGCTATGACAGCCGATTTCATCTTGAAACTATAATCTGATCCTGAAGTTAGTATTATTTTGCAAAGAATAACCTCATGGAAATCGGTGCAGCTGTTGGAGTCTGAATTCATCTTAAATCAGGTTTCGTAACTCTGCTCCATGATTTATGTTGGCTACTGGTGTGAACTCGACACTTTACAGCCCCAACAATCACGCTTTCCATTGTACCTCTTGAATCGATTTGTTCATTGGAAAAACCTCGGCCCAAGTGTTGGAATTAATGGTCCGTACAGATTTATTCATTGCTTCTCTCGGGGTGTACTTTACCTCCTGGAAAACTATCGGCTTCCCGCATTTCATCTTAAAAACCGCAACTTTTTCAGTGGTTACTCAAGGCTCAGACACTTTCCAGTGTCTGTTCAACGTTAAAATGTGCCTTTCTTGAACAGTAAAAGCTTCTGTCACATTATTACGCTCTGGGTTGTCTTAATTGTTTGTCTACCGTTTTATGACACCTTAACTTGTAAATAATAGTGACTGTTTTCACCCAAGTTATTTCAGAATAAGTAGGTATCACATGAAAGTTGGATGAGGTGTTTTCGATTGTCTCAGAGAAAGTTTGTATGCTGAGAGCGTCTATCAATAAGCATCAAGTGTTCATTTATTTATGTACATATATGTACATGTAACATATTATGTTACGGTGTTGAAATTGCGTTTAAAACTTGTACTCAAGTCATCAGGATGTCGTTGAAGAATACCGTAACTAGACGTCAATGTAGGGAGTAGGAAGAAAAACTGTAAATGACTGGAATTAAGGTGGCGACGCCCCTTGCGCCTGCATGAACTGTTGAGTCGTAAATTCTTGCATCTTACGGGCTTGACAACTTGCTCGTCAGGGAGCCCCTGGTAATAGCAATAATCAAGCGAGAAGAACAAGGTCATTCGACAACCCGACGGACAAGTAAATTTCTCGTTGTTGTCCCCTTCAATGGAAGAGCGATTCATCCTCGATGGCATTTCAATTAAAATTTGATCGTGGCTACCTGAAAAAACGGGATAATCTTTTAAGAAATGCTGTTTAATAGGTTGCACAACGACCTCGACAACCTACTGTTTCTGTTCCATACCTGCCTCAGTTTTATCTCTATGCTCTAAACACGTTATTCTGCCTTTGTTTGAATAAATAATTACCTCCTATGACCTCATATATCCAAAGGCAAATAGATACTAGTCTAGTCCTGATAGGTTTTTTTTTATAGAAGGAAAATGTCCTGAACTTCGTTCTGTCTAATGTATATTCTGTCCATTTGAATGATAGTGATTTTGTAATACTTGGGACCCTTTATATTGGAAACGATTCTCAGAAAACTGCACAGCCCAGAAAAATTTCCATGATGGTTCTCATGAGAAGTATCGTTGTTATAGGATCATTATAATTCTATTTGCAAAGCCTATCGTATGTCTTGTCTGCTAATGCTGATGACCTTACGTGACGCTTACATTAATATCAATGTGGATGGTTGCACACGCGTTTTCACAGATTTGATTATGCGTGCGACAGATTCCCACGCCGATTTAATGATTAGGAGCTCATTCGAATATCCTGATCATGCAATAGTGTTACACTAGAAAGGTACACTGCACCGTTAGGTAAATCTAAATTTTAGTAATCAGTGACAAGTACTGTATCTGCTTGTTAATGGATCATCGCCTGGTCTCGCATTAAAGTATTTCTTTGGAATTTGAATCCCCAGGTTACACCTTGATTTTTAATCATCTAACAACTAATTACTAACATTACAAAAGTAACAACAATTATCTTAAAAATATATTTCTAAATTTTGTGTGACAACCCTTCAGTCGAACTATATGGCTCTACTTAGGTGAGAACAGTGAAATTATTAATTTTCTCGTGATTTGGTCCAACAATTATAGTCCGGCAGACAAGTTGCTGCACGGTAGATGTGAGATGGCGTAGACTCGACCGTGAGATCCGGCAGGTGGTTATTAGCCGTGAAAGGCCGCGGAATTTCTTTCTGTTCCTTATATTGGCCAAGGTGGCCTCTTCGTTTGTTGGCAGAACTGGGCTACTACTTGATTCGGTACGGCTCTTTTGCCGTAGGCTTCGACCTTATTTGTTCTTTTTGTTGCGTTGTCAGCTACTTTTAGTTATGTTCAGCTCCTTGCTTATGTTCAGAATATATTATACTTACATAATATAACATATTTCTATCCGGGAAAAATCCCTTTCCTTCAAGAGCATTTTACAGCTCTTGAAAGGTTAGAAGTATTGTTAGCCTGAAGAACGATCCATTTTCCTGGTCTCATCACAGCATTCGGAGAGGCCGTGTTGACTTGAATATTTATGTCGTTTATTATTATTGCTAGAGGTCGTTCACGAAATTGTTGTCACAAAAATGCGTGGATGGGGAAGAAGCATAGAAGGGAGGGAGGAAGAGGGCGCACGTTAAATACTAGTATCCAATGTGGATATTATACATGATCTTTATCAAGAGAGGATACTGCAAAGTGTAAATATGCAAGGTAAAGACTAAAAAGGTGGATACCCTTCCATTTAGTTGGTACCTAGTATGAGTTATGAGCTAGACCACCAACTTACTTATACGGGCTTGACCCCAATCAAAATTTGGTGTTATCATGTTGACGAGTAGATGGATCTTCATTCTCTTCACACGCCATTCACATCAACCATTGCTGGAGTTACTTTCCATCGTTTTTGTGTTTGGTTAAATAATTTGATTTCGTATTGATGCATGTCCTACGAAAATACTCCAACCATGGGGAAGTTTGTGAATTCAACTCCTAGTTTTTTCCGATTGAATTAACCTCATTTCAATGTGGTGTACGCTCCGGGAACAAGAGAAAGTTTCTAGCTAAAGATAAGTACGTAAATATATTCTAAAAGAGTCCTGGCGAAATTTTATGCTGACCTATCCCAGCAGGGCGCTATTCATCAAGCCTTCAAACTGTCTGCCGGGCTCTACATTCTGGTGAGGGGGCACCCTATAAAGAAAGCGCATTCTCATGTTTGTCCAAGGAAAGCCTTCGTCTCCTCGATCTCAAAACAGACGAGAACAAATTTGCGGCAGAGAAAGTGGCAAAGGCTCTTGCAAGTTGCATATCGAACATGCGGTAGAGATAAGTCCTTCGAAGGGGGATATTCGAGATAAAAGTTCTTAATGGGGCTCATATTTCATTATTACCCAATCTGAGATGTGTTGCGTTACGCAACATCCGACAGATGATTGAAACTTCTACAACGATCTTGGCCACTATTTTAATCCTGGAATGGAAAGGTCATACACTCTAAGATGGAAGATTGAATGTTTTCAATGTTTGAAACTCCGATTCGTGGCTGTTTTGTTTATTTTTAATTTTAAAATAAATTTTGAGTTTATCAGTCAACCATAATTATAAATATTCACTCATCACAATTCACCAATCAAATATGGGGTATACCCTATAGGGTATGTGCTGCTTTTGTTACGTATGACTTGCAAACGTTTTTTCATGGATGTCGTGTGGAGACTATTAGTGACGTAATGTTTACCTATTTCGGTAGATTTTTCTTGACGATGTTCATGCACTAGAGCTATTTCCTCTAAAGAGGTATAGGTAGGCAGGCAGGTTCTCTTCTTGCGCTATCAATGAGTTCAGATGAACTGTTAAAATGTTATCTGCACTCACGATGTTAGGCTGAACAACTAACATGGCACCCAAGTGTGCCATTAGCCTACCCAGTGTAATTGATTCCCTGGACTTGATAGTACTGTCTGCAGTGATTCACCTCTCACCATTCGCATCGCGCTAATTGGCAGTCGCACGGTCGACTGGACTTAGCGGATTCAGAAGCCACTTGCCAACGTGATCCTCTATAATTCAAGCTTGGTTTTAATGGGATTAGTAGTTTGGCGCCTCAGGGAATCCGGTGTCGTTAATCGGCTAATATAAATTTACTCTCAGCTATCGCCTGTGCTGAAGCTTGAACGTTTTATCAACCATATTGATTGGATTTGGTGAGTTTTACCTCCCAAGTTATTCAAACAATTTTCCTATTAAATATCTAGAAAATAACTTGAAATAGAAGTTTCCCGAGGAACCAGACTTATTTCAATCTTGAAACCGGTACCTGAGCATTTTCAAAGGTTCTGGATTCCATTCGTAGGTCATACTTTCATAGAAAAAATTGAATTTTCCAGATGAACAGTCCAAAAGCATTTAATTTAATTTTTTTCGAGATATGTGATTTGGGAGAAATTTTACCAGCGAAACGATAAAGAGGTCAAAAGTTTATATAAGTAATGTAATGCTTCATTCCATAGTGTTGTAATCAACGACCAACAAGGTATTTCTTTGCTCGTCCTGTGGACAGTGTTTTAGGGGATTGTGACCTTCCAAGTTAATGACTTCGCAGATCGCATTACCCTTGTCGCTTGTCTAGGGTTAATCAACTAAGCTACCCACGCCCACAAAAAGGGACATTCCCTAAGTGTAACGCCCGAAGGCCCTGATGTGACAGAACGGACTTTTTTTCGCGGTCGAAAATATCGAGTTACGATTCGCTGGTAGTTGCCCTGCATCTCCTATATCCAGTTCGTAAGTAGGTCAGTCAGGAAATGATCACTTGTTAACTTGATATTCGAATCACAACCGTTCATAACTAGCAACAACGTGTACCTAGCTGATCATTACTAGTTCTTTACCAAGACCAGTTCCATCTGGTTATTTTCTTATGGTAGTGATCTGCACAGCTTTCCAGAATTTCAGATTCAATTTCTGCTCGCTATGAGTAGGATATTAGAATGTTTGCTGGATGATGTAAGTTAGATTTTGATTGGAGGTTTTGATAGTGCTTGCTATTATTACTTCATCATTTTTTCCCTATGAAGTAAATGTGATAAATATGTTTAATTCCAGTTCCTTCTTTATAGCAAAATTTCCCTTGGCTCCATTTTTATGCAATCCGGTTCTTCTAAATAAGGAAGCTCCTGAAAAAATAAAATTGTTATTCCAGGAAATGAAAGAAAGAAGAAACGAAACTGTCGTTCAAGCTCATGAATCGATTTTTCTTATTAATCATTCATTCTAATAAAGTACGGTAATTGATTGCCTACCTACTCCTTGTTTAGTTTTCTCAATGACTTCAGACGAGGGTATCGAAGATAATTCTCGATTCATTTGCATGAGAGGCAAATTTCATGTCATATGAGATTATGGCACCCTGATAAAAAAAAACTGATAAAAACTACACTGATTCAGCAGTGATTGACCTTTGACTGAAATGCGACAGCCGAGTAGCTGCTGGAGTCCACAACCGTTGAAGAGGAGAACATCAATAGGTACGAAAAATCGGAACAGAAAAAGTAGGACCTTCCTTTCGTTCCGATGAACCGCCAACTCACGCATACACTCGTCTTTTTCCCGTGTATACGTCCCTTGACTATTAGCACCACTTCTCATCATAATTAAAGCTACCGTTAGAGGGAGAGCGAGAGGAGATGGAAGTTAGGAAGTAACATCGTCTTCAGAACCCAGTTTTGGAGAACCACCATTGCAAAAACACGTTGCTTTGAACAAGTTCCTGATGCCACTTCTCATAGGACTACTCGTACTTGATGAACAGTTATAGATCAATCTCGACCTATGAATTTAACTACCTAATTTCATCAACTACCTACAATTTGAGGAGTTAGGACTCACACAGTGTTGGAATCTCCTGTCTTTATGAATTAGCTCGTGTGGAGTATTTTTTCGGGTTTGTCTCTTTTCGTGCCATTTATGTTGGCTTCTCGACTTACATGTTTTTGTTGCCCGATGTTGTGACCTTCTTCAATCCAACGGTTATTAGCTGGTTTAATGAACCTTTCCCTGTGAGATCACCGAAGTTTGGGCCAGTCGGCTCGGGAGATGATTTGGATTGATGACCGCGTAGGTCCTAATACTTTTTTCGAGTTTGGCCGTTAGAGAAACACACTCCTCATGAGGTGAGGCAATAAGTACCCATGAGCGAAATCGTCATAACCAATTCTGATATTTCCTTTGGATATAGCTGATGACGTCCGCGACGCCAGTCTGACGAAAATTTTACCTGAAATGGTTGTTTACTTTGCTTTTACTTGTTACTTTTTTTCAACCCTCTCATCCCCAACGTCGGTTCTCTCTTCTATTTTTCCTTCAGTACCTCGTATACACGGCGTTCCACATCTCTTTATCTGCCCTCATTTTCTCAATGACCGTCTCTTTGTTAAAACTTCTACTTCTCCGTTAAACAATATCGAAGCCATTCAGCGCAGAAGAATTACGTTCTGCCAGGCCCTCCTTTTCATAGCAGTTCATACATAGGTCGACTCTCCGATCTTCTTCAGGAAGATCTTTTTCCGCAGCAGGGGCAGTACCTATACGGTATGCATGATACCGGTGCATAATAGCTTCTGCCGTGCGTATCAGAAGTCTCCTCTTGTTTACTGAGGATATTGACATCCTCCCCGATATTGATTGTGAGCTGGCTCAATTTTTTTTGATGGTTTGTTCCCAGAACATTAACTTGGTGTTCCCAGGTATTTTATTGCGGGTGAAGTCGTGATGTTCTTTTCATCAACAATCACTGGGAGAACTCGTTCAATTCTCCTGGTTAGGAGGATGACCTCTGTCTTTTGGTTTGCCTATGAGAGAGAGTTTACTCCATCCATTCCGCCACTCTTCACATAGCCTGATTCAGCAATAGGGGGTGCATGATGTTAGTATAGGTTAAGTTAGCTAGACCCTTTTCTGTTCAGTTTCACTCATCGGAAAAATATCTCCTCTCCTATAGTTTTTTTTGAAAAACCCGCAACTACCAAAAGACTAAATAAAAAAATTAAAAAATATCATATTAGTTCCTCAATTTTATTATGTTAGAAAAATCTCGCCCGAAACCCATCAGGCTTTGGTATTGCGCAATATCCTCCTAGACGCGAACCTAATGTGTATTATGTCAGATAAGTAGACACATCATAATTATGTACATGTAATACCAGAAGGCGACTGTAGATTCGCACTTATAAAAAAGAGACACCTAGGAAATGAGCCTAATCACATCCTACTGGATTATCCAGCTCAATTTAAGAAAATAGCTCGCTTCTGAAGGGGTTGCTCATAACAGTTACGTAACTTTTGTCCGCCGTCCGCGGTTCTCATCAAATGCGGAGGAGTTGAAATTCCTTGGACGCCGGTGTACAGGGGAGGAATAACTTCTTAATGGGTCTCCTTGGCTCGATGTATTCCTTCTCTATGAGGTGAAAGTCAGCTAAAGCTAGAAAAACGTTTCCTAGGTCCGTTGTTCGGTTGTCATTATGCCTAGGAAAGTTATGTTCAACTGTTTAACCAAAGGTGATCGTGGCCCTTTAATGACTCCATTTAACGGCCCACAGTTAAGCTATAAGCACCGTACTGAATTTTCCCTCGTCAAAAAGACGTCATTTCCCTCCTCTTTTCTCTTCTTACCTCATAAATTCTTCACATTAGGTACCTACCTGTACGGCAGTCAATTATATATTTGAAGGGCTATTTGATTTAATGACCCCTCGTCGTAGTTATGGTTAAATTTATATGGCTTATGTTTCGTCATTGTTCATTATTTCCAATTTCAACTTTCTACTGCCCTAATAAACCATGAAATTCAATAATGGGACAGTAACACTTCATGGGAGCTGTTATTTCATTCCTTGATTAAATTATTGGTAGACAAATTATATAATAGTATTTCTAATATTGATGTATAGAAAAATATCGTTATGCACTATATAATTTTACCTAAATGGTTTCATTTTATTTAGCGAGTTTACTCTCCTTTGATTTAGTAAGTGATACGAGGAAACTACAAAACAATGTCAAAAACTTTTAATACTATTAAAAAAAACTATTTTTGGTTCTTGTGGTTTCTTATTTAAGTATTCTTTTCGAAGAACGTTTAGTGGCCTCATACGCAGTTGTCATGGTTTATGAATTTACTTTCTTGAATTTTTTTGAAAATACGTGTTTAAAAATTGGGAGGAGTAGTCATAGGTCTTCCTCAATTGTTGGGGAACGTTTGGAAATTGGGACTTCGAGAAACCACAAGAAAAAAGTAAGGAGTAAAAGGTCTGCGCGATGATATGAGCTGACATTGGCACTATTGACTAGGTACTTATTATTGCCGCTGATCAGTTCTATCAAAGACAGCGATTTCTATCTAGATTGGTCTCGATTTCGAAACTTCATCACTTACATAAATGGATAGATATATTTCATGTTCGCATAACATGTTGATGTATTGGCCTGAATTTCACTTTTTGATCCTAACTTTAGTCTCCCATTAGAACTCGTCCGTTAGGTCACTCTAAATTATCTGGAGATGGGTTCGGGTTCTCTCCCATGTGTCTCCTCCAATATCTGAAAGTCATTGGATTGGAGAAATATGTATATTGCTCTCAGAGAGTTGTTATCGAATGATGTGGTAAGGTTGGTATGATTTATAGGCCCACCCATCAGGGTTAAAAAAAGCAGTTATCTGTCATAATTTTATAAACTCCCCATAAAAATCATTGATTTAACGTCAAGAGTTGAACCCGTTATATCCCTTCAACGGGTTTAGATCTGAATGGATTGTCAGAATACTGCAGTTCTTCGAAACGCAACCAATTTATTATCTTTTGGTTGCTGAGGCTATGAAGAATGGCTTTTAGGAGCTTTGGGGGAAGTTGGGTAGGTGTTGAGCTTGTCATGGATAAACAATATAATATATTGTTTATCCATGACAAGCTCAACACCTATAGGCTAGAGGATATAGACGCTGCTAAGCTGACGTAAAAAGCTGTTTGGGTTCTGTTGAGCCAAGAGGGGTACTTGAATTTTTCGGTATAGCTCACGGATTTGAAAACATTTATTTTTGGGGCTGGAAATATTATCGTGCATAAGGATAGTTTTAAGCATAATAACTTTAGGACTTTTATTTTAATAACCTTTCTTCAGGATTCTGTTGAGAGTTAAATTACCCAAGACTTTTGCTTGCCGATTAGAAGTAAATGTTTTACTCCCCATCCAAAGGGATGAAGTGTATGCATGCCAAACAATATGTTTAACTGAATATAACAACGTATAAAATCAGCCTCAAATGTATGGAAATTGACCCTTGCTGGTCTAGATACAGTAGCGTCGGAGACTATCATTCAGTAGTCGACAAAACAATTAACAAGCACAATTAGTGGTTAAAATACCTTCTGGAATGGGAAGGCCAACAGTTAATACGAATCTCCGACCGTTCTAATGAAGTAACGTTAACGCTCTGGTTACGTTCGACTCGATGCATATTCATGGACGAGAGGAAAAAGGATTATGACCGTTTTGTAAGAAGAACGCGCTTCCTGGTGTTTCAGGGTCAGCTGCGGAATTCGCTAGTCATAACATTGACAAGTTTACTACAATACCTATAAGTTTATAGGTATTAACTATATTTTTATCGTAACTAACTATATTTTTGATTTTCCTCGTGGTCTCTTCGCCCTATTTTGCTCTTATTGAAGGGTAGTTTGGGGATGGGCCGAAGGTGCATCTTGATTTGATCAATAGGAACTATGATACATGATCGTGGATATTGGAGGAATCGTGGAGTATTTATCAGGGGTACTGTTGTAGAATTACAGTAGATAATTTTCACTTCTCTATCAATTGATTGGGAATGAAGTCATCAGGATTAAAACTCCTCTTTCGCCGAGCTTTCCGTAAATTTATCACCTTCCTCAGGGCTCAAAGGATGTGTTACCGAGTGAACATCACATCACCGTCAATCAACAAACGGGCAGTTAAATATGCCACCATAATAAGTGAGTAATAAGATGGAGCTATTGTAGGTAAAATGAAAAAAAAGGGAAATGGAGAGAATAGTAATATTAAGTGAATATTAAGTAGAGAGCGTTAATCACATAACCATTTTTTCGTTTTAAAATTTTATTTCCCGCCAACTATGATGGCATCATTAACTACCAGTTTGTTGATTGACGGTGATGTTATGTTCACTCGGTAATACTTCCTTTGAGCCCTGAGGAAGGTGATAAATTTGCCGAAAGCTCGGCGAAAGAGGAGTATTATTCCTGAGGACCTCATTCCCAATCAATTGACAGAGAATTGTTTGTTGGGTCGATCATCATATTTGATAATTTTCAAAGTATAAAATAATTCAAAGTCAATGTTTCGGTTAGGCAGACAAACCAACTTCGTTAAATTGATTTAAATATTTTAGTTTTGATTTTTTTTTCATACATTCTGGAAGCAATAAAATTTGCTATATTGTTTCAAATTTGTATTTCATGTTTCAAAACTTTGTACAAAGTTCTCTTTGGTGTCTGTGTGTGTGTTTTACTGTTCTTACCTTATCCCAGGCCAGCCCCAAACTGCCCTCCATACATGGAGCGATTAGATCGTGAGAAATACTCTTCCGTTGGTCTCATGCAATTTCTCCAATCAGAAATTGAGAAGCAAATGTTCTATTCGAAATTTCCTCATCAAAAAATTGGACATTCTTGATGTAGTTTTGTCAGTCAATTGCAAAAATTGTTCGGAAAGCTCCCACTAAATTCAAGATGGAAATACCGACATTGTATCATTTTTAAACTTCCTTTACAAAGAAGGTTTTCCTGTTTTTGGTTTTGGGCGAGCAAAACATTGAAAATAAAATGGATACACGTATATGAGCTCTCAATAATTTTAGGGACTTTTTTGCTTCGTCTCTGCGTCTACCTCTATGCATTTTACATTATTTCTAAGAATACCGATGTTACAGGGTACCTACTTCTGAATTTATATATTGACTCGTTTCTTCTTATTTAAATCCCGTGTTTTGAATGTTATCCGTTGTGAAACATATAGGTATGTAGACAGGTAATAATTTATTCGCTGTCTTCAATGCTTTTATCCGCTAAAAAAACCAACGAGCGGCACTTAGCATCGTGCTGAAGCTCCCCATCGCTCTTCCTGACTGATCCTTAGGCGTCTCAACGCCTTCTTGAATACAAATTTCGCCAATACCCTTACCCCGCATACTAATTGCCGTCGGTGTTTGCTTTCTTTCTCACTTCATTGCAGGTTCGTGTCTTGAGTTAATTTCGTAGATTCGCATAATTCGCCGTTTGTACCCTCCCATTCATATAGGTTTTCCTCCCTTGCCTAGTCACGCTTTTTACTCTGTCCATCCAAGGATTTTTCTTTCAAAAGGTGGAACCTATTATTTAGATATCGTCTGCGGTTGAATCTGAACAGGTCTCTAAAAAATTACTCTAAAACGGAAGTCTGCCATACAGTGAACTCTATTCTGGAATAAATCCCGTTGTCTTCAAATTCCATCATGTACGGGTTTCTATTTCCGCGCTTGTGCGATTTTGAAGAATAGGGTGTGCGCCTGGGTAGGAAAAACTGTTTATTGTTATTTTTAATCTAAGGTAGATCTCATTCTGAGAATTTTGGTACCAACCGCGACCTTTTAGCGTGTTTAAATCTTTTCCTATGAATTTTCAAAGTTTCGACCGTTTATGACGTCAAAGTCGGCTGGGGGGTCCCGCCCAGGCGAGAGGGGCTCGTGACGTCATAAACGGTTGTAACTTTGAAAAATCATAGAAACAGATCTACTCACGCTAGAAGGTCGCGGTTGGTGCCAAAATTCTCAGGATGTAGTCTACTTTTGATTAAAAATCTATAAATATCAAGGCGCACACCCCATTCAGTTTGCTAGCTCCGTCACAAAGTTTTGGATCCTGGTTGATGCCATGACGATGAGAATATGACTTAGTAGAAAGGTACTTCTCAACATACTGGTGAACCAGCCCAACTGTATCATGTTATATTTCCATGAATTATTAATTCCCACGTAATTTCGACGATTAGGTCATCATCAGCAACAGAGTGATAACCTAAACGTTGTCATCAATATTGATATTTATATTATTGGTTAGGTCAGATCACAAAATTGATTTTTTAATAATTTCTTCATTGAATCTTCGAAACGTAAGGGATTCGTCAAAAGTTCAAATTGAGTTGCCAATAAATAAAATTGATAAAAAAAATTAGATACCTTATTATAACTTTTGGTAGGTACACTCACTCATTATTAGGTTCTGTGCTGGAGAAATGCAATTACGACCTCACAATGATGGATATTAGATATACTACTAGTATTGATCTTGGTCGATGGAATAATTTCATATTCGCCGGTACTGACCAATTAAAATAATAAACTCTTTCCGTCGAAATAAAGTTTTGTTCAACAGTGGTCACCAGAGATGGGCACGTGGGTGCAATCCTCCAAGAGGGTCAGTGGAGCTTCACTCCGACTGACTGACTTTCCCTTCCTTGTCACAAGTTGGATGTCCCTCGTGTTTCCAACTCCATCCAAAGTATCTGTTTCCAAGTTTCCTTCTCAAGTTGGTTTGTTATGCTGATAGCGTCCCAAGAACTTCTCCATTGTTAGGGTCGCTCGGTATATAATAGCGCTCTTGTATGTTAATAGTAAAATAACATGATCAAACCAACGCTTTCTGGTCTAACTAATTATTATCGGACACCACATAACCTCATTTTTTTGTGTGATTAGCAATATTTTTCCCTATTCCGAGGGACTAGAATGTCAAAAAAGTTAATAAAAGAATTTCAAAGGTTCATGAAACTTTTAAACCTACACATTTTATGTTTCAATAAAATGTCCATAAAATCATGTTGCGCCGGTTTTAAAAAAATCAAAATTGAACAGATAGTTTATTAATACTATATTCAATTAGGACCAAATGCGGAGTTAGTGACAAAGTACTCTAATTACACGATAAATAAAATAGTCCCACACAGCCTTGTGACTCACAAAACAAAATAGAACAGCCAATATTTTAAATAGTTTTCATTTATCATGGTCAGACCAGGCTTCTGAAACTGTCAGAAGATAACAAGGTTCTGTTCACTGCTTTCACCTAGCTCGAAATTAAACTAGCTTCTCCGGAGGTCATAAACTGAGCTAGTCATTAAATTATTAAAACGTCGTTACAAGCTTCCCTACTCCAAAGAGTCCACTCAACGCCTTGCTATCGTGGTTTCAGATCTCGATAGACAAAGCTTGAAGAATTCGTCGGAAAGAGAAAAAAATCTGATAAATTTCAAGGTAGGGTACGACAGTGAGCCTTTCACTTCCTCCAGTTGAAGGTAGACCGTCGGTATGAGTTTCTACATTGTGCCGTATTTTACCATCGTGCGCCCTGAATATACAATTTTATAGTATCAGTGTAAGTAGCTCTAGTAAAGTAAATAGCTGGTACTCAATTGTAAAGTCCACACAACTAAAGTTTATTTTCTCCACTTCATTGAAATCTTGGAAATTTAGTTCCATAGGGGATTGAAACCGTAGAGGAAATTGTTTAAAATTTTGTGGAGAAGTCTTTGACAACCCAAGATGATTAAATGATATTATTTGCGAATTCTCATTTCCATTTGAAGTTTTGAAGTACACCGAAATTCTGTTGATTGGTCCAAATTTCTTCTCCTGTCAAAGGAAGGTCCGACCTACTCCGCCTTCGGTCTTTCAATGCGAAAGTTTCCTACGTGTCCCGCATCTCTCCTCTGCAATGCGGGTCACCGAGCCTCCCCGTACGTCTATCCAGGCGCTTCGTAAAACATGCCTCTCATGTTTTCATCCAGGTCACTTAGTAAAAAACAAGATTTTTGTTCCTCAATAAATACATAAATAAAATGTCTATTACTAAGTAATAGACTAATTAAAATTTACTAAGTAAATTTTAATGTTTTAGTAAAGTAATTTTACTAAGTCTTAGTAAAATAAATAGGCGAAATAAATTATTTTGCTAATATTGAATTTTGAGGTGGAACGATATTTCTATGATGGAGGTGGGATAACTCTTATTCCATTCTCTCGTATTTCCTCTTCCTCCAGTTGGTTGTCAGGATCAAACATCACTCGCTTATAAAGAAACAACTTTGTTTTACAATAACTTGGCTCAAAATGGATTATAAATCGATTACATAAGCTCTGGATAGTACAAGACCGCCGAAACTCCCTTTTCAGTCAGTTCACTCGCTTGTTCTATGCCTGACTGGAACTGAAGAAGTAACTTGGGAGATCCTCCCCCTTTTCTTCCAGGGTGCAACGCTTGAAGATCCAATCTGGATAGCCCTGTACTATCAGGCGCTGGTATCTGGGTTTTAGTGTGGTGGCGGCCACATCTATATCGTGGTGTGGAGGAGACGAAGAATGTATATTGCATTTTTCATTCGACTACACCTCAACAACAAATCGAAGTTACCTGATTTTGGAAATATTGCATTTACGGTCAACAGCTTGAAAATAAGGCACCAAAAACATTGTTGTATATTATACATTGATATATATTATATCACAGTATATGACAGTGAAACTGACGAGTCCATTTTGGGAGCAAGTGATTATCATTCTATTTTCTATTCTAATAATTAGACAATTATTGTATTCGGTGTGAAGAAATGGACCACTTACGATATGGTGCTTGCAGAGGCCAATGCGAAATAGCCGGAGACCAAAAAACGTCTCCTACCATCAAGAAGTTTTTTTCTGTTCCTCCAAGTTTCGGCTAACAATGAATTCATTTCACACCTCCGCCTGTAGCAAGCCCCTGGCCAGTAATACGTAACAGTTGGGAAAATCTTTGGAATTAACTATCTGTTAGCAGCTCGGATACTACTATTATACCTTCATACTGTTATACCTTTAAGGACTATTATACCTTTGAATCTCGGATAGGACAGAGAGGACGCATTTTCGCGGTTTCTCGGACATCACGACGATACGGGTTCTCATCCTTGCGGTTCCACGATCACGACGTTGTTGAATCACCTCATGTCACGAACATCGTATGAATCAGTCACCTTGACTTTCAGACCAACCTTTCTCCACATGTTTGTTCAACTTCTTTCTTATAGGCGGGTTTTGTCAAGTTTTTATTTTCCACCTTTTGTTGGTTTACAACATGTTTTTTTGTAAATACTCAACGCTCCATGGATTTTAATCAAAATTTGTATTGAGAATGTTTGACGATTTCAAATACTAACTCCTATGTCCATCCAGGGAGCTGAACTTTGGTACAATGTATTAGCTGTTATGCATCGGATCATCTACACGATCGGGTTATGGATACGAGGAAGCTATGTGCAACATCTCTTCTTCTTTTTTTACCGAATAGCTAAAGTACGTCCAAATATTTGGAATTACTGCATTCTGCACTTTCGACCAAAACTTACAAAAAATATCATTTAGACTTTTGTCGCATGCACTTAATAACTTTCCTCTTGATTCCGAAATCCATCAATCACTTTTTGCGAACTATTCCGAGGCGAAGAAACTATCGCAACAGCCCATGATCTCGTTTCAGAAACTTTTGAATTTATTCACCTTTTGGAAATTATGATCTTATTGCTTAATATATTGGGATTTGAATATAACTGTTGGTTGTAAGTAACGAATCTCTGAAAATTCGCTTAGGAACTTTTTTTGTGTTTTTTCTTAAAAAAAAAAACTTCTAGGAAATGATGCCATTCTTAATTAAATCCTCCCTGTCTTTCATTGATCTTTACTTTAATCTCTCCCAATGAGTTCATTGTTGAATGAAGCATTCATGCATATTCATAGAATGACGTATTCATTCTACAATGAATACTTCCCATGGTAAGTTGACTTGACGTAAAACATTCTCGTACTTTGATACAATTTCGGAGAGAGGCTGAGAACCATTTACAGGTGGCTGTAAAGGCGGTTTATTATTTGTTTCAAAACATCTTCAACACTCTAAAAGATAACCCAGATAAGAAAAATCACACGTAGCGACTGGGCTCAGTAGATAATTTCTGCGCCTGTGTTTCGTTGTTCTTAACCCTTTAAAAACGATCAATATGCTGGAAATTCCTAACATTATTTCCATTCCGTGTGACTTCTTGGGACTGCAATTCTGAACCTTGTACGACGAGTTTATTATCATGTTCTACGAAAGTTCGGATTCTGCGCAGTTACGGTCTAGAGCACCATCGTGCTGACTAGTGTTTCAGTGTCACCACTCAACAGTCCGTTACATGTATTCAACATAATTTCCTATTCAGTGAATTGTATCTCGAAGGGACAAGTCATGATGAAATCGGTTAAGCCCTCTGTGCCGGAGTTTTTCAAATTCGACCGAATTTCCATATTGAAAGTGAGGTTGTTCATGAACGATAGTAACTGCTACTGGGCGTATTCGTCGTTTCAACGCAACTCTCTATTTGACGTGAGTACGGGTAGTAAACTTGTTGCTGTTTAATGGATTACTCATAATTTGAAAAAATGAACTTTTTCTGTTCAAAACTCCAATTTTCTTTTATTTGATCGACTTAGAACACCTAACAACAAGGAGAAGGAATTTGCCCAATTTCGTTTTTTGTTTGTTTGTTTGTACAGTCCGCTTTTTTGTATTCTGGAAATAATCTGTCGATTTGTTTTGCAATATGTTTTCCTGTTATTCGTGGTGATCACTCTTTTAACCGTATTCCATTTTATTTAACCCTAGCCCGTAGGTAACCGTAAATGTGTAATCAAGCTCAATAGGGGTAGTATCAATAAACTGACAAAGTAGACAGCTGGTGAACTGTTTACTCTATCAACGTCGCTAAGGAAAGCCTCGTTCAAGATGAAAGAGGATGTCTTCGATATTTCAAACAGCATTATTTACAATCAGGAACTTGCTGAAAATTTCGAAAAAGAAGGACATAGCTTTGAATAACGAACATTAATAAATTGGGCTTCCTATTATTTTAAACAATTAACGAGGCAGGGTTCAATGAAGAAACATTTTCATGAAGAAACAACTCGTATAAAATGCAGCGACTTTTGATATAATAATTTCCAAGGGCTCATTCTTGACTATCATTGATTTTGATCAGAGATAGTAGTCATAACGATTTATGTATCGGTAACGTGCCGTATTACTTCAAGTCTTGCGTAAAAAGGTTGGTTCATGAATTCTAACCTACGAACAGAAAAATGGGGGCGTTTTAAAAACGACAAAATCAGAGTGGGTTTTGTAAGGCCTCTCCGCAATATTTTCAGGGGTTGAATTCGCGAACGGCTTCGTTTGACCTTACTAACCGCCCACAACGACCGTTCGAACGCTGTAATTGTGAATGTGATGAAATGAAGAAGATGAAGCGATGATCCTGTCCTCTTGACAACCGCTACCCTCCCCTAAACGTATAAGTTTCAATCTGAATAAATTTACATTGCATCATCGATTCCCGAGGATTGTTCGGGGTATGATCGTTTCGAATTCATTGCCGTCCTATTAGCATGCATTATTTTGATAAAGAGAGGGCCGAATGGTTTGGTTGTGGAGTCTGAGCTATAGGTTCACCGAAGAATAATTGGGGGGAGGATTGCGATGTGAGCTAAATGAACCTTACGCCAAGGTAGATTTGGTTCTATGCATTTTGTGAATTTCTAAAAGAAGTTTTCATTCTATGATTTAAAGTTCCTGACATTGAGAATCCCTCACCCAGTATGACTATGAAAAATCATTCAATAAAAAACACTCATCGAGGGAAAGTGAGGTTGTCAGAATTCTTTAATCAGAATCTAATTTCATTAAAAAATATGCACTAACTCGTGGGGCAACTTACGCAATAATATGCATTCTAATGGTTCCACGTTGCTGCTTCATTCAGGCGAATCTTCAAGTTTGAGATGTTTGCTAATTATTTCACAAAAAAACTAAATCAAATCAAGGCTCCCAGAGTCAAGACCTAAGTAATGTTTTAACAGATTTGATCCAGCTGAAAATGTCATAATGACGCGAATAAATTAATAAAATTAATGATAAATAATAAATAATGAAATTTTTGTTTCAGGACTCAGGCGCTGGTGGCTCTCTTGACGACGATGACACAACGAAAAACGGACGAAGGTGAGCTTCCGCTGATCATTATTATTATTCATTTCTACCACTCCAGTTCTTACCTTTCTGAGCAAGTATTATACAGGCAGAGATCGTTTTGGTGTTGATGAAGTCGAACAATTATTTTCGTTGAACGTGAGGCATTTCAAATTTTGGCCTCAAGTTTGGATGTGTCCCTATTAATTTTTCAACTTTTGGATCATGAATGTGTCCATAGGCGTTACATACAACTCCCATCCACCACGATCACCCAAATGATGACTAAGGAACCTCACAATCCAGAATCTATTTACGATCATAATACACCACATCACATTGTAGTATCTCTTTAGGGACCCACTCTAAGAGATTTCACATCCCAAGAAGGGTTGACCTTTCTTTTCCCATTTTTTTGAACAATATCTAATTAATTTTGTTCAGATGATTGATGTAACCACAGAAATGCAACCCGCGTTTTTCATGGATGTAACAAATAATATTTATTTCCTCTTACTTGAGGAACAAGAATTCTTGGAGATGACTCTCTGTGTCTCCCTATCGTATTAATGTCGCCTTACCCTTCTAAACATCAACCTCAAGCACTTAGTATTCCTCATTTTAAACGAGTTTGCTCCTCAACGATGCACTTGACTTTCTCACTCCATTCGTCGCTAACGAGGGTCTGGAGGACGGGAAATTAATAAAGCGGTTTCCAGAGACCTGGCGTTAGGATGTGTCTATTAGACACGGGTTGGCAGCAAAGGGTTATTACTCATTCATAAGCCTTGAAGGTCATAATGGAGGCTCGAGACGGCTCGGGGGTGGGACGATATAAATGAAGCGGAGTCTTCTTCAAAACGAAGGGCGGCACCTTGACCCTGCATTATACTACTCTCAAGTTCATTCAATATCAAGGTTTCGAAATTACCCATAAAATATGACCCTCATGATGACCCATAAATATTACGAGTACAATCTTTACGGAGAGAAAAGGCTGTGACTTCTCGCTGAAAGAAACGCTCACGAATAAGAGGCCTGAAAAAAATTGAAATGCAATAAAAATATTGGGTTAACTTGAACATGTATGGTTCAATCAACATTCTCGACAGTACAACTCCCTCAAGTTAATAAACCAAAGTATTCGATTGTCGTTGGTTATGATTACGAGAAGAGAATGAACTGATATCCGATCGAGTTTCATCTTACTGTAATTTCGTATAGTACATAGTGCCTGCAGTAAGGTAATATAATAGAATAGGTGCCTTCTCATAAAAAGCTTGGGAACGGGTCTCAACTGATATTGAGACACAGCATCACTTTTAAATCGAACATTCCCTCAATCATATGAGAATTGCGTCCTTGTGGAATACAACTTTACCGGGTATTGATGAAATGAGGATATTGTTCGCCTTTCTGTTACGTCATGTCCGATTCCGCGAGATTGTTTGGGTGGGAAGAACCGCATATGCGAAAAAGGGTGTTGCCACAATCTCAAGTATTAGGTCTGCGATGTGAAGGAAACCCACGCGTGCGCTCAGTCTAATTTTCTGAGATGTTGGGTAAAACGTGATTGGTTAGTTTAGGTAGTCTGGTGTACAAATAGCGGTTTTTCTTGAGCAAAGTCCTAATCTCACTCAGTCGACTTTCCTTGTCAGCCTTCCACCAGTTGAGGTTTCTTCTGTACAAGTAGGTCTTGCATGGTACTCATCTCATATGTCATTTTTGATTGCCGAAAGGGTCTGGGATACTCCTCCTGCATACCCAATCACTTGTGCTCTCTGGCGGCTTCCGGATCTGTTAAATTTGTTGGGGAATTTTGTTGTATAGTAACCTGATTATTGCCAATAGATGCAGTATCAGTGCATAAAAGTGAAACCTTGAAAAATCATCTTCCATAAAGGGACAATCATCTAGCTAGAACTGCTACTGATTGGCACAAGCTGAGGATGTACCCTAGATCCTCCCCTGTGGCATGGTAGGACCTAGTTCTTGATGTCACGGCTCAAGTGGCTGCTTGGTAACGAAAGTAACGCAAATTCAACAAACGTTTCCATATCAGTCGATTATATTCGATAAAACATATCAGTACTTGTCGAGGGTATTATCAGAATTTAGTAAACTAATCAATAATTGTCTCCTAAGAACGTGTTTACTACCTACTATTGGACAAAGGGAAGCTTTATAATAGTGCAGTTGGTGTAAAAAAGTGTGAAATCCAAAAATTAAAATTAAAACTTGAATGTCTCAAATTTGGACATGATTGAGCTGGGCAACTAGTTCTCGGACAACTGGTTTGAAAGTGATCTTTTCAATGATCATTGGCTTCTAGATTGTTCCCTACTATTTGATCACACGTAGGCAGATGGTTTATCATCTGAATGTACCCCTTATCTCGGTCAGTAATCCCCCAGATCCGATTCTGCCTGTTCAGTCGAGTTCACACTGGTCGGACTGTTCAGTGTGCGTTTATCAAAAATGTTTATGAACCTAGAGCGATTCGAATACCTAACCTGTTCTGTCCACCCTTGGTGTAAACGTCTTTTGGCTTTCTTTAAAAGTTATTCACCCGTTGCCTTCCAGTTCAACTTCACCGTCAACATCAGATTGTGTAAGGCGGTGGAGATTGGCCAACTTGAACTCTGCCGCGCTTTAATTGCCGGGCTAATTGCACTTTTCCAGGTCAGGGGAACCGCGTCTGACAACCCTTGGTTTTTTACCCATTTTGGTTTTGTCAGATCCCTTTCCCAACGATGCGATTTCAAAATTTCTTGACTCTAAATGATGAAATCTGGATAAAAGAAAATATTATTAATTTACCTAAATGGTCACGTTAACAAGTCGTTCAGACCACATTCGAATACTATTCCAGTTACTTTCTAGTTCAATTATTTAGGAAGATCTCTTTTGAAACATTTTGACGTCTTGCTCGTTTCAATGATCTGAATGGAATCTTGACGTTTATAAACAAAACCCTCTTATAAATATTTAGGGATTGTATCCATAGAGGTAGAATATTGTATCACTCCTCCTGCCTACATTCATACTATGGAGTCAAGATACCAGTATTGGGAAATTTATGAGTTTCAGGCCAGCAGTTTAGTTCAGTTTTTGTAAAATTTCAATTCTGCAGGGTCACGAATTCCTAAAGAATAATTATATTTTGTTTTCATATGAGCCGCACCCAGTGAAAGTAGATAACATACCTTCTTCGATAATTATTCCCTTTTGTAGAACCCTAATTTGTTGATTGCTCCTCCGGTATAATTTGCTTATAAGAATAGATCGTTCACCTTTCATGTATAGTTTTTGGTGTTATTTGTGATTTGAAATTAACCAAAAACCTTCCTCTCCATGTTTATGGATCTGAACATTTGTTATGACAATTTCAGAGAGTTGACTGCACTCAAATTTTGAGCGGTGTTGTGTAAACTAGTTTATGGGTAATCGATGTTGGCTGATTGAATCCTCATTCCGCGAAAAAAAGGCCTGAAAATTATTACACAAAGGTTTATCTTTTCTGTGTTTGTCACCCACCTGCAAATATCACGGCCGTTCCATTGGTCAATCGCAAATACAGCCATTTCTATAAAATAATTGCCTAGTAATCTTTTCAGTTGATAATATCTGAAATCTAGGAAAAAACAAGTTTATTTTGAAAAACAATACGCTCTTACCAGCTATAACATTGTTATCCGAGGGTTGTGCATTCTGACGAGTTTGCATTCAAAATCCTCAAATTTGTGATTCATTCTACATTCACCATATTCCGAAGACATTGCATGATCGCTTGACGTCTATTAATTATTTCAGTTCACTCTCTCTAAACGGCACTATTCTGCGTTTAGCTGTAGTTCTGGTGGGGTCTTTCTTGTTTCCCTCTGTTGGTAACAGCTTGAAATCACGAGCGTGACCAGACGTCGTCACTTCGTGACGTCACATTCCCGCTATCCAGAATGGCAGTTTTTCGTGAAGACCGCAGTCGTGTCGACATTTTTTACCCCATATTTCCCGTTCCGTCCATCCATCATAAGCGAAATTCGTCTTCATTTTTCGTGAGAAAAAACTAGGACAGAAACACATTATTCGAACCAGTCGCTCCTGCAGAGCCTTTCAAATCAACTTCCACTGTCTCCGAGTACTTTCGAAATATATAATGAGTTAAACATGAAAGTAATTATACAGCTAAATTCCTTGTAAGGGAATTATAAGGGTTGCAATCGATTAACGCCACTACTGCAGCAGATTGCAATCGATTAACGCCACTACTTCAGCAGATTGCAATCGATTAACGCCACTACTGCAGCAGATTGCAAGTATTCGCGGACTTTTCGACTGATATTAGTTATTAAGGGGGTCTCAGTCAGTGAATGATCTGTTTTCCCGCTTTTCTCTGGCAATTATTGGTAGATTTTGATTGGGTGGCAATGTTGCTCCTTCATACGGGTCGGGGGGGGGGGGGGTTGCCGGTTTGTAAGAGAATAGACTAACCCACAACGAGGAAGAAACTGCGACCGACTGATACCCCTAATTCTGCTTAACTTCCCTAATGTTTACTTAATTGAGGTGGGGTAGTTTTTGAAATTCCTACTTAACATAAATCCCCCATAATAGGAACGATCCTTACATCCGGTAACATAGTGATGAGTAGGACTCCAACTCCGCATCCAACGTATTCTTTCACTCGAAACACACCTTTGCCCTTTCTCGCGCCAAAAACCCGTCCCGATCTCATTGTGAATTCGAACGCTCTTGACAAAAGGCATTTTTCGCTACATCAACTTCGTTACTGCGCGCATTCACGCGCAATCATTTCCCCTTCAAGTTCTTGGTGAGTGATATTTTTCCCAGTCACGAGATTTAATGTTCGCCTGATGCTCGTACTGTTCGCGGTCCTTTGCCTTAATGATGGACCGCTATCGCGAGTGGTGAATGTTCTTATCGTTGCACGTTTCCTTATCAAAATGTTGATTTGTGTCTTCTAATGATTGGTAAAAAGTCGTAAAGGAATTTGGTACTTGGCCTCTTCTTACTATTGCTTCCTGGCTCAAGGAACATATTGAGAGTTTTGGGACAACAAATTGGTGTAATTTCCGTCTTCCGAGTAAATTTCCGTGAACTCAACCATAATAGCAGAAAGACTGTATAAGCAGAAAGACTGTACATATGACATCGATCGATTTCAGTTCAATGACAGTTCTCGTCATATATAATGATATTGATGCATTTTATTATATTCTGAATATTGAGGCTTGCTAACTTGGAAGTAAAAAATTGATATTCATTGTGAGTGCCCCAACTTGACGTTTTTTATATTTCATAACGTCCGCGTTAATTGATAATTTTGACCCTTACGGAAGCAGCATTCCATTAGCTTCATAAACACGTTAAAATGGACTTCGTAAAGTTCACACCGCTCATCCATATTTCATTACAGCTGACCATAACTCACCGCCCAACCCGTTCCACGCCTCATCATTACTTGAGGGCCTTTCTCTGCCCTTAGGGGACCGTAAAATTAAGATTTTGACACATCCAACGATATGTCACGAGGTATTTTCATTTTCTCGTGCTTTTTGTTTTCATGATAAACTTTTGGAATTGAGCAATAACAAAATGTAACGCCTTCTCAAAGTTTGATGGTTTAGATACGTTTCAAGGTATGTTGAATCCAAAAAGCTGCAAATTATTACATAAAAAGTATATTATTTTTCGGCAGAGATCACCCGTCCACGAACGAAAAGGCTTATCCATTTATTGTAACCTATCAGCCATACTATTACGCGTATATTAACAATAAAGTTTATTTTGACAATATGTTCCTTCCAGCAAAACATTGTGGCAGGGCCCTTTTGACAATATGTTCCGATTAATGTCACAATAATCGCTTTAAATAGAATAATTTTATTATTGTTGATCGACTTGGTGGTTTCATTCGTTACTAAAAATTGAACACCATTTTCAATATTGATGAAAAAACGTCGTGGAACATTCGTTCATTAGGTAATTATCTATCCTCATTAGCAAACGGTTGGTCCCACAGAGCTCTTGGTGGTGTTAAAAAATTCTTAAAAATCATAGCTATTTTAAAAAGGCCATTTGAATGAAAAACCAATACTTACCTGCAAATCAAAACTTTTCAAGATAGGGCGTTTTGAAAACGTTTTTCCCCCTTTTCACTCCTTAGAAAAGACTGACAATAACCAAAACCTTCGGGCACAACGGGGTACGGCGGACGGAAAGAAAAAGTTTTATTCGAATTTTTGGATTCTACGTACTTACCTTGAAAAGCAAACCATTAAATTTTGAGCGGAGTTACAATTTTTTTCCTCGATTTCAAAGGTTCATTATTGAAAATAATAAACCAAAATCGAATGAAAAATTTTCCGGTCTTCCGCCCGAGACGGTTCTTTATGAAATTTACAACATTTGACAAAGAGCAATGTGAATGCAAACGTGAATTTACTCTCATTTCTCCCGATCAAGTAGAAGTAGCTCGAACTTGGTCATATTCGGTGGGTAGTTTGAGGCTGAAAAAACTCGTACAGTGGAAATCCGTGAACATATTCGCGAAAAACTTTTCAACTGTGCTGCTGATTGTTAAGCCAAAAAGTTATCAACATGATCATGAAAATCTTCGTATATGATTAGAGAATTTATCAGTATTAAATATAACTTTACGATGTACAATCTCCCATTTTTCCACCAACTTATTCTGTAATGTATTAATTGTTTTTGTTATTCCATATTATTGAAGTCAACTCAGCACCTAATTTGGCAGATTTTGTTTTCCTACTACGTTTGTTATTCGGAGAGTGAAGTGATGATTGGTACATTCGAATTTATTTTCTTACTACGGCTGAAATTATTACATCTTCACCCCAAAGAAACTCTCTTGGGTACTTGCGTTCGAAACGATATTATTATGATTGGCGCATTAATTTCGGATCCCTGCGAAGTCAGAAGCTATTAATATGATAATGATGGTATTTTCGATGCGGGGGATTCAGTGTGTGTAACGCCTCAGCATATTATGTCGCTCTGGGTGGGACCTTTTTCTACACCGGTGACGGCGAATGATGGGAGAAAAATGTCGTCACTAATCAACACTAAAGGTTCGTTAGTCATAAATATTGAAAAGGCCGCACATTAGCATGATAATCGACCGGCAGCCGCCCGTTGGGAAGCAGGCGTAGGATAACGAACAGCGATATACTTACAAAGAGTTCCCAAAAACGAATTCCAAGTCGTCACTTGTTTTGAAGTTGATGAATTGAATTAAACATCAACTTTCATAGTAGTGGTGCACTCTGATTCCCTCTGAAGAGAGAAATGGTAACTTGTAGCGTGCCACAAGCTTTAGGGACCCTACTTTGAGTTCTTCCTATGTTTATTGGGTGAAGCTAATAAATCAGTAATAATTATGTGGTTCACTTGAGTCAACCGTCCTGCCGAAGAAAAATTACATCGATTTTTGGTGATACGGCTTCTCGTAAAACATTGTTTACAAAGTGACAACACAGTGTCACTAGTGTTGTTGGACTATTTTTCTGATGACGTCATAAATCAATTTTTTCAAGTGTTAGGTTGTAATGTCTGTAGCCTTCATACAGCGAGGTTATCTGGCTTCTTTTCTGATGACGTCACAGATAAATTTCTAAATGTTTGACCTATGATAAATTCAGGAATGGAATCATGCCACTGGGTTATTATACTATAATTTTAAATCCACATTAGGTATGTATAGGAACAGATTTAAGAAAAAACTGTGTGTTATTATCTACAATGCCTATTAGCCAATTCTACCAGCATGAATTAATTTTTGGATTCTTCGTATGTAAAACATTTAAACATTGATCGGTGGCGTCATTAGAAAGCAACCAGATATCTTAGCTGTGTGATCAATTTTTAACGAGAAGCAGTGTTACTACCAACATCGAAGTAATTTTCGTTACATTTTTGTGTCTGTTTGTTGGCAGTACGGTTGACTCAAGTGACCCATAATACTACTTACGAGTCGGTACTTCCGTGTACTAATCTGGTTTATATTCATGCACAAATTGGACCATCATAACCAGAAAATTGTAATTCCGTATATGTAAGGATTTTTCAAATGAGTCAAAAAACATGGATGTTTTCTCTCGGTAAAAACTCCCCTTCCTCTTGGCAACGACTTTCAAAAAGTTTCAACCATGAATTGCAAGTTTCGGGGCTATCCAGGAGGGGTGGGCTGTGTATCATCAAGGTGTCGACGTCTCGAGGCCCGTGCGTCAATAACGGATTCGCGATGCTCTTTTCATTCAAGAGACTGAAAACTGAGGTGATGACCAGAGGGTTTTCTTTGAGCAAAAGTTTTACTTTTCGTAAAACGCATGCCACCCATCGCCTGGCGCGTTGTGATTCGGCTACTTTTTTCGTGATTATTCCCCCTGGGACCGAGCGAGTTTCGAATTCTCAAGAGCTTTCGTTCGAGAGTTCCAACAACCTTCACTGGTTCTCTGTTTTCCTGTGCTTATCACAAATACAGAAATGCAATTAAAGTAAAGATTTGGGTATTACAGCTCATTTTAACAAAATTTTTAACTCATTAGGTTTGTTTCAAGCAAGCAAATTTTGGGTAATATACTGTATTCAAGGAAACGATTTTGTAATATGTAATAAACGAGGATAACGTATTCGATGTTTTGTAATAGGTAAGGAATATCTCTCAACACAGAATCTTTGGTAGCAGGAAAGATAATAAAATTGCTCACAACGAGTTTTTGAGAAGGTATCCTTGAAGAGGCACTTCTACTGGAAGCTGCCAAGTAAGACTCTGGGCGTGTGTGTACGCTCAATCGGGATTTTCCACAATATCCCACTATATATTTTCCCAATTTCGCTCGAATTCGGACTGTAGTTAGGTACTGGCCATATGATAATTCCTGATTACTCATCCATTTATTTCTGAGACCCGTGAAAAAGCAAAACTCATAAACTGAAGAAAACAATCGTTCTTGTTGATGTTAGCAAATTAATAGATGAATACACTAACAAGTTGATTGTGAGGGTCATGTTTTATATTTGGGAATTCATAAGAAGTATTGCTCAAATAATAAATTATCTGTTACTTGCATAACAGTTTTGTTATAAAGAAAAGTATTGTCAACTTGAGGTACTCTTCTATTATTACCACTACTCGTACGTTCTCGGTCCAACGATTTTCCCAGGAAGGGGGCGTTAAAAAGATATCATGGCCATAATTTATAAAATAAGTAGGTTGGTCCCATCGTCCCATGAAAGGGCCCCCACATTACGACATTGCATTGAACGGTGAGCTTATTGCCTTGGTCACGTTCCACGAGGCCCGGGGATATCTTCATGCCTTCATCTCACAAACGACCTAGTCTGGGGGCCACGGCTGCTTCAGAATTAACCGTTAAATGCTAGTGGAAACTACATGTATGTTACACTGGGACCACAGGGTGTATTTCTTGCGAATGCTCAACCTTTGAATTTTGCTAATCACTCCTAATTTTACCGCAACTTCCACCATTAAGATCCTGTTTGCAACTTTTGTTAATCCTCTTGATTTAATAAGATTTTTTGTTTTCTTTTTCTATTTTCAAACATATTAACTCGCCAAAATACACTATTTTTAAATTTGAAAAAATTATTATCCAAATAACACTTGTGAAATTCCTTTTTACAATAGGCTAGTTTTAATCATTCACAAGTGATGTAAAATAAAATTTTTGTTTGAAAGTTGATATTCCGTAGAACTTAGAACCTACCAAAAAGTTGGAAACTCAAATCAGTTTCTTTGTGTTCCAAAACGTTTTCTGGATAACAGCTTTCCTTCGGAACATTGCCAATAATTCGCTTTATCAAGTGTAAAATCTGGGTTTGAAAGCTAAAAATCAGACGAACTCTCCACTTCAAAAAAGTTCAGAAGAACATTGATCAATGTCTATTGTGGGTCATTGAGGCCTCTATCGAGCAGATAGCTTGGCTTAACAGATTTGAGCTAGAGCTCAAATTTGGAGGGAAGTTTGGGCTAGTACTTGGAAAAATGCATATTGATGCATGATTCAATCAATAATTAACCACGTTACAAGAGAGAAAGTGAAAAATCATCAACATATTCGCGTACGTTTCATGTCGGGAATCCATTACTGGTACGGCTTTAAAATACAATCTAGCATTTGTCTACCATCTAATTCTATATAGGATGTTTATGATAACATTATTAGTTGGTACTTCAGGGGGTGATTCTACAAATAATTTTCAACAAGAAATGTTATATAACATAATATGTTATATAAATATAATATATTTATAAAATATATTATATTTTTTTACTCAACTAAAAATCCGACTTTTTTCGCATTAAATTTTTTTTCTCGTGATTCCGACCATGTATCATTAAAACGACCGTGACTATAATAATTAAGTCATTAAGCTTAAATCTGAAAATAACGTTGGAAAGAGCGTTTAATTTTCTGTCTTCGTGATGTCAAAAGAAAATGGTTTACTTGATGGGATTATTGTTTTTCATTGGCGAAAAAACTACCTGTTAATGAAATTTGTTTATTTTATTGGCAAAACAAAGGCTCGGTACCTTGCCCACCAAGGCTGAAGTTCATACGAACTTGTGAGTAATTTAAAAATTTGTTTGTGACAAAATTTCGAAATGAAGTTATACAAAGTATTAGATCAAATATACCCACACAACCAATAAATATACTATACAATATCTATACCCACTCTCTTTAAAATAACACTACGAAACACTACGGAAACTAGACACATCAATCTTGTGGTGGTTAAAAAAGTTCACCGCAATATAAGAATCCCTTCGATAAAATTTAGTACGGCAACGTGGAACTGATATATTGTACGCCAAAGCAGTTCTGCCAGAGGCATATTCTGTTACAAGCATATTCAGACCTAATGCCCGTTTTGCAAACAAGAATACAAGATTGCAGCAAAAACACATTTTTCACAGTAAAGACATTCAATCCAGCACAAACTCTGGCAGTGGGGTGGGGTACCTGGTAATATCCACGAGTATGAAAAATACAAATTTTTTAAACCTGTTGTAGGTGGTTGATGTGTTTTGGATTTTTTAAATGTACATCTACTGTAAAAACTGGCCTGAGATCTCAGCTTTTCAACGAACAAAAAAAAATACATTACTGTACATTTAGGGGGAAATTGATATTTGAATAAGTAAAGAAAAAAGTCAATTTCTAGGGAAAAACGGAGGGTTCTCCTTGTAAGTGAACTCGCTCCGTAAAACTGAGTTTGACGTTGTACCTACTCGGTGTATTTTTTACATCAAATGGTGGCACTGTCAAGCCTCCCCGACTAACCAATAATTGGGGTTCTTTTCAAGGGTATCCTCTATTTTGAACTTACTGAATTAATTATAATAGTTACAGTCGTTTTATTGATAAAAGGTCAAATTCATGAAGAAAATCTCAGAAGTGTGAAAGAAGTCAAATTTTTAGTTGAGTACAAAATATTTGTTATTCGACATTTTTAGTTGCAAATTAGTTGTAGAATCATCACAATATCTAAATCACCCTTACGTCCATGTTATTTCATGTGAGGAAGCTATTACTGCTTACCAAAGAGGGCACGCGGTTCTTCAGGCTATTCAAATGCACTTTAACTCCATTTTTTATGACTACGAGGCTGATGTGACAATGAAACTGTGATACGTAAAACTCATAATACCACTATTGATTCCTAATGCTATTTGGATTCCTACTTCTCAAAAAACGTTCCCCTCTTTCTTTCCACATTCCTACTGTGTTGTGTATTGCCAGGGTCACCCCCATAGTAATTACTCTAGCTGACTGGCATGATGATATGACTAATACTACAAGTTCTCGGTCTTTCGTCGTTTCGTTATGTTTCTCTCCTCAGTCTATTTTCATAACGAGCAACGGCCACACGTGCGACGACCACCGCGTGAATACCGCCCTCAACCAGCACGTGTTTCTAGATTTATTCTCTTGTTTTCTATTTACAATCCGTCCGCAGCAGAAAAGCCGTACAACCTTGGATTCAAGTTTATTGTACACCAGTGTGAATCATAACGTCCCATTACAATCAACTTGCTGTCCCTTATTTTATTGGTTCAATCTCGAAGAAATTGATAGGGAAACTGCAAAATTACTCTCCGTTTCTGCTTGAGGAGTCAATACAATGCAAAACCTTACTCTCCAAACCACTTATTCGTCTTCATCCCGCAGTCACGTTCTGACCTCAATAGGCTGTGTGCAAAATTCCAGCTCTCCAGGGTGAATGGAGGCGAAAATGCACACCACTAATCTGTCCCCATCACGATCACTACAGTGGTCCACATTTGTGATCGTTGGTTTGAAGAGGCTGTTATGTCTCGGTGTAAAGAGTAAGCGGAAATAATCCCGTCCTTGGAAATGGTCCTTAGTGGTTACGCTCAACATTTTGATTTGGCGAGATCAACTTTTTTTGAACTATTGACCGTGAAAAAGCAAATATAAAAATAATACTCGTGTCTGCAAAACACGCAAATTCCTCCTGCCTCATTGACAGGAGAGGGAAATTCTACCGATTTCTAAACACAATATTAAACCCCCATTGATTCCTGTCCTAGCGGTAGGTTTCAGCCTTGAACTCTACTGCTTCTATATGGAAGTAGCAAGTACGCTTCCAGTCAGTAAGTGTGCAGATAATGATTTTGTTTTGCACTCCGAAAGGAACTGTTTTACCCAATGAATGGGAGTCGAGTCCATTAATTGGCTCGAAGTTGAAACAGAGCCGTTGGGCAAGCTGACTCTTGTGTAACAGCTATCATTGAGTGTAGTTGGTAACGGTAGAATATAACACTGGCTGGCCAGCAGCGAATCTAAGGAGCAATTTATAAAGCCGCCCAACGCCCCGTGAAATATCGCTTCTCGTCATCAAGAAACACTCTAGAAAACACCGCTAGCACTCCCGGTGGGTAATTTAGAAGAGAAGTGTAAAACGTACGGCCAAGTTGAAACCTTTTGAGAGGGCGGTACTTGGTAGGCTTGGTTTGCTCGATAACGAAATTACTGGTTCACGGTTTCAGAAGGTGGAGAAAAAAATGAATAAAAATAAGAGCGATTTGAATATACCTTAGAAGGAATTGACGTGAAATCCGATCACTCCGACCAGTATTTATTTTACTCCCTCTTTATAAACTTCTTTTCATGAACTTGGACTGTCTGCACGAGTAACGGGCAGCTTGAGTTCTATTTTTCGCTTCCTCTCTACATTAGATGTTTACGAATAAGACTATTGAGAAAATTAGGCGATTATGTTGACGTAGCTCGTAGACTATGCTAGGTAGCTCAAAGTTACCACATTTGTAGATACAAGCGATTTGCAGTACCACAATCTTATTCAATCGTTTTCGAATGGATTAGGTAGCTACCTAGTCCACTTCATAACGTTGACTCATGTAGGTGGGTACTGATAACAGAAGTCACGATAAATATGATTGTGAACTACACGAAAATTTGCCGTTCTTGATATCAAACAAACTAAACACCATGAACCGATTTTGTTGAAATTTGATATATATGGTCCCCATTTTGGTTCTAGTTGTGCTTCGAAGCTTTCGGATATTGTCATTCACTCCTAAGGGTTGAAAAATAAGGGTTGACATTTTCAAAACGCCTTCAGCTCTAAAACTTGATATATTGTTTTTTCATCAATTGATATAAAAGTGTTGTTTTTTAATCAATTTGAAGTAGTAGTGAATTTTTAAAAGCGAATGAGATCAACCAGTCACTCCCTATAAGGACTTCAGTGTAGGACAAATAATAAATTTGAAACACGTGTGTGAATCTTTTTCTCTCCCTTTATTCCGGCAACCTCTTACAATGCTGCCAACGTAAATAATATATTATTATATTAAAACTAGTGGGTGTGGCACATAGCTTCCTCGTATTCATAACCCGATTGTAAGGATGATCCGATGCATAGTAGTTTATCTCAAAACATCAGTTTTAAGTACCTTCCACTACCTTCATAGGGGACCATCTACACGCTAATCTGAACAATCCTGAGAAATTTCGTCGAAATCGGATGGACAATTATAGTAGACGTTATGGATGTTACAAGGAATCGACGTTTGCAGATACCCAGTAGCTACCATCAGTCTGGGGACAATGATTTTCATAGGGGACCATCTACACCAAATTCGCATATTCCCTGAAAATTTCATCGAAATCGGATGAGAAATGTAGAAGTCATGGCTGTTACAAGGAATTCAGGTTTGCGTAAGCACAGCAACTTCTACTCGTCTGGGGGTGATGACTTTCATAGGGGACTGTCTACACGCCAATCCGAACTATCTGAAAAATTTTTGTCAAATACGGATGAAAAATGTAAGTGTTAAGGCTGTTACAAGAATTTGACGTTTGCGCATGCGCAGAGGCTACTGTCAATTTTAATGCCTTGATTTTCTTAGAAGACCATCTACAACCTAATCCGCATAATTCCTGAAAATTTCATCGAAATCGAATAGAAAATATGGAAGTCATGGCTGTTACAAGGAATTCACGTTTGCGCATGCGCAGCGGCTACAGTCCGGGGGTGATGATTTTAATAAGGGATCATCTACACGCCAACCCGCACAATTCCTGAAAATTTCATCGAAACAGATGAGAATTGTAGAAGTTATGGCTGTGGCAAGGAATTCATGTCAGACAGACAGACACGGAACCAAAATCGTTCAGGAAGGACTAAAACGTAAAACTCGAGTGGAAAGATTGTAGATTGTAGATTGTACCTGAATCTGCGGATCAGGGTGAGGGGAGCCCAAAAGCACTGAAGCCTGGTGGCTTATTGTGCTTCTCCGCAGATTCTATTGTCTAGTCAAACAGTCCCAGCCCTTTAGTAAGGGCCAGTAGTGGTTTGGCTAGATTAGTGCAGGGGAATGCCTCCATGGGTGTGGGTGACCCAAAGAGTTGGAACCTGCGGGTTGATAGAGCTTGGCAATCAAAAATTATGTGGGAGGCCTTTTCTTCAGCCTCACCGCATAGCCTGCATAGGGTTGTATCTTGCGTCACCCCTATGCGATTAAGGTGGAATCGGAGTGGGGTGAAGCCTGTTACCAGACCAACCACTAGCCTGACTTCCCTGCGGCTTAGCCGCAGCAGCTCCTCAGAGGCGCTGGGGTTAGGTTTGGCCACCATGCGCTTACTTAGAGCATGTCCTCCTAGGTTTGACCATCTTCTTGTGGTTTGGTTTGTGACCCACCGATTTATTGTCGCCCTGAAGGAGGATTTGGGAATGCCGACGGCCGGCTCCGGACCAATGAACGGAGTCAGTGAGCCTTTTCTGGCCAGCGCATCAGCATTCTCGTTTCCCATTACCCCACTATGCCCCGCCACCCACTCCAGGGAAACCCTGTTGCGTTGTGACAGGGTGCAGAGGTTATGGTAACAGTCCCACACTAACTTAGAGTTAATGGTGGAAGCTGCCAAGGCCTTGATCGCAGCCTGGCTGTCCGAGAGAATGCGGATGTGTACACCATTGTGTCCCCTCCGCAGACTCTCCCCAGCGCAGACATCGATTGCAAGTACCTCGGCTTGAAAAACTGAGGCAAACGCTCCCAGAGGAGCTGAGTGGCTCCATCCAGAGTTTGCCCCATAAATTCCAATCCCTGTCCCATTCCCCATTTTGGATCCATCTGTATACCAGAACAGGTCGTTGGAACAGCATTGAAAGACTCGCCGCCCCTCTGTCGTTATGATCGATTTGAAGGGGTGTGTTTCAGCGTAAGTTCTGGGCATAATGTCTGCTACCATGTCAAGCATGGGTTCGCATAGAAGACCCAGGATTTTGGAGTGGCCGTGGATATGTGACTCTCTCCACGTCCTGTTCCATTTCTGCCTCAAGGCCGCCATGGCAGCCTCTCCTTTTATGAAGATATCGAGGGGGGGAGCCCCAGGAGTATCTCCATAGTGGCAGTTGGGGTAACTCGAGTGGAAATTTCGATTTTGGAAAACTTTTGACATTTTCATGTCTTTGCTTTGGCACATAAACTGAAAAATCGTCACGAAAACTAAGCAAGTCTTGCTCACGCGACCAATAAATAAATAAAATAGACTCACTGTGTTGCGTAGAGAACAATCACCTGTTTTCTTATTTTGATGCTTGGGTACAATGTACTAACAACCTGGGTACTTCATGTCATGAACTAACAACCTTACTCCACTACCTTGTTGTGTAGTGGTTGGCATGAAAATGTCCCAATGTGTTGCAGACTCGTATGCAAGCATTTAAAATTGAGTTTCTTCAATTTTGAGATTTCGAATAATAAATAGTTTTATACAATCACTTTTTATATGTTTTTTATCACATTTTTTATCAACCTTGAAAAGTGAAAACTAAGCTTCCGCTACCTTGGTAGACTCGAAAGCAATAACTTCTGACGCTGTTCTTAAAATGTTGTAAATGTCCGTCATATGTCGTGAATTGTTGTCAAGTAGCTCTTCGATGGTTCTTAGAAGTTCCCGGCTATATTGCGAAAAATAGGGCGTTCAGACAGCAGATGTCGTACCTACCTACTGTGCCTTGTGAAGTGGGCCAAATCTGTTCAAATTTCAGCTGGTCAAATGGGATCTTTATTCGTCTTTTTCTTTGAGTTTCATGTCATTCAGTTTACTTTCTTAGCAACCAAGAACCAAATTAATTTCGATATGAATATGAATCCTAATCATAGAAACAGGCGAGTGATCTTTACAAAAATAAATAACCTTTGTGTAATAATTTGTAGAGTTTGTTTTTAGTCCTGTTTTGTTTCTTCTTTTCTCAGGGAGAAAACAAACCTTGCGAATTCTATGGATTTATTCGAGTTGAGAATTTGATTAGTTATAAGAACAACAATTAGGGTACCTACTTAAAACACATCAAATCATTATCAACTGAAGTATCTCCACAATCTCCACCAGTCAGTATAGAGAATGTAGTCGATCTCTTCCAGAATGCTGGGGATCAGATTTTTGTTGCTCCACTACTTGTTTTCATTACTAATCAAAGTCTCAACTGAAATGAAGCCTTACAATTCGCAAAATTAATTTCCTTACATTGTATTTTAGACGAGAACCTGATTATAACGGAAACAAGAATTTGACACTGCAGTTAACACAAAGCACATGAAGTCACAATTAACTCAAGTATCACTACTCCCCCTTCCCCATATCCATTACTGAACAGTCACACACTTGACAATATTGTAGTGAGAGATACTCATCAAGTAAAGCAGTCTTTCGATTTTTCGAAGGTTTCTCTTGGGGACACAAGCCACAAGGCTTTCCAACCACGTACTGGAGTCCTTGAGTGGCCTTTCTGATTTCACCAACTCTTGCTGATACGCATTATTTGGATTCTTCCCACTACACGTCCAATAATAGGGTCTCCATTCATACGTAGGTTTGTATTGAATTATCATCGTAATTTGATCGGTTGACGACGACTCTTGGTGGCCCCCTACCGTAATTGGGCACGTATCGCAGGAGGTCATGAAAGTACACCGTTATTGTGCGGAGTGCAACTATGGGTGCAACTAACAAGGCTGTTGCAAGTTGGCCCCATCAGAAGCCGGTACTTCGCGTGAGGCGTTGAGCAAGTCCTGGTATTAAAATCTCCTCTCTCTTCTTCTCTCGCCCTCTCTTAGATTGAATGACATTTCACGGATTCTTGACCCACCTGAACTCATCTCACACTAGATAACGACTTTCCCGTTGCTAAACTTGTAAACTATTGCGCTTGCAGGTCCACGATAATAATTTACATTTTACACCTTAACGTGTACGTCACGGGTTCTTTAGGTTAATGAGCGAATCCAAGTTAGATCGGTCATGGGTGGGACGTCGTTACTGTTGAAGTGCCTTGTGACCTATTGAGTTCAAAACCTTTCAAGACTTTCATTTTCGTCTTTTCATCTTCAAAATGCAGTATTGAATGATAGAGCACGTCCTCATCAGGATTCTCAGCCCGTTAACTTAATCAGCAATCATCTCTTCTAATATTCACACGTTACCATAAACTAACCTGTCAACGAGTAAACCAAAGTTGTTGTAAATTAATTCGGTGATCTTGCGGCTGTAGTCTGAGAAATTTCATAGCCTGTAACCTTCCCAGGATCCTCTCCCATCCTGTGTCAAAGTTCGATACAATTATGATACAAATGGATACAATGATGTGTAATCAAACCACTTGCCGTAAGAGAAGTAATTTAAACAATATTATTCTATTTGATCTGTTCCAGGTACGTGTTTAATTTACCTTCTTGATCTTCGTAAATCGTATGTACCAACCTTACTTAAATTTCACTACATCATCATCATAAAGTATGTGCTTGCCTAGGCTGTTTTATTTTTCAATCTATGGTACTCAAATCAGAGAAGTAGCTTCCTTTTCTTGATTTCATATTGCAACACCAACAATTTTGATTTATTATTTTCAATAATGAACCTTTGGAATCGACCAAGAAAAAAAAATAATTTAACACCCCCTTAAAATTTGATGGTTTACGTTTCAAGATACGTAGAATCCAAAAATCGAATAAAATTTGGCCGTCCGTACGCCGTACGCGGCACTTTTGCCACTTAGCATTGACCGATTTTGATGAAATTTGGTATGCAGGCTCCATTTGGGGTCTAGTTCTGCCCCGAAGATTTTGGTTGATTTAGGTCAGTTCTAAGGGTTCCAAAATGAATTTTGAAATTTTGAAAACGCCCTAACTCAAAAAATTTCGATATAAAGGTATTGTTTTTCCTTCAATTCAAGATTCTATAGAATTTTTAGAATTTTTTGAGACCACGCGGAGCTCTGTAGGACAAACCGTTCGCTCCCTATGAGAATTTAAAGGTTTTATGTACGATAAATCAGAAACACGAGTGTGAATCGCAAAAGAGGCCTAATCTCTTGTTGGATGGTTGGTGACTCTGCAGACGAGTGATCTATATAAAAATAATAAACCATTATGTAATCGTTTGCAGCGTTTTTCATCCTTCATTTCATGGTACTCAAATCAGAGAAGTAGCGTCCTTTTCTTGATTTCATCTAGCAACCCCAAAAATTTTAATATTAATTTTGCACCTACGTGCCTCGTAAGAATATGAAAGTTGAAGACACTATTAACCTTGGAAAAATATGTTAGAAAAATTTGAATTTTATGTCCTCTAAACATAATTTTCCTTCCATCGAACGAACAAATTCCTGAAAATTCAGTATTATTCATGAGCGCGGTTTCGTCGTCGAATTTGTCCTCCGAATTCTACGGTAACTCTGAGACCTTTAAAATTGCGGGTTATTGAAGTATCAGTAGTTTTATCGGTGATCAATTGAGGATGTTTGTGACTGATAAAATTTTTATCACTATTGAGAGACGAAATATCAGTATAAACCTTACCTGTTTTAAGACAATTTTCTCGAAAACTCAAAATGCGTTCTTTTTTTACTCAAATCTACAATTAATTTATATTGTACCATGGTTCAACATTGATAAACCAGGTAGACCCAAATTAGTTTGGTACCGAATTCCACGTTTTATTTACAACCCATCGATTAATATAGGAACGCTGGAGCTGTCTAAAGTTCAGAGCAAGTCACCCAAATTGTGTATTTACCGATTTTATCATAGATCAATCGGAAATATTTTATTTAAAATTGAAAACTCCAAATTGTATTTGTGTCACCTATTTTCATCACATGATTATTTTGCTTGTTTTTGTTAATACAAAATTAGGGAGTGATTTAGGAGTTGGTTGGTCGGTTTATAACTGTTTAAGGTTGTTTCTTACATGGAAGGAATTAAAACCTCTATCTGTGTTATCTATTACGCGGTGCACGATAAATTGAATGCTTCGTGAACCACGGTCCCTCAGTATCTTTGAAATCACTACTATCGATCGCATTCAATGAATTATGGGAGACAGGACAATGCACGTTTGTTCCCTTGGTTGCATTACTCAAAGAGAAAAGTGACTCAATCAATGTTGACAGTGAAATTCGAGATGAAAAATCACGGGGTAGAGGTTAGGTCCGGGAGACCGGTGACACTCGCATATAACGATTTGTGATTGGAATCAAGATAGTTTCCCTTCTATACTGAATTATAGTTAGTAATGCGAATAACTATGACCGTCATCGGACTATTCTATGTTAATCAGGGGGTTTACCGTTAGAGGACAAGTAGGGAAAACATAACGAGCGGCCGTGAAGTATAACGTAGTGTTCTTTCTTACTGTCGAATGAAAGAAAAATTGTGAAACAAGACGGAAGTCTTATCACAAATCATGTTCTTGTCATCGTATGTTGGAACAAGCTTCGTTATGGAGTTACGGGTACGAAGGTACCTAAGTGTAAGAAATCGCCATTACCGTGGAATTTAGGAGCCTGCTTCTTTTCTGGCATTGTTCGGTGGAAGTACGAGAATTTGACGAGATAGTTCTTTATCTGTATCAACTTAGTGCGGAGATCGCAGGTATTAGTAGTTATTACATCTTACTACCCCCATAACTGTATCAGCTTATTCAATTTTCCTCTGGCATAATTCAATTTTTATAGTTAATTCAATTTTTATAGCATGGTTCAGCCGATAGGGCGTTGTTGAGCTATTTTAAAGCCTCTCCTCTAAGTAAATCATAGTCGTCACGGACTAATTTTTCGAATTACTCCAGCAACACCTCATCATATAATAACTTTTACTAATCCCGTCATTCATCCATCAATACTGAGTGGTTGATTTCAAGATATTTCCAGCTAAACGACAACCAAATCCGATAAGGCATCCGATGTCACATCCTTCCCTCCCTGGAATTATTTTGTCATCTCTACACAAAACGACTCTTCTGTTCTTCGCAGTCTTTCACGTTCAAATCTCTGGCCATGGCGCTTTTTATATCTTAATCCTCCGTAATATCTTATCGGATTTTTTCTTGAGAGCTTCGGGAATCCGTTACTTGAAGGCAACGCCATCGTCAATATAAAATTGCTTGTCAAGTAAAATGTTAGGGGGAACAGCGTTGAACAGAAAATATGAAGATCGACTCAACAAAATAGCTCTACGTCAACTGATTGGGAATGGGGTCTACTGAAATAAAATCCTTCTTTGCCGAGCTTTTAAGGAACAGTGTTGATGAGGAAAACTGAGGAACACACTTTCAGCCCCTTGATGGTAAATTTGAGGTATTATTTGTGCATATCATTAGTGGGATACGTTCACTAGTTGACTCAGGTGAGAATACTACGAAAAATGCTAGCCAAGTGGAGGCTCACATAGCTTCCTCGTGTCCATAACCCGATGTATCGTAGATAATCAAACTTTAACCCAAACTAGACCATGGTAACACTAGTGTCACCGAAAACATCTCAGGAACTCCACAGCTGTCCCAAGGTGTCACCGGACTAACCAAAATTAAATTGCAATTTTAAATTTAATGGACCAGAATTTTTTGTAGGCTATTGGAAGTCTCATAATAGAGTTGTGAAAAATTACCATAGAAATCAATGAAACATTTTTCAACATTTTTGTCTCATCATTTTTTGACTTTTAAAAAATTACAAAAATGGTTCAAAAAATTCAGCTCCGTCCATTAATTTTCAACCCATTTCTGGCCACTGATGCGTTTTCGCATCGTCGTATTTATGATTTTTTAAAATATTGAAAACAGTGGAAAATCTCTGCAGAATTTTTCTCGTTCATGCTGTACCTACCAAAACTTTGCAGAAAAAATTTTGACGTTCAGGTCCATAAACCAATTACCAAAAACAATGAACTGGATAAATAATATCGATTTGGTAATCAGAGGTCTCTCAAATCTCATTAAAAAGTAAAATTCATAAAATACCTATCGAGTATTTGAGTGAAAAATATTCTTACCCTTGGCTTGAAATGGATTAAAGTGCAATTGAAATCTAGTTAATATGATGACACCTTGGGGAGGGGTGTAATTCCTAAGATTTTTCGGTGACAATAGTGACACCATGGCTTAAATTGGATTTTGCACCTTGCACTAATCTCATACTGGACCATCGACGCTGAGGAATGAAAGATGAAAAACCCCTCAATTTCCGCTGAAATAACGCGGCTTTTAACATGCAAATACCATTTTCCTCCTCAAATTTCAGAGAAAACTGGAAAATGACAGACTGTTGGAAAACTGGAAATGTGGGCAAGTTTTTTTTTTCGAAGAGCGCCCATCGAAATGGGCAGAGAATAAAAATCTGAATAAAAACTCTGATAACAATTATATAACCTTACATCTTGACTTGATTTTTTAAAACATGTTTTACTGATAAAAGATTTTGGTTTTGCACTAGTTTAGTACAGGTAGCTTGGAAATGTGAAGATATCCTCGTATTTTAATTTATCTTGTAAATAACCGGAGTTATGAAAGTTTTAATAGGTCGAAAACATGAGAACATCTTAAAATTGTAAAACTTGTAAAAACAAGGGATTGATACAAAATTGAAAAAAAACATACCTTTATGTAATTTTTTTTGAGTTAGGGCCTTTTTCAAAATTTTAACCCTTAGAAGTGACCTACATCAACCAAAAGCTTCGGGGCACAACTAGACCCCAAATGGTGTTTGCGATGCAACAACAATAATAAATGTGGAGTCTTTGGCAATAATAAAATAAATAATTGTTAGACATTTAATTTGGTCTAAAACCCTATAAATGTTATGTAAATAAATATGTAACTACAAGAAAAATACTATATAAATTGAGAGCTTTCCAACGAATGGTGAACAATTTCTGTACAATGAACACTGCGGGAGTTCTATTTCCTTACCAACGGCTTGGTTGCACGTGAAAATCATTATAAAAGGCGCGTAACGGTTTTTTCTGTCGCTTTTTCGTGACGATTTTTTTCTCGGTAGGTCATCGCAAAAACACATTCTGTGTTAAAAATTTTGAGGCGGTTTAAAAAAAAAAATTTCTTGGTTCATAATTGTCTTATCTTGTCATAATTATCTTATCTTGTCTTTTCTTGGTTCATAAAAAAGTCTTCCAAAGGTTCATAATTGAAAATAATAAACTAAAATGCAATAGCCGAGTGGGTACTCAAACGGTTTATGGAGACGAGTAGAACATGAATATGGACTCCTAATATCTTCAAAACATACCCTGATCATACAGTTTGTTTGTATGTGTACAATGTTGGTACTCTTCAAGTTAGAGGCGATGATAAGATTATTTTTTGAGTTATTAAAAAAATTTTAACCATGGGGTTGTTATAATTTTAACGGTAATATTTCGACTTTCTTAGCCATAGCTTTAAAGATTTCTTGAAGTCTCTTCAAAGCTCATAATGATGCTGGATGATCAGCCCAGGGTGTATCGGATAATGGAGAGATCAAAACGTAACCGTGAAGTTGTCATCTATTTGGGGTGGGGAAACCTTGGGAAGAAGAACAAAACATAGCGCGGTGCGTTGGATGCGTGATTGTTGTTGTGCACGACTTGTGGACGACTCACGCACGACACGTGCTACGAGAGATAGTGATGGAAATTGAGTAGAGGGTTGTTCCATCGGAAGGCGATAACGGGAGAGAACAAAAGCAAGGAACCCGACGACCCCCGGCTGTCAACGACTAGGACGAACCCAACGACGTCGTTGAGTGGAAAACACGTCGTAGGTCGTTGGCCAAAACGCACAATCGATAGGTATGAGGTTCGTGGGAGCCCTTCAATTCGTGGGATGCGCTCGGAAACCCTTGGTCAATGTCACTGTCATCCCTTCACATTGTATCGACGACATACAATGCATCGGTGCCCTTCGAATCGATATGACCAGCCAAACATCATAATACTCTCGCAGTCATTTTGGAATGGAGAATGGGATAGTATTTAGGGGGAACCAATAGGGGTGTAGTTTACAATAGCACTGCATTTATCTCTCCCCTCGAGATAAGCCCCTAAAACCCAACATACAAAACAAAATCGCTGCAAATTATTACACAATGGTTTATTATTTTTTATTTTTATTTATAGATCACTCGTCTGCAAAGCCAACAAGCCTTCCAACATGAAGAATAACATCGATCGCATTTCGGTCAGCTTTAAATTGAACGGAGATTAGGCCTCTTTTGCGATTCACACTCGTGTTCCTGATTTATCGTACGTCCAAACTTCAAATTCTCCTAGTGAGCGAACGGTTTGTCCTACAGAGCTCCGGGTGGTCTCAACAAATTTTAAAAATTCTATAGAATCTTAAATTGAAGGAAAAACGATACCTTCATATCAAAATTTTTTGAGTTAGGGTGTTTTCGAAATTTCAAAATTGATTTTGGAACCCTTAGAAGTGACCTACATCAACCAAAATCTTCGGAGCACAACTAGACCCCAAATGGAGCCTACATACCAAATTTCATCAAAATCGGTCAATGCCAAAAGTGCCGCGTACGGCGGACGGACGGCCAAATTTTTATTCGATTTTTGGATTCTACGTACCTTGAAACGTAAACCATCAAATTTTGAGGGGGTGTTAAACATATTTTTTTTCTTGGTCGATTCCAAAGATTAATTATTGAAAATAATAAACCAAAAATGTAAAAGAGCATGCATTTTTAGAGAATTTTAAAATGTACAAAAACTCTAAGTAAAATTTGTGATAATTTTCTTTAAAAAAACATTTTGACCCGTTTTAATTTTTTTTGACCCGTTTTTAAGCCTTTGTTACATAGATAGTGATTTTGAGTGACTAAAAAAGTATAAATAAATTAATAAAACGGATCAAAATATTTTTTTAGAAAATTATAACAATTTTTAATTTTTACTAGAGTTTTGTACATTTTAAAATTGTCTATAATAAAAGCTCTTTTACTTTTGGTTTATTATTTTCAATAATGAACCTTTGGAATCGACCAAGAACTATGATTCATTCATCTTGATGAGGTCACACTCTTTTGGTTTATTATTTTCAATAATGAACCTTTGGAATCGACCAAGAAAAAAAAAAGTTTAACACCCCCTCAAAATTTGATGGTTTACGTTTCAAGGTTCGTAGAATCCAAAAATCGAATAAAAATTTGGCCGTCCGTCCGCCGTACGCGGCACTTTTGCCACTTAGCATTGACCGATTATGATGAAATTTGGTATGTAGGCTCCATTTGGGGTCTAGTTGTGCCCCGAAGCTTTTGGTTGATGTAGGTCACTTCTAAGGGTTCCAAAATCAAGTTTGAAATTTTGAAAACGCCCTAACTCAAAAAATTTTGATATAAAGGTATAGTTTTTCCTTCAATTTGAGATTCTATAGAATTTTTAGAATTTTTTGAGACCACGCGGAGCTCTGTAGGACAAACTGTTCGCTCCCTACGAAAATTTAAGGGTTTATAATGAAATGTATATGTATATATAAATCAAAACACGAGTGTGAATCGCAAAAGAGGCCTAATCTCCGTTCAAATTAGAGCTGACCAAAATGCGATCAATGGTTGGTGATTTTGATTTTTTTTTCTTTTTTCTTCATATTGGATGGTTGGTGATTTTGTAGACGAGTGATCTATATAGAAAAATAATAAACCATTGTGTAATAATTTGCAGCGTTTTCCACCTCATTCTACCTACTGTTGATTTATCTACCTACATTTCCCTTAGACATAGAAAGAATACAAAATATGGAAAACATTCCGTTGATTAACTCGGAGTCGAATTCTGTCTACCATATTGAACCACCTTTTATCGTTATATGCAACTTTCATCGTATTTTTTTCGAGCGATCTAGACTCAGTGACGCAAAATTGGGGTTCTGTCGGGTAGGAAGGCAGTATTTTAAAACTTGAGGCAGAAAAACACAAGTTGGAGCGTTTCATCTGAGAATTTATGACCCGCTAACGCAGTGAAACACGAAAAATGTTTCAGAGTTCATTCGAAAGCGTCATTTCTTCTGGAAGCCTGTCCGAGGGCTTACAACGCCCGAGCGTGGGTTTTGTATTTATGATTCTTTCAGTAGGTACGTACCGGTTGATGTTTAGTAAAAAGTGTGGCCCTTGATTCGCTAGACAATTTTGGTTTCGCGTTTGACTATTTTAGACCAATTCCTTGTCCTGGGAATATCTTTGCGAAATCGTGGACCTTTTTTGAAGTACCTAATTCTCTGGGGTTGCGCCCAAGGACCCCCCTATGCGCCCCTATGAGTTTCGTCGCCAGTGGGTTCAAATTAGTGAACGCCCAACCATGCATTTGACTAAAATAATCATTTTTTACTCATAATTTACTCGAGTTCGCTAAAATTTGAATGGTAGTACACTGGCTATAAAGTGAGCTCACCCACTGAAGTTATGTATTATTTTATTGTTATTTGAATTCAGTAAGCTAGCTGTATGGAGTTTCGAAATGACGTTACGTTTATCATCAAAATGTCACTGGGGGAATCATAAGGTCATAGAATTTTTCCATTTATTCTCATCAAACTTAAATCAACTGGGATCCTTCATTCCTTCAAAATTGATTTCACTTGCATACTAATCGATACTCCCTGTTCTTCCACAATAATCTAAAACGTTGCAAATTATTTCACAAAGGTTTATTATTTTCCTGTATAGATCACTGGTCTACAAAGATCACAGCTTTGCCATTGTCACTATTTTGCTTCCTCACTACCGAAGGTAGGGAAGCTTTGTATTCGTGAAAGAAGTGAAAAAAAAATGTCCTCCAAAATCAAAATTTCCACTTGCTTTTTGCGTTTTAGAGCTTCCCGAACAATTTTGGTTCCGTGTCTGTCTGTCTGTCTGTCTGTCGGTCTGTCTGTGGTCAATCCTTGTCCCGGGCAAAACTATACTAACCTGTGGTCCGATTTTGATGAAATTTTCAGGGATTGTGCGGGTTAGGTCCTAGACGGTCCCCTATAATTTTCAGCACCTTCGGACCAATAGGAGCGAGTGCGCATGCGCAAACGTGAATTTCCTAGAACCTCGGTTTCTAATGATACGATTTTGCTCAAATTTGGAGGTTAGTTAGGGACTAACTTCTAAGAGACACCCTATAAGTTTCAATCAAATTGGTCAAGCAATAGCCGCTGCGCATGCAATGGAGAATGCTGAAGGCGCCTGAGTGATCACTGATCAGCTGAGTGAGCTCCAAGGCCATTTTCTCTCCTGTTGAACGCAGGAAGCTGAAATTTGAGAGGCAGGGTCAATGGAGAATGCTGAAGGTGCCTGAGTGGTCACTGATCAGCTGAGTGAGCTCCAAGGCCATTTCCTCTCCTGTTGAACGCAGGAACCTGAAATTTGAGAGGGCGGGTCAATGGAGAATGCTGAAGGCGCCTGAGTGATCACTGATCAGCTGAGTGAGCTCCAAGGCCATTTCCTCTCCTGTTGAACGCAGGAAGCTGAAATTTGAGAGGCAGGGTCAATGGAGAATGCTGAAGGTGCCTGAGTGGTCACTGATCAGCTGAGTGAGCTCCAAGGCCATTTTCTCTCCTGTTGAACGCAGGAAGCTGAAATTTGAGAGGCAGGGTCAATGGAGAATGCTGAAGGTGCCTGAGTGGTCACTGATCAGCTGAGTGAGCTACAAGGCCATTTTCTCTCCTGTTGAACGCAGGAAGCTGAAATTTGAGAGGCAGGGTCAATGGAGAATGCTGAAGGTGTCTGAGTGGTCACTGATCAGCTGAGTGAGCTCCAAGGCCATTTCCTCTCCTATTGAACGCAGGAACCTGAAATTTGAGAGGGCGGGTCAATGGAGAATGCTGAAGGTGCCTGAGTGGTCACTGATCAGCTGAGTGAGCTTAAATATCACAGTGGAAGAAAGATAAAGAGGGAGAGGGAGCAAAAACCTTTTCAAGGTAGGTATGTCACATTTTAGCCATTAGGCTCTAAGCGGAAATCATCCGGGGGTGCAGGGGGCGAAGCCCCCGCCGAGGCGCGCAGCGCCGAGTTTTCGCCAACTGATTCTATACGTCCATGTTACAATGAGTGAGGAAGCTATACTGCCCACCCAACTTGGCAGACGTTTTTTTAAACTACCAACCATAGGTACCTACTACATTATTACCTTCACACTTTCACAATCAAGTTTATTTGGAAGAAATAAACGCTCCATACTCGTTTCGATGAAATTGGGAGATTCATAATGATAAATTTGATTACTGGTTGCTAAGGAAGCAAAACTGAATACCACTCGTAGAAACGAACAGCGATCGCAGTTTGGCCAGATAAAATTTGAACGGATGTTAGACCTTTTTGGAGATTCACGCTCGCGATTCCGTTTCATCTAAGAAAAGGCCTTGATGCGAGGTCTCAAAAAATTCTAAAAATTCAATACTGTCTTAAATTGGTGAACAAAATACCTTTATTTCGAGAGTTTTCGAGCTAGGGCACTTATGAAAATTTCAACCCTTAATTTTCACCCCTTAGAAGTGACTGACATCAACCAAAAGCTTCGCGGCACAACTACACCCCAAATGGAGCCTATATACCAAATTTAAACCAAATTGGTCCATGTGTGCTAAGAAAAGTGCCGCATATGGCGGACGGACGGCAAAATTTGTATTCGATTTTTCGGATTAATTGTACGCACTTACCTTGAAGTGTAAAACATCAAATTTTGAGGGGGTTAACTTTTTTCTTGCTCGATGCCAATGGTTTATTTTTGAAAATAATTAACCAAAATGATATTCAAGGACTCATCTCCAAAGCATTACAAGTTTCTTAGAAGTTCAACCCACTAAATGGCAGGCCAAGGGCAAGAATGGCGTGAGAGCGGATTGCATGCAACTTGGATTTGAGATGTTTGTATTTCTGTCAATGGAGAAACTTCTGACGTGGAATGTTCTCAGCGTTTTCAACTTGTTGCCAAGTTAACATTTTACGACCTGCCATTCTATACAGCCTTGTTAGGGGGTAATAAATTATAACCGTGTATTAGGAATTTACCTACTTGGTAGTTGGTTTTCAACTAATTTCCTCTACACGATGGGTAAATTTGAAAAGTTTAAAAATCAAGTTACTCTCGTGTGACGAGGATGAAATCTGATTGATAACTGAAAAAAACCTGATGTTTTTTGTTTTTGTGATGGTCATTTTGAGAGCATAATCTATCTCGCTTCATAAATCTTGATTATCGTAAATCTTCCGTCTTCGCCGAATCCTTTCAGACGGTTTTGTTCGTATTTTGCCCTTTAATCGTTTTGAGTTATGTTCCAAATCGGGTAGGGAGTGGAATTTTATTTTTATTTTTGCACAACCCACTCCATTTCACGAATCACCTTCTCGGTTGATCGTTGGAATGCGGTTCCCAATCGACTATTTTTACCGGGGTGGGTTACTTTACGCCTTTCCGTATTTATGGATCGTTATGTTCTCCTCAGCATTTGATTTTCTCATTTACGTTCCAATGTTAAAACTTTTACCACCTACTTCCAGTAATCTATGCAACGAGCATCTAATTTCGTTCTTAACCAGCGAATGCTTTTTCGTAATATTATTTCTCCTTAGAAGGTATGGTACTATTTTATCGAGAAACTTTAATTTTTATTGCGCCTTGTGATTAATTTCTACACCCTTGATCAAGAATCCACTCCTTAGCCCTTCAGGTGTTACCAGTGAACATTCGGAAACGGTATTTTTTAGTATACATTTTCCCCCCTCAGGTTCCGTCATTGAGTGATCATTAGTATACAGCTTCTGTCTCCGATCCGAGGTAAAGATATTTATAAACCATAAACTCAAATTGGAGAACTCTACCAAGGGCAAAGTTGAGAGAGGCCATTATGAAATTTTCAAAATTTTCGTGTTTTCGGGGCCCAGGCATGGAAGGTGGCCAAGCATAGAAGAAGCAATTGTGCGGAAGTCATATTTCATGCTATGGAAAAAACGGAAAACTGGTCCAACTTTTAGAACTTACCGATTTCCGAATATTCTCGGTACTCTGTAAAATTCCCACAACTATGAAGATGTTTCGCTTTGGAAATGTGTTCTCCGAGATTCTATTTACGCTTGCTTGGTCGTGAATTGATGATAATGGAGGTGGAAGGGTTTGAAAGGTCAGGGCGTTTTTCGGTGCTATGAAGTGAAGGGACCTCACAATCCAACGCCTACAGTCTCTTCATAGATAGAACTGGATTTGTGGGAACTAGATGTTCCAAAGTGAAGTTGCCATTTAAAATTTTCTATTACTGGGTGGGTCTGATACCTTCTGAACCAAAAATGAAAAGATCACGATGGATACCATTTTCGCTATACAGGGTATCCCGAATCAGGAATACTTCATGAGTCGAGTCTAATATTATATTGCACCATTTTTACCTCCTAGCACAATTTTTACTTCGCTTAAAATGTACCTTTTTTTGCTTTGAATATGATGAGAAAAAAAATTCATGCAGTTCGAGTTAATGAGCAAAGTTGCAAAGAAATATTCTAATCGATGTTCAAGAAGATCGAAATATTAGCTATGTGAGAGAAGTTGTCAGCCTTGTGGAGATGTTACTTAGCACGAATCTTTAAGGTTATGCAATCAACCCCTTGATTGAAAAATTTTTAAAAACTTTATAAAATACCTAGGTACGTCTACTCTCTTCGTCTCTCCGAATTCATATAGTACCCACCCGTAAATTGATATTATTTTCCTATTGCATTGTGTATATTTGTGTGTATTGTATTGTTTTTTTTTCTCCTTATTTTCCTACCATGCCAAAATACTAAATGTTATGAAGATGTTAAGTCCATATTCATGTTCTACTCGTCTCCATGAACTCATAAAATTCCCGCTCTACTATTGCATATTTGGGTACAACGAATATATGCAGCTTTTTATTGTATTTGTACATTGTTTATATACTGAGTGTGGTATGCAAACATAATATGTTTGCATAATATGTTTGCAACAATATATTATATTGTTTATATAAATATTATATTGTATAAATATTATATTATATTATTTTTAAACATGATATTGTTTTTAAAAAATCGAAATATTGTTAATATATTATATTAACAATATTTCGATTTTTTTTAAATTGTTCATATAGGTACACGTATGATTTTTGAAAAACTTCAGGAGTTGTTTTAGAATGTAACAAAAAATTCAAGAAAGTCCATGCTGCAATTTTTGAGGCCAAGACTATCCTAGTCTACTGTTTTTCTGAACTAGTCAAGAGCTTATAATAAGGGAAATTTAACGCTCTTTCCAACAGTTTAATCATATTTGAGTTTGCATGGAAAATGAGGGAGTTGTGACGATCTCAGAGCCGAAATGTCCAAAACACGGAAAAAATAGCTAGGTGAATAAAGTGGCATTTTAAAGGGAGTAAAAAAGTGTGCTATGTAGGAAAATTTTTTGCAAATTAGTTGTAAAATTGATTCCTGAAGTATTGCTGATTGGTTCAGGGACACCTTGTATATTATGAGTACAAAAAGAAAGAACAGTATCGTGTTTGCCATTATTTTAGAGCAAATTTAGATCCTTTGAACATTTGTTCTCGAAAACGAAGAGAATTGGAAATCCTTAAGTGATTTTCACACTTAGAAACAGCCTCCATCATCTCTATATTGGCCTAGTTGATGAACAGTGGACGCTCATGTCTGTCCTCGTGACTGTTGAATGTCTCCTGAGAAGAAGCTGGGAAAAAAAGAAGCCAAGAATTATAGACTCGCTGCTTTTTCTATAACCGGACTATAAAAGGAAGCTTGAGAAAGTCTAGTACGAGACGGCACCGAGGATCATTCGTTCCCAAGATATCACGTCCCCTAATAAGAACCACATGGGTCGAGGTATTTCCCTCTTAGTTGCACCAGTTGTTGGCTTGTTGCAGGTGAACACTGCCTTACATGGCCCCCTGCGAGTATCAGGCTGCTAGCTATGGCCACTAAACTCTAAAGGCAGGTATTTTTCTCGATCCGTCCACCCTTAGCTTGTGCCACAGTCTATAAAAGTGTTCAGCACGTAGTGACGAATGGTTCGAGATTCTTGGGGAGACTGCAGAGCATTAGTTGTTCTCCAGGCGCCACTTGCTGTGATTTAGTTCTCGATTTCGTTGTTCTCTCACTGAATTATTACAGTATTCGATTAGTTATAACTCAAAATAATTGAAGTTTTTGGTTCTTACATTTTTTAACGAGAATTTGCTACAAGTGATATCAGCACCTTTCACAGGTAAAATGTAGTTTACGGGGTGATACCCATAAGAAAGGTATGGAATCCATTCAGTACCATCCAAAGCTTCCTCTACCTATATCCACTCTTCAGTGGAAACAGTATTCTGTGTGAAACATCATGATTTTACTAGTTTTTGACAATTTTCAAAAATAGTGGACCCTGTACCTGCTGTATGATTTTCATGCAAAAATACCGATACACTCCCGAATGCTTCATATCAATATTTCATAAACTGTAATTCAAATTTTGGAATTTTATCCGCAGAGTTTGGCAAGTTTGAAGACCTTTTAATGTTCTTTCAAAGAACGGTGACCCGATAGAACCTTCCTATCGAACTTCGATAGGGGAAATATAACGGAGTTGTTCTGGCGATCAGATTTCTAAAGGCGAGACTCTCCGCACCAAAGCTGGGCTTGTGGGTCACCAGACAGGTGGCCGGTTCTCCCAAGTACCTTCCTGCAGATTTGCATTGTGAAACCTAGAGGGGACTAGAACTGTTCACTAATGGTACACCCACGCTATCTGCCCCCTCTGGTAAGAAGTATTTTTGGAGCGGGCACTACAACCGAAATCGGGGTGACGTATGCAAATCATGGAATTAACATTCCATCTTCAACTAGAAAGAACTTGGGAACTAGCTATTGTTTAGGGCCAGGTGACCACTTCAAGTCGTCGGTCGGTCATATATGGAGGGCCATGTCCTAGACAAAAGAAATGTCGTAACACGCCAAGTCATCAGCATTAGCAAACATTCTAGGGATGGGACTTTTAATGGACGCATCCACGCTCTTTTGTACTGCCACTAATATAAAATGATTTGTAAAAGACAAATGTTCCCCATATGTTGAGGTTTTTGTGTAATCAATAATACATTGGCCTTATTCAATTCTATAGGTACCCTTATCGATAACAATCTCAACCAAAAAGGCATGAACCCCTTTGAAGGAATATTCTACAGGAATTGATCCTAGAAGAAAGATGGCTTAATGAGCATCCTAATCTATTAATTTCCAAGTGTAGAACAACAACCTATCTTTTAAGAATTTACTCTCTTCCAGTTGATTATGAATGTGGTTCTTCTTTTTCTATGTACTGCATTTAAGAAATATCAAATACATAAATACAAGTTTTTCACGATTTTCTTCCTAAATATCAATATTTTGGACTTTAATCCTTTAGACTCCATTTTTTGACTTTAGAGTTTAGAGTCCTGATTTTGGACTTGCGAACAAGGTTTTTGGCAATTTACTAAAAAGTAAAATTTACTTGACAGTCAAGTTTAGTAAATCGACTGAAACTGACTGTCAAGTTCTGACATTGATCCCTTTATGAATCTATTATTAAGAGTGTAATTTTCATTGAGGGCAAAAATATTTCAAATAGACTATTCTTATCAATACATAGATACTGCGACACATAGTTATTTCGATTGATAAGATCATTTTCCTACAATAGTAAGAGTAAGTGAAGTATTGTTGGGGGTTTCAAGTGGTTGGAACTCGGATATTGAGGATCCCCAATATGTAAAATCCATGTCTCTTAGGTGTCAGAATAGACATGATTCGAACGAGCCGAGTGGGAAAAGTGATCAAATTACTGATTCCTCCCACCCGAATCCAATCTACAATAAGGCAAGAGGTCACATTCGCGCTATGCATAATGCACGTTCTGGAACGGGGCAGAGGAATATGAAATTCAGATGGATTCCAATCACGTCGGAGAATCTCTACTATGTTGACGTAATTATACCTCACCTCACTGAAGGATTCAGGTAGTGAGTCGAGTTTTGTTTGAACTGAATGTCAACGTAGATAGATAGATAGATAGATAGATAGATAGATAGATAGATAAAACATGCTATTTTCAATTAAATACAAAGAAGTTTATAAAGAATATGTAGTTACAAGGAGTCATGCAAATAATCGTGGTTCGCAGGACCGTCCGATGAGTTCACCGAATTCTATATTATAAAAACTGTAACATACACGTCGATACATCGACTTCAGATTACAAGCATTATATTATCGATTACATATTGGCATATTTATATCAGTTACGGAAGTGGGGGAAACTCTTTAAGAGCGAAGGGGAAGTTTACCCCAACAGTGTTGGACTCCCCATGCATTGGGCCTACCAACTAAAACCCCACTCCCTCTGCTTAGGACTCACCCCGGAACCACTTGTACAGTATTACTTCAGGGTGAGCCCTTTTTTTTGTGCCAAAAGGCTGCTCCTACTTCTGGTCTCTCCTTCAATTCTATTCCTCATCTTCTTCCTCCCATCTTCCATCCAGCTTTTTTACTTTGAGGACTGCTTTTATATCAGGTTCTGTATTCAAGTTCAGATTTTATCTTATTTATGAAGTCCATATTAAATTATTCAGTCATAATTCAATTATTGTTGCATACCTCAGTTTCCAAGCCATCTTGCAATTTTTTATTAGATTTGGATCTCCCTTCTTCAATAATGCCAAATATTCATCCCAGACCAATTTCATGTTACCTAAATACCTCCTTCTCACTGGATTTAGTGCGTTACATCTACCAACGAAATGAAAACAGTTTTCAATTTCCCCACTGCTGCAGATGTCGCATGCCTGGTTGTTGGAATCGTATGGTCTATAGTTTAATGGCAGAAGGTCCCTAACTTATTTCTCTTCATACCTACTCTACATACACTAGTCTGCCTATCATATATAAATCACACTGTAATACTATCACTGTACCATGTAGACTATTGACATTTTCACGTCTTTGCTTTGGCATATAAACTGAAAAATCGTCAACTAAGCAAGTCTTGCTCACGCGACCAATAAATAAAATAGACTCACTGTGTTGCCTAGAGAACAATCAACTGTTTTCTCATTTTGATGCTTGGGTACATGAACTAACAACCTACCTACTCACTACCTTGTTGTGTAGTGGTTGACATGAAAATGTCCCAATGTGTTGCTGACTCGTATGCAAGCATTTTGAAAAGGCTATCGAAATAGCAAAATACGTTTGATCGCATTCTTCAAAAAAAAATAAAAAAAAAATTAAACAGAATAAGACAGCGCGGCTAAAGCATGTTCATAGCACTCATCATCAATACTGGCGTTTCTTGAAAGACGAGATTACAGATGGAAGCATTATTCAGAAGAAGATATTTGTCAGTCCAAGGTTGAACGTCAGATTAATAGAAACTGCTCAGGTTTTGGAAACCAAGATTAGCAGAATAATGGCGACAGCAAATGTAGGAAGAATGTATTGACCACCATCAGCGCAGTTACAAGATGGAATTGAAATCGAAAGAAAAAATAAAGGAAAGGAAAAATAAAAAAACGCTTGCATACGAGTCTGCAACACATTGAAACATTTTCATGCCCCCCCCCCCCCTGGGATGTTCTGGGAGCTCGATTTTCGACTCAGCTGATCTGGGAGCTCGATTTTCGACTCAGCTGATCTGGGAGCTCGATTTTCGACTCAGCTGATCTGGGAGCTCGATTTTCGACTCAGCCGATCTGGGAGCTCGATTTTCGACTCAGCTGATCTGGGAGCTCGATTTTCGACTCAGCTGATCTGGGAGCTCGATTTTCGACTCAGCTGATCTGGGAGCTCGATTTTCGACTCAGCTGATCTGGGAGCTCGATTTTCGACTCAGCTGATCTGGGAGCTCGATTTTCGACTCAGCTGATCTGGGAGCTCGATTTTCGACTCAGCTGATCTGGGAGCTCAATTTTCTACTCAGCTGATCTGGTAATATCAAACTGTAAAGTACCTACCTAACTGTAAAGTACCTACCGGTAAAGTACCTAACAACTTCACTTCTGATGGTCATAATCATCATTGTGGCGACTTGGGACAAATTTCGTCGCATCAAATTTCGTGACGATTTTTTTTTATGTGCCATATGAAAGACATGAAAATGTCAAAATTCATAAATTGCTTAAAAGGGAATAATGGGATTATGGATTGAGTTGTACTAATAAATTACTGCTTTTTAAAAGCTTTTAATTAGTTTTACCTATCTCGTTGTCTGTCGAATCAAATCTTGCAAGTTAAATTTGATCCACTTCTCGGTTTCCGATTGAGCTGAAATTTTGCATGCATGTATAAATCGGATGCCAATGCAATATTATTATGACATAAATCTGATTATTAACAAATAATAAAAGCTTGTTTTTTAAAACGATCGCTTGTTTGTACTTTTTTTTGCAACTTACTGCAAGGCAAGAAGAATCATTCCTCTAGCATTGTTGCAATCATATCTCAAAGAAGTAAACGAACTCCAAGAACCTGAATCCACTATCAAGCAGCTGTCAATACCAACCGTCAACGTGTAGCACCTTACATTATTGAAGCTCACGTAATCATGACGTTTTCGTTTTGATAAGTTTTTCAGTTGCTCCAAAATATACCATGAGGGATACTCTATCCTTCATTAATGTTCTTAACAGGTTGGGGTTTTATAAGTTGAATATGGTAGCTTCCAAAGAGTGTGGTATTGAACGTACAAGTATCGACTAAGTGTTCAACCGCACTGGGAGGCCTTCACACTTCACAGCTTCTTCATCTCCGGTGAGGCGTCTCATTTGTTGCTTCCAACCCGAGACAAAATCGATAGGGCGTTGACCGGCCGGTGTTGGTTGCCTACTGAAAAGAACTGGGATGTCAAGACATTGTGCGTAGGTGTCAGTTGAGAAATGGCGGATCCGTCACTTTTGTCAGAAATTCACTAGAATGTACCGTGTGTAATTGTTCACACCTCACTTAAAATCGTAATTACTTAACTTTTGTTTTATAGGTGGGAGCTTGGAGATGGTGGCAGATAGTCACACGAATCACCTAGGAGTTCTCGAGATGGCAAACATACTGCTTGATTTATCTTGCGCAGAATTATAAATCCAGACTTGGTGTTCCCAGTTGGCCTACCGATGCTTCGCCGCTGCCATATTTTGTTGCAGTACCCCATCATTGGTATTTTGACTTACGGGTGGAAGCTGAATCCTTTATTATCGTCGCATTGGATAGGCTGATAGTGTAATCGATTGAAATTTTGAAAGTTAAACCTAAGATGTAGATTCTAACCACCAGTTTCCAGCTGAAAATCTAGTGTGGGTGTGGAACAAAACACACAAATGAACGGAATGGTTCCTTATAACACCTCCCCGGGAATTGAGAAAATGGGTGTAAAAACTGTTGAACAGTTCCTCCTCTAGACTGGATTTTTTCAACTTTTTGATCAGCGAACAGAAAACGCTGCAAATCATTGCTCAAAGGTTTATTATTTTCTGTATAGATCACCCTTCTGTATAGATCACTGGTTCTCCATCAATAGCACCTACCACCATCTGTATTCTCCCTTGACCTTCCCTCTCAAATTTCAGCTTCCTGCGTTCAATAGGATTGAAAATGACTTAGGAGCTCACTCAGCTGATCAGTGATCTGAAGAGTGAAGAAGACCTCCTCGAATGCTGGAGACGCCTGGAAGAGCACTTCCATTCAATAGGATTGAAAATGGCTTCGGAGCTCACTCAGCTGATCAGTGATCTGAGGAGTGAAGAAGATCTCCTCGAATGCTGGAGACGCCTGGAAGAGCACTTCCATCCAATAGGATTGAAAATGGCTTTGGAGCTCACTCAGCTGATCAGTGATCTGAGGAGTGAAGAAGATCTCCTCGAATGCTGGAGACACCTGGAAGAGCACTTCCATTATATAGGAGTAAAAATGGTTTCGGAGCTCACTCAGCTGATCAGTGATCTGAAGAGTGAAGAAGATCTCCTCGAATGCTGGAGACGCCTGGAAGAGCACTTCCATTCAATAGGAGTAAAAATGGCTTTGGAGCTCACTCAACTGATCAGTGATCTGAGGAGTGAAGAAGATATCCTCGAATGCTGGAGACACCTGGAAGAGCACTTCCATTATATAGGAGTAAAAATGGCTTCGGAGCTCACTCAGCTGATCAGTGATCTGAGGAGTGAAGAAGATCTCCTCGAATGCTGGAGACGCCTGGAAGAGCACTTCCATTCAATAGGATTGAAAATGGCTTTGGAGCTCACTCAGCTGATCAGTGATCTGAGGAGTGAAGAAGATTTCCTCGAATGCTGGAGACGCCTGGAAGAGCACTTCCATTCAATAGGATTGAAACTGGCTTTGGAGCTCACTCAGCTGATCAGTGATCTGAAGAGTGAAGAAGACCTCCTCGAATGCTGGAGACGCCTGGAAGAGCACTTCCATTCAATAGGATTGAAAATGGCTTCGGAGCTCACTCAGCTGATCAGTGATCTGAGGAGTGAAGAAGATCTCCTCGAATGCTGGAGACGCCTGGAAGAGCACTTCCATTCAATAGGATTGAAAATGGCTTTGGAGCTCACTCAGCTGATCAGTGATCTGAGGAGTGAAGAAGATCTCCTCGAATGCTGGAGACACCTGGAAGAGCACTTCCATTATATAGGAGTAAAAATGGTTTCGGAGCTCACTCAGCTGATCAGTGATCTGAAGAGTGAAGAAGATCTCCTCGAATGCTGGAGACGCCTGGAAGAGCACTTCCATTCAATAGGAGTAAAAATGGCTTTGGAGCTCACTCAACTGATCAGTGATCTGAGGAGTGAAGAAGATATCCTCGAATGCTGGAGACACCTGGAAGAGCACTTCCATTATATAGGAGTAAAAATGGCTTCGGAGCTCACTCAGCTGATCAGTGATCTGAGGAGTGAAGAAGATCTCCTCGAATGCTGGAGACGCCTGGAAGAGCACTTCCATTCAATAGGATTGAAAATGGCTTTGGAGCTCACTCAGCTGATCAGTGATCTGAGGAGTGAAGAAGATTTCCTCGAATGCTGGAGACGCCTGGAAGAGCACTTCCATTCAATAGGATTGAAACTGGCTTTGGAGCTCACTCAGCTGATCAGTGATCTGAAGAGTGAAGAAGACCTCCTCGAATGCTGGAGACGCCTGGAAGAGCACTTCCATTCAATAGGATTGAAAATGGCTTCGGAGCTCACTCAGCTGATCAGTGATCTGAAGAGTGAAGAAGCCTTTGAGCAATGATTTGCAGCGTTTTTTACCCACCAACATTTTTTTTACCCACCAACTTTTTTTACCTACCAGCTAGGTACTACCTACCACACCATACTGGCTTCATACCTTCACAATCAAGTTTATTAGAAAGAACTAAACGCTTCACACTCGATTGGAAAAATAGAAAGCTTCATATGGAAATTTGATTACTGGTTACGCAGAAGGCAAAACTGTATACAAATCGAAGAAATGAACAGCGATCGCATTTTAGTCCGAAAAATTTGAATGGAAATTAGACCTCTTTTGCGATTCACACTCATGATTCTGTTTTATCGAAGGAAAACCTTCAAGTACTCGTAGGGACCGAACGGTTTGTCCTACAGAGCTCCGGGTGGTCTCAAAAATTTTTAAAAATTCAGTACTATTCAAAATTGGTGAAAAAACGATACCTTTATTTCGAGAGTTTTCGAGCTAGGGCACTCTTGAAAATTTCAACCCTTAATTTTCACCCCTAAGAAGTGACCTACATGAACCAAAAGCTTCGCGGCACAACTAGACCCCAAATGGAGCCCATATACCAAATTTCAACCAAATCGGTCCAGTGTTGCTAAGAAAAGTGCCGCGTACGGCGGACGGCGTACGGCGTACGGCGGACGGACGGAAATTTTTTTATTCGATTTTCGTATTCTACGTACCTTGAAACGTAAAACATCAAATTTTGAGGGGGGGTTAAAATTTTTTTTTTCTTGCTCGATTCCAAAGGCTTATTATTGAAAATAATAAACCAAAAATGCATACCAATCCTTTAATTTCATTGAGGACCAGTCAGTTAGTGGTAACCTTTTCACGTTAACCGTACCTCCTATCGGTCTGATGAACCCATTTACCGAATCCATCCTCTATCTACCTTCCTATTTGAGGCAGATTAATCCATTAGGAACTGAGGAATCCAAGTTTCGGGATAATTTCTAGATTGAACTAGAAATGAACTGGCAACTCTCAACCTCCTGTGAAAGAGAATGGCGCACTGATATGATAAATAAAAAAAAGTGGATGCCAAGTTCTGGTCCAAAATGATATTGAAACTGGGTCTTACGTTTTCGTTCACGTCCCTTCGAGTTGAGAGAAATTCCTAAGAAAACAACATGCGTTGCTTGAGTTCAGGTGTGTTGTCATACCGTACGGCTGCGAGAACTCGTATTCGCTGGTAGACCACTGTGATGCCCGCATGATAATAGTAAAATTACCTGCATATCCCATTGATAGTTTTATTTATTACCTATGGAAGGGCCAACGAAATGTATCGTAAACAAATATGACCTACATTGAGCACGAAGATTTGCAGTTGAGTTGACCAGGTGTTCATTGTTCAGCTTCAATGGTAGACTGATATTCACACTCCGTACAATGACCCTTTTAATGGCTAGGGGTAGGTGCCCTCTCAGGCTAGCTAGGGATTACTAACACTTGGGTCTGATAAATCTCACGATAATTGCTCATTTAACAATAGTTGACCAGCTGGTTGGTTTCATTGTTTTTTAAAATTTAACACTATCTTATTAAAGAAAAAAAGTAATGGAATATTCAATAATCAACTATCCTCAGTCCCACAAAGCTCTGGGTGGTGTCTAAAAATTCTTAAAAAACGAAGCTATTTTAAATTAATGAAAAAACAATACTTTCCTGCATATTGATAGTTTTCAAGCTTGGGCGTTTTAATTTTTTTTCCCCCCTTTTCACCCTTTAGAAGTCACTGACAATAACCAAAACCTTCGGGGCACAACTAGACCCCAAATGGAGCCGGTACCTCACATATTTAATCAAAATTGGTCCAAGGAAACTGGAAAAATGCGGGATACTGCGAAAAAATTATCATTCAATTTTTGAATTCTACATACCTTGAAACGTAAACCATCAAATTTTTGAAGGGGAATTATAATTTTCAACACAGAATGGGTTTTTACGGAGGTTTTTTGTTTCAAAATATCCGCGTCAGCGTTCGTGTCCTATCATGTGAGATTGTGGTTTATCGGATACCTTGAAACAAAGATTAATTTGTTGAGGACAACATCCCCATCCAAGACGCCGAAAAACACATTCTGAGTGCAATATGTGAAATGAAAATGATAATCCAGAAAAACTTCCATTTTTTTAAATCGCTGATTCAAATTCTCTGTTGATTTTTATGAAAAATCTACCTTTCACAATAACTTTTTGGATGGGCGGAATGTTTTCTAGTTGTATTTCTTCAAAAAAATCAAGAGGAGTTTTCTTCCATCTCTTGAAACAACCGAAATCAGTGGACCACGAATTGAGGAATACCGCGTACAAGGCGTTAACGTGTATAAATTTCGTCATTTTATATGAACAAAAACGGGAAATTTTTCTGTCTACAATGTTTTTTATGTTTCAAAACTAATTTAAAAAAAAAGCGAGATGAAAATGGTCGTATTTAAAATGAAAGAAAATTGATCCAATTAGCCTTATCCACCGACACTAATTCAGCTAAACTTCTTAAACCAATCAAATCATCTTCCAATTATACCGTTTGACGGTCCCGGAAAGTTTTATGATTTTACCACTTCACGTTGAAGGCTGAAAAGAAAATTCTTATCCCGTGAGGACCCCAGGGCGTATTTTTTAATGATTAAAAGCACGCACAGCAGATTACCTTCCAAAGGACGGATTATACTAATTTATCCCTCTGAGAACTACAACGGAACGAAATCTCGGATGAAAAATTAATTTTTTCGTTCGTATGCGTTGTTTTTCTCTCATATTTATTAAGGATTCTGCTTAAAAAAAAACCTTATCGTAAATCCTTTGTAACGTTACGTGATTAGAATGAAAAATGAGGGGGTGGTTTCTAAATAATACCGCAGAAAAACAAACTGGAGGGCTGTGTTGACAGCTGGTAACCGAATTAGGGGATGAATTTATTATTCGGGCGATGAGGATTCGTTAGGGAAAATGGAGGTAGTTGGAATTTATCTTTTCACCATGTGAGTCAGTTGGAAACAGAACAGAAATTTCAGCTTTGAAGATGATGGGTAAAGGGGTGAATCCTACGAGATGAATTCAACTTTCCCGATTGATTTCGTATGGTTATACTATTCAAAGCAATGCTAATTATGAAGCAAGATTGACGAAGACACAGATTGACTGATATGTTGGGTCTTCCGGATTTGAGATACTTTCTCCTCTTATCCAAATAATTTGGAATTATGTCGATTTTTGGGGAGCAATACCTCAGATCAGATTAGTGGGCAACTGGTCAAGTTGATGAAAATTTAATCAATAAACGCTTAATTGAATAAAGGTTTGTGTGTTGACGTTGGATGTAACTGGGATGTAGTTATTATCGGTCGCGACACTCCAGAGGCAAAATGTTTTACGTTGGACATTACTGGGCGTGAAGTTCTGTGTGTGAAAAACGGTTATCGTTAAAGAAAAATGATAAATTCTAGTTCATTAGTTAACAATTTTTTTATCCACTAGTCAACCTAGAACTTTAAAAAAAAGTTCATTTGTTTGTTCAAAATCTCCCAGATTTGTTTTTTTTTTTTCTTTAAAATTATATTTCTTCATCATATTGAGGAACTTTTAGTTATAGTTCTTCTCCTGCTCGGTAGAGTTATTACTTGGAGAACATGGTCATCCCTAGGCTTCTTAGGGATGAAGAGTATTGTGTTGCTCTATATTTGGAAGCAATGCCTTCTAGGCTGGGATGAATCATGCAATTTTTCTTTGCTCCAATAATTTCGGTTCCCTAATCCTCCTGAATGCAACCCTCAGTTCGAAGATGTATTATTCGTTCGATTTGTTGGCACAAAGGATTGAGCGGTATCGATACTCTTCATCACTAAGATATTCTTATTCCAGCTGTGGTCTTGTAGTCACATAGACTTTAAGTGTCTCATTGATTGACTCGCATGTCGAAATTCAGCGCAAATCACCCTCAACCGCAAACTCCTTTTTTTATGATCTCTTGTGGCGTAACGCAGTCAACAAAGGAATTTTTTCAAGTTTGCCAGACGACGGGGCTGGAGAGAAAGGCCAGGGATGGGGGTCACCTGTCAGGAGCAAGTGGCCGAGCTACAAGTGCCTGGTCTCAAGGACAGCTGCTGTGTTTTGCTTCGTGGTCGCATTGTCGTCTCGAGTTGGTCCAGGGATTCCGGGCACGAGTCTCTCTGCGTCATCCAATTCGATTTGAATCCAACATTCCATAAAATATAGCCTTCCTTCCAGCTATCAAGTTCTAATAATGATCAGGATAGGCTCTTCCGAGTTTTTCCGAAGGTAAAAATTCATTCAAAATTCAATCTCAACTTTCAAGCCTTCTAAAATTGATTGCCTTGTGCATCATGTAGGTCTTGAAATTTAATGTAGGACGCAATCCACTTAGAACTGTTAATGAGTTTAGAGAGAAGAGCACGTGCCTGGAATTGGACATTTCTGTACTTCTGTAAATGAATCATTTTTAAAAGACTGAGTCTCACAGTTTATCTAATGAAGTGACCATTAAGGAGAAAGCCCATAAGTCCTGGTAGTGCAGAAATGCGAAAATGCACTCGACTAATAAATCATATAACGAGGAAAGCCGAGTCCTAATTTCCTCTCCCCATCCTATCTCGACACCTTAAAGCGCATTGGAGATAGGTAGGTATGTCCATCCATCTTCTACATTTTTTTTAAATTTCAGAAAAACTCAAATTCAACGAAATTATTATACAGGGTGTAACGGTTAAGGTCGTACCACCGGCCAGGGTTCGATTCTACAACTAATTTGTGACTTTTTTTGTCTCTTGACTTTTTTTTCTTAACCCCCTTAAAATCGGACTTTTTCCACTTTCAAGATTTTTTTCGTATTGTCGACCTTACGCCATTAAAACAGCCATAACTCCCTTGTTTGTTTTTCAATCAAAATTCAAATGTAATTATACCATTGGAAAGAGCGTTAAATTTTCTATCTCCACAGTGTTAAATAAAACTTTTTAAAGAAGACTAAAATGTTGAAAAAAGGGCACAAATAGTAAAATCTCGAAAATCTCGGAAATTTTTCGTTTTTTCAAACGTTTGTAACACTAACTGAAACTGCCGGTTAAGTTCACACTGTAACCCCAAAAGTTGGCCCAAAATCTCAGCTTTCCAACGGTATGGTCATAAAATTGTTTACAGTAGACTGATGGTGTAAAATCTTCGTTCCCGTGCCAAAAACCGTGGATCTTCTAGTGTAAATCGACGTTTCGCGAAAATCAGCATTTTTACCCTAAAATGAGTTAGGCAGCCATCTTTTCGTACTTTGTCTCACTGAGTCAAATGATGACACAAGACTTATCGAAAAAGCAGTCACTGATATCTTGTCCAATTCACTTTTCAAAAATTGTCTTAATTTCTGTTAATGTGTATGCCAATTTTTCTATTACTAGATCGGCCAAGTTATACGTTACTACCGTTGACAATAAGGTCGAAGGTATGTTTTTAAACATTTTTTTAAACATTAAACATGTTTTTAAACAAGCAAGTAATCAAACCACCCTGTTCATAATAACACTAGGTTCCGAACATCAGATTAGTTATCTGATCAGTGATCAGTTCGTGACCTGCCTACACATCTACTTGTATCATGGCAACTTTTTCCAATCAAGATTATGCCGATATGCTGCTGGTTTATGGTTTCAAAAACCAAAACGCCAGTGAAGCTGTACGGGAATACCAGCGGCGGTTCCCACACAGGCGCGTAGCCTCCAAAAACGTGTTTTCAAGCGTATGTAACCGGCTGACTATGCTGTTCATGTTTTGTGTTCTGTGCGCGTCACTAACAAAGGGGATTCATGTCATTTCGCTCACCTGATTTCAACTGTAAGTATTGAATCCATCCTTCAATAATAATTGTGTCTTCCATCTACTTGAAAGGCTTATCCCATGCATACAGAAAATGAGATTGGTTTTGTTTGTTATTGATATCTTCCAGTTTTATGAACTGCTGCTGCTGCTTCTGCTGCTGCTATTTTGTTTTATACAGGTTATTATGAACAGGGTGGTTTGATTATTTGCGATGACGGGAGGAGGATGGACATTAAAAACATACCTTTGACCTTATTGTCAACGGTAGTAACGTATAACTTGGCCGATCTAGTAATAAAACAAGTGGCAAACAAATTAACAGAAATTAAGACAATTTTCGATAAGTCTTGTGTCATCATTTGACTCAGTGAGACAAAGTACGAAAAGATGGCTGCCTAACTCATTTTAGGGTAAAAATGCTGATTTTCGCGAAACGTCGATTTACACTAGAAGATCCACGGTTTTTGGCACGGGAACGAAGATTTTACACCATCAGTCTACTGTAAACAATTTTATGACCATACCGTTGGAAAGCTGAGATTTTGGGCCAACTTTTGGGGTTACAGTGTGAACTTAACCGGCAGTTTCAGTTAGTGTTACAAACGTTTGAAAAAACGAAAAATTTCCGAGATTTTCGAGATTTTACTATTTGTGCCCTTTTTTCAACATTTTAGTCTTCTTTAAAAAGTTTTATTTAACACTATGGAGATAGAGAATTTAACGCTCTTTCCAACGGTATAATTACATTTGAATTTTTATTGAAATACAAGGGAGTTATGGCTGTTTTAATGGCGTAAGGTCGACAATACGAAAAAAATCTTAAAAGTGGAAAAAGTCCAATTTTAAGGGGGTTAAGAAAAAAAAGTCAGGAGACAAAAAAGTCACAAATTAGTTGTAGAATCGAACCCTGGCCGGTGGTACGACCTTAACCGTTACACCCTGTAGACCTTCTTGGTAATTACATTTTCAAATTTTCTTGAAAAGATTAAAGAGTTTTGTGTAATAAGCAATCATGCACTGGTAAAAACTTCTTTTGCGTTTTTCTCAAAACTCCGTTTTTGGACATTACCCCTTTTGCGCTTTAAGGTCCCACATCATAAAAGAATGTCCAAACACACACGATAACGTGACACCCATGACACCCATTATGACATGATGTGCTGTGTATTCACACTGTAGTCCATAATAAAGAATATACATTTTTGTACTTCAACAGTTTATTTTCATAGTTTTTTTGCACTTTACTCTATATTAGACTGATGGACTGGATGTTTATGGAGAAATAACTTATAACCATTATGCCATTGTATCATCCAAAAGTTGATGAAAACCACGTGAAAAATAAGCAGAGTTCAGAATGATTGGAGCTTTAGTATTTTTTCCAACTATTCTCAGTACCGTATATATGCAAAACCGGAACTTGGAAGTATTCGAATGAAATCCACCCGATGAAACGACGATGATAAAATCCCAGTAAGTCAGACTTTAAAAATCGGATAGCTATGGAAAACGTTTAGTTACGAAAAGGTGTCGTATATTTATATACGATCAGCCGCACCTTTTATGATCAGAGTAAAAAATAAATAAAATAAAAAGTCGGTTTACCGGATACCCCTGACCTTGGGATCTTAATGCCCTCGAACGCCTTTGACGTTGTTCAGTCACCGGGAACAAGTCATATTCCTGTAGTCAGTTTTTATGGTTTGGAAAACGTTGTAGGGTTTTCCAGAAAAAAGAGCGATATGCGAGAGAGAGAGAGAGATTACAGACTGCCATTTTAAGGCAGTTGGGGAGGAATTCCCGCCAGATGTGCCAAAACCATTTAATGTATTTCTGTATTTTGGCGTATTCCGACAAACGTCTACCCATTTTAGTGGACAGAATAGCTTTTCACGTAGATACTAGGAGTTAGGTGGGAAATAGGCGGAATTCAGTAATGTTAGTGTGGAATTTCCTAAAATAAGAGTTTCACGTTAATGTTGATGGATATCCAAATTGAGAAAAATCTTTACAATACGTTTTCTAGATTTTGAATCTAGAAAAATGGTCTTAAATTGGTTTTGTGAGTGGGATTGGTTGTTCCTTCTAGTTTGAGTGATTCTGTGAAAAAGTTTTGGTGGCATTATAGTACGGCTGTCTTGTATAACTGGCCATGATAATGGTAACGTGGAATAAATCTGTTGATTGCAACGGCTCTTCAAACAACACAAAGGTCCCTCTTTCTCTTAGTTTATTATGTATGGATCTTTAGTCTATTGGTCTCGTTTGTTAGGCGTCATGTGCTTGCCGTGTGTTGGGAGACAGAAATAGTTGTGCCTGGCGGCCATTTATTGTGATGAAACAGACATCTACTGTCTCCTCCGTGATGGTCAAACCAATTCATACTCAGCCTGGTGCCGTTCAACAAATTACTTCGAAGGGTATTCTAGGGTCTAGGGAGACTTCTCATTCTTCTGCTTTCTGCCAGAGAGGGCCAATGATCTTCAGTTCATCTGTCCAGTTATCCTCCATCTTCTTCCCCACAACCACCTCGAGTGTTGCATCATTCTTTTTAACTATGTTACACTCTTTAGCCAGCTTCTTCCATCCACCTGTCAACATATAAGAATAGGGACTACACTTTTCTCTATTTATATGGGTGTAACTAAACGATTGCGGTGTGGATTGCGTCATCTGCATTATGTTTTGGGGCACTTTGGGAAACTCTTCCTTCTTCAGGAAACTTTTCTCATCCTAACGTTTCTGTGGTTAGTTGTTCGTAAATGGGTATATCTTGTGGTCTGTATCTTCAAGATATGTTGGAATTTTGATGAATATTGTCGAATTAAATGTTTCACTAGGTATCTCCTAATGAATGCGGAATATCGTGACCCATTATCCGAACGGCATGTTGATGAAGTTGAATGGCACGTTAATCGTATCGTTTTGACAGATCCGACCTCGTTGGCATTAGCCCACTCCTACTTCATCGTCTATTTTGTCTTACAGCCTACCTAAGTCCCTTAATTTTTGATCGGTTGTGAAAATCATCGTATGGGGTTGAACTAAGTTCAGTACATTCTGGGAGAGTTCAAGGTAAGGACTTGAAACTCTTCGTTGTTCTCAATACAGAACCTCCGAGTGTAGAAAATACTTTTCTATTCGAGACAAGCGGAAACTGGTTGTCAAACTTCGTTGGAGTGGGTGCCAAGTCCGTGACCCCTGGTGGAGGATGTGATTCCTCAATTCACCCATGAAAGAGTTGTCTTAATCAGGGTTTTCTTTTCTTTTCAAGTACGAGCAATCCTCTGGAAAAAATATGTAGACTGTTTCCTTTCCGATATCCATTCACAGAGAGTTTTTTTTTTGCAGCTCTTGCTGTGCTTATTTCAACAAAATATAATTCGATTCGATTAATAGTGGTTATTTACTGTTGCTACTTAGCTGTGGGTCTCCTGGCACACCTGTGTGGTAGCATTCGTATACAAGCACTTTTAGAAATATTTTGTTGAGAAGTTATTGCATAGTAAACAATTTTTTATTAAACCGTTGGAAATCTGAGATCTTAGGCCAGTTTTTACAGTAGAGGTGCTCGAAAAACATTCCAGAAATATGATACTTACAGACAATGTACAAAAAATGGAATTTCTCATACTTGCGGAAATTTTATGTTCAGGTAGTTTTTTCTCCAGATTAATTCCATCAAAAAATTTTGGTTTGAAATCAGAGATAAATAAAATTAGAGCATTCTTTCCAACAATATCCTCAGATAAATTTAAACTATCGAATTGATTGTTTGAGGTTGTAGTCGTTTTAATGGTACAAGGTCAAAATCACGGAAAAATCGTGAAAGTACAAAAAAGTAGGATTTCAAGTTTAGTAAAAAATGTTTGCCATGTGGGGGGGATGTAGCTTTCTAGTATCCATAGCATGTAATATCCGTAATAATCAATCAATCTCAATCAAAATCAATCTCTCAAAACATCAATCTCTAAGTATTCGAACCTTGTTGCCTTCTTGGGGAACATGTACACGCCGTCCCGCACAACCATAGAAAATTTCATCGAATCAGGGTGGAAAATGAAGAAGTTTTACAAGGTTTTCACGTTTGTGCATGCACAAAATTTGTGCATTTAATGCCACCATCAATTGGTAAGGTATTAAATTGGTAGCATTTAATGCTACCATCAATCCGGGGGTGATGAACATGCAAACTCGGTTAATCGCTGAAAATTTTATCGAAATCGGACAATAAATTCGTAGAGTTCTTCCCGTTACAAGGATTTCTCAAGGACTATCTCACACAGATAGTCACGAAACCGAATTAATTATCTTTAGGAAGGTCCAAAACGTGAAACGCAAGAGAACATTTTGATTTTGGAGAACATTTTTTTTCCAACTTCGAAAAGGTGAAACTGTTTCCTTGGTAAACTCGGAAGCAAAACATATTTTTTAGTTAGAAAATAGAAGAAATATTTTAGTTTGAAAGCAGTCGTAGAATCGCCCCCGAAGTACTGACCACATTATCTGATACACCCTGTTTAGGAGGCTGGAGTTTTCTCTCATCATTGGCAGCAACCATGTCTTTCATCGTATCCACCATGGAGTGTTGCTAGCATGGCTTCGTGGCTCCGTCTAGGATTATAATGCATCAATGTTAATAAATGTGTTCGACTAATTTGCTGAAAAAACTAATTTCCTCTTCTTTTTTCTAGGTATGTTGTCATTCAACTCCAGAACATTCCTATTGGTACGTAAAATAGAAGTAATTTTTTGTATTCAGTTCCAACTGTAGTCAGATCGAAGCTTAGAAGATAATGATAAAAACCACAGTTGAGCGAACGCCATTTCTGATTACAAATGTCTTATTTGGAATAAGAAGGTAGCTAGAGTCAAACAATATGTCTGGTAATCGCGGCTTGTGATTACTTTATACGAATATTAGGGGTTCATAATCAGTTATTGTCTTGGCACGTAATTCTAAAATTTCGTTCAGAACTTTATGGTTGACCACTGGGAATGTCAGTTAATCAGTTTATGAGGAACATTGGAAGTGATTTTTAGAAGGAGGTCTGATCTACTGTTGGAAGAATTAGGTCCTTTCCAAAGAACACTATTAAATAGATGTAATCATCAAAAAATAAAGACGTTCGGCTAACACAATTAGGTTTGTGGTCCAATGTATTATGCTAAATCATCAAAAGCAATTCTGATCTTCCCTCTGGAAGACATCTGATGACGCCAGAAATGGCAGTCGGCCTAACATTCAACCTGGAATGGTTGTTTACTACTGCTACTACTACTTTACTACCATCCCTCAATAACACGGTCGAAGTATTATGTCAAATGCAAGTAGGTAGTGGGAAAATAAAGAATCCGATGATAAAATGACTTTACGGGGCTTGTTTGGAATACGATGATTATGGTCCAAGATGATCCATCCTTGTTGAAGAAGCCTTGGAAAACTTCGCATTAGTCGGCAGGTCTTTTTTCCTTCTTCTTGTTCTTGTTTCGCGGTTAAACCTGATTTCCATCTGCCTCGCAGCTCTCCCTCGTTTTATTTCCATCCCGCATCCCCATACAGTCCACCTGAGAGTCACTTGCATTCACCTGGCTTTTCGAGTCACCACGGACGGTTCAAGGGCGGATGGCTACCGAAGATCAGTTTCACGTCCTCCAAGGACGTACCCTTCCAAACCTATCATATCTTCGCCTTTCTAATAGACCAATCCCCCTCTTCGTCGATAGGTCTTTTTTCGGTCTTAGGATTATCATCCTTGAACTCGCACGTTTGCAGGTCTATTTTTCCTACTCGCGGCGTCGTGATGTCCGCAGCGTATGACCTTTTATAAGGCTTGTCCATTATTACGGCCGCTTGGCTCGAAGCCAGTTTGGCCAACAATCGCCTTCAACTAGGCGAATACTTCATTATGTACTAAAATTATCTAGTCTTGAAAAAATGTCAAGTTCGTGCCTCTTCTTGCATAGGAGGCCACAGAAGGGGCCAAACTTTGGTAATTACATTAAACGTAATTTTGTGGTTGAAAAAAATCGTTGACCATCATCTAAAACACCCAGTAAGATGTCTGTAGTCGCCTCCCATCATGAAAATGTTTGGTTTGAAGAGCACACCCTTTTACATTTGGAGGACCAATGGTGCAGGACTAGTCTCTCCAAAATTTGACATGTACTGAGTTTTTAGGATGTGATTATGTATATGGATGTATTTATATGGTGATATGCAGCTCTCTCCACGAAAACAAAGTTCCATACATCCGTTTTTTGACATTTGAATGAAGAAAATCAGCATTATTGTTACAAGTATCTTTTTACCTTTTATACTAATTAATAGTTAAGTGAAATTCTCCATTCTCACAGGTGGCAAAAGGGGAGGTTTCAATTTAAACTCATGTGTAATTTTTTGCCAAATTCCAAATGATGTGCAGAATGAAGTGAACAATTTTCAGTTTTGAAATCGAGGATGCAATTAAGTTTTGTTCCTTTTTACGGTTATTTATTGCAAGTTTAGTTTGACACAATTTGTTTACTTGTTGGAGGAATCCTCTGAAATTCGCGAAGAGATTAATTTTTGACGCTCAGGGCCTTCACGTTGTATGAAATGAGCCTCATTTGCCTCTCCATTTCCCGACCGTAGTCTCATTTCTTGCCTCAACTAAGTATTATCTGATTGAGTCAAAGAGCAAAGTTCTTCTTGTTTTTGGTTTATTATTTTCAATAATGAACCTTTGGAATCGACCAAGAAAAAAAAAATGTTAACACCCCCTCAAAATTTCATGGTTTACGTTTCAAGGTACGTAAAATCCAAAAATCGAATAAAAATTTGGCCGTCCGTCCGCCGTACGCGGCACTTTTGCCACTTAGCATTGACCGATTTTGATGAAATTTGGTATGTAGGCTCCATTTGGGGTCTAGTTGTGCCCCGAAGATTTTAGTTGATGTAGGTCACTTCTAAGGGTTCCAAAATCAATTTTGAAATTTTGAAAACGCCCCAACTCAAAAAAATTTGATATAAAGGTATTGTTTTTTCCTTCAATTTAAGATTCTATAGAATTTTTAGAATTTTTTGAGACCACCCGGAGGTCTGTAGGACAAACCGTTCGCTCACTACGAGAATTTAAAGTTTGGACGTACGATAAATCAGAAACACTAGCGTGAATCGCTAAAGAGGCCTAATCTCGGTTCAAATTAAAGCTGACCGAAATGCGATCGATGTTTTTCTTCATGTTGGATGGTTGGTGGCTTTGCAGACGAGTGATCAATATAGAAAAATAAAAAATAATAAACCTTGTATAATAATTTGCTGCGTTTTTTTTCGTGGATCCATTGCTAGGAAATGGATCACTTGATTCGAAACTCTTATTGCAGATCACCTTTTCGCGATTTGCTACTCAATTGATAATGATTAACTGAGGAATTTATTCGAGATACTTTTCCTTCTTTCAGTTGTTGTCTTAATATTCGGGAAAAAGGAATTCGGGATCGTTTGCGGTAAGGAATCCGAGTGGGTGGATCAGACGGTGGGAATTCCTCATGCGGTTGGAGTTGAAATGTTGATACTTGCGGTTAACAGGATTTTTACTAACCTCAGAAACATAATCCGAAAAAAAAAAACGAGAAACCAAAGAGTCTGCTGTTAAAGGACGGGAGGAAAAAACATTCCTGCTTCATTTATCGATGAAACAGCCAGCAAATAGCATGTTTTGTATTCCTGTCATTCATCACTTACCGATCTATTCAGGAGCACAAAGGTCTCTGTGTGTAAGAATTTTCGGTGTTCCTTCTTGCTCTGTGTTATGTTTTCTGTTTGTGATTTCATTGATCGTGTACTGATTTATCCACGGATTATTGAAGTGATTGTGATCCTGGGAAGGCTCTGCGCCCTTTTGTGTTCATGACGTCATTGTCATGTAGGTGTTGATCTAGCCCAGAAGGGATTATGTTTCTGTTCTGTGTTCACCCAATCTTTTCTATATTCCTTGAATCCATCCCCTACCTCACTAGATGTGTATTGTGGAAGTTGCCTGCGTTATTTTATGACCATGACGTCAGTATCATGTTCCTACTGATCTATTCACAGAGCCCAGAAGAGAGTCGTTTCTATATTCACCATTTCTTTTCTGTATCCTAGGCTATCTCCCCTCGCTAAATTTGGATTGAGGAAGTTACTCTACGCTCTTTTGTGTTCGTGGCGTCATTGATCACGTACTGTTCTATTCATGGAGCTCATAAGAATGTTTGCTCATTGTTCACAAACCCTATTCTGTATTCCGTGAACCTATCCCCTCCCCCACGAAGTGGATAGTGTAAATTGCAATGAGCTCTTCTGTTTTGTGACGTCATAGAATAATATTGTTTCCTAATATTATTGTTCCTACCATGTAGCCATTGGAAGATTGTAGCACCAAATGATTGTTTATCTTCGCTTTCGCGCCTTCTACACTGTCACTCGAGTACCACCAGCATTCACTCTGAGATGAGTCTATCAAAACTCGTTTATTTCCTTTTAAATCGTTGACTCGTCGAGCTCGACTGATAAAAACGGCTCACACCCACTCTTTTTCATCGTAAACTAAACGATTAGTCGGTCCGTACCTCCCTATTCGGAAAGTGATGTCCCTTCGCGTTGTAATATTCAGACATGGAAATAAAGCAAAGCAAAGAGGGAGGTAAGAAAATGTCAACAAACAACAACTTACAATATAATATATTCCGGTAAATATTTTGATATAACAACAACAATGAAATGTGTTAATCGGTGTTTTGACTATTAAGCTTGCAATGAAGTTGAATCACTGAGCCGTTCGCTTTCAAAACTATCATGTTCTGATCAAAGAAACGATCAAAGATTTTTTTTATTTCAGTGAATAATTATTTTCAAACTATTGTTATTTCCAAATTTGTATTTTCTTTTGAAAATGGCGTAGTATCCATGATTTACCAACCAAACTCCTCTCTAGCGCCGTATCCAGACTGATATTTTAATGGGTTTTAACTGAAACTGTTTCCTCTCACTGAAAAACATTTACAGATCAGGATGTTCAGTCAAAGGAGTTGTAGTTCGAGATATACAATTCTGATCGATTGGGTCTGTTAAAAGGGGTGAATATAGGTATTTTCCTCTCGTACCGAGTTTATGAACATCGTACAATGTTTTCCCTTTATCTTTCTATGTGCATACTTGTGTTATAACACGACCTAAATTCGGTACAACCTAACTGCTAAATGGTACAAAGTTCCCATTGACGATACGAAGGAATAACAACTCAACTGCCCCAACTCTTCAACTTTCGTCCCTGGTTTGGAACTAACTACCTACGCTTTTAGATGTTTGGCTATGAATTATCTGCGAACTTATTCCGTGGTCGCTACTGTTCGATGTGCAGCAAAGGAAAACCAAGATTGTTATGTGATGTATTCATCCCTCATCGTGAAATGAATTTGGGAACAGGTACCTAGTTCGATTACCTGGAATTTGGAGAGTTCACAAAAACTGTGGAGTTACAAGACTAAAATTCTCCTAGCTATTTAAAATCATTGCTCAAAGGTTTATTATTTTCTGCATAGATCACCCTTCTGTATAGATCACTGGTTCTCCATCAATAGCACCTACCATCATCTGTATTCTCCCTTGACCTTCCCTCTCAAATATCAGCTTCCTGCGTTCAATAGGATTGAAAATGGCTTCGGAGCTCACTCAGCTGATCAGTGATCTGAAGAGTGAAGAAGATCTCCTCGAATGCTGGAGACGCCTGGAAGAGCACTTCCATTCAATAGGAGTAAAAATGGTTTTGGAGCTCACTCAGCTGATCAGTGATCTGAGGAGTGAAGAAGATCTCCTCGAATGCTGGAGACGCCTGGAAGAGCACTTCCATTCAAAAGGATTGAAAATGGCTTCGGAGCTCACTCAGCTGATCAGTGATCTGAAGAGTGAAGAAGCCTTTGAGCAATGATTTGCAGCGTTTTTTACCCACCAACATTTTTTTTTTACCTACCAGCTACGTACTACCTACCACACCATACTGGCTTCACACCTTCACAATCAAGTTTATTAGAAAGAACTAAACGCTTCTTCACACTCGATTGGAAAAAAATAGAAAGCTTTATATGGAAATTTGATTACTGGTTACGCAGAAGGCAAAACTGTATACAAATCGAAGAAATGAACAACGATCGCATTTTAGTCCGATAAAATTTGAATGGAGATTAGACCTCTTTTGCGATTCACACTCATGATTCTGTTTTATCGAAGGAAAACCTTCAAGTACTCGTAGGGACCGAACGTGTTGCTAAGAAAAGTGCCGCGTACGGCGGACGGACGGAAATTTTTTTATTCGATTTTCGTATTCTACGTACCTTGAAACGTAAAACATCAAATTTTGAGGGGGGGTTAAAATTTTTTTTTTCTTGCTCGATTCCAAAGGCTTATTATTGAAAATAATAAACCAAAAAAAAAAAAAAAAAACAATATTTAGGTACTTGTATATCGAAAGTTTTCAAGCTAAGGCGATTTGAAAATGATTTCTCCTCTTTTCACTTCTTAGATGTAACTGACAATAACCTAAACCTCCGGGGCACAACTAGACCTCAAATGGACCTGGCATCTAAAATTTAATCAAAATTGGTGCTTGGGAACTGGGCAAAGTGCCACGTGCGGCGTAAATGACGAATTTATTCGATTTTTGGATTCTACATACCTTGAAAAGTAAACCATAAAATTTTGAGGGGGGTATTTATTTTTCTTGCTCGATTGGAGAGCATGAAAAGATGAACCAACAATTTTTGTTCTTGCTCGATTCAATTGGTTCATTATTGACTATATTAAACCAAAATTTGGTTGAATTCGGCATTTTATTGACCGCGAAGTCTTAAATGGGTCCAGGAATCGACATTTCGACAGCGAAGTCCGCTTCTGAGGGGGGAGCTGCGGCGTCCCTTCTCTATTGATAGCCCGGCCTCCTTCGTTCAGTCGCGTCCGTCGCGCCGTCGAGAGTTCGTCCCGGCAGTCTCTGCGATTTCAGACGCCGACTGAACCTCAAAACTCGCGCTTATACGTAAACATCGTTCTTCATGTCTCAATCGACGGGAAATCGTATAAAAAATTGCTCATTCTGTGTCCAAAAGTTCCTATTACTATCTCAAACGTCGTCGATCGATATTCGGCCTTAAAAACCCAAGTTTCAAGAGTGAAGTGTTCTGTGTCGGTTCCTACTTGGTCTTCTTGAATTTCGCCTGCTGTTCAACTGGAGTACTTCGTTCTGGATAAAACTCAACAATCGTAGAACAAACATATCCAAATACTCCAACCTATCAGTTCGTGAAACATCTAAACTGTCAACACGAACATCAATGTGCTCCAATATGTTAAGGAATTATTTCGAACAATAATACTAAATAATATACCCACTGATATTTCTATTAATGGTTTAGAACACGTTCTGTTGGTGGTGTTTTGTATCCGTTTGGCCCAAATGTCGATGACGTCTTCGCGGCCGGTCGCAAGGATGAAGTTGAGGAGGAAATTCAAGAATGACGAAAACAACCCAAACTGTTATAACGTGAAATGTGGTTGGCCGCTGAAGAAGCTTCCAAGAAGAGTTTCTGTGGACAAACTTCCTTCAAGCACTCCGTAAGTTGAGATATCATGTAGAAATTTCATTAAAGATGCTGAATAGTTAGATGAGAATACGAGTTTTACCGTGTTGAAGTGTGCTGATTCAGTTCAGCTCACATATTTGCATGAAGGATATAGTTTTTTCTCCAAAATAAGGATGTCATAAGTAGCCTGTTGCCCGTGCGTTTTATACTTTGTGCCTGGATTGTTTCAATAATCATACCTTGATAGTTCTAAAAAACACGAGGGCTCAAAAATTACCCAGCTGATTTTACTTCATCCAGATCACTTTCAGGCCTCAAAAATTAACCTAATTTCATCGACGTAGGATGTACTTGTCTTTCTTTCTTTCTTAAACAACTGTTCCATCTTTCTCCCGATCGCTTTCAGGGGTGTCCTAGAGACTACCGAATTCCTTCGTCCTGGGAAGATCAGGATTGAAGTGGAGTATTTCCCTTGTAATGTATAAAAAAATTGTCGTTGAATTCAAATTGCCTTGTGTGATCTCTTGAGAACGTTTGAACTTGAATTCTTCCTTTTTGTGTCTTAAAATTCTGTACCTACAAAAAGGGAGATTGTCGGAGGCTGATAATGAAAACTACAGTACGTTTGTTTCCCAACTTTTCTATAGAAAAAATTTCAAATCAAAATTTGTTCTATTGCCTATTGAATCCACGAAAGCATTGGAAAAGGTTCTATTGGGAATCTTTAATTTTACCGCAAGTTATTTCATAATTTCAACTTAAGTAAAGCCTTTATTAAATAAATTTACTCGAGTCATTTTGTTCTAAATATTTACCAATTATTCCACCAAAAACGGGATGATTTTTATCTTGTTAGGTACAAATATGGGTTTTCGAGGTTGAAGGATGAACCCATGTTTTCTTTTTCTTAAGTTTATAATAAGGCCAGAGCGGCTAGAAATAGTAGTTACCTACCTAGCTACGTTTTCACTGAGTTTCCTACGGAAATGATGTGGATTTTAGACTTCCCCTGTTCCGGTGTTTTTTCTTCTTTCTAAAATGTAGTCGAATTATGTCCTATATTAAAGCTTATACGTGGTTGTACGTAGCTTGGCTAGGAAATATAGAAGGGTAAATTAGTAAATTATAGATGTACGTCTGCCATCCTAGTGCCAGTAAACTTGAAGCTGATCAAAACTGTATAGCTGTTATATCCGGCGATGAATCATCTTTGCAGTTACGCCAGTTCTCAACTTGTTGTGGTAATAATTTTACGATCCTCCGATTGTTAGAAATTTTTTTCAATGAGATATTGCTGGTAGTTATTAGACAACTACAGTCCTTTTTTTAACTGCTTATTAAAGACAGTTTCTACATTCATCTGATTGTCATTTCCAATTCAATATCGGGGTCTATCAAAATATTACTTTGACAGATATTTTGTAGAAAATTCCATCTTTAATTTAACGATGGAGCCACTTTAATGGTCGAAAACATAGTGTTGTACCAATTATGTTACTCAGAAACAACTCACGGAGCTTCCAGTTGCATTATTGTAAATCTAGATGGGCACTCTTTTACTTGAATCTTATTTTCCTTTCATATATGGATAAAAAACTCTTTCATCTCCAGAATTTCACAAAAATCTGGTTTGCAAGAAAGATACAATTTCCAATCGCGCTATCTTTATAATATAATTCTATGAAATAATCTGCTATAATATTAATAAGTTCAGTCAGTAATTATAAATAAGTTGAAATAGTTTAAATAAATTCATTATGTGTAGTAAAACATGAGGCAGTTAATGAAGCTGATCGGCACAATTCCTATAATCGATTAAAACAAGGTGGTTTCGGAATTGAATGTATGAAAAAACAAATTTTTTTCTGTATAGAACACATCTTTGCCATTGTCACTACCTACCAACAATATTTTTGCTTCACAATCATGGTTATTAAGAATAAATAAAGGCTTCACAATCCATTCGAAGAAATAAAGAGCTGTGGTCGCCTTTATTAGGAAATTTGATTACCGGTTTCTAAGGGCATAAAACTGAGTAAAAGTTCGATCGCGTTTTGGTCACCCAAAATTTGAACGGAGTTTAGACCTCTTTTGCAGTTCACACTCGTGTTTCTGATTTATCGTAATTCCAACCCTTATCATGGGGAGCGAACAATTTGCCCTTCAGAGCTCTGGGTGGTCTCATTCGATTCTAAAAATTCAATACTATTTTTAATTGATGAAAAAAACAATACCTTTATTTCGAAATTTTTTGAGCTAGTGCGTTTTTCAAATTTCAGCCCTTATTTTTCAATCCTTATAAGTGACTGACCTCAACCAAAAGCTTCGGGTCTCAACTAGACTCCAAATGGCGCCCATGTACCAAATTTAATCAAAATCGGTTTATGGTAACTAAGGAAAGTGGACTAAGGACGTACGGGGACGGACGGAAAAAATTTGATTCGATTTTTGAATTCAACGTACCTTGAAACCAAAACCAATAAATTTTGAGAGGGTTTAAACAATTTTATTTCTTGGTCGATTCCACAGGTTCGTTATTTAAAATAATTTACCAAAATTGCATGTACTCGTATGTCTACTTCTTAACCCCCTTGTACATTTGAGCAATATCGAGACATAAGGCCGTGAGGAATTGATGTTTTTGAAATAGTTGTCTTAGCATGCACACAGATCTTCACTGTTCTGACGGCGATGAGCTTCACTGGGATGAAGTTGTGCCGTACAATCTCCGAAAGCAACACAAGAATTGATAGTTGAAAACTTATGTTGATAGTTTCAAATTACATGTTACACCTGTTACAAGCATATCGTCCTTGGAGAACTATAATTGGAAATTCCACTTCTGAACTCACTACTGATGAATTTGGTGGTGTGGGAAAGATGTTCAAGTGAATTGCGTCGTACTTCATCTGTTGATGGTCGATCTGTTGAATTTAGATCGTGACGGTGTTTATCTTCTCAAAGGAAAGTCGTCGTAATCCATCATTATCACCATTCATGTTAACCAACAGAAGATATTGTTATGAACAAATAACGACCTTGTTAGTTTTCTCACAGTTAAATGTTGACCCGCTTCTCTCATCACCTAGTTCTTTCCACGATTATGCAACTGTTACGCCTACCCAATGCAAATAGGATCCTGAAGGAATCTTGTAGGGTTTGACCCTGAAATATCGACACATTCCAGAAATATTTATCCCAGCCTAGTACACTATATTACATGAATGTACGTTACGTGACGAACCTACACTGTCATCCCGTTTCGTTGTGCATTCTAAAAATTCTAATTACTTAAGTCGAAAGGAAACCTAGGAAATCTTCCTGAAGACCTTGTAGGGTTTTCTTAGGTCACTTGGAAGTGAATTATGGGGATCTTACGGAAATTCCCATCCGCAACGAACAGATCTACTTCTATAACAGAAAACGATCGGTTCAACGGTATTATTATAATCGCCTTATATGGTTTTAGGCGGAACTCCTGCTGAATATTGTTGTGAATTTGGCTAGTGTGAAATTAGTAATGAAGAATTAAATGTTGGGAAAGTTTATCTGACAGAAATGAATCTAATTTGAAACTGGTTTTTAGGACGTCCCATAGTAAGACTTGGGCGTCCCTAGTGACGTTGCGATACTTTCGATACTTACTGATATCAGTATTTTGTTTCGATACCTTTCGATATTTGTATCGATACTGGGCTTCCGATACTTCCAGGTATCGAAAGGAAAGTACTAATATCAGTACTCAAATATTTACTACCTACTCCCACAAAAGCGCAAAGATGAGATAGGTTGTCTGGGGCATTATTTTCTTTTACTTCCAACGAAACCGAGAAAGAATGAAGAAAGCACAAATAAAAGAAACATTCATGTCCACAAGGGACACCCCACGGACTAAAATTTAGATAGGTACCTAACTACTTTTGCTATTATCCCTTTGAAAACTTTCATTAATATTAAAATAAAATACACCTTCTATTCCATCAAAATTCCGTTTATCATATCCTCGCCCCTTGCCTGTTCAATGTTATAATATAACCAGTCACTTCGTCACTAGAGACTCAACTATGCCCAAGCCCAAGGAAAATGGACAATACTGATGGTAAGAATTGAGCAGGTACCTAATCATGGTAAAATCTGCTATTCAATATGATATAGGTAGGTTACCTATTAAGTTCGTGCATTTTATGTTAGCAGTTTTTTCTGAATAATTGCAACAAATTAGCAATTAACAACAATTACATAAAGTAGGTTGGTATCAAATGATTCGATACCAGGTGGTATCGATACTTTTCTTTCGATACTTAACTAATATCAGTACTTTGATTCGATACTGTATCGATACCAAGTATCGTATCAAAAGAGGTATCGCAACGTCACTAGGCGTCCCTGCGCAATTAATCTGGGGTGGAGAAAGACAACACTCAACGAAGAAAAAAAAAACATTAAAATCCGTATTCTGCTCAGGCCTTTGTTTTCAACCGATTTGCGTGGTTCTTTTTGCTTCCTCACTACCGAAGGTAGGGAAGCTTTGTATTCGTGAAAGAAGTGAAAAAAAAAATGTCCTCCAAAATCAAAATTTCCACTTGCTTTTTGCGTTTTAGAGCTTCCCGAACAATTTTGGTTCCGTGTCTGTCTGTCTGTCGGTCTGTCTGTGGTCAATCCTTTTCCCGGGCAAAACTATACTAACCTGTGGTCCGATTTTGATGAAATTTTCAGGGATTGTGCGGGTTAGGTCCTAGACGGTCCCCTATCAATTTCAGCACCTTCGGACCAATAGGAGCGAGTGCGCATGCGCAAACGTGAATTTCCTGGAACCTCGGTTTCTCGGTTTCTAATGAACCGATTTTGCTCAAATTTGGAGGTTAGTTAGGGACTAACTTCTAAGAGACACCCTATAAGTTTCAATCAAATTGGTCAAGCAATAGCCGCTGCGCATGCGCGAACTTTAAGTTTATTGTTACAACCAAAACTCCGCAACTATTCAACCAATTTCGATGAAATTTTCAGGGATTGTGTGGGTTAGATCCTAGACGGTGGACCGCTAAATAAAATAATAAAATTCTACGTTTAATTTTAAACAAAACTCAAATTACGAGTATATAACAAATTAATACCCATAATCCTAATACGTACACCTATTATAGTTTTAGTATTGAATAATAATAATCATTATCGTCATAACTTCGTAGTTTTATTTTATACCTACACTCTTTCGTTCTTTTATTTCAGTGGTTTATATACCACAACTATTTACAACACTATTATAAACATTAATACCTGCAACCCTATCCCGCATATTATCGCCAATATTTTGGTATTCAATAACTCTTTGAATCATAATTTTTTTCGCCAACTGATTCTATACGTCCTTGTTACAATGAGTGAGGAAGCTATACTGCCCACCCAACTTGGCAGACGTTTTTAGTTCGACGCGGAAATCTATCTTGTTGTGCACTACCTCACCTGAATTTTGAATTTAGCCTTCGAAAGGTGGTAGGGGAAGGGCGGAATGAAGCTAAAAAAAATCGTGGGGTTTCGAGCATAAAACTACTTATAAAATGTAGGGGTAGACTTGCATCAGACAGTAGCTTCTTGGTTTCTTATGTTGTTTGACGTGCTGAATCCGAATCCGAGGTCCGTTTTTGCTTAGCTCGTTTGTCCATGATGCTAGCTTGTTTTTACTTTTTTCTTTCAAACACCTTTCAGGATTTTTCATTAAGACCTAATTCTAGAATAAATGCCTTCTTAAGGTGCCTAATGCAAAATTTAACCCTGATTCCGAATATGACCTCACTTTTTTTATTCCACTGCTTCCAACCCCTCGTTTTCTCGAAAAATTTACTGAAAATAAGGTATATTCAGACGATACATGGAGCGCACACCCTAGTGCTCAATTCTCAACCGATTTGCTTGTTTCTTTTTTTGTTCGACTCAGATAACTTCCCAATTGCACATTACCTCACCATAGTATCGAAATTCACTTGGGGAAGTGATGAGTTGGACGGGGGTATTCACAAAATATACGATTTTTCAAAATATTTCTGTATTTTCATAAACTATTGTTGTTGCTATCATGGACTAAATCAGTGGTGCCTGGACACCAAAAACCGCGTATTGTATTGGTTTTTGGGTGTTTCACCTTGAATACAGATGTGATCTTCTACGGACTGCCAACCAAAACTAGATGAATAGATGAACTAATCCTAGAACTAGATGAACTAATCCTTAACATGGAATCTATGCATTACTAAACAATATGTTTCTAATCTCCGGTTACCCGTGAATTAGATTGAAGTTAGTGGTTTTCGATAGAATGATATGGGCTTATATGCCTTCAGGCTATTTTCTAGTCCCTCACCCGAGTATTTGTTGTGGTTTGAACACTGGTGAGAGTATAAAATAGGTGCCGTTAGGAATCCTTTTCGGTTTGGCCGTTGACGAAATGATTTCCCAATGTCGAGGTGGGACCGATTTCATGTTTTGTTAGAGAAATAAAACTTACTGCTCATTTTAGTCACAACGTATTATATTTAATTGCTCTCAAACTGCAACAAATGAATTGTTATTATACTTTGAATAAATAACTACTCGTCATAAAATCACTCTAATGTCATAAATCTCAGAAAATCTTAGAAAAATATTTTACAATCTTGAAATACTTAATCGTTGCTAGGAAACACAGAAGAACCGTCTGATTGCAAACTGGAGCTTCAAGATTTATTATTGACTCCATTTCAATATGTATGTATTTGAGAGTACAACCTTGGGAGTCTGCCAACAATGGAAATGGGTTGTTACGTTTATTGATGCTGAGGGAAGTATATCATCCAACAATCATCGTACTGGTGATTAATTGGAAATCTTGGAGTTTTCTGGCTCCAAGCTCAACTAGGGTCAATAGCACGCGTTTCATGTTAATTATGTGTGTATTGTAGACTTATTGAAGGGTCATAGAAACGCAAACTTGTGCAATTTACTTTTGTATTCATCTTATAAAATGTTGGATTATATTAGGCTGAAGATAAATCCTGCATTTTGAATAGCCGCGTAGGTTCTTTCCCTACTTATAAGTTTTCTAAGAGCTTTGAATATGAAAAATAAGTTTTGTCGAACACTCTGATTCCCAACAATTATATTGCTATTATTTCGAAGCCACAACCTTGGAAATTTGACCAAATCTAAAACTAGTACAGCTATCGTTCGAAACTATGAGTGGGCCAGGCGACAAAAACACATTGGGCCAAAACTATCCCAAGAGCTCGGAAACGTTAATTTGAACGAAATTTTTGATTTTCAACATTACGTTATACTTATTTGTTCCGCCTATTCATCGATTACTAAAGTTTCTTGGTACTTTCTATAGTGTTGAACCATAAAAAAATATACAACTCATACTCCAATTCTAGAGTTCGAGAACCGGAAATGGAAGCCCCAGTGCTGTGTTGGAATGTACGCTATATGTTTCTCTGTTCGTTTGTTTATGTTTGTAATTTTTCGTTTTTGTTCGATCTTTCAAGGGTCAACACTTCATTGAAATTTGAACCAATTTGATTGGTAAATTTCCATAGGATCTGTATTATCAAGATCATCCTGAATAATTAGGTCGAATCGTCTGCTTCATCGATCTTTGAGTATCTACCTACAATTCCAGTAAATCGTCCTTATTTCAATTGTTTCGCGGGAAGTTCAGTACCTACAGTAAGTTGTCGACTGCCGGTGAAAGAAGCATGCGAAAGTCCCATTGTTGTTTCCGTAGTGCTGAGAAAAAGTCGTGGATGGAGGTCATAGTGTTTCCGACCCTGGAAGAGGGTCATGGGAATACAAATCGCGGTTGTTCCATCTTCGTTTGTCTTCCAGGTGCTTCTTCATCCGTGACGTATTCTGAAGTTCCAACCATCAAGGAAGCGGATGAAAAATTATTTCAATGTTATTCAAGTTTAGAGTTACCTGGTATCTTCTTATTGTGAAAGATGCTTTTGAATAGGAGATATGTTTTGCTTGAACACGTACAAGATAAAAAGTCGCGAGTTATCCGACTTTTCCTTGGTGTATTGTAAATATGTCGAGGAGAACCTGTAATTGTTAAAGACTCAATTATGTAAAATGGTATTGACATAATTCTTTAAGATAACAAAAATATATAAATTAATAACTACATTAAAGGTTAAATCTCGATAAATGAGAGTTAAAAAGGCCAGGTTTGAATCTCACTTATAAAGGTTATCACTTACCCACTTCTGTGTGGTTTGTCTTGTTCCATTCAACGAGAACAAGAACCCACCCTTAGAGATGCTGCTTGGCTCGGCATTACAGCGTTTTCTTCGTTTTAGCACTTTTTGGGGACTCTTTATTGTGTTGAGTGTAGGCTGTGGTGTTCCAGAAAGGTCCAGTTTTGCGTTCTGAGTTTTCTGCTAATATGAAAAGTGGAACCCTTGAACTTGTGCTTCCTGATCCTGGGTCACCTCATTAATATCATCGCACCTGTGACCAGGATACACCCATCACTCGTGACTTTATGGGATTTTTAGCTAAAAACCAACACATTTTTCGTTGCTTAAATCACAGCAATTTTTGGTGTAAGACCTCATAAGGACCTCATCAGATTCTTGAATTAGAAATACTTTGTTACGTTCTCCCATGGAAAATGGAGAATCCAACTTGTATTTATGCAATCAGCTATAGCTCCATTATGGCTGAGTTACACAAAAGTTTTCTTGACTTGCACACCGTACGAATTTGTGAAGTAAGTTTGTAAGAAATAGGGTTTTCCGATGTTTTCGCGCTCACTACATGGTGGAGTTGGGAGTTTTGGTACTCATAACAATTGGCCGTGGAACTATGCGTATTGATGCACTTCCATGCGAACAGGTACCTAGGTATTATGATTTCAATTCTTTCTCCCATCCTACATTCTCATTACTATCACCATATTCTGATGAGCAAAAAAAAAAAAAAGTCTGCCAAGTTGGGTGGGCAGTATAGCTTCCTCACTCATTGTAACAAGGACGTATAGAATCAGTTGGCGAAAAAATTATGATTCAAAGAGTTATTGAATACCAAAATATTGGCGATAATATGCGGGATAGGGTTGCAGGTATTAATGTTTATAATAGTGTTGTAAATAGTTGTGGTACATAAACCACTGAAATAAAAGAACGAAAGAGTGTAGGTATAAAATAAAACTACGAAGTTATGACGATAATGATTATTATTATTCAATACTAAAACTATAATAGGTGTACGTATTAGGATTATGGGTATTAATTTGTTATATACTCGTAATTTGAGTTTTGTTTAAAATTAAACGTAGAATTTTATTATTTTATTTAGCGGTCCACCGTCTAGGACCTAACCCACACAATCCCTGAAAATTTCATCGAAATTGGTTGAATAGTTGCGGAGTTTTGGTTATAGCAATAAACTTAAAGTTCGCGCATGCGCAGCGGCTATTGCTTGACCAATTTGATTGAAACTTATAGGGTGTCTCTTAGAAGTTAGTCCCTAACTAACCTCCAAATTTGAGCAAAATCGGTTCATTAGAAACCGAGAAACCGAGGTTCCAGGAAATTCACGTTTGCGCATGCGCACTCGCTCCTATTGGTCCGAAGGAGCTGAAATTGATAGGGGACCGTCTAGGACCTAACCCGCACAATCCCTGAAAATTTCATCAAAATCGGACCACAGGTTAGTATAGTTTTGCCCGGGAAGAGGATTGACCACAAACAGACCGACAGACCTACAGACAGACAGACAGACAGACACGGAACCAAAATTGTTCGGGAAGCTCTAAAATGCAAAAAGCAAGTGGAAATTTTGATTTTGGAGGACTTTTTTTTTCACGTCTTTCACGAATACAAAGCTTCCCTACCTTCGGTAGTGAGGAAGCAAAAAAAAAAAAAGCCTCAGTTCTTATTATCCAGGAAACTTATTATCCAAGGAGAAAAATGCAAACGGGATAAGGGGAGAAAAAGCACAAACTAGAACTATCGGTGAAGTGGGAGTTTTTCAAGAGAACAAAAACCAGTAACACGGTTAAGGAATACAGAGAGGAAGATGAAAAAAAAGTACATGAAGCAAGAAAAAGGAGGCGGGTGAGGTTGAAAGAACCATAGGCCAGACCTGACACGGATGCACAACTATTTTAATTGTTCGGATTCCGTGGGGGACGGGGATCCCGTCTCTAATGGACTTAGAGGCGGTAAAAAGGGCCACTTTAGACTCCGGTAGGAGGCACGAGGTTAAGAACGAGTGGTTAATTACGGCACAAAGAACGCATTTCAAGGGAACATCGTCCGTTTGGTGGTCTTCTCGTTTCTGTTCTGTTGCATTGTATTCGTGGTGAAGGAACTGATACAGCTACGTGTCTTATACGAATTACGTCTTTCTCAGAAACAGGATCGTATTTTGATTGAGAGTTCCTTGGAAACTCCGAGGTGGAATAGCTCCGGCGACTGGTCTTGTTATTGATTTTTGTACCTATATTCAAATCGACTACATGATGCTTGGAAAAAGCTTGAGTAGACTATATAGAATGTACACGTGTGAATCTCGAGAACCGAACAGCTTTAGGTTGACAGATTTGGATGGTTAGTTTTATGTATGAAAAATGATGCGTATCTAAAGGTGTGAATTTTCTTCTGTGAAAACTATACCGTCCATATAATATGTGATCGGAGATGTTACAAAATAACTAACAGGACAATAATTGTCCTGTTAGTTATTTTGTAACATCTCCGATCACATTTTCCTTCACTTCGAAATTGCTTATTCATCGCCCCATCCGACTGGAAAATGATGAAGAATCTCTACTGTCGATGTTGACCTTATGATAATAATCCGTAGTTACTTAATTGGATCCTCAGATTCCTATCTAACTCAGAAAAAATATTATCAAGATACATTCAACATTGGGAGCCTCGTGCTTTATTGTCTGTTGCTATCCAGGTTTTTTTTACAACCTCTCTCCCGGGCGTATAAAGGCCGGGATTAACGACCCATGTCGCTTGGCTGTGTTCCGCCAAGCGTCTTCCTGCCAAGGCCTCTGTGGGGGACCTTCTGTTTGGGATGGAAACGCCCAATAATATGATATTTATGATTTGTACAGATTCTCTAGTGATGCTTAAGATTTAAATGGAATTAATAACAAAGTTTAATTAGATTAATCTACATTGTAGAATAGAAATTCGAAGTTTGAGTGGTTTGGAGCTTAGTGGTTTTCATCGGAGAAAATGACCAATAAATAATTTTTGCTTCTAACGATCAAAATTAATTTTTTTGAACAAAATTATCTCAAAATAAGTTTTGGCTTATTATTTTTAATTCTTAATTGATCTTTGGAATCGAGCAATAATTTTTTTAACCCCCTCCAAAAATTGATGGATGCGTTTAAGATAAATATAGAATTTACACGAAGATTAGGCCTCTTTGCTATTCACACTCGTGTCTGATTTATCGTAGCTCCAACACAGTTCTCGGTCCATAATAACAAATTATGAGGGGTGGTTACAATTTTTTCTTGCCCGATTCTATTGGTTCATTATGAAAAATAGTTTACCAAAATTAACAAAACAAAACTTAAACGCATGGAAGGAAGGTCATATGAGGGACATTTGATTTATTTCCTTTCATTTTTAATGCTGGATCGAATGAATCTAACCCCTAGTCGATAGCACAAATTTTGGAGTTGCACAATAAATTACTGCAAGCGATTTTGGGTATAAGAATATAATTCCATCATTCTGTAATTTTGTCATAAACAAATTGTGTACTATCATGTGTCTTTCCTTCCTTATGAAAAGTGTTTAATGGGTACTGACGTAACTATGTGATGAAAAATGCAACATCAATTCAATTTCATGATCATCAATGATGATCATCAGTGATGTCTCACTATAAACTTCATTCATCATGGATCCAACTTGATAGACGAATACAATGATTTTTCATACATGAATGTAAATGCAGAAGGTGTTCCTTGAAACTAACAAATATAGGTTCCAAGTTACAGCATTATTATTTGTTGTTGCACGACCTATTCATAGCTCACAACCGAAACCCCCTGGGTTGAAATCTTATGACAAGTTCAGGTTGGTCAAAACTAAGAGTACGAAGTAGATCAAACCCCGTCTTTGTCGTATTTCAAATTAGTCGATTGAAATTCACCTAGGTCATTTTTAAGTCGTTCACTACAAAATTATGGAAGAGATAATCAGCCATCAGGATTTACCAGGTTTCTCTCCAAAGACGAGTAGGTACATATAGTAGTAACTTAATTGAAAAAGACTGGATGATCGTTATGGTAGTAGCAACTTTTCAAAACAAGCACTTGAAGGAGCCAGTGCCTCACCTATATAGGTCTCCTGCCGCGGATCCAGGTCGCTTTCGGACTTCTCGTTTGCATCGAGAACACGTTTTCAAACTTCTAACTAAAGAGTGGTATGCTTGTCTCATTAAGCAAAAAAATATTGTTGAAACCCAGCATTGAGCAGTCACGTAAACTTTACAGCTATTTTATATAAAATCGACTAATCAATGATAAATCCCTCTTATCAATATGATATGAGTTCTTTGTCTCTCCACGTTTTAAGGGTGTTATTCCATTATTTTTTCGGGATGAGGAGGTTTAGAAGGGAAAAAATAAATATCATGGTAGTTATAAAAGGCTTTATCGAAGCATATCTAATTTGAATTGAGAGGTAAATTTGCAGTTCAGTAGAGAGAACTTAATGGCATCCGTTTGTAAAAAAAATTAAGGTTTTGAGAAACATTGACGCGAAAGAGCTCTGCGAGTTAGAACAAGGGTTTTTTGTGTTTTCTTTCTTTCGCATTCAAATTTCCTCACAGTCATATAAATATAAAGAAAACAGTTTTATTTTAAAAATTAGTTTTAGTTTTTAATTTTAAATATATTAAGGCACCTTGTTCGGCCTACTTTTCATTTCATGAAACACTCAAGAAACTTCCAACTGGTTCACACTCGTTTATGTTCCTAATTCACTTTCCTTCATATACCTTTTTGTTAGGTGCTTCACTCAACCAAAACCAACTGACGTTCATTTATAGGTTCCTCTTTATCAATTTAGCAGCATGTTTATGTTACATTTTGAATTAAATTTTTTGTCATGAGAATTTAGACTTCACACAAAGTGCGAACCACACTTTCTTACAATTAGCTATCTCTTCCAAGGATCTCAATTTCGCGCTAAAAACGAGTTCAAGCTAAGACAGTGCAACAACAACACTACTTTCTACAACTAAAAATTCAATAAAAACATATTTGATAGGTTATGCCTAAAGAATGCATTTATAAAATTAATGTATTTAAACGAATATGCAAATAAATTAGGATTTAGATACAGTTTGTTTTGAGTCTTGGGTAGTTTATGTAGTTTAAATTTGAGTATTCATTTCTGGTTTGTGCACTGCTTTAAGCTCTTATAAATAACTAAATCTCAATTATTTATCATTGTTAAACCAGATTGAATAACAACTAGTTTTTTGGGCCTCCTCCATATTAAAGGGGTTTACCACAAGTTGCCTCAGTCTTCTCAATCTAAACCTAATTAGTGGGCTGCGGTTAGTTACAAACCTCTCTACACGTCGGACTTGGAACGGCACTTGCTTCATCAACAGGTAGGTTCTCAGAGGTAGCAAGGCCTTCCCGAATCCAGGACACCAGAACAGGCTCGCTAATTTTAGCACCGCTCTGTCAAATCGGCCTTACCAGAAGTGGCATAGGATTCGACGGCGAGAAAGTGTTTTCTCCATATTTGAAGTGAAGAAAACTGGTTGGAGTATTCATCGGAGATTGGTTGAGGGTTATTGGGGGCGTCAACCAGGAAATGGCTGCCCGTTGACGGGCTTCTGGAGCTTTCATTTGGGTCAACCAATCATAACTAATGGCACCGGCCCCCATTTGAAGCTTATATCTATTTTCTCAATCTCTTCTAATCACAGATTATTAGCCGCGGTGTCTAAGCCGAATTAATCAAATCCAAGAGCGAGAAACACGGGAATTAGTGTCAATTTTGAGGAACGTTATAGGCTACTTCGGAATTGATGTGAAATTGGTCTGTGAATTCCCGATACACACAGGTGACCGATCATTTCATATGGGTTTGACAAGATAGGTTTCTTCGCATATGGACGAACTTAAGGAAAAACGTTGAATGACTTCATTTGACCTTCCCTTCCTTTGGCCCTATGCATCGTAGGTATTCGTGTAAAAAATTGAAAAATCATTTGCCTAGTAGAGTGGGAGGTGTGGCGATTCCCAATCATTTGGAATTTCCATCACTTGGTTGGTAATTGGGAAACCACATTACCACCACAGATTTTTCCACGGGATCAGAACAGATCCCGACAACTCCTCTCGCCAAAATTGGTGACCCCGAGGAACAGAGGAATTATTTACCAGCCTAGCGATATCAAAACCAGCTACCGTGCAAACCGGTGTAATTCCTCCTTCTATTGATTGTGGAGGGGAGTTGTGTGGCGATTCTCAATCATTTGAAATCTCCATTTGGTTGGTAATTGGGAAACCTCGTTACCATCAGAGATTTTTACACGGGATCAGAACAGATCCCACACAACTCTCAAAGGAACTATAGCTTCCTTACATTGAATAAAATTAAGAACTGTTGATTGTATTAAGGAGCAGTAATACTGATGAATTCCCTATATCGATACCTTAAAGCACAAAGGAGCTATATGTCCATCCACCTTCCACATTTTTAATTTTTTTTTTTAATTTCAAAAAACTCAAATTTGACAAAACTATTATTGAGTTTTCTTGACGACAATAGCTTGAAAATTTATTGGGGAAATTAAAGAGTTTAGTGTAATAAGCCATTATTTTAGGAATTGTGCACTGGTGATTATTTCTTTTGCGTTTTTCTCAAAACTCCGTTTTTGGACATAGCTCCTTTGGGCTTTAAGGTATCGATATGAAACATAAATTACACGATCAAATTCCATTTTTCACGTGTAGATATTGAGACTCCTACTGATAGGTCGTGTTGACCCAGTCCCAAACTACCCTCTAAATTTGATGATCATGTTTCATAGTAGGAAATCTCAAATAATTATATTTGTTCGTGTTATTCTATTTGAAAAAGTATGCTGCTTTCTCAATTTGACGTTCTTTGACACAATGGTGCATAAATACAAATGTAAAAAAGTTGGAGAGGGAGTTATGCGAAAAAATACAATTCTTCCTTAAATCTGAAACAACTTTTTAAATCGATTTTACCTCTATACCAAACAATACACCATCTTGTCAGAAATTGAATGTTCCGATCAGTAGGTTAACAGCATTTCATAAACATTTTGTCCTCCTTGCTACATTTTTGTATAAAAGTTCATAAATTCAAGCTTCTCAAGAGGATCCAGTTCTGGAAAATCATACCCTCTGTAGTTCGATTAAAGAGATACTATTTGGTCGCAGAGCCGGTTCGTGATGCTATGCCTCCAGACCTAGAGGATCTTTGCATGGTCCAATTACCCCCGTCCGTGGAAGAATTCCCATCTCCTCTCAGATGGACGACCCTCCAGCCCAGAGCGCCCCTAGGAATGCCGCGGTACACTTGATCATAACCTGAACCTGATGCCGTCATTCCTTATAAGGTACCATCCTCCGTGCTCTATTCTCTTTGTCATTCTCACGTCGGAATCGCTCCTTCTCGACGCGTAACTAATAATAATTTCCCCATTGCATTATCTTCTCTGGATGGCACTCTGTTGGAAGCTACGATTCAGATGCATTCATTCGTGGGTTTGAATTGCTCGAATGTTCTTGGATTTGTTTGTTAATAAGAATTATTTTTTCTATTTCTATTCATGGACTCTTCCGTATGTTCGATGATGCAAATTTTTCTGGCCGAATCGACAAATTCCCTCATTTAACGACAAAGCCTCATGATGAGGGACGAAGTTCTTGATACCGCCATCCGTAGGAACCAAGTACTTATGTACTCATATGTCACTCTGCTCTTTATGTAGATCTTGCTAATTTTGGGTATTCTAAGTACAATGAACAGTTGGAGAAGAAACACAACTTCAAGTGATTTCAAACCATCAATCGTAACTGTAAAATTTGTTGTGTAAAATTTATGAACTGAATGAACTTTATGCTTTTGAATGAGCTGGAAAATTTTACTGATTATCCGACTGAATTTACTTTTGACTCGAAATTGGTTGAAATGGGGACCGGAAGGAGAATTTGATGAAAACTGAGTTTCGGGCTCTGATCTGCCCAAAACCAGGTTACAAGAGGAAAGGAAGATGTCCCTAATGATTTGCTTTGAGAGTGCTTGAAGATTGAGAGAGAAGTTGTAAGTCAGATTGAGTTTGTAGAATGAATGCAGGTGAGCCCTCGAATTTTTTTATAAACGCTTTTCTTCACTCGAGTGGGCGAAGAGCTTTCAGCGTCGTTGAGGCGAGGTGGCTCATCCGGAAAAGAACATGTATGGGGCTTGTAATAGTAAACACTTGCGAAGAACAGGTTATATTTGGAAATTACAAGTAAGACGTAGTAGAAGTTTACAACAGTAACTTCGGTTCTTTGTGTTTTCAGAGCTACCTTTCCACAACTTACAATGCTTCTATTAGTCTAGGGAATCACGGATCCTAGAAACAAGTCCTTGAATTGATACTCGTCGAGGGACTCGTCCCAAGAGAGAAAGGTGGCAAACGTTCATCTTCTTGAATATTCTTCGCACATCTTCTGAGTATGCTGGTACTCAGACGGGGCTTTTAACTGGTTGAACTTCTGAATCTGTTTCCCTCAGATTTGACATTGTGAAAACTAGTTAGTTCTATTGCTTACTTTCTATCTTGCATATCTTTGTAAAAACATATAATCTTCCATTGCCTGTTTAATACCTTAGTCATAATAAGAAACAAATAACCATGAAAATTGTTGGTCAAGGGAGAAGAGAGATGAGAGAATGAGAAGGTATTACTATTATCACTATAGAAAATGGTACCTATCTTACACGTTAATCAGGTATATAAATTTGCTTCTACGCCAATACCTTTCATGGATGAGAGATTATAAGCCATTGGTGCCTTTCAAAATGTGAAAGCGGCGGTGGTAGTAAGTTCTTGCTTCAATTAGCTTCAAAATACAACATTCGAGAAGACGTGTACGCTTTTTTTCTTCACTTCCATTCACGCGGGTTCAGTGACAATAAAAAAGAACTACTTCATTTCGAAATAAGGAACCCTTATCAGAAATTACTATTTATGTTCTACAAATCGATGAATTGAAAATTAAAAAATCATTTCCATTGACTAGAGTAAATTATTGTGGTATACTGAGGTGAAATCTTCGAATTAAATCAGAGATTAGAAATAGCCTAATTTTTAATGGTATGTTGTTATCAGCATCATTTGTGTTGGATGGTTTACCAAGTAAACCTAATAGGGATACAAGTCTTGTATCCCTATTCGGATGGAATCAATGAGACCGGGAGTCAAGATTTGAGGGAGCACTCAGTGCGATTTCTAAGGGCGCACTCGAATTCACGGTACTCATAAACCAAACACAGCGTTGAGTTGAGAACTCGACTCAATGGAACACAATTCTTAGTGCTGGCGAGAGTTCCCTAAGTGCCTCTCAGTCTCAGCTGTTATCAAATTTTCCACTGAAGAGTGGACCCTCAGGCTGAGTGTGCGCTTAGGCGACCACCACACTTGAGTGGACCGTCTCACTCAACTATGAATACAGACCGTTGAGTGGAGTGAACACATCAAGATCTTCTAAGAAGCCGGTAGTAGGTACCTCGATAGTGGTAGTCCCTACCTTTACTGTAAGGTCCGAGCTGCTGAACATCTCCCACACGTTCGTGACCTCGGGCGGAGTCGTTCGGCCGTTCGGAAGAAAAACCTTCCCGTTCGTCGACCCTCCTCAAGCGGTTATTGAAAAGGATGAAAAAATCTCGACGTCGAGGTAAGACGAAGAAGCTCCGTGGGATTTCGGAACCGTTCTCGAGTTTAGATACGGAAAAAACTATGGTTGGGTCCGTTCAGACAGCTTCATAGTCCTCATAAAATCTTAATCTAGGGATAAGTCGTAGACACGTGTCAGTCATCAGGATAATTGGGATGAACAGCACAATAAATGGGACGAACATGCTGATCTTGGGTTGCTGCATGGAAATCGTGGTTCCGTTGAATCGATGTATTGCACGAAAATAAGTATACAAACAATTCCTCAGCATAGGAAATTTACTATCAAAGTGTTCTGGATTAGATTTAAACGGAATCTATTAAAAGATTTAATATGAAGAACATGACATTTGAAAAAACGATTCCAAGTGGGTCTTAGCTTCCTTGAATCCATAACCCGATTGTATAGCTGATCCGATCTCTAAGTATCTTGCACTAACCTCATAGTGGACCACCTGCACAAATACCCGCACAATCGAGTGGAAATTTTGATTTTGGAGAACATTTTTTTAACCTTGAAAAGTGAAAACATTGCTTCCGCTATCTTGATGGACTTGGAAGTAATATAAATCATCAGTCACATAATACAAAATTGTATCACATGGATACAAAGTATCACTAAATCATTGAAATAAAAATTGCATTGAAGGACTTGCCAATTTGATAGCACCTCAAACGGCACTTTCTATCCTAAGTATTTTAATTTTATTTCTTCCTAAAATATTACAACAGGGGAAATCAGCCGATAATAAGAATTTCCACATGCATTAAAAGAAAAGCACCTTTTGAGAAAAACGTCCATTCCGATTCTGGCGCAGAAGAAGCGCATTCTGGTGAGAAGTCTAGAAGGCAGTGGAGCGGTTTTAGCCCAAACAGACGGTTTCTACCGGCAATTCATCATTTTATGAACTTAGAAAGTGAGGAGTTCCCGCAAGAGGCTCCCATCTATTCGGGTAGACGCCCCATTGGAAGATAGGAACTGCCGTCTACCCTGGTTGACGTACGCGATGAATCTATTGAGAAGTACTATTCCAAATTTTCTTGGTTCGTTCAAATTTGTCTATTTTATTACGTATTTTCCCAATCTTCTGGTAGTCATTTTAATGGGATGAATGAACTCACGTGGGCTCACAATAATCTTCGTAGTTTTAATTGCTGCCTTAGGTTATATTGTGTTATCATGCAGTTAATGATTGAACAGTAGCGGATTTCTTGGAATGACCTAATGGTTACTTTTCTATGTAAACGCTCTTTTTTCATGTTCCGAGGTAAATAGTCGTTCTTTTGATTTAAATGAACGTCGAGTTCGGTGGCCCGTTATCGTTCTCTTTGGTTCAAAACCACCTCAAGTGCTCGGAGTAGCAGCTCCGGCCTGGTGCCTCGTTAGCAACTGTAAAACGGGAACAATGGACCGATAAACTTGTCCGGTTCCGCACGGTCGGTCCGCGACTTCCTCGAGGTGAGCGAGCGAGGAGTGCGATCGACCCCAGTCAGCCTTGCGGGCTCCCGATTCAGTTCTCGTCCTCTCAGCGTCTGAAATCGGATGGGTTGTAGTAGTATCTGAATCCGATTATATTATTATTGCTTCCGAGTCTACCAAGGTAGACAAAGCTTTCTTTTCACTTTTCAGGGTTAAAAAAAAAAGTTCTCCTAAATCAAAATTTTGAAACAATTTTGGTTCCTTGTCTGTCTATCAGTCGGTCTGTGTGAACGCAAATCCTTTTTACGGTCAAAACTATAAGAAGTTCTGTCCGATTTTGATGAAATTTTCAGTCCCCTACGAAGGTAGTGTAAGGTATTCGGAGATTGAAGGTTGGTGATAACCTACTATGCATCAGATCGTCTATACAATCTTATCAAGGTTACGAGGACGCTATGTGCCATTACTACTTGTTAGACGGTTTTAAATTTTTTTCTGAAAAAAAAAATTATTTTGATTTTTTGGTTAAAATCTTGATTATTATTTTCAATAATGAATATTTGAAATCGACCAACAAAAAAATTGTTTTACCCCCTCAAAATTTGTTGGTTTAGGTTTCAAGGTACGTAGAATCCAAAAATCGAATTTAAAAAAAATAAAATAAAAACGCGGCAATTTTTAGTTACTTTGGATCGATTTTGAAAAAATTTGCTATATGGGCTTCATTCGGGGTCTAGTTGTGCCCGAAGCTTCGAAAGAGTTGATACAATAATTTTAAAATTAAAAAGAAAATAATCGTCCCCTGACACGAAATTGAGAAACCCCCTCCTCTTACCTTGTTTTTTTTTTTGGAAGTTTGATGAATTTGTTACACAAAAAAAGGAACCAAACAATAGATTAATGAACTAGCTGGTAAATGGTTCGTCTTTATCTATTTCGAACAAGATTTTTCTTGCTCAATTCTATATTTTATCAAACTCTCCAACGACTGTATTTTTTTATCACATAATCTCAACTCCCTGTATTTTAATGAATAGGGGACATTAATAACAAAAACTACAATGAAAGGAAACGCTGGTTACGATGAGTCATTCTGTATGAATCACATGGTGCATCAGTTCGTTGCTCCGAACCAAGGTGCTTTGGGCATCAAAAATCGCTTTGGAGTAGAACCGTAGAACGGAACTCTCCGCCCTCTAATGATGAACTTGAGCGGAAAGTGATTCATTTGTTTTCCTTCTCGTGTCAGAGTGGATTCCTTGGTAAACAAGATTCTCTCCAGCAAAGTAAAGAAATAGAACGGGTAATTTTCCTTGACCGAAGAGAAACTTTTAAAGAAAAATACCTGTTCTATGTGTTAGAATATTCAACTTCCTAAAGCTCTTAATGTTTTCAGAAAAAATCTTGAGAAAAATTTATTGGACGTAAATGTTCAAATCCTCGAAGGATAAATAAGAACTCCGTCGGAGACGACAGGAACGATACTTGTGGAAACAAAGTCTCGAAATCGGTGTGTTTAAAGATGCTTAAAAACAATCTTTTTGTTCACAATTATTCTAATTGTTTTTTCTCATCTACCTATTTATATTATATATTTATGGAAGAACTGGTTAGCAGTTGGAAGTTTCAGGAATTTGGAATTCAGGTTTCATAATGTACCTCATAATGTTTGTAAATGTCTACTTCTACCAAATTGATTTTTTAAAATAAATTTGAGAAAAATTATGAAAAACGAATGGTTTTTTTAAACAAAAATAATCAGGATTCTTTCTGGTAATTTCCTAAAAGATCGATCCAATTTAAATCGATTTATTTTTCGGAGAATCGGACATCTATATTTTGGATCCTCACACCCAAGGCGAAAAAGTTTTTATTCGAATATTTGGGTCCCCCAAATCAAAATGTTCCTCGGATTTTGCACTCAGGAGTTTGTTGATCAAAATTTGGTACCCTCTCCAATAATGAGGCCGTAAAATTATTCGAGTAACGATTTTCGTATTACCTTTCCACTTTGTCAGGACCATTTCGGTAGTTGATCGTCAAGATGACGTGTTAAGTCACCCAAGCGTTCCCCTGAGTAACTTCAACTTGCATATCTTCTCGTTCCCTGAACCCGTTCTCTCATCGCTAACTGTGAGGCGATTCTTTTGTTGTCTGCTCCAACCAGCGAACTTCTTTCTACCCAGAACGAGGATGATTAACTCCTTATTACCTTTTCTTCTCATACCTACCCATATCGTATAGGTACCTACTTCTCACACTTCTCATTCATGATAGTGTCCCAATCTTTTATTCTCTATTTAACCTGAGAATTTATTTATTTTATTCATTTTTTTTACACATATTCTTTTTGTTTCAGGTAAGTTATCTGATCAACCACATTTGATGGACTCTCCTCTCCTGGTACAGGTAATTCTGATATGCGAGGTAGGTAATATTGAAAAAAAAAACAAAAAAAAAACTCATTGTCGAAGCTCGACGATGACACTCTTTGTGAGGAAGTCAGATTAACCGTGGAAAATTGGATTTAACAGTTAATTGGTTTCTCATGGAAGACCTTCGGATTTTTAAAATTAGGCCGTATAAATAAATATTACCTTCAATAATTTTTGATGATCTGAATTATAATGATGTCTTGATCTATCTATTGAATAAATGTCTGAATGGAGAACTTCGCTGAAAACCCCAACTTACAATTGACCATTTTGTTCTCATAGTTGATGCTATTCTTATTGTGTAGCAGATTTTAGGATACCTTTTGCAAAAAATATAATATTTATTGGAAACAGTATCATTTACATATGAGTGATTTTACATTACATTGACTATTATTACTGATTCGTAGAGAGATATTGATTTTCCCCCCACTTATTCCGGTTATTGACAATTTACCACAGTGAATTAGCACATGCCCTACATGGTTGTGGACAAATTCCACACCCTGTTACTGCTTTTCAGCAGGAAGACCCTATACAATGTGGCCCAATACAAGCCGCTCATTGAAATGAAATAATACACTTAAAATCTAAAACATTTTTTCCTAAAAAAGGGAAATTTATGTTTTGTGTTGGTACTGCCAAAAAGTTCTAGAGAATGATGTCTGCAGTTGAGTGGGGAGCTTCCTCGCAAAGAATACCATTAATGTACCTTTGAAATAAGCCATATTTCCCAATTATGAAACGTGTTAGATACTTGAGTTTGAACACGATTGAAGATTATTGTCGCTTAAGAACCACTAACGACTCAGTCCCAAACCATCATAAAAATTGATCGATTCTTGATAATTCAATTTTAACACCCTGGACAAGAAATCACTACATTACAACTTCTTGACTGTAACTCTAATTGCCAGTCTATCCCAATTTTTTGCTTACACAGTGTTTTCCTACTTTTGGTTGTGAGGAAGCAAAAAATACTAAAAAACAAGTGTTTCGCAAAGTTTGAAGCTCATGCTTCAAAGATAGATAAACATTTTATTTGACGAAGAAAAACTGTTCAACTAAAGAATAATGCAAGAACAGAGATGATGCGATTTGTTCAGATTTCCTACACTACATAAAGCTTAGCCTTAGCCCGTGTTGTAGGGTAGGATCTTTGCAAAACGCTCATTTTTAACTGAATTATAGGTAAAGAAAATTACTTATTAAATGACAATAAATGGCAATATTATTAATTGCTTAGTTTTCCCCTTATATTAATCCTTATAATCATTATTGTTTCCCTATTTGAAGTCACATAAATTTCACTATCATTACAATCTTTGCTTGTTATCTTTTATGAATCTCAAGTCACTATTATTCATAGACGCCGTTAAACAGCTTTTTGCGTCTAAATCCTCTTTAGTAACTAGCCCTGTTAATACTTTTTTTTTTGTATTTTGGTGTATTGAAATCGTGGGGTCCCTTCAAATTGTTATCAATCTCTCCATGTACCTGTCCAGTATGAAGTTCAAGACGTGAGTCGTTAATGTGGTCTAGATCTTGGAGCAACTACATTTCCTGCGGTATCAAATCTGGAATTATACATAAATGAATAAATGACAACATTTTTTTTTTTTTTTATCAGATCTTTAAATTTTAACGAATTTTCAAGAAAAATGAAGCTGTTGCTATGGCTTCAAAATTTTTAGAATGGACTTTTTCGAAAAAATTGTTCACTGAAATCGTTTTCCAAAAATGAAAATTGTCCTAAAATTAAAACAAAGTATGTATATATTTATGTATATGTATAATGAAAACGTGCGTATAGGTACCTAGAAATGCAGTAGCCGTGTGGGTACTCTATGAGTTCGTGGAGACGAGAAGAACATGAATATGGACTCCTAACATAGTATACTGAACATCGAAAAAACCAACAATAGCCGTGTGGGTACTCTATGAGTTTGTGGAGACGAGTAGACCATGAATATGGACTCCTAACATCTTCAAAGCATACCCGGTGCATACAGTATGTTGGTATGGTATACTGAAAATCGAAAGAACCAAGAATCGTGTAAACAAAAACTTTCTAGAAGAAATTGCAACACCATTGTTCCTTTTCTCAACCATAACTTCAACTGAAAGGTTTCTTTGAAAATTCGCTCATTAATTCATGCTGCACGAATGGACTTTTTTTGTTTTTCTCCACAAAAATGGTACAGGTTTTGATCATAGATACCTTCTGCCGGTACATTGTATCACGTGGAGAATCTTGAATTACTGCTCTTTACGTAGGTCCTGTTTCATGGGCCCCTGTAGCGGCAGGGCTCAGGACTTGGGGTGGTTTATCGTTGATTCCAACAATCGGAAATTTCCAAGTTGAATTCCCCTTATTTGTTAGTCCCTCCTTTGACAACACTATCCTTCCCTTCGAGACTTCTAAATCCTGGATTCCCTCCACTCTTTATCCTTTTGCACCCTCCTTTTTCACACTCGGGTCGTCGTAGTTTGTCATCCTTGCCCCGTATCGTTTTCCACTTCATCCCTCTTTGGCGTCACTTTGCAAATCCACCCGCATTTTCATGCCACCACCGAATCCAAATTACCCCTTCTGCCTTGTCTGACTTCGTCCCCTTTTCCATTCAAAATTACCTCCTTCTTTGAGGCCAACCTCCGTTTGAGGCAGCCCCCTCCTTCCAAATACCTCCTGCATGCCAATGGGAGGCCTTTCCTTCCTGATCAATATTGGATCGTACTTCCTTTCTGGATAACCTGATACCCCCCGAAAACGATATTCCCTGCTGACAGGTACTTCAATTTTTCCGTTTAGTATTTGGTAGGTACCTACTCTCTACCAAGATGAACTTGATTGTGAACCCCATGCGATAGGTACTACGGTATAATAAGATGGTAATATTGATGATATTCTAACTTAGCATTTCTAGAAGAGATGTACTGACTTCTTATTTTTAAAAATATTGTAACAAACCATTAAAAGTCTTTGATTTAATAATTTTATCTCGTACCTGCATATTAAACGACTAGTTACCACTCCCTGCCTCCTGGACCGTTGGAACCTTTATCATGCCATTTCATTTAAATTCTTAAGATGGGAAAAAATTCTGTACTCGAATGACTAATACTGGTTTCTCTCTAACATGGACAATTTTTCATAGATCCGTTAGTAACAATTTTATCAACTTCTCAATTTCTGTGTAATATTGACCATTTTTCAGATTTCCTTTGCCCTATATTTTTTCCTTCAATGTTTAACATTTTCAAAGAACAATCAATAATAGGGGAATGTATGCTAAAAAATATAAAGTCTCACAAGATGTGGGTGTTTTGGAGTCAATCACAAGCGTGCTAGGTTTCATCTGAATATAGTGTTTGCCGATAGAACGACTGTGTGATCCTTGTAGGAAAATAATAAACCGTTGTGTAATAATTTGTCGTGTTTCGACTTTTGTCCAAGGCCGGCTGTGCTCAGCGGTGTATTAACATTTTTCGGATCATCACTGTCGTGATCAATCATTAAGAGATTGATCCTCATTTCCTCGTCTGATAATACTGTGTTCGTGTGGATGTTAGTCTGGCTGTTGAGTGATGCATGGCCGTTTCTGGTACTCTCTCTGGTTTTTCGTCTCATTTAGTTTGAAGTACTCTTGATTGAAAAAGGCGTCTTGTCACGATTATTTTTAGACGTATGATTACAGTCATTTATACGGGGAAAACGCTTCTCCAATCGCAAGTATGATGATTGTTTCCGCATTACATTAGGAGTGCTTTGTAATCATGCAGCATGTTAAAAAACGCTGAAAATTATTACACAACTATTTATTTTTCTTCGATGTAGATCACTCATCCGCAAAGAACATGGCTTCTTCCGACCCTTCTTGAGGTCACCGGTAAGTGATGGTAAGGGGACCTCTAGGCTTTCACAGGGATACTAACACGTGGGTGTATTCTGATAAATTTAACAGTATTTGCACATTTAACGATTCGTTTTTAAAAAGTGAACACTATCTTGAATGATGAAAAAAAGTCATTGAACATTTAATAATTAGGTGATTAATTAACCTCGTTAGTGAACGGTGGACCTACGAAATCTGGGTGGTTTCAATCAATTCTTGAAAATCGTCACTATTTCAAACTATTAAAAAGAAACAATACTTGTGTATTTTCGAGATAGGGTGTCTAGACGTGAGTGACAATAACTAGCTACGGGGCACAACTACTCCAAATCTAGCCGATACCTATACTGAATTTCATCAAATTTGGTCTACGGGAACTGGACAGAGTACCGCGTCCGCGTTTTTCTGCAGGAAGTACGTACTTGATCGTGAAATTTATGTTCATAATAGGGAATTTATTAGCGCTATGATAAGTTTTTGCACGGATTCTGTATGTTCATGAAATTATTTGTGAGGTTCCCAACTTATCAGATGTTTTCTTATTCGTATGTTTGTGGGTTGTCCATATGAGATGTTGGATGTTCACAAGAAGAATCCATCTACTCGTGATACGACTGTATTAAATACATTATAAATTTTATAATAATTATAATAATTATAAATTTTATAATACAATTGGATATGAATGAAAGATATAACAGGTAGATAATTTAAGGGAACGAAGAATTATTCTCATCACTGAGTTTATATTTGAAGACGTCAGGATGAATTTTCTTATCGAATAGTTCTTTCTATTGTGCATGTGTAAACTGCGAAGGTAAACATGATTCTTTTGCTCCTGGAGTCTGGAATTGGCGGAAATTGGGACCCATAATTTATATTTCTTCACCTTAAACTCGAGTTATTTTTGTATTGATGTATCTCAGAAGACCCACTGCAGTTCCCATTCAAAAGGGTACCTGGGGACATAAAACTATTTATGACCACGTACGATTATTTGTGGAGCAGTAAAAAGAACACTTAGAACCCATCAGCTTCAAGTTACCTCCTTCAAACCTTTCAGTTTAACAGCTGTTGTCCATAAAATATCTCGGTTCTTCGAACACCACACTCTTCTTTCAGAGTCTCCTTTTCGGAACTTGCTGATTTTTTTGAAAAATGGTGTACAGAAATCACTATAGCAGTCTTGTTTAGCCACCGGAACAAACAGAATTTTATAACTTTGTAAAACTAAAGGTTTGCCAATCACATTATTCAAAAAATGCAATCATACGACTTGAATTTTAATTTTCAGAAGAACCACGTTAAAATAAAAAATGTCATCTCAAGGTTTGTTGTGATAGCACGTACTTCATATTGGTGGCGAAAATTTCGTTCAAATTACCACAAGTCACAGGGTTGTGTGGGAAAGGAAATAAACATCAAGAGAAGGAATACGAAATTTCTGTTTGCAGGATAGGGGAGAGGACCGGTCATGGAGTATTCAGAGGGTGTTGCCAGGGTACATGGCAAGAAGGTGAAAAATTCAGTTTGATATGCTTGCCGAACGAGAGGGGACTAGCACATTTTCCTACCTCCATAAAATGTAAAGAAATCATGAAAGAATAAAATTGACACTGTACACTAAAACCAATAAATATTTCATTGCTTCTTTGGAGAATTATGTCGTCATCTTAATTTTAATTTATTGGATAGGTATTAAGTATGGAGGTATTGAACTTGTACCCATTAATTTACCCTGTGTTCTTGAGAACACACCTTATTTAAGATGATGCTTTTTCAAATTTGGTCTCTCCGTGCACAATAATGAAGTACATCAAATTTGAAAAATGGCTGACATTGTGGCTATGTGAATACAGTTATCGAATTTTCAAAGAAAATGAAGCTATTGTAATGGACTCATTGGAATTTTTTTATTCAAACCCGTTTGGAACATTCAAAAACGTGTCCAGAAGTTTTAACATGAACACATGAAGTTTTAACATGACATTGTTTAATGTTTTAGGGCTGGGGGTCATTCTGTGAATTCCGACACGCAAATCTGCAACGCTTATTTTTCTTAGTTACCACGGACCGATTTCTTAGTTACCACGTTATATCGGCTCCATTTGGGGTCTAGTTGTACCAAGATGGTCACTGATCAGCTGAGTGAGCTCCAAGGCCATTTTCTCTCCTGTTGAACGCAGGAAGCTGAAATTTGAGAAGCAGGGTCAATGGAGAATGCTGAAGGCGCCTGAGTGGTCACTGATCAGCTGAGTGATCGGCAATCTAATTTCTCCCTTGCGAGGGAAAAACATTAAACATGATTTAATGTTTTTCCCTCGCAAGGGAGAAATTGAACAGAGATTTTTCCAAAGATCACACACACACACGCATAAACAATTTATATACAGGGTGTCCAAGTAACTACGCTCCCCCACTTATTTTCTCTTTTCTGCGCGCAATTTCGCAATCATGTGCAACCATGATCAACTTTGTTTTTTCGAATGGCAACCTCATTTTTATTGCAGATTCGGATTCTGCGTCAAATTTTAGGAACATTTTACTTTACTTTACCTCATTTTACTTTACGCAACCTGCTCTGCAAGCGCTCAAAGATGCGCAACCCTAGGATTGTGCCACAATTTAGATGGAGGTAGACCTCAAGTGTGGCTCATCACTTAGCACTGTTTTACTACGCTGAATCGCGTGGTAATGTCCCTTTCTTGAATTAATTTCATTTAACCGCATTTACAGTCGAAGTCACTTTTTGAGGTGGAAATCATCGATATTCTTATGAAGAGCAATGATCAATCCCAATAAATTGTAAAAAACTGTAAAATGTATAAAATTGTGTCAGAAGAGAAATAGTTCGTGAAGGAAACGATACTTGAAAAGATTCCTCGGAAAATCGATGATTTCCTCCTCAAAAAAGAACTTTTTCGACTGTAAATGCGGTATCAGCGCAATGCGGTAATAATGGAAACCGTATATTCGTTGTACCCAAAAATGGAATAGTCGAGTCGAACTGTACGAGTTAGTGTTTACTTCTACCAGTAAAACATGAATAAGAACGCTTAACATCTTCAATACATACCCAGTGGTTACAGTACCTTGGCATTGTATACTGAAAATTGAAAACTGTATGAGTTCGGGATGAAGAGCAGAGGACTTTTTTGTTGTCAAATTTGAACCAAGGGGTTCATTGTATAATTTTAACGATTCTTGCTATGTGCTACACCCACAAGGCTAACTACTTTCTCAAATCGATGATATTTTGGTTTTCTTAACCATAGCTTCAAAAATGTCTTCGAAAATTCGCTTAATAACTCATGCTGCATGATTTGAATTTTTGGGACGTCCTCCATTTATGTTTTGAAGTCGCAGTTACGGTTTGAGTTGATACAGTATCGAAGGAGCCTAATTTGAACGAATTTCAGTGTAGTAGTTTCTTCGTTACTTCCCCGCTTCCGAAAAGGTCCCTTCAGTTCGTTGAACCCCGTAGAAAATTCAATTTGGGGAGACCCAACGGCTTAGAGCTTGGAGGGATCAAGTTTATGTGAATGGAGGAGGAGTAAACCCGTCTCTCTCATACCTTATTTTCTTTAGTCCGAGACAGGATGAGATAAAACGAGACTCTAATCCCGAGGCTACAACAGCCCTACGCAACTGTCTTTTTCGTAGGGCAGCAGTTAAAAGGCTTGACATGAAATTACGACGTACTTTCGCGCTTCCGCAGTCTATCCTTACTTTTACAAGTCGAATTATCCAATTATTCATTAATTTGTCAATTAATTATTAAACATTATTTGTCCTTGGTATAATAATTATTTATCTTGGAGTTGGTATAAACTATAATAATTATGAAATTCAAAAATATCTATTAGCAACATTCACAAAATTAGTTAGTTAAAACTTACAAAAAAGGGAACGAATGGAAAGGGGTTCAAAACTTCAATGATAATCCTCTCTTACAACTTGTCTTACAACTCATATCCTGCGTCCGTTGTTTTGCGCTTTTGATTGCCAAAGACCTCAATGTTCTTATTTACCATTTAGTTGAAAATCTAGTTTAAAAAAGGCATTTTTGTCAACTATTCTTAAGGTACTGGTAGAAAAGATAGGTAATAGTTTAAATGACAGTTTTATTTTCACTGACAGTAGTTGTGCCAAATAAGATCACTTAACTGTCGTGAGAGGTTGATTCGTTTCGATAGAAATTTTGAACCTACTTTCGCTTCGTTTCAGTTTGTTGACCATGGATATTTCATGAAACGAATGAAAATCCTCCTCCACTCACCCTCCTCCATTCTATAATTTTTTATTATGTAGGGTGATTCACGTTATTTGCAGAAAACTTCAATCTCGTGTTCTTCAACTAATTCCCAACAAAATATGCCCTACACAGTTTTTTAATAACCATCTACAACCTGATTTTTTTCACTGTTGAAGTTTCTTCTATAAAAATAATACTGAGTGTACTTGAAAGCTGAGGCATTCGCGCAGTTTTTAGGTTTACTGGATGAATTCTATCACCAGAATTATTGGAACTAATTACTGTTTGAAATACAAATAGTTTCCAATAATTGACAAAATTAACTTTTTATGCTCACTTTTCATCCTCGAGTTCTCTTCATACAATTATTTTTAGAGGCTAAGAAGACTGGAAATTTTACGCTATTCCCAACGTTGTATTCTGATTTGGTTTTACTCTTCATAATGAGGGAGTTAGGAGGTTTTCAGTGACCAAAACACGAAAAAAGTGAAGGTAACAGTGAAAAAACTCGAGTTTTTGATGGTTTAAAAATAAATTTTAGAGAACACATGTTGTTTGAAATTAATTGTAGAACAAATGGTCGAAGATTTTTCCCTGCATACTCGTTCGTGCCTACATGCTCCTTCATTCTTACATTAAGCTCTCTCCTTCATAAGTTATTTCATAAAGCAACCGGTGTATTATTTCAAACCATTATTTGGAATTGCCAGGTAATAAAACCCATCGATAGGTAAGTCTAGAAGAATTGATTTACACGAATAAATTGATTGTTGAACAAAGAGCAGTTTGAATTTGCTCAACATTTACCTCCTACTTCAGACGAATATTTTGTTTGTTGGCTCTCGGATGGCTTGTGCGCATTCCGTCGGTAAACCCAATCACAGTCTTCTAAAGCCCCCGAAATAAGTTGTTGTGAGAACTCTCGCCTAGTGTGGGAATGCGAAATACCCCAGGGGCACGCGAATAGCGGATTTCAGTGAATTCATTAGGAAGGATAAATATGGGTGAAGTGAAGCTGAGTAAACTCGAGATGATAAATAGAAGCTTCCGAACTGCAAATAGGATGGGATGAAGACAAACAAAAACCGCGAAATGTTCGAAATGTACTCGTCAGCTGGGCGTGGTGAGGAATTTTCCGTAAATACACACTCCACTGTCATCACTCTGCAAGATCTGATATTCTGATGATAAATATAAATTTATTATGTGATTCCCAATAAAGATAAATACTACCCACTCTTGAGTTCCTAAATTATCGGTTCCGTTCACTTGAGCACAGTTTTTCACTCAAGGCTCAAAAATATTTTGTAGTTTTGAACTCGATTGACTTCAAATGATAAATTGGAAGCACAATTTCACCATAGTGACAAATCCTGACCTGTGAATTACTTTGGATGGCATCCCCAAGACAGCTTTGGACTAACTTCTTCCCTGAAAGAAATTGGTCGAATCTGAATTTCCGCCTTTTTAGGATTAGTTTTTTCCCCAAGACTAGTTTACCCTACTTTCCTTCAACACTCTCAGTCTCCAACGAATACTGAAAGTTACGGTATTATGAAGGAAATGTCGATACGGCTTGTCCTTTCAATTTCCTCTTTTCAAGTTAAAATGAAATTATCCGATGATTGAAAGGAAAATAATAGGCTCTCGGGTCGAGATTTCCTCCCATTTCGAAGAATATAGCGCTCGACCGAGAAGGGTCGCAGGCACCTACAAATCACCTGCCGACTTATTCCAGCGAAAATGAAGAGTCCCGCTGTTTTTCTCTATAAATTGGAAGCTGAACTTCCGCTGCGCCCGAAATAACCGAACGAGTGGCGGAACAATGGTTCGTTAGGGAAGATTGCTCTCGAAACTCAGGAAATGAAAATTGAAAATGTCGAGAGCTTTTCATCAGAAGTTCTAGTTTGGAAGCGAGGGAACCAAACAAATTGGATGGTCGAGACTAGGAAGTTCCAGTAACTGGAACAACTGTTGTCAACCGTGCTATCTTTAGGTATTACAAGTATCCTCTTGCAATAAGTATTACATCTTCAGTTTCAGTTTGGGACTCTGTTTCTAAAATATTTGTTCCTCGCAGAGAATTACAAAGCAGAGATTACAAATGTGAATGCAGAGAAGGGTTTGGTTTTCATATCTTGAGTAACATACCTAATTCTTCTTGTTCTTACTCTCCTGTTCTAGAATGAACAGGAAAGAAGTTTGTTTATTGCTCTCACGGCTAATCTGAGCCCTCCAAGTTTCTCGCAATAATTTGCAGAGGTTTGTAGGAGACTGAGTACCAAATTTCAGCGCTCCGGTATGAACAAGAAAGCTGTATCACTCAACACAGCTGATCTGGCTTCCTGAATTATTTCTAACCACTTCCAATAGTCTCCAAGAAGCTGGGTATTTCATCATAATTTAACTTCTTCAAGATAATTAGTAAAGATGTTCCCTTTTGCGCTCACTCTGCTGATCGATACCCCAAGAAAGCATTTTAGGTCGTCAACTCTGATTGGGAAGGGAGGGTAGAAGTGGCTGGTCTGTATCTTTGGATTTGTATATAAATCCGCCTCTGCTTCGTATCTTGAAAAAGATTGTCTCTCCGTCCTCATCCAAATCATTCTTGTTCAAAGTACAGTAATTCAAAGGAAACGATCTGACTTCAAAGACGAAGCGTCTACGTAGAACCTTCATGGCGGATACTCAGTTCAGGCGCCCGGAAAAAGGTGGTGAACCCACGAACAGAAGATCTGTATCCTCCCGCCTGAACCTGAACGCCTTCTGATGTCTGGCTATCTGGAGGGTCCTATTAATAGACAGTTAACCGAACGAACAGAGCCTAACCGGCTTTGCAACAAGAGGGGAGGAGAGGAACCTTTCCACCGATCAAACCTTACTCAGTTTGGCGGTGTGGAAGAGCGAGTTGCTAAAAAGGCGAGCCCTGGCAGCCGTCCACAGTTCAGAAACGGCTTCTCTTTCTAATTCCCGTTTTCTCCGATGCGAGTTAAAGTTGTTTATAAACCACCAGGATAGCGTTTGTACGGTATTGTAAACCTGGACAAAAACGAACGCCCTTGACACATGTATCGTATACAGGGTGTCCCATATGTTATCCACCAAACTTCGGGAGTAGTTTCCACAACTAATTTGCAACAAAAAGTGTCTCTTAGCAATTTTCTTTTAACCCCCTTAAAATCCTACTTTTTTTACTTTTAAGATTTTTTTCGTGTTTTCGACCTTACACCGTTCAAACGGTCGTAACTCCCTTAAATTAGACTCAAAAATTAAAAATAAGGATATCGTTGGAAAGAGCGTAAAAATTCTCAATACATGAGCCGTTTACCAGTCGAGAAAAACAAAACGGTAGAGTAGTATTTTGACCTCAAACTTGAAAAATAGTCAATTTCTGTTTTTGGTGAAAATGTTGATGATTTTTCCTCATTTTTCCTCATTGAAACAAGGTATTTGCCAGAGAGGCTCAAAAGCTTAACAACTTCTCCATTTCATCAGCTTTTCAACTGCACTCTTCGGATTTTCCATAGCACACACATCCACTGAGTCGCGTAGACCTGGAAATACTTGTATTTTCAGATGTTGGTAAACCCTAAATTGGCACTTGAGGTCTATTATTCAAAAACAATTTTCTGGTCAAACATCAGATCGATATCGATTCCCAGACATTTTGGCAGACATCGTTCCTCAACCTTTCACGACACGAGCTTGAACTCGGCTATGGTGGGTTTAAAATATCCTAATTTTCCTTAAAAAACGTGAAAAAATCTTCTAGGGGGAAAACAGTTCTGTTTCCAGTAAATTTAAAAAAACTTTGAACAGCCACTCAAATTTTCTACCCGTAAGTAGTAGTACAGTAATTACACACCAAGCAGTAAACTATCTCAAGTTGAATTTTCGTCCAATTGCCATTCCTGGCGTAGCGGACGTCATCAGCTGTCTTCCAAAGGGTTCTGATGATTTTGCTCATGGATAATTATTGCTACTTAATGGAGCGGGGTTCACCAAACGGCCCAACCCGAAAAATTACCAAGACCTGCGATTCCACCCTCGAACGGTCACTAATCCAGATATTCTGAATGAAAATATTTTAAAAATGTAAAACATATTAAAATTGACAGTTTGAAACTTCAAATAACTGATATAAATGTGCATATCCATTGTTTAAGAAACACTCTGTATAAAAAGAGTTTCGGTTTTGGATTTTTTCATTTTTTACTTCAAATTCATCGGCCATAGAGCCTTTTACTGCTAATTTTTAACTCAATATTTTGTTCAGGTTGAATGTAAAATAGGTGGAAAGATTGCGTCAAATTTCAGACTGTAGGAATTTTGGATTTTGGATCTTCGATTGAGGAGTCTCCTCGTATTAAGGACTTTTTTGAAAAAAATATTTTATTGAGATCTCTCCATGAAATTGAAACATCCACAATGAGGTAAAAACCAATTTCAATTGAAAAAATCAAATAACAAAAACAGTATAATTTCCCGAAAACTTACATAGTCTTCTAAAGTTTTTGATTCTGATCAGATCTGACGAGCGTGTTCCATTCAACTATGAAACTTATTATCGTTTTCGTGAAAATTAACAATGTTTTTATGACTCCGTTTTTATTTCAGTTATACTGCCGGTATTTCTCAACCTTGTTTTGCTTAGAAAAATAGTCACCGACCACACGCGGTTGGTTATAATCTCAGAACACTGAAAACTTTTGGGTTTTACGATAACTCGGGCGAATCTTTAAAGAAGAAAAGCAGTAAAGGAACTACATTTAGCAAATACAAAAGCTACGTCGAGAAAGTTCTTATCGATTTTTTTTAACTTCATTGCTGCAATAAACGTTGTACAGAAATAGTTGGTGCGCCTTTTGTTCGTGGAGTTTTGAAGAATGAAAGAGGACCCTTGAGATGTCACTCGACACCTTTCGAGCGGGAGGATACAATTTCATCCTCTCTTCACTCTCACTTCCTTCTCGGCGTATTATCACTGTGGGGAAGCCAAGCCGAGACGTCTACTGCGAAGGGTTTAGTTCGAGTTGGAACGATTCCCTTTAAAAATCTTGCAATGATTGACCTGACTCGGGGAGGTGGCCCTGAGCGCCCTTATAACCGATGGGACACTCATAACCCATTTCGAAATAAAGGGTTCCGGAAATAACTCCATACCTCCGTATAAACTACCTACAATCAGACTGGGATCACAACGCATTGTACCTTTGGGAGGCGAGAAGAAAAAGTGGGACCCGCATTGGGGTCAGACTACCCGACGATCTTTGGAAAAGGTCAGAGAACCCCCTCCCTCCATTCTAGAATCGTAATCGATTTTGCGGACGAAATGCGGTCCTGGAAGGTCAAAGCCAAGTTCGAGGATGATATTGAATTCAGGACGAAGGGTTGGGAATCGCTCTCAATTCAACTGTTGGTTGTCAAGAGCTTTTCGTTTTGGATGAAGCACCCAAATGTTGGATTTTTGCTTCCGAGTCTACCAAGGTAGCTTTTTCTGTATTCGGGCGATAAAAGAATATCCTCAGAAATCAAACTGATTCTAACTTAACTCGTTAGAACACACAGATAGGTCACAACATTGGGAAGGTATTCTGAAACTTATTAGAATCTCTGTCACCTAGTGTTGCCAAATTGATCAAGAAAAATTGAACATCGATAAATCATTCGTGGCCTTGCCATCGAGAACGAAGGCCAACTCTGAGAGGGTGATGTTTTATATATGTCGGCGTGGCAATTTGGATTCAAATCATTTAAAATTGAGCGCCTTATTCCATCAAGAAGTAATATGAGGACTAACAGATCGGTGCTGCACCCAAAGAAAAACAGACCACGACCAACCAATGCAAGCGACCCTAGCGCTAATGCGGAAAAGCGAGGGGTTAGAAAAAAAAGGAGGGGCATACGTGGATGGAGCGTGGGTTTGTGTGTCATTGTTTGGGAGTATGCCCATGAATCTGTGCATTTTTATTCGTTGATTGTGTACCCTATGAACAATAATAATTCATCCAAAATCAGTGCTTTCTATCATGAGTTTACCCGGAGGCATAGAACTCGAGGAAGGAGAGATTGAGGAGTGTAATAGGAGAGGTAGGAGAAGTTCGACATCAGAAGACCGGGATAACACCTACATGCCGCATAGTGGACAAGAAGAGCCTCATGATTTGGAGAACGGAGATATTCAGAGGGATTCTAGAAGATATCATTCGTCTGATGAACACCACGCAATTTCCATGATGGAAGATCAAGGAGGACAACCGGGACCTTCTTCTGCTTTCCATATTCCTGGTGAGTCGCATGCTAATCAATATTCTTCATTGAATTACCCAAATATGCGTGAATTATCCAAACATTACCAAAATGAACGATCTTCCGCGTTTCAAAAGGAAACAGAGAAGGGGAGAAAGAGGGGCTCACAGTTCAATTTTCGTGATTCACATTCTTATGTTCATGCTCAAGGTTCTTTGTTTACGCCACGGGCTCATGGGCCACCTCCAACAACTTCAAGGTCACGGTCTCCTTCAAAACGTGTGGTTCACACAGGAAGAGAGGGACGCCTGGTAAATGACCTTGACCTCGATTTTCATAGTGACGATTTGCTTTACAACGATAAGAACCACCAGACTTATCATCTTGACTATACACCCTCAATGCATGAACGTTCAGACACTCCCTCTGATGATTGTCAACAGTACGCTAACAGGAACGTTAATTATCTCTCCACCAAAGACATGCTTCAAGGAATTTTTGAAAATCAAAATAAACAACTTACATCCTTCCTGGGTAAATTGGTTTCTACTCTGCCTCGTGACCCTTCAAAGTTTTCTCTCAAACTTCCAGAATTTAATCCTGATATAGAAGAGTCAGATCCACGGGCCTGGTTATCCACTGTTGATATGTGCCTTACTGAACACCCCAAAGTAGGAAGTGAGTTAATTCTGACTCTAAACAAGGCCTTGAAGGGTAGTGCATCTCGTTGGATTTCTCAAATAACATTTCCTGACATAACATGGGAACAATTCAAATCCTTGTTTTTGGCACAGTATGACGTGGCTGATACATCTGCTGCTACAATTTTTTCTCAGTTAAATTTGGTACCTAAGGATCACGAAAATCTGGTCCCGTTTGCCTCACGTATGCTCAGCCTTCTCACTGCTCGTTTGAAGCATCTCACCATAGAAGAATTCTCAATTTCATTAATTCTTGCTCACTTATCCAAGTTTGATCATAGAGTTAAACGTTTGTCCCACACTAGCGACATCAAAACTCGTGATATCCTTTTGAAGGAATTAAAGGCTCTATCATTTGGAAAACGCCCACCAAATGATAATAACCAATTGCGCAACGACCCAAAAAGGTTCAAGTCTGCTCACCCCTCAGACGTATCTGACTCCAGTAATTTTCGTCAAGGTACTCATACCAGTTCTCTTTCTTCACATGTACGTTGTCGAAATTGTGGGTTATTGGGGCATCGAGCGGAAACCTGCAGGAAACCAACTCACCCTGGATTCAAGAAGACGTCATCTCAAATATCTCATGGAAAGACTTCCATTCAGTCAGTATCCTCAAGACCAATCAAAGGACAATGCTACGTTTGTGAGTTACCTGGTCACTATGCCAATAATTGTCCCCAAAAAGGGAAATCAACACCATCTTCACGACCCAAGACTAAGACTATCGAGAAAAGTGTAAACCTTTGTTCTGCAAGCCCATTGGGGCAACTCAAACATAAAGGTGAGGTGTATAATTTTATTTTTGATTCGGGGGCAGAATGTAGTTTAATGAAAGAAAGTATTGGTTCGATTATGTCTGGACCTGTTTTTGAGGTACCAGTTGTGCTGAAGGGCATTGGTATGTCAAAAATTACGAGCACAACTCAAATTGTAGCCGAAATTTTTGTTAACGATCTAGAGTTGAATGTGTGTTTCCATTTAGTACCTAATGATGCTATTCCTTCAGAAATCATCATTGGCAGAGAGGTCCTAGGAATGGGAATCAAAGTAGTTTTGACATCTCAGTCTTGTTTGTTTTTTCCGGCCGATTTAGATTTATCTAGGTCACTACAGAATAAGGTTCAACGTCTCAACACTGATATTACTACCAATGAAACCAAGAAATCTGATGATAACATTGGGAAATCTTCAAAAAGCGATAATGCGTCATCATTGCAAATAAGAAGTGATTCCAAAAATCAAAATCAATCGTCAATTTTAAAATCTGACAATCATGTGGAGCAGGAAGAGGGAATTTGTGTTAGTGAATATGATAATGAAATATTCAATTTAATTTCTCCAAGTGAGGAAATCCCTTATTCAATTGACAATAATAAAAATTCAGAATACTTTGTAGGTCAAACTACTGATAATATTGACTTTAATAATGTAAAAACTGACATTGATGAGCAGTATAAACCAGAATTACTAAAGATTTTGATGAAATATAAGGAATATTTCACTGAAGGGTTGCCTAGAACTCGAGTTAAAACCGGAGAGTTACGCATTAAACTGATTGATCCCAATAAGATAGTTTGTAGAAGGCCTTACCCCCTTTCTGAAGCCAATAAGAAAATTGTCCGAGAACATATAGCAGAACTTCAAGCAGCTAATATCATACGTCCTAGTAAATCACCATTTGCCAGTCCCATTTTGCTCGTTCCTAAAAAGAATGGTACCACCAGAATGGCTTGTGATTATCGCGCGTTGAATTCAAACACGGTTTCTGAGAACTTCCCACTTCCTCTGATCCAAGATCAGATCAATCGACTGGCTGGAGTCAAACTGTTCAGCTGTTTGGATATGGCCAGTGGATTTTTGCAGGTACCTGTCCACCCAGACTCTGTAGAATACACTGCATTTGTCACTCCTGAGGGCCAGTGGGAATTCTTGACCACGCCTTTTGGGGTTCGTAACGGGCCCTCTGTTTTTCAAAGATCAGTCATGACAGCATTGGGTCCCTTGGCACATGAATACGTACTTGTATTCATGGATGATATTTTAGTGACAGCAACTACTACCTTAGAAGCCCTAGACAGACTTGACCATGTTTTGAAAACTTTGACAGATGCAGGGTTCTCCTTAAACCCTTCCAAATGTAGTTTTGTAGTAAATAAAGTACAATATCTAGGGTACGATATTAGTGGTGGTGAAATCAGGCCGAACACTCGTAAAATTGATGCCCTAATCTCATTACCGCCACCATCAACTGTATCTTCCCTACGTAGATTTTTAGGTCTTGCATCTTACTTACGACAGTTTATCCCTAGGTTTTCACTCATAGCTGCCCCACTTTATAAATTGTTGAGTGCAAAATCTAATTTGATATGGCAACCAGAACATGAGACAGCTCGACAAACTTTAATCAAACATTTAACATCAGAACCAGTTTTGATTATTTTTGATCCAAAATTACCTGTTGAACTGCATTGTGATGCGTGTTCAATAGGGTATGGTAGTCTGTTACTCCACGTAATCAATAAGAAGCCTCGTGTGATCGCATACTACAGCAGGCGTACCACCCCTACTGAAAGTCGGTATCATAGTTATGAATTAGAGACAATGGCCGTAGTCAAGTCGATTTATCATTTCAGATCGATGTTACAGAATATTTCTTTTACAGTTGTAACTGATTGTTTGTCCCTCAAAGAAACCTACTTGAAACAAACCCTCAATCCTAGGGTACAACGATGGTGGAGCTTCCTCCAGGGATTTGATTTCAAAATGGTTTACAAGCCTGGAAATCAATTACAACATTCTGACTATCTGTCTAGACACCCCCTACCACATACTTTGAGCGAAGAAACCTTGCCTACTATTGGAAATGTGGGTGTAGGTGAAATTATTATGACCCTCCCTTCTGGTAATCAAGAACTCCCCAATTTGACAACACCCATCGATAGTGTAAGGAGTCCTCTAGTAGTTTCAACAAGTAATGTTAGTGAGGTACAACCTTCTATCTCAAAAGTTCTGAATGAGCGTAGGTCTCACTCTCAAATAGAAAAACTCGTGAATCTTACTGCTCTCTCTGACGACTGGTTACTAATGGCACAGCAGCAAGACGCAGAAATCATGGAACTGATCGATAAATTAAAAAATAATCAACTCCCAGATGACATCAAAAAGACCTATGAAATGCGTTCAGGAGTTTTATGTAGAATCATACAACGTGGGTATCGAACTCGATGCGTGCCACTTGTCCCTCATGCTTACAAATATGCTATAGTTAATAACGTCCACGAATCGATTATGCATTTAGGCTATGATAAGACCTTGGAAAAGGTTGCGGATTTTTATTGGTTTAAAGGAATGGCCAAGTTCATCAAGAAATTTACTGATAATTGCTTAACCTGCAAAGTTTCCAAGGCCCCTTCAGGAAAAAAACCTATCTCACTTCATCCTATTCCAAAAACATCAGTGCCCTGGCACACAGTTCATGCTGATTTGAGTGGTAAGCTTAGTGGTAAAAACGACTCCAAGGAATACTGTATTGTTTTAATAGATTCATTCACCAAGTATGTATTACTTACCCACACCTGTAAGCTTGATTCAATGAGTGTAATCAGAGCCTTGCAGACGGCTATATCTCTTTTTGGCTCTCCAACTAGAATTATAGCCGATCAAGGAAGATGTTTTTCTAGTAAGGAATTCCAGCAGTTTTGTGATCGTTATCAGATTAACCTCCACCTTATCGCCACTGGGGCTAGTAGGGCGAATGGCCAAGTTGAAAGAACCATGGCAGTCCTTACCAACATGTTGACAGCTATAGAGTTAGGAGATAGGTCTTGGCAGGAGGCACTCTTGGATATACAGTTGGCTATCAACTCTACAATGAACCGTGTGACCCGATCCTCACCATTGGAGATGATGATTGGCAAGATTGCTAAACCAATGGGCATGATTACTCCAAGGGATGAAATGCTAGGGGAGTCTGAAATAGAACTGGACCATATTCGTGAACTAGCAGCTAAGAATATTGCAAACACAGCTTCTTATGACAAACATAGGTTTGATAAAACTAAATTGCAAGTCAAGCTATTCAAGATTGGTGATTTGGTCTTGTTACAAAATGAACCGCGTAATCAAACCAAGCTTGATCCCAAGTTCAAAGGCATCTTCAAAATACAAGACGTGTTGGAAGGAGACAGATACTTGATCAAGTCACTAACCGGAAATAGAGTCTATAAGTTCCCTCATGAACGTGTTAGGAGGGTACCTGATGCTAACCTATTCCCTGAATTGAATCAATCTGATAGTGATAATTAATTGACAGTAATAGAGCACCATATTTTCTTTGGAGTGACCAATTATGATTTTTGTCACATGTTTTTGATTTTCAGTACCAACATAGATGACTTTAAATTATGTGGTATTGTCTTGTTATATACCTCTACTCTCAATGTGTAACAGAATACTTGTCTTTTATGATGATAACCAACTTGTAAGAAGGATTCTTGATGACAAACAGCATAACTTGGTTAATTTTCTCTCACCATGTTTTATTGTCAGGTGAATGAATTCCAGCAAATGTGAACATACAAAGAACTCCAATGTGTCTTTAGTTGGATGAAGAACTGTTGCTTGTGACACGTATGTCTGTGTGAATCATTACGTTACCCTGTTGGGATATTTTCAAGTTTGGATAAATATACCAGTTCGACTGTTCATTCAATGATGCGCTTGTGTTTGTCGTTCCTCTGTCATTGGCATGTTTGGGATTGACAGGTAAGAATATTTCTATAGTCTAGTGAGCGGAGAATAGAATTTTGGTTTTATGGATTTATATCCAGTTGATTTCCGTCACGTTGGCTTACAAGCAATTTTCCTTGTTGGTTCCATCTCGTTGGGGTACAGGTGAGATCCACCTAAGTGGCTCTGTACATCTCATGGAGTTTGACAGGTGAGACCCACCAGTGTGGCTCTGTCAAAGGCAGGTGAGTTCCACCTTCGTGGCTCTGCCTTACCTTTTGTAGCATCTCTGCAGGTGAGTTCCACCATGGTGGCTCTGTATGATTGCGCAGGTGAGTTCCACCATGTGGCTCTGCGTTAACGTTGTCAGATAGGTGAGTTCCACTTGGTGGCTCTATCTATTACGGGTACAGGTGAGATCCACCTTTGTGGCTCTGTTCTTATTAATATCATTGCACGTTTATGATTGCTACTCTGCCTCACTAGTGTTTTTATTCTCCCAAATTTGTTTCCTCGTATTTGAATTTTTGAAAATTTTTTTGGTGATCATTCCACCTCATTTTTGCCTGTATTTTGTCAGGTCTGGCCGAGTTGGTGGAAGCAGTTGCTACTTATTGGATTTTCTAGTTTCAGGTCCTTGCACGCAGTCGGGTCGCCTGCTATGTCAGGTCTGGCCGTGTCGGCGTGGCAATTTGGATTCAAATCATTTAAAATTGAGCGCCTTATTCCATCAAGAAGTAATATGAGGACTAACAGATCGGTGCTGCACCCAAAGAAAAACAGACCACGACCAACCAATGCAAGCGACCCTAGCGCTAATGCGGAAAAGCGAGGGGTTAGAAAAAAAAGGAGGGGCATACGTGGATGGAGCGTGGGTTTGTGTGTCATTGTTTGGGAGTATGCCCATGAATCTGTGCATTTTTATTCGTTGATTGTGTACCCTATGAACAATAATAATTCATCCAAAATCAGTGCTTTCTATCATGAGTTTACCCGGAGGCATAGAACTCGAGGAAGGAGAGATTGAGGAGTGTAATAGGAGAGGTAGGAGAAGTTCGACATATAATTATTTTTCTTCCTAGCGATCACCTTCCAATTTTTCTGGTATAATGTATTGTGCTCCATGTCACCTAGAGATGAATTGAAATTGGCGATTTTCTTGTTAGTATCGTTGTCACGATCGTATCTAGTTGTTGCTTCTACGCAACAGTGGGGCCCTGTGCGCTCATAATTAGTAGTGAAGTCGCTACCCCTTACAGAAACTTGTTTTTGCATTTTTAATTTTTTTATCAGACTGGACCAAATTACAATATTCGGATTATGATTCTTTGTGTTGTTTTTTCGCCTCAACTCACTTTGCAAGCTTTTTAGGACGTCCTACAGTTAGAATTAGGCGTCCTTATGCGATTAATCTGAGGTAAAGTTGGACAATACTCAACTTGAAAAAAATTATAATAACCACACACTAATCCGTTATAGACTATTCTGAACCCAAATCTGCTGAAAAAACCGTAGGTTAATGTCTGTGTGTGTATGTGACAAAATCTTGCGTCGTCTATCCTGGCCTTAGTTTTCAACACGGAAAACTTTTTGTGTACCGAGACCTTTTTTTTCAACACGGAATACCATCTAGTTGTGCACTACGTCGTCGGAATTTCGAATTTTGGCTTTTTTTAAAACGTGCGTTTGCGGGCATAATCTCGTAAATTCTGCCCAGGCCTGAATTTCCAACCGATTTGCGTGTTTATTTTTTTGTTCGACTCAAAAATCTCCCAAATTGCACACTATTTCACCAGAGTATCGAAATTAGCATGGGGAGGGGGCGAGTGGGGGATAATTTTCACAAAATATCCGATTTTTCAATATTTCGGTTCCTTTATAGCTTATTGATAGTAACCAAGCTTTGAAATTGAGAGAAAATTCTCAATATACCTCTGGATTTTCATTAATTATTCTCGGTACCACCATGGAACTAATAATGGTGCCACCATGGTGCCAGGGCACCATAAACCGCTGTTTTTTTTTTGTGTGTGTTTCACCTTGAATACGGATGTGAACTTCGACGGACTGCCTATCATATTTATAACAGATGAAAGTTCAACATTATGACGTATTACCGCTTTGGTGCCAGTCTGGTTCCATTGATGGGGTGGGGTGAACTCAAATTCGAAGTTCGAACTCGAAGTTGGGTATCGTGGATCATGGATTTTAAAATGTTCTTCAAATTCGAGGCTCGCATGCCGCTAGAAATGTTATAGTGATGGTGGTGGTGGTGGTGGTAGGGGCACTAAAAAAATGTGAAACTAAAAAATGTCAGGAAATCTGAAACGAAATTCTTGGAATTGTATGTTTATAACAACCATTAGGTCAAGGGAAAGGTGGAAAAGGGAAATGATGGAGAGAATCGTGAGTTGAAGACAGGTTTTTATTTTTCTTCTCGCAGACCTACTCATCCGTTGGAGATTGTCAGCTGGCTTCCTATGCGGGTTGAAAAGGGTTACGGTGGAAATGGTTAGCTTCCCAAGTAAGGGTTTATCTGATAGTAAAACCTTGGGATAGTCTGGAGAAAGCATTCTTGCTCTGTAAAGTAGGTCTATCGGTCTCCCCTGCGCAAAGCACGTTGTTTGGACACTATAAGTTGAACATGAACGGTTTTTGCCTATTTCGGTATAAAAAGATACATGTAGTCAGGCGGAGTATATGTAAGCAAGTGACATTGCTGAAATAAATCGCTTGTAAATCTAAAGCAACACTGATGGGAGATTGTACGGGTTCTCGTCATTTCTGGTAGGCTGATGCTTGAACGAATTTTTATTGTTCTCCTTGGATGTTAACTATTAGATCTGAGTCATTAAAAATGAAATAAGCTCTGGCGCATATGCTATTATTATACTACTAGCTGAAAAGCCTGCTAAAAGCAGACAAAAACAAATCTTAGTCATGTGAAAAAATTGTTTATGTCACGGCCTAGGGTATGACCCTCGACTCCAAATTAAACTGGAAAAAACATATAGAAAAGAAAGAAGAGGAAATTAAAATCAAATTCAGAAAGATGTATTGGTTGATGGGAAGGAATTCTCGTCTCTCTCTCCACAATAAACTGCTTATTTATAAGCAGATCCTTCGCCCTATCTGGACCTATGGAATTCAGTTATGGGGCTGTGCCAAAAAATCAAACATTAACAAAATTCAAACCTCCCAAAATAAAATACTGAGAAGTATAGTGCGTGCACCTTGGTACATGAGGAACGATGATATTCATCGAGACTTGAGGATGGAAACAGTCCACGAAATTATCGCAAGGTACTCAAGGAGGCACGAACAACGCCTCCACAATCATGAGAACCTGGAAATGCTCTACGTTTTGGACAACGAAGATGAACTCCGGCGACTCAAGCGAAAAAAACCACTGGACTTAGTTAGTGCTGTTAAAGTGCAGTTATAGCTCAGTGTTGAAGATTCTGTTATGAGAAGGGACTGCGTTTTACTGTAAACGGCTCTCAAGGAGTGTAATAATGATATGTAATATTGCTAGATGGATTGTATTTAATATTCAGTTGCAATAATAAATCACGTTGAAAGAAAAAAAAATGTCACGGCCTGGAATCGAACGCGGGTCTCCCACGTTCGGACGACGTACACGCTAGGGATGGGTATCGATACTCGATATTTCAAAATATCGATACTTTCGTACCAATACTCGATATTTTAGTATCGATACTACACTATCCGATATTTTTGGATATCGATACTTTGGATCCGATATTTCTAAATATCGAATATCGATACTGTTGTCGCGGAAAATTCAACATAATGGCTAAAAAATGAAGAAGATAGAGAGGCTTTTGGGTCATTACTCTTTGGTTGAACAAATAACGTTTATATCATAGAAAAAAATCACACTGCTTGGACTCTTAATAATAAAAAATGAATAAAAGATGTTGAAAAATTTTTTTTCTTTGAGAAAATTGGATGAAATTGATAGTTTGTGACACTAAAGTATCGATACTCGATATTTTAAAATATCGATACTCATGCCCACCGATACTTGGGATATCGATATTCGGATACGATACAGTATCGATACAAAATATCGATACTTTTATAACGATACCCATCCCTAGTACACGCACCTACCTACCTACTGTTGGGATTTTAAAGTACTAGGTACGGGTTGGAAAAGATTTTACAGGCTATACTGCTGTGACCTCATGTCTAATTTGATGATGTCGTTACCTTTTAGATGAGTGTTTCTGTCACAGTTTTGCTCTATATCGTCCTCTTGAAAAGTAACTGTTCAGAATAATTAACTATATATAATAACTGAAAAAATAATTCACCTTGTAGTCTAGAGGTAAATTTGGATAGTGTCTTTTTAACCCTCACATTTGTAGGTTTAATACGTTTTGTCATCTTCTAGCAAGGCTAGGTAAGCAATACCATCAAATCAGACAGCAAATGAAAGCTGCTGAACGCTGAAACACTGAGCCAATTGCTCAGTAATATTAGTTATCTCAGTAATCTCAGTTATCTTAATTATCTCAGTAATCTTAGTTATCTATAGTAATCTCAGTAATAATCTTAGTTATTATAGTATAATTTCTAAACACTTGATGTTGTTTGATCGAAATCTAAATCCGCTGTTTTATGTTTCGGAATCGAAATTTTTTATAACGTTCTTCGTGTGAATAAAGAGGATTTAGCTAGAAGGTCATTAAGACGTATCACGTGAGAACTGGGTGATTTCTCAGTTCAGGCTTGACGAAGGATCTCAACGAAATATGAGCCGCCCTCTACTCAGCTGTGTCGACATCCACGATATTCTGAGAAGAACAAGCTTCCATTGCCCCACCCAAATGAGCTGGTAGTTTCAAAGAAGGTAGTGATGTAATGATAATGGTTTCTGAGTCCGATTTCAAAGATTCCATCCGAAGAATCTGTCCGAAGACATAAGAAGAGGCTTCTGCGGTCGGTTGTAGTAAAATTGACATCAAGGTAATCCGAATGAGGAGTCTCGAGTTATTTTTTCTCGTGTTGTTTGTTCTTTGTTTTGTGTCTTTGTTTTTATATTGATGTTTATGTTTTCAGGAAAAAAGGGATTTCCAGAATTTTTCATTCAGCCCTTTGGTGCATTAGTGCTGGCCTAGCTATACCTATGTTGCTTCATTTTCACAGGATTCAGGGCACACTATAGACAATTGTATCTCAAGCAAAAAACATATCAGCCAATTTGGGTAGGCAATAAGTGTACTGCTCAAAATAACAGGGAATCAAGGATTGGTGTGAAAACGATTAAATGTAATATAAAGTTAATTAGTATTAAATTCTATTAAATATATGAAACATGATATTCACGACTATTATGTTGATAGTTTTCGAAATTGAAAAACCAACTCGAGGTTCCTGATTTTGTTGACGATTTTTTGCTTTCCACATTCTATCGTAAATCCTTTTGATTGACTCGGGATGAGATCCCGATGTCCTCGTTTCGAGGACAACTTCCCTCATAATTTGAGTTGAGCCAGGCTAATGGGACGTAAGAGGGAGTTATTAGTTAGCTAATGGGGAGTTTCAGGTTAATCACGATTGCGTACTACTGTTGCTTATGTTACCATGCAAGTTTTATGGGACCGTCTTTGAAAATGTACCTAATAAATATGGAACAACAATTGTATCTTCTCATTTATACGAGAAATAATTTCTATCGAACTTCGTCCTGGATTTGGTTACCGTTTCTGCTTAATCGATGGTGCGGCGATGTTCATTGGTAATAATCTCAGAGCTCCAAACTCTCCATTTATATATTCCAATTTTGAGCAAAATCGAGCCAAAATGTGTTGAGGAATCGATATTTAAAATTTGATCCAGTGGCGATAATACCCATCAGAGAGGGCGGATTTCATCCTAAAATGTTCGTTGCACGTGAAACCAGATTTTTTTTACTATACAATGCAAAAAATAGGAACGAAATTTTTTGAAAGAATTTTTTAAAAATCTCTACGATAGCTAGGTTTTTTCCATTAGCCACATAGAAATAACTTGAACTGCAATTACCTCCATTTCTACACCTCGTGGTCGACAATTCTCTGTTTCATGTTTGTGGATTCCCTGTATGGCTGGTAGCCCCCGCAATGTGGGAAAAAGGTGTCGGCCGTGCGACATGAGGTTGTTTGCGCCTCGCGGGCGATTACGGCAGAAATCTTGCCTAATGTGAGAGAACCATCTGTTTCTTGTCCCATAACTCCTGAAACCATCAGTCTCAAGCGGGATTCCCATACATTCAACGGAATCTTTGGATAGGTACCTGCTGCCCCGCGTTTCATTACCTTGTTTCTGACCTGAACTACAGATGTAGCTAACTATTCTCAAAGAAAGAAAAAAAAAAGCGAGAGACTGATTGAACTGGTGGTGGAATACAAAGCTTCTCTGGATGGAGTAGAGTAAAAGCAGATTCACTGCGAATCAGCCGTTTTTCCGTATCTATCCCCGCTGTTACTCTCTAATATGGAGCGATTTATCGGAAAAAGAATGTTGGTTCAGTAAAAATACTCCAAATCTTGGAAAACTAGAGTGATATTGGTTTGATGTTGACTGGACTGGTACGAGGAAACTGCTCAAAAACTCCGATTTACCAAATTTCACCAAATTCAGTTCATAGTAGCAAAAAAAAGTGCCCCGGACGGCGGATGGACGAATTTTTAAAAATTCGATTTTCGGATTCTGGGTACCTAGCTTAAACTTTTTTCTCGCTCAATTCCAAAGGTTCATTATTGAAAATAACGAACCAAAATGGGCCAAGTCTAAGGCTGCCATGTGGCAAGTAGTCCAAACTAATGTTTCAGGTCTGTTTCTGCCCATTTTATCAAATACCTGTTCAAAAACCCAATTGGTGGAACTGGGCCATAAAGTAGAGTTGCTACCTAATAGAAATTATTTGGAAGAATCATTCACGTATATTATGTAGGATAAAGTATAGCTGGGTAGGGTCTGCGTTACTATCAATTTTCATAACAAGACGAAAATAAGGAAGATACTCGTATTTCGAGTTAAGAAAGCTAAGATTGCGTTGTTAAAAATAGATTCGCAGAGGGGAAGTGCCTACCGAAACGTGAAACCCTTGAAAAATGATAGGCCTCAATCTGATCGATCGGTAAAGGCTCAACAAGGCAGTCTTCCCCACCACTCTACTCACTAAGATAGCTTCCTTACTCTGGCACTGGGCACATGATGTCTGATGGGCTAAAAAGTTCCAGCCAATCAAGTTCTCATTTCATTCGTATATAACTTTCGTACAGAATTTCCCATGTCTTGACTTTTATTTGGTTCATATTCGTTGATGCTTAGAATTTAAATGACGATGAATGACAGAGCGAATATGAATTTTATTGAGTCGAGAAATTACGAACTATACTAGGAACGCTATAGACCTGTTGTATCAAAGTGGGATACATTGTTTTTTGGGCCTATTGGCCCAATACTGTCAATGCAGAATCAAGAGTGCTGCAGCAGTGGCTTTTATTCCTCACACTTTCTTGATGATACAGCAGGCCTCCTTGTCCCCTGACTTTAGTCATATTCATTTCCAATGTGCCCGAGATGGCCCACGTGGAGGTGCCCGGTATTAGGATGGGCCACGTGGACTGGAGTTAGTAGCCCCTAGTTACTCTGCCCGCTCTTCTTATAACATGGAGTTTTCTCATCGTCGGTTGCTGTTGTATACATTTAGATATTTCCTGTAACAACATCATCTAGGCAGTATTGTAGGTCGTATTCATAATGGTACATCAGTAGATAGATATGTAGGAAAATCCCTCTTGGATTTGTTGTGGCATACGAATTTCTCCTTTTTATACGTTCTGACTGCGCATTTCATTCATCTGCTACTCACTCGTTTCAAGTCGATTTCAGTTAGATTTACTCACTTATTATAAAAAGTACTAGCTGGTAGATCACAGAAAATCATAAAATTGCTCATTTCTTTCTTGTCCATTCATGACGTTTCCGGATCTCAATATTTGTTCTCCTACCTTGAAAAAAAGTTACAGAAAATGTTCACTACTAGTACGTTTTCTGTTATTGGGTGTGCCCTTAGAATGCTGACTTTGCACTAAAAGTGGTGTTTTTTCGGATGAAAAATATTTTTCCGATTTTATGAGGGTATTTTCCTTGGCGCCAAGGTCTTCATTTCCCACGTCAGATTATCATGAAGTGTTAGTGAAGTGGGGCCGGTTCGGTTCTTCGTGGTCGTGGGTCGATCACAGGTAGTTCAGCTGTCTTCCGCTAGAAAGCTCTGCCTCCTCTTTGCCGACGTTCTGGTTGAAAGCTGGCATTCGCTTGCTAGCTATCCGCAAAAGTAGTTTCCACTGTTTCGATTAGACCCCACCAGATGGATAGACTATTATCGTCTTTTCCCAGTCTCTTCCCTTACTGCAATATTGCAATCAGCAACCTCTCGGTAGGTATAAATAAAATTCATAACTACAGTTTTTTGAGGTGTGTATTTTGTAACTTCTTGGTATCTCAGGTATATACTATTTTGTTCCCTCAAAATAATAGTAAGGTAAGTGAGGTTCACCACCAGGTTTACCACCTCCTGACTTTTCTTACCCTATTCATGATCCAACTTTGCCATTGTTACTAGCTATCAACTATAGGTACTACCGACCTAATTCTCAACCAAGTTTATTTGGAAGAAATAAATGCTTCACACTCAATTTGAAGAAATAGAGAGTTGTGAATACCTACGAGCAAACAGAAAATGATCGTATTTTAGTTGTGTCAATTTTTTTCGTATTTCTGATTTATCGTAAATAGTAAATAGTTCTCATGAGGAGTGAACGGTTAGTCCTACAGAGCACAAGGTGGTCTCATTCTAAACATTAAATACTATTCTAAATTGTTGAAAAAACAATACCTTTATATCGAAATTTTTTCAGCTAGGGTATTTTCAAAATTTCAGCCCTTATCAACCCCCCTAGAAGCCCATTCAGCCCTTTTTCAACCCTTAGAAGTGACATCAACCAGAAGCTTCGGGGCACAACTAGACCTCAAATAGAGCCCATAACCAAATTTCATCAAAATCGGTCCATGGGAACTAAGGAAAGTGTCGCGTATGGCGGATGGATGGCAAAATGTTTATTCGATTTTTGGATTCTTCGTACCTTGACTAACACATTTTTATGGGGGGGGGGGGGGGTTAAAAATTTTTCTTGGTCGATTCCAAACGTTCATTATTGAAAATAATGTACCAAAATGGATATTGCATAAGAGATTCACTATCATGTTTCTGACAATTTACTGGCAAGTGGTATGAACATGATGGTGAATCGCTTCCGATTTTTCCCTGTCTACTAGTTGGGGCTGCGATTTGAAGCATGGTGTGCAGAGGCTTGATGCCATTGTTTGAACCGAATATCAAAAAATTAACAACATTCTGGTCAGCAAGAATGTGACGAAAGCAAACATAATGATTACATTGCATTAGTAGAATCAGTCGACTCGTTTTATCCGTATCCCCTGAATTTGCTCTTGTAAAAATGTATTCCTGAATACGCCGCTAAATCGGGATAAAACGAAACACATTTGATATACAATCAGCCATTTTTGATGACGGAATCCATGCTGGTTCTTCTATTTTCACATAATTCTACAAGTCTATTTCTGTCATTATTTATAATTAACCTTCCTTTTTGTATCCGCTACACGCGCCCATTTGAAAAAGATTCTGTGAAATGTTGTGACGCGAACGCTATTAACAAAGTTCTGAGTGAAACACGGTGTGTTATTTTGACGGACGTACCTATATTTAGAAATTAGAGTTACCACTCGTATTCGAGAAGTCTGGTTCCACGATGAACTGTTCAGTGTTTCCTCGATGGGTATGATAGGTCGTATGCTGGAAAATTCTGACTTTTTAAAAACATTTTGACGTTCTAAAAGGTGTTCTTACGTACATTATTATGTGCATCATTAATTGAAAATTTAAACATCATTAATGGGGGGTGCGCCTGATTTTTTTTTAAATTTTTAATCGAAAGTAGACCTCATCCTGAGAATGTTGACACCAGCCGTTCTCTTTTTGGATGTGTAGATCTTTTTCTATGATTTTTCAAAGTTTCGAATGTTTATGACGTGGGCGGGACCCCCCAGCCCTCTGTGACGTCATAAACATTCGAAACTTTGAAAAATCATAGAAAAAGGTCTCCTCACGCTATAAGGTCGCGGTTGGTGTCAAAATTCTCAGAATGAGGTCTAGGTAGTTTTGATTAAAAATAACAATAAACAGATTTTCCGACCCATGCGCACACCCCATTGAAACCAATCGCATTACTATACTACTTATAAGCAGTTTTCCTCGAGTGCTCGAAGTTTGCTTGGCGCAAAAAGAGTGTGGTTGGTTTATAAAGCCTATTTTCATCTAAAATTATAAAATCACGTTTACTCATTGGTTTAAGAAAATTATATTTCGTTAAAACCGATAATTGTGTTCCCTAGGATGGTCGCATTATTCATCGGTCGAAGATAGTTATTACCTACCAATAAATCATCGTGGAGAAGCTGTTATAATTTCGAACGCCGGATAAGTTAAATTATGGAAGGTGTTGACATCAATCGAGACTAATAAGTTGGAAGTGGTAGTCGAGTAAATGTTTGGAAAGCGGCAGATAAGCGGAGACAGCCTGTGATCGGTTGATAACGAAAAATAAACTAGGAATAATTTCGGTGGGCTTCTTAAGGGGGAATTATTAAAGTGGCAGGATGAATAATGATTGTTTTAGGGGTTTAAGTTCCTATCTACCGTGTGCTTAACCAGGTGATCAAGGTGTGGTCATCTACGGAAATAGAAAGGGTGGAATTAATGAGCTGATGGTTCACTCGTGCTGAGATCATTAAATAATCAGAACTTTCTCCGATTTTTTCTCGTTTTGTCGGTGTTAGTTCTTGATGCGAAGACACTTTTACCTCACTGTTGTGTCAATTTTTGATAGTTGGTATAATTATACCCACTAAGTAAGTAGCCAAGAGCAAGAGTAACTGCTCTTGCCTATTTCGGATCTGACTTTGGGTACCTACTTAATAAATTTAAATTTTTCCCTCACTATATTATTTTGAATGACTGCACAAACTTTAAGTAAGTTTAATTATGTGTGAATTGTGGAAATGAACAAAAAAAAAATGAACGAGACGTTGAACATGAAATTTATAGAGAACCATATCAGGTTCAGTGCCCAATTATTTTCGACATCTATTCCAACTCGGTTCCTGGGACAGTGAGTAATTGGCGTTTGAATGATAATTCGGTATGATTGATCTGTTATGCACGGAATTCATTAAAGGGCACAGCCACAGAAATCTGAACATTAGCAGTGATTACTAGGGTTATGTTTGATCGAATTCAGCTCAATGGCTATTTACTAACGATCTTATAGAGACTAAATGCGTTGCAGGTTACCTCAGTATAATTAATCAAATTAAAAAATATGGATATGGAATAAGCATTGGTACATGGACACACAGAAAGACATATACCACCTCCGGGAGGACAATATACTCGCAAAACGAGACATTGATTGACAGAAAGACTCATGAAAGTCCCATTTACCGAACACTTTAAAACTTGAAAGTCTGAGGGTAAATTTCGATTCCCACAAAAAACAACAAATTTTTACCTCATGAATAGTAACAAAGATTTCTACGTCAAACAACTTGAAAGCTATAGAGATTTGTGATTTTAAAAAACATTTAAAATTGTTTATTAGTTATTTTAAATAGTTGCCATATGATACGAGTAGCTCGGTAAGTTAGTCGAAGTGGATGAAAATTCGTAAGATAAACGCATGACATCGTCATAATCAAGGGGACTTCCTCTGGCTTGTGGAAACAGAGTGAAAGGAATATTATATTGATTAATGACGTCATGTTGCTCTTCTCAAGATGTTTCCAGCTAAACTAATCTATTTTCTTTGCTGAAAATGAGAATTGTGGGGTTATCGAGCGTGCTGAATACGATTCTGAGCTGAGGAGTGAACAATTTAGACCCACCCTGTTCCCTATTTATGTTAAATGTCTAGAAAAAATTCATAAAGGGTGTTCGTTAGATGGCAAATCCAAATTTTACATCGTTTGGAAACTACCTGCTGGAGATGAGCTCTTCAGTGAATAGACATGTATCACGATGCATGAAAATCCAGCTTATTCCACCCCCTAATGCACAACAAGCTTCCCTCTTACCATCCCATTATATAACTGTGAGCTTAACTTTCTTTTTATCTATATTCCAGAAGTTTTTTTTTCTATTCCAATTCTAAGCCTAATTTTTTTTTGTCGGCCGATTGCCACAGTCGAGAGATACGGCCGTCCGTAACATCTGAAAGGATTCTGTTGGGATGATATTAGCATAAACTATTCCGTCCGTCCGTCGCTTCCGACTTCTAAAGCTCTAAATCTTCGTTGATCCACTCGATAACGTTTAGGAGGGAAATCGGAAGGGGACGCCCGACTCAAAGTAGAACTGCATCCCACGAATGATTTCTTCGTCTCCAAAGATTTCAAGTTTTGTTGTGAATAGGTAGTTGACTTCAGATATATCTCGGCTGTGCTCGTGAGCAGTTTATTTTTCGATGGTATTTTTCAGTTTGAAAGGCTAAGCTGATGGAGATAAATATGTGTATGCCTTGCTTCAAATGAGTTTTTTTTGTTGTTGACCACTTTCTGCATCGTTTATATATATATCTGGTTTTGAAGATCGCTGCATTCTTCATAATATTTCATGGTAGAAATGTATTTTTCGTAATATTAAAATCAACTTTTCCAATACATTTTGACTTCATGCATTAAAAAAAAAAAAACATTTCCCTAAGTACTAGTAATTCATGGTTTTCAAGGTATGTATATCCACCTTGGTACATACATCATTTTATTGATATGAACCGAATAATTACATACCTATATGCTGACAGAAATTGACATATTTCCTAATTTTAGGACAGAGCTGCATGTTGACTTGTTCTAATTAATTTTTTTAACAAGAATTTTTTATAAGAACTGAGGTTAAGTTGCTTTTAAGTCACTTCCAACTCTGATTTCTGTCTTATTCATATCAAGAACTTCTGATTATCGTTTTACATCCCATTCGTGCATCTTCTGAATTTCTTAAACCTCCGTTAAATCTCAAATCTGTCAAGAAAAACCTCGTTAAAATTGCTCGAAAAGTGCCTCACCTCAGGCCTTATTTTCATGTTTTTACGAAATAGTATTTTTTCACTGGGACTAGATAGTTGTTGTTGTTTATGAGTTGAAATGAATTAACGGCCTATCTGACTGAATTTCGTAAATCTGTAATCCCAGGGTTTGGTGGGACGTTGATATCTTCTCCGAGCTCTCGTACCATCCTCGTCACTTCATCTGCAAACCAATTACCTATCCTCCCACTCAACGTAATTGGAGTGGCACCATCTCCAATTATAATTTGAGTGGTTCATTGTTAGACGTTGATTAGGATAGCACTCAATCATACCTGTGAAATTTCTTCTTTCATTCACTGAAGTCCAATTGGCCGTTTTTTGGCGTCCTCCGATGAATTTGGCATCGCTCGCCATAATGCGTTCGCGACCTTGCGCAGAATTTTTCGCCTTGATTACGTCATCTTCTCGTCTGTGCCAAATTCTTCCCCGGTGGTTTATGACGCACGAATGGGCTCGCACTAATTGGCTCTTTGGCTCAATCAGTCTTTTTCTCACTCAATTGGCCTTAACCGCTGCTAATTTTAATCCCTTGCTCAATAACTCGTTTGATATTGAAAAGAGATGTATAATTAGTAATTAAGAGGTCCACGGTAAGACACCGGCTCGAGGACTGTAGTCTTTCAAGTATCGAGCGAAAAACCACTTGCCCATTGGACACCTTGATTTCCGGTTGCAAATGGCGTAATCAATCATTCTGATTTCACCCATCAGGGCAATTATTAATAATAGGAAGGTTAGAGTTACCAAACTAGTAACCAAAGAGTGTTTAATATTTTAGTCATAAGACTGTAGGAATATATTTTGTCTTTTTATTTCGGTGACGTTGTCTAGCGACTTGCATTTTGAGACCCCGTATTTGTAATACTTATTTCGATATCTCAACACTTGACACTCCTTGAAGACTGGTCGGAAAATGGGTTGATGGACTCTTCTTCTCCGAACTATACACCCTTATCGCTTGATTGAGAGTTCATAATCCCAAATTTTAGGTATAATTCATGCACAATATTTTGGTATTCATTGTAGTCACTCGGACTCAAGGGCTGGTTGGTAGCTGCTGCCGTCGTGAGCCAGCAGGTCCCGTAAATTAGATGACTCGAAGTTGTTTAGTGTCAAAGATGCCTTTTCTCAATGGGAGGAGATTCAATCGACTCAGGTATCTTTTTGTCAGAAGTACTCGTAAAAAAAGCTAACAGAAACAAATTCATCAATCAAGTATTACTCACTGAGGGACAAATTAAGATTTGGATATATCTTGGATAGCTCACATGATGAGATACCACCACCACCATCTTCATGGAAATAAATTGAAAATTATACATGGCGCTCCTGTAACATGGAAGATGAATTTTCTGTTGTGACCAGTTTCTCCACTGCTATGGTAACTGGTATGATTCGGTAATCGTTACTTTTGAACTGCAACCACATCTTGATTTGACTAGGTATTGACCAAAAAATCTTTCAGCTTGGAAGCTGATCCGGTACCTGTACATTCTGAAAAACAACTAGAACTGCAACTAAGTCATAACTGAACCAGTTTCTTCCCGTCAGTTTCCTCGCCCAGATACCGTATTACTTCTTTATACCCTATTAATTAATGGAATCTTACCTACAACTCGTATTGGACCAATTTGCTCACCAATGGTGGAGAAAGGGGTAGTTTGTACGGAGATCTCTTCAGGAGACAAATTCCTTTCTTGAGGAAGATACTCTGGGGACTGCACCAATGGCCTCTCAGTACTGTTTATTGTTGCAATACTTTATTGATAGAACTTATTATCATGAATTCATATCCTAATTCATTATTTTTTCTCTTGTTGCAGCTTGAGTGAATGTTATTTTGCTGGCAAAGGAGCCGCTGTGGTGCTTCCTCAACATCATGACCGACTTCCGCCGTCACCCGCCGTGCCTGCCCTGCCCAGCGCCGGCTCAGACATACAGTACCATCTCCAGTCTATGTTCTACCTCCTCCGACCTGAGGAAACGCTCAAGATGGTAAGCGTAACAATAAAATTCTTAAATCATACCTATAATTATCCTCCCGATTACCCAACAGTACTTGTCTAATTTCAAATGTGGAGTCAGAATAATGCAGGCAGTTCAAAACTCGATAATGAAAACTTGGAAAAGGAGTAAAACTATGGAAATTCTGAACTTGTTCACTGTTTAAGTTGACATTTTAAAAGTTATCTAAAAATTATTTTTATTACAGACAATTTACAACGAAAAAAGTTGTCACCTTTCTCGACAGTATCCATTTATAAGTTTCGTTTTGAATATTTTTTAAAATTTAGACCAATGAGCTACAAATTGGTTCAGAATTATTATAATTTTTTGTATAGACTGTATTGCGTGACAGCTTTTTCATTGCTAAATGCTGCCGTATTATTAAAAATAATAAACTAAAATAGGTCGATATGTCCAAAATAATAAGGACTTGATGGAGATCAAAAATTGAACCTGTGAGCTGCTGTTCTGAATATTCAGGTTTATTTATTTATTTATTTATTAACGGGCAAGCCCAATTTGTAATCAACATAATACAGTTGTATTCAACTTAATATAGTGTCCATATAAGATAATAGAAAAATATTATAATTGAAGGTAGGGGGGATTGAGAAAATACAATTACAATGACAGGAAAAGCGAGCTTAACTGAATAGGATGGGTGAAGAGGAAATTAAGGATTTAAGTAATGATAAGGGACTATGGAAGAAATCAAAATGTGGATAGGTGGTGAGAAAAAGATGGGCGTATAAGGAGTCCTTCTTGATTTTTAACGGTTTAAGACCTGAAAGATACAACGTTGAATGTGTGGAGCCATCAGATATTTTTAAATAATCGGCCTAACATCCTCCATTTCTCTCGAAAATACCTTATTGATTAAGGAAAGAAATGTCATAACTTCCAAATTCTTGAATTCTCTTAAAATGGGGATTAGTCCACGTCATTATATTTGTTGCATTTAAAATCCTTCTCGTTTGTCGTTTGGGTTATTTCATGGGAGTGTAGAAGAAACTCGGTCAAAGTGGGCGACTGGACACGTTTTACTGCGGCATTTACGATCCGGAATTCAACGGTTCGACAGGTTTTGGAGGGCAACGGTGTCTAACAGAATTGACAGCTGTCGAGTTAATTCGGAATTATAGTGTTAGGTGATCATAGGTAGAGTTGTAAATGGATGTCGTGGATGTCTTGACGCGTCTTCTTAGTGGTTTGAGGTGGGTGTGACGTGAGTTGCCTTGTAAAATATGATTGTGGCACTATAAGCATTTCGGCGAATTTTGTTGAATTCTACGATATAGTTCCAATGGAACATGTTTATAATGAGAGAATTTATTATTTTGCAATCTTCAAATCTCGTTCTCGTTATTTTCATGATCATGATTTTGGCCAGATGTAGGCTGCAGGTCAACACTCTCATCGATCACAAACACTTCATCTTGAATTATACTTCTTTAGTGACTTTGATTGAGTGTCCAGTGCCTTTGATTTGGACACGGATACACCATCGTAGCGAAATCAACTCTCCAGGATGTACAAGTTGCTATGATCACTCACACCATCGACCTGGCATCCTCCCACATGAGAATAACAATCATGTATATAAACTAAAATTAATTGCTTTAGCAATTACCTTAGGCACTCTTTAGTCCTTCACCTCGCCCAGTTGGAGCTTCAATTTAGTCAACTGTAATTACTACCATTATGAAATTTGGCTATCAATTTGAAGTGAATATAAATTGATGAGGCCACGTATTCATTGAAAGAGGAGCAAGTTTCAAACTGTAGGCATTGTACTCAAAATCAAAGGGATTTGATAATTTTCCATTTTTCATGTATAACATGAGTGAAGATTTTCAAAAGCTGACTTAGGGGTGATTCCCCAGAGAAAAATTATGAATTCGAAGACCCGGAATTTTCCGCTCAATAGCGCATTCAAACGACCTGGAACCGTCTTAGCGTGTTTACCAGGGTGCTGCAAGTCTCCGGTCCTCTGCAAGCAGAAGAAAAATGTTTCCAAGTTTCTTCTATATCGTCTCCAACAATAACGAGTTGTTATGGAATACCTACAATCTCGGAGAAGTGTTTCTTTCCCCTGTGCTTGAAAAGCATTGGATTTCAGACGGAAGCGATGGACCGTGGAGAATGAGCTGCGCCCGTTTGTTGGTGGAACTGTTAGGCGAAGAAGAAGATGCCTGAGACTGACAAAGAAATTATTCACTTTTCAAAAACGGCTGAAAACCCGTAGTAATCCCACCGGGATCCACAACAAAGCTTGTTCCCAACTGGGAAGTGATAACATTTCTTCTTTGGGGAAGTAGTACACAATAAACATCCCATTTGGCGATTCCCGCCGTAATGTTTTATTTGTTATTAATATAGATGCTAGTAGAAGGCTTCTGAAAAGGTATGACGTGTATCTGATGTTTAGAAGTGAGCGAAAAGTTGTGATGCAATTTTTCAAATTTTGACTCCACACCTCGCCCTTCTGACAGTTATGTCTCGTTGGATCTTCTCTTCTCAGTCTTTTACACCAAATCTAAACAGAATTTTGACCTGAAAACTAGTATTTAGTCGTTTTAAGGTTGCCGAATCCGGATTACTCGAGTGGTTCCAAATCCAAATGTGTTCTTGTCACCCTGTGTAGTTGTACGTTCCAATCTGGCTGTTCGTTCGTTAGCGTTTAGGGTACTTTGAAAATAACATTGAGAAAAAGCACGTTGCACGTTGGCTCGAGGAGGCGGTAAAGAACCGTTATGATCTGGCGAGGGGTTTATGGCCATTCATTCCAAGTTGGAGATAATTTCTGCCTTTCACGTCCCTGTAATAACTAAGAGAAGTTGAACCCCTGTTGTATTTGTGTTTCTATGTCAATGGTCAAATTCTAGGAACAGGTTCAACCGTTAAGACGCAGATGCCAGTTGATTGTCTGGTGGTACCTCCACGCTTAATGAGTTCCAGACGTCCAATGTTCGGTTACTGTAAGCACTAAAATACTGAGTGTTTGAGACACTGAGTACTACTGGATTCATAAACATTGTGCAACTTTACCGCGTCATTGTTGACTGGTTCATAATGTCCTGAGTCAGCAAGACGCAGCGCACCCTCATTGAGATTCTTAGAATGCGGTGGAATCACAGTCAACCTAACTATCTGCTTAAGCGATACGTGAAATCTTTAGACAGTCTACAGTCTCAAATGAGGGAACATCGGAATAACATAGAATTTACCGTTTAGTAATGCATACATTCCAGCGGTCCTCTTTGAAAGGGAGAATAAAAAGCTCAATACCTCATTTAGATGTCAGCAAGTTCTGCAGGGTCTGTCAGGAAGGACGTGTAAATTTCAAAGCACTGAGTCGTTGAACTTGGATTGTTCATAAGAGTGAGTAAGAGTTCGTTGGTTAGAGAAGAGGAGGAATTTCCATTACAGCATGGAATACAGTGTCTATTTTGACTTAAAATCACACATTGTGAGATGATTCGTCAATTAAAAAACATCCTTGTGATCCTGGAATACATTGTACATCGCATGATTATGTAAACTCTCGAAAAAGTGGTAGGAGTGGTAGTGGATTCTCTTGAGAGTCTCCACCGTTGTGCCCAACCGCAAGATGATTTGTTTTGATTTGACTTCTTCGCCAATTCTCTGTCAACAAAATTTGGTTTCAACTTCATGGTATTGTGTTGAAATATCTTCATCGCCTCAAAGCATTGTAACATCTCAGAGTTCACTGGATGATAGAAATCAATTTGAGGACCCCCTCCCGAATAACTTGATATTTTCTCGGTGGAACGTTTAAATTTGCTGATCAAGGCCAAGAATCAAGCAACCACCCCTGATGAATTTATTCGGACCAACTCCATCAAAAGTCGTCGGTGGAGTGTCAAGAACAAGTCTGTAAACACGACACTTGCGGCTCGCCATTCTGGAAATAAACTTGTAGATTTATACGCGGCAGACACCCACGGATGAATGACCTCTTCAATATCGCCATAACAACTTCCTCCAGAAGAACGAGATTGAACTACAGCATGCAGTTCATCATCAGAACAATCCTGATACAAATTAGTCTACTATTCACTTTATAACTAGGGCTCGGATCAGGGTATATTTGCATATTTGTTGTTCTGTACTCCTGCTGTAGTCATTTTCTTGGTTGTTTTGGAGAGGAAGCAGAGGACGTCAATATACCGTTTTCATCATTTATTTGGCTAGCGCTTTCGGGGCAAACTATGGCCCCTTTCTCAAGCCTACAAGAAAAGATAAATAATTGAAGACTACAAAATTAACCTCTAACATGAAATAACAGTTAGTATAACCAACAGTCAAAAAATTTTTTTGTCAAAAAACATTATTACTTAATAATTAATTTTCATCAAAACCATTAAAAAAATATGAGTCACCAAGATTAAACCTATTCTTCATCATCTAAAAAACTAATAAGAATATAAGCACCCAAGAACCGAACAATACACACACTAACACACAGACAAACGTTAAAAAATAGAAAGAAACCAAAACAACCTACCTATATTCACTCTGCAATACCACTCCTACATCTTCCATCCCTCCTCAATCACCAAAATCTGATCTCTGCCAATCGTGAAAGCTGTTCTCACTGGAAAACCAGTAATATGTTTCAACTCAATTTTGGAAAACTTTCTACCAACTAAAAAACACATACAAAGATAGAAAATCTCAAAAACCTACCTTTGTCCATTTCCATAACAATCATTCTCATCAAGTCACTAAAAAACTAAAAACTGGCAGGATCTAAAAATTATTTAAAACTAATTAACAATAAAACAATGACTAGAGGGGGATCACAGACAGGAGAACATTTTTAAAATTTTTAACAGGAACAACAATCTAATTATCTCTCTTATCACAGGCATTACAGATTACATATCACAATAGAGAAAATTGAATCAGACAGGGCTACTTCTCCTTCACTGAGTGGAAGTAGATAAGAAAATACCATCAACATCCATGTGAGGCTCCACCCCCTTAGCTCCAACTTAGCCCCGCCCATCTCACTCCTTCACATTGAATTCAAAAACAAGGAGGCATACATGTCGTTCAAATCCTGTATATCTTGCATTTTATTTAACGAGTGATTTAGGAGTGATGTAACTGCAAAAAGTGAGAGAGTTGGTTTGGCTAAACATATTACGAGGGTAAAGCATGAGGTAGACTGGAAAAGTGTAAGGTCAGTAAGAAGGGAGAAGAATAATTTTAAGCGTAGAGTATTGGAGAACATACATATATTAAGAAATAAAGAGCGCTCGTTAAATAAAATGTCCGCAAATCTAGTGCCTATAATAATTGCGGAACAAAATTTACTCATGCTTTGAGAAATTTGCAATTCAAGAAACCCATTTTTGTGCCTCCCAATTGGCCCGATTATTAGACGCACCCCACTTTTCTAGAAGTGAATTTATTTATTTATTCATTAGGAGGAAAAAATTAAGGCTCCTATTACGAGACGCACAGTAGATAACTCGTGTGTTACCTATGTTCCTTCCTTCTTCCCATACTTTATATATTTTTGTTGAGTCGGTGATGTAATTACTCTTTGAAAAATGGAGGTCAAAAGCTAGTTTTTACAGCATACATTAAATTTTCATGGGCATGTCTATGGGTTTTTCGTGCATGTTTACGGGCATATCGGGGTGGTTTTCAGGGCATATTCGGGGATTTTATAGAGCATATCAATCCGAGCCCTGTTTATAACATTAAATTATTATAGGTCGTTACTAGAAAATTTCGGATTTCATGTTTGTGTAAAGTTATTTCTCGTGTTATTTTTCTGATTAGCACAACATCCTATTCATAGAGGTTTACGACCCTCCAATGACGTGCGACTGTAAGGTGAAATATCTCGGTTGGTAGAGTGATGGAAGTGACGTGCAGACGATTGTGTTTCGTCCGTATTGCCTCAGCGCTGAGCTCATGCGTGACTTCTAGCTGCCACGTCTTCAATAGAAGCTGGGATTTCGAAACAACTTTGTAACTACTATGAATGGGTGATTTTGGTCATTCAATCAATTGACATTTTCATGTCTTTGTTTCGGCACATAAACTGAAAAATCGTCACGAAAACTAAGCAAGTCTTGCTCACGCGACCAATAAATAAATAAAATAGACTCACTGTGTTGCGTAGAGAACAATAAACTGTTTTCTTATTTTGATGCTTGGGTACATGAACTAACAACCTTACTTCACTACCTTGTTGTGTAGTGGTTGACATGAAAATGTCCCAATGTGTTGCAGACTCGTATGCAAGCATTTAAAATTTAGTTTCTTCAAAAGACTACTTTCGAATCGAGTGTGAAGCGTTTAGTTTGAGGTTTTCAGTTATCAATTACTTTAAGGGAGGTACACAGAAATTCTGTGACAGAATCCAAAAATCTATTCTGATTTCGATTTGTACCAATACTTTCACGATCACATGTTTGAGTAGACATCGTATGGGGTTGTAATAATCGCTTTGTTCCCATGCTAATTATGAGCAAGTGCTTATGAGTAAAGAGGCTCCTGAATTTCCATAAGAGTGGACGAAATTTAAAAAATGCTGCCATACTATAAAAGGTTTGTTGCTATAGCTATAGTTTGTCATCCTGTAACTCACGTGAAACAAAGCTTTACTACATGTAGTATTTTAGAGTATACTCCGTAAAAGTACACCGAGAGGTTTATTCATATCGTAACAGTCACATCACTTACTGAAGTCTATCAATCCACGATGTTCCCTCTTACTTTCTCCGCATATCTACCGATATCCGTTTTCGATAAAATCGAGGAAAAGCCGTTTCTAACGTGCAAGTCCCGTCAGTAGAATTGATGCTTCAAGTCTCGCTGTGAGGCACCTCATTGTGGAGACGGTGATAAAGTGCGATCCCGGGAAGGCGATAGTAGGCGAAATCGGATGGTAATAATGCAAGTAGTAAAGTAGGGAAGCTATATCTCTCATCTGTAACGACCTATCTCGTAAGTCCTCCATTGTTAACCGAAGAACTTTCCAATATTCCTCCTTATCGGAAGGCCTGCATGTGAAATTTCGCAACATATTTTCGACGAGCCCCCGTGGGCCAACTCTCGTCAGCCGTTTGAAGCGAAATGCTCGATCTGAAAAATCAATATGAGTCGTTGAGCAAAGGTTTTCCTAACGGATAGAGAAACCTGACATAAAAACCAAGTATGAAACACTCTTGAGCCAACATTAAGCCAGATATGATTTATGCTGAACCACGTAAGGATATTTTTATGGTAGAGCTTTCAATCCAGCAACTGTCGGATCCAGGATAATCCTGCACTTTTTCATTCTTACAACACTGAAAGGGTAGAAACATTAATTGATTAATTAATCGCCGCATTAGTTCCCTATTTCCGTATAGGTATTTTGTTGATCACTTTTTCGTTGAGTAGTTGTCGGAGAAATAACTGTCATGATTGTTCCATATCAGGATTGCTACCCGTACCTAATCTTTCTGTTGTGTGTCTGAGAGTTATTAAACCTTCAAAGAGCCGTTGCCTGTGCTCAGAAAATCCACTTGCTGTGTATGGAAACTTTCTACCAACAAAAATTCAGTTTTTAGCGTGAGAAGCGTTTAAGATAAATCCTGGGACCCCTATTGCTGAATCCAGTGACGGGAGAGGGAGGGTAGGATGTGTAAACTATACAGCATAATTTCAAAAGGTCTGAAGAGTGTATTTTCCGAATTTCAAATCGTAAGACCCTTAATGGCTCGGTATAATAATAAAAGTTCTGACTTCTGGGTGCGGCTTCCTCGAAACTATTGACTACATCATTCCATCCCATACGTATGCTATCAAATCATCATTCATCATCGAAACTTCAGTCCCTAGTCACCCTCCTAGTTTGAGCGGAACAGGTCAATTAGGCAGTGAGAATGCCTAGAAACCTTGTCATTGAGTTTCTGTTGTTTCTTGTCCTCTACGCCCTTCACTACCACAATGATAAATGCTAAAAATTGTAACAAATCTTATTTCTTGATTCATAGAAATATTTTCCCAAATTTTCAAAAATTAAACAGTATAAGATAATATCTTATATATTATAAGATTACTATATATTACTATATATTATTATTACTATATATTATTGATAATACTATCAATATATTATATTGATATAAATATATATACTGGGTGTCTTACGGGTTGTTCCCCCCTTGCTAAAATCGTCCAGATAGTTCAAAAAAGTTTTTTTTGATAAACATCTTCATGATTTTTCCCAAGTATCTCAAATATGACCACGGTGCGCATTGCGCATGTGCGCAATCGTGCGCAACGCACACCAACTTTGTTATCTCAAATGGGAACCCCTATTTTTTATTGCAGATTTGGATTCTACTCAAGTTCAGTAGTAATTTAGGGGTAGAGTTAGCCACCTGAACTAATTAAAATTGCCTCGTAACTCACAAGGATGGAAAAAGAGCGATTTTCTAGTTAAAACCACCTACTTTCCGACCGCCGTTTCAAGAAATTCCAGTTAAATCCAAAAATGGATACCACCACGTGATTCAGCGTCGAAAATTAATGAAAAAACATCTATCACACTTAGGGTTTACCTTCACCTCAATTTTTGGCACAATCCAGGGGTTGCGCATGTTTGCGCGCTCACTGAACGGGTTGTGCGCAACCAAAAAAAAAAATCGTTTGAGGGGTCTACAACTCATGAAATTTTGAGTAGAATCCAAATCTGCAATAAAAAATAGGGGTTCCCGTTTGAGATAGGTAACAAATAATCCTTGGGATCCTTTGAAAAAATCATGACGATTTAAAAAAAACACTTTTTTTTACCCCTATCTCGATGATTTTAGCAGGGGGGGGGTGGGTTTACAACTCTTGCGACACTCTGTACAGCGTAAATTTCGTTTCTAAAAGTTATTTATTGGTTTTGGTGATTAATTCGACTTTATGCACCATCTCAAATTCAATTGAAATATACGCAGATACCTGTTAGTTGAATGTGAACCGATTAAGTGGATGAAACGAGGGGCTGACTTTAATCGGGAAACGAAGCTTCCAACTTCGTATAGCCCGTTCGTGACCCAATTGCTAAAGGCTAGAGAGCGACGCTACCGAATTAAATTGGAAAGGGCGAGTTTGGTATGCTGTCGAGGCAACAGCCAGTTCCTCGCATCCGATGACATTTTCGATCGAATGAAGGTTCGACGGAACCAACGAACGGAACCTATGTATAACGAATTCGAATACACGTAGTCCCTGTACTGAGCGTTTTATGACAGGTAGGTTCGTAAATGTATAGTGCTAATTTCGAATATCCAAAAATTGAGATAATTTTTTCGCCTTCTTTTGACTTACTTGGAAGGTGAAAAAGTAGGTATTGCAACCAACAGATAACAAATTTAACAATAATAATAATAAATCTGAACAATTTTATTCATTTTTTAGAACATGTCTGGTATTTGTTAATTAATCTTATTTCAATCAATTCATGTTATTAGTTAATTTTCTGGAAAATAATCACAATAATAACAAACTTTCCGTTTAATTGAAAGTTTTAGAATCGTTAACTCTATTTAACGTAAATTATTTCATCTTTATGATTCAAATTAGCTTGTCTTATTTAACTTTCTTTCCCGGAGTCTCAATCCACGGCGAATGATGTTACTCTTTTAATGGTAATTAAAGTAGTGCATTTATGTTTAACACAATGCTTAAAATTTGAAGTTGTATTGAATATGATTTATTTGTGAACTCTCCTTCTTGACAACTCTTTAGTTTATTAATGTGAAGTTATAGTTATTTGTCACATTCTCTACTATTTTTATTGTGCATTTTTGAATTGTGAAATCTGAGTTTTAATAACCGACGCATGTAGAAGTGGTTTTTGACTGTTCATTAGACGAGAAACCGAGTCGTTTTCGAGTTTATCGTTTGGCAGTATAACATTGGTTAAAAACAAGGGCCCGGAAAAATCAATACCTACTATTTATTGTTGAATAAATTTCTAGAAAAAACTTGAAGTCAATCTCTGCATCTCACCCTCGTATCCTCCAGTTTTTGTTCCTGGTTGAATCGAAGGATCGAATAATGATGAGGAGAGATGAGGTTGAGTGGATCTGGTAGCATTGAACGTTTTTGTTGTTCTTTCTCCAACAACCCCCCCCCCCCTCCTCCAGAGACTCCCTCCAGTCTCACAATGAGCCTTCGAACATAACTTTTCAATTGGGAAAAACCATTCAGCTGAAAACCCGTCGAAGAGCGACAAAAAACTGGGACGTCCCTACATGGACAAACCATTCACAACAAAGCTGGTTCATCCCATTGTTGGACAACGAACAATACTTTGATCATTTTGTTAACACCAGTTGTTTTCAAGAGGCTTTTAAAACATCACCATTCATATTTTTGTCGAGTATTACAATGATCTAATCGGGGTCAATAATTAATCGACATCCGTGAATAAACTATTTCGTTTTGTTTAATTTAGTCACCTGGGAAAGTAATTCAATCTTATTTTTTTTTGAAAAAAATTAGTCCCTAACTGTTAAAAATTTATTATGGGAGAAGAAATTGGAAAAGAAAATCTCATGTACATCAAGATCACAATGGCGTTTATTACTCTGAATACGTAAACACATACTTGAGATTTCATTTAATGTTAGTAAACTTCAAAGAAGTCTACTTGTGATCCCTCACAAGCGTTACTAATCATAACTGTTACAAAAGTGAATGAGCTTGTGAAACTTGTGGAGGAGTAATGGAGATTAAATTAGGTCCTGAATAACAGGTTCGTCCTTAAAGGTCTGTTACTCAATAGTTCTGTCGGATTCCACCGCCATAAGGTTCTTCCATGATTAGTCCTCAGAAAGGACGAACTCCAAAACTTCCTGCTCCAAAGTAGACTTTGAGTAGTTTTCGTATTTTATTTACATGAACGCTAATGTGAGATTTGCGTTCCTGGTCCTTGAAGTTTTCTTCAGTGAGCACGAATACACAAATTGGCCGAAAATGACACTGATTTTTTTGGGAACTTTTCAGGTTACAACGCAGATAGGCTAACTTGATCCTTCTTGTTGAGCAATTGCGATTTAATGAACTTGAATATGTTATACATTTTATATTACCATAAATGCAGATGTTAATATATTAAATATATTTTAATAAATTAAATAAAAATTCCTCGATATCCTACTTTGAACGATTTAGCTTAGAATAACTGCAATAGAGTGTAAGGATTTAGGAGTTAACTCCTTTTTCCACAACTTTCACTACCTTTTGGTGAAAGAGAAGTGCGCAGATCTGTCGTGGTACGGTCATGTCAAGTACCATATGAGTGAAGAAAAATTATTGACTGCTATGACCCATACAGATGTAAAGTAAAGTAAACAACCATTTCAGGTTGGATTTTCGACCATTCCAGGCGTCGCGGACGTCATCAGCTGTCTTCCAAAGGGAAGATCAGAATTTGTTCTGATTTCGCTCATGGCTTCCCATTAGTATTAGTGAGGTGAGGCTTCCCGTGATTGAGGCCAACCCATGGCCTCGCCGCCCTAGGTTTCGACGAGGGCGCACAAGAAATGCACGCTGCCGGTGATGAGACTTGAACCCACGACCCCCGCAGAAGTCGGTCCAAATTCCACCGCCAAACTCCTCGCTGACGACGTAACACATGCATCGCATCGGACCTCCCCCCGATTCAGATGTGTACCTGTAGAATCTTTGGCTCTGCAGTAGCTAGACTCATATTAAGGAAAATCTAAGCACCACAGAATCTAAGGGGATTTCAAATGATCACGTGAGCATCATAGTCACTCTAGTAGTTGATGCCTTCAAAAGCAGCCATGAGCAACTCAACTACTTCAAACTATCTCCAGTGGCGTCCCCTCAAGGAAAACATAGCAAACACTGTTTGCCTTACTAAAAATATGCAAAATGAATGAAATAATTTTTGTTGAGATTCTCTTATATTTCCATCTTTGCATGTTTTGTAAAGCCGATTTTGGAAAAATATTATAAAATTTAGGGACTTTTCATTATTACCGACGAAGTAAGATGAAATAGGAGATTGGAATAACTACGTATTTTGCCTTGGATTCTCGCCCACAACTCACCAGAGTTATATAGGTCGGTAACGTAGATCGATTGCGGATGATACGCGAACTATCGATGCAAGGCAAACAGTTCAAAGAAATAAATTTTGCGGGACTGTTTTGGATGAGAGGCGACGATCGGCAGGTAGCCGGTGTGTCAGCGTGATGTCAAGTTGCTATACCACCAGTGCCACAGCATCAGCCAAAGCAAACAATTGAGGAACTGTGTTCTTTTCTGGCGCTTGATCTGTACAAAAAATAAACCTTTGTGTAATAATTTGCTGCGTTTTCATTGTTGTTTATTCCTCTATGACTGGTCAAGCTGTTTGTCTGACGAATATTCTCACCTGACGCCTCTGACTATATCAACTCCTCCCAGCTCGTTGATCAAAAGCGATGAACCACAAGGATAAAATACATCATCTCTGAATCGGCTAATCATGTTGGTAACAAGCTTCGAATCAACTTCAGTTGCTCAAAACATTGTTCTGCGTTTTATTATTTTCCTTCCCTAGTATCGTAACATGCTACTCAATAAACCCATTTTCATTTTGGCTCAAATTTTAGCCGTGAATGTAGTAACTGTAGATAGTGCTAGTGTTCTGGAAGTGTTACTGGGGTGGGGTTTGACTCTGGTTAGGGCCGCCTTACTACGAACAAGGAAAATTGTGTTCGATACCTTTCCATTTTCCTGGAACCTATATTTGAAAATTTCCGTGTGTCTTTTTCAAAAGTGTTCAAGATTGAGTGGACATTGATTTCTACAATTTCCTGGGAGTGATCCAAGTGAAGCACTACTATCTTTTGGGGGATCCGTTCGATTCTATGGTTTGAAGTACTTATTGGGTAGCACTTTATTTTTCATGTTGCTTCCCAAATTCGTCGACGTCCCCTCCAACCTCTCATCAGCCCGAGAATCGCCGTGACTTTATAAGGCGGTCGGGCGCATTGCCCTTGCGGCATTTATTTCTGGTCGCGAGCTCGTGCCAGATAAAAAAGGCGTATGCTCCTATTTGACCTGCTTTCCCCCCCAGCCGACTTTTCCCTTTCCGATCAGAACCCTCGTTTCCTATGAAAACAAAAACATAAGCCTTGTCCCCTAACAACTTTTTCGTGAACGAGAAATATGTCAGCTACAAATCAAAACGCTAGACTACGACTCAATTATTATTCCTAGGAAAACATAAATGTTTTCCAACCAATTGACATCATCGTACAAATTTTCACATCATTAAACAAGGACAACTCAAAATTTAATTTTTTTATTATATTTTTTTTCGTCATGTTTGTGGTTTCTTCGGTTTTGGAGCTATAAAACCATTATACAACTAATTTGAGTAAGCAAGTGTCTTCTAGGAATATTTTTTTAACCCTTTTTCCAAGTTTTTTTTTAATTTTGAGATTTTTTAGTTTTTTTTTTTAATTTTAGGTCACTAAAATAACCATAACTACCCTTAATTTACCGTAAAATTGTAAAAGTAAGGGCACCGTTGGAAAAGCTTCGAATTTCCCATCTTTCTAGTGCCTACACAGAACTATTTGTGGGGTCCTGAAATCAACTCGTAAATCATTTTTGTCAAATTTGCCTATTTCTTCCGTTGGTTGTTAAGGTTTTACTATCGCATATTTTTTTCGACACCGAAAACTGTTCAAAGATCTCAGCTTTCCAATGGTACAATGAATAAAAAATGTTACAGTCTAAATTGGAGGAAAAATTGGGGTTTAAACGCAAAAAATTTGAATTGTGTGCGTAATTTGTGTTTGTTTGTGTGTTGTGTGTCTCAAAACGTCGATTTCGTTTTAAAAAATTCACATTTTCAGCGTTTAAACACTGATTTCTTCCCTAAAATTGAGGTGGCTCCATTATGATCAGCAAGTTTGTCAGGATTGTTTCTATCGATATTAGATAGCGCCCACCATCTTCCTTACTTGTGATTTTCAGTCCTTAGCGACGTAATTGTGTTCTAAGAATGGCGTTCTCTATCCAAACACAAATTTTAGCCCATTCTGAAGGGAAGAAGAGCGAAAGTTACAGTAATTTCCCTCCTCATTGATTCTGTACCACAACACTAAACTTACTTTGTCGCCCTCAATCTCCAGCTATCAGATCTGCATTTTACTCTTGTTAGAGGGCTTTTGTACCTACTGGATTTTGGATTAATATACCTATATGGTATATTTTACATTTATATTAAAAAATCCATGACTTTGAATTCCGACCAATCTCATTTTGGTTTATTATTTTCAGTAATGAACTTCGGAATCGACCAAGAAAAACAATTTTTAACCCCCCCCCCCCCCCCTAAAAATTTGTTGGTTTACGTTTCAAAGTATGTAGAATCCAAAAATCGAAAAATGAAAAATTCCGTATATGGACTCCATTTGGGGTCTAGTTGTGCTTCGAAGCTTTTGGTTGATGTAGGTCACTTCTAAGGGTTGAAAAATAAGGGTTGAAATTTTCAAGTCGCCCTGGCTCAAAAAATTTCGATATCAAGATATTGTTTTTTCTTCAATTTAAAGTAGTAGTGAATTTTTAAAATCGAATGAGACCAACCAAAGAGCTCTGTCTTTATGAGAATTTAAAGGTTGATCTTACAAAAATCAGAAACACGAGGGTGCATCTCAAAAAAGGCCTAATCTCCGTTGAAATTTTAGCTAACCAAAATGCAATTGCTGTTCGCTTCTTCGAGTTGTGCTCAGTTTAGCGTCCCTAGCAACCAGTTTTCAAATTTCCTAATGAGGGCACCCGGAACTCCCTATTTTTTCGCATTGAGTGTGAATCGTTTAGTTCTTCTAAATAAACTTGTTTGTGAAGGTAAAATTGTGGAAATGATGCAGGCGAGTGATCTGTACAAACAATAATGAACCTTTGTGTAATAATTTGCAGCTGCAAACAAGGAGTTGGAGCAGCGGTATTTATAAACATCGACTTGTAGATAGCAATTTCTTCCTGAGTTGATGGACATTGTTTCAAGACAAGAAGTGATGTAGGATTCGCACGATTAGGAGAGGCGTTCTCTGGTAGGTACGTGATTTGCAAGTGGAGGATTCCAGATCGATCGCCCACCAGGAGATCGGAAGCGCTAATGAGTATGTGGACGGGGAATGCCTTTTTGCCTTCTAATGCATTCAGATCATACGTCTACTGACTTCCCAAAGGGTTAGTTTGATTGATAGCAGCTGTATCATGCCGATAATCCCGACTTAAACATTAGCTGACACATCAACTTCAGATTCTTCAGAGCGCATAATATATAAAGAATCTCTTGCGTAACTGACGATGAACAGTCACATCCTTTACAAGTAATAGCGATCCTGGATCTTGACGTGATTGTGTGTGAATGTGATTTTACATCATCTTTGAAAATGAAGATTATCATTGCGTGTGTGAGTAAGCTATATTTAGGGTGTGTTAAACTTTCAATGAGTATGCAGTTTTCGAAAGATTTGTAGCATCACTTATTTTTGTTTGTAACAACTTCGTAACACCTGTGAGATTCAGGATCTATAAGATATATGAATATATAAGATATTGCCGAGGTCCCCTCAACTTGATCCGTAAATCCGTTTCAAAATGGCGCGAGACGTAGTTTGGCAAGAGAAAATAGCGAATAACAGTATATTCTATTAGATTGGTGGTGCCTAGAGGTCATCTGACGTGAAAATATGTTACAGAGCAGAAAAAGATGAAGCGGTAGACCTTATTACTAGAGGAAGCAGATGGGACAAACGGGACCGAAGCCAAAAGATATGAATGCCTCAAGGCCGCTCCTGGCAATGTCATAGACTTGTATAGTTGATCTTGCGAAGTAAAAAGGAATAAATTGTCCCGTTGATTTAATTTCGGGAACACTATATATTATATAATATATATTATTTATCACTGATGTGGAATGAGGAACCTTGAACTAACTTGCTTACTAATATCCCATCCCCGTGTTTTATGAGTAAATCGACTCTTTCTTTGTAAGAGGAAAGCCTAACACCGCTTTACAGTGACTACCTATGACATTGGAATTGGTTTCACTCATCAAACGTCTCTGCCACCTGCATATAATAATCCCTAGTGATTCTGGCCTCTCATCTAAATGATACCTACCTCAACAGGGTGACACATCTGTCGTAATCCATCCTGATATTATTTTCCCTGTGTTCAATTATGTTTGGACGTATACAGAGATAATTGCCTGTTGTTCCTATTTTCAAATCATATATATTAAAATCCATTCGAGTGACGGTGTAATAATACGTTGATTACGTTAGTCCCCACCACTTTCAGTTGCAAACTATACTTTACCGTGCTTATCAAGCTTCTTGACACCAAAATAACTATTTATCACGTCCGAACAACTGCTTGCCTTTCTTTTAACGTAAAGAGTCGAGGTTGACTACCATCCAGTCACGGTATGCTCATCAAAGTGTTTTTCAAGCTAGATTGTTTTCCTACTCAAGGACTAAGCGAGCAGCTTCGAGCTATATTCCTAATAGTTGGAGAAAATAGATAAAGAATTGCTTCACAACAAAGACATTTTTGAAAGCTGAATAAACCTATAAAATAACCTTGGCTAAGAGATCTAAGGAGTTGGTTGGAATGACCTTTTTACTAACATAGCCGTTCTATCATGAATTTTTTCAATTTCCTCAACCCACCTAAAATGTAAAAAAAAAGGGAAATATTGCATTTGCCAGAAACCTATTTTCCATTAGAACCCCTCGTTGGAATGAAGCATCAGCGTTTGTATGTAAGTGTAAGTTGTTGGTGTGAAAGTGTAAGGTCAAAGGGGTGTACTTATGAGCCAGCTACTTCTAATTAGGAACAAATCTGGTTTTGAGGCTTTGTTTCTACGAATACATGTAGATAAACTTACTGAAATTTCTACTCTCTCTTAATTTTTTCCTAATAGTATTTTGAATTCCAAGTATAATGTTATTCTTAATTTATGGTTAATGATTAAAATTCGTCTACGAATAATTCAGTATGTTGTTGGTAATATTATTAATCCAATAAATTTTCTTGATCAATTTTATGATATTTTTATTCTAGTGGCTGGATCAAACATTTATTAATTTGTTATCTTATTCAGTTTATGGTTTTTATATTTTTAATAAAATTTGATTTTTTATTAATTTTTATTTATAATAAAAACATATGTAAGTTCAATGATTTAGGGGCTAACAAAATCAAATTAGGTGGGAAAACGTCACCTTCCTACTCACTCTAAGGATTATGAAGAAATTTTCTGGATTTCTTTCTTCAATAGTTATAACCTTTTTCCCATGACCCTAAATCAGAGTTAGAAAGGGCGACATTAACCATTTCTACGGGTAAGGGGAGTAGTGTGAACATTTTGCTAAATGTTGTGTTTTGTTGTTCTATGAGGGGTTTTCATAAAGGTGCTACATGACGGGTATGAGTCGAACTGACTGAAAACGGCTCTCGTTATTTTCACCTCTCCTCCCTCCCTCCCTCCCATCTACCATCGATCTGATACTCTTGGAAAATTTGATTGGAGGCCTCTTAACCCGTTTTATGGTCTAACTAGACGTAATTTGGAGCAGATACTCGACTGCAGGTGGCTTCTAATTCAACACAGCTGTTGCCCTAATATTGATGTTCATAACGAGTGTTATAACTACGTGTTTGAATGTTGACCTGAATCAATCTGCTAGTGCCAATCTGCACCATACAGATTTTTTTTTTTTTTTTTTTTTCAATGAGTTGAACTGAATTGGTTTGGTCTACTTAATTCTGAATCAATCAATCGGAATATGGGAGGTACAACTTACAAGGTTGTGTATTTCAAACTGTACAAGCTTCCCCGAATATCACAATAGAGCTGTAATGAATCTAATTGCAATCAATTTCAATAATACCCTCGGGTCGTTAAATGCACTGTGAAAAAATGTTGAGATTAATTTCTATGCTTTTTGCCTCAATAAACGGCCAAACAACCTCCGTATTGATCTTACAATGAACCAGAATTGATTTCGCGCTCCAACACAGCGCTCCAGGCGCTCCCATCAATAAAATCGTTAGTCCTGAAGAGACTCGTACTGAGATTGGCGTTCAATGAGTCAATCGAAGATCGTGCCAATCTCGCCAGCCCACAAATGAGAAACCATCTATCAAGTTGATCAGCGCCTCGTGGTGGAGCAATCGACGAAAACCAGGATCGTTCGAATGACGTCAACGGACATCACGGCATAGTCGGACAAATTGTTTCAAGCAGAAGTTTAGCTTCTGTTTCCATCGACTTCTCAAACACGAGATTCTCTTCGCCTCATTTAAAGTTTGTGATGGCTTAGTGTTTTGACTTTCTTCACAAATTATTGCGATCGATCCAAGACAAAAGTTTACAAGTTTTCACGTTCGTTCCCGCCCAGGGCTTCCACGTTTTCCATCTGTGGCGAACTCAACTTTTTTTAGTATTATTGAACTCCCAAATGCTTTCGTGCCGAAAGTTTGACACACAAGCGAAATGGGCAGCATGGTTTTCATTCTAGCCTCCAGATGTCAGCACATATTTTTGTCGACACGAAACCTCAGTTGTCTAACAAAAGATTTTTCCTGTGTAAAATTTTCGCTTCTAGATCTTGTTAGAAACTTCTAGGTGATCTCCATAATGTTTCTACAATTACAAATAAAACATGAAATTGAAAATCGAGGCACCTCAAAATACACGATGTGTTCGAACTTGTGGCCATTAGGGATAAAATGAACTGAAATCGTACCTATCAACGCGGGATTTTTTTCGTTCCGATCCTCCCTGAAAAGTCTTTCAAAAGAGCTAGAAAAGTTTTTCAAGATACCATTTCATTCCACAATTAAAATGGTCTAGTTCCAGTAAACTGTAAGAAAGTACCTATATCAAAACTTATTGAGGCATAATATCCGATCCGTGCCCAATTTTCGGTTTGATCCACATAGACGTGGATTGGGAAAATACCCTTCCTTTCAATGTCCGTGTGTCCTCAAATCCTCATAATGGGCAAAACAAAGTTGTCCGATTTCGATGAAATTTTTCAGAGATTGTGAGGGTTGTTGTGTATATGGTCCCCTATGAAAAGCATCACCCCAATAGATAGTAGCCACTTATATAGTAGCGTTTACGCATGCGCAAACGTCAGCCATAACGTTTTCCATCGTTCTCCATCCGAATTCGATGACATTTTCAGGGATTGTATGGGTTGGGGTGTAATTGCACTCCCCTATGAGGGTAGTGCAAGGTACTTAGAGATTGGTGTTTTGAGATTAACTACTATGCATCGGATCATCTATACAATCGGGTTATGGACATGAGGAAGCTATGTGCCACTTCACTTTGCAGACGTTTGCTAGATTGCAGCATTCCCGTTGGGAATCTCAAATTGCTTCTCATTTGGCAACTAAACGGAGTAGTTTCTCATTACCATTTTCTACTGCTGCATTGATTACCTTCTTCTGAGACCTTCCAAAGTAGACGTTTTCTCCTTCCTCACCATCTCATTCATTTTAGTCGGTTTTACATAAGCTGGATGAGGTTGTGCTTATCAATATCAAATATCCTATTTGAAGGGATTTCCCAAATTTGGCCTAGAACATATGTAATTGTCTCTCAAAATAATGAAAAAGATTGCTCCAAAATTTCCGAACTTGATTGACAAAAAAAAAAAAAAAAATTAATTCCGAATCTATAGATAGGCAGGCTAGAACAGATTTCAAATCCGAGTTTCCAGTCATTTAAAAATTTTAAATCAAAATTTGATCATTTCAAGACATTTTGTGGTTGCAGGTATGGAAACTAAATTCGAGACACTTAATGAATGAAGATTGATGATTCTACTCGTACTCGAAGAATGCCATAGTGAACGGCAACTTTTCAACTAATGTGATCGTGTAGGGTAGAAAAAGTCCTTCGAAGCAATTTCGGGAAGTTGGAGGCTTGGGAACGCTGTGCGTCCCGAAGGGCCTGTGATTTGAGAAACAGAACAAGTTGATTTGTTGAGGTAGCGTGGAGAAGGCGGACGCCATTAGCGAAGAACCCGGCCGGGAAACATAAATCGAACGCTGTGCTCCCATTAAGAAGACATAAACAGGGGATTCCGCGGGAACTGGGAAACCTTTTTGTAACCTCTTCGGAGACCAACGCATAACGAGGGGTCACGATTTATGAAAATCCTGTGAGCCCTTAGGTCCTCTGTGAAACTGGAAGAGCTTCTATGTTGCATTGCGTTTAGCTGAATAGTTGAGTTAAATCCTTCATTCGGTTTCGGATTCTCCTTCGGTTATGGTTTTATATGTTGATGCAGGTAGTTACCTACTGAAGAAATAGTCATTAATGGTTTCTCACTTAGAAGTCTAGAATCTGCCCTCATGATGAAGATACTCGTGATTTTCACTCTTCTGTTCATCATGACAAAGAAATGAGATACTGATGTGGCCATTTCAGCATTCTAATCACTAACCAGCACATGTGGGTCCGTGGAACACTCAAATAATTGGCTTATGGAGTGGTATTGCCCACTCCTACCTCCCTCGTTGAGTACAGAGCTTCCTAAACGATAATAATGCTTAAAATGCGCGTTAATTCCGCCCACTTATCTTTGTTAAGATACCGTCACATGCTCTAATTTTCAGCTCCAACTAATTGGAGAACTTGCTCCGTCTTTAATGGCATTAGGTGCCACCCACATCTGCTGCTCAACCCCTTTCAAGAGCTCTCTTCGGTCGTTCTTGGTGGTGGTATAAAGCGGAGGGTCGTTGAGGGTAACAAGATTAAATTAGAGGTATAACTGCATGGACGATAGTTTCAAGTTGAGAACATAAGTCGATGATTTTTAAAAATGTACTTACTAGCAAAGTTGGTTCCTACTACAACATACCCGCCTGATCCATAAATATAATTTGAATTATAATGTGCGTATCCGTGAATAATAGTCGTGATGGATCTGTCGATTCAATGTGACAATTATTATTTCCTTTCGATTTGGAGAAAACTTCAACAAAATTCCTTTGTCACAATTCAGTTGTGATTGAGTGACTGATGACCATTTCTTCTTAGAGAGATTCTTTAGCCACATTGGACGTAAAGGCAGCTTTGTCCGTTCTGCTAAAATCATTGGCGGCATACGTTTATGATTTCTTATGTAGTTCAACATATCTACTATATCCACATCTGCACTGATCTGTACCCAGATCAGAATATGATTTTCAAAGACCCTAATTCATACGATTCAGTTGTTTTGATCATGCAAGTCAATGAAGAACTCTTGAACTTCACATTATACGATAAAACATTAAAATTTATGATAGTTGCCTAATTTCAATTAGGTTTGTATTAAACTAATCTATATGTATTTTTTACAGGCGGTGAAACTCGAGTCGGTGCACGCAGGGAGGACAAGATACCTGGTGGTGGTGAGTAGGCTGGGGAGGCAGGGTACTGAAGAATCCTGCCTCCTTGGCATCGACTGCAACCACGAAACTACTGTAGGTCTTGTCCTCAAAGTTCTGGCGGACACTGCCATCACCCTGGACGGCGACGGGTAAGACTTCATTTAAACCTTAGTTTGACAGTAGATACCCGGATACTCCCGTAGATTCCTTGAGAATACCCTCATGATCGTGGATTCTTTTGTGATCAGGAATTGGAATTGTTTATCAACGCTTTAGAAACTAACCTTTATTCCATGAGAATCTGACCAAATCAATCTATCCAGTAAAACTTATTCAAAACGCTGGAAAATTCTGGGTTCTCTGATCACCTTTCTCATTCTCGCTTGAATGTGTCCCATATTTGAGCGAGCTAATTAGCCTATATTTTTTGGAATCAAACTCTCGTTTGGTTATGCAGGCTCACTGCCTCGACGGCATCCTTGATTTCTCCCTAACGACAGTTGATAAACTCCTAATACACGTAGATATTGCCTATACAGTTAGCCTTTTCATCCTTCTCCACATCCAACTAGCTCGACCTTCCGCATCTTTCCATTTCAGGCTACAAGCCTTGTCATTTACGCCTTTTGCGGGGGCAACTGCCATCCAGTTTTAGAGCTGTTCTATAAGAGTGGCGAAGCTTTTAAGGCTCTTTCCGATGCTTCATTATTGAACATAAAAACAATGATCTTGAAGTCCAATGATGATTTTCCTATTTAGGTGAGTTGCTCATAAGGCGTTCTTGTGCCTAATCGTAGTATTAATGACACCCCAAAAAGGAATTTTACCGTTTATGGTAATACCTAAGTATTACTTTAAAGAGTAATGCATTTTCTCATAATGTGAGCTACGAAGCAGGGAAATCTTGTTTCTTACCTGTTTTCTCTCTAATTTGATTGATGAATGTTGTATAACATATCATGATAGAAAATCACGTATATAAAATACAATATTTCAAGTTTGGGGAGTATTAATGAAGTAATAAAATTTGCTCCTCGACCTCATTTGCTGCCAATCATGGATCTGGTACAAACTGTCTACTTCCTAGGCTCTAATTACAAAACTATATTGGGACTACGGAGAGGTGCAATAAATCTTTGTTATCATTAGAACCAGAAACCCTTATAACAATCATAACTCCTTTATTTTGAAATTTTCAAAACATGGTGGCGTCTAATTTGTCTTTCCGAGTTTTGCAATTAGGACCAAATCATAGGACAAATTTCTCCAGACTGTGAAGTTGAAGCAAATCAAATGACAGTGACCGGATTTTATGGTACTCATACAGGTATTATGCAATTTAATATATCAAACCCCGATTTTCCTTGAAAAAATGAATAAGTAATTCTCGGTATGTAGGAATATAAAAATCCGTAGGTTTTCTCGGATATACCGTTTGTTCGCGGTCCATTAATATTGTTTTACATTATTTCAAGTAAATTCAGGTCTTTTCCACCTATTATCGTAGGTCTTAGACCTGGTTAAATTGGTTTTAATCATAATTCTATCGTGTAACAAAAAATTTTGCACGTATTATAAGGACTTATAAGAGTTTGAAAAAGTCTTGTATTTCAGAGGTTTTTGGACAAATAATGCTTCGAGGAGTTTTTGGTTAATTTTCAAAGACGAACCGCTGGAATCGACTACGAAAAAAAACTTAACCCTCAAAAAATTCAACTTCTCACATTTCAGGGTTGGTACAATCAGAAAAATGAATTTTAAAAAATTCGTCTTAGGTGCTTTGCTTAGCTACCATTGAAGATCTGTTAGAAACATTTTTAAATTCGCTCATTCAGTCATGCTGCACGATGGGAATTTTTTATTCACTGAGGCATGTCACCATCAGAATACAAGGGAGGCTACTCCAAAAAATGATGTTTTGAGTTAAACTCATCATGAGTCACATCTGAACCTGCTCTACCGTAGTTCAATAGCCATATTTCAATCAGCTATGGTTACGCTAAAAGGCAGGGTAAATCTTTTTCTTTCTGGGGGATTATGAAAAGTGTGGTCCAAATCCACCAATGGCGCAAATCACCGTACCATGTACTTATAACCTTTATTATTGGCAGTGTAATCAAATAGACGCTTCCTTAGGTCCGTTGCAGCCTCAACACTGTTTTCGCTTCTCATTAGATATTCTCATATTAAACATCTACCCCCACTTTTATAGTTTGTTCTTGATAGAAATTTTGGCTATTTGAGAGTAGTGATGGGAGTCTTATGGGAGTCAAGAAAAATACTTTTAAAAACCCCTTATTTTTCAACCCTTAGAAGTGGTTGACTTCAACCTTAAGCTTCGGGGCACAACTAGACCTAGAGCCAATATACCTAGCACAACTAGAGCCAATATACCAAATTTCATCAAAATCGGTCCTTGGGAACTAAAAAAGTGAGGATGGACTCAAAAATGTTTATTCGATTTTTGGATTCTACGTACCTTAAAACGTAAACCAACAAATTTTGAGCGCGGGGGGGGGGGGGGTTAAAAATGTTTTCTTAGTCGATTCCAAAGGTATTAAAAATAATAAACCAAAAAGAGACGGGTTTCTTCTTGGTGGAAAAAGTAAATGCTCTCGCCAATTAGGTATTTGTTCGTTTAATTATTTTCAACATTTCAGATTTATTTATTCTACTTACTCGATTCATCAATCAGTCGACGCCATGAAGCTATAAGTTCTAAAGGAAAATCTCCTTCTATTTCCTGTGAGATTTCCTCGGATTAAAGCCATTTTCTGCCATTGTGACGTCACACCACTCCGAAAACCGTGATTTTGAACCATTCCGTTTGTTTGTCCCAATTCAGAGAGAGTGAGAAACCTCCAAAAAGTCATCAAGAAGCCTGAGTGAGCTGTGTTGTGTCATGCGATTTATTATTACCCTGTTGATAGGGACTAACATTTCTCGTGTTTACTTCACTACCTCCTTTGTTATTCCGATTCCTTCAATCTCCTTTCAATACGTCGAGTTCTTTATTTGACTAGAGCCTCAAGTTTGAGAAGGTTTATTCATTACAAGTAGAAGGGACGTAACTAACGAAAATGTCATAATAATTTATCTATTGAGGGAACTCACACACTCAAACAGCTGAAGTGTCCAACGCAGTTTCATTCCCCTGCCAATTGCAAAAACAAAGGAGGAATTAACTAGTAGAGAATAAGTCAAAACAGCGATACAGAAAAAGTTGAAAACTTTGAATGCGTTTTCCACTAAACGGAGCTTTTGGTGTTGAGTCGCTCAACCAGATGTGTGGACTGAATGATTCCAATGCTGTGCAGCAACTGTGTTACCCAAACGACAGGAAATCGAGAATTTAACTAACAACAAACTAGACATTTCGACCAGCTCACTAGCCTGTCGAACATCGGTTTTCAAGGCTAACAGAAGTTCTGGGGTCAGAGGCAAAGTGGAGGGGACGCCCTTATATGGCCAAGGCCTCTCAGGAGACAGCGCGGCGTCACGATTTCTCAACGCAGAGGCGGCTTCCCCGCATTTTTTTCCCATCCCAGTCGAACGGTTGCGTTGCCACGACCGGACCAGGACAGATGGAACACCCGTTATCGCCAGGTCCCGCCGATCGGTCTAGAGGATGTTGGAAGAATCCTATCAGTTAACCAAATGGGTGTTATTGAGATTCTTCTAAATGGCCTGCAGCCTGTACCTTCGGTTATTAACTCAACGAGCCATGTTACCGTTATCCGTATTTCTTCAAACTCCTAAAATTTGTCAGTGGCCCTTTTGAATTTCTCACAATACTCTGTTAGGTATGATCAGCGAGGTCCATGTGGTTCTGTTCTTTCTTGCAGTAAAAAATTGTTAAAGTTTTGAGTAATGTATGTTTTAATTTCAAGTTCGATGAAATCTATAATAAATAAGGGAACATCCGAACTGATTGAGGAAATGCGGCCACGAGGGATCTTGGTTCTGGAAGGGACCGAGCTTCCTTCAAGCAGACTGACAGACCTGCAGTGCTGCAGGTGTGGTGAAGACGACTGCGGCTGAAGTGCAGGAAGAGCCTCAGAACGGGTTGTAACGAAATCGATGATGCTGAACCGATTTCTCAAAGAGCTGTGCAAAAAGTGGTTGGTTAGCATTTGAAATTGGTGAATCTCCTGCTGGGGGTACCGTCGCATTAACGCATATACACTCCGTCAGCTCTTCGGAGGTAGATGTCGGGAAAGAAAGATTTTGAAGAAACAGCATCAGTATACAGGGTTCACGAGTGGTTCACGATCTTTCTCCCACGTGTTCTACAATTAATTTTCGACAAAAAGTGCCTCCTGACATTTTTTGGTATCTCCACTCAAAAATTTTTTTTTTTTCTTTTTTCACTTTGGAATTTTTTTGCGTTTTTGATCTTTGCTCAATAAATCGTCCATAACTCCCTCAATTCAAGAGTTAGCTCAAATCTAAAAACTTTTGTTGGAAAAAGCGTTAAATTTGCAATCTTTTTGATGTCCAATAAAATTTGGTGAAGTGGGGTTGAGCTTTGCAAACGACGTATGAAAAGCAAAACTCGTCAAAATCTTGAAATCGCTTGTTTATTCAGTCGCCGTAACCATATTAATTCTTGACGTAGAATTGTGAAACTTCCCTAAAACGTTCGCCATAATCAGCTTTCCAACGGTGTAATCAAAAAATATTTTATAATCAAATTTAAACGAGAAATTTCTGTTTGGACACGGAAAATGTGCTTTTTTTCAATGAAATCGACGGTAAGAGAACTCCGGGAGAACTCCGGGGTCTTCACACAGAGCCCTCCCGTCTAACCGTCGATTTCGTTGAAAAAAATGCACCTCCTTCCGCGTTCAAACAGAAATTTCTCCTTTAAATTCGATTGTAAAATATTTTTTGATTACACCGTTGAAAAGCTGAGATTTTGGCGCATTTTTTAGGGAAGTTTCACACTTCTGCGTCAAGAATTGATATGGCTACCAGGCGACTGAAAAAAGCGATTTCAAGATTTTGAAGAGTTTTGCTTTTCATACGTCGTTTGCACGTCTCAACTCCACTTAAAAAAATGTTGTTGGGCATGAAAAATATTGCAAATGTAACGATCTTTCCATCAGATTTTTTAGATTTGAGCTAACTCTTGAATTGAAGGAGTAGTTGGAAGGGTAGATTTATTGAGCAAAGATCAAAAATACGAAAAACATTTCCAAAGTGAAAAAAAGGCATTTTGAGTGGGGATACCAAAAAATGTCAAGAGGCACGTGGGAGAACGGTCGTGAACCACTCGTGTTACACCCTGTATTGCAGTGTCCAGCTCGAGGTGGTCCTGGAAAGGTGTCAGTATAACTGAGTTCTGCAATTGTTGGCCGGGAAATGATGAAGAAAGGGGGACGACGACGCGAAAACAGATGGGACGATGGGAAGCTCTCTTTGTCACTTCACAACACTCAGATCAAAATAAAATAATGGTCCCTGGAAGACGTTGCGACACAAACTATCAAACTGTGAATCTTTGTTTTAATATTCAATGAATTGTTTACACTGAGCACGCTCTGCACGTTCTTATGAGGGATTTCAGGAAACGTGACTCGAGAGGTGCCAATTCCAGAAAATATGTTTAAAAACCTTTTATAGCTGCGCGAGTCCCAACAGATTCCATGATCGCTAACTAAGCAAGGGTCTTCCTTTGCATCACTTGTAACTGGAAAATGTCGTAATTCAGTCGCGACCACGTTTTTGGTGGAGAGTAGGTACAACTCGTGGCAAACCAGTTCAGCCTCCGGAGGGGAATGGAAAATTGCGAAATCCGAAGTAGCAGGGGCTTCGAAATTAATTCAAACTCCTGGATGGAAAGTGTAGTCTACGTCCTAATAGGGGTAGGTCCTTACCTTGACCGAATTGGGATAACAAGCTCAAGTTATCCATGGTTTATTTATCCACGATGCGTGTTGGTACTAGATACATAAGCACCATCTGAGCATTGGTAGTTTTGCTCAACCTAAGAGTACGAGGATTAGTGCCAAATCTCCAATCCATTGTGCTATCTCAAAATATAGCGTATTGGGAATTGAGTTTGAGCATTTTCGTACATTCATATTTCATTTAGATGAAAAAAAGATTAACTAAGTAATGTACAAGAATATTCAACTAAAGAAAAAACTCTAAAGAAAAGAAAAACGAAATGTTTTCATTAAAAAACCCGTAAACTCTTGAAACTGAACTGGAAATAAAATTCTTAAAAATCAAAATTAATAAACAACTATCTGTTGAGAAGGGAATAAAAGCTTGAAAATTCATCTAGAGTACAATATTATCAAGACTGGTCGGAGTCTGGTTTCATTAACATACAATACTTTTCCAGGTTGAATATCGTCACAAATATAAATGGCAATTTTGGTTTATTATTTTCAATAATGAACCTTTGGAATCGATCAAAAAAAAAAAAAAAAAATTAACCCCGCTCGAAATTTGTTGGTTTACGTTTCAAGGTACGTAGAATCCAAAAATCGAACTTAGCTTAACTTTCCTCAGTTAGCATTAACCGATTTTGATGAAATTTGGTATGTGGGCTCCATTCGGGGTCTAGTTGTGCCCCGAAGATTTTGGTAGATGTAGGTAGATTTTGAAAACGGCCTAACTGAAAAAATTTTGATGTAGAGGTATTGTTTTTCCATCAATTTAAGATAGTATAGAATTTTTAGAGGCCACGTGGAGCCCTGTAGGACAAATCGTTCGCTCCCTACGAGAACTGATGGGTTGGCTTACGATAAGTCAGAAACACGAGTGTGAATCGCAAAAGAGGCCTAATCTCCGTTCAAATTTTAGCTGACTGAAATGCGATCGATGTTTTTGACATTTTCATGTCTTTGCTTTGGCACATAAACTGAAAAATCGTCACGAAAACTTGCTCTCGCGACCAATAAATAAAATGGACTCACTGTGTTGCGTAGAGAACAATCAACTTTTTTGATGCTTGGGTTCCTTACTTGACTACCTTGCTGTGTAGTGGAGTAAAACACACATGAAAATGTCCCAAGACTCGTATGCAAGCATTTATAATTACTTTTCATCATATTAAATAATCTACATGATAAACATAATTTACTTCGGTAAAAGGTTAACATCTGTATACAACTGCAGTTTTCAGAAGTCTTCGATGTTATAAAAAAAATCTTCTAGCATGAAGTCCAATCTTGTTCATGTTGGTGGGTGGTAACAATCGCAAAGCCGTGTTCTTTGCAGACGTGTGATCTATATAGAAAATTAATAAACATTTGTGTAATAATTGAAGAACGAAACAAGTTCTTTCTGAGCGATCAAATTTTGAAAATATCCAACGTTGGTATTAATCAAAAATTGCTAAAATCCGGGTTTAAAATACTGACGCCAGAAGGTTTACCTACTGAAAATTGGGAATTTTTCCCACGGAGCGTCATCGATTCCTGGAGTTTAATGTCTTCATAAGTCTGGTTATTTCTTTGATATATGTAATTCCATAAAAAATTTCGAAATTCGTGCGTCAATACACCAGTCGAGAAACTTTGGAAAACAAGCTTTTGGACCCTATTTCTTGATAATTTGACCCCTATGATCTTCATGTTTTCAAACATAAAACTTTTCTCGCAACTAGTAGTAGTACAATTTGATGTGGAAAACAACCATGAAACTTGAAGACACACTGTGGATCTTTCAAAATGACTTTGGATGTCAAAATTTTTGAAATATTGACACCTTATATTTTTCTTCCACAAAAATGCTATATTTAAAAAATAAATATTTTTATATATTAGTATTACTAATATTTTTTATTATTTCATATTATTATTAATCATATTACTATTATCATATTTTTAGATCCAGAAATGCGTCACACGATGTTTACTTTTGTGATTTTCCTCGTGAAGAAAAAATTCTAAGTACCTGTTTGTATTTTTACCACCCGTGATTTGTTTGTTTATGACACCCGGATAAAACTGTGTCGAATGATGGGTCAACTATTTTGAATGTTTACTACGTTTGTTCAGTTGGTCAAGGTCGGAGAAGATTCCTTCACAATCATAACATCCTTGGGTTAGGGATTTCGTTCCTTTTTTTTCTTCTTCGCCAAACTCCCAACAAAAGTATTTTTATTTTAGCGGACTCGGCTGGGATTTTTTCGAGAAAATCTCTCACGGGTCGTCCTTTCACAACTAACGTCGTGAAGTCGTGACATTGACCCACCGATTCGGTTTACTTTCGCCCTCTTTGCTCCAAAAACTGCGAGGTTTGCGATCGTGTTTGTGAAAAATTGAACTTGCCTTTCACGAACTGTTCCTGCCTGTTCAAGTTGATAGCTTTCGCATTGTTCCCCTATTTCGTTCATTTTCGAACCTCAATATTGCATCTTTCTGGAAACTTCCCCGTGAGTCTTAAAATTCGAAAAAAATAATAGTGATGCTAAAAAAGTTCTTATTTTGGATAAATAGGGAGAAATTTAGTTGATGAAAACACAGCGAAATTTACCATTTACAGACATTGAATTGAGGATTATCCCAATTTATTCATCTTGAAAGAAGTTCACTTGAAACCTAATCGAAAATTCCCTTGTGTACGAATTACCATATTCACCCATTAGCGATATGAATAATGGCTGATAGTTGGTCCTATTCTTGATTTGACGTGCACGTTCTACGCACCGTTATACCAAGTTCACTCAACTTTCTGAAAACGGATTTATATTCTCTAGAGTGATTTCCATTTGAAATTAAGACCTACATACTTGCATCCGGAAGTCCTTTATGTTGAACCGAGCGGCGTCCAATTTTTGTTGATTTTTTAGGACGTCCCTCAGTAAGACCTGAGCGTCCTTATGCGATTGATCTGGGGTAAAGTTGGACAACACTCCACAGAAGAAAAAAAAACCACACACTAATCCGTTTTAGACCATTCTCAATCCAAATCCGCGAATAAAAACCATTGGTGTATGTCTGTTTGTGTGTGTGTGTATGACAAAATCCTGTGTCGTCTGCACAGGCCTTAGTTTTTAACCGATTTTCGTGGTTCTTTTTTTCTTGTTCGATTTGGAAAACTATCTAGTTATGCACTACGTCGCCGGAATTTCGAATTTTGCCTTTTAAGAGGGAGAAATGAGGGTTACTGTTCAAACAACGTGCATTTGCTGGCAAAATCTTGTAAAATCTGACTAGGCCTCAATTCCCGAACGATTTGAGGTTCCCGATCGATAATGGTGGGGAGGAGGAGATACCACTATTTCTTGCTTATAATACTAAATTACACCGAGTGATACAGTTTTATCGCTTACCAACTGGTTTAAATTGACCTAATGTTTATCCAATGGGACGTCCCCTTGTTTCTCTTGATTTTTCAGATGGAATTTTCATAATTTTGCATTAACAATGTATTCATTTCTTCTTTGCAGTGGGTTCTCCGTTAGCGTTTGCGGTCGACAGCACATCTTTAAACCCGTCTCAGTTCAGGCCATGTGGTGAGTAACAACTTTCATATTAATTATGACTTATATTTATATGGTACTAGAGGTACCTTCCTAAGTACATTAATAAATATGATTGTTCAACTTCTGCAACATAAATAAAAGGAAGAAGAGGGAAAGTGCAGTGATTCCAAAATTACTATTTTTCTTAATGGAAAACTGTCCAAAAATCGATAACGCTAGGAATTGGAAAGTTTACTTCGAGCTATTGCTTACTTCTTTTCTCAGGAATTTTGAAACTTAGTCTCACCGTTGGCTATTCGGTTCACAATGTCATTCTCGAAGAAAACATTCATTTACCAGGCAATTTGATACGGGTGAAAAGGCTGTATAACTCCTGTAAAACTCGTAATTGTTCTTATGCTACTCCATGGCGTACTCGGTCTTCCGATCATTCAGTTTGCAACTTTTCTTGATTACTTTTGTGACCTTTAATCTTTACTACTTTCTCTATTGGTTTACTGGAAATGAGTACTTATCGGTAGGTATCAGGTACGATAAGTAGGTATCAGTTATGATGAGTCGACAGTCTTGAAAGTCGTGCTTCGAAGTAACAAGTTTTCAACGGACACTTTGGGAAGTAAATGTCCGTAAATAATTGAGGGGTGACCTTAAAAAAAAAGTGTGATGGGTTCCAGTTATGTACTTACTATCTACTAATTTTTATGGCAAATTTAAATGGAATTTTAGCTGAAATTAAACAGCTATGGATTTTGGTTTATTATTTTCAATAATGAGCCTTTGGAATCGACCAAGAAAAAATTTTTTTAACACCCCCTCGAAATTTGATGGTTTACGTTTCAAGGTACGTAGAATCCAAAAATCGAATAAAAATTTGGCCGTCCGTCCGCCGTCCGCCGCAGACGAGTGATCAATATAGAAAAATAATAAACCATTGTGTAATAATTTGCAGCGTTTTTTCATAAGCTTCACGTAAGATATATTATGTGTTTTGAAAAAATCAGAAATTTAGGTATTATTATAAAAGGGTTATCTGCTGCAACTGCATCTATGATCTAGATTCTCAGATGACCAATTATTTTTCAACACATAACCCGAGGCGAGTTCGATATTGTTAACCCTCTGATCTATGTGGGACGTCAAACCACATAAATCCGCCGTTGAGCAACCAAGCCTGACAGTCCAAACGACTAGCCGACCCCGTAACTCATAACAAGAAGACGGTTTGTGACCCTCGAGATAAAAATTGTATAAAATCCTTTCGAAACCTCGTTTTTCGTTTCATCGATGAGCCTTATTGATTTATTGATCGGAGAACGTGAACTGTCTAACTTGAGTCCGTGACCTCGTACAAATCAAGAAGGAAAGCGCTTTTACTCTTATTGATCTGTTCCAACAAATTGGTCAACTGGAACCATCACATAATAGTTTACCTCATAAATTACCAGCTTAAAGACTACTTGATTATAGGCTACCATCCCGTAGCTTAACAACATTATATTCTCATAGTTAATGGCTAAATCTACTGCGATAATCGACTTTGTGTTACGATCATAACAGAGAGATGGCTACTTACATAATACAACTCTCCATGTCTGACTCATGATTTTTCTTACTGAGAAATAGTAGAATAACTCTTGAGAGTAGTAAATCTTGAGAGTTCAAAAATTGGCACTCTATTGTGAATGTTTAGTTTGATCATTCAGAATAAAGTGTACGATAGAAGGTTTCCTCAAGTCCTGATGATTTTTGATTTTGTGTTGAGAAACCGCCTGAATGTACCTGATACTTTTGACATTTTATGTCTTTACTATGGCTCATAAATGAAAAATCGTCACGCGGGGAGCGTTATGAGGGGAGCGTACGAGGGGTACGAGGGGAGCGTTACGCGGAAATTTCTGATGATTTTCACGTATAACCAATCGTTCCTAGGGAAAACTAACTTCCTCATTTTCCACCCCACAAAAATCGTTCACCACTCATTGGAAAGCTCTCAATTTATTAAACATAAGACATAAAATGTCTCTCGTGGTTGCGTACTAGTACGAAAGCTGTATCCACCGTTTGTGTTTATAAATTAGATTTTACCTGGACTTTTATTTTAATTTAAAGAAATGTATCCATTAGTTATTATGTTTTAGACACGAAACAGTCGTTCTCATTTTGAGCCGTCTAGAGGGGTAGAAACAAGTAGGATTTCCTGAGCCAACCCCTTAGTTCACGCCTTAAACCGCGACTTCGAAATTCAATGGGTTGCCAAGTTGAACTAAAATTTCTGTATATTTTTAGTCCGAAATTCGGTCCGGTCCATGTGATTTCCGATTTTTCCTGCTCACACTTTTATACCGTATTCTATCGATATTTTTTCTCGTGCCCGAGTAACAGAAAAAGGAGTTTGGAGTCTGTATAGTACTTATTGTCATGGACTCTTAGAGGTGATATTCTGCTCTTAGAAAACTTCCTACTTCCTAGTACTTAGATTGGTACCTACAATGAGATCGATATTCTTTTGTTTTTTCGTCTAAAAGACGCAATGTTTATATTTACTCAATCTTGGGTTTCTGTTTAAGGCTAAATGTCCTTGACCGATTTTCTATGAAGCTATTTTTTAATATTATCATCAAACTCAGCTTTTGCAGCTCGATTTTGATTTTAAAAAATAGTCTTTTTTCTGTAACAATAGATATGCAGGTTCTGGATTATTTCCATTAGAGTCCAATTTCTAGATCAGGGGCAGGCTTGAGGTTATGTTTCCAAACCCCTCCCCATTGTTATACATTGAAGGAAGTGATCATGACTGTCTACTAGGTACGAGTATACAAAACCGAAAACGTTGCTCGTGCTCCTTTTTAAAACTGGGAAGGATTTCTTGAAGAATAATGTGTCTGAAATATGTACACTTCCAAATTTTGAGGTCTTACCGAATTTTTCTTACACAGATCAGTCAATTCTGTGTATAGGTTTCATTTGGTCTGTAGAATCCCTGCTGTTCAATGAAATCCATTAAAATAGGACCCAATCTGTTTTACTCTCTTCGTCGGGAAAGTCCTGGATAAGGAAGATTCGCGTGAACCATTCTGACCGAACTCTCCCCATCAACTAGGAACCAGCCTGAATACTTTTGTAAATTAGATCAATCCGCATTACTCGACAATTTTCAAGAAAGCAGAAACTCATCCAAGATATCTCCGGCACTTGAGGGGTATCTTTGCAAAAGGTTGATCTGGTGGCTAAAGGTTGAATAGTTCTGTCACTAGTGCGACCTTTTTTCTTGAACTAGCTGCCGCGCATCCGTGTCATTCCAAAGTTGGAGTAGTTCAAGTAGATATCTGAACTTTCTCACTTTCGCGCGGTCACTGAAAGTGGAGAGGAATAAAGAACGATTGCGACTACTAGAATTCGCCAACCTCTGAAGCTCAATTTCCTTCGAACCTGAAGGCGATTTTACATCATGTTGCTATGGGTGGGTGACAGTAGACTTGAGGCTGCAAGTTAAATTCTCACGTTATTTCATTATCTTACCACCTCCGTGAAATAATAATCTGTTCTGTACCTACCAATTACCTAAAACTACAAAGTTGATTGAAATGAAAGATTTCCTACAAAGTCAACGTACGGTAACCTATTACACTTTCATCGTGAATATAATTTACGTAAATTAAGGACTGTATCATTTGGACAAGTTTCATGAACACTCAGTTTAACGAAAGAGGGTTAAAATTTCTGTTTCGTACTTTCTCGAAAAATGAAATTTGTTTCGGTATGAATAAATTAGGACTGTCATATTCGATTGTAAACTTAGGAGGATAATAGTACTTATCTCCTCTCTTCGTCGTCAAGTCGTTAACAACCTAGAACACCCGTAATCATCGAAAAACACGTTTTTCAGCATTAAAAGGCTATTTACTCCCCTACTTAGTTTGATGAAACAAAAAAAAAAAATTTTCCGAAGCTGACGTTTTTAAGAATATATTTCTAACAGGAAAACGATGTTTATTTATGAATTTCTGGATATGATTCCAATTAAAAAACTGCCATGGATGAAAAATGGAGTAAATTAACTATTTGGGTCTATTTTGGTTTTTTATTATTTTTGAATAGTGAACCTTTGGAATCGACCAAAAAAAAAAAGCTTTTGGTTGATGTCAGTCACTTCTACAGAATGAAAAAAAGGGCTGAAATTTTCAAAACGCCCTTTTGAAGTGAAAATATTGTTTTTCGTCAATTTGAAGCAGTATTGAATTTTCTAAACCCACACAGAGCTCTGAACTTGAGGGTTGGACTTACGTTAAATGAGAATAACGATTGTGAATCGCGAAAGAGGCCTAATTTCAGTCCAAATTTCAGATAACCAAAAGGCGATCGCTGTTGGTTTCTTCGAGTTGTACTCATTTTTGACTCCTTAGCAACTAGTATCAAATTTCCTAATGAAGGCCCCCCAACTCTACATTTCTTCTATTTAAACTTTTCAATCAAAAACGACAAATTCGAATTAGCATCTAGGAGATGTGAAAGTTAACTCTCATTCCAAATGTCGTGCATGTTTGTCGTGAATGTATGAACCACAATGAGTTATTTTTCGTTTTCACTTTTTAGTGATGATTTGACCTAACAAATGTCTAGCTCTTGAAGGTTGGAAAGATGCTGCACTGCTCATGCACAATAATGGAATCGTGCAATGCAAAATTCGGATTTCCTATTGGTGAAAAGTTGCTCGATCCATTCGCGGTTCGAAACTCCTTTAGTGTAAACCGCTTTATAGTTGTAAGGAATAATGATGCATAAGCGGGTTTATATATTTATATGGTTTCCTGTAAACTTCATCGCCATCCGATAAATTGTAGACAAAAACGCTGCAAATCATTGCTCAAAGGTTTATTATTTTCCGTATAGATCACCCTTCTGTATAGATCACTGGTTCTCCATCAATAGCACCTACCACCATCTGTATTCTCCCTTGACCTTCCCTCTCAAATTGCAGCTTCCTGCGTTCAATAGGATTGAATATGGCTTCGGAGCTCACTCAGCTGATCAGTGATCTGAAGAGTGAAGAAGATCTCCTCGAATGCTGGAGACGCCTGGAAGAGCACTTCCATTCAATAGGAGTAAAAATGGTTTTGGAGCTCACTCAGCTGATCAGTGATCTGAAGAGTGAAGAAGATCTCCTCGAATGCCGGAGACGCCTGGAAGAGCACTTCCATTCAATAGGATTGAAAATGGCTTCGGAGCTCACTCAGCTGATCAGTGATCTGAGGAGTGAAGAAGATCTCCTCGAATGCTGGAGACGCCTGGAAGAGCACTTCCATTCAATAGGAATGAAAATGGCTTTGGAGCTCACTCAGCTGATCAGTGATCTGAGGAGTGAAGAAGATCTCCTCGAATGCTGGAGACGCCTGGAAGAGCACTTCCATTCAATGGGATTGAAAATGGCTTCGGAGCTCACTCAGCTGATCAGTGATCTCAAGAGTGAAGAAGCCTTTGAGCAATGATTTGCAGCGTTTTTTACCCACCAACATTTTTTTTTACCTACCAACTTTTTTTACCGACCAGCTAGGTACTACCTACCACACCATACTGGCTTCACACCTTCATAATCAAGTTTATTAGAAAGAACTAAACGCTTCACACTCGATTGGAAAAATAGAAAGCTTCATACGGAAATTTGATTACTGGTTACGCAGAAGGCAAAACTGTATACAAATCGAAGAAATGAACAGCGATCGCATTTTAGTCCGATAAAATTTGAATGGAGATTAGACCTCTTTTGCGATTCACACTCATGATTCTGTTTTATCGAAGGAAAACCTTCAAGTACTCGTAGGGACCGAACGGTTTGTCCTACAGAGCTCCGGGTGGTCTCAAAAATTTTTAAAAATTCAATACTATTTAAAATTGGTGAGAAAACGATACCTTTATTTCGAGAGTTTTCGAGCTAGGGCACTCTTGAAAATTTCAACCCTTAATTTTCACCCCTTAGAAGTGACCTACATCAACCAAAAGCTTCGCGGCACAACTAGACCAAAAATGGAGCCCATATACCAAATTTGAACCAAATCGGTCCAGTGTTGCTAAGAAAAGTGCCGCGTACGGCGTACGGCGTACGGCGGACGGACGGAAATTTTTTTATTCGATTTTCGTATTCTACGTACCTTGAAACGTAAAACATCAAATTTTGAGGGGGGGTTAAAATTTTTTTTTTTCTTGCTCGATTCCAAAGGCTTATTATTGAAAATAATAAACCAAAATTAGAAACTTCACGTATTTACGTATTATGTTTTCACCTCAACTTGCGTCCATTTGAACTCTTCAACGAATTAGTTATTTTTTTCCTGGTGCTCTTTCCCCGTTACGAGACGTTAATTCCGATCGAAGGCTCAACGTGAGTGACCTTTTCCTCAGTAAACTCAGAACGATCTGCTCAACCTTCCTTGTAGCGTCGGCAGAAACTTCAAGAGAAACCCAGTGATTCACACCATTTCAGCGCGGGCGCATGTGTGACGTCAAGGCTACTCAGTCAGCTGACCAGGTGCCAGTTATCCTCCGGAATGATCTCATCCACCTTCCTCCAGACTCACCTGGTATTACAAGTAATAATTGAGAAACGCTTGCCCATTAGTCATACTCGACTGTTCGCTCGAGGAGTACTTGGTACTCAGGAAAAACTTACTTCTAAAATGTCCCCAATTTAATATCATGTAGGATATCTACTCAAATTTCCGAATTTCTTTGGTGGTGATACAGAACGGACCATAGTCGCTAAAAAAATATTCCCCTACTATTTGCTCGATGGACTCAACTCGAGAAAAATGAACTTCTTTGAGGTTCCCAATCTATTATCATAATATGATATTAATAATGTAATATATTATGATGTGATATTAATCTAATATATTGTATTAGATCGGGTTCATCTATTTTAATTTTTGATCATCTTCGATGGTGATACAGAATGGGCCATAGATGGTTGTAAAAAAAAACTTCTAGAGCCAACCTCATTGCCTATCCCTGGAAATAAAATTTGAAAAAAACTTTGGATTGTCAGCAGTCATCTGAAATACGAATACGTTGGAACTATTGTTGTAAAACCTGAAGTGTCAGAATTATAATGAGGAAATGTTCTAGGCAGTTTTCAAATATTTGGAATGTCCCCAAAACTGGGTTCACTCGCTCAAATAATTCGCACTAACTGCCTTGCACAAGCCAGGTTGTACAAACTGAACTGAACAAATGGTTTCCGTCCACACTCAGTTGGGCTTGTGCAAGTGTGCAGTTGAGTGCTCTGGTTTTTTTTTTTTTTTTTTTTTTTGGAGCAGACCAGGTTTTTTATCTTGAAATTTTCTTAAAATTGATCAGTACAAGCTGGATGATCAAATTTTCCTGTCAACGGTGGTATGAAGAAAAGATTTAACATTGCTGTGTGAATACTGTTTGATCTTCATTTTCCACAAACACGACGTAAACGATGATGTATTCTCCAATAATCTGGGAGATTATTTACGACAGAGTGTTGTCACAATTATTTTAATTTATTCAACAAATTTTTGTAATTTGTATTACCTATTTCGATGCCAATAAATAAATGAATAAATAGATTACTGTTATCATTTGGCATCGTGACAATAAGCTTATATACGGGGTGTAAACGAAACGAAAACGATAGATCAAAATGGTAATGATACTTCACTGATAAGGTTGAGTGGGCGTGTGCATATGAAGCAGATTTGAGCTTAGGGTTGATATGTATCCAGACGCTCATATCACGAACTTTTCTGAAGACGATTTTGGTTTACTGTTTTCAGTAACGAACCTTTGTAGAGTCCAAAAATCGAATAAAAAGTTTTCTGTCCGACCGCTGCGCCATACGCGGTACTTTGCCCAGTTCCCGTGGACCGATTTTGATGAAATTTGGTATATTGACATTTGTGTTGTAGTTATGCCCGAAGGTTTTGCTTATTTTTAGTCACATTTAAAGGGCCAAAAGTGGGGGAAACATTTTCAAAACGCCCTAGCTCGAAAACTTGCAATATTCAGGTATTGATTTTTCATTAATTTTAAATAGTGTGTATTATCCCTGAGAGCTAGCCCAAGACGACGCTCATCCTCCTTCCCAAAACTACCCGTTTATTAGAAGGGTCATTGTTCAAAAGTTCTTGGAGGTTGTCTCCAAGAACTCCCGAGACTACCTAGGTTGGACAAATGAGTGTGAATTGCATATGAACGTTCATTCACGGATGTGGACCGAATTTCAGTTGATCAAATGCAATATTTTTTCGTTTCTTCGAATAGAAGTTTATGTCACCCAGTTGTGCTTCCCTAACAACCAGGAATAACATTTCGTGTGGAAGGCAGTCACATCTGAGCCGTGTCCTTCGTAGACGGGTTTATACAGGAACATAATTAACCGCTGTGTAATAATTTGCAGTATTTTTTGATTTGGACAGATTTAATCGAGTCAAACTTTTGACTTGTGACTGTTGACTTTTGATTCCTTTTGGATTGCGCAATCCATTTCCAGATGCAACAATCTACTTGTACAAAGTGGCTTTTAAAGCCAGTATGTCCCCATTATTTGAGCATGTGGACCCAGCTATGTACGCACGCATAATAGAGACGCTAGTATGCTAACTGGCGAGTATTTAACTAACAAAACAGAGACAGAACGTGTTTGCATCGACGAAATGCTCAAAACACACGAAAGCTATGTTTAGCTGGGAAACCCCTTAACTATACCTCTTTTACTTACACGTTTCTTCAAGTAGGTCGAAATTACCCCTGAGACCTATTAGAAAAGCTTTTACCCTCACTCAGGATACACTCAGGACTCGACCATAGTTACTTATACCCAACCCGTGTAGGCTTTGGGCGAGGGGAAGATTTCGTGCCGTGTTTTTCGAGACTTCGTGATCGTGGGGAGATCAATTGGCTTTCACGGAGTATTTTTTTCCCTCCGTTTGAACTTCCGCGTAGGAGGTTAGTTAATCTTATTCAGGTAATGGGTTGCGAATTAGAGATCTCCCTTATTCTGGTTTGAAAAGAGGGGTTGTAGGAATGGCTGGGTTTCCGTCGTGTCCGCAGCTGAATGTGCCCATGTAACTCGCGAACGTCATGTCTTGTAGAGGCGTGCAGGAGTTTCAAACATCGCATTAGAAACAGCTTACAATAATAGATACAAATTAAACGTTCTCGGATTACGTCATCTACAGCCAAAACGGCTTATGTCAACGTGAACATGTTGGGAAATTATATCAAAAAGCCTTTAGCTGACAAAGTTTCAATTAATCAACTTTCCAACAGCGCACAATGAAGCCAAACGTCAGCATCTTCATCCAATGCTGGGAGATAGGAATGTGGAGCATGAGGGTAGTTCGCCGTTTAAAGAACACCAATGTATTCTGACTATACTCGGGCGGTGACATTACGGATTAGTTATGCCGAGATGATTAGGTCTTGTATCTCCGTGGCAATATCCCCACTCCTGTACACTTTGTCGACCTTCAAGTCCACTTCAAATTTGTGGCTTACACCACCTCGCAATGCTCATTATTTATTTATCAATATACAGGGTGTCCCAAATTAAGGACCGAAAAACTTCGGGAGTCGATTCAACAACTAATTTAAGTGAGAAAATGTCTCATCGCAATTTTGTTTTAATCCCTTGTTTTTCCCATCTTAAGATTTTTTTCGTGTGTTCGACCTTATGTCATTATAATTACCATAACTATCTTAATTTACCGTGAACATAATACGTGAGAACATAATATTTTTATATTATAAAAATAAGGACACAGTTGGAAAGAGCGCCAAATTTCCCATCTTTATACTGTCAATAAAAAACTATTTTCAGCGTCCTGGCGGGTGAAAAATCAAGTGGTAGAGAAAATTCTGTCGTATGGGCAAAATGTGTTTATTTGTTTCGAGAGAAATGACTACTTCAAAGGCTTGTTTTGACCTTCAATTCAAGAAAAAACTCGTGAAAGAAGGTTGAAAACACCGAAACTCATTGATTCACTCGAGAGAGACAACCACTTCAAAGGCTCATTTCTACCTCCAATTCTTGAAAAAAGTCGTGAAAGAAGGTTGAAACCACCGAAACTCATTGATTCACTCGAGAAAAACTATCACTTCAAAGGCTTGTTTCCACCTCCAATTCTTGAAAACAGTCGAGAAAGAAAGTTGAAAACACCGAATCTCGTTGATTCACTCGAGAAAAACAACGACTTCAAAGGCTTGTTTCCACCTCCAATTCTTGAAAACAGTCGAGAAAGAAGATTGGAAACACCAAAAGTCGTTGATTCACTCGAGAGAAACAACCAATTCAAAGGCTTGTTTTAACTTAAGTGCATAATATGCATAATAATAAGTGAATAATACGATATATTATATCGTAGAAATTCACCTCCCAGTGATAGCCTCCAAATTGTGTTTTTTTATTTGAATGCGAGATGACACTAGTGCGAGTACAAGAAGTGCTCTCCAGTGAAGTGACTACGGATAATAAAAGTAATAAGCAGCAATAATGTCCCATCCGATTAGTGATTTCGAATTATGTTAGTGGAGGACCTCACAGCTTGCTACCATCTTAGGAATGAAGATCGAGTAGTAATGAGATTACCACGGCGTACAAATCCCATAAAAACGGATGCAGGAAGTCATTATTCCATGGAGCAGTTGTAAGGCAGCTACCATCCTACCTTGCTGATGTCATAACTCCAGTTTATGGCCAGCATCTGTGGACCGCCGAGCGGTTAATTTTTATACGTCTTTCGCATATATCGGCAGCTTCGGACGATGACTCAGTGACCTGAGGACGACTTGTGGTCTCAAATTACTTCTGCCAGATGCCCGGTGGTAATTACGTAGGGTTCTGGAGGCTAGAGACGATTCCCGCTCGGAAGCGAATGCGGGTTTTCGACGCGTTTGTTGCGATATCTCCGCATTGCTCAACAGCTTTATTGGAGTCGTGAAGTGAGATCGACTTTATTGATCCTGATACAAGCAGAATATTCTGCAATTTCTAGTTATATGGATATTCCTTTCTGTCCTCCGCTGCCTACCCATCTGGTTAATGTTTTTGTCAGTTTTGGGTTTCCTTATTACTATTATGATTCCTATGGCGGAATGTACGTATTTTATCGTCACAGATTATGGTGGGATTTGAAGGATTATCTGTGAAAACCGTAGTCTTGTTTAAGTATGTACAATTAATAATTATGATTGAAATTAATATCTAATACGAATACCACATCTTAGGTATTTGTAGTTCTCGGAGTGATCAATATTTCTATCAATTTGCACCGTTTCTTTAGAATCACGTGTTTTCTTGATAAATTGTTTGGTAATTTCAGCTTCTCATTGGGGTAATGCTGATTCATAATAATCTTGGAGGTCAGTATGACATCCTAGTGGAATTCTTCCGACTTTCCTCCTATTTTAAAAGATTCAGATCATTAGAAAGCCGTTAGGAGGTCTGAGTTCGGTCGTCCCCTTTACTGCTTATACGAAACGCGCATTATTATTGGAATTGAAGATCTGTGGACAGTGGAGCTACACAAACATCCCTACTGCTGATTACTCCAGATTCCACGATAAAAACTTCTTTCATATTCATTCCATAGTGTTAAAAAAAACGTCTGCCAAGTTGGGTGGGCAGTATAGCTTCCTCACTCATTGTAACATGGACGTATAGAATCAGTTGGCGAAAAACAGGAGAGGAAATGGCCTTGGAGCTCACTCAGCTGATCAGTGACCACTCAGGCACCTTCAGCATTCTCCATTGACCCTGCCTCTCAAATTTCAGCTTCCTGCGTTCAACAGGAGAGAAAATGGCCTTGGAGCTCACTCAGCTGATCCGAAGGTGCTGAAATTTATAGGGGACCGTCTAGGACCTAACCCGCACAATCCCTGAAAATTTCATCAAAATCGGACCACAGGTTAGTATAGTTTTGCCCGGGACAAGGATTGACCACAGACAGACCGACAGACCGACAGACCGACAGACAGACAGACAGACAGACACGGAACCAAAATTGTTCGGGAAGCTCTAAAACGCAAAAAGCAAGTGGAAATTTTGATTTTGGAGGACATTTTTTTTTTTCACTTCTTTCACGAATACAAAGCTTCCCTACCTTCGGTAGTGAGGAAGCAAAAATTAAGAGGAGTGAATATGAGTGAAAGAGTATTAACGTTGAATTTCTCTACCGCCAGACATGATGTCCTCCAATAAATTTTGTCTATAGAGAGTAAGTACTTTCAGAATTTGTTCCGATTTCGCACGTCCGTTTCTAGAAAAGATTGAAGATGAGAAGACTTTATATTTGGTATTTGTGGAATGATTTACTTCTCTAAAATATTCATTGTGGCCGGTCAGTAGGTCAATTTTCGGCAGATGTCCTGTTCTCTTCACTCTTTTTCACTTCAGGAATAAGGGAAACTACGAAGCTTCCATGTTCATGGATACTGGAAGCAAACTAGAATAGCATGGAGTTTTCTTCTTCAGGCTATTAATACGAGTAATGTGGAATACATGAGCTCTGTAGGCACATTGTCATGAAATATTATCATGTGAATTCATTATCTTACAAATACCTACCTTCTCTTCAATTTTTCCGTTTTCCCCTCGTAGGCAATTCATGAGAATTCCCGCCATCCCTTGGGTACCATCTCTCCCAAAACCTTTCATGTACAGAAGGACGATGCTTATGAAATTCCAGTCTCGACCTACATACCAAACCGACTCCCTTTTTTGAGTGATATGCGAAATATCCACCATGGTCAGGGTATTTCTCTTTTGCTACACCTAAATGGCAATATCACACTATTGTCGTGATATTCGGAACGATTTCATCGGTGAAGAAAATGGCGACACTCTCAAATAGTTTTGACTGATTAAACTTCAAGGTTCGTTTCAAGGCCACTATTGGATCTGCAAAGATTACAGATTCTTCATTGATCATGTTGTAGTACTATACTATATTAGACCAATATCTGCATCCGAGCGATCGAACTGCGGAACTAGAAGCATAGGTGGGTGCTCATTATATTCCTGCGTGGTCTCATTCGATTCTAAGAAGTTACACACTTAATAACTTGTTGAAAAAACAATACCATTATTATTAATGGAGGTTTTCGATCTGGAGCGTTTTGAAAATGTTATAGCCCATTTTGTCATCCCTTACAAGAGAGAGTTACCTAAACGTTTCGGGGCACAATTAGACTTTAATTGGAGCCCACATGCTGAATTTCACTTATTGAACCAATTTAAGGGATAATGATGTTCTAAAAATTATTCTCTCGATTCCAATGGTATTGTTACTACTCCTTTGGCCGCAAATATCCTTTTCCTCTTAGTACCTAAGAGTATCTAAGAAGTGATATCGGGTATATCTTACGCGTAAGGTATATTGTTGAAAATAATAAACAATAGAGGAGTAATCAATGTTGGCCTATTTGGCTACCGGTATTTTCTTGAATGATTTATAATATCCAGCCGCTCATAATAGTTCTACGCGGAATTATCTACTTGTTCAAAATTGACTCAGATGATGTACTCGTATTTCGGGTAGGTAAGCAGCCTCCAGAACCCCTGAGCCAGCGAGGTGAGCGCCGTATCGTTCCACATTACCTGTACGCGTTGCGGGCCTTGTCTAACCGTAGCGCCTTGTTCACTACAAGCATTCCTTCATTCCATCCTCCCTTCAAAGTCTTTCCTTCTTTCTTTCCTCAAGCGTTCTTCCTCACACAATACTATTAGCTACCAGAAATGAGTACAGTGACTTTCATGGGTCATTTTGAACTAGTCCGATTCATAACCAGTGAGGATGCTACCTATGTGTCAACTAAACCTCCTCTAACTACTATAATATCCACCTTTTTTGGTGGGTAATGCCTCGATTTGTAATTTTAAGGGTAATAAATATGCTCAGCATAATTAATGGGCGAAACATCTTCAAGTTTCTGCCGAAAGGTAATTGGTAATATTCGAAGTAAACTTCCTTTTCCTCATCTTAACGACATCCCCTGGAATACATGCATTACTAATCAGGTTCTTTATAGTATTTCAATTCCCCTGTAAATAGAAATAGGAAGAATATAATTTGCCAACATCTTTAATATACCACTAATTACCTTATGATTGAGAAGAAAATGTGTCCGCATTCCTGTTGATCAGTTCAGCTTCGGTGGATTTCAATATGACATGAATTGAAAGTATTTACCGAGGTTTTGTGCTATTCAAGTTTGAGTTCAAAATTAAATGTTGAAAAATTTCTAATTTGTTGAATTGAAATTCAGTGGATTTGTCATGGGAGTCTCCTGGATTGCAGATGAATACTTTACCATATCAGTAACTCTCATTACTGATGTAGCAACGACTGGGTTGAGATTATAGCGATCAATCTAAATACAAGTAGGTAGCCATGCGAGTTTGGATGCTTTACACCTTAGGCGACTCAAGTTGGCCGCTCACGTGCCTACTGCAAGCTTACCTGATGCCTTGATTTATCCCCAGGCTTCTAACAGCTGATTTATAGCCTCGACGGAGCCCTAATGAAGGCAACAGATGACGTCACGGGGGTTCTAGTCGACCTTCCAATCCTTGACCTTTTAGCTGCAGAGATAGCGCTCCCCGTCATCAACGCACCTTCGATGAATCTTGCCTTCGCGGAGAGGGAAAACGTTGAGCCAATTTCCCTTTTGCGATGGTTAATCCGAAGCTGGCGATATCCGCTGACGCAAGCCACGGTTTGTTTATTTGTCAACCTCTACCAACCAGGATCTCGGTGTGGGCTGGACCGTAACGGAATCGAACACAATGTCAAGTCAGATTGTGCAAGTTGAAGGTGAAAAAGAAGCGAGAGAATGGAGATATCTCTGTTAGAAGATATTTCGCTTGGGTGACTCAAACTCTCATCAAGGTAATCTCATTGAAATAGTCGTGATTATACGCGACATGCTATTGGGAGACAATTAATCAGAAGTACAATCTTTATGAGTGAAGCTTTGACTCTACAATTTTAAAACCTCCTTTAATTTTACGATGTTTGATAGTTGAAAACACTCTGTTTCCTCATCGAGAAAGACATTGGACTATCCCAATCTTGAGGCGAAAGGTGTATCTGAATGTCAAGTTACCAAGTTTGAATCTCGACAAACTTGAGTTGGAACCTAATCGAACTACGGTTGACGCCTTCGTTGGAACGTTGTTAATACTCCTTGTCTCTGGTATCGAAGCTGCCATTGTCAAACCTGGGTGAGGTCATGCGGTTAGTCGGTACTCTATCAAACAAGGATTGCTGCTGTTGAAACTTCGTAAATTTATGATCCCAAGGCTGACTCTACCTTTGCAGTTGGAATTTTGTCAACCAAGATCTTTTAATCAAGTTGAAGTTAGAACTTTTTCAATCCTGGGTTGGATTTTTTCCTGTTAAAACTAAATCAAACTAAGATAGATGCTGCGAATGAAATCCTTTCAATTCATGTTCTCCACTTGGGACCTTGTCCAATCTTGAAGACTTGAAGTTGGAACCTTGCCGAACTGTAGTTGGACTACAGATGGGACTTATCAGCTTACTTTTGAAGCTACTGATGGCCCCTTTTCGAACAATAGATATAGCATAGTGAGAAAGGTATAACCAACCATCATGTATCGGAACTCTGTCAAACTCTGATCCACACTATAGTCTAATAGGGTGTGCGCCTGGGTAGGAAAAACTGTTTATTGTTATTTTTAATCTAAGATAGACCTCATTCTGAGAATTTTGGTACCAACCGCGACCTTCTAGCGTGTGTAATCTTTTCCTATAAATTTTTAAAGTTCCGACCGTTTATGACGTCACAGTGGGCTGGGGGTCCCGCCCAGGCAAGAGGCGCGTGACGTCATAAACGGTCGAAAATCATAGAAACAGATCTACTCACGCTAGAAGGTCGCGGTTGGTGCCAAAATTCTCGGAATGTAGTCTACTTTCGATTAAAAATCTAAAAAAAACGCTGCAAATTATTACACAACGGTTTATTATTTTTATATAGATCACTCGTCTACAAAATCACCAACCATCCAATATGAAGATAAAAATTAAAAAAAATAAAAAATGAAAAATAAAAAAATTAAAAAAATTAAAATCACCAACCATCGATCGCATTTCGGTCAGCTCTAATTTGAACGGAGATTAGGCCTCTTTTGCGATTCACACTCGTCTTTTGATTTATATATACCTATATATATTTCAATATAAATCCTTAAATTTTCGTAGGGAGCGAACGGTTTGTCCTACAGAGCTCCGCGTGGTCTCAAAAAATTCTAAAAATTCTATAGAATCTTAAATTGAAGGAAAAACAATACTTACCTTTATATCGAAATTTTTTGAGTTAGGGCGTTTTCAAAATTTCAAAATTGATTTTGGAACCCTTAGGAGTGACCTACATCAACCAAAAGCTTCGGGGCACAACTAGACCCCAAATGGAGCCTACATACCAAATTTCATCAAAATCGGTCAATGCTAAGTGGCAAAAGTGCCGCGTACGGTTGACGGACGGCCAAATTTTTATTCGATTTTTGGATTCTACGTACCTTGAAACGTAAACCATCAAATTTTGAGGGGGTGTTAAAATTTTTTTTTTCTTGGTCGATTCCAAAGGTTCATTATTGAAAATCATAAACCAAAATCAAGGCGCACCACCCATTGTGTCTGCATTTAGTCAATTCCTTGTAAAGGCTATTGCTGGCAGCTTGTTGCTTAATTGATGTGGTTTATTTTCTCTTGTAATACTATCATAATTCGTCGGTTCAAATATTGTTGACTGATCTTCAATCCAAAGGCATTAATATTTCAAAATTTTGACTACCAATCTTGGAACATAAGTTTCGAACTATACGCGTATGCAACTCTTCGTGGTACTGAGGCATGAATTTGGGGGTTCCATTGTAATCTAGTACGCTACAGAAGTTTCTTTTATCTCCAGACCTAGAGTCCTGGAGTTTTATTAGATGATGTCTGTGTTAGCGTTTTCGCAATCGATGCCATCGCGAGTCCCACGATAAGTCACCTTCCTCAGCGTTGTTTGCACTTTCCATCTTCCTTACGTGGTATTATCTCTGCAAACAGATAGCTGCTCCCATGACGATAACATGTAGGCGAATGTTGTGTTTCCCAACGTGTCTTGAGAAACGATACCCGTTGGTTGACCTTGGTATATTCTCAATTTCGAGTATGTACCTTCTATTTCGTTAAAAGCTCTGCAAACACCCTTATTTCCGTGTTTGGTTGCACAATTAAATGGATGAAGTAAATTCTTGGTATCTACCGCCACGTACTTGAGCGTGATAACCAATGCAGCTAGTTCTTTTTGCAAAATTATCGTAAACAGAAACCTACAAGTCAAAACAGTTAATAATATAGCCATGTCAACCAAACCTGTCTAAAACGCTGCAAATTATTACTCAAAGGTTTATTATTTTTCTATATAGATCACTCGTCTGCAAATATCACGGCTTTGCCATTGTCACCACCAGCCAACATGAAGAAAAACATCGATCGCATTTTGGTCAGCTACAATTTGAACGGAAATTAGGTCTCTTTTGTGATTCACACTCGTGTTTCCGATTTATCGTACGTCAAACCCTCAAGTTCTCGTAGGGAGCGAACGGTTTGTTCTACAGAGCTCCGCGAGGTCTCAAAAAATTCTTAAAATTCAATACTATCTTAAATTGAAGAAAAAACTATACTTTTATATCAAAATTTTTTGAGCTAGGGCGTTTAAAAAATTTCAACCCTTAGAAGTGAATGACATCAACCAAAATCTTCAGGGCACAACTAGACCCCAAATGGAGCCCATAATACCAAATTTCATCAAAATCAGTCAATGCAAACTGAGGAAATTGCGGCATACGGCGAACGGACGGCCAAATTTGTATTCTATTTTTGGATTCTACGTACCTTGAAACGTAAACCAACAAATTTTGAGGGGGATTAAAAATGTTTTTCTTGCCGATTCCAAAGGTTCATTATTGAAAATAATAAACCAAAAGGTGAAAAGCATGATGTAAATTGGGCCTTTTCAAATTAAATTCCTAAAATTTATTGCAATGAATAGTTACGTAATTTTTCAGGCACGAATTTGGAATTTACAATTTGCTTTTTGAATGTTTTAATACTGTATATTTTTACGTTGTATACAATATATTTTCATGTTCTTGAATGGTGTTGTTCTGACGGGCTTCTATACTGCCTAACCTAAGCCAATCTTTTCTGCGTTACGATGGAAGGGCGGGTATATGAAAAATGAGCGAGCCCACAAGCCGACCATCAATCATCCTGTGAAATGTCTTCTGCTCTGAGTTATGATACGGGGCAGCGGCTCTGATGTGGTGGGTTATGGGTGCCCACTTACCGACTGAAGTGATTTTGATTGAGCGAACTTGAGCTTTATGAGCTATTTTACATGGGCATCGTTCACATCCGTCAAACGCCATACGTGTACAAATACGATGCCGCATGGAGAACCGCTTTATAGTATGCAGTACTAGCCGGTTTTCAATGGACCCGCATGTTACTATAATTTATGTTGGGTTTAAATTGCTATGAGATAATCGTAACCTGATCTGATCTCCTCCAGCAAACGATTCCCGGAGTCCTAAAGAGATTATGTGACACTTTTCAACTCTCTAGATGGTCTTGTCATCTTGCATTCTGTAAAATTGCATGCCCTGACTCCGGGAACTGTGGGGTTAGATTTACAAATTAACATGAGGTCAGTTTACCTCGACGGTGGATAGTATTTTTTAACGGTCAAAAATACTTTTTCAACCGGCGCCTAGAATAGTCTCCCAAACGAGTATCACACCACAGCGAATACTCGGGATGAGTGGCTAGCCCAACCTATCTCAACCTGATAGCGAATTCATAGGAGTAAATTCCTCACCTTCGGTAACCTGGGTTCTACAGACCAAAAACAACTCCATCGTCCGGTAAGCAGGTTTTCACTGACCAGAAGCCACCATCTTTGGTAACCAAGGTTTTACAGACCAGAAACCACTACCTAAAATTTGGTAATCCTGTTTTAACAGACCTGAAGCCAAATTTTCCTACCTCATCGCTCTCCTTACCTAAATTCACAATTTAAAGAAATTAGTCAACAGTCAAAATTTAGAGTCAGATAAAATAGAGTATAATTTCCCATTTATCAATTTATTCAAAGTTGTATGCATGTCAAAATTTACAGTAGTTTATTGTTCTGAAATTTGCATATGTTAAATTCATAATATTGCTGATTGTTATTTCATTTCAATCTACCATAATTTACCACAAATAACCCCTACCCCTCCCTGCATTTGGAGAGTATTGTAATCCTGAGCTTGTATAGTTAAGAGTAAAAGATATCTTTTAAACCTATTACTACGTTATGTCAAAGACAGTTCACGAGGCCTGGGCAAACCCTGGGTCTTCTAACGCGCCCTAAGTAGGCAGGAACCAAATAACCCCTCGAAACCAAGTTTGACAGTTGGAATACGCGGAATGTACCGCCTTCCTTGGACTGTCTATTATCCAATGACAGGCTGTTTCTGCGTCGAATAAGCTCGGAGCTGACGTTTGGATGTTTGTCGGTTGTTCGGAAGCATTTGATCACTGTCAGGCGGCCAACTGAGGGACTGCATACTTGATGAACCAGGCTGACTCCTTTCTTGAAATGATGACTCAAAATGGATGGTTGGCTGCCACAATTAGTAGCTAATTTGACTCAGTTGCCCAAGTATTCGATTGTTAATTAAATCGAAGAACATTGTAATGTAGGACTTTGCTCATTATGCCAATATTTCTCATGTAATATAATATTAATTAATATTAAGTACCTACTCTCTTTTTTTTCTGCTATGGACATTTAACCAGGCTCATACTCTATACTCCCACCAATCCAACTATGTTTATGTTCGTTTTATACTATGTTAGGAAGCTGTACTGCTCATCCAACTTTCTCTTCTCTTCAGCACCCTTCGATAAATACGAACATGATAGTATCTGTCATATTCCTGTAAATCATCAACTTTTGTAAGCACTTTCTTGAGATAGTTGCAACTTTATAGGTAAATTCACTGCACGTAGTACACGAAAACTTGTTTTATTTGGTGTGTACATTCTTGTAAAGTTTTTTCGATTGGTATGTATTTACGAAATTTGATTACTTATAACGAAGTTTACCGTAAGATTTACCGCAGATCGGTGCATTTAAAACCTAGACACGTGTATTTTGGCCTGTACTTCACATCGTCGCTAACAAGATGGAAAGTAGAGACATAAACAAACGAAAGGCACTTTATCTATTATTAGAGCCTAGCAATGACTCAAGTCAGGTTCGCCCACCTACCGGAGTTATTGCGCGTAAAATAGAAGGCTGACTAGTTCTTACGACCTAAGACTTGTAATGACAACCATATCTCAGGGATCTTCAATCTGCATCTGTAATAAACGCGGAGATTGCAATTATAATGCGCAGATGTGGGATGAACTTGAAATGTATTTTTTTCAACGTTATTATTCTTGACTTGTAACCATTTTCTTGGCCTTAATTATAAACTTCCATTGTTTCAGGTAAGTTCGTGTCTATATACCCTATTTTCCAGCATCCGTAAGTAAGCCTTTAGATTTTATTTTTTTAATATACCTACCTACTTTTTGAAAAAAAAAAAAAAAGTCTGAAAGTCACCATAATATGTTCAAGACGTGTTAGGGAGAGTTAGTTAATGCAGGTAACTTTAGTTAATGGATTATAATATTGGTGGCTCTGAAGATAGTAACTATCTTTGGATATAACTGTTATATCCAATTTTACATGTGTTAGTGAGTTTCCAATTTATTCATACCTTCTTCATCACTTCTGTGATGAAATTTCGCTCCCTGAAGTCCACAAACTATTACTTTTAGAGGAGAACTCACTCAAAATTGGAGTGCGTCTACAGTCAACGACAATCTGCGGATGATCACTACCAACATGCTGGTTGGGTCCGCTTAAGGCCTGACGGCTAGAAGTTGAAATGTTAAAAAAGTTAAAAATGGAATATGCTTTAGCCACCGATCCACCAGAAGCAAATTTAGCTCACCCCGCTGATCAGGGAGGAGCATAGTTCGTAATTCGAACTCCGTAGTCTCGTGGGGCCACTAGGAGCGAGCAGTTTGTCATTCGAAGTCTGCAGTCTCAGAAAGGAACCCAGTGAAATTTCTTGACAGCCCACACTTATGTAAAGGTTTTGAATATTTAGTCCAAGGCTTAAGCATGTTCCATGTTGAAATTTATGAATGATTGCTCAACAATAAATTATTGAACTCATGGAAAAGAAGATGTTCCAGGGCTTGAACCCATATGAGTTTCACGGTGACTGACTGGAGAGAGAAGAAAATCCCTCAAATAACACTTCGAAACAGTCACAATTCAAATGACATAATAAAAGCGTCTTCTCTTTAGAGTTTCTGGTGTACCCAAACTAATAATATCAATCTTTTATTGTTAAGAAAAGAAATGTTAGTCAACTTTTGGCGAACGTATTTTTTCAGTTAGGAAAAAAAACCTTGTATGACCGATCTCCTGCCAACAGGAAAAAATGACTTGATGAGGTGTGATTTTACCCAAATTTAAATGAAATAATGCGTAGGTTTTTCAAAAATATTGGTTTCTTTATTTTGGTAGAGTTGCGGTTTATTTCATTCGTTCCTTAAATTATCTTTTGGAGAGTTTCATTTAATTTTTTTTTAATTTTCATTTAGATCTGCTGGGGATTAAACCATTCTCAAATCATGTTCAAAAACTCATTGTTCGTGGTTTTAGTGAGATTTTATTTTATTTCTGTATCAAGGAGCAGCGTGATTTAGATCTTCACTTCAATACCTCCACATTTCGTTGGTGTTTTTCTTTTTGGTTCGATTACTGTTCAGTTCTGAACATTTTTGTACAATTTAGATAGCTACATGCTTCAATCTGGACTATACTCAGTATTCTGAATCATCCGGCGAGTCCGTTGAAAGCCGCTCGTTGGCCCGAAATGTGACTCATCGTGCCTGGAGCGAAGGCTAATTTCCTAGGCATTACCGCTGATTGGGTGTAGGAGGTGAGTTGCTCTGCTTTTGTACTCGGACCTCTCGAAACCATTTGTCAAGAAATTTTCGATTCTTCTCTAGCACGGAAAGGGATCCTCTCATTAATCAAATGCCTTCCTTTCCTGCTCGTAATGCAAGGGTAATTTCCTATTAATAAATTTTCCATCGAAACATATCAGTACTCCGACAAATCCCTCTGGCCCTTTTTTGAAAAGAATGAGCGTGTAAGCTTATGGAAATACCGATCCTTCTACTCACCTAGAGGAAAAATACTCTCAACATGGGGAAAATATTCTCAAAACAATCTTGGCGACCCTTTCTGGTCATACGAGAAAAACATGACTGACATCGAAACAAAATTATTGAAAAAGGTCTAAAACTTAGAACGCGAGTGGAAATTTTAATTTTGGAAACCTTTTTCTACGTTGAAAAGTAAAAAAAAATTATATCATTTTTTTCTCGATTTATTGGTACCTATATTAAAATTGTTTAATCTTGCTTCAAAATTGAATTTCTTTCCCCACGAAATGGGAACCTACCTACCTACTTAGTATAAATTATTAAGCTATGAGGTAAATATAGACATTGTTTTCTCTGATATCCATCATCTGTAAAGAGTTTAGGAAACCTGGTTTAGAGGCAAAATATCGTATTTTACTCTCCTGTATTGTATTGCCTTATTTTGTTGATCATCTTGGCTCTTGCGAATACTCAATTTGATTTTTAGGATGTACAAATTCTTGAAAGGTTACAATTACCTACAGGTACCTTCAATCAAGAAATTATATGTACCGTCAGACTTACTTACGGTTACAAACATAATTTACGGTTATCACGGGTCAATTTGGAAATCAGCTTATTCGTTCCTTCCATGCCTACCTAAATAAGGATGGGACCTTTCAATTGCTTCGATTCAAATTTTCCTGGGTTGCCAACTTCCACCCAGTGATAGTAACGGCTGTTTCGAGTTGATAACTTTTTGGCAGCCAAGATGGTGGCTTTTCATATCACGAACCATCTCAGCCGCTTTAGTTGACTGGCAGTCAAACTTCCGTGCCCTTCTCGCAGCATTTTCAGAACAGAGTATGTAAAAAAGTTTTCGAACCAAAGATTTTTTCCCTCTGAAAATATTTACTTTTATTTTCTTTCTGAACACAAATTAAAATATTTTGACGCGTTTTTTGTGTGTTTTTCGTCTCAATTTTTTTTAAAACCTGGAACGTTGCCTCAACTAACTTTGATGAGTTATTCACCTGAAAACTGGCGAAAAAACGTGTTTTCCCAAGTTACCGTTATCGTCGGGGCAATTTGAGAATGCTTTTGAGAACGAGAAAAAAAATTTACAGTCCCCGTTACGAATTTTTGAAAACGCCAAAATGCAGCTGATGGCAATCTCTTTCCAAAAATAATTTGAGTCATTGAAAAAAAAAATTTGTTTAGTGTAATTTTAGTGTGAATGGAAAATTCTCCTAAGTAATAAAAGTACTGCAATATAGTCTACGTGCCATTAAGAGGGTTTCGTCATAGTTGCTGCAACCTATTATATAATTTTTCAAGGATGTCAGCTTGTCTGTCTTCGATTGCCGCCTACACGACTCCTTCACACATTTATATGTACCTTTGAGTTTAAATAATATTAGGTACAGTTGAACGCTTTATTCACGGTAACGATTTGATGACCCGGAACATCGTCGTCGATGTGCATACAATTTTACGAGACCTCCTACGTACTGCGTCGCGGTACCAGGCACAGCGAGTGCATCATTCTCCCAGGCCTTGGTTACGCCCCCAAAGTTCCCTCAACGCCCCTCGTAGCTCCATCTGCTTAATGTTTCGTACACTTACGACTGATTATACACAAATTCACTGATGCTGATTCGGCCACCTTTCAACACGTAAACGAGCGTTTCGTGCGGTCTTTTGATTTAATATTGAATGTTATTATCATCGAAATATCATTGGAGTTACAAGAGTGAAAAGTAGTTTTAGAATAGAGTTTTATTCTAACCTCGATAACGTATGGAACTGTGAGGGAGCATCCACAGATAATAATTATGATAATTTTTATTTTTAAATGCCTATTGCAAAATCAGAGAAAATAGAGAAACACTTACTGCAACTTTGCTCCTTAAAACCAATGAGTTGACGAAAAAAGATATGCCCTTTTACAATATTCGCATTGAAAAGTTTTTCGCAGTCAATTTTAAACCCGATTTCGATGCGTTTTCATACAACCTATTTCAGCTCCGAATGATAGGAGATCGATCCCCGGTCGAGGAAGTTAATTTTTGATGACTCAACAATTTTTCAAAAAGTATCGATTTTTTCAAGAATTGATACTTTTCAAGCAAAAGGCATACTCAAGTAAAATTACCAAAAGCTGGAGCTAACTTTTGATCACTATGTATACAAGGTTTACTCAAATTCTATAATATGAAAGATGCATGAAGAAATTTTAAACTTTACGTTTTTTTTACTATAAATTTAAGTCACGAAAAAGCTGTAATACCTCCTGCGTAATTGATAACTAATCAATTATTTTTCTTAATGAACTGGGGATAAGAGAATGACGTCATGAATTATCAGGATAGGTTGAGATGGGTTTTCTCATTTTCTGATCATTAGGTTGTAATAATCTTCATCAATTTTCAAGTAATGGCTACCACGAACCATAGGTCTCGCCATGGCAACAAAATAGGAGTATCCATCCATCCATTCCATCATCAATTTTCCTTCCCCATTGAGGTTGTGTTGGTTGTTGACTATAATTTATTTCCCTTAATCAGCCAATGAAAAGAATCGGACCGATTCTCGGATTTTTGAATCGATTCACCGATTCTTCAGGGGAAAAAAATCTAAAAATATCGATAGTTTTTTTTTTTTTCAAAAGAATCAATTTTTTAAAGAATTGATACTTTTTTGCCATCCCTATAAGGTTATAATGCCATGAGGTTAAATCTGCAGTTGTTTTATCCGTGAGAAGAATTTAAAGACAGTTATGTTTATTTTCCACTCAGCCTTCAATAATCAAGGTAGGTGGTTTTTAAAACTATATTTCAACTTCATTGTAATGTATCATCAACTACAGTTGCTATGCTACAACTTGGTCGTTGAAAAGTCAATGTGAAGATGTTGGGATGGTTCGGCTATTGTTTTTGAAACAAGTGAACATTGGGGGTAATGCCAGCCACACGTAATCAATTTGGGTAATCACAGCCAAAGTCAACACCCAACATTTCGACGAGTAACCAATCAACACTATTTATCGAAATTCTTCTCGGTCATGTGTCATGAGTTTGGCAACTGATCTCTCCAAAACTGAATGAAATTGGAGAGACACTCCGAATTGTAGAATTGGCCACCAGGCCTAAAAAAAGTAAAATTTTTTCAATAATTGAATTCAATCAATAAATTAATTGTTAATCTTGGAGTAGATGGGTAATGCTCGTTGTCGTGATCTCTTTCGTGTATACACTCGATCAAGATTTAGTTCATCCCTGGTCAGTTGGTAGACGTTATAATAATTATATTAATTAAAAAATCATCTTTCTTCATAAACTCCTACTTCCATACAAATTACGTCAAGTAGACAACCGTTCAACTACCCAAGCCCGGCACGCTGCTCGGTGTTCACTCTCTTAGGAGTAAAAAACAAACAACTTCGGATGCTAATTTCCAGAGGCGTCTGGAGATCCAGCGGCTCGTCCTCGACACAAGCGCTCACAGCGGCCTTCCTGCTAACTCTCTTATCTCATTCTCACGCTCAATTTGAGTTTGTAATAATAATAATAGATGGTGCATGATGAACTTCGTTGAGGTCTCATCAATGGTTGGAGGTAGGTAGTCCAGGTCAATAAAAAACCTTTTTCTTTCCTAAGTATCTACCTAAAAAAAATAGGTAATTGTTTTTACAAGACAAGCTTCATTCTTCGGTAACTGAAGGCACTTGCATCGAATTTTCCAAAAAATGGAGCTATTGCAATCGTCTAAAAAAAACCGGGGTGAAGTTAGCAATACATTCTAGCAACAGAAAAACGTCTGCCAAGTGGGTGTGGCACATAGCTTCCTCGTATCCATAACCCGATTATATAATGTCCACCGATGAAAAGAATGAACGCGAGGCCCGACAGGGAGTTGGGTATCCTCAACGTAGAACTACACCCTTTTCTACAAAATTTGTAGACTCGTGGCAGGTTCAGGGGTGTTGGATAAGGTCAGTTACTACCTGTAAACGCATATTTAATATGCGTTTACAGGTAGTAACTGACCTTATCCAACACCCCTGAACCTGCCACGAGTCATACATTCTTCCTTTCCACTAGTTACCCCCTTCTCATATTGTCGATTAGGTCATGTCTCGAATTTCTACTGTGACTTTCTGTCCAATGATGTCTGGTTGAGAAAAATATATTACGAATTCGCGATCGGGAAAGAATTGTGACCTGTCGTAATTACGTAATAAAATCCTAAGTCATCTCAACGGCAAATTTTAAGGAGAAACTACACCGTTTGTTGGCCTACGTTATTTCCTTCCAAATGATCATAGAAACTTCATTCTTTTGAGTATTAAATAATCGAATCTCAAATAATCATACGGAAGATTAATGTCGAATCGGCACAATTACATAAAGTGTCGATATATTTCATGAAAGATGTTTTTAATCATTTCCTATCGACATTTTATACGTTTTATTTATTTATTTTTTGGTTGAAGTGTTTTGCTTGCGAAATACCTTACTCATAAATATCCTAATTTTTAGGTAGTAACTTCAGGGATTTTTCCCGTGGGTAGGAACGTGAAGAACTAGTGGGAGGCAAAAACGTTTCCTCCGTTTACTTAAAATTCTGATATGAGTGGTTTCACTAAATAACGGTAGTATACAGTGGATGATTCTATAACTATGTTTACAATGACCTTGTGTAAAACGCTGCAAATCGTTACACTAAGGTTTATAATTTTTCTGTTTAGATAACTTGCTTGCAAAGAACTCAGCTTTGCCATTGTCATTATTTATTTATTTTTTACCTACCAACCATTGGTACCATTGGTAGTATGTATGGTTGGTTGGTGGTGACAATGGCAAAGCCGAGTTCTTTGCAAACGAGTGATGTATATAGAAAAATGATAGACCATTACATAATAATTTACAGCATTTGGTTTAATACATTCAATAATAACCTTTGGAATCGACCGAGAAAAACCATCTTTAACCCCCTCAAAACTTGTTGATTTACGTTTCAAGATACGTAGAATCCAAAATTTGAATAAAAATTTGGCCGTTCGCCGTACGTGGCACTTTCTTTAGTCCACATGGACCGATTTTTAGAAAATGTTTGTAAAAAAAAAGGCTTTGCCATTGTTACCACCAACCAACTTGAAGAAAAACATCGATCGCATTTCAGTCAGCTAACATTTGAACGGGGATTAGGCCTGTTTTGCGATTCACACTCGTGTTTCTGATTACGTCCAACCCTTAAATTCTCGTTGGGAGCGAACGGTTTGTCCTGCATGGCTCCGCGCGGTCTCAAAAAATTCTATACTATCTTAAATTAATGGAAATTTTTTTTTGAGATAGGGCGTTTTCAAAATTTCAAACTGTATTTTTCAACCCTTAGAAGTGACCTACATCAACCACAGAATCTTCGGAAGAAACTAGACCCTAAATGGAACCTATATACCGAATTTCATCAAAATCGGTCAATGGTAAGTGGGGAAAGTGCCGCGTACGGCGGACGGACGGCCAAATTTTATTTGATTTTCGGATTCTACGTACCTTGAAACGTAAACCAACAATTTTTGAGGGGGTGTTAAAAAACCTTTTGTTTGGCAGATTCCAAAGGTTCATTATTGAAAATAATAAACCAAAATTTAGATATTGCATTGGCATCAAATTTTTAGGAAAATATTTTCGAAACATTTCTCTGTAGAAATCAGTTTTGGGGCATTTAGAACGATTCCTAGATTTCATCATTTTTAAAACCAAAAATTGACTACATTTCAAAAATATTCTTTACAAAAACGGTAAAAATAGTCAAGAAGATGAAAGATTTTAAATTTTGTTATGGAAGTGAATGAGTTTCTAGGCCACAAATTAAATTATTATAAATTAATGTTCGCAAAAAATTGCTAAAAAATGGCTTAAATTATACCAAAAATCTCAAAATTCATGATGAGTGCACAAGTTCGTAAGCTGTAAACAGGATTGTTCCACATTTTCACGCGCAAATGTGTTTTCACATAGCATAAAATGGCTCTAAACCCACTAAAAACGTTGGAAAATGGCTAAAAATTCAAAAGTAGTTTTCAATAACGTTTTAAAAAAATTCGCTCATGAGGTCATTCTGCACGACTTTGAATATTCATCACAATATTTTTTCTTATCGATTCATTTTCGTTATCAAAAATGAGTAAAGTTCACATGTAGGTTTGGCATATTAAGGACTTCAAACAAATATTTCGATTTTTGTTGATTTCTTAGACTACTTGCCACTTTTATTAATTTTGCAGTTCACTGTCTGCCGTACGTGACAATCCATCAATAATCACCCTATATCTTCTTGATGTGGCCCAAGTAGATTTCTAGTCATATTTAACAGCTTCCATTGTAAATTCCTGAAGGCGTTTGAGTGATAAATCACCACCCGTATTCCTTCCCTTTTATTTATGAATTCTCACCCAAGCCTACCAAGCGGAAAGTCAGGTAAAGGATTTGGGAGGAAGTGACCGACAACGGGATTTCCTGGACAAGTGACTCGGAGGAGGTTGAACGGATGTTTTCAGTTTAGGATTCGGTAGGGTCCTCGCGTTCATTCTTTTCATCGGTGGACAGTAGATGATCCGATGCATAGTAGTTAATCTCAAAACACCAATCTCTAAATACCTTCCACTACCCTCATAGGGGACCATCTATACGCTAATCTGGACAATCCTAGAAAATTTCATCAAATTCGGATGAAAAATTAAGTGAGTAGATGTATGTGATTAGATTTTTAAAAAACGTCTGCCAAGTGGGTGTGGCACATAGCTTCCTCGTATCCATAACCCGATTATATAGATGATCAGATGCATAGTAGTTAATCTCAAAACACCAATCTCTAAGTACCTTTCACTACCCTCATAGGGGACCATCTACTCGCTAATCTGGACAATCCTAGTAAATTTCATCAAATTCGGATGAAAAATAAAGTGAGTAGATGTATGTGATTAGATCAAAAAAATACTTAGCCGCGGCTGGGATTCGAACCCGCGACCCCTGGGGGACAGTTGAACTTACGGCTGTTACATGGAATTTACGTTTGCGCATGTGCAGTCGCTTCTATCAGTCCGGGGATGATGATTTTCATAGGGGACTATCTACAACCAAATCCACATAATCCCTGAAAATTTCATTGAAATCGGGTGGAAAATGTAGAAGTTATGGACGTTACAAGGAAATTCACGTTTGCGCATGCGCAGTGGCTACTATCGGTCCCAAGGTGATGATTTTCATAGGGGATCATTCAAATACTAGTCTGTAACATCCCTGAAAATTTCATTGAAATCGGATGGAAAATGTAGAAGTTATGGCCGTTACAAGGAATTCACGTTCGCGCATGCGCAGTCGCTTCTAACGGTCCAGAGATGATTATTTTCATAGGGGACCGTCTATACACCAACCCGCACAATCCCTGAAAATTTCATTGAAATCGGATGGAAAATGTAGAAGTTATGGCTGTTACAAGGAAATTCACGTTTGCGCATGCGCAGTGGCTACTATCAGTCCGAAGGTGGTGATTTTCATAGGGGACCATCTAAATACTAATCTGTGACATCCCTGAAAATTTCATAGAAATCGGACATTACAAGGAATTCATGACTGACGGACAGACACACAGACACGGAACCAAAATTGTTCAGAAAGGTCTAAAACACAAAACGCGAGTGAAAATTTTGATTTTGGAGAACTTTTTCTTTCGTTCTTGAAAAGTGAAAACAAAGCTTCCGCTACCATGGTAGACTCGGAAGCAAAATCGATGGGGAACCTAGGTACCAATGGATTCTGGCGATAACTTTATTTCTGTTCGGATGGATTGCTTTTATGAAAAACATTTTGTTTTTACAACAATATGAATCATTCCCGACCTAAAATTGATTTGCAAAGACAGAAAAGTCGAGTTCCGCTACCTTGGTAGACTCGGAAGCAAAAGTTAATGCTAACCCGGATGGAAGTGGAGTTGAGGAAAAAGGGAGAAACAGACATGAAGATCTCTAGTAGGATACTCTAGTAGGATAGGTACTAGGTCCCTGGAAACAGAGGAGATAAGAGAGTTAGCAGGAAGGCCGCTGGGAGCGCTTGGGTCGAGGACGAGCCGCTGGATCTCCAGACGCCTCTCTAATTTCCACTCTCGTTTTGAGTTTCAATTATTTCCGAACAGTTTTGCTCCATGTGTTCTATTTCCATAGGTCTATTTCGTGGGCACAATTACACAAAATTATGGCCCAATGATGAGATTTTCAAGTATTTTAAGAGTCTAGTCGGTCCATTCTGAGTGATCACGGTAAGGTAGCGTGTGTAAAAAATGAACTTTTCAACGGCTTAATGGTAATCCATCGATTTCGCTCTAATTCAGAGAGTTTACAGAATGGACAATTGTATTCTATTGAGATTAGATATGAACGGAATTAATTGCAAACATGAATGAAATATTACACTTATTACATAATATAGCAATGAACAGATTTTGAAGTCTGATTTTCCTATATACACTCCGTAATTTGTTATAATAATTATTATAACATATTTATTTTTATATTTATTTACATATATACAAGTATACACAAAATAGAAGTTTTTGTTACATGTACAAGTGTAAAATGTCATGTTTGCCGTTGGTCAATTCTCTTCATTCGAACCAATGACATGAGTTGAAACGTGAATTGAATGAAAACCTCGATTCCATCTTAAAATATAGCTGCCAGAAAACACTGAAAATTATGGAGTAATTGAAGACTGACCTCAAAGTGATTAACAAATTCTTTTCCTTGTATTTTAGTAAGTACACGACGAACATTTTTCCTCTTAGCATACTAGTAAATGATATGACGCATTGTTAGTAAGGTACTCTGTTACTTCCTGTTGTTAGCCTCGCTTATTACGGTCATAGTATTATCGGTAGATGCTGCCACGACGAAGAAATTTGTTTAGCGGCGTCGCGAAATGGTATTCTTATGTCTCGATGGGGTATCTGCATGATGATATGTTTGTGTTGAGGTGCGTGAAGGCATTCCGAGATGAGGACGAACTGCGCATACGAAATTATCCGTATGACCGTACTCCATCGTCTGAAGGTCTGGCGTAGAATCCCTTATTTAGAAGCAGATGGCTCTTATGAATTCGTTAAAGCTGATGATGGGAGGATTTGATGATTCTTGAATCACTGATGGGTGGCTGATTTAGTAAAATATCCACAGAGAACTAAACTGGCTATTTTCGGGTGTTCTAACGGTAATTTTTTTAATGGAATGCTTTTCAGGAGGCAAAGTGTATAGAGTACCATTGACTTCTCCTGTGAGTTTCGTCAAAATTTTGAGAACCTTTTGGGAGGATAGCTCAAAAGTACGATAAAAACGACGTCCCTCCCCTATTTTTCGTTTAGTGTCCTTCACCTCAAAATTGTATATGAATTCTACTATAATTACTCAATATATAATATTAATTTTATCATCCAAAATCGACCTCCAAATAGGGTGTATATTTTTCTCAATCTTATTTTTTGATTATTAATTTGAACAAATAATGGGGAGGGTCCTAAGACTAGAAAACACCGGCTCCAGGGATAAGGAGAACATTCGTACAAATGGTTTCATCTAAAATCAGTAACGCTGCAAATTATTACACAATGGTTCATTTATATTTTTTTAAAATGGTTTGTTATTATTTTCCTGTTCAGATCACACGTCTGCAAAGATCACGGCTTTTTCATTAATACTTACCTTCATCGAACGGGGTCAACAATCAGTTTGACCGAAAGTGCCAACCAGACAGAATAACATCCTTATCTCTTCTTGGTTGCTTAGGAAGCATAGCTGAGTGATGTTAACCCCACAAATTTTCACACAACGGATTATAATGTGTAGATAACCGACGTGTTCGTTTTTACAGAGAACAAAACTTTCCATTATTACAACCTATCAATCATATTTTCGCCAGGTTTACTACCAACTTTATTTTGACACTAACTTCCTCCCAACAAAATATCGTTGTCTGAGAGTTGTAGTTGCCCTCATATTTATAACGAAATCAGGTTCTTGAATGCTAAGAAAGCACTACTGAATGACATTAAACTATATTCCAAGAATCGGACAAAGATGGCATTTGATCACCTGATATCACGGATATTAGGCCATTTTCCTTCAGTGAACGTTCTTTTGCGATTCACACTCGTGTTTCTGATTCATTATAAGTCCAACCTTGAAGTCCCCATAGTGAGCGAAGGGTTTGTCCTACGTATCTCTGCGTGGTCTCATTCGATTCTAAAAATTCAATTCTATTTCAAATTGATGAATAAACAATAACATTATTTTGAGGAGTTTTCGAGCTAGGGCGTTTTGAAAATGACAACCCTCATTTTTCACCTCTCAGAACAGGTGGCCACTATAGAAAATGTTCTCTACAAATGGAGCCTATTTACTAAAATTCATCGAAATCGGTCGTTGGTAACTAAGGAAAGTGCCGCTCTGGTACTTTGTACTCAAATGTTTTAAGGTTTTAGTATTTTCCAATTCCTTCCCAAATCAAAAAAAAAAAACATCTCACCAACAGTTTTGCCAACTAATTGTTGTTTTGGCCGTCATTTCCAAAATTTCGGAACTCTATAATAAGAAACTGCGGGATTGCATGGTTTTACATACAATTTGGTCGGTGCTTATTATGGGATACTTGTTTTAGACTCCATTTATTTATAAACTTGGAGCCTGTGAGCAGCTTGAGCATTATGTAGAGTATACAAAGTTTTTCTAAATGTTGGAAAATAATGATAAACTGTGGGAGTAGAACTACTGTTAGAAGTGTATTCATAGAGCGTATCCCTCCTGACAAAGACCCTCCCACCCCACCCTCTAAAACCAAAATTCTGCTGTAAATTTTTTTTTAATCTGCTTTTTTCAAGGATCTAAAATATGACAACGTTGAGCATTGCGCATGTGCGCAATCGTGCGCAGCGCATAACATCTTTGTTATTTCTCCTTTTATGCAGTTTTGGATTCTACGCAAGAATTTTCGACTTCTCATACCATGAGCGCGCAAAGTTACCTAACTACCAAAATTGGTTCATTCTGATGTACCTAAAAATATCCTTTTGACTCATACTTTTTGGTTCTCCTATGTCATAAGAACGTCATTACCACTTTAATCGTGTCGAATACATTGTAATGAATTACCTGGTGCATCGTAAGAGTGCGCTCCCACTCTAATAATGTTCTTCCAGTATGTTACGTAAGAAAGCGGCTTATTACCGTACAAAGCAATCAACCAGACAGGGGGAGCCCCCCACGCTCTTCTTCCCCACATCATGCTTCCCCTGGCTAAGTTATGACTTCTTTGTTTATGACGAGATTGGAAAAAAAGCAAGAAAAATACGGGCTCGAGGCGGACAGCGACAAACATAAATCAAATCGTTTGAAGTTTGACCACGAAGGATTTTTCGGGGTGTCACGCCGAACTTGGAGTTGTGAGTACAGTATGAACGAGGTGTGGCCAGGTCGAAACTCAGGGGTCATCCGAAGCGGGCGTTTTTTGAAGAGATGGCCGCTCTGTCATTATCATCACTCGGCTCACTGCACCTCTTCATGCGGCACGCCGCCACTCGGCCCATCAATCACAATGCTTTACCTCATGATATGCAGGTACCAGATTTCCCAACACGGTTATAAAACAGAAATGTGTTTTTTCCTCAAAAATAAGTGAGGAAACTAACGCTAAAATACCAAACTAAAGCAAATTACTACTTTCTAATCTAGATATGAGGATCATGTTTCTAATCTATGTTTTCTATCATGGTGAGACTATTTGAATTCATTTCGTGCACAACAGTTGATCAACCCAGACCGTAGGATCGTTCATAGGGTTGCAGCAAATTTATTCATCTTCTTCCACTGTTTAAATATGGTACTTATATTGAGTCATCTGCCTACTCACATTTTAGACCATATATTACGATGGTTCTGTAAATTGAGTGCTTCTTGTGCATAGCACGTGGCACACTTCGAACCCAGGTCACAGGATAATTCATGGGATCGCTTCACATGGTATCCTGCTCGTGTTTAGCACATGACAAACTCCCAACCCAGGCCTTGCCTGATTCATGGGATCGCTGCGTATAGAATCCTGCTCGTGCATACCATATGGCACACTCCTAACCCAGGCCATGGCATGATTCATGTGATTGCTGTTCATAGAATCCTGCTCTTGACCATATGGCACACTCCCAATCCAGGTCATGGGATCGCTGCACATGGAATCCTGCTCGTGTTTAGCACATGGCACAGTCCCCTACCAGGGCTCAGGATGGTTCTTGTGATCGCTTGGTATGGAATCCTGCTCGTGCATATCGTATGGCACACTCCCAATTCAGGTCATGGGATCGCTGCACATGGAATCCTGCTCGTGTTTAGCACATGGCACACTCCCCTACCAGGGCTCAGGATGGTTCTTGTGTTCGCTTGGTTTGGAATCCTGCTCGTGCATATTGTATGGCACACTCCCAATCCAGGTCATGGCATGATTCATGGATCGCTGCACATGGAATCCTGCTCGTGCATGCCATATGGCACACTCCCAATCCAGGTCATGGGATCGCAGCACATGGAATCCTGCTCGTGTTTAGCACATGGCACTCTTGCTTACCGGGTCACAGGATGGTTCATGTGATCGCTTGGTATAGAATCCTGCTCGTACATACCATATGGCACACTCTCAACCCAGGCCATAGCATGATTCATGGGATCGTTGCACATGGAATCCTGCTCGTGTTTAGCACATGGCACTCTTGCTTACCAGGTCACAGGATGGTTCATGTAATCGCTTGGTATAGAATCCTGCTCGTGCATACCATATGGCACACTCTCAATCCAGGCCATGGCACACTCCCTCACCAGGTCATAAGATGGTTCATGTGATTGCTGCACACAAAATCTTGCTCGTATATACCATATTATGGTACCATGTCATGACACACTCCCAACCCAGGCCATGGCATGATTCATGAGTTCGCTGCACATGGAATCCTGCTCGTGTTTAGCACATGGCACACCACTCCCTTACCAGGTGACAAGATGGTTCATGTGATCGCTTGGTATAGAATCCTGCTCGTACATACCATATGGCACACTCTCAACCCAGGCCATAGCATGATTCATGGGATCGTTGCACATGGAATCCTGCTCGTGTTTAGCACATGGCACTCTTGCTTACCAGGTCACAGGATGGTTCATGTAATCGCTTGGTATAGAATCCTGCTCGTGCATACCATATGGCACACTCTCAACCCAGGCCATGGCACACTCCCTCACCAGGTCATAAGATGGTTCATGTGATTGCTGCACACAAAATCTTGCTCGTATATACCATATTATGGTACCATGTTATGAAACACTCCCAACCCAGGCCATGGCATGATTCATGAGATCGCTGCACATGGAATCCTGCTCGTGTTTAGCACATGGCAAACCACTCCCTTACCAGGTGACAAGATGGTTCATGTGATCGCTTGGTATATAATCCTGCTCGTGCATACCATATGGCACACTCCCCATGGCCATGGCATGTTTCATGGGGTCGTTGCACATGGAATTCTGCTCGTGTTTATCAGATCGCTTGGTATAGAATCCTGCTCGTGGTATGTTTAATAATAAACACAAGGTGTTTGCTCTCAACTCAGATCGTACGAGGTTTTCGAATTTTAGTGTTCAATTTTATTTAGTACAAAGAATGTACTCTTTATTGTAGGAATCTACTATTTAATCAAATTGTGATTGGCGATAAAAATGTATTAATATTCATGTTAGTCTTTCGTATATTATTTTTCAAATTCGTAGTGTGCGGTGTACTTTTCAGATCGTGATGAATCTTGGTACTAACCTTCTCTAACTCCTGAAAATGTAACCAAAATCAACAATAATAACATTTGATGGATGCAAATATAATTAGCAATAATGTATTTGGTCGGAAGCAAACTAGATTCTTCTTGTTGTAGAAGAGACACTAAATATTATGCGTCTATTAGCCGTAAAATTCGATCGTTTTAAAACAATGTTCAACTCGAGCTGCATACTGATACTCATCTCCTCTACAAGGTACTTTCATATTTATAACTTCTAAGGTCATTACTTGAATAAGAAAAGATAAATCGAAAGTTAATCCGATTTTCGCCCATGAATATTTAACAGCGGGGTCGTATACAATCTATATGATGAGGCGAAGGAATAAATGAATCCGCGAAAAAACCCAGATACCCACCCTCGGTCGTGATCTATGCGTCCGCTATGAATGCAAATTGGATAAGGCGATCTCAGAGATTTTCTGTATTTGGGTCGCGAAAATGGTGCCTCCAGGCTTATTCGGGGGGGATTTCAATAAATTAACATAACGAGCCGGGCGATGAACGGTCGTGGGTTGACATTTTTTCGAACCTTGATTCCTGAGATTCGTCGAAAATTAACAACAATGAGGAGGAATGTATTAAAAATCCGACCAAAACTTCCCATTAGAAATTGTCTTTAAGGAACATTTTTTTTACATTTTCATCTGATTGCAATTCAAATTAAGTAACTGTGCTTTGAGCACGAATTTTGTCTCGTGTCAATAATATGCTCTTAAAAGCAGTAACACCAAAACCCACCATCGAGTTAGTTACCTATTATTGATATTTTAGTGAGGAACGAATTTTTGGGGAAAAATGTGATAATTTGACAACAAACATTCGTCCCTCTGTGTACCTGAAATGAGTCCTAAGCACATCTTTATTAAAACTCTTTTTTGACCGACTTCAAAACCATCGAAGGCGCGAAAGAGGAGAAAACTCAATTCGGCGTGTCACGAGATGATGATTTTTTTTGCTTGTATGCACATCTTGCTTTTGGTTTATTATGTTCAATAATGAACCTTTGGAATCGACCAAGAAAAAAAAATTTTTAACACCCCCTCAAAATGTGATGGTTTACGTTTCAAGGTACGAGAACCGTACCTAGTGCGTAGAATCCAAAAATCGAATAAAAATTTGGCCGTCCGTCCGCCGTACGCCGAACGCGGCACTTTTGCCACTTAGCATTGACCGATTTTGATGAAATTTGGTATGTAGGCTCCATTTGGGGTCTAGTTGTGCCCCGAAGATTTTGGTTGATGTAGGTTACGTCTAAGGGTTCCAAAATAAATTTTGAAATTTTGAAAACGCCCTAACTCAAAAAATTTTGACATAAAGGTATTGTTATTCCATCAATTTAAGATTCTATAGAATTTTTTGAGACAACGCGGAGCCCTGTAGGACAAACCTTTCGCTCCCTACGAGAATTTAAGGGTTGGACGTACGATAAATCAGAAACACGAGTGTGATTCGCAAACGAGGCCTAATCTCCGTTCAAATTTTAGCTGACCGAAATACGATCGATGTATTTCTTTATGTTGGATGGTTGGTGGCTTTGCAGACGAGTGATCAATATAGAAAAATAATAAACCATTGTGTAATAATTTGCAGCGTTTTTATTCTGGTACCAATCTGCCTGATATTTTTGAAATGTGTTCTTCCAGTATTCATGTTGGTTCCGATGCAATTGGATTTAATTTTGCTTTGTAAAGAAATTTGAAAGTGTCAGAAATGAGTATAAATAGTTGGAAAACGAGGTTGCTGATTTAGGAAAAATGGGTATTCACGTGACTTCCCCTGCAACTTTCCTCCGAGTCGTTGAAGAAAGAGATAAAATGAGATATTGTCTGAGGGGGGGTTCCGATAACCGGAAAATCCTGTTGGTTGATTGGGGGGGGCAATAGTCGGTTATTCTCACAGAATTTGCTTGAGCGTCAACAGACGTGTTCATGCTTCTTCGAGGAGGTAAAATTCCCTACCAAATTTGAATAAAATCGATCAGAGTACTCTGCCAAGTAGGTTTAGCACAAAGCTTCCTCGTCATGCAAAACATGGTTGGGTAGGTAGGGACAGGAGGTCGTTAGAACTGAGAAGTACCCTACCAAATATGAAGGATATCGAACAGTTAGGTGATGGGGGTATTCTGTCAAGTGCGTATGGCCCATAGCGCATTACGTGTTCACGGGTTCGGGTTGTTGGGGTAGGGTAATAGAGGGTGTTTTTATCTCCTCGGAGCCCTTCTTATCCCTACCCAAGTCAAGGTCATGCGTCCCCGTCTCGCAACCCGGGCCCCCTGGGATGAGCAGAGGTGGTCCCATTAGGTTTCCTTGGTGGACCCCTCTTGTAGTTCCAGGGGTGGCTGAATGACCCTCTGGCGATTAGGGAGGGGACCCTTGTTATCGGGTTCCCTGACCCTTCTAAAATGTGCTTCTCCCGTTATGAACACAAACGACGACGAGCCTCATAACCCCCGCCGGCCCATTGGCACGCGGGGTTCTGGGGGAGGCGCTCAGAGGCGCCCCAGGCAGGGGCGTCGGCCATCCTCTCCTTCCTCCTCTTCCTCATCATCCCTTCCCTCTTCCTCTTCCACTGCCTCTCTGAACCACCAGTGTGCCCATTGTGAGCGAGCATTCACTACCAGGTCTGGCCTTGGTCTCCACGTCAGACGGAAGCATCCTGTTGCTGCTAATGCTGCAATTGAAATAGAAAGAGTACAGCCTAGGTATGCTTCCGAGGATCTGCGCAGGATGGCGGGTGATGAGGTGGTGGCTGTGCGCAGTGGGGTACGTAATATCAATGTCTATTTAAGTGAGCGTTTTCCCACACGCACAGTCAATGCCATCTCAAAACTCCGCCAGAGGCCTCACTATAGGCAGCTTGTCCAGGATGCTATCCTGGCAAATAGCAGTGGGGCCTCTCCTGCATCTCCTATTGCTGACGTGGAGCAGCAGCCTGCCATTCAGAATCCCTCCCCCGGGACCTCCGGTCTTCTTGCCGATCTGAAGACCGAAGTCATGAGGCTCGGGGGGCAGGTAGGCCGCATTGAAGGCTACGAAAGCACCTACCTGCAGGATCTGGCGAGGCGGGCTGCTGAAGGGTCAGAAAACCTGGAGGATGAGGTTGCAGCCTATCTAGGGAGAATCTTCCCGCAGGTTGGGGATGCGACCGTGACGCGGCACCAAAGAGGACCTCCTCTTAGAATGGTGTTGCGTGGAGGTCGCAGAGCAGCTAAGCAAGCAAGACGGCGGGAGTACCACCGGGTTCAGAGTTTGTGGAGGAAGCATCCGGCGCGTGTAGCTGCGGAGGTACTGGAGGAGCCTGGGGAAAATCAAGTTCAACCCCCTCTCCAGGAGTTTGTGGACTTCTGGGAGCCACTTTTGAGTGCTCCCAGTCATGACCCTGGAGAGCGAGTGGTTCCCCCAGTCTCCACCAGGGATTCCTTACGCGGCATCATGTGTTCGCCGGTGCTACTTGACGAGGCACATAAGTGCCGTGTCAAGAACTCCACTTCCGCTGGAACTGATGGTATTTCCGCCCGTCGCTGGAATAAAGCACCTAAGACGATTAAGCTGCTCATCCTCAACCTACTCCTCCTTGCGGGAAGACCCCCGAAAGCGTTAACCCGTACCCGAACAGTGTTCATCCCAAAGAAAGGGGGAAGTGGGCCTGGAGGCTATCGACCGATCTCTGTGTCCTCGGTAGTCTTCCGCCACTTCCAGAAAGTACTGGCATCTCGCCTCCAGGTGGCTGGTGTCATTGGTGACGTCCAGAGAGCGTTTCGGCCAGCGGATGGCACAGCGGAGAACCTTACAGTTCTCCAAACTGTCATCTCGCTGGCCCGTATTAAACGCCGGCAATTACATCTCGCCGCTCTGGATGTCGCTAAGGCCTTTGACACCGTCAGTCACTTTGCCCTGACCGATTGTCTTCGTGGTGTCGGGGCCCCAACTCGATTAATTGAGTATGTGGCCTGTCTGTACCATGAAGGCGTGACGGTCCTAGAGGCAGGAGGTGAGATGTCAAGGGATATAATGATCGGGCGAGGGGTACGCCAGGGGGATCCCCTATCACCACTCCTCTTCAACCTGGTCGTGGATACGGCCTTGGGTAAGCTGCCCACAGAAGTAGGGTTTGATCTCGCCCCTGGGGTGCGAGTAGGAGCATTGGCCTTTGCCGATGATGTTATCCTACTCGCAGAAACCCGTGAGGGCTTGCAGATTGCCCTCAACGCATTTGCTAAGCAGCTAGCCAGGTGTGGACTTGTGGTCAACCCCGATAAATGCGGGTCGGTCTCCTTGGTCCCGTCGGGTCGCCAGCATAAGGTGAAGGTTGTGGATGGGGGTTTTGTCATTGGACAATCCCCCATTCCTTCCCGATCTGTGTTGGAGGTTTGGCGGTACCTTGGAGTCGACTTCATGGGGGTGGCCACCATTACTGCCAGCCGTGTGGACCTTGGTAGAGCGCTAGCTCGCGTTACCAAGGCTCCATTGAAGCCACAGCAGAAGCTGCGCCTCCTCCGCACGTACTTACTGCCAAAGCTAACCTATGGTTTAGTCTTTGGTAGGCTTACGGCGGGGAGGCTGCAGGAATTAGATCGTGAAGTACGCTCTGCTGTGCGCTCTTGGCTGAAATTCCCGCCTGGTGTCCCAAGTGCCTACATCCATGCACCAGTTAAATCTGGTGGGCTCGGTATTGTGTCCCTCTCAGCAAGCATCCCCTCTCTGCGCCGCCAGCGCCTGCTAGCCCTCCGAGGGTCGAGCTGGGGGGTCGCCCGTGCTGCTGCTGATCTTGATTTTGTCAGGCAGCAGTTAGCATGGTGCGACCGAGCAACACCATCTGCTCCAAAACCCAGTTCGTCTGCTGAGTTCGCTGCTGCCCTGCATGAATCAGTAGATGGTAAGGAACTCCGACAGTGCTCCGAAAGCCTAATCTCTTCCCAGTGGGTAGATTGGGCTTCGGAGGGCATTGGGGCCCGCGACTACCGCCACTTCCACGCCGTCCGTGTGGCATCTCTGCCAACTGCGGTGAGGTGTACGAGAGGTAGTCGTGGGGCAACCCTACCCCTTTGCCGCGCCTGTCGGAGTCGAAGTGAACATCTTTATCATGTGGTGCAGCAGTGTCCACGAACTCATGGGGGCCGCATTCTACGTCATGATGCGGTCGCCAAGCAGATAGCAGGTGCCTTGTCATCTAGCGGCTGGGATGTTGAGAGGGAGAGGTTATACCACATGCCGAGTGACCAGGGTAAGAAGCCCGACATCGTTGCCGTCAAGCCTGACCAGTCTTGCATTATCCTGGATGTCCAAGTTGTCAATGGCAGCTTGGACATGGAGCAGACTTGGCGGGCTAAGATAAGGAAATATGACACGAATGATTTACGGCAAGCGGTGTCGGAGCTAAAAGGAGTGGCACCCAACAACATCAGGGTGATGGCTGCAACATTGTCATGGCGCGGAGTGTGGTGCGGGAAAAGCGCCACGGAGTTACGCGAGTTGGGCATCTCGGTAGGCGTACTCCGTGGTATCACCACCCGCGTCCTGCTCGGCTCATATTTGAACTGGTGGTCGTTCTATAGAGGCACTTCCCTTCATCCCTCTCTCCCACCCCCACCATCCTCATCTTCCCTAATCCCGAGGGCCGGCGTCGGGTGAGTCCTGGGCGTCCTCCCCATTATATTTGATTTATTTATTTATTTTGTATTAATGGCGTGCCCCCTGCGTCTTTCAGGGGAGTTTCTTTAAAAAAAAAAGAAAAAAAAAAAAAAAAAAAAAAAAAAATAGAGACATCTTCAACATAATTCTAGAAATTGAACACTATCTTAAATTGAAGAAAAAATATGAACATTCACTAATTAGGTACTTGATTAATTATCTCCATTAGGGAAACGGTTGGTCAAAAAATTCGTAAATATTGTCGCCCTTTTAAATTACTGAAAACAATACTACCTGTATATTGCAGGTTTTTGAGGTAGGGCGGTTTGAAAATATTTTTCCTCATTTTTTAACCCTTAGAAATGAATTACATTAACCGAAAGCTTCGTGGCACAACTAGGCCCCAAACGAACCCAATATACCAAAAAATCCTCAAAATCAACGTACGGCGGATGGACAGAATTATTTGTACCATTCGATTTTCGGATTCCACATACTTTGAAAAGTAAGCCATACAATTTTGGAGGAGGGGGTGTAGGGTACCTACAGTCGTTTTTATTTTTCAGTTTTTAATTTACTCATTTAATTATTTGAACTAGTAGGTCATGTGTCAATCTAGTTACTCAGGAATTTGAAACAATAAAATTTTCATTCTCTTCCGAAAATTCATAGAGTCAAGTTATTAATCATTTAAAGTTTTTTTATATTTTGTATCAATCTTTTTTTTTCTTTTTGCTCGATTCCTAAGGTTCGAAAATAATAAACCGAAATTGCCCAGACTCGTCTCCAAGATTCTTCCTTGGGTGAATTTTAGTACTTATTTCCTTAGCCTTATTTTTACCGAGTTAGTTGTTGATATCCTTCGTTCCTATACCCGTTATTTTGTATTTACACAGTAAAATCCTAGTCTTCCTGGGTCCCATCCACCCAGTGTAGCACCCTGGTAAACATTGTCCGTGTTATCGCCTGTAAATAGTAACCGCACCTCTACACCTATTTGCATAACTGTCTTAACCTATGAATGGCGAAATAATGTTCTTAGCAGTTCGTGTTCTCGCGAATGTCTTCACCTCTATTGGAAACCACCTAGAATTGTATATCTAATACATTTCTCGGTCGACAATGTCTGAAATCTTTTCATGTTTTCTTGCAATTCTCTGAAGTGAACGTTTCTTGTTCTGCGTTGCATTGATATTCCACATTAGCCGGCCGTTTCTTCGAGCTCGGAGTCCCCTTGTAAGCGCAAAACCTTGTTCGTCCATAAACATTGTCAGTATTTTCATGTTTCTGAGTCCGATGTCCCGCGCCTGCGCATTACTTATTCCGTCGTACCCTCGACCCAACTGTTGTTCGTACGCGGTCGTCGCGAACACGCTCCGATATGTTTGCGATCCGCGTTTCTATCGTGTTATGCAGGGCTGCCTCAGCCCTTGTTGGGAATTCAAAACAGCTGTTCGATCTGACATCAATACTAAAACTCTATGAACTAAGTTACCTGCATAGCAATAGTGAACTTCTGCGCTACACTTTTGGTTCGTAATGGAGCAAAAACCCGACACTTTTGAGTCCGCCAAAAACAAAATTGTTCCATGACGATTTCGCTTGTGTTTGAAAAATTGCGAAATTTTGAAATATTTGGATATTGTCCGATCAAAATTTTTATAAAGGTGAATGAATGAATGAGTGAGTGAATGAATGAAAGAATGGATGTTAATTAACGATCGTGGACATTGTAGACTGTACAATAAATACATTTCTACAATAATTCAAATTGTGGTAGTATGGAATTATCAAGACATACCATAAAAATACCTTAAAGTTCCTACCAGTTTGACCTCAGAACTCAAGCCTACATGATCATTTCAGCTTATAAATTTCACTTTCATCCTTAACATATATTTTATCTTTAAAAGAACCCAATGAATTGTCGAGACTATTTTTATCTTTAAACCCAACTTACATTAGAAGATGATATACTTTTACCAATTTTATCAGAAAATTCTCTATAATTAGTTAAGTATAGCATTCAATTTGGTATATATCATCTACCTAATTATTATATCTTAATATATCTACTTATTAACCCGGCAAGATGAACGAACGAAGACCGACTGAGACCCCATTAAACTATTAGCTTACTAATATTGTATTTGTTTATAAAATTCATTGTTATTGTAAAAAAATCTGTTTATTATTAATAAGCTGATAACTGCATTTATTTCAAATTATCTTTTAAAAAATTGACCTAACGTGTTTTCAAGCAAAGTGGTGCTTTTTATGGGAGCGTAGCCAACTTCAGAGTTTGAAAATCAAAACGTTGAAACCACAACAATATATTGTTGTTGATCTCAGTGAATGCAGGATCGTTTTTGTACTGAATTTGGCTACATATATTTTATTTCTAATGTTTTTAGTTTTAGCAATAAAATAAGTTGACTTCTGTAATTTGACACCTTATTTCTTTTTAGTTTTTGATTTCCCAAAAACTGGGTTTGTTTTGATCGTTTGGTTTTTTTTCGTGTTTGTGAACAATTCGTTCAGCTCTACTTTTTGAAATGTAGGCTAATTCTGGGGGGGAGGGGGGTCATGACCCCCGTGACCAACCCCCTGGATCCGCGCCTGCTTCAAATCAAACTTGGGTTTAAAGATAAAAAAATGTTGTAATGATGTTGTATTGACAACATTGATTCAATACAAAATGGACGATTTATCATCTATATAATCCAAGTCGCATCATTTTGATTGTAAAACAAAAGTTTAGGTAGTATTTGATAACATCACTGAAAGCAACATTATAATGATAGTTACAAGCATGATTGCAGGCATCATCGTAGATACATGATCTAAAGGAAACCTGAGACAAGCAGAGGGATGCGGTATTCAACAGATGTCCAAAGGCGGCTCTTGTTCTCTGTTGTCGACGGTTGTCATGGTTACGTCGTAGGCCCGTAGACCCGCAGTCGGCCAAATATTGACCGGGCAGCAACCCCTCATTATGATGTTATTAGACGTTCAACGACATTAACCAGAATATTATAATGGTATCTTATTAAAAAGGAGAATGTATCGATAAACACCTGCAATACTAAACCTGCTGATGGGGAGCTTGAATTCCATTGGTTGAGTGAAAGGAAAAAAGGAGATAAAATTAACAGAAAAGGATCAATCTAAATCGCATTAGCTAAGATAAGTGAAAGGGCTCGGGAGGATCAACCAATCAAGGTAGATAAAGCGAAAATGAGGTTGTAAATCCAATTGACCCAGAGAAGAGAAAGGGATGGGAGGATCAACCAATGCTAATCATTGCAGAAAAAGAGAAAGGGAGCTGAAAAATTGGTGAGGGTAACAATATTTTTTAATTTTTTTTTTTTTTATGAGCGTTTATTTGTTAATGTGTCAACTAGTTACATTTGAGGTATTTTTCATCAGGTAACTATCTATATATTTACTTCACATATATTTATGCTTGTCTCATTCAAGTATTAGTCCGTTGACTTTCACTACATTAAAGTTGCTTCAGCATCCAAGGTCCAGTGGCTTGTTCCTCTTCAGACGTGGGATTTCTTCAGTGTTGTCCAGAAGCTGGATGGCTTCTCTTTTCGTAGTTTCTCGCGTATCTTGTTGCTACCTCGCTGATAGTCTCAATTTTGAGGTCCTTGGGGAGGTCATCATTACGAATGTACCACGGAGCATTCTCAATACTCCTCAGTATCTTATTTTGGAACGTTTGTATAATTTTCATGTTACTTTTAGCAGTGCATCCCCATAGCCGTATGCCATAGGTCCAAATTGGCATAAGTACTGTTTTGTATAACAGCACTTTGTTGTGTAAGCTAAGTTGTGAATGTCGGCCCAGGAGCCAATACAGTTTTCAAATTTTGATTGTTAGCTGTTCCTTTTTCTTTTTGACATGTTCTTTCCACTTCAGCTTCGTCTACTGTCATTCCCAGTTACTTAGCTGAGTTGGAATATGGGACTATTCATTGATTCAGTATCAGCGGCATATTTTTTTTAAACTATAATTATTTATTTATTTATTGGCACAATACAAAATTTTACATAAGAATCATGAGAAGAAAAGAAAAAAAGAAATTACAAAACATCTGCGAAAATTAATGTTAACATCTTCAATAAATTTATAATGTGCCCACGGAAAGGTAAGTTCTCAATGAACTTGTGTTTTTCCGTGGAGTCTCATTAATTCTAAACTAATAAACTATTCCTGTTGTCAATGGCACTATGAAAGATATAAACAGGAGTCCTAATGATGTGAGTTCATCAATAAGTCTGTAACATGCCTTTTTAAGGCCAATACGTTTTTAAATTCACAAAAACTAATATTATTTTCATAGAAAAAATTCAGAGCAACAACATAAGCGCTTCTCCTATGTATTTCAATATGTATCTTCGGTAGTCTTAAATTAGACCTTTCTGTAGTTCTTGTGACGTATGTGCCTGCACAGGTATCTTCCAAATCCACTCCCGTTTTATATACAAAAGTACAGGCCTCTCGAATAAATAAATCAGAAATACACAATGTGTCGAAGTCTCTATACAACCAACAATTGTAATTGTTTTGTTGGTGAAGTTCACATGAGTAGATTTGATTTCGTTTAATTTCAGGCGCCACTGTCGAGTCCAATCTCCAGTAACATTCGTAGCTTCCTGTAGCTTTTCTGTAGAGGAAAGGCATAACAAGATAAAATTAACAGAAAAGGATCAATCTAAATCGCATTAGGTAATATAATTGAAAGGGCTCGGGAGGATCAACCAATCAAGGTAGATAAAGCGAAAATGAGAATGTAAATCCTATTGACCCAGGGAAGAGAAAGGGATGGGAGGATCAACTAATGCTAATCAAGGCAGAAAAAGAGAATTATTATGAACAGGGGAAAAACAAATCATAAGTAAGAATGAACCTTTCAAGTCCTCCTCATTCAGACTCGTACCGGACCTATCACTTTTAGTAATTTCGAATTGTTCAAGCCTTGGGCAAATTGAGAAGATTCTACATAGGTGGTGACAATGGCAAAGCCGTGTTCTTTGCAGGCGAGTGATTTGTATGGAAAAATAATCAACCTTTGTGTAATAATTTGCAGCGTTTTATTGGAAATGTTTCTCCTGTCATTCTGTGCTGCTTCGTAGGTCGTTGAGATTCGATTGATCGAAACACTAGTTGAACGACCGCAATGTAGGTTCGTCTATCGCGCCAGATTCCTGTTTCCTGTTGACGCCGCCAGCGCCCTCGACGGTGACGGCGATCGCCTGAACCACCCTTCAGAGAGCATTTCGGGAAAAATCCGAGATCGACAGGTTTTTTTTTCCTCCCGAACAATCGGTTACTGCGTTTAAACCGGAGGCGGGCGCCGGTTTACCCCTCTGGCGTCGTCGATCGATCCCCGCCCCCAGTTGACGGGACCATTCCGAGTCCCGCCGCCCCCGACACAGGATGGTCGTTCTTCAAAGGTGCGCCCTCCCGATCACGAGGAGTCGGTGGTCGAGAAGGAGGAAGAAGAGGTTAGTAAGGTTCCTGCATACTGCGTCAATTCCAGATATTTTGGGTTTATAACATTCAGTACCTGATAAGCTTCACTTCATATTCCTTCCATAAAAGTTATTTCTCATATGGAAGAGATATGATATGAAATCTTAGGCTAAATCAAGTATGGATGTTATAAACCCCTGTAAAAAAAAATCACAGTACGCACGAACCTCACAATGTGATGTCATCTCATGACAACGGTCGGCTTCATCGCACTGCACATAGAAGACACAGGCTTCTCCTTACCTACATATTCTTACTTATTGAGACTTAACACTAAATGTCACCGATTTTTGATAGATTTTTTTGGATAGCACCGTCTTTCGTGGAAAATTCATTTCCGTTTTTCTCTGGAACGGCTTGGCCAATTTTCATTTTGTAATGCTTTTGGTTTATTATTAAATTTTCAATAATAAACCTTTGGAATCGACCAAGAAAAAAAAAATTTTCTCCCCTCAAAATTTGTTGGTTTACGTTTCAAGGTACCTACGTACTTCTAATGGTTAAAAAATTAGGGCTGATATTTTTAAAACGCCCTAGCTCAAAAACTTTTAATACCTATACTTAAAAGTATTGTTTTTTCATCAATTTAAACTATTATTGCATTTTTAGAATCGAATGAGACCATCCAGAGTGTAGATCCAACCGTTCGGTCCCTTCGAGAACTAAAGGGTCTTATGGTAACTTATGTCTAAGGAATAAATAAGGGGGTCTTATGATAAATCAGAAACAAGAGTGTGAATCGCAAAAGAAGCCCGTCCAAATTTTAGCTGACCGAAATGCGATCGATGTTTTTAACATGTTTAATGTTTTAGGGCTGGGGGTCATTCTGTGAATTCCGACACGCAAATCTGCAACGCTTTTTTTTCTTAGTTACCACGGACCGATTTCTTAGTTACCACGTTATATCGGCTCCATTTGGGGTCTAGTTGTACCAAGATGGTCACTGATCAGCTGAGTGAGCTCCAAGGCCATTTTCTCTCCTGTTGAACGCAGGAAGCTGAAATTTGAGAAGCAGGGTCAATGGAGAATGCTGAAGGCGCCTGAGTGGTCACTGATCAGCTGAGTGATCGGCAATCTAATTTCTCCCTTGCGAGGGAAAAACATTAAACATGATTTAATGTTTTTCCCTCGCAAGGGAGAAATTGAACAGTTTCAAACAATTTAGCATGTTCAAAATCTGTGATTTTAGGTAAATTTGATTGGATAAGTCGGTAATCGGAAGATGTATGTGTCGGCGGATAATCGTCTACCGACGTTTCGAAAACATTTATGGCATCCTCAGGGTCAAGAACTGGATACCTAGACAGAAAATCTACTGTTTGCATTTTAGATCCGGGTCTATATCGAATTTCAAAGGTAAACATCTGTAAGTATGACCACCATCGCCTGACTCGAGGATTCAGGTGCTGTTCTTCATGTTGGTGGGTGGTAACAATGGTAAAGCCGTGTTCTTTGCAGACGAGTGATCTATATAGAAAAATAATAAACCTTTGTGTAATAATTTGCAGCGTTTCTGAGTGACATTCTACGACTGGTGCGATATATTGCTTACAAAGTTATTATTGTGGAAAACTACTGTTAAAAACGAAACAGGTTCTTTCTGAGCGATCAAATTTCGAAAATACCCGAAGTTGGTATTGATCAAAAATTGCTTAAATTCTAAAATTTTAAATACTGACATCAGAGGGTTTACCTGCTGAAAATCGGGAATTTTTCCCACGGAGTATCATGGTGTTGAAATTGTTTTGTCCAAATTTCACATTTCTTGAAATAACGCAGGTATTTATAGAGAATTAAAAATGAAATCCAAATCAATTTTCAGATTTAAAATCGGTTCATTAAATCGAACTGCCTGTTACAGCGGGCAGGGGTCTCAGTCGGTCGCCGTTCCTTCCTCGTTGCCGTTTAGTCTATTCTCGTACGAACCGGCGCTTGGTTGCCCCTTCCCACTCCCCGGACGGAGGGAGCAACATTGCCTCAACTTCCCTTTTTTGGAACTATTTCCTACTCAAGATTCTCTCCCACTAACGAGAAATTTGAGTTCATCACCTGACGTGTTTTGATCCCCATAGAGAATTCCTGTCAGATGAACGCTATTGGGGAGGTCAAATCCGGCGTTAGAGGCCGTCGCTGACTAATCGCATGCCTTATGAAGAGGTTTCGCTAGCGTTAATTTTTGGGAATTCTGGTTGTGACCGTGAAACATTTTTGGAATTTGAAAGATTTTAAAGGTTGTTGTTGTGACCATGAAAAACGCTCGCTAAATAGAAGTTTTGGCTATTGAGAAATGTTCGCTATTCGGCGGTTTTGTTCTACAAAACATTGTACGACAAGAAATCTTGATTGAGACTGTTCTCTAGTTTCTTTGAGGTCTAAAGAATAAAAGTTTTTTTGAAAACAATCGCTCAATATCCAATGCTGCTTCCCACTTTCCGCAGGATTTTTCGACTATCAAACCACCACTATCTCACTGATTAATCCTCTCAATTTCCCACATTTGCATACGCTCGTTCACTTCGCTCACTTTCCCCTCCGAAATCTCCAACACCGGAGATCGCTCTAATTGACGCACTTTTCCATCTTGTTACTCTCCAGATATTCTCGTCGCCAGTAGAGACTATTTTCTCCGTCAGATTTTTGTCAGATCCGTGAAAAATGTGCTCCGATTTACTTTTTTTTAAATTTTACGCTCAAGTACATCTATCTGAGAGATTTTATACAGATTCGTTCACAGAAAGAGTTTTCTGTATTCTTTAATCATAATATGGTTTGGAGAATCTTGAAATAATGGTAGTCTGTAAAAGGTTTCTCAAAATACAATATCCAAATTGTCTTTCTCAAAATGATGTTCCTTCTTTACTTTCTCGGTGTATTTTTTAATTTCCGAATTTTTTATATTTCATGGCTATTTATTAGTTGTGGTAGTATAAAGTCGATTTTTACTCTTTTTCCTTGTCCAGGAAGGTAGAAAGGGCGGATGTATATCAATGAAAAGGCCCGCTATCTTTACGTTGGTTAATTCAACGGTGCAAGGTTGTAACCTTGATTTCATTCCAAGTTCAAAAGGTCATGACTCCGATTTTACAGTATTATTTATAGATTCACCTGAATCGAGTACAACACAAATAAATCTATACGATGATTCATACTAACCACATGGACCACGTGAACCACGTGGATTCATTGACAACTCACTTAGTTTTATTCATTACTTTCATTCCTATTTCGTATCACGTTTCAAATAACTTAATTAAATCAAGTGAAAAAAAATTATTAAAACAAAAAAAATTGTAAATTTATACTTTGTAGTAAAATCTTTGCCCTTTGAAACGAACTCTCTATTTGGTTGCCAATGTATTTTGGTCCCAAATAACGTAAATTTGATACAAATTGCAAACAATATTCATTCTATTATTACCTATGAATAATATTAATTTTATCAATTTTATCATCGTCGTACATTCATTTAGTACATGTTACATCCAGTTATTTGTAGTAGGCCCTCCTCGGTCCCATGAATTACGAATTATCGAGGTTCTACTGTATTGTGAAACTGGATTTCCTTGAAGGAAAATCCATTAGTAGGATTAACGAGTCAGACGGTGGACAGCTCTGCCCTCATTATACCTACACCTGTGTACGCCCACTCACCCTCATTTCCTTGGAAGAGCCAAAGTGTCCACGATTTTCCAATTCTCATAAATTCTAGCTTCGCGAATTCGTATACCTACCCTCTGAAAGAGATTGATTTCTTCAATTCCAACGTAAGGCGTAGGTACCTTGTACATTCTACAGTTATGACGAGTAGTTAATTTCAAAATCCAGAACCTTCAAGAAAGAACTTCCTCCAAAATCGAATTTGCACTCTCATTTTACGTCTTTTTTCTAAGAAGCAGGTCTGAAAATCTTTGAGATTTTGGATTTCGATCTTGTAAGATACCTGAGGGTTCCGCGTCATCAGGTTATGTGGGATTCAAACTTGAATGCAGAAAGAACTCAAGTTGAATTCATCCCGGAACCGCTTACCACATTACTTCTGGTAGAGTTCTAGGGTACTCGTCAGTTTCTAGGTGAGGGAAGGACCAGATCCTCCCTTCTCTCTCTCTTCCGTTCATTGTTCACCTTATTTTTCAGGATGCTCTCTGCTACAAGGCTCCAGTTCTTTTCACTTTCCAGCATCTTGCTGACAATAGCTTCTGGTGCTCCAGTTCTGCTTGCAGCTGATTTCTTTCAGCTCCCCATCTTGTGTAGAATATCGTCTTCTCTGTTTGGGCAAACAACAAGTTGGGGGAAATATTATTTCATGGTGGTAGGCATAAAACAGTCCTTGTGAAGAACTGCGTAAGGAGGAAGTTCACTTCTCCATGTTTTCTGTCCATTCATGCTTTAAAATTCCACAGTTTTCATTCGATTTTCCATACCTTTCTAGAGATTAGCGGCTTCATGGATTAAGCAGTGGACATCTAGATATAGCAATGAATGGTGGTTGGTGGCATGCACATTTCGCAAACCTATAATTTTGGGGGACTAAATCCTATATAAACTTCCATGAATTTTATCTGTAGTTTCTGCGCGTGCGCTGATGACGAATCTTTCTACACGTAATCAAGTTATGATTCGAGGAAACTGATTATTTTCATTAACGATAAACGTGGATTAGAACTACATCAAGGAAATTAATATCAAGTTCTAACTTTCAAACTACCAACGTAATATGAATCTGATATCTAACTTCTAATAAAACTTGAAGTTCATGTCGAGATAGAAATAATTTGAATGTTTTGTCTACATAACCATTCATTGCCCAGAATGGAGTACTAACCATTTTCCGTCAACCCCGCGAACTTGTAGAGGCCTTGCGACTTCAATCGCGTTCCATTGGCCTTTCCAACGTACAATAGAGTGCATAGAGGTGAGGGTAAGCAATGTCTTTACTAGGCTTGCTCGTTTGAATCAGGCCAGGTTTCCCTCAGGTTTCTTCAAAAATTCGCTCATCAACTCATACTGGGTTACTAGAACATGCATTTTTGGCTTCATATCCCCCTTTTCTCTTGATTCTGAATTCTGAATTCTTGAATTTGAGCCTAATTTTATCAATCGAACTGGGATCTCGGGTTTAGAGGGAAGTGTCATCAAAATGCAAGGCGATCAGGCCATTCCCACCGAACGAGGAAGCAGTGTGCGTCCGAGTGTGATGAGGCCTTCACGCCCGATGACACGCCTCGGACAGCTTCTCAACTACGTCTACTGCAGAAATAACCAAATAAAAATCAAAGACCGTCGAACAGGTTCTCAGCCAGACCTGACACGCTTCTCATTCCCTCCGATTGATTTCAAACCGCCTCCAAGGTCGCTCGTTCTACAGTAAAGACGGGAAATGTCGCAAAACCCGGGTCGAATCCGGTTGGAACAAATTCTTTTTATGCGGAACGGAAGGGATTACGAAGATGCGATTGGCGGAACAAAAAAGTTGAAAAAGACTTCGTAGATTGGAACGAGGTGTCAGGGTCAGCTAGCAGGTTCATGCTGCACTTTTTGACGAGCAGTTGACGGGAAAATAATCAATTCATTCTTGAATCCAGACAGAGAGATACGGGAAATCACCTGGAAGCGCCAAAATTGATTGGATTCGTCTTTCGAGGAGTAGAAACTCAGTGACGAGGCAATTTTATTAGTTTTTATTTCGGTACTAATCCATGTCAGTCAATACTTGTAGTTCAAATATAGATATAGATATCAAATAAAGATACGAATATGTACTTCCTCAATTCTCAAGCGCAAATTGAAATCCCTCCTCCTTTGGGTTTACGGGTGTTTTGAAGTCTGTCAAAAACTTAAGACTTCTTGTTATAAGGAAATTCAATGACTCTAATATTGATTGATTTCTGAGGTCCTATTGAATTCTTCTAAATCTGTAATTCATTTTGTGTTTGTATGGCATATAGTGTATCGCATCTAATTTCTCCAGACTGGAAGCCTTCTTGCTTTTATGTTGCATTATTGCCTCTTGTTATTTTTTCGCATAAATATATTCTTCCTCGTCTTGATGTTGATTGCGTGCGTGACTTGTTTCCATTAGTTACTTGGTTATGATAAACTTAGTCCGAAAAATAATAGTAAACCTTCCAATTGAAAGGAACTGTTTCAAACCTTCACCCACAGTGGCGAACATCCAACAAACACTACTATTCTTTGATTTTGCCTTTTTCATCCGATTGCTACGAAAGCCCAATGCTCTGTAAATTATTTGACTAATCATCATTCCTTGAAACGTATTTTCTGTGATTTGAACCTAAGTCTGCCTTTTAGGTGTGATAAATACGAATAAATTCGAAGCCCTTTCTTGACGTGTCCACTCTAGTCAATCGAGATGTTACCTATCTAAAGTTTAAACATTCCGAATTAATCTCTTAGTCTAATACTCAAAATGAACTACATCAGCACATTCTTATAGAAATTTGGACATTGAAGAACTCAACTGGACATTCTGGCTAAGAGATACGGACCTCGAATTAATTTGGATTCGGCAGACCGCTTAAACCTGTGTCAAATTCCCTTAGAATTTGTGTTATAATTTCTCCTTCTTGAGCTGTGCCGTTTGTAAAGAGAAGACTGTTAATATTAGATGTATATGTTGCAGTAATGGTATTTCAACTCAACGTTTATTATGGTTGGTAGGGATTAGCTTTTCATGATTTTCAACTGTTATTGAATGCCTGATCGACTGAAAAGTAGTATTTTCAATAATTGTGTTTAAGACCTACCGATATTTTGACTGACCGACTTTTTTGTTTTGTTTCAGGTAAGTTTCAAGTTTCTTTACCAGTTCCTAAGTCTACAAGCGTAAGTTATTTTTCTATCCAGGTATATCCCTTTAGATTACAATTTTTAACGTAATTTCCAGAAATCATACGAGTATTTAAATTTAAATTAGTAGAAAGGTGGGTTGTATGTTGTGGGTACGAATATCGCTCTAAATTTATTAATATTAAGAGTTTCACACAAGATAATGTTAATCGGATTAGTTTTCGGGAACGGAAAATTATTTTAAGCCTACAGGAATATTGTTTTCCTGTTCTTCACTGAAGGTACAAATTCAGGAGTCAGTAGAATTCGATGTCGAAGGAAGTACGAGAAAACAACAAAGAAAAATGAGCAATGAACCACCCATCGTTAACTGACCGGAAAGTATAGCACAAATCACCGACAAGACGTCGGGGGTTGAAAAAACCCTACGTTGCTTGCCCTTCTTCAGGGCTAATGGGGAGGGTAAAGCTCTCATAAAAGTCACGAAAGGAGGAAAGTTATAGGAGAAGCTCCGAGAGGCCACTATTATCAAAGTAGGGACGTTCGAGGGGGTTATGCGAGTTGGACGGTTCTGGGATAAATAAAGGTGATGGCAGTTACTACTTTATGGCGGCCCATTCGAAGTTGGCCTTATGACGAATCGTTGTCATTTGGCCTTCGAACATCTGTTGTCAAGTTTCACGTCAACTTCGTTTGCAGGCTGTAGTTGACCTGTGCCACCTTAACCTGATCAATTGACTTTTGGATTTACGGTTTATGGAAAGGTCCACCTCAATTTGTAATATTCTCTTCTGACTTCACAGTCAGAGAAAGAGATTAAGAGCAGTATAGAATGCGCTTTTTCGTGGATCTTTCGAAAGCTTTTATCCTTGACTCTCCAAAATTTCTGTCTTAGGTGTCTACGGTGAAGCTTTGAACTCATTTGAGTCTGAGACACCACGGGTGGACATTCTATGTGATGCTCTGACTACGGAAGCAAATAGTTTATAAGGTAAAATCTTCTAGCGAAGAGACGTTCCTCTAATTAGTGCGCCCATAACTACTAGTGATTGAGGGACCTCACTCGCATATGGATCATTTTTCCAGAAAGGGCCAATCCGTACCTGGGAATTAAGGAAATTGAAAGTGTCGAAAAAAAAGCAGGGATGTTCGTCATGGTTTTTCAATGGAATTCATACAAGAGCAGGCTTCGATAATTAATTATTAATTAAAAAAATCACACAATGTGGGGGAAAGACATCTGAGGCGGGGGAAAGACAACAATGCTGCCAGGGTAGAAAACTCGCTTCACGGTGTTTAAATATCATTAATTCAGGTACCAAACGCTGCAAATTATTACACAATGGTTTATTATTTTTCTATATAGATCACTCGTCTGCAAAGCCACCAACCATCCATCATGAAGAAAAACATCGATCGCATTTCGGTCAGCTAAAATTTGAACGGAGATTAGGCCTCTTTTGAGATTCACACTCGTGTTTCTGATTTATCGTACGTCCAACCCTTAAATTCTCGTAGGGCGCGAACGGTTTGTCCTACAGAGCTCCGCGTGGTCTCAAAAAATTCTATACTATCTTAAACTGATGGATAAACAATGCCTTTATATCAAAATGTTTTGAGTTTTTTTCTTGGTCGAGTCCAAAGGTTCATTATTGAAAATAATAAACCAAAAATGACAGTCCTTCATTAATAATTTAATATTATATTTTATTTATTACAAACACAAATATATGTATTCATATGCATTCAAAAAATTGAAGCAAAAATAATATTTTTATGACAAAAAATTGGCACGACTTTGGTAATATAATCCAGTGTTTTCAACTTCTGGTCCTCGGTTTATTATTTTACTGTACAGATCACCTGTCTGATAGTCATAGAACATAGCTACCTGGGAGTTGTGGATGCCTTCGTTAAGAAATTTGATTCTTGGTTGCTTAAGAAAAACGACTGAGTACAACACGAAACCTGGGGACGAGCCTTCCCCGTTCTCTCAATGAAATGATCTTGTTTATAAAAATATGGCACCCCCACCATCAATAATAGGGAATGTTTTTGAACAGTACCACGCCGTGAAAATTCCGAAAATCATGATTGGGGAGGTTTGTAGACAAGTGTGTTGTTGGTAAACTCAGGTGGGAACATGGCGGGGGAAGGACATTTCGACAGTTCAAATTGAAATTTAACCATGTGAACATAAATGTATTTGATTAAAACTCTCTGTTGTCGATAGAGCAAGTAAAACGACATAAGTTGAGTTTTTTTTTAAAAAGAACCCTTCATTCTGAGGGCTGCAGAATCTTTCGGGGATAGCGATTGGCCCTTTCTGGTAAAATTACCCATATAGTGAAATTAATTAATCATCACATCATACCATTCGAGAGGGATATGGATCTTCATGATGTAATGTTGATCTGATTGGAGGTCGTCAGAACTACCATGTACCTCACCAAATAAGAAGGAGGTTCGAGGCGAAGTTTGAGTGCTCTTACAAACTTACCCAGGTTCTCACAGGGCACGAGAAGAATAAAGCCTATTTGCAGCGGTTTGGTTTGCTCAGCGATGGGACATGCACTTGTGGTGAGGGCGTGTTACAGACATGAACCATATCCAATCCAATGTCCGTTGTTTGAGACAATAACAGCATGACTCATCAGGAAAATGATGCTTATCAGTTCAGTTTGGCCTGCCGAATATTATAATTTAATAAACTAATATTTATTTGATTTTATTGAGTTTGTGAACTCATGGATGGATTACACTATAAGTAAGAAGACGATACATATTAGCAATATTCTGTTGTGTATTTTGAAACCTATTTTATTTTGTTATACCGAGTTGAAATTCATTTTATAATACTCAATAATGTAAACGGCCGGTATTCAGGGATGGGAGCAGGCAAAATAAATTCCCTGGTTGAAGAGTTACTCCAACTAGGAAAACAAAAAAAAACATTAAGTTAAAACCTTGTCAAGCTTTACTGGCATCTCGCGTGGGTGGCCCTCTCCCGAATAATGTTCCAGTTGATAATCTATGGATTTCAACGATTTCTATCCGTCTCTTGGGCCTGTAATTCGAGGTATTTTCAATTCACTACTAAGTTCAATTCAGTGCATGGTGAAAGAAAGGTGTCCTTTTTGCCAACCTTAATATTGAACGTTCTACTTCCTAAGTTGAAAATATCTCTGGAGTAGCTACAACGAGATATTTCTTTTGAAATTCACATGAGATCTCCTTCGAATCAAATTGTGATGTGCGTAGAAAGTTCCTCGCCATTCTCAATATAGCTTATCGACGCTCTTGTTCTCAACAAAGAATTCCCCGCCTTTGTTGTCCTATTGAGTTCAAATCCTTCTGATGTTCTATTCAAAGGGGCATCTTAGGTTCTTCTTTGGTATCTGACTATCGCTCCCATTTCTACACATAAAAAGGTTTTGATCCAAAATTTAAATACTACGATGATTTGCTTCATTTTTAATGCACCTTATGGTATGTCTTTGTTTAAGAGTTGAATTTTTACCCCCAACTGTATGGTAGGTACCAAGTTTTTTTTTTACAGAACTTATAAAACAAAGGCTCATTATCTTAACAATTTTAATAATGGAAAGTAACAGTCTCTTTGCTGGAATCCGATGGTTTTATAAATTGTCCCATTTGGGAGACAATCGCGCCGGCGAGCCGCAATCGCATGTGGGCAGCGGCCTCAAAGCAATAAGTCCGAAAACCGATTGGATTGTTTGTGTCTTCTAACAAATCACCTACTCGGCTTGAATTGCTTTTGCGAAGGTGGTGCAAATAAAAGAAGAAGCTTGGTCAAAACAAGATCTCCTCTTACCTTACCTTCTCTAGTTTTCTAAAATATTACTTATCCAATGCGCTTCTTTATTCTTGTGTCTCATAAATGTTCTGCTGCTATCGCATTTATGATGAAACTGCGATTCATGGCGGATTGAATACGGAACAAATTAAGTACTTGAGTGATTAATTAATCGAGTAGTTTATTTATATGGAAGTTAGGCACTTACGATTACATTAGTTGCACCTGACAGTTCTCATCAAAGCGTAATAATGTACTTCAAAAGGAGTTGGAATTGGTAATGATAATTGGGATGTGACTAAACATCATATGAGGTACTTTCTGATAGTCGAGAATATCAAGCTTTTGATGTCTGGGTGGTGATTCAACCCTATAATATGAACACGTCGTGTTTACCTTCCTTATAGCTGGTAAGGTAAAAAATATTTAATATTTCGTAAACTTCAAATGCGGGATAGTCGGAATTTCAAATCGTTATTAGAACAACAAATTAAACAAAAGATGTTATAGGTACAATTGAATTTCGTCCACAGCTTTTATTTTAACACCCATTTGTCTATCAAAGCATTTTTCATTCTCATTATAACCATTTTATAACCTTCATTTTGGCGGGCGAGTCGCTATTGAACTAAAAGTGTTCATCTTAGAAAACAGGAAAACGTCCGAGGAAAGGTCAATGGTACAGCTCTGAAACGATAACCAGAACCCCTTGGCGCCACGTATTCCTAAACTACCTTCCTCCTTAAACAATTCGATCGAGAAATCTGTGGAGTGTTCCTTGGAAACCGTTCGTTTTGTTTATCTCCTGCTTTTAGAATTAGAAGCACGTTTTCAAGTTTACCATTTTAGTCCTTCGATTGCATTCCATAATGAGTCTGAATCGATGGTTTCTGATTACAGTCAAACCTCGATAATTTGGATCTCAAAGGACTGTCCATTTTGTACTAATTGTCGAGAGATACGAACAACGAATTACGAAATAATGACCGCACAATTTGACATAATTGGTGATTCCTTTGCAAACTCAATATCAGTCTCCATTATTCACAATGGGTACTTAGAGAGAATAATGAGAGTCAGAGAAACACTAATACAAATGGTGGTTTCAGTTTCATCTCTAAAGTTAAGAAATAAATAGATCATTGATATCAACTTGTTGTTTACTGCGTATTGAGTTGCCTAGATGAGCGAAATATGAATTAACAAATGAACATTGAGCGTCATACAATCCTATCGAGTCTCTCCCGGATAAGTTACCTCAGCTATCAGGCATGATTGTATTCTTTTTTTTTTTTGCGTTACAACTAAATTTTTTAATTTTTTCACTCGGTTTGAGAGAAGTTATTTTGGAATTCATGAAATAATTTTTTTTGTAACTATGTAGATCGACCCAACAAATTACAGTATGTCAAACGGATTGGGAATGGGGTCTGCTGAATGACAAAATCCTTCTTCACCGATCTTTCGGTTAATATACTACCTTCTTCCGGGCTCCAGGGATGGTCTACTCAGAGAGCTTACCAAGAGTCATTTTGAAGGGGGTTGGTGGAGATGCCACCATAATTATTAAGGATTAAATTTTATGGTATCTATTAACTGTAACAATGAATCAATCAAACAAAACAATTAGACAAATATAAGGTTTATCACAGCGAGAGAGAATAATAACATAGATAACAGTATTGTTATTCTCTCTCGCTGTGATAAACCTTTATATTTGTGAGGCGGAAAGTGAAAAGGGACCTCTTGTCGGCAAAGCTGATTTCGAGGAGAAGGCTAAAAACTGGAAGAAGGTCGAAAGTATCGATTTTTCACTTGCTATCGATTATTGATCCTGGACCCTCTAGAACCCAAGTGTATAGGCCTGAAAGATCGAATCGAATCGAAAGTAACCTAAATAAGAAAATATCGATTTAAGAATCTAAGAATTTAAGGTAGCATTTTGAAGTTTATGGTCGTTTTTCTCAAAATCCATTTTTTCTGTTATAAAACACTGAAATACTGCAGCTTCGTCATTTTTTGAGCTACAAGGATGCTTTTGGTCTTAAATTCTTCATAAATCTATGCAGATTGAGAAAATAGCAATAACTCCTTTTCGACGAACGCCGACAAGAGGTCCCTTTTCGCTTTCCGCCTCACATTTATCTAATTGTTTTGTTTTGAATGCTGATGTTTGATTCATTGTTAAATTTAAGGATTTTGTCATTCAGTAGACCCGTACTATATTCAGTATCCGTTAATGACCTACCTATGATGAAGATAATGTCTTTCAAACCTTCAATTTATTGGGAATTAATGGACTTTTTAAGATGAATTCGACTTGTGGGTGGAGGTTTGTGACTACGCCAAATCGAGACTGTAACGATTGGGGTGGACACTATAAGAGCTCACACTACAACTATTGATTCTATAAAAATTGAATACTATAAAAGATGGATACTATAGATGATAAATAATACTGCTATGCACTACATAGGTATGCTAATCTAAATATTATAGTGCCTTGAAGATGGATATTGTTAAAGTTGAGTACTATGTAAGGTGCAACTGTAAGAGTGGTACTGTATTTAAGGTGTACTGTATGAAATGTGGATACTATAGTTGGTGTATACTTTTTCGGAATACTACGAAGAGTAAATGAAACATCACGACATCATGTACGGTGGATATTATACAATTTAACATCGTTGTTGAAAAAGATTAATTCTGTGGAGATTGTCGTCCCTCATGGTTTCGTGGACTTGATTATGTTCCTGCATTCTCCTTCATGAGAAATATTAGCCATGTCCCTTCGAACTCCCTGGAGCACAGTTTTTCGTTCAATAACGGATATTAATTCTTCTGTTTATCGTGTAGTAAATATTATTATCAAAAATATTTGGCCCTGTGGGTACTGAAGTTGAAAATGCATGCAATTTTAGAATAATATAATGCCATAAAATATTTGGTAGAGGTATAACCCTGACATATTCCGTCGATTTGTTGCTTCATAAATATAATGGGATTGACTAGAAAATATCTTGTAACTCAATAGGTGCATAGATCCCATATTGATATTCAACGAATATTATAGCAGCTCGCATGGTCACGAATACTCCTGACCCTGAATGTGCAATAAATTCGAACGTAACTTTTTAAAAATCTCTACTTTCCTCTTTTTTCCGTTTACCGAACCGTTCAAACCCTTCTTTTTTCGACTGGGCGACATGTCTTTGTACTTTCAATAAAATCGTTTGAGTGCATCGCCGGTGGGCTACACCTCAATAAAACCGCGAGGCACTCGTATCTCAGTTGGATTATTTTTAGAGGTGAACAGGCATGAGGGCAGCATTAGCATAGCCGAGGTGGTGCCCACACCCTGTCCATCCATTTGACTTGACTTCTTCAATATTATTGTTCTTCAGTAGGTATCTCCCATTATATGCTCCATCTGTTCGTCACCTTAACGCCATGTCTTTCTTTCTGTTTTCTCTTTCACGGCCAAGTCTGTACGGTAGTGCAGTTTTGCTTACAATTTTTTTTTTTCGTCCGTTCAGAATCAACTTTATTCTTTATTTGTTTCAAAAAACACTCAATAACTGCGTTTTTACGATTTTTTCACTCTGAAAATATCGCTAAAATTTTGTTTAATTATGAATTTGTAAAAATTTGAATACAGCGTCTATTGAGCAACAAAAATTATTTACTGCAAAACTGATAATGAAATAAGGGAGTTCGGTACTGCAATTTTTATTAACCCAAATTGGACCATTCACTACTTTCACCGAAACCATTTCAGTAACTCCACAGTTGTACCTAGATGTCACCGGAATAACCAAAATTTAATTGCAATTTTTAATTAAATGGACAGCGGATTTTTTTTGCTATTGAAAGTCTAAAAATAGAGTTACGACAAAAATGTCCAAAGAAATTTATGAAAAAAAATTTCGAAATTTTTGTCACTTTTAACACAGAATGCGATGACCTACCGAAAAAAAATCGTCACGAAAAAGCGACAGAAAAAACCGTTACGCGCCTTTTATAATGATTTTCACGTGCAACCAAGCCGTTGGTAAGGAAATAGAACTCCCGCAGTGTTCATTGCACAGAAATTGTTCACCATTCGTTGGAAAGCTCTCAATTTATATAGTATTTTTCTTGTAGTTAGATATTTATTTATATAACATTTATAGGGTTTTAGACCAAATTAAATGTCTAACAATTATTTATTTTATTATTGCCAAAGACTCTACATTTATTATTGTTGTTTTTTATTTAACGGATGACTAGCATCGCAAAAACACCTTCTGTGTTCCTATGATTTCATACAGAGTATGGAAAAAGAAATAAACCGGGGGGTGCAGGGGGGCGGAGCCCCCCGCCGAGGCGCAAAGCGCCGAGTTTTTTTTTTTTACTTTTATCAGCTTACAAAAGGGGTTCAAAAAATTCAGCTCTGTCCATTAATTTTTAAATATCAATTTAAATATAGTTAATCTGGTGATACTTTGGGACAGCTGTGGAGTTCCTAAGATGTTTTCGGTGACACCAGTGACACGATGGTCCAATAAGAGTTAACCAAAATTACCATTCAGTGCCAAATTTAAATTCACGGTTCAATCAGATTGAGTCACAATCGACAGACACTACACTCGAATATATAAATACAATCCCCAACACACTAAAGTGGGTTTTCATGAGGAATATTTTCAAATATTTGGCCAGTTCCAGTCTGGAGGTAAATTTACGAGTATGTTTAATTTCATACAATAGGTTCGCTCCAAGGCGTTTTAATGTGAAATTGAACACTTTTTTTCAGCTCTTTGAAAACTTGAATATTAACTAAATTTTTGAATTTATGATCTCAAGGTATTAAATTTTTGGTTAGGTTCCAAATAATCAAATATTTAAAAAATCATTGAATTTTTGAAGAATTGTCAGGAAATTCTATTAAATGAAACTTCCCTTGTTTATTAGTAGCAATACTCGGATTGATGATTACCTTTATACGAAAATAAATAGCTTTTTTTGATTTACCATAATTTTTTTATTTCTTGGGCTCAATCGGAATTTAATTGTTAGCAACTTTCTGGTTGCTTTCTAGTCGGATTACTCCGTGTTTTTTTGGATTGGGCTCAATATCGAACGGTATCTTCGATAGTTCGATGACCCGAGATTGAATAGTCGTCACTCTCAGGACAACAGTTAGTTAGAAAGTTAAAAGATAATGAGAGAACGAAAAGCCTTTGAAGATCTAATGAGATAAACGGAACGAGTGAGCTATGTTAGAGCTTGATTGGTAATCCTAATCAATCCAATAACGATTATGTGCTTTGTGATTTACGAGTATTAACTTCTACAATAGGGCTTGTAATTAACATTTCCAAGCAACCTAATGATGAAATAGGCAATTCATATCAAAACACTTCAAATAGTCCGCTTCTGTTATATGGAGAGTTTGTAATATTGTTGTGGTATCGAATTTTGATAGGTATAGGTGTTTCGATAATACTTATACCTCTCGTATAATTTAAAATGATATCCTAATATAATCTCGAACGTGTGTAGGGTTATTTGGTTTTATACAAAAATGAAGTAAATTGGTGTTCAATCTTCGTCTATCATATGTAAAGAATGTTTGGAAATTTCCTACGTCGAGAGGTATACGCAAAGTAGAAAAATTCGAACCAACGGGAACAATTTTGTCTTATTCCATTTTTCCTTGCATAATTCTAATCAAATATCTACAGCCAAAAATTCCATCAAAGAAATATTTGGTTTTCGAGAAAAGGGATAGACTCGGAGTTCTAGAGTAGCTACATCAGACAGAGTGAAAGTGTATAAATATTCTATTAGTTTTTCGAAACCATTCTGAGGTTGCTGGTTATTCTTCTTTTTGCATTTTCCTCCAAGAGAAGGGTTTTTTTTTTTTTTTTTTTTTTCAAATCGATATATTTTATCAAAAATATCAATATCATAACAACTGAGCATTTGTGCCCATCAAGCTAATTTCTATGCATACAATATTTACACTTTTTAGAGTTAGCAGCCCAATGGCTGCGCTCTAGAAGAGAAGGGTGGGAAATGATTGTTCTTTCTGAACGCGTTCTTCTGTTGAATTCTGAATGTAGAGTTCTGTTGGTTTCTTGCTGCTCTGACTTCCTGTGTTCTGACAGAACGTGTGCCGGTTTGAGTCCGTCCGTTATTACGTTTAAATTTTTGTTTTTTATGTTGAGTATCAAATATTTGTCCGCTTGTTGTATGACTGTGTGGGATCCTTCGTGGTGTTTGCATAGTGACGCTTTGGATACCTCCCATAAGAATGAAGATTTTCATAACTTCATCATGGCACAAAATGTTCCAAGGATTCCTTAGTGAAAGAATGTCCAAAAAATATTTCTATATGCAAATTTGTGAAAATCCCAGGGATTTGAATCCAGCTCAAACATACATATACATTTTGGTTATTATTTTCAATAATGAACCTTTGGAATCGACCAAGATGAAAAATTGTTACCCCCCCCCCCCCCCCCTCAAACTTTCTTGGTTTACGTTTCAAGGTACGTAGAATCCGAAAATCGAATAAAAATTTGGAAAATGAAATTTGGTATATGGGCTCCATTTGGGGTCCAGTTGTGCCCTGAAGCTTTTGGTTGATGTCGGTCACTTCTAAAGGTCGATCCACACATTTCAGTTACGTGACGTGACGTGCAGTACTGTACAGTGACCTTCAGTGAAAAAAAAATATCGGGAGATGAAAGTCTAAGTGAACAAAGGGGGAAAGACGGACGCGTGTTCAGACATGTCCGACGCAGTGAGGCTCCGGCGTTCACAGTGACCTTCCGGCATCCGTGATGTAAACCAAAGATAAGTCGCCGCCGATATTTTTCAGTTTTTCACTGACGTGAAATGGAGATAGAATGGAGATTAGACCTCTTTTGCGATTCACACTCATGATTCTGTTTTATCGAAGGAAAACCTTCAAGTACTCGTAGGGACCGAACGGTTTGTTCTACAGAGCTCCGGGTGGTCTCAAAAATTTTTAAAAATTCAATACTATTTAAAATTGGTGAAAAAACGATACCTTTATTTCGAGAGTTTTCGAACTAGGGCACTCTTGACAATTTCAACCCTTAATTTTCACCCCTTAGAAGTGACCTACATCAACCAAAAGCTTCGCTGCACAACTAGACCCCAAATGGAGCCCATATACCAAATTTGAACCAAAACGGTCCAGTGTTGCTAAGAAAAGTGCCGCGTACGGCGTACGGCGGACGGACGGAAATTTTTTTATTCGATTTTCGTATTCTACGTACCTTGAAACGTAAAACATCAAATTTTGAGGGGGTGTTAAAAATTTTTTTTCCTTGGTCGATTCCAAAGGTTCATTATTGAAAATAATAAACCAAAATGAATGAAAAAAAACAATGTTTCCGCAAACTTGGTTGCAAACCGAGTAAAAGAATTTAATGTAGCATCCTTCTGTTTCGCGAGGCATCCATATGGGATGCACCCAGTGTCTTCTTTTCTTCTCTTCCTCCTCGTCCAAAAGCAATGCTATCATAGCAAGATCTTCGGTACCAAAATTCATTGTGTACGACGAGCACATTCACCAGGCCACATCCAAACTGAAAAGGCCAATCGTGCAGACACCTCTGATCACGGAAGAACACTGGCACGGAAAGGTACGGTAGTGTGTGGATGACAGTGAAAAATTCATCACGGATGCCACTGAACACGGAAGGCCACTGTGCCGTCACGTAACTGAAATGTGTGGATCGACCTTAAGGGTTGAAAAATAATGGTTGACATTTTGAAAACGCCCTAGCTCAAAAAGTATTTAGTAAGTTTTAGCTGACCAAAATGGGATCGCTGTAGGTACGTGTAAGGTAGGTATTGACAGTGGTTTGAATAAAGGTAGATTCAATTTTGCCATGTTCTTTGCAGACAAGTGATCTATGCAGGACAATTTTAAACCTTCATAATATAATTTGCATTTTCATAGCAATAATTAGTAGCGTTTTTGCTCATTCCTCAACTTCGTGGGTGAAATTCCCTAATCCCTCCCTGGCTTGGGAATGAAAAACGGGGTTTCTGTACTTCGTTGCAATTATATGAGTTTATTTTCCACAATTTTCTTCTCTTTTCTTTCATATCAATCATGGAAATGTTTATAAATTAGCTGAATAAAAGATAATTGTATGCCACGTAAACCTCTGTGGTCACCCTCTAACTACAATGGATTAATGAAGAGGTCTGTAACTCAACACGAGTCGCTGCCATGAACAAAGTAAGCACGACGAAGGAAGGTGACCGAAAAAACGCTCGATGAATCACAATCGTCACTCTGATGTACTGCGTATCGCGTCAACGACCTCAGGTACCTGCGCATCTAGGCCCTCTATCTGCGCGCCTCATGAGGGCCCAGCGGTTGTTTTTCTAGCTAAGATAAATACATAAATCAAGAAGTAAAACAGGTCGGGGCAGCCAAGGGACAGGATTGTTGGCACGAGGTCTCACGAACTATGCGGCAGGTGGGGATCTCCGCATACTTTGCGGGTCGTGAGTCGTCATACACGGAAGATATTCTTGTGTTCACATTAGTCTCCAACTGATGTGAGTAGCAAGTGCAAAGTTGAGGCCTGTGAATGAACAATGAGCTTAACAGTGTGTTTGTTATATATTTTTTACGAAAGCTAGTTTCTATCATGTTAAATATGAAATCAACCTTGAGCTACCAAGATTTCGATTTTTCCTTTGTCGTGTGCGTTATATACATGCAAAGTGGAATTTATCATGGACAAATTTCCTATCACTGAGATTGTTCGTATACTGCGATCTTTTTAGAATACTTATTCTACTATCCCCTGCACTCTTCAAGCATATGACCTAGAAGTACCAGATTTCCAGGATGAGTAACGTCTTCCACCCAGTCAACAGTCGTTATCTGGAACAGCTGAGTGAAGAATGAACAGTCGATAAACAGGTCTGCGGTAGCGTGACTCTTATCTCGCCAAACAAGAGGTTGTATTTCCTTATTACGACGTCCAAATACGCTCAGCACGTTCCACTGAAGTTGACGTCGGCGTTTACTCTCATTTTACAACCTAGTATACGCCAATAAAGAGGTCACTGAAGCTGAATGAGTTCAAAATCGTTCTATTTTTGGGTATCATCAGGATAGAGAGTAGTAGTGGTTGTAATAGTGAGGTTAGAACTATTTAACCATTCCAATAAAAGAGGACAGCAACTTTATGGTACCATTTTTAGACAACATCGTCGGTAGAGTTCAAACTATGCTGATCTGTACAGAAATAAAAGTATAACAAACCTTTCAATTCCTCAGCAGCTTTCACTTATAACCAAGTTATTGAACCAAGTTTACGTGGATTGGAGATTCGTATTGGTTTGAACAATCGGTGAATAAATAACACAGTACTGTCGTTAACGTACCGTTGGGTTAAAATGGTGTTCAATGAAGAAATTATTACTTCCGAGATGTAGGGGCCCCACAGAGGGAGGGCGGTCGTCCTTGCAGCTGGGATTCTTTGACCATTTGGGGCACCTCGAGCCACCGCCACGCCGATTTCGATCCTTCAGCAGGATATTACAACAAGAAGAACGTTGGAAGGGGAGAAACTACAATACAAAAGGTAGAATACAATGTAGAGGTTCGAACTTTTGTCATCCTTTTATCTAGGGGTGCGAAAGAAGAAAATATAATACAACACGCATCAAATACCTCCGTTTTAGTCACACGGCGGTCCCTGTTCGTTGTCAAATTGATAATTACAAAAGCGATTTGTGACCGAAATATTATATTAATTTGTCGAAGAACCAGCTGTCTTCGGGACAGCGAATTAATCAGGAAAAAATAGAAAAATTATGTAAAACTCACCTTACTGCCCAGTATAAATAGGTTGGAGGGGTGATAGAGGTTTAGGAGGGTTAAAAAAGAATTTTCCCTACCTACTGTTCGAGAATCATCGTTCAAGTCCAGGCGCAATACTTCTCACTAACAGTAACCACTTTTAGCTTCGATAGACGGTGGTTCATCGTGGAAAAAATTACTTTTACAAAGATACACCACTATTCCGACTCACAACTTGATTCGCGCGAAGTGTAATGCATGTAAAAACACAATTTTATATTTGCAAGGTCGTAGCTTTCAGAGAACTGACTACACTCAAGCTGTGAACTACTGGCGTTGAAGCAGGGGCAGTCTAAAGGATCATTCGATCAATTTCACCCTTTAATCACTAGGTCGAGGAGGGCTGAGATTCGATGTCAACAATTACAAAGAACCATAGGTATTTATGTGTCATTCAATAGTTACGAAATCGTTTTCGTCGTATTATACATCGTGTCTGACTAAACACACTCTCGAATCAAGAGTCCAAATTCAGTGGATTTGCTGTAATCAACAGAAAGTTCGATCTACAACTAGTTTTGGCCAATATTGTTATGTGAGTCACTAAAATCATAGGGAGTGAGTATCAAAAACAAAATGTCTACCATTCCCAGTTTGAGATTAAGAATTTTTTGTACTCGTATTATGGGTCATAGCAAACTTAGACATTCATATCTATCTATCTATCTATCTATCTGCAGTACAAAAAGTGATACTGTCAAAGGTATTCATTATAAGTTTTACCTAATGAACAGGGATAAAAGAAAAATTAAATGTAAAAAAGGAACAGCATAGAAACGATTACTGAACATATTGCTACCACATTTATTGCTTTGAAAGATAATATGATGGCGAATCTAGAAAATCACTTGAATAATGTTCGTCTGAACTTAGTTGGAGTTTGGAGTCGAGAGATGGAGATGTCTTTCGCTTGTCATCTGTTAAGTGAATTAGCTGATGATCCCACTGAATCTTGTAGGGGGAGACACGTAATTTATTCCTGCTTGTCAATTAGGTACTGCGTGAATCGGGTGATGATGCCGCTGAATCTTGGAGTGATTGCTCTTTCTGATTCGTGAAGTCTTGTCAAACACGTTGTAGTTTTTCTCGACTAAGTATGTGGTGTTGAATCTACTTTCGCACATGTCAATTGTATGTGTGCTACCAATACGAAGGCAGGTTTCATTTCACGCCCATACAAGTGTGCGACACCAAAACATGTTTAAGTACAAAGCTACGAGAAACTCAAGGTTTGCTCTGAATAACTTGTCAGCCGTCCAAGTGGAACACATCGAACCTCGTTCAAGTTTTGTCTTTCTGCAAATTACAATAAAAAAAACTTGACCGTCAACTTGGAACAGTTCGCTGAAACAGGCGGGTGGAAACTACGTTTGACTAAAGAAGGCAATGACTCTGGAAGAAACTCACTCATGTCCCGTTTGCCTCTTTCAGCAAGAATCATTGACTGACTAAGGTAATGCTCTCGAAGGCCCGCTGTAGAAGGTAAAAGGCAAGTGAGTTTTTGTGATTGGTCAGAAACCGGAGCTGGGAGAATAAGAAGAAAAGAAGGATCGAATGACAACAATGGTCTTCTAAGTTTAGTTTTTCCACTGATCTCGTGTTACAAGGTCTCTAACGACTGTACAAATGAGAAAACCGAATCACGGAAACCGCAAAATCATGACTGGACGGTGACAGTTTTGGGGTTTGGAACACGAACATGGCGAGGTGTTGAAAGGGTGTAATTTGACGGGCGGAAGATACACTCGGAAGGAATGAAAGTGGGCGTCGGAGTTTCTACGAGATGCCACCGATTTGTGGTTGCTACATTTCTGCGGTTCGACAACATGATAAAAGCAGAAGGATATAAATATAAGTGGTATTCTTCTTACCAGATGGGACGTGTTGGCTTCAACTAATGGTCAGGCTTGAGTCTCTCTAAATTTCCTGGATTATAGTAGCATTCTTAGCGACTACGCCACCTTTCCGCTCATATTTATTGTGTGTGTTATTGAATGTGTTAACAGCCTTTCCTCGACCCGTTATACCACCTCCCACGAGTATCGAAACATACTCGTACCGATCGAATACTCGCCAGTGAGGCTAAAGCCGACTTTACTCTCCTCCCGAAACCAATCTTCAATACTTCAGGAATCGATTCTACAACTAATTTGCAACAACTTTTTCTTCTACCACTTTTTTCACCCCGCCTAAAATGCCACTTTCTTCACTTCGAATTTTTTTCGTTTTTTCCACCTACCGGCACTAAAGCTTAAACATGCTACTATTCATCAACTCTGCAACGATAACCAATTTTTTATTTTCACTATAAAATTTAAGGAGAAAAATGGTATTTGAATAAGAAAAAAGGTGTTATTTCAGCGAAAGTTGAGTGTTTTCTCACCTTATTCTAAGTGAAAAAGTGGCATTTTAAGGGGAGTAAAAAAATTGTACAAGAGAAAAGTTGTTGCAAATTTTTTGTGGTACCTATCGATTCAGATTGCTGATTGGTTTTGGGTCACCCCTGTATAAGCCGGGTCGAGATATATAGCTCTCATTCGGACCTTTTCGCTCATTCGAACTCGAATTCACAAGCGACTAATTCAGACTTATAACTTTTCCAACTCAACTTTTAAACATTGAAAATACGAGTATCGTGAGTAAAGGACTAGGAGCCTCACACCTATTGGTAATTTTCTTTGTTATAAACCGTATAAAATTTCCTCTGAATCATATTCACGGAACCTACTAAGTACTCACCTTCTTACCTCTTCTTTAAATATCCACCTTTTCTCCACTTCAATACTTAGCTAGATTCTACTAACTAGTTGGATCTGATTCTTCTAGTTAGTAGAATCAGTAACTCAAATCGACACAAGTAATTTTCCCAGTTATCAAATTTAATCTAAATTTTGCTACCGTTACACTCACGACAATTTTATTTAATATGTCTGAATTAAATTAAGATTATATTTTAAAATCTCAAATTCTTCTTCCTGAATCCTCCAAAAATCCTTTTCTATCACTTGATCTTTTTTCTGTACGTGATTACGGCGTACGGCGGACGGACGGCCAAATTTTTATTCGATGTACTTACCTTGAAACGTAAACCATCAAATTTTGAGGGGGTGTTAAAAAAAAAATCTTCTTGGTCGATTCCAAAGGTTCATTATTGAAAATAATAAACCAACATTCCTAAGAGCGGTCACCGTCTTCTTTGTAGGAATATTCCCTCGATTTTTTCTTTTGTGGTTTTCTTTGAATTTTAAATCTATTTAAAATTTAAAACTACATCTCAGGTATTTTTAAAAAGGTAGCCTTTGCGTTTATACTGCAAATTATAAACTGATGTACTCCAACATCAAAATTTTTGCTCGCATTTTGCGTGTTGGAGCTTTTTGAACAATTTCGGTTCTGTGTCTCTTCGGTCTATTTGTCTCTCCAAATCCGAAACCTTGACAAATTTAGAAGTTTTCTCTCTATTTCTTGATACTTTGTTGGTTTCTTGGGTTTTGTAATATTACCATTATTTTCTAATTCCAATTCAAATTCGGTCTACCATGGTATGCCTAAAATCTAACACCCAATTTTTCTGTTCATTTTACTTCACTTCGAAAGACACTCCCAAACCTAAGCAAATTTTGGCTGTGTTGTATATTATGAAAAATAAGCCTATCATTCGTTCAAAATTATGACCATACGACGTAATGAATATGGGAATCGTTGAACTTGTACGTGCTAGTTGGAAGAATTAGTTCATATTACGAAACTAAATATTGTTCTCTCACCAACCAAACTTTCTATCTATTGTTCATACTGACTACGTGACACTAATCGGATTGTACTTAACCTTGACCGAGAACCTGTTTTCCGTATCATTTATTCCATCGCATTCCCAAACAATTTTTTTTCTCTATTCAACCTAGTTATCGTAAATCGCACGGAATATCTTCCTGGATAAGAAAATATTTGTTTCGTGCGTTGCGTTAGTAACCGAAAGACCCCCTTTTAAGGAGTAGCTCTGCTATGCGTAGAAAGTTTCTGAACGTTCAACCGATAAGGACCAGGGGGATTGTCTTGAAGATAACGTTATTTCCTTATGTCTGATTACCTTCTGTAGGTTTTTTGATAGGTTGTGTCCGGGAGGGACATATTGTGTTCTTATCTTACGAAGGGGGAAGGTCTGGAGAAAGTTTTCTCGAGGACAATGACTCCTCTAATCTGCCGACGCAATTATTAACCATTAGGCTTTCCTCCCGAAAATGTTCACACAACTCACAAAAGCTCTTGTAGTGCTTTTGTAACTACATCGATTATTCCGAGTGACCTTATGTTTAGAGTGAATACTTGGTTAAAATCACAAAAATGGACATCATTAATGAAAAAAAGGTCAAAAAATGTTATGTCAATTAGTCGCAATAATACTCCAAAATGTCGAGATATAGCATGTTTCCATCCAGAACCATTTGCCAGATCATCATTATTTGCCATCCAGATTCATTTGCAAATCAAATGATACTGTTTCCAAATCAAGTGAACCTTTTTCTAAATCAAATTAAACTATTTCCAATTCAATTGAAACCTTTTTCAACTGAAGAAAACCTGTTTCCGTCAGGTTACTTTACCTACAGTTACGTTGAATGAAGTTGTTTTGTTGAAAATTTTCCTCAATTTTTTCTTTCATATAAATTCTTAACATTTATATCCGATTCTGACTAAATTCCTCAGAAGTTAATAAATACATTTTGCTCTTACCTACTATTGTATATTGCAATATATTATTTTGATGTCTACTTAATAAGAAGTGACTAATTATTTAATTTTTGAGACCCTGACCAACACCTATTACGAGTAAATAAATGGAAAACATTTTTTTTTTTTTTCCATCCCTGAACCGACCGATGTCTTTGTCTTGTGAGACATCCTGTATCATGCTCAAGTGCTTAACTGAAACTTAATGAAGCAATTTCATTTGGAGTGGAAAAGATTTAATTTGGCCTAGAAATGCTCTGTAAACATCCAAACGTTGCATTTTTTGTGACAAAAAAAAAACGCTTGCATACGAGTCTGCAACACATTGAAACATTTTCATGCCCCCCTGGTAATATCAAACTGTAAAGTACCTACCTACCTAACAACTTCACTTCTGATGGTCATAATCATCATTGTGGCGACTTGGGACAAATATCGTTGCAACAAATATCGTTGCAACAAATATCGTTGCAACAAATATCGTTGCATCAAATTTCGTGACGATTTTTTTTTTATGTGCCATATGAAAGACATGAAAATGTCAAAAACGAAAATTATAGTTGAATAATTAGTTATTTAGTTATCCGTTGACTGTTTGTGTGTGTAAATGTCATGAGTTTTATAACTATTTAAACTATTTTGAAAAAAGCCTGAACATTCCTGCCTATTTTTGAAAATACGATCATGTTCAGGACAATCTGGAGTTACGGCCGCTCTACTTACGTTACCAAAATACCCGATGCTCATGTTTATTAGATTTCAACAATATTTCTCAAAAATTGTTTTTATTTGAGTTTTCTGAAAATTCCTAATTAGTTTCAATTGGCCGGTTTGGCCCTTGTTATCACCAGTTACTCATTTTTTCAGTTTCAAGTTCTATGAGAATTTTTAAAATTTGTCAAAAATGTTGTACAAAGCATGTGATTTTTTATGAAAAATATAACTTTAGTTTTATAAACGTGATAACATAAGTAAGCAAAACACGTAATTAGTTTTATGAAAAATAAATCATAAGTAAACAAAAAAAATTATACAATCTTTTGGTAATCATAGTGGATTTGTTATTTTGTTTCGTATTGTATCATGAAGAAAATTTCGTGCACCGCCAAGAATACCTCTTCTTAGCAACCATAGCGCCCTCGAGTCTGCATGATAATATTCATCCATTATTTTACCTCATTATTAGTACCTCATTTTTATCTGGAAATGAACAGATTGGTGGAATCAATCCAAAAATAGTATGAAAACAACCAATTGGTTGCTTGATATGTTTTTCCTGAGTCGTTAAGTCAGTGACGCAGGACTCACCTTTTCCTAATGAGTTGGGACGAACTACAACAAAGCTGGACGTCACTACAACGCATCTTGCGATAGATGGCCCCAATCGGAGCCTTTTAACCTCGCCTATACATCAACAACGTTACAACATCCGTTGTTGTTATTCGATAGACAATAGTATTACGGTATTGCAACAGACGTCCCTTCACAGGACGGTCGCGTGCTGTGAGGATCTGCTTTCAGACGGCTCCGTCCGTAATTAACTGGGGTGTCTGTTGGTAACCTCAGTAACTTGTACCACGCTGGTAGAATAATTGTACTTACCAAGGGCTTAGAAGTGTGTTTTTGTCTGGTCTATAAGGATCCTCCCTTGGGTCCCCCAATTTCGTCTATTGTTCACTAAGGACTCTCGAGGTTGCTCAACTGCACTGCGGGCGCGCCCAAGTTTTCAACTCATTACGACTGTTCCGTGTCTCGTTTTCCTAATGTGTTCAGGTGACTAACGAGTAGAGGAGAGACACGAGTTACTGACCCCTTGTGCCCTCTGAGACCCCTTGGAACTCATTTGAATTGACTCACAGTCCACGAAATCGAAATTGAAAACATCCATCCTACAGTATAGAAGTCATTTGTCAGTATTTTTATTTATCAAAAGTCAGTATTTGAAGTTAAATATGGAAAGATTTCAACAATATTCAAGTATATTAAAAAGTTGGCTACAGTGAAGGTTTTAAAGGCTCTGCCTGAGGACTCTAGTTACGTGGAAGTACGTCTTTCCGAGCAAGCACATCAGTGGATCACATGGATCAGCCTGGTTGAACTTAATTAATTTTTAATTTTTTCTATTTCTTTAATTTAATTTTTTTTTACTTTTTTCTTTATTTGTTTTGTATTGTTTTCTAGGAGCACATAGATCAGCCTGGTTGAACTTTTTTAAATTTTTAATGTTTTTCAATTTCTTTCATTTAATTTTTTTTCTTAATTTTATTTTTGATTTGTTTTGTATTGTTTCATTAGGTAGTTTTTAATATTAGTTTAATGTTTCTAATCTTGTTTACACCAATGGATCCTAGGAGCACATAGCCTGGTTGAACTTTTTAATTTTTTTCTTTTCAATTTCTTTGATTTAATTTTTTTTTTCAATTTGATTTGTTTTTTATTGTTTAGTTAGGTAGTTTTTGATGTTAGGTAAAAAATCCTCCCGCGCGACCTACTTTTAGATCCTCAACCTCCTGGCCTGTCCTTTAAATCCCTCAATTCGTAAAAACGCGATGAAGTTCGTACCTATTGTGAAATGAGAATCCATCCCCACCACCGATGACATGAGATGACATGGCTCAGGCTGATGGAGATCTTCAGTCTGTTGTAAACGCTCAAAGCGAAACATCCAGGTAACTTCCCTTCATTCCTTTTGTACTTCAAGTTCATTAAAAAATGTTTAACATCATGGACCAACTGTTCTTGACGTTTCGATGTATTTGAAGCCTTGAACTCAGTAAAACAAATTTTTTTGTAACTCAGTAAACCAAGTAAACGACAGAATTTTTACTCAGTAAACCACTGACTTCCTGTTCAAGTGAGATTTTATGTTCATTTAGACGAAAGTAAGTTTCCGATTTTATCGAAGGTAGCGGAAGCATTGTTCTCACTTTTGAAAGATTGAAAAATATAGCGTCTCGTTCAATGAAATCTCAAATTTTTGTAACGGGATGGGTAAAAGTAAACCAAATCTGAACGATTTTGATGGAATTTGAGAGTTGGGCCTTTGACGGTACCCTAGAAATTAGATCAGTTTCGAGATAGTTGGTAGGTAGCCTGCGCAGATGTAAAAACCTACTAAGCATTCTTTTATCTCTTTCGATTTCGCTCAAATTAGGAATAGTTGAGATCTTACATTGCGAATAAATTAGGTATGCCTTATAAATTTCACCGTGATCGTCTATTACGCATGTGCAATCGTTTCACCCTCGTTACAAGCTTAACTTTTACAGTCATTTCATTCGTTTTTTAAGATGAAATTACCAAGGACTCGTGCCTATAAGGTCTCTTAGGATATTCATCAATCTCTCATTGATAGATCACCACTCTTTAGTTCAATCCTGAAAGATTTGTTTTGGTGCGTCATTTCGATTATCCAGCGTGAGTTCATTTCATTTTTTATTGTTTCAATTTTTATTTGATTTCGGTTCAATTTTTTCATGGTCCCCTTCCAATCCACTGCTATCAAATGTACCGTAAGTGGATCATACCAAAGCCACCATGCTTTGGATACGAGGAAGACCAGATCTAAACATCACACCCAGATCTGAACATTTTGGCATTGATTTTATTAGCTCTCAACTCCTATCGAAATCGAAAAAGTCTGGCTAGTTCGTTCCATGAGAATTCGACCTTTGTTCTGAACTCTACCTTTGAGATTTAAATGAAATTTCCACGGTTGTGACCTTCCGACCCGGATGCTGCTTATCTGGACGAGGGTCCTTAGAGACAATTCAAATATTCAACTAGTGGACCCATCTTGCTCCCCAAAACCTGGATTCCCTTTTGTTTCTTATCTTTGAACGAGCTTTCACTGTTAGTTGCCCAGTACCTGAGTCAACTTCTTTTCATTCAAAAGGCCTTTAAATGCGTCTCAGCTCGACCCAATACCCCAGTTTTTCCTACGATGATGCGACATTTCTTATTAAGGCGTTAAACTCAGAAAGCAGAACAGTAACTTCGTGTTTTTCGAGTTGAAAGCTAATGATGACTCGCAATTTGGTGGCCTATCCACATCTTTAATTAGACCACTTAGGGGTATAGAGTGCTTGGACATGTGGTGTTTTTCTCTCTTACTCAATTTGAGCAGTCAATGAGTGTCCCAGTCTGCATTTCCTGTATTCACTACAGATTCAAATTCGAAAGTTTCCGCTGAATCAGATCCCTTAATAGGTTAGTACTTCTACGCCGTACTTCTAACGAACAGGAAAGTTGGGATTCAGTATGATTTTGCAATCGCCTGCTTTGACATCGAACGATTCAGTTTTTTTTTTAAATCTATTTCTTGCTTGCATCTCAAGTATACTTCTCAACTGTCCAAATCCATAACTTTAGACGTTCTCCATTTGTTGCCCTTTTACGTTATCTTCCGAACCATATCAGCCAAACTGTTTGAGAGGGAAGTGTCCGACTCAGTTTGATTTTCATTTCAAACTCCTAATCTTCTCTACAATTTGGTACTTATTTACTTTTCATTGTCACCCCCAATCCTCTCCAAAATTTCTTGTGTCCCCAACGCTCAAATTCTCCCAACATTGCTTAAGCAACATTGCCATTCTTGTAAATCCTTAGGTAGGGCTAAATAAAGTGCGGATTTATGGATTGTGGTCCCTATTTAGGCCAAATTTAATGTTAAATTTAATTAAATTTGTTTTAATTCTGTGAGAGGAACTAGTTTGGGGGTATGAGTTGAACACTCGGGTTGAAATTCTCTTGAAATTCTTCATTGAAAAGTTATCTTTCTTACCAACGAACAGACCTGATTACTTACTGCTTTCTTTGATCCGTACTGGGTCTCAATGGCTGCCTTCCAATCTCTCTCCGGCGAAGGAAAAACTTCCTCAGAACGCCTGCTTTGAACATAAGAGAGAAAATTGCGTTTGAGTGTTAAAAAATCTGGTTATCCCGCAAAATGTACGAAAAATTAGTTCGTAGTTTTTTGACGATTTTGGTAATCCCTTCTTCATCATTTTTCTCCCATTTCCTTTGTTTTTAATCATTCTGAGAGACTTTGAAATGCGATCATTCGATTCATTAGATCACTCTCATTACATAGAGCACTCCCCTCTTCGAACGCCGGTGTTATTCACACACCAAAATGCTGTTTTTGACAAATCAAAATCACACTTTTTTTCGGCGTACAAACACAAATTTCTCTGTCAAATCTGCTACAAAATGAAATTTTAATACACCGAAGGCTGCAATTTAGACGAGCCAGACAACCTCCATCACTTCCTCTTCGCATGTCCTCACTTCGTAGGTACCTCAAAGGAGGCATTACCTGCGCCCATACATGGAAGAGTTTGTTGGAAACCTCTTCAAGGTGCTGCTGTTCACGGACCAGTCTCACGTGAACAGTGTATTTTGTTCTCCATTAATGCCATGAATATCAGACTGTCTTATGAAAACCCCACATAGCTCAATTTACCGCTTTAAGTTGTATGTGGAGGGAATTATGACCATTTGACATGAAAATAGTTACTGTAAAAATGTCGGATTTGTAGTGGAGTTGAAACAAAGTTGTGGGACCAAAGTTGTTTCAAATTAACCCCCCGTATAATCCTATAACTATTATGATATATTAGTTGTATATCAAAATTCATAAAAAAATTACTGTGCATGAAAAATGTATTTTAAAAAAAACAGCTCATAGCTCGATGCTACTGCTGTAAGATGTTTCCCTTAATTTCTTTAGATTGTATTTTGTTGTTATTATTATAAAGCATTTTGAAAGTCGAATCAATCAACAGCGCCAATGGGTTTTTGACTTCTTGGCGCCGTGAATATTTCCGTCGCGACGCCGGCGATCGGAGTTCGATCAGCCCTTTGAATCCAAACCGGGGACAGCTCTCAGGCGCCGTTGAATAATTCAAGTGGCTACTCACGCAACCTGCTCGCCTTCAGCCCTCAAAGGGTCAGTTCATATTCGCGCGGGAGCCCAGCATTGTCCTAGGTCAGGTATCTGCCAAAAACGCCCTCCTCCCTGCAAATGTTTTGATTGCCTTTTTGTCGTTCGCGTGTTAAAAATTTCTTGAATTGACAAATTAGGTGGTTTGATTCTAACTTACCACCTCACATTATCATTCCGGCCTTCTCATTCGAACAGAAGTGACTCAATGACAAAATACCAACAGAATGGAATAGATTCCGTTATCAGACAGCTTGGTTCCTTGTGTACTACTGTTTCTCCAAGAAGCTTTCCTCCGTACGGAACAAGAAACTCTATGAACTAAATTTTGTGATTTATTTCCATGATTCTCACATGCCACCCTCAAGGTACGATGTCTCGTGAGAAAGGCCTCTTACGTTTTCCGTAATGATTCTTCAACATGATAATTTCATCTTCTTTATGATCAATGGGGGGTGCGCCTTGATTTTTTAAAGATTTTTAATCAAAAGTAGACTACATCCTGAGAATTTTGGCACCAACCGCAACCTTCTAGCGTGAGTAGATCTGTTTCTATGATTTTCAAAGTTTCGACCGTTTATGACGTCACGCGCCCCTCTTGCCTGGGCGGGACCCCCCAGCCCACTGTGACGTCATAAACGGTCGAAACTTTGAAAAATCATAGAAACAGATCTACGCACTCTAGAAGGTTGCGGTTGGTACCAAAATTCTCAGAATGAGGTCTACCTTAGATTAAAAATAACAATAAACAGTTTTTCCTACCCAGGCGCACACCCCATTCATGGATCCATTGACTCATTCAACCTTGAGGTGGCCTCAGTCCGTCGCCGGTCCTTCCTCGTTGCGGGTTAGTCTAATCTCTTACTACCCGGCGCTCGGTTGTCCCTTCCCCCAACCTTCTCATAACTGGTCAATGTTCATCAACAGTTTTCCCCATTTTTCCCAGGAAATAATCATCCAATTTTGTGTCTTGTAACAATCTTCTTATTTTTATAATTCTAGAAGTGAAAAATAAGTAAAAAGTTGTACCTAAATTTGAAATTTTCAAGGATTTTTGAAATTTATTAGTGCGTCTATGCAGGAAATGAAAAACCTAAAAGATTGCCTGGAATCATCAAAATTGATCAACCAGAGAAAAGTGGGAACACCCGTTTATTCACTGACTGAGACCCCCTTAACCAATTGATTTCTCACAAATGGAATTGATCAATTATCATTCTGTTGATGACAATGACAGAAAACCCGAATTCAAAACAAATTGATAGGGAGCTATCAATATTAGTATACAATAAGGAGACACAAGTTTTCAGATCAAAATTTTTTTGTAATCTCATATATTTCTACCAAAACTAACTGGATTGAAACTATGGAACTATGGAAAACGAATTTCGAGTCTACCTTTTATATATCATTTTATTGCATAGTTCAATTCGACTATTCCCGTCCAAATTTTCCACTTTTGTTTCAATTTTTCACTTTTATGACCCCCTTGTTATTTCCTTATTATTTAGTACTTAAGCTGCAGTTAATGAACATAACTAGAAGGTCGCTTAAAACGATCCAGTTTGTTCATCCAATTTATCGAAAATGTTCATTGTCTCTTGCCTCGTATTATTATCATTCTTTTTACTAACCTTTAACTTTTGTTTTTCAGGTAAGAATTCTTAAAACTCCATGTCTGGGTACTCTGTTTTATTCGTGAGTAAATCTGCTCTCTTTAACATTAATTTACACAGGAGCCCTATTGTTTTCATTATTCAATAATATTTATGATGATTATACACAAAGATGTGTATTCTCTATTCATCTCTCAACTAATACATGTGGTTGCCAATAGAAGAAATCGACTGTTTGGGCATCTATTGGTTTAATTTCCACTAAACTAGACCAGCTTAATCATGGTAAATACATACTCAAGACTTATGTTCTCAAATTTTTGCCATTGCACAGAGCTTTTGCAATGAAAATTGTTTCTCAATTTCTATCATTGAAAACGGTTTTTGGTCATTCAAACAATTCTCCCATTATTCACTTTATATTAATATCGTTATTTTCACTGTAGACTATGACTAAAAACTTGCTTAGAAAAATCCAAAATGGTGCCAAAATATCGGTTTAAGTTCATTGGCCAGAATTTTCGGGGGCCAAATTTAATTTTTTCTCCTTCATTTTTTGGTGAAATTTTCCCGTATGTTTCACCATGTTTTTGCATGTAATATATTCGGAACCATCGTAAAATTCCTTATAACAATATATTTTACCAGTTATAAAACAATTAATAAAATGAAGTAGAAAAATAGATTTAAAAAAACACCTAGTCCAAAATTGGCTGAAAATCTATTGAAGTGGATCATTAAAAATTCACTCATTAATTCATACTGCATGAATGAAACTTGCATCTTTTTTTTCAACTACCTACTTTTAATTACTATAAGTAAAATTATGAATCGTGAACTAGGTTGGATCCGCTGAATGCAGAAAATCTAAATTTATTGCGCACTCATATTTCATCAACTTCACCAAAGTCTGTTCCAGCTGAACTTTCCAAAACCCACTCAGTTCTTGTAATTTCTCGTATCCGTCTTCTTGTGCAGTTCACGATCAAGTTTCAGAAACTTTCTTCCCCACCCTGATTTTCTCCCTCTGAACTCGTGAACGTTCGCCATAACTTCGAGGGAATTTTCGATTAACCCTATCTAACATCACATCCGGCGTATGTCGACCCACGTGTTAAAACTACCGTTTCCATGTTGGCACGGTATCTACGATACCCTAAGTTTTCGCTGTACACGTGTTTGCGTGTCGGCGAATTTCACTCGCTCAGTAGCAGTTTTCTGTCCCTCTGCTCACCTACCTGTTTTCTCTCCCTCGGCTTCCCTATATATCCTCCCTAGAACTGTCTTCTTGCTCCTGATTTCATTCTCATCGCACGCTACTGCTTCGATACGCCCTCGTTCGAATATTACGAAGCTCGCCACATCAAGTTGCGTTATGACACACCTATTCGTATTCTCGATGATGATTCCGTTTCCTTTGGGTCAACAAGGACTCGCGTTGGACGTTGACCCATTTTGATGGACATCAACCGAATATTACGTAATATTCCACAACGCTGTGGAATTATTAATGGTAATCCCTCCTCATTATGAAAACTTGCTCAAAACATTGCATCGGTGCTCTGTTTTGATTTCGTTATTATTCCTACAGGGAATAATAATTTAGGCTCTGGTTGTAGATAAGAGGCGGAGAGATTTTTCACAGATATCGGCTACTCAGATCTAATCCTTCCTCCCAAGAGGAAACTGGTCCACAACAACCTCGGGCGAAAGTGGTCCAAAGCTATGTATCCAAAATTAGATTTTGATTTGATCATTGGATTGATCCAAACTGAGTTGCCGCCATTCTCGGACCAGCCACCACATGAATTCTAAACTATATGGTCAAATGAGTGGGTAGATACTGATCCAAAACATTACCTTGGACCATTTTCCCCTCTGTCGTCAAACTGATCCAAACTCAGTAGGATTTTTGGAGCAGTTCCCCCCGGGCCAGCTCCCACATTACATGCGTTCATTAACTACAATGAAGAGCCATTATAAATAAAAATAGGACCACTATAATGCTTGGAACACACTACGACGAACATTTCGGAAATTTTCCATAAAAGAATATAATGTAAATTCAGGTAAAAGTAGTGCCGTTGGATTTGACTATGGGTGTAGATTTAAAACAACGACTTTGAAGCTGTATTTATTTGAAATGTACACGGGCCGATCGAACGGAAAATTGGAGTGCTCCATTTACCATAGAAAATATTAAATTGATGCAAAAATTGAATAGGAGTTACATTTTTTGAAGATTGCAGATGATGGTAACTTGGTGTGTAAGGAATGACTGATAGATTGAAAATGACCTATAGGGTCAACTAAATTATGTTATAAATTTGAAGATTATCAGCATTCAGTGGATGAGGCTGAAATGAGTAGTCTGAGAAAAGGAATCAAAATTCTGGTGAAGTTGAGAAGAGAAACAAGTTTTCAATCATTTGAAGAACTAGGTTGAAGGTAGCACAAATCCCCCCCCCCCACCTCTCTTGGCAGGTTGCTTTCTGCGATTAAAAGTAATTAATCCAGTGGTTCATTTTTCAATAAAAGAAAAATTTGTAGGCTTGAGAAAATGGGGTCATCTTATGTCCTGAAGACGCTAGCCTAATGGAAAGAGTGAAGTTAGTTGTTGTGCTTTCTTCCACAATTCATCATCATGATGATAGCAGGAGTTCAGGACAAGAACTGGGATATTGTTGAACTGGGATGGTATTGAACTTTCGCAAATTCTGTGAAAACGTCAAGATCTAAGAGGGGCGACAGCTGCTCACTCAGCACACCAATTTCATCAATTGATCGCAGAAATTAACGACAATATTCATATCCCAATTATCAAATCATCAGATGAAATTTACTACCTAAACCTTCAAAAACTGAATGTTATCAACACACAAACCCTGTTATCAACATGTTAACAGCTACAGCACATAGGTAGTCTAAGAGATAGACGTCGATTTAGTACAATAAAAAATTATGTATTGGAAGTCATAATGTCTATGGTCAAAATCAATACCTTCTACGATGTTCCTACTCTCCTTTCATATTATGTTCCTCTTTTCTAAACGACTGACGACATACTGGCGCGATCGATCAAGGCCGTAGTGAATGATTCAGTCTCTTCCACTTCCATTCTATTAATGCGACTGTTTTATCGAACGCTTCCTGAAATTTGTTTACTGTTCTTAATGTTTGTTACGTCCTGGTGTAATGACCGATCCGAATTTGTTTACTTATTTACGCTCTCATCTCAAGCCCAAAATGTGTAAATTACGATCACAGTACTAATAATGGCATCTTCAATTAACTTACGAACTGGTCTGTTGTGCAGGCCCACGTGTAGATACAAGAACCATTTATTTTTGGTTTATTATTTTCAATAATAAACCTTTGGAATCGACCAAGAAAAAAAATTTTCAACACCCCTCAAAATTTGATGGTTTACGTTTCAAGGTAGGTACGTAGAATCCAAAAATCGAATAAAAATTTGGCCGTCCGTACGCCGTACGCGGCACTTTTGCCACTTACCATTGACCGATTTTGATGAAATTTGGTATGTAGGCTCCATTTGGGGTCTAGTTGTGCCCCGAAGATTTTGGTTGATGTAGGTCACTTCTAAGGGTTCAAAAATAAATTTTGAAATTTTGAAAACGCCCTAACTCAAAAAATTCCGATATAAAGGTATTTTTTTTCCTTCAATTTAAGATTCTATAGAATTTTAAGAATTTTTTGAGACCACGCGGAGCCCTGTAGGACAAACCGTTCGCTCCTTACGAGAATTTAAGGGTTTTACGTACGATAAATCAGAAACAAGAGTGTGAATCGCAAAAGAGGCCTAATCTCCGTTCAAATTTTAGCTGACCGAAATGCGATTATATCTGGGACTTAGTAGTTGGAACAATTTAGAACAGAACTTGTATTTTACAAGAAAATAGTTAATACAAAGAAAGCAAGACACATATTAAATCGCATTGACATAAGAAAGAGTGAGGAATTTGAAGTTGAGGAAATTGGAATCAGTTGTCGTTGTCAGGGTAACTTGTCAACATGATGTCAAAATAATCTGGCCAGGTGACTTGTAGACCCACAGCACTCCCCTCCCAGTGTCAACGATATTTGGCTGGAAAGCGCACATGTCGACCACTCCTCGTGGTCGGGGGCGGTGGTACATGGTTGACGTTGGCGGAAATCTCGAACTCTGTCTGTAGCCTGGTCATCAGATCTGTATACGGCGTATTTGATAGCGGCTTGAGAAGCAAATCTGAGATGAGTTCGGCTACGTCGCCGTCAAGAGATGCGAGCACATAGTTGTACTTGGTTAGCTCTTGGGTGACGGGCGAATTCGCAAATTGAGCGTCTACTTGTAGCCGCCAGACCTTCACATTCCGTCTCCACAAAGGTGGAATTTTGATGGATATTCTAGCTATTTGCTCACCTCGGTTTCCGCTTTCGTCACTGTCGGATTTCGATGTGCCTGTAGCCATTCTGTCGTTCTGTACCTACTGTGTGTCACAGAAAAGAACTATCTCGGGGTCACCAATATATCTGGGACTTAGTAGTTGGAACAATTTAAAACAGAACTTGTATTTTACAAGAAAATAGTTAATACAAAGAAAGCAAGACACATATTAAATCGCATTGACATTAGGGATGGGTATCGATACTCGATATTTCAAAATATCGATACTTTCGTACCGATACTCGATATTTTAGTATCGATACTTCACTATCCGATATTTTTGGATATCGATACTTTGGATCCGATATCTCTAAATATCGAATATCGATACAGTTCTAGCGGAAAATTCACTATAATGGCTAAAAAATGAAGAAAGTAGAGAGGCTTTTGGGTCATTACTCTTTGATTGCACAAATAACGTTGTTGTCATGGAGAAAATCACCCTGCTTGGACTCTTGATAGTGAAAAATGAATAAAAATTATTTAAAAAATTTTTTTTCTTGAGAATATTGGATAATGTTGATAGTTTGTGACACTAAAGTATCGATACTCGATATTTTAAAATATCGATACTCATGCCCAACGATACATGGGATATCGATACTCGGATACGATACAGTATCGATACAAAATATCGATACTTTTATAACGATACCCATCCCTAATTGACATAAGAAAGAGTGAGGAATTTGAAGTTGAGGAAATTGGAATCAGTTGTCGTTGTCAGGGTAACTTGTCAACATGATGTCAAAATAATCTGGCCAGGTGACTTGTAGACCCACACGATCGATGTTTTTCTTCATGTTGGATGGTTGGTGGCTTTGCAGACGAGTTATCAATATAGAAAAATAAAATAAACCATTGTGTAATAATTTGCAGCGTTTTTCCCCGTAGGAAGCGGGGAAACTCATGAGCTAAGGAGTTGCCCGTTGCTTGCCTAATGGGCCTCTTCTGTCCATTTCTCTTCTTCTTCCCCCTTTCCTAGTCTCGATTTGCTTCTTCGGTCTTTAGGACATTGAATTCACAATTAGCTACTATGTCGTCTGTCTTTTCCAGCATCTTGGCAATGTCTATCTCTGGTGTCAATGCACCGAGGTTTGCTCTTATTTCTTCTCGAAGAGTGCTCCAATTGGTGCAGATAATGTGTGGTGCACATCATCATTGCCCATTGCCTGTAACCAGACCCGGAACTTTGCCAAGATCTATTGAGTTACGAGAATAGTCAGTGGAATATAATGGGATAGTGTAAGGTATAGAAATATTTCCTAATATCTTTAGGAATACTTCCTAATATCTTTAATAGGTGCTATCAAGTGTTTTGAAATGCTTCGTTATGTACTCGTAGTTACCAACTCTAGTCGAATGGCCACCCTAATTGTTCAAGGACCAGGTAGCAATAATTGGAAGCTCGGTTTTATTGCGTTGTTGTGTATACTTTAATTACTTTATTATTTGGCGTTATCCAATATGAAATTGTTGTTTTTCGATGATCGCCGTGTCACACCACACCGCCTCATATGCGATTCTTAAACGATCGAAGTTGCACCAAGTAAATAAATTTCCAAGTGGAAATCAACGGACAAATCAAAACGATGTTCTCCCACATGTGCTGGGGAACTCTAATTTCCGCTGTTCCGTAATTGAATTTCAACCGTCAAAACGGTTTTTCATGTTGACTTGTTTAACTTGTTTGTTGTATCCACCCCTTGTTTTGAAGTCTTTAGGGACGTTTGTCATCTGGATGTGATTCGCGCCACGTGCCGCTTCTGTCCCCTTGTATCGTTGTGTATTCCGAGGTAGACGAGACATATTTTATTCAGTCTACGTTTTTACCCCTCTCCCAACCCTCTCACGTTTATGTTATTGGATTCGGGCAGTATATGCACCTCACCTTTGTCGTTTGTCTCCAAGAGGGTAGGACAGTATATAACCCCTTGGGATCCTTGGGTGGTCTCTCTCTTAAATTCCTTTTTTGTCCCGGTGGTCATAAAATTTCACCATTTAGTAGTCCCACGTCTTCGTGACTTCTGATCCAAACATAAATCATCAGATGCCATCCAGGTAGGATTCCAAGAATGTCGTACAACGAAAATTCCATCTGCATTTAAGTTGTACTTGTGTTGGCTTCAGCTGTATGGCAGAGACTGAACTGGTACAAATATCCAGTTTCCTCATCGTTTTAGGAATAGTTTCCTCCCTGAGCTCCGTAATTACCTTACCTACTCAAACTCATGGGGTGCAGTTCGAAACTGGTTCCTACATTACTTTTGATCACTTAGGACCGATCCGGTACACTGTTATTCTAATCTGGGAGTCCCATGATTTCAAACATGGATTGTGTAGATAATTGATTTCGATTTAAGTATAAACTTCCTGACTTTGCTTGCTGATCAGATCACCCAAAGAGATACTTATCCTCTACTCTTGGTTTTGGCAAGGCACGTGAAAAGACTAGCAAACTCAACTGGAAAAAAAAATCAATCTTATTATTTGTTAAAAATAATGTAAATCATTAATCCGGAAAGTTTTTTGGAATTGGAAAGATAATCTTTTAAAGACATTTTGTTCGGATTTTTAAACGGTGAACTTTTATTTGGAAGTTCTGAAATACCTTCTTCAATATTTGAGCGTTCATTTTACTTGTTTTTTGTTGTTTTTTACAGAAATTGAGCCATTACAATGGGTTCAAAATTTCAAGAAGTTAATTTTTTGAAAGTTTTCTCCATTCAAATCCGTTTTAGATGATTGTAGAACGATTCCTAAAGGTTTTCTCGTAATTCCACACGATGAATAACCTTTGTTACTAACTGAAATTGCGTAAAAGTCAGTAATATGGAAAAAATGGGTGTAATTGGCCCCGTTGGCCAGAATGTTCAAAAGTTAGGGCCAAAAAACACTTCGAATAAATCGTATTTTTCAATGGTTTGAGCCGAAATTCCCGTCACATACGTATACATTTCTAATCAGAATACAATATCCCACAAGAATATTGAAATCTAAAACGGCCTATTTCAAAATATTCACTTATTGCACTAAGTTACTTGGGCAAAAATTTAAAGTGGAAAAAATGGCGTTCATACTAGGTTTTATGGTAATCCTTGATCCCCCTAGCATTTCCTAGGGCCTCAAAGATAGTTCGTCTTGGTTCAATGAGGAGAAATCTGAGGTTTACCAGTACATAGGTACAATTGGAGAAGTTCAAGACGGGTTTTGAGTAAGCGAAACTTCAGTCAACGTATGTTTGAAAGACTTTCGGATTGTCGTTTCAACTCCGGATGGGGCACAAGTTTTGGTCATTTCCTTCTACAATTGTCTTGTGTGAAAGTGGATTTATCACATTGGGATGCTCTCAACGAGAAATTCGCACAAACCGTGGAGGCTTTTTGGCTCTCCAAGCCCGTCTGTACGTGAGACGCGGAAAAAAAGAATGAAAGCACCTCCACGAGGGAATAAAAAACACGAAAGTTTTGCTTAACAAAAGTAGAAAGTGAATGCCCGGAGTGCACTCTGCTTGGTTCTTCTCAGCTTCGTTGTTTCAGCACGCTCGTTGAGAGGACGTGCTCGCTTTGTAAAATATATCGTCCTACGAGTCGCATCGTAAAGAAACGGCGTTCTGACGAAATACTGGGAAAAAAATCGAAAGTTATTTAACTGCCGCCTGTTTACCTAACCTTCAGCGGTGTTCGAATCTTCGTAATACGTTAGGACAGCGGTTACTGAGATTTTCTAAGAAGCTAGGCCGTTTTTGTCATCATTCCACTTTGCATACTTACTGTAACATCGTTTGCTCTCTACTCGAAGAACAATATACTTCTAGTGAAACATACTTATCCCTGTGAGCACATGGTCAGCAGTATAGATACCAGATTGAGGTGAAAACGTCCAGTCGTGCAGTATGAGTTAATGAGCGAATTTTCAAAGAAATCTTCAAAGCTTTGGTTAAGAAAATCGAAATATTAGCTACATGACAGCGTTGTCAGCCATGTGGGCGAGGCACATAGCACGAATCATTGAAATTTTGCAATGAACCATATGGTTAAAAATTTGAAAAAAACCTCAAGTTATACTATTCCCCTATTCACCCCGAATTTATAGAGTCCCCTACCTAAATTCTTATTTTGGCACGTATTTGGTACGTTTTAAAATGTTAAGAGTCCATATTCATGTTCTACTCGTCTCCACGAACTCAGTCAAGTACCCTCACGTATATCTTTGTTTTTTCCATTTTCAGTAAAAACAAACCAACATACTGTATTCCCAGGGTATGTTTTGAAAATGTTATGAGTCCATATTCGTGTTCTATTCTCTATGAACTCAGCCCTGTATCCACTCGGGTATTCAATTTTCGGGTACACAGGTTTTCATTAGGTATTTATATAAATGATTATTTACATAATTAACTTGTATATTAACAATTTTCTGACAATTTTTAATTTCTGAAATTGTATTTGTATTAGAAATTTTATACTGAATCCGAATATACATTATAATATGATGGTAATACCCTCAAGAAAACACTAAAAAATACTTTTTTGTTGCTTTTTTTGATCTTACATTAAAAAGAAAAGGAATCGCCCTAAAGCTCTCCCTAGCTTGGTGGTGCTTCTTGCTCATCTTTCAAACTCTGTATTTTGGACATCTTTGGTTATAAGTAGGAAAAAATCAGACAATGCTTTCTCCAGCTGGCGGTGGATGCTTTCTATCTATTTCTTATATTTGCTATATTTTCTTATAGGGGTATTCATGGTCTGGGAGATTCGACGTCGAATCGTCGAATTTCGAATTTGGAGATTCGACGGGAGCCAATGCGCATGCGCACCGGCAAATACGACGATTCGATTTACGACGGGCTGAAGGCGTCGAATTACGAGATTCGACGTCGAATTACAAACCCTAGCGCTAGCGGCCGTTGTGCGAAGCAACTATCATAACAACAACAAACAGATCTTCTCGTCCTTTCATTTTGAGTTTTTCTTTTAACAACAACTTTTTAAATTTTTATTCTGTTTTTCCGTTCGTTTATTTTTTTTTTTTATTCTGTTCGAAGTGGGTTTTTTTCTCGATTAAATGAGTGGAACTGAGCCACCCAAGCGGCTAAGGAAAAACGCGACCATCTGATGGTCTGCTGGAGAAGTGGAAAAATGTTGCTTGCTGGCATTAAAGCGAGCTTAGCACATTCTCCTTTCTAGCATCGAACATGTTTCAGCCATGAGATATGTACCAAAATGCATTCAAAATTGTGTGACGGAAGTAGCAAGGGTTTTTCTTCGATACAAGACTCCTCATCGGTAGGTACCTATTCAGAAGTCTGAAGCATGATCCTTTTTTAATTCAAGCCGTAGATTTTTTCGTTTGTGTACTAGGAACTTTGTTAATGATTTTATTAGGAACCTCTGGGGTATTCTCACTTTTTAACTAAAAGGAAATTAATGAACATGCGGTTCTTTTGACACTGACTTGGTTATCGTCTGATGCCGCAAGGAGCGCTACTCACAATTCGATTTTCGACGATTCGACGGGAGAAAATGTGGGAGCCTCATGAGAACCTCGAGTTTACGACGATTCGATATACGACGATTCGACGATCGAATCAGACCATGAATACCCCTTATATTTGCTTGATTCATCTGATTTTATAGGACTATTGGTTGGTATCTGAGCATTTTACCACCGTTCGCATTGTGACAAGTCTTCAACGAAGAGTTAGAAACAACGGGATCCTTGATCGCAGAGAAATTCCAATCCCATATATCTGAGTGCATGAAGTTCGTTGATGTTACGACTCATTACAGCTAATTGAGGACAGTAACTGCCGTAGGCGTCATTTTTGGGGTTACTTCGAGTCCTGAGTGGGCGTTGGGAATCGCTTCCAGAGATACCTGCCATATCCTTGAACGATTTCGCGAGAAACGCTTAAAAAGAAAATGCGACGGATGGAAATGGGTTTGTGGAATATCTCTCGTAATCGGCCAATTCGCGATCTGTCATTGTTAACTGTCGACGATCGTGGGTCGTTAGAAGTGACGTTTATGGGGGGGACGTGTCATTGGAAAGCCGCCTACTGCGTTCGGAGAATCCCATCGAGCGAGCAACGTACTTCCATGACGAGAACGCGAATCTTTGCTTATGAAAAATTTCTAAATTTGTGGGTGGGTACTTGAGAAGGAGATATTGCATTTTGAAATTTCCGAGAAGTACTGAAAAACTACATTATAATTTAATTTCTCTCCTGATGGAGAAAACAATAGATCATGGATACGTCTATGTATTATTCTCCCCGTCAAAGAGAAATTAGATTAAGGTTAATACTTGAAATGCACGTAAGAAGATATAGGCAGGAAGAGAAAACAACAACAATACTTCAAAGAATACTAAATGAATAAGAAAAAAGAAGTTTTTATCGTGATTCAATCAATTTTGGCAAGTTTGTAGATTGAGGTTCAATCAAAAGACCAGCTTTATTCACAAAACTCCTACTGCTATAGATAGATGCAGCTTTTCAATCAAATTTATATTATATGAATCACAGCACAATATTACTGCTGACTGGCACTTACTACAACTACGATTTTAAATATATTTATATCTAGGTACTATAACTAGAATTTTAGCAAAATGCATCGTACTTGAATTGATATTTTTAGATCTTATTGCAAACAATTTAAAAAATTCGAACATGATTAGTTATGATAATTACCTTGAACTGGTGGGAGTCTCTGATAATTTTGTCCGGAAATTTTTACGATTTCAATATGTTCATAGATCTTTCTCAAAGAAATTTGTCTGGTGTCGTTGAAAACGTCACAAGTAGTTTTATCTTACAGGCCAAACTAGAAACGATGTAACTCGCCTCACAACCTCCTTCACGATCGATTAACTGTTTCGAGCCAGGGAGATCAAGTTAACCACTACAACCACATCACTTAACGTTTACGTGCCAGTCTGATCATCCTCTCGCTCCCTACCTCTTACCTTGACGTTTGACGGTTGAATTCCTGTCAACGTCAGATGAAAACCAACTTGTTGGACCAAATTTTATTTCCTTTCATATAGGAGGACGCTTGTGAAAACCATCTTTTCCAATACAAAATATAACCTTTTCCTGGAGAGTAAAAGATCCAAGTACAAGTTCAATTCAAATTTTGCCAAAGTTTGACTAAATTCACTTTTCGAACGCAGTCAAATTTCGAGTCTCAACACAGACAAACAAGCTGACTTCTTCAAATCATATTATAGACAATTATATTGGTTTGATATTTTTTGTTTCTGACCTCAGTGTTTGATTGAAAACCCTTTTACCCAGTTTTCTTGTTCGGACTTCTAATCGTTTTTACTTGCTTTTTGCTTCCCCTGTTTCTCCCTATTCCGGTTATTTCCGACCCTGCATGTTGCACCTTTTCGGAATGCTCTCTGTATGAACTTCAATGTGGAAAAATAAACAATTAGAGCGGAAATTCTCCGTTGGATTATACGTCCAATTAACGTTCCTTGGAATCATTTTTCTAACCTAACTTACCAGTAACCCTGCACAAAAAAATCTACAGCCGAAAGGTACTGTTTAGACGGAAAGAATCTGGCGAAAGAGCTCCTTTGACGGTTCTATGAGGTAGATGGTCCTTCGGAAGCAGTGAAATCCTGAGATCACTGAGGGATTAAAAATTACTAAATCTACAATAACTTTGTAGTCGATTTTTTCCCTCAATTTTTTGAATGGAAGTAGATTGTAAATTTCCTGTCAGACGTTTTAATTCCAGCTGCAGACATTACCTATGCATATAGAAAATGTGACTAATCTTGAAATCTTGAAATTTTGACCCAACTTACAGTAACCCTGCTCAGAAAAAAAAAAAAAAAATTACAGCCGAAAGGTACCTACTGTTATGATGGAAAGAATCTGGCAAAAGAGCTCCTTTGACGTTATGAGGAAGATGGGACCTTCGGAAGCAGTCAAATCCTGAGATCACTGGGGATCAAAATTACTAAATCCACAATGGTAGTAGATTTTTTCCAATTTTTTGAATGTAACCAGATTGGAAATTTTCTGTCAATTCTAGCTGCAGACATTACCTATGCAGATGGAAAACGTGTATAATCTCGACATTTTGAGTCAAAAGAACAAGCTAGTTACTAACTGCAACTCTTCAACATGCAAGAGCTCAGCCTAGTTCTGACATTTAGATGCCTAAGATCTTACGACTTAATATAAGTTTAGATGATGTCCAGACTACGATTAGTTATGGTATCTAGATCAAATACTTCATCTCGAAAAAATTAGAAATTAGGTCGTTATTAGTTATCTTAGTTTTGAACCACATTAACGCCATATAATTTCCGGGTCAGTATCAGCCCTCCAAAAAAACTTCAGTCGAGTCGGTCGGTTCCTCGGATGTAATTGACCCGGTTTACAGCTTCCGACTACTACTAGCCTGGCCCCCCTGCCGAAGTTCCTGAAGAAGTGGTTCTTCCTGCTGCGGCCGTAACGCCGATGTCTGCCCTATCAAATCTGTGTCAACCGTGTTGGTTGGGATCCAACAAAAAATATTTCATCGTTTTAAGGAAATGGTTCATCCTCAGTTGAGTCACAGCTAATCTCTGTTATATCACATTCTGAGTAAGTGAATTAACAAATTTTCTTGTGCTAGCAAAGATACTTTAAGAAGATTTTAAGTGTTATTGAATTCAATCGGAAATTGTTAAGGCGTTCCCTTCTTTCCATCTCCGGATTTATGACATTTCTACAAATCAACGAGCAGAACCTCAATTACTTCTGGTTTCTTTTAAGAAGTCCTTATAATATAATGACTATCATAATATGATATATTCGAGGAATAGCAGCGTTTCCCTTCAGACTGTGAAAAGTAGTGAACTTCCACGAGCAGCTAATTCTCTACTGCTGCGGCCTTCTGCTGAAGCTGACCGTGCCAAAAGCCGTAGTGCTACAACTTCCAACAAACGATACATGCCGTGCCTCATCAGTAATTTATTAATATTTAAAAATATTAATAATAATTTAGCTCAAGGGAGGGTGTTATTGAGAGCAGAAACATTGATCTTTTGAGACTTCTGGAATAACAAAAGAGAAAAGAGAGTTTGCCTTCATCCAGGCCCCTTAAGTCTTCACAACCCAAACAAAGAAGTGAACCACAAACGACCTTTATCGGAAACCACCTTCTCTTTGTCGTCATCGTGATCTTACTAATAGACCTTCTCTATTGGAGTTCCAAATGCTATCATCTCACAGCAACACTCGTCTTTTTAGGTCCTCCACCTTTTAGGTAGGTACTTTTCCTCTTCATATCTTACTTCCATGTACCTAACTACTTGAACACTTTTACCGCGATAGAAAAGATAGCCGGTATCTGAAAGTTACTTTGAGGGGCACTCAGCTCTGTCTTGATGTCCACTTAGGTTCAGTTTCGAGTTGACCTCATTCCACTTCGTTACTTCATTGTTGTCAGGAGAAGATATAGTTAAGGAGCTCATATAGTGTATAAAATATAATATCTACCTTGACTGGTAAGGATTTCCTAACCAATGTCAATTACCTAAATAGATAGGCAGTTAGACAACAAAAATATTGTGAAACTACACCTGGTTTCATCGGCCTCTAACCGGTGTCTTTATTAAAATTTAACTCACCAATAAGTATAACTTACTCATTACCTGCAGGAAACCAATTCTTCTGCCAACTTGCTACAAAAATCATCCCTCAGTCTTTTTATTAACAAAAGTTCATGCAACAACATCACTAATTAATTGCTCGTAACTTTGAATCCATTGTTTTCTGAGAGATAAATTTTATACGTAGGACTTATTTTGCGCCAACTTCTATGAGATAGAGTTTCACAATTAGCTAACTTAATGGTCAATGTGACATAGATGACATAAAATCGTCGTTTTCATGCCGAATCTCCACGTTTTCTCGGATGATTTCCAGTGATAACTATTATTCCAAACTGTAATAAAAAGCATGGCTTGTTTACAAAGATGTGACGGTTATTCTCAATAAACCATTTCATGGGAAATGTTCTTTTTGACGTTTGGCAGACTCATCTTTTCGCCTTTATTCATTCGTTCATTCATCTTCTTCCATATGTCGGCAAAATCGTAAGTAGTGGCGGAACCTCTGGATTTTTGGGTAGTAGTAATCATCAATCTAATAGCAATCGTCGTTATTTTCACTCCAACGAGTTCCATGTTGCCATCCAACTTGGTGTTGTTTTTTGAGCTGGACATAGGAAAAACAGATGCAGGAAAACAGGAAGAACTTCTAGGATTGGATTAGATTTTGGATTAAGTCCTTGTACAAAGCGGATGGATGGAAAAACGTCCGAAAAATTATCGTTCATTCGAAGACGATTTGATTGAGTGGTAAACTCATCCAAAGTATTAAGTAATCTTCTGGATACTGGATTAGTTTCCCCACCGAAATCTTTGAAAAAGTGCTCCCTTCTAATATCATCCGAATTTTCGCTAACAATTCCATTGGCTTAACCCCACCACCATGTGGGGCAAAGTTCGCCAACATAATCATTTGACCGACGCATCTGATAATTTCAGTAAAAAGCGAAACTGTGTCAGGTCGTGTTTATTTTTTCTCCAAGGCCCTACTTCCTTTCTGCGGAGGAAAAACCGGAATGGGCCGCACAGGCTCAACAACAGCCTGAGCGAGGAGGCCTCCCAAAACAACTTTCTCCGACCTGATGTCTCTCAGAACCCCCAATATACTCGTATATCCGGAAGTCTCTATGTGACACAAACAATCTTACACCCCATAGGCGTATTGAACGTATGTCCTCCTGACCTTTTTATGGGATAGAAGATAATCGCCGTTTACGATGAGTCTTCCTCCTCCAGCTCTTTTCACTCAACACACTTCCCAGATCTTGTAACTCCCAGTTCATAACGGAGGTAATGTGCGGAAAGACCCTCCGATATAGACGATTATTCTCGGATGTAAATTGCGCTTTTAACTTTAAGTCATCTGCTACCCTATCATTTAATGTTATAACGATTTATCCATCAAGTCAACATCCATCGGCAGTGTCTCGGAGATTATCTATAATACTACTCCCATCACTCGTGCAATCTCTCTTGAAGATCAGACGGTGAATGAGAGTATTAAGTAACCCTCGATTGGAAGTTGAATTTAACAAGCAGCCTTTTGGATTACTTATAAAAAGGAGGAAGGACTTCATTCGATTTGTGTAAGGCCTTTTCCTTAGTTACCAACAATATTCTAAAGTTTGCGAGTTTTGATGCTGGAGAATGTACCAGAAGAAGGAAGGAAGAGAAGGAAGTGCATAATTGTAGGGTTATAATTGTGGGTAAATAAGATCGATGTAGAGATTAATGAAATCCTAGAGTGGTAACATTCGTCATATGAAAGGGAGAAAACACTTGGTGTCTCCATGATAACAGAATGAGTTAGTAAATAGGTCCTAAAATAGCACCTAATCAGATGAGGTGAGAAGGAAGCACCAAAGATTTTGAAGGGCAAATTAATCCTGAAGGTAATATTTCAAATACTTTGGATGAGTTTTTCCATTCAACCGAATCATTTTCAAATGAACAATCATTTTTCGGACGATTTTCCCTTTATCCGCTTTGTACTCTTTGTAGTACAAATATTATACAAGATCTGAGAGGTTCCGCCTTTACCTATGATTCTGCCCTCACATGGAACAAGATGACTCTGAATGAATGATTTAAGGGTAGAAGATGACTCTCAAACGTCAAGAAGAAAATTCCCCATGCAATGGTTCATTGGGTGTAACCTTCATGTCCTAACATTCCTGTACTATGGAAACTACGAAATTCCGTTTATTTTTTATTAGAATGAGCTAGAATTGGCCTTGAGCTTTTCACTAGGATGAGTATTTTAAGAGAAAATATGAAAAATATCCTTTGTCAGTATAAAAACAACCTTTTTTCACTGGTCTTCCACAAATAGAAGAGGCCGTTGTTTCGAAGGTGATCGTGCAGCTGCGTACTTCAACTGACCATCTCGAAAACGAGGAAATAAGGTCGAAACATTGGGAGATGTTTTGGCACGAATTTCTAGGAGGCGGACCTTGCTGTGTGTACGCGACATCTAACTTCGTCTCTGATTCAAGATCAAGAACGAGCGTCATGTTCTAGGAATATTTTCCGCGATTGGCCCAACGGCGACAGGTGGGTTTTAGCAAGGGCGCTCACTCACGGAACGAATAATTTACAACCGCTACCGGGAACATCATTGTGAGGAACTGTCCAAGAAAATAGAACCAATATTGCTCGGAAGTCAAAACAGATTCGGCATCTGCGTAGAAGATCGTGGTTGAAAGAGCTGGATATTTTTATTTATCACAAAACAAATCGTAAGCAATATTGGTCATAGATAACCCCCCAGGTCAAAGTAACAAAAGTCGAGAAATCTATTGTGGTTTCCCCAAAATATTTATTTAAATAAAATGTACACATGTGCTACATTGTTGTGGACTTTTTTTAAATCAGTTTTTCCTTGTAAATAGTTATGAAATTTGAAAGATAAAATCGTACCTACATCATTTCGCACTCGTCGTGCAATACTGTAATAATGTTACAAATTATATAAAGATATTATCTTTATTTGTGGTCGCGATTTGAAGCCCTGATCCGCCAGAGAGTTTAAGTATCAATATTCCATTGAGGGTAAAACCCAAAACGTTCGAGGACTGTGATTCCCATCTGCTTGTTATGTTCCCATTGCTTGTTATAATATTTCTTGGATGATTTTGGTTTATTATTTTCAATAATGAACCTTTGGAATCGACCAAGAAAAAAAAAATTTTAACACCCCCTCAAAATTTGATGGTTTACGTTTCAAGGTACGTAGAATCCAAAAATCGAATAAAAATTTGGCCGTCCGTCCGCCGTACGCGGCACTTTTGCCACTTAGCATTGACCGATTTTGATGAAATTTGGTATGTAGGCTCCAATTGGGGTCTAGTTGTGCCCCGAAGATTTTGGTTGATGTAGGTCACTTCTAAGGGTTCCAAAATCAATTTTGAAATTTTGAAAACGCCCTAACTCAAAAAATTTTGATATAAAGGTGTTGTTTTTCCTTCAATTTAAGATTCTATAGAATTTTTAGAATTTTTTAAGACCACGCGGAGCTCTGTAGGACAAACCGTTCGCTCCCTACGAAAATTTAAGGGTTTATATTGAAATATATATATATATAAATCAAAAAATCAAAACACGAGTGTGAATCGCAAAAGAGGCCTAATCTCCGTTCAAATTAGAGCTGACCGAAATGCGATCGATGGTTGGTGATTTTGATTTTTTTTTTTCTTTTTTTTCTTTTTTTCTTCATATTGGATGGTTGGTGATTTTGTAGACGAGTGATCTATATAGAAAAATAATAAACCATTGTGTAATAATTTGCAGCGTTTTTAAATCATGGTTTGATTCAGTTTAATTGGATGGTTTTTAAATATTTTTTATTTTTATTTTTTAAATATCCTACTTGCAAAATTCCTTTTGAGTTTTTCTCCTTCAATCTTGAAATGGAATTTCGTATTTTTGACTTCATCTTCAAATTTAGCGCATTTGAAAACGTTCCTGTATCAGGATTTTTTTTTTTTTACATAAATATGTCTTTTGGCTGGGGGTCAAGGAATTTTTCGTGACACTTTTATTTTGCCACAAAAAATGCAACGCGATACCAGTAAACGAAATGGTAGCTATGGAGCAAGGTTCTATAGAATACTGCGATATTAGAAGAGAAATGGACATATCCATGATCAACTATTGTTTTTCCCTGTGAGGGAGAAATTTGGGTGGTACCTTCTTGACAAATTGAAGTTTTGTTCCATTTTAGAAAAAAAAAGTTTATTCATAGAAAAATCAAATAGGTAGGCACATATTATTAGAAGAGATGCTACCTACGTTGTTGAACTCAAAAATTGAATTTGAAATAAAGTATCTACATAATTCATGTTAATAAATTATCCATAAAATATCTTGTTTTTTAGGGAGCGGGGAAACTTTAATAGCGAGAGGGAGGTTTCACCCCAAAAGTGTTGGACTCACCCGATAGGCATAACAACTAAAACCCCCACTCTCTCTGCTTAGAACTCACCCTGGAACCACTTGTACAGTATTACTTTAAGGTGAGCCCTTTTGGTTTATTATTTTCAATAATGAACCTTTGGAATCGACCAAGAAAAAAAAAAATTTTAACACCCCCTCAAAATTTGATGGTTTACGTTTCGTTTTTTTTGCCACTTAGCATTGACCGATTTTGATGAAATTTGGTATGTAGGCTCCATTTGGGGTCTAGTTGTGCCCCGAAGCTTTTGGTTGATGTAGGTCACTTCTAAAGGTTCCAAAATCAATTTTGAAATTTTGAAAACGCCCTAACTCAAAAAATTTCAATATAAAGGTATTGTTTTTCCTTCAATTTAAGATTCTATAGAATTTTTAGAATTTTTTGAGACCACGCGGAACTCTGTAGGACAAACCGTTCGCTCCCTACGAAAATGTAAGGGTTTATATTGAAATATATGTATATATATATATAAATCAAAACACGAGTGTGAATCGCAAAAGAGGCCCAATCTCCGTTCAAATTAGAGCTGACCGAAATGCGATCGATGGTTGGTGATTTTGATTTTTAACACAGAATGTGTTTTTGCTATGACCTACCGAAAAAAAATCGTCACGAAAAAGCGACAGAAAAAACCGTTACGCGCCTTTTATAATGATTTTCACGTGCAACCAAGCCGTTGGTTAGGAAATAGAACTCCCGCAGTGTTCATTGCGCAGAAATTGTTCACCATTCGTTGGAAAGCTCTCAATTTATATAGTATTTTTCTTGTAGTTACATATTTATTTATATAACATTCATAGGGTTTTAGACCAAATTAAATGTCTAACAATTATTTATTTTATTATTGCCAAAGACTCCACATTTATTATTGTTGTTTTTTATTTAACGGATGACTAGCATCGCAAAAACACATTCTGTGTTCCTATGATTTCATACAGAGTATGGAAAAAGAAATAAACCGGGGGGTGCAGGGGGCGGAGCCCCCCGCCGAGGCGCAAAGCGCCGAGTTTTTTTTTTTATTGTATCCGGTCTCTCCATCAATCCTATTCCTCCCGTCTTCCATCCAGCTTTTTTGCTTTAAGAACTGCTGTGACATCATTATAATACACTGTTACCAAGAGAAATGTGTGCCGAATATCAAGTACTTGCCTGCGGTCGCAACCTCGTTCATTCAAACCTTTTTTGCTAGCCAAAGCCTGACGGAGAGATGCCGGCTGACCACCGATATTGCCGGTAAACTTATATTTCACAGGGACATTGATGACACAAATTGCGATTACTTACCTACTACTTATTTAATTGTTAAGTTTTTTTTTCTTCGTTCTTGTGAGTGAATGCATGTTTTACTTATAAAGTTCATTGTTTCATTGAACCCAATTTTTTACCTACCTATTTTGAAATAATTAATTAATCTTTAAAGGTTCCTATCGATTAGTCAGGATGTCATAATCGTTGATTCCATTTATCGATTATTTGTTGGTCGATGCCTATCCCTTCTCCTTAAGTTCAGGACAGCGCAATTGAAGAATGATTTCAAGGATTTGAAACATCTGATTGACAATTCCATTTGAAAGAATAAGATCGCAGTACGGATTCAAGAACGCATGATCGTGATGTTAGGCGATAGGATCCTCGCTGGTACGAGCTGGAGGTCCCGCCGTTCAAAACATTTCCATCTTTGGTCATGAAGGGACCCTACGTGCGCGAGCAACGCTCTCGCGAGCCGCTCATGGAGTGAAAAAGAACGCGTTTGGACCCACTTGAGCGAGCAAGCGTGAAAATGAGCGGACTTCAAGGTCCCGGATTTTCGTAATTTGTGTCGGTAAAACTAATTAAGGATGTAACAGGTAATAAGCAGGCGGACACAACGCTGAAGAGCAGCTGAGCGTTCTAGGAAAACCTTCGTACGACAATCTTGCCTTTTAAACTATCGTCTAGCTTGGTGCAGTCAGTCTATTCAATTTTACTTTCAGAGGAACATAAGTGGACATGAAAAGAGGAACCATCATGCCATTTTGCTTACAAACTTGTAAATTGTACAAATCTAAAAATGTTTGTACACTTTAGTGTGCTCCCTTGTCCTCCCAATGTGACATTTCAGTCTTTGATAAACACAACACGAAAACTTGAGAAACTTGTGGTTATTGCATTGGCATACCTGCCAACTTATTGCTACATGGAACCCTATTTTGGTTTATTATTGAAAATAATAAAGTAGGTAGTTTATAGCAATATATTATTATCAATATAAACCTTTGGAATCGAGCGAGTGATCTGTACAGAAAAAAATGCAGCGTTTTTCAAGAGGTAGGCGGACGAATAGTTCTCACTGAAGAACATCAGTAGACGTGACTAAAGAATCCCTCCCGAAAGTAAAAAATGCTTGATTTTTGACGGACTTTAGAATACCCAAAATCAAGGGGGGAGAAGTCTATAAGTTCGACGACTTTTTTACTTTGAATTTAGCTGCCCATCATCTTGCTTGCTGCACTCAGTCTACCCAATATGGCTTACAGAGCAACATGAGTAGAAGTGATTATTTACTTACCCCCGAAGGTAGAAAAAAATAGTAATTGATATGAGCCCCAAAATTGGAAAATGTTCTTGTGCCGAGAGGACAAAATAGGCCCCAGATTCAAAAATCTGAGTTGATCACGAGGATGAATTGAGACCACTTTTGAATAGATTTACTAGTGACCATAAATTTACGGCCATCAAAAATACATCATGAATGCGTATGTATCATAAAATAATGATTATGGTCAGAAATGGGAAAAAACGGCAGTCTCTGTATTTTGGTCAACAGTTTGGCGAAGTTTCATTTTGATATTCCAATAGTGAGTCGACTAGTATGAAAACGTTGGGGTGAGGTGGGTAGAATTAACCATTCAGCGTGCTATGAAAAGCCTCAAGTAATAAGTAGACGTGATTACAGAATCCCTACTCCCGAAAGCTTGATTTTTCACCGACTTCAGAACACTCAAGATCAAGCAGGAGGAAGTCCATCAGTTTCGATTCATGGGCCGACGATTACCTGAAGTCAGAGAACGTCTAAAACTGCCGTCAGCTACTGCCTAACGTAGTATGCCAATTTTGTCAATTTTGATACGTTTCGGGGCTCTACTGAGCATTGATGTAATTGAATGCCTCTGAGTGCGACATCCGCCATTTTCCTATATTCTCAATCTGACGCCAAATAGGTGAAAAACCAAAAGCACAAGAAAACAATAGTTGAGAGACAATTTACTACGTTCTCGAAACGACGAGATTTTTGCACTAATTCAAATGTACTCGTATTTTTTGGCGTATAGGACATCAATCGTGCTATGAGTATTATTATGAGTACCCTAAAAATTAATTCGTTTTGGTGTATGTTTATAATATTTTTATCATAACCAGACGATGGTCTAAAATGAGCATTTTTCGAAAATGAGCCGTCACCTATTGGCTCCCCGCATAAAATTCAATTTGTTTCATCTTGCATAGAAAAGGGAGGGGCGTCCAATTCGCTGAAGAATTGATGATAATTTTGAGTTGACACCCCCTTTAAAACTCTCATGACTTTGAAGAGAGAAAAATCTGTTTAGACGTAGTTGGTTTGATTTGGAGCCGTAGAGAGATGTTCTCGGGTTGGTCGATAATGACTCTTGGGGGGTCTTCTTGTTCGAGAGGTAACAAAATATTCTTACTTTTGCTCATAAAACAATTGTATTGAACTAATTTGTGACTATCTTGTCAACTTCTTCAGGCTACAAAAGTAAAAATCAGGAACAAGTTGTCGAAAAAATATCGAAAGCTGTGGAAGACCAGGCTAACCAAGAGAAGGCTAGTCGAAAAGCCTACAAATGTATAGCTAGCCCCCCCCCCCCCCAGTCCCCCAGTCGTCATTGACCACGAAAACTTTCATACCCTACTAAAAAATTTATTGGATTCGGGATATGCCCTTCTTGCTATGGACAGGAGTTCTCTGCTCATTCAGTTGGCGAAGGTTTTCATCCGTAGACGGCAGACTCCTCGGGGTGAACGGACGGCGATAGAAAGGAAGTCGGTTGAATATCCCCTTATAAGGATCGGATTTCCTCATAAAATCACGGCCGTTTTGTACTAATCGAGGTTGCGTTTTACATCTAATGTGCCAGAGGCGAAACGGATGTCCGAAGAGTCAAAATTGGCTGCTGTAGATTGTATTCACCGTGCAATGTAGAATAAATCAGCTCTGAACTGGCTTCATTCGGGGTCTAGTTGTGCCCCGAAGATTTTGGTTGATGTAGGTCACTTCTAAGGGTTCCAAAATGAATTTTGAAATTTTGAAAACGCCCAAACTCGAAAAATTTTGATATAAAGGTATTGTTTTTCCTTCAATTTAAGATTCTATAGAATTTTTAGAGACCACGCTGTAGGACAAACCGTTCGCTCCCCACGAGAATTTAAAGTTTGGACGCACGATAAATCAGAAACACGAGTGTGAATCGCAAAAGAGGCCTAACCCTCGTTCAAATTTTAGCTGACCGAAATGCGATCGATGTTTTTCTTCATGTTGGATGATTGGTGGCTTTGTAGACGAGTGATCAATATAGAAAAATAATAAACCATTGTGTAATAATTTGCAGCGTTTTCACTTTGACGTTTTTTCGCGTTTTAGACCTTAAGGCACTGATATGGTTAACTCCCTTATTTCTCCTGAAAAATCAAATCTGACTACACCGTTAGAAAGAGCGTTAAATTCCTGAGCTACCTAGTGCAAAATAAAAATCTTTCAGCAGTAAAATAGTTTCAAAAAAATAAGTCTAAAAGTAAACTTTAAATTTTTTTTTAAACTTGACTCTCTTCGACCAAAGTTTTTACTCTAAATCCCTGCTCATTTAGATGGGCGCTCTTCGGAGAAAACATGCTCAAATAGTCAGCTTTCCAACGGTCTATCAATTTTTCTTTTTAACATCAAAATTGGAAGAGTAAATTAAGTTTGACTGCCAAAAAACGTGTGTTTTACTGGAAAATCCACTGTTTTAAGCGGTTTCTGATCCCCCTTGATCTCAAGATGGCTTGACGATTTTGGTATAATTTCCTATGTAATTTTTTACGCTGAATCCAATGGTGCTATTCGCTTAAAAGCTTCAATCAGCTAGAAATTCGGTGTTTTTATTGAGTAGAAAGGTGGTACTTTATGATCACTACCATATCTACGAATAATGCTAATTATTTTATTTTATGTACAAAAAACGAAGGTTTTCGTCGGAAAATCCACTTTCTAGCAGTCGGAATCATTCGGAAGTATCAACATAGTGTAGTGGAAGGTACTGAGAGATTGATGTTTTGAGATTGACTACTATGAATCGGATCATCTATACAATCGGGATATGAATACGAATAAGCTATGTGCCACACCCACTTGGCAGACGTTTCTTTCTCTTCTCCTTGGGTGGGTTGAAGAAAGGAATGTAGTTGATGTTATGTTATTGTGATTTCGATGTACAATATAGACAAAGTCCTGTGGCACATTACATTATTATTTTCTGGTAACAGATTATCCACCTATTGCTTATTCTCTGGCCATCCCACGGCCTTTGTGCAGCGCATCTTTGTCCCATTCTGTTACTTTGCGGTCAGACGTTGAAGGTGGCCATTGTGCAACGCGGTATCCTGTTTGCGCTCCTCCCATTCATCTGTGAAAACCCTCAATTACTGACTGCTACAGACGATTTCCGTGATGACTGTTTGTTATTTCGTCCTTCGTTATTTTCTATTGTGGACGGGTATTTTGAATATGTAATTTCTAATTTTTCTCCTTCCTGGAGTCACAGTTGGTTGGTCTCTTGATGGGTATGTTATATACCTATATCATGATGGGTGTTACCTCTCTTAAATGCTATTTTATTAAATTGTGTTGCTGGAGAGGTCTCACGGACACAACACCATGTGTGCTCAACCAAACGTGTGTTTATCCACTATGCTGTTGTATGTGCTCATTATTTGATAGAATGGAAATTACGAAGATTGACCCACCAGACTTCAATGGTCAAAATTGCTCGTAACAAAGGTCAAACTGAGACTCACTCCTTTTTTGCCGAGCTTTCGGTCAATATTAGGTCAATATTAGCGTTTGGTCATTAGCTTATCAGGGCTCTAGGATGAAATTATTACGTGAAATCCACACTTCTACAACAAATTATGATCGGCCATCTATCCTGTTGAAGAAGTGATGGAGCTTATTATTTAAAACCAAAAAACTATTGAAAAACTAACAAACATCAAGAGACTACAATTATGCTGGAATCACGAAAAGATTATGTAAAAAAAAAAAAATATTGGTAAGAAGCAATGATCTGTAATAATATTAATGATTATGCTGAAAAAACTCTCTATAGATATAAAGGCAGTTACAAAATGATAATTTCTGTAAATTATTCAAGGATCCTTTAGTTTAGGGATGAGCTTAAAATTTCTCTTTCCGAGTCTATCAAAACGAAAGAAGCCATAAGATCCCTTCTCGAGCATAAGTTCTAGTCCTCTTCTCTTAATTCTGTGATTCTTCTTACAACCTACAAATCCGTCGTAATAATCAGGACGATTGCGTGTAGCTGTCAATAAATAATCAATAGTTATTGGGCCACCCAAAAAATTTAAACTTTTTTATATTTCTTGATACCGTAAGCTCATCTGTTAAATTCGAATCGGATTGATACGTAAAACTCATTAAATTCCCTCAAAATTGTCAGTATTCAAAAATACACCTATTCTAAACCTCTTGATAAATTCTAATACAAATTCAATCAACTTTTCAAATTTCTATAGTTTAAAGTTCATAAATACACCACATTTTCACAAGTATATATATTGTAAGTAAATATATTCACTTATATTAAGAAGAAGGTTAAAAGTACGAGTAAAAACCACATTTTCCATGCCAGGCAGGCGTGCTGGTTCGCTATGGCTTTTACTATTCTAATCTGATATCACGGCCAGTGGGTCCAGGTGAAAAATGCATCCAAACTGATCCCAACACTTTCTTTGCCTTAGTTCTTTTAATTAAGAACCCGAAACGTGCTCGACTTTTACCGATCCGAACAACTTCCAACAAGATGATTTTATTCAGATTGAATTTCAATAAGTTTCCCTAGAAACGTATTTTAATATGTTTGGTATTTTTATGTTTCAGGTAAGCAAGATAATGAGAAATTCTGAATTTCTCTTGGTCACCGTATCTGTGAGTTCATTTAAATCAATTTTAAATATGAAAAATAAAACAAGGAAATTAGGGGCTAACTTCACAAAATAAAGGTTCAATTTTGATGAAATTGTAAGAGATTTCTTGGCTCTTGCTCATAAATTTCACCGTCGCACTTTTAGTTCAAATGCGGAAGGTGGTTTGGAGCTGGTTTCAGAATCATCGCTCATGATTCTCAAAGCGATACTATTGGTATTAGCTACGGTGAAAATTTAGGGTTCCAGTAAGGTGGGTGATCGATAAATTCTCGATAATCGATAAATGCTTCTCTTCGATGCATCCTAGAGCGGTGAGGTTCTGTACACAGACTCTTGGAGACCGATAGAAGGGAATGAGGAGAGTCAGATCAGCTGTGTCAACTATAAAGCAAAGCTCCAGCAGTGTTTTTAGTAATATGAATAGTCTTATCTCTTCGCTTCTCTTCTGGTCATCTCTGGTAGTGATTGGAAGGAAGTTTGGTCAGCTCGATCTACTTGACTGCTGAACTCCAACACACTTCCACCTTCCAAAATATTGCAAAACATATGGCAAGTTGGGTGGGCACTAAAGCTTCCTCACATAGAATAAATAGGACGTACAGAATTAGTTGATGTAAAAATGCTAGATCGTATTATTGATCAAAACTTGGTTTTCACGACCATGTTGATGTTTTTTTCAATATTTGGCATTCTCACAATTGTGTAGTGTTTTGCGTTTATGCTGAAGATTTTCCATAGTTCTGCTTGTATACCTACTGGCTCCTTCTGATCGGATCGTAATGAAATCATTGTTAATTCTTCTTGGGCCCAGCCCGAAATCTGAAAAAGAGGACTGTTGGTGAAGTCACATCCTCCAGTTTGTTCGATACTGATGAAATTCATCGGGGACCACCTGACAGCTACTCCACACATACCCAGGAAATTCTGTATAAAGCGAACAATGGTTTCGTGTAGTTGCATATGAAACCTCTGAAACGTAAAGTGCGAGTAGAAATTTTGATTTTGATGACTCAAATTTGTTTATCTGCTGCACGAATACAAAGCTTTCCTGTCCTCGATGAAGGAGGAAACAAAAGGATTAATTATCCCCCCAAAATCACCCTCAAACCACAAAAAAATACGATTAGGCGAGGTATTCATATCCTAAAAATAATAATACAAAGAAAATAAAACTTTTTATTTGTACTAATACAAAGAATAATAATATTTCAAGAACATACAAACAAATAAATGAAAAATATTGCTGCTCCATTAGCATGTAGATTTTGTTGTAATCGGCCATAGTTTACAGGCAGATCTCGACAGATGTGTATCAGTCTTGAGAATGCTATTTCGATATTAGGAGTATAGTGAATAGCTATAAATAATCTGAATTACTAAACAGAATCTTAATGATCCAAAATTTCATCATTGGGAGATTCTTCTAGTCTTAGAAGGTCAATTAAGGACAATTAAAAATATTATAAATTATAAAAATAGTTCAAATAATAAATTTTATTATTTTACTATTTTATGATTATTTTTATATTTCATAACTATATTTTTATTCTTGTTGGTCCTTCAAAAATACCAGTAAGATGAAAAGAAAAAGAAAATACCAGTATATAAGTTCATTGAGGGAAGCTAAATGATGAGTTTTTTGTTTTCAAACGGACTTATATCTATTTATTACACTTTTTGTTTTTTTTCACGGATTCTGAATCTTTGGGATAAGGCCTATCACCTCACGAGTTGTATTCCTTCCGAAACGGTTCATATCCCTTATAAAAGCTTGATATGAATCGGGTTTTCCGACAAAACGGCTTATATACATCCCGTTGTTTTCAATAAGCACTTTTGCTTCCTCACTACCGAAGGTAGGGAAGCTTTGTATCCGTGAAAGAAGTGAAAAAAAAAAAATGTCCTCCAAAATCAAAATTTCCACTTGCTTTTTGCGTTTTAGAGCTTCCCGAACAATTTTGGTTCCGTGTCTGTCTGTCTGTCTGTCGGTCTGTCTGTGGCCAATCCTTGTCCCGGGCAAAACTATACTAATCTGTGGTCCGATTTTGATGAAATTTTCAGGGATTATGCGGGTTAGGTCCTAGACGGTCCCCTATCAATTTCAGCACCTTCGGACCAATAGGAGCGAGTGCGCATGCGCAAACGTGAATTTCCTGGAACCTCGGTTTCTAATGAACCGATTTTGCTCAAATTTGGAGGTTAGTTAGGGACTAACTTCTAAGAGACACCCTATAAGTTTCAATCAAATTGGTCAAGCAATAGCCGCTGCGCATGCGCGAACTTTAAATTTATTGTTACAACCAAAACTCCGCAACAATTCAACCAATTTCGATGGAATTTTCAGGGATTGTGTGGGTTAGGTCCTAGACGGTGGACCACTAAATAAAATTCTACGTTGAAAATACAAATAGTTCTATACGTCCATGATACAATGAGTGAGGAAGCTATACTGCCCACCCAACTTGGCAGACGTTTTTTAATTCGGTTTTCGGATTCTATATACCTACCTTGAAAGCAAATTTTGAAGGGGGTCAGAATATTTTTTCTTGTTCGATTTCATTATTGAAAATAATGGGTACCAATAAAAGAAAATGAGATTTTTCTTCACACAACCTAAAATTCGTTTTTTCAAAGTGGCTCATATCTATTGTTTTTCATCAAATGGTCTTATATCCAAATAAGAAATGGCCGTGTTTCCCTTGAAACGCATGCCGAAATGTCGAAATTTGGTCTTACAATCAAAAGTTCAATGAACAAACTATTTGGAAAATATGGGAACCCTAGACCATGAAATTAGTTTTTCTCAATTTCCCAAGAAAAATTCCGAGTGGATAGAAAACTCCTCAAATATTTGTAAATTGTTTCTACCCTGTAAGGTATATTCAAATTGTGATGAATTTCTTAGCCGTCATTGTGAACGGCTATAGTTTTTAGGACGTCCCACAGTAAGACTTGGGCGTCCTTATGCGATCGATCTGGGGTGAAGGAAGACAACACTCAACAGAAAAAAAAAATAACCACACAGTAATCCGTTTTAGACCATTCTGAATCCAAATCCGCGAAAAAAACCATAGGTGTATGTCTGTGTGTGTGTGTGTGTGTATGTGTGTGTGTATGTGTGTATGTGTGTGTGTAACAAAATCTTGTGTACTCTGCACAGGCCTTAGTTCTCAACCGATTTTCCTGGTTCTTTTTTTGTTCGTCGCGGAAAACTATCTAGTTGTGCACTACGTCGCCGGAATTTCGAATTTTGCCTTTTAAGGGAGGGAAAGGGGGGGTTAATGCTCGAAAAACGTGCGTTTTTGGGCATAATCTTGTGTACTCTGCCCAGGCCTTAGTTCTCAAACGATTTTCGTGGTTCTTTTTTCGTTTGACGCGTAATACTATCTAGTTGTGCACTACGGCGCCGGAATTTTGGATTTTGCTTTTTAAGAGGGAGAAAGGGGGGGTTAATGCTTAAAAAACGTGCGTTTGCGTGCATAATCTTGTAAACTCTGCCCAGGCCTCAATTTCCAACCGATTTGCGTGTTTCTTTTTTTGTTTGACTCAAATAACTTCCGAGTTGTACATGATTTTACCAGAGTACCAAAATTCGCAAGGGGAGGGGGTGAGTGGGGGGATAATATTCACAAAATATCCGATTTTTCAATATTTTGGTTCCTTTACTACTTACTAATTGTACCCAAGCTTTGAAATTGAGGAAAAATTCTCATTATACCTCCGAATTTTCATGAATTATTCTCTGTACCACCATGGAACTAATAGTGGTGCCACCATGGTGCCATGATGCCATAAACCGCTTATTTCGTGGTTTTTTTTTTGTGTTTCACCTTGAATACGGATGTGAACTTCGACGGACTGCCTACCAAAACTAACAGATGAAAGTTCAATGTTACGACGTATTTCCGCTTTGGTGCCAGACTGGCACCATTGTTGGCGTTGGGGAGGGGGGGGGGTAACTCGAATTCGCATGTTGGGTATCGTAGATCATGGATTTTAAAATGCTCTTCAGATTCGAGGCTCCCATGCCGCTAGAAATGTTAAGGTGGATAATGGTGGGGGGGGGGTCAGTATTTCTTGCCTAAAGTAATGAATAAATTACATCGAGTGAAACAGTTTTATCGCTTACCAACTGGTTTAACTGATCTAATGCTTATCCAATGGGACGTCCCCTGGAATGCATGCATTACTAAACAATATGTTTTCAACGAGCTTCAGTTGATTCTTTTCCTTGAAAAATTCTGATTCGTATCGCCAATCTTGTACCGTCGCTTTTTTGTCACTCCTGTGATTTCCTTAGCAGGTAAGGAAGTTCCTTATTCCAGACTACTCGATGTCAACTAGGAAGTTAGTTTTTCTCATTGGTTTCTCCTCGGTCGCTTTTCAATTCTACGTAATCGATTTCTCCTTCCGAAAATATCGATTAGGCGAATTTTTTTCTGGCAAAACGCGGTTTTATCGTAAAAAGGCCCGAGTTCGCTCACCCAGGCGGGCGCTACCGAATATGGAAGGACTCGGGGGGAGCCTTGCGGACTCTTCAGCCCCACTCCTCGGCTCCGCGCCATCTCTCGTCTTCCACCAGCGACAGTCTCTTCTCAACTCTCGGTCGGCCCGTATGTTCTCCACAAGCATTTTCCGCTCTCGAACCCCCCAAGTGTCGCGTGGTGTTCAGTGTCGTAACGCCGAATCGTCCCGATCGAGGTTTTGAACGAGTTTTCGTCGGTGGTCTCTCCACAATTTGACTTACGTTCACGATTGTGTCTTCAAAACGCCTGACGGTGGTTCGCCTAAGGAAAATGGGCCGGCAAGTTCGGTTAGTATCATGTTTGGGACCTACTTTACGAATATTTGTTGACACAGCCCGCATATAAATTTAAACTTTTAACATATCAACTTAAACTTCGCCAAAACTTAAACACGAAACTTTAAAAACAACTTAAACATAAAACTTAAACTTCGCCAACAATTGTAAAGTTGAATAGGTATTGAAATTTTTTTATTGAGAAAGAAAAACATTTTAGGAGTAAAAAATTGAACAAGGACTCCAGTAGTCAAAACGGAAGGGATTTGCCAAAAGTTAAAATTGAGTTGCCAAAAATTCAAATTGATACATCCTTTCAAATTGAAATGTTTGAGGAATCAGGTAAACCCTTCAGCTACGTTCTGACAAAACTTCAATTCCTGTCAGTTTAATTTTATTTGTCCAAATTTTACGTTTAATTGTCATACTTTAAATTGATGCGTCAATACTATGGTCGATTTTTTTGCACTGTATATTTATAAATGTTCAGTTTACGATTCCCTCATAACTTTTAAGAATTCAACCTTATCATCGGATTGTATTATGTTTAAAGCATTTTCCTTTCTGAAACCCCACGTAAAATGAATCTAGTTTAATTGAAAATAATCAACCAACACTTTCTAAACCAAACATCCATGATACTGTGTATTATTTTTGAACTGGATTAATTGAGCAGTCTTGAGCTGTTATTTTTATGATTATTAGGTGGATTTCTGAGGTACCTTCCTTAAAAGAGTTTAATTTAAACTGCCCTTACAATAAGTTTTTCTATAGCAGTTTTTCTATAAAATATTCTCTATGCTGAATGATTTGAACACTCGACTATGGATATTTAATGAAACGTTTCCATCCATGACCTGAGTACTCAATCAATTGGTTGACATGAATAATCAAACGTTCATGTCTTCATTATGTGGTCTATAGAGCTCGTTAATTGAAATACTACCTAATTATCTAGCAACTAGTAATTAACGCTCATTAACTTTAAAGTATCAAGAATGGTGTGTGACACATAGCTTCCCCAACTTCTAGAGTAGGTTGCATCTGCTCATCTCTCTAGAGTCTAGATATAGATGTGAATCCATGAACAAATTCTCATGAAAATATTCGAAATCTTTCAGGTTTCATGGTCAGCCATTAAATGAAATACACCTTGGGCCAATTCTGAGTCCAACAAAATTTTACCTGACATGATTTTTCGAGAAACAAAACTCGAAAAAATTGACATCTAAGAAGGACCAAAGTTACTTTTCTCTGTTCAGTTTTATATCTCCTAATCGCGTTCTGGATCGATTAGGTGCTACCTATATTGTTTTATGGTCTCGGGTATGACTAAGAAGAAACTTTTGAACACCAGGGTTTCATCAATCTCTCCTGAGTTATAGCTTTTTACCAACCGGTTTTTTTTACTAGGGTTTATAGTTATCTGATAACACATTATGATCTGATTGTTCCATGGAGTCCATCACATTCATAATCCACCTAACTTTATGTATTTTCCCTCCATTAAATTTCTATAGTTATGTCACGTGATTCTTACTTGTAACTCCGCTATTATAAAAAACGTCATACGCTGAATTGAGTTTTTATTAACCAATCTCAAAACTATATAAATTACTATTTGTTTTCTGGGGAGAAAAGTACGTCTTTCAATTTTGTAGTGAGACCTTTCAGATCCCTTCTTCTGGCTTTGGAATGAATTACAAACGATAATATTAGACAGTATTTATCAATATTTTTATCTGTATACAATAATATTGCTACAGTTACCATTCCAAAAATAAAACAAATTTCGACTCCATGTGCCAAATTAAAGACATCAAATGTTCTTGGTATTCATGTCGTCATTTTGTGTATATTAAAGTTATTGATGGATGTAGTAAACAATGCCTTTTTTTTACTTGTGTACTATCTAAGACAACAGTGGTAGTAGGGGAAGAGAAAAACGCTCGCATACGAGTCTGCAACACATTGGGATATTTCATGTATTTAGTTCCCAAGTGGCAACAAAACAAGTGGCGTTGTTTACTGCATCCATTAATAACATTAATAAATATAAAATTTCGGCATAAATACCAAGAACAAGTACGAAAGAAATGCGTGATAAATCGAGAGCTTTCCAACGAATGGTGAACAATTTCTTCCGTTTAAAACTAAAGATGTTTCATTTCCCTAGCAACGACTCGGTTGTAAGCGGAAATCGTCAGAAAACCAACCGTAACGCTTTTTTTCGTTTATGTGCCAAAGTAAAGACATAAAATGTCAAAATATTGGTTGTATTCAACCCAATTTTCCCATATTTCAGACTTTGTAGCATTGTGAGGAAACTATGAGGCGTACAGACTTCGCTTTGCGCTTAAATTAAAGCTTATTGAATTTTCTACAACATCTCTCCATATGGCTTTCCCTGTAAAATGGGTATTTTCCCCGATATTTGGGTCTAAAGTGGACCAAATGGTTAATTTTCAAGTTTTTCGAAAAAGTGACCATTTTTTGAAAAGCTGTATCTCGGTAACTAGCAGACATACAGAGCTGCGGTTGGTCTCAAACGTTTGCAACTTTTGTCTACTTTAACATAAGTGTGAGTAATGTTTCTTGTAGCGTGCACCCTAACGAAAATATATTCTAAAAACCAAAATACGTCCGACAATTTTGAGGTTTTTCGACTGTCACGCAGCGAGCACAGGTTTTTCGAAGCTGCAAACTTCGGTGTACACTACTGAGAGTGATCCTAACAACATTTTTAAAAAATTAGAACTAGCCGTTTTCTTGCTATTTTAGCGATTTTTAGTGTACTATTTGACTGGCCTAACACTTGATAGACGTATTTCAATTCAATTTCAACCATCTTCACAGATAGTCCAAACATTCTGTGGAAGTTCCACATTTGGTTGTTCTTTAAAATTACTCTACCGTCCTCATCAACATACCACTTTTCGTTTATACATTATTAGCTTCCTATAAACTTTCTGGTTCTTGAGTTGTAGATTTCTCTCGTATTCGCTGCCTTCAAACCTGGGTGAACTCAAAGGTCGTTACTTCATTAGGTACCTCTGGAGCTTCTCTTCTTCGTGCTGCAACCGAGGATGTCAGCCTGGAGGAATCTAGCTTCGATAGTATCTGTTTCAAATTTCCCCTTGCTTCTTCTAAGATTCTACTACCTCCTATTCTTGCTTCTATTGCTTCTCATCTACCCTTTCTTTCGAAGTTTCTAGCATCTTGTTTACTGCAATCTCTCTCAATCCGTGAAATCTCAGGGAATTTTCTCAGCAAAGCCTTAAGGTTGAATTAAAATTGTTTGGGTTGTATCTATCTTTGTGTGTGTGTTTGTGAATCATAACTCTTATTTGTAAATATTATTTACCAATCATGAGTCGATGAATAAAAATACGCTTCTTCTTCGTTTCCAGAGCCACAAAAAGTGTCCATAAATTTGCCTGAAAGCGTAATAAAGCGTACATAAATACCTAATGTGTTTGTTCCACTCTCAAAACTAATCAAAATAAGCAGTGACTCAATTTAAAATAATTATTTATTTTTCTTACATATTTCGAAATTCTTACATTTCACTTTTATTTTATTAATTCTGGCTGATGGTTGACGGAATTTCTTAAAGAGGAAATGTATTTACCTTCATTGTTTCTGGAAAACATAAGTACTGGTTATTTATTGGTGAATTGGAGTGATCATCCTATTTGGAAGTGTTTTTTTCTCGTCCATTTTATTTGAATTAGAATACAATTATATCACACTTTCCTGTTGTGTTGATAACTCATCCGATTTTTTTCCTTTCGTTCTTAAAAATGATTCAGGTTTTTCCGTTATCGTAAAATTATCCTGACTGATGAGGAATATTATAATGGATACGTCATTCATACTCATGTTTTCATCGTGTTGCCTGGACTAACGCGGTTCTTTATTGTAATATTCTCTGACTCAACTGTAACAGAGTTTTGCGCTTCATCAGCTATCGTTAGGCTCAGCTGTTCGAATAAGATGGGGTTTGCTGCAGATTTCTTCTTTCGCTCGTGTTTGTCAAGGGTCGTTGACTCGTTCGACTCAACGTATTTTCCCCCATCAACGTCATCTCACCTGTGACGATTCCAAATGGGGAAAACACCCCTAAATCCACCCTAACCCCTGATCCTTTCTACCGTAGACCTTCCATCTACCTGCCATACATAATAGGACGACGTCTTGGGTGCTCCTCACCATCTGCTTCTCAACTGAGCTCCATTGGCTCCCACAAACTAATGTACATTTTGTCAGTCGTACCATCAGAAAAACTGTTCCTGTGCCCACCAACATTGAAATCCTTATATCCTAGGCCTCTACTCGAAAATGTTTTTGTTGATTTCCGATCTGTTGATTTTTTTGTTGCACTGTTCTAGTCCAGTCAAATTAGCCAAAAAAAGGGGGGGGGGTTTGCATTAATTCCGGACAAAGCGAAACTTTTATGGGTGACTTGTGGGTGCCTATGGAACATGTTTTTAGTATATTCTACTAGATTCTCCTTGTGCTAACTTTTTGGTGCCCGAAAAACCGCGATTTTTCGGCACTTGTTTCAGTTTTTTGCCTATAACTCGTACACGATGCATCCTACGGAAAATTTTACTCCTTCCTTTATTAAACAGGATGAATTTCTGCGTCGAATGACCACCTGAAACGTCAAGATCGGTTCAGCCGTTTGGCCGAAATCGATCGTTGAATTTTGCCGCTTTTTCCCAAATTGGTTGAAAAATGGGTTACGCTCAAGTTTCAAGGCCTGTACATCAAAAACGGCGTATCCAACCAAAAAATGTCACATAATCAAAGTTGTAGAGAATCAAATTTTGTGTAAGAAAAGCATCCCCCCTTCCTCCCCCCCTCCCACCCGCCCCTACCAAATGATAGAATAACGAAACAACTTCTGAGTAAACGAAATTATGAGTATTGAAAACGGTGTTGCAATCAAAAAATGTCATATAATCAAAGTGAAACGTCTGTTGTTCAACTTACTAAGGCACTGAGGTACTTGTAATACTAGAAAAGGCGAAAGAAAAAACATTCTCCTGGTCCTAACTTTTTGGTGCCCGAAAAACCGCGATTTTTCGGCACTTGATTCAGTTTTTCGCCTATAACTCGTACACGATGCATCCTACGGAAAATGTTACTCAATCCTTTATTAAACAGGATGAATTTCTGCGTCGAATGACCACCTGAAACGTCAAGATCGGTTCAGCCGTTTGGCCGAAATCGATCGTTGAATTTTGCCGCTTTTTCCCAAATTGGTTGAAAAATGGGTTACGCTCAAGTTTCAAGGCCTGTACATCAAAAACGGCGTATCCAACCAAAAAATGTCACATAATCAAAGTTGTAGAGAATCAAATTTTGTGTAAGAAAAGCATCCCCTCTTCCTCCCCCCCCCCTCCCACCCGCCCCTACCAAATGATAGAATAACGAAACAACTTCTGAGTAAACGAAATTATGAGTATTGAAAACGGTGTTGCAATAAAAAAATGTCATATAATCAAAGTGAAACGTCTGTTGTTCAACTTACTAAGGCACTGAGGTACTTGTAATACTAGAAAAGGCGAAAGAAAAAACATTCTCCTGGTCCTAACTTTTTGGTGCCCGAAAAACCGCGATTTTTCGGCACTTGATTCAGTTTTTCGCCTATAACTCGTACACGATGCATCCTACGGAAAATTTTACTCCTTCCTTTATTAAACAGGATGAATTTCTGCGTCGAATGACCACCTGAAACGTTAAGATCGGTTCAGCCGTTTGGCCGAAATCGATCGTTGAAGTTTGGCGATGTTTCCCAAATTGGTTGAAAAATGGGTTGCGCTCAAGTTTCAAGGCCTGTACATCAAAAACGGCGTATCCAACCAAAAAATGTCACATAATCAAAGTTGTACAGAATCAAATTTTGTGTAAGAAAAGCATCCCCCCTTCCTCCCCCCTCCCACCCGCCCCTACCAAATGATAGAATAACGAAACAACTTCTGACCAATTTGGGAAAAATCGCCAAACTTCAACGATCGATTTCGGCCAAACGGCTGAACCGATCTAAAAAATGAAGGTGGTCAGTCGACGCAGAAATTCATCCTGTTTAATAAAGGATTGAGTAAAATTTTCCGTAGGATGCATCGTGTACGAGTTATAGGCGAAAAACTGGAACAAGTGCCGAAAAATCGTGGTTTTTCGGGCACCAAAAAGTGAGCAAAAGGAGAATCTAGGAGATGTTTTTTCTTTTGCCTTTCCTATGATTATAAGTACTTCAGTGCCTTAGGTCGAACAACAGACGTTTCACTTTGATTATATGACATTTTTTGATTGCAACACCGTTTTCAATACTCATAATTTCGTTTACTCAGAAGTTGTTTTGTTATTCTATCATTTGGTAGGGGCGGGTGGGAGGGGGGGGGAGGAAGAGGGGATGCTTTTCTTACACAAAATTTGATTCTCTACAACTTTGATTATGTGACATTTTTTGGTTGGATACGCCGTTTTTGATGTACAGGCCTTGAAACTTGAGCGTAACCCATTTTTCAACCAATTTGGGAAAAAGCGGCAAAATTCAACGATCGATTTCGGCCAAACGGCTGAACCGATCTTGACGTTTCAGGTGGTCATTCGACGCAGAAATTCATCCTGTTTAATAAAGGATTGAGTAACATTTTCCGTAGGATGCATCGTGTACGAGTTATAGGCGAAAAACTGAATCAAGTGCCGAAAAATCGCGGATTTTCGGGCACCAAAAAGTTAGGACCAGGAGAATGTTTTTTCTTTCGCCTTTTCTAGTATTACAAGTACCTCAGTGCCTTAGTAAGTTGAACAACAGACGTTTCACTTTGATTATATGACATTTTTTGATTGCAACACCGTTTTCAATACTCATAATTTCGTTTACTCAGAAGTTGTTTCGTTATTCTATCATTTGGTAGGGGCGGGTGGGAGGGGAGAGGAAGGGGGGATGCTTTTCTTACACAAAATTTGATTCTCTACAACTTTGATTATGTGACATTTTTTGGTTGGATACGCCGTTTTTGATGTACAGGCCTTGAAACTTGAGCGTAACCCATTTTTCAACCAATTTGGGAAAAAGCGGCAAAATTCAACGATCGATTTCGGCCAAACGGCTGAACCGATCTTAACGTTTCAGGTGGTCATTCGACGCAGAAATTCATTCTGTTTAATAAAGGAAGGAGTAAAATTTTCCGTAGGATGCATCGTGTACGAGTTATAGGCAAAAAACTGAAACAAGTGCCGAAAAATCGCGGTTTTTCGGGCACTAAAAAGTTAGCACAAGGAGAATCTAGTAGAATATACTAAAAACATGTTCCATAGGCACCCACAAGTCACCCATAAAAGTTTCGCTTTGTCCGGAATTAATGCAAACCCTAACTGCTAATTTGACTGGACTATTCCGCCTCATGTTCAGTATCCATATGCAGTCCTTACACTGGCCTCAACTTTTGGTTTTTTAGTGTTTTTTTTTTACATTCTGACCAATTTATTGTTAGGAAGAATACCTATTCACTACGTATTTTTTTCAATATGAGTTGAGGGTAGGTTACTGTCCTTACACTTGAAGGGGTCTCAGTCGGTCGCCGTTCGTTCCTTGTTCCGGGTTAATATTTCCCTAAATTGTAGAGGCAAGAGTGAAAAAAAAAGATTTTGAAAGTTTTAGCTAAATTTGAAATTTTCAAGGATTTTAGAAATTCATTATTGCATGGCCCAACGGAATTGAAAAACTGAAAGATTGCTGCTTGAATCATCAAAATTGAACAATAATTGCCAGAGAAAAATGGGAAAACCCGTTTATGCAGTTATGTTTTTCTCATTTTATCTGACAATTATTATTATCTTTTGATGATTCCAGTGGCAATCTTTCAGTTTTTCAATTCCCAGGTCCATGCGCTAATGAATTCCTAAAATCCTTGAAAATTTCAAATTTAACTACAACTTTTAAAGTTTTTGCCCCTACAATTTAGGAAAATACTAACCCGGAATGAGGAACGAACGACGACCGACTGAGACCCCCTTAATTGAAACATTCTTGAAATTAGGGTGTTTGTATCGTGTTTGTATGATGACAAGCTTCAAAACTTGATACACTATACCTGTTTTCTTTTTCTTTATAGACAATAACTCACTGAGTTGCATTCAACTTAAAATTTAACCCTGTACAATTCTGACTGTAAATTGTACGAGAACTTAAAAAATAATGCAATTGTAAAGCTTTTGATAATTTTCCCCATGAACGTTCATTCACTCTCTATTTTACCTCTTCTGGATTTAAAAAAAGAAAAATATGTAGTAACTTTATGTTAGTCACAGTAAAGGCAAAATCTTGGTATTCTAACCTACAAAATGTAAAATTTCTGTAATATTTCAAAAAAAATCAAAAAATTCATTGATCAAAATTTTTTTGAAAATTTGATCGCTGACCCGTGAATTATTAATATTTTATTTAAAGGACTCGTCTGTCTAAATCACTCCCACTGATAGCCGATAGATGGTAAATTAGGGACGAACGATAGTCGTATCAATACTGCGAGGAAAGTAGGTTGGCCAGGAAAGTCAATTAAAAAACGCCGAGGCTTAGAACTGGCTTGGCCTACTAACGATTACTTTCGATAAAACCTGAAAAGTTGTTGAGCCAAGATAGCGCCAAACGAGGATGTGAAAACTAAGTAGCGAATTCCCGGTGAAAACAGATATTTCAATGAGTCCAAAATTTGTGGAACACCGAAGATTATTAAGATTAATTTTCGTATTGCGGATATTTATGACTTGATAACACTATCACGAAAAGGATGAAATCTAAGGCCAGAACTCTAGAATTATTCCTATATCTGTCCATCATTGATGTCATTTCAAGCATAATAACTCGTAGATTCGAAATCAGCTTGTTTTGCAAACATATAATTATAAAAAATTGTCATACCTAGTTCATTTTGTTTTTTTTTTTTTTTTGAAAATCTTTTAAAATTCTCCTATTTTGTGCAAATATTATCTCCGCTGGAATACAAATCCTAATCGGAATTATTGCTGAAATCCACGTTCAGCATCAGTTATTCATACTTATTGGTATTCTATTGCTTGAGGTAAGTTTTTCGGTATGAAGGCGCTTGAAATTGACGCTTGTTGATGTAATATATCTTTTTTTACACCCTCTTCCAATTTCAAGTATCAAATATTTTTATTGTAAAATTCGGGTTAGTGGGACAAAGTCCGTGACAAAATTCTCCCTGCTAAGGAGGATTTACGATCAGAGGTTCAACTGTGAGTTGCACAATTTCGAAAAGACGAGGTTTTCAAAAGGAAATTGCGTTGAATTGGAGTCACTCGGATGATTTAGCGGTAGTGAGGATTGCCTCGTTAGCAACAGTGGTTAGCGTTTGGGTAAGAGAAAGGCGTAAATCAAGCCGAACTGGTGAAATATCCCTGTGAACTTGTTCAACCGGATTACACCCCACTGTTACCTAGGTACCTCTCTGGCGAGGTTCCTGATTTCTGAGTTCAAGCATTTTACGTCGTTCCTCAAGTTTTTTGTATGCATGAATGATATTAATTCGAGTATATATTAATTTATAAAACCGCTCTTTCTTAGGCGTCTGGAGAAATTTCCATGTTGTAACCTCCCTCACCTTATATCCGATCTTTCTAAAAGAAAAAGTTTTCTTGAAGAAAATGTAGAATGAGTTAATGAGCAAATTTTCAAACTACGAAATTTCAACGTTCAAAACTGAAACGTCTATAATCAGAATAAAATATTATTTTTTATTTTTTCATGTGTACAGATAGTTTGACGGTAAACCTTACGCTGATTCCTTATCATTTATTTATTAATATGTTTAAAATACCTACATATTTCCTCTAAAAACGGTGAAAAATACGTTTTGACCACATTTTAAAACTTATTGATCTGGAGTTATCAGGGATTTATCAAGCAATTTTAGGTAAGCAAAGATTCCTGAAGTTTGACTCTACAATTAGAAAGAAGAAGAAGAAAAGTAGTTTTTTTTTTTCAAGAAAATAAATAGGTAAGTACAACTTCGATAATAGGTAGGTAAAAAACCAATAGGATTTGGCGATTACGCCATGAATCCGGTTCTACCGGCATAATAGAAATACCATAAACAGCATAAACAAACAATACCATTGAAGAAAATAAAAATTAAAAATAAATTAATGATCTTGAGAAAAAAAATTTAAAACAGCAACTAATAATTGAAATGAGTCACCAAAAAATGTCTTTAAGTTTTAGCATCTCCTACAAATTAATAATAAAAAATAAATCTCTCTCTTAATTTGTGTTGATCTGTTTAATGTATTTATTAATTACGGACCATAGAAAAAACTTTTCCCAAAATATTTCGATCTAAATTCAGACAAGATTGGGCACTTGCAAAGAAAGTGATAAATATCCTCGTATTGAACATTTTGCCTCTTGAGTGTTCATATTTCAAATCTTACAATTTAAGTTTAATTGCTCACGAGTCTTCTGTACCTTTTTTGCTGCAAACTGACTCAACTCGTTTAGTCGAGGGACAAAAAATGGCGTTTCTAAACATTTATTGTTAAAGAGTTCAATGCAAGATTTTTCCACTCCATATTTTCCATATTAATCTCTTTTTTTAGCAAAATGTTTGCCACCTCTCTAATAGTAGTAGGACATAAATCAAAACTATTCATTTCTACATCATGACTCTGTGCCATGATGTGCAATTGAAATACTAGAAAATTGAGTTGAAACAAAATTTACGTTTTACCTATTAATTATTGATTTGATTTATTCTTGTTCGATCGAAAACTCGATTTATAATCATCCCTTTCTCGAATTTTTGATGTATACAATTTGAACATCCTTCTAGATTTGCTTGCTCGTAGATTTGTGTCCGATTCTTATGTAACTCTAAAATGATTTCGGATATCTTCGATGTTGAAATATTCCAGAATTACGATCGGGAAAGTGGCGGTCGTCGGCCATTCCTTCGGTTGGGAGCGTGGAGAATCGATTAATTCCTCCGAAGGCTGGACTGGTCAATTGAATTGGCTTTTCTATAGATCGAAAAAAACCGTTGATAGAATATGACCAGAATGTGACCAGCCATTGTGTCCCTGTCTGGTTGTGAGGCCTTCTAATTTTCCTTTTTGTAAGAGAAAATTGTACGTTGCGTCGTTATGGTTTCCGGATGATGTTATTTTCATGCAAACTACAGGGTTCTTGGATATGTACCGCTTGCTGCTTACATAGCAAATGCCTATTAGAAGTCTCAATAAGGAAAATTGTGATAATCGTACCAAAAATCGTATTAATTGAAAATCAAGCACAAAATGGTCATGATACTGTTCATTAAACTGGTCGGGGCTATACCTAGCCCCCGAGTAATGCCATAAATCTAGTAGATACCCATAAATAGATAGAACTTTGAAGCTAACCTTCTGTCAGTTTTAAAGGTTTTGAACGCGATGGTAGCCTCTACTTCTTCGGGCTTTTCTGAGCTTATCGATATCAACTTACGATCTCGTACTTCTCGACGGCTCTCCTCAGTTATAATCATCGTTACGCACCTACCGACATAAACTATTATGTATTAGTTATATACTCCTCACCTCCTTTTCTACTAGCAGCGATATCGAAAAGGAAATAGGTAGATTTGACATAACATCCTCCTGATAAACCTGCAAAACTATAGATGATAACTTGCCCTCGTTGGAACCAGAAAGGAAGGCTTGATAAGACCGGAAAAGGTCGATAGCAAAAATTTCGCTGTCTCTTTTGAATAATCACGAGAGTACATGTCCTACAACAATGTGACTTCCTGTCTTCCCCTTTGTTGCAAATAATCATCGTAGAGTTAGGAATAAATTCCCTCTTCTTTTGGTTCATCCCGATATGAGTTGACATCTTGTACAGATGGTTGATGCCACGACTGACCAACATGATTTTTTTTTTTTTTTTTTTTTTTTTTCTTCTTTCTGTGGCACGATGGAAATGCTTTGCCCCACAAGATGCCATTATAATGACGATACGCTGACATTCAACTGTGACAGTCTCCACTGTGATGTACACATTCAGTGTTATTCAAATCCTTAGCTTTGAATAGGAAACTAGAATTCCCCGTTACTGCGTATTTTAAATCTACTCATCTCCAGGCACGTTCGGCTACTAAAGACGTACCTACTTGACAAAAGAACCTCGTGGCTTTGGACCTTCGCCAGAATGGTGCGCTGAGTTCTGTAGAAGAGACTCAACGTGCTACTCGAAGAGTGTCAAACAGTAGGTCAGTCATACATAAGGAACAATTTTCCTAATTTACGACCTCTCCATTTACAAGACAGGACTGTAAACAGTTTTATGGCTTTTGCCATGACCTTAGAACTTTTCTCGTTGCTGGTCTGTCAACCTCTCTTTTCAACTGAGGAAATTCAGAAAAATCCCATCCATGCAGCATGAGTGGGTGAGCGAATTTACAAAGTTTCCATTTAGGTTTATTATTTTCAATAATGAACGTTACAATCGAGGAAGAAAAATTGTAGCTCCCCCTAAAAATTTGATCGTTTACTTTTCAAGGTATGTAGAATCTGAAAAATGAATTTAAAAAATTTCCGTCCGTACGCCGTCCCACTTTTCCACAGTTACCGTCGGCCGATTTTGATGAAATTTAGTATATCGGCTCCATTTAGTGTCTAGTTGTCCCCTTTATTGTCAGTAACTTCTAAGTGGCAAAAATGTGGGGGAAAACGTTTTCAAAACGCCCAAACTCGAAAGCTTTCGATGTAATGGTATTGTTTTCCCATTAATTTATAATAATGTCAATTATTTAAGAATTTAATGACACCACTCAGAGCTCTGTAGGACCAACCAAACGCTTAATGAGGATAAATAATTAACGTAATTATGAAATGTTCCAAGACTTTTTTCATCAATTCAAGATAGTGTTAAATTTTTAAAAACAAATGAAACCACCCATAAAATATTGTTGAATGAGCAATTTTTGATAAATTTATCAGACCCACTAGCTTTGAATTAGACAGACAGAAGCTTTACCCCCTCTCACCTACCCAAACCAGCCTCTTCAGGCCATTGTAGGGAGGTTCCTGTCTCCGCTTCTCCATAATATGGAATACTCTATATTATAGATTTGACGAGTGATGAATCAGAAACACGATTATGAAGACCAAATGAACGTTTACTGATGGAAGAGAGGGAAATTTCGGCTGAGCGAATGCGGTATTTCTCAAACGGGTGATCTCTACAGAAAAATAATAAACCGTTGTGTAATAATTTGCAGCGATTTTTTACTTCGACCTCAAAAAATGCTCTTCTCTTCATCCCAAACTCATTAGAACCCAAATACCTATTGCATTTTTGGGTACCTATGCAAGTTTTCATTGTATGTACCAATTGTTTATGTACATAATATTTACAATTGTTGGACAAATAATAATTTCTAAAGTTGTTCCTCGATCAGAAATTTTGTGCTGATACCGATTATACGTTGGTAGTTATCCACAATAAATCCTAAAAACACTTTGTCACCCTATTTTTTGAAAATTTGACCCCTTATGGTTGTCTAAAATTCCTGGCTAACGAACTCGTTTTTTGCGTTGATTTTGGTAACATTTGGTTGTTTGCAAAATATGTTCAAGTTATCTTCCGGAGTGACACATTAATAAGCTTCAGAAAGCGTTTTAACCCTGTACATGGCAAAAGTATCCCCATGACGATTCTTTAAAATCCCCCCACCCCCCCCCCCACTTTCCCAAATATACTTTAGGCTCTCCAAATACATGTTCAATTGAAAAAGCTTCTAAAATGTTGAAATTTGACAGATTTTAAACACTTGTGGTATAGTAAGTTCCTATAATCGCACATTGCCGAGACACCGATGAATGAGATCTTTATTGAATAAAATATATTTCGTTCTATTTCACTCAGAATACAATTAAAAGAAGAACAAAAACAAATGGGAAAAAATAATCCATAAAGTAAAATATTGGAAGAATCGCTAGTAATAATTAATCAATAGCTAGGTATACTCATTATACCTTCTCAATTGCTGCTCATACCAATTTGATAAAGGAGTAAACGTGAATGTACACCAATACAACTGGGGAGTGGGCCTTAATAAGTCTTAATCAAAGACGTAACGAGTTTATTATTTTAAAAAATTGGTAGTTTTCCTATGGGGATTTTGTTGCAATTTTTCCCCAGAAGTGTACACCTACACCCTTGGCCCTCTAAAAACACGATGAAACTGAAAAAAGCTTCTGTAATGTTAAAATTTAAATGGAAAATACGTATATTAGACGTTACAGGGTTAAAAAAAAAAGTACATTACAAAACTTTTGAGTCAATTGCAAACAATCGAAAAATTTGATAACCAAAATTTGTTTCCACCTATTTGGGAGACTTGAGTTTTTCCTCCGGTTCCAAGAGTCTATTGCATCACGTGACGCCTGTTCGTTGCACTCAGTTCGCCAAGGTGTCGTGGGCAGTCGGATCCGGGATCCTTGCGCGCGTGCGTCACATTTCTTGTAACCTCCGACTTTCCCCGCTAACCTTCGTCCAGTTTTCAAGGAAGAACGTTCCTCATTTCCCAACCAACTTGTACGCTTTCCAAGTAACTTGACTTCCTTTGTTCTTCGTTTACTTTTTCACAGTTCTTTCGTGAAAATTATGAGTTTCCAACTGCCTCGACGTCTTTTCCGTGGATACCTGAATCCAGGGATTTGTTTACCTCATCGTTGTCATCAGTCATTCCCAAGTCAACTAATCTTGATGCGTTAGACGAATTTCCCACAAACACTCGGTTCTTTCAGCCCCTTTCTTCGAGAAATTCTGAATTGATCCTGAATTTGATATGTTCATGAGTAGATCCAATAGTTACAACCCATCAATCATGAATACTGTGTTACTTGTCCAAAAAGTATGTTGTGTTAGTAACAAGTTTCAATCAATGACCAACTCACTCTACTGATGGAGTAGTATCACAACTATAGTTTACATCAAATGAATGAAAACTTCAATGTATTTTGTTATTGTCGCTGAATTGAACTTGGTATGAAACTAAATGTGAATACGTGCTTCTCCTATAAGATTTCATAAACAAGTAATTTAATTTCGGATTTTCGAATCCAAGGTAAATATTAAAATAAAAAATACATGGTCCCGTGGTTATTGTAACTGTAAGGATCAGTGACCTCTATTCACCATTGGGAAATGCAAAATACGATAATCGTGGGGTTATCTCTAAGATCGCACGCGAGGTTCACATTATTACCGATCAAACTACGTACACAGTCATAATATCAGCGAGCTGATTACCTTCTATTACGGTCACGTCTGACAAACAAAAACAAACAATAAACGTCGTCGTAGAATCGCAAATTACTGAATAAATTATTTCCTCTTTCTAAATGGTAAGAATAGTAGGTTTAAAGTAACTCAATAACTAAATGAATCCCAAGTTTTACCGTCTTCAGTATTGTATCAAGAACGAATTTAGTCGATAGGTAGCTCGAATTTATGCCATGATAATCTTAGCAGCGATGATGATTGTTGTTTTAGACGAATCTTAACAACATTAATATTAGAAATCCATCTAACTTCCATATCCGTGTTTTTGCTTTTTAAAAATAGATCCAAACGTGTTGATGCATGAAATTTATGAGCAACCATCTTGAGCCAGCTTACTGATGGTTTGATGGCGATTAAATTCATCTTGAGCCGTTCAGCGGCTAGTCAGCACAAAACAACACTGTGCACACAAAACTGTACTCTGAAAATTTCTAAATTATATCGTACAGTTTTTTGCCCATGACAAATATTTCGGCATAGAAGGTTGATATTTATTCTTACACTCGTATATTATGTAAGAATGGCCAACCTGAAAGAAATGTCGATAGAAAATTGTTAGTCTAGAGATTGAAGAAAAATCCAAATCCAATGCAAATTCCCAACACCATGATATCTTGGTATGGTAGAGTTGCTTAGAAGTCCCATAATTTGGCGTGCTGATTCAGACTCACAAAAACTGTCGAGGAACGGAAAAAGTCACTTTCTTTCAACTTCTTCATTCCTGGAGCAATGGTCTTCCTGTTCCTGAACCTCTGAAACGGTACGAAAGCCCGGTACTCGCTCGTTACCCTACAAGGGAGTTTGCTTGTCGTGAAGAGGAGGGTGGCTGGCGGACCGTGTAAGGCAGTGACCCTGGAGGCACACTGGCTACTCCTCAGGATCAAGATGAACTGCTGTCGAACTTGTTCTCCTGTACTTCCTGTCGTTTCTGTGTCTTCAAGTCGATCTTAGACTTCATTTACCGCACCTCGAGAATCACCTTTGGTTGACCTTTTCTCGTATTCAAAATATTATTAGGAACTTTATTTGTACGGTGTTGTGTCACTTGTACTGTACTGCTGGAAGGACCTAACTCCCGAAATCAAGTGGGACCACCAGGCTGTAAAAGTCAGTCCAAGCCTGATCAAAATCGGACCATTGGATTGTGGGAATTATTTTATTTTAGTTTAAAACCCTATAGTGAATCGTGCAGTGTTCGAATATTTATGTTTAATTAACTTTAATCCTTAACAACTATTATTGTTAAGTGATACCGTGAATTTCTAATCAATTTACTTTTATTATTTCTACGTGAATTCATAAGAAATGTAACATGGATATTTATATATATATATAATAGGTACCATATTATGATGTTGGTTAACCCTAATTGAACCGTGGTATCACTAATGTCACAAAAACATCTCTGGAGCTCCTCAGGTGTCCCAAAATGTTTGTCATATCATTTTTTGACTTTAAATATCTTACAAAAAATTTAGCATTGTCCATTAACTTTAAATTGCAATTTAAATCTAGTTAATCTTGCGAGACCTTGGGACAACTGTGGAATACCCAGATGTTTTCGGTGACACTAGTGACACCATAGTCCAATTAGATTTAATGGCAAATGAAGGCCGAAGTCATAAAAAAATAAAAATTAGAAAAAGTGCAACCACTAAACAAAATCATACCTAAACATCGGTAGCTATGAAGCAAGGCTCCCTAAAAGACTGCAATATATTACGTGCAATCGGAGTTTTTTTTTAGAAAAAAAAATCTGTTTATTCATTGAAAAAGTAATAAATAGGTGCACACATCTTATGTGTGTGTTTTATTTAATCATTTCCATTTTCAAATTACACCTAAAACAAAGGATCCATGATTTGTCGTTTCACAGTTTTGGGTCTTTTACCTGCTTATATCTAAACCCTAATGGGAAATTCCTAGCGAGAATTGGGCAATCTCCTGTGAAAATGAATGCACTCTAATCGTGTTTTTCGTCCTCAGTGTACCAAAGTAGTCCAAGACCCCTACTACGAGTTACACAAGCGGGAAGTCAGTTTTACTTCGCGTGTAGTAAACTGCAGTTTATCGTTCAACTATAGAGGTAGTTTTAGTGAATAATTATGTAGAAAAAAAAACACTTAAAAAGTTGTGCAACGTTTATTCTAGCAAAATGTCAGTCTGTAGGTCGAACTGGGATGCTCGGACATGCTAATTTGTATGCGTCGGGAACTTCCTTCCTATCCAAGCCCGTAATTATGGAGCGATTGTTGACACTGCAACAAGCTCCTAAGGACTTTCTAGTTCCAAATTTAAACCACCTTATAACCAACCTCGTTCGATGGAATACTTTCTCCCTGCCTTCCAGGTGAGGCTCGATGAGGCTTCGGACGTAGTTATTATTTATTGCATAAGTTGTGGATTGACGTGATGTGATTCAATCTCGTTAAAAATTATGCCAAGTGGGTGGACAGTATAGCTTCCTCACATAATCACTGAACTTCTCAGTCGTGAAATGGGTCACCGTTTCTATTCCAATTCTGCATTAGTCCACTATTTATATTGGTTTGATCAAATACATAAATTGCAATTTTACGTGAACGCTATTCTTGATCAGCATTGACTAATGCTTTTTGTCGATCTTCGTTCGATTCAGCAATTCAAAACCCTTCTGAAATGGCATAAGTTGTACGTTATCTCAAAAACTCAAACCTAATGTTGGTTGATAAATGGTATCTTCTGTAGTTGATGATAATTCTGAGCTCTTTTCATGGATTGATCATCCATTATCTCGAAAATACCTAATCCAGTATGACTAGCCTATTGATCTATACAGGGTGTCCCAGAATTAACGTTCCAACCTTCAAGGACTAATTCTGCGGCTAATTTGCAACAACTTTTGTGCTATAACTTTTTTTTCCAAAACCCTCATCCTATCCAAATGTGATTAATTTTATTTGTTTTTTTTTTCTTATTTTCTATCTTAGCTTGTGATAATGACTGTAACTTCCTTAGATTACTCGTAAATTCAGTGGAAAAAGCATTCGTCGGCAGTATGCGCTACGCAATCAAAATATTTCACACGAGTTGAATGCGTAAAAAATTACAATAGTTTTGATATTTTGGCTACGTCAATATTCCTGGAAGACCCTGTATAGTAAAGTGAACTGTATCGTTACCTTTGGGCAATTTCGAATAAAATCGAACCGTTTGTCCAGTTCACGGAAGAAGTCAAGTTTTTTCTTTCTTTATGTATTATGTACCTGCGAGCTGTATCAATCTCCGTTGGAACGTTGCCTAGTATTGAAGGTTAACAAGAAATGGAAAGATCGACGAATCCACCGCTCAATTATACCGCGTGATGTCATCTTATTACCATTTCATTTGTTGCAAAATACCAAGGCGATAAGTCTCACAGTGCGTGAGCCAAGTATTATAACTTGGAAGAGTGAGCCATAATATTTTAACGAAGTTCGTGATCGTGATTCGATATCATCCAATAATTTCATGAAGGCCATAAATTGAAAAATAGTCATACTTTTCAACAAAAAAAGTCTGCCAAGTTGGGAGGGCAGCTTCTTTGTATGATAATCTTCTGTAACGTGAATAGGAACATGGGTCAGTGCAACAACTTTTGAACCCAATACTACCTACGATTGATTTTCTGATACAAAACGTGATCTGTTCCCGAGTATCTTGATAATTTGGTATTTTTTCAATGAGTCCAATCCAAAACAGTTACTCTTCAGCAAAATGGTAGTAAAAATTTCGATTTTGGAAGACCCACTTTTTTTTGGCCTGCTTCAAAAATAAATTTGAAAACATATTTCAATGTTACAATTGATGGCATTGTACATAAATATATACATCAAAGTGATTATATCAGCACTTTTAGTCCTCAACAGCCACAGTCCAACAGTTGGTTCCAGGATCCGAGATCCGATCTCGGACATGGAGGGTAAGCGACAAGGTTGAATCAGCATGTTGCCTGCCGTGTTGGTGGAGAGAGGATTGTGCCTCTTTTGGCTACGCCATCAACGCTTTTGGTCCCCATGGGGTTTGAGTAGGTACAGCTCCATGTCCCATGGGGCCCACATACTCAAGCCATGGCACTTTGTGTAGCCTTAGCCTCAAATGCAAACCATATTAATAGTCTTCCTGTCAGGACTCGGGAAGGTCATCGACTCTTGGATGAACCAAAAGGTATCCCGCTCGTTCCAGGTCTATTGGCCTGTGTTTATTGGCTTTGATGTATGTTGCCAAAAGTAGCCTCCAATTGCATTGATGTTAGCAAATGGTCTCTGTCCAGGAGACATCAATAGTGAAGGCGGCCTAGTGGTGTTTCCACCTTCAACAACAGTAACAACAATCCCAGGTTGAATTGAATTTTCATCCAACTGCCATTCCTGGTGTTCTAGTTTGAAGTGCGGCTCAAGCCATTCTGACCATCTACACAAACAAAAAAAAAATGGATTTTTGAGGGTCCCTGCTGCACGAATACAAAGCTTCCCAACTATGAGTAACCCAAAAATTAGGTTACTACTGGTAGGACCATTGAAACTCGAAGCCAATTACCAGACTTCATAACATGTCTGCTCTATTTTATAGACATTGAACAGACCTTCTTTCTTCTATCATGGAGAACTGGAGAGACCGGTTTCGGGTCAGAACCCCATCGACAGTCCAGAGACTATATGAGTATAGTCAACTCTAGTTATTGATTTCTGTTAGTCAATCAATTACACTGATAGTTGTCCCGTAAACTTACATACGTCCTCAGTCTCAGTATTGCTTCACATTCCTGGCGATTTTAGGATTGAAAGCAGGTACCTATCGACATTGTAGTTGGTTTGAAGAAACGTTCTTATTGTTTGCGAGTTTTGTTCAAGTTACGTGGTATATCAACACATCCACCAAAACTTGATAAAGTGTACGTGTTCCCGATTGTCTTCCCAGGTTGGGTAACAATAGAACGCTGAGTGCCAAAAATGTGCAGACAACTCTCCCGTTTACGGACGGCCAGAGGAATAACATTTCCGCTAAGGTAAAAGTCTTGAATTCCCGTGCCCTTGAGAAATAAACTTTCTTCTCGTCGAATGAAAGAAGGAAGTTGAAACAAACACGCCGAATATCATCACTCTTAACAATACCAATGGAAATGGTAATCGTCGAAATTCCAAAAGCCTCTCAGAGATTAAAGTGCGAACGAACGGAAATCTTTTCAGAGGTACCTCGAACATCGTGCGAAGATGATCACTAAGGAGAGGGGATGATTACGTGGAGGAAAAGGAGATGATCGTGGGAAGGATGCATCAGTAAGTTCCTTAGTCCCACGAGCCGTCCGCTTCCATATAAGGTAAAAAGCTTGCCCGGTGCAGATTTCGTTCAGATGTATTTCTGAAGCGGCAGTTTTTTTAGTTACCAATATAAGTGACATTTTCAGATGAATTTATATTTCTTTGAATATGAGACTACTAAGGAATGCAGTTAGTGCAGTTTTGCTCATACCAAGGATTTGACCACAATCATGGATGAACTGGAGAGATCTGATCCTAGGCATTAGTCTGGTTATGTGCTGTAAAAGAACTCTTTCTCTATACATGCGCTCATTCAATCTCTTCCCTCCACGAATAAAATACGAATAAAATGTTCTTCCCTCCCTTTTTTTCTCTCGCAGATCCATTAAACTTCCTTTTCCTTCTTAGTCTCACTTCCGTACTTTTATCTAGCGCTACTACTGCATAGTGTGGTAAGTCATGGATTACTCAAGTTTGATTGTATCGGCACGGGTTTTTGACCTTTTCTATAATATCCTTCTTCAATTAATCTTCCTTGTAAGATCTATCGTTTCCGTATTTTGTAAGAGCTATCGTTTCCCTAATCCCGATTCAACTCGTCGCATCTGACGACAGATGGTGTTATTGCTCACACGTATGACTTCCTCCCAACCACGAATAATAGTTCCCAAGAGGCAATCAATGTTAAATAGGAGAGTTAGCTTCATCGCTTAGACATCTGACTTTCACAACAATTACCAGAAGAGAGATGTGTGAAATTGTGGGATTTTTCTTCTCAGAACTGTATTATACAGCTGTACTATAATAGTACATAGCCTTCTTGTCCTTGTGCGACTACAGTCTCTCTTGATGAGTGGTTTATATGATGCTAATATTTATATTTATTGGAATTCACTTTACTGAAATGTAGTATAAGAGGGAAAAAATATCCATACTTTTTTATTTGATACTTCAAAATATGATTTTTTTTTCTATCTAGATAAGAAATTCTTGACTTGAATTAGCGTAACTGTAAAAATACGAGTGATAACGATCATGCGTGTCTCTCGTTCGTAATTTACCTTTTAAGGAAGCAATCAAGAAACTTTTCAACTGAGCACTTCAAGGTGAATATGTCTAGTTCAAAAAGTGCTACCATTGTATTCGGTTTCCTAATGATTTATATCAATAGATAACCATTTGTAGTCGAATTATCTTGAAGATAATCTGTAGTAATGAACGAATACGTGAGAAAAAAATTCCAGTCAAGTCAAGTTACAACCTACGCCATTTGATGCAGCCTATTTCGTCTGACCAAAAATAATTGTCAGGGAAATCTTTGCATCGCTAAGCGCAGTTAACCCAGATACGTCCTTCTTGTTCGAATATGGAGTTACGACCACACGATCTCATTTACCGTTGGAACCACTTATGTTCCTTTGCAGCCTCGTAAGCTGTCATTTTGCTTCCTCTACATGAAAAATTTGTAATCGTGCATCTGGTCAAAAATACAAATTTCCTATAGATTTTACTTTTTAGCGTTTTGGTCTCCCGATCATAACTTCTCGGAATCATTTGATGACATTTTCAGGGTTGATTGATATTAGCCTCGAGACGGATCTTTATGAATTTCGACGCAATGAACTGCTAAAAAGTTTTGCCTGAAATATCGGCTTAACTGAAAGTTAACCAAAAAACCACCTCCCCCTTGTCTTATGTATTCGTAAATAATTCAGATGCTTCAATCAATTCCCAAGCAATTCAAGCATCAATTTTTGATGCTTCAATTGTTAGGGGAGAAATCTGTGTTTGAACGCGAAAAAACGTGAATTTTTTCAACGAAATAGACGGTTTGACTGGAGGATTCGCTCCTCCCATTCTCCATTCAATTCAAATTCTCCGAATCCTCCCGTCAAAACGTCGATTTCATTGAAAAAAATCCAAGTTTTTTCTCCCCTAAATTCGGTTGTATACTATTTTTTATTATACCGTTGGAAACCTGAGATTTTGAGGATGTTTTTGCTGGAAACCGCATTGATTTTCTTTCCTCTACAGGAAATGAGTGAAAATCTCTAGAGAATTTTGTTTAAAAAAAACTCGAAAATTGCAGTTTTAATTAAGGACTAGAAAAACTAATCTGAGCAAGGTTTAAAATGTGAGTCGTAGCTCATCTGATTGGAAATTTAATGCTCTTTTCAACGGTTTAATTAGATTTTCATTTCCACGAAAAATAAAGGAGCTATAGTCATTTTAGTGAGACAAGGTTCAACATACGACAAAAATCTTTGAATTGGAAAAACTTGAAAAAACAAGGGGTTAAAAGAAAATTGCTAAGAGACATGTTTTGTTGGAAATACCTTGTAGAGTCGACCCCTGAAGTTTGGCCTTATCTCAGATACCGAGTATACCTAATATGTGGATCTTTACTAGGAAGCTACAATATGAAATATCCTGTTACCTCCATGTTGTAGTTATGTTCCTGTTGCGTACAATTATCGATGACTAGAGACCCCACGGTATTGAAATACCCTTGTTAACAAACCCTCATGTACTGGGTCATAATTAACATGAATTAACGAGGAGGTGCAGTAGGGTGAGCACCCCTGTAGTTGGCACCCCAAGTTCCCACGAGATCGGTTTTCCAGTTTCTGGTCGTCAGTTGCTCAGCGGGTCAATAATGGGGGACCCCTCAAGGCCTTATAATGACCCCCACCGTGTACCCCACATACTAAAATACGCCCTTGTTAACCAAAATGACGTGGAGAGGCGTTGTTTTCCCTGTCCATTTTTCTACTCCCCATCGACTAAAGGCTATAATTTTCTCACGGCTACTGTTTACATATAGAAGACTACCTACAAATATTACATTATAATTTCTGATTGAAAATTGTGAATAAAAATGACGTTTTTTCAAGTTTCGAAGTTGTACCTACACTTAGTTATACCTACCTACAAATTCTCATTGTCGTACTTCAACACTACTCAGAATTTTCAAAATGGTAATCGCACCTTCTTAAGAATTTTGAAAGGATCATTATTTTGGTACTAAAAAAAATCTCCTGAAATCACCTCAAAATTTGGCATTTGCGTAGAATCTTAAAATAGAATCGAAGAAATCCTTCTTTGTGCAGCATTTTGGTTACGGAAATAATTGAATTGATGTCTGATTAGCCCTTCTCAATGCTTTATTTTGTTCACAACCGTTTCTATTTTTTTAGAAATAGCGTCCTCAAAATATTTTTTTACGATAATTGAAATGATACGAGATATTTCGGATTTGGATTTCAGCTTCTCTTGTCTTTGAAAATAATTTTTCCCACGTCCTAAGCGATACACCCGGTGGAAACTTTCGAGATGAAGGAGTAGTTTTTTCTAGTATTGTACCACTTAGTTATACCAACAAATTCTCATAGTCGTAATTCAACACTACTCAGAATTTTCAAAAGGGTAATCTTATATACTCCTGCTCAAAATTAGTGCACCACCATCTATTTCTTCGTTTGCCCCCTCATTTTTTCCTTTATCAAGTTTTTATCTATTTGCACTCATTGTTTGCAAACTCAGAAAAAAAAAGTTAACCAAAAAAGGCACAAATTCGAGAAAAAAATATGTTTTTAATGAATTATAGAAAAATGTACTTCTTGTGGTAAAATTATAAAAATTGAAAAAAGGTTTGAATTATGCCAGTTTAGCTTTTCAATACTTGGTATTACCTCCTCTAGCTAGGATGAGGGCTTGCAGCTATCGACCGATGCCTCTAATCAAGTTTTGGATACCTTCCTGGGGATATTGTCCCATTCCTCTTTCGCTGCTGTTTCCAGCTGCTGAAGATTGTCTGATGGTGGATCTCTGGCTCGAATTCTTCTTTTCAGCATGTCCCAAACATGCTCTATCGGATTCATGTTTAGGCTCCTTGGTGGCCAGTCCAGGATACAAAATTTATAAGGGAAGAAGGAAAGAGATAAACGAAAAAAATGGATGGTGGTGCGCTAATTTTGAGCACGAGTGTAAATTTTGAAAGGGCTATTATTTTGGTACTAAAAAAAATCCTCGTGAAATCTCCTCAAAATTTGTCATTTGCGTAGAATCTTGAAATGGAATCGAAGAAATCCTCCTTTGTGCAGCATTTTGGTCACGGAAATAAATTGTTTGAAAGAAGTATTCTCAAAATATTTTTGTACGATAATTGAAATGATACGAGATATTTCGGATTTGTATTTCATCTTCTTTTGTCTTTGAAAATAATTTTTCCCACGTCCTTTGAGATACACCCGGTGGAAACGTTCCAGATAAAGGGGTAGTTTTTTCCATTGTGTCGAACAATGGATCCACCCCGTACAACCCTCCAGCAATCTCCTTTTAGAAAGAAGACACCTCTTTTTACTCACATTTTCAATCGTAGATGGTTTTCTTCTTTTCCTATTTTCACCTCCCAATAATCCTTCGTGCATTTTTTCAGACCTCTAATCTGTCAGACCCATCAAAAACAGTTCTGAACCATAACCCATTAGGCTTTTTTTCTCTGCTTTTATAAGCACGTCGTTTATCAAACTAGACCCGCTCCCATTTCACACGTTTCATCCCCACACTGCCGACAACAATAGATTCGCCCCTATTTGATTTTATCCGCCACCGATTTTTCATTTCGACACAAAAGCTCTAATTTGCAGACGAAAAGAGCGATTTTTTCCGGTTTAGCTCTTTCTATTCTCTTTCAATGATGATTTGTGGAGAAACGCCTTCTTGAAACCATAATGCTAGACTTGGTCGAGTTCCTTTTGGTCAAACCAAATGGATGGTTTTTCTGTGCATTTAAAAATGACTTGACTAACTGACCTTTGTTTTAATTAAATAATCTTCCAATTTGAATCATTTTACCTGAATTTTTCACGTTTATTCGGGGTCTCTTGATATATTACTGGATATATGTACTAATACTTATGATTCCTATAAAACTGACTTCATCGGGAGCCCATCAAAATTGAGTAGTATTTGAAGTAAAATTCGCTCGTATACAAACTTTTGATTATATTTCTGATTAATCAATGATATTCTTCCTGCATTCGGAACTCTTTTCTTCTTCTGCCTTCACTCACTTAGACCTCCGACTAGATTCGTATTAGTAGAATATTTTTGAAGCATTAAATCTTATTATTAATTTGAACATTGGAAAATTAAAACATATTCAAATTTCGCAATACTTTCTGCATTTTGATATTTTTTCTAAAATTTTGGGTCTCTGAAAATAAAAACGGTTGATTTCGCTCTATTATTTCGCAGTACATAATTCAATAATGCTGCACTAAAATATTATTGAAATTTTCAATCTTACTGTTGGATATACTCGTTTATATTTATTCATATGCCTGAGTACCTTTTTGTATCATACAGGGTGAATACCCTTCAAAAGATCAATTCTACAACTAATTTCCTACAAAAATTTCCTCCTACAATTCTTTTCTATTCCCTTGTTTTCGTTAGTATTTTAATTTTTTAGATTGTAGTATTTTTCAACCTTATATTACTAAAATGATGATAACTATCTAAATTCATCGCGTAAATGTCAAAATAAGAGAACCGTATGAAATAGCGTTAAATTTCCCATTTCCTTAATTACAAACAAAAATATTTTGAGCAGATCTGATTGTTGAGAAAAGAGCTCAAAGTGAAATTTACATTTAGCCCTATTTTTACATTAGTGTTTTATGGTCGAAAACTTGAGGAAAAAAATGTTAAAAATCAAAATACTCTTAACAATATACTAGGGATCCCTTGAGGGCCTGAGTACCTTTTTGTATCATACAGGGTGAATACCCTTCAAAAGATCAATTCTACAACTAATTTCCTACAAAAATTTCCTCCTACAATTCTTTTCTATTCCCTTGTTTTCGTTAGTATTTTAATCTTTTAGATTGTAGTATTTTTCAACCTTATATTACTAAAATGATGATAACTATCTAAATTCATCGCGTAAATGTCAAAATAAGAGAACCGTATGAAATAGCGTTAAATTTCCCATTTCCTTAATTACAAACAAAAATATTTTGAGCAGATCTGATTGTTGAGAAAAGAGCTCAAAGTGAAATTTACATTTAGCCCTATTTTTACATTAGTGTTTTATGGTCGAAAACTTGAGAAAAAAAATGTTAAAAATCAAAATACTCTTAACAATATACTAGGGATCCCTTGAGGGTTGGAGATATCAAGTGTGTTCACCCTGTGTATGAAATTTACCTATCATATCGTAGCCAATTGTCTGGCTGACAACACAGGCATCCGGCTGTTATGCATTCATACCCAGAAAGCGAAAAGGAATGTCTTCAAGAACCCGCATGGAATACGTCTCCACCGCCCGAAGGCTCCAATATTGCTAATGACATACAGAATTAATTCAAGGCTACGAAGAAAAATGCAGTTCTGTCCGACTGACTGCGAGGGCCAATATTTATTCTTTGATTTTTTCTTTTAAACCGGATCTTTACTTTGTAATAATAGGTTGTTCGAGATAGAAATTATCATAAATAATATACCCAACTTCTAAAATCGCGTAGTGGCAAATTGTACGTTGCACATGAACGAGTATAAGGCGAGATCTTATCCTAATGGGTATTGCCTTATTTTATGGAACTCGATAACGTTTTTCATTCTTCAGCTTGATTGCCAAGAGCTTTGGATGTTTTCAATCTTTATTTTTAGAACTGTGAATCTATGAAGACACGTCTTTTCACCTTAGTAAGCCCATTATGATAAATTTAAAGGCATGAATGCGCAACTCTATGGTAAGATCAGTTAACTATCGTACAATTTTAGATTGGGCTGATATATATTCTTCCCATGTTTTTTTAAAGACCCTAGTAGATCAATTCTTCTTTTCGCTGGTGAATTGCCCAGTCTATTCTTCATTGTAGCTTGGTCGCTTCATGTTCAGATTGGTTTGGGAATTCCAGAGTCTTCCATGGTTGAAATCTGTAAACGGGTGCACCTGTGGAGAGTTAAAGGGCTTTTCATCTGATAGCATCTTTGGAGAGCTCTGTTTAGGTCGGGCAGAACCAATCGCGATAATGGAACCAACGAATAATGAAGACCCACCTGAGCGGTTGTTATTCGATCCTGCTTGGAAAAGGAATGTACCTCAGGTACAGGGGGAGCATGTCCGTACAGGCATGAAGGCACGATAACTGGTCCATTTACTTGAGAAGGGGAAAAGATGCTTTATGGTGCTTGTCAAAGAGGAATGTTGCGCCTGGAGGGATCTGGAAAGAGGAACCCCTCTTATTTTTTGTCGGATCTTTTCGGAGGCTGGGAAGGGAAGTGCTGGTAAGACGAATAGTCCTCTCCACACACCCTTGTGGAACCTTTGTGTTGCTACAGACAGGGCGACAGTCGGGAGTGTCTGTCGTGAGGGTGTGGTCCCCCCCGAATGAAAGAAAAACGCTAAACCCTGAGATCCATTCAGGGATGCTTGACAAAGATGCAGCCGAAGTTGTACGAGAAAAAACTGATTCCGTATGGGTTGCAAACAGAAGATAACGCCGTTTCCGCACGAGGTTAATATTTATGGGAGCGATAAGGGAAAATGAGCTTCACAACAGGAAAACTCCTCCCACAAAGCAAAAGTGCCTGATAACTTTCTTATCGCTGCCCAGCCTGTAACGTCCTGGCGAACGTGATGATCCCCTGAAAAACTAACTTCTTCAAATAAGAAATACGGCTCTCTTGAAGCCAAACAAATGTTCCAACATCTGCTGAAGCTCCTTCTTTCGTGCAGATAATTCTTCGAGCTGTAAGTCGTGTCTAACTGCCGAAATTCTTCACGCCCCGTTCTCTGTTAATTACTAGATCCGTGAAACGAGCTTGCAATTCTTGCTCCAACCCTTCATGATCCAAGTTTGTAATGAATACGGAACTAAAGTATAATCAAGAAAACCAATGCGATGCGTTTGCACTGGCACAAACAAACTGGAACAGCTACGAATCGGAATGGTCAATAAATAATACATGATTTGGGAGTTCAACTGTATTCAACTGCTACGAAACAAGGGTAACCTGAACTTGAAGCAAAATTATTGTCAATAGCATGAGTATACTCGGTACGGGAAAACCCTTGTTTAAAACAATATAATCTCTCTAAAGGTGAGTTCAGCTCTCAACGTGAACCCAACGGCCATTCCTCCTCTCTTTGCCTTCAAACGGACCGAACGCCAATGACTGCCAGATTATTTTTAGCGAAGCGGCTTCCCCCCAAGGATTCGCGATATGTCCTAATTTGTACTGGTTTCCCAAACCTGTTTTCGTCGTCATAAAACCAAGATTCATGCCCACGACAAGCCATAAAATGCGTTAAAATGACATTATCGCAGGGTTATAGTAGCCAATTACATCTCGTTAGATCAACAATAATGACCATAATGCCCTCACCGAAACTGTAGATTCCAACGGTAGGAGATGGTTTATCACAGTGTTGTTGAGCACTGTTTTTTGATCTACCGAATGGAAGCAGATTCAAAGATGTTTGAAACATTTAGTATCACTTAGATACCTATCGTTGTCATCATAAAGCGCTGAGATTTGGTACAGAGACAGAATTCATTTCAGTCTGTTGAGCAATCTTTAATTTATTCCAGAGCGATGATATTTCTGTAATGTTGACGTTTGAAGCATTGAAAGTGACCAGGATGAATTCAGATCAGCTGGGTAACTAAGATTCTGTTATTTCTGGGAGATGAAAATGTATAACTGTCTGGCTGGGTTGTACCCAGCACTAAAATAATGATCCCTCTGGGGCTAGCCGTAACTACTGGATCTACCCATGTTCATACATGTAGTTCTAATACATTCTGGAGAGCTTGGCTGGAAATCCAAAGGTATAGTTTCCTGTCCTGCTGGATAGAAGACTGAAGTTGCTATAAGAGACGATTCCGAGCCTTTATTCCAAAGCCATATATGTTTATGTAGGTTATCGCAGGAGTAGACTCGTTTTTCTGTATTTAACGTTGGAATTAAATTTTAATTATATCATTTTGCTTAGTCAAGACAAATTGATTGATATGCCTGCAGAAAGGTGACATTGTTGACACGTCCAGGTAGACTTTGTCGTCTGTTCTCAATCAAAACACAACACTATACCATCCAGTCTTGATTCGTTATTTTGCCTTCTGCTAAAGCTCGCCAATTGCTTTGATTGGTCCACAACTATTTTCTACGTTGTTTCCTCAAGATCACGTGCCACTGTAATGTGCCCAAATTCTAAATGTTTCTGCACTCTGCTCAGTAATACCTAGATGGTTGAGACCGCATCCTGGTATTACAACGAGCAAACATTTGCCGGTACAACCTGTCCCTTCCTGAATGAATACTTTATTTACACGATCTTTCTTCGACAACACTAACTGGTCATATTTCGATTTGTTTGTCCAGGTCGGCGCTGCAAACGCTGCACAAAGTAAGCGGTAAGGCCCGAGAGCACAATTACTTTTTGGGAGGACTAACGCACGACTGGGTCTCCTACTATGAGGGCTGCATCTCAAGCGACCGCTCTTGCCTCAACGAGTGGCATGCCATGGACAGCCTCGAGTCCAGACGACCCCCTAGCCCCGACTCCGTTCGCCACAAGTAAGTATCCACTTCTATCACTATTTTAACAATCAACTAGGAAAGATTTATGCTGCGGAATTAACGAAATGTTCCATAGAAACAAGTTTCAGTATTATTAGATAATTTACAGGATATCACTAATATGGTAGTATTTTTAAAGACAACTCAATCTTTCGAAATTCAAACATGATCTGAACTTTTACTGTTAGCAAAAATTAATGCAGTGACCCCTACAATATCCCACTTGGAGTGGGACACTCCTCCTGCTGATTACTGGTGTATGTTGCCAGATGGCCAGCATGGACTACTCTAGCTTGTGCTTTAGAAGTTTGACCCGATTTGAGGATTTGAAGGATTGACCCGAGAGCACTTTCAAGATACTTTCAATTGGTGCTTTGGGCTCTATCCTATGGTCCAACGATTCCAAGGAAGATTTGAAGGATTGACCCGAGAGCACTTTCAATTGGTGCTTTGGGCTCTATCCTATGGTCCAACGATGCCACAGGTACCAGACTTGGTCCTCAATATAACAATTGGGCGTGGTAGTCTTCACATTGCAGTGATTTTTCAGTTTCTTACTATTCTGCCTCCAACTTGAAACGTTTCAGGTCATGGATATTTAGCAACCGTGACGGAAAGTGTTTGGCATATCCAGACGTAACAGCAGCAGCCCCTGAAACCTGGTACACCAGTACATTGGGGGTGTGAAAGGCGTCAGATGGTGATAATGCAGTATCAGTGGGCTCGATGGCCCTATAAACCAGAAGTGCACAAGGCAGCCATCGATCCTAATCTCATTGGTTTTTTAATGACCTCTTTTAATAGCATATTCAAGAGAGTCCTATTGAATCGTTCCACTATTGCTTTGCATTCATAACTAGTCGGGGTCTTCTCGATTTGTAGCATTGCATTGTGATATTCAATATTGGATCCCTAATACTCCAGAAAATCGCAGAAAAAAAACCAACTCAGCAGATTGATAATCCGTTGTTAACATCACGAGTCAACTCTACTACTACTGCATGTCTGGTTGTATACATAAATAGTATCATGCGAAAGAACTAGGAAGTACCTTTTCCAGATTGACATGAACATTACCCAAACCAGAATTAGTTCATTCTATCCCAACATTCGTCAAAATGTTTATTGCATTTTGAAAAACCGTTAAATTTGGGTTGAGAAATTTCAATTGGAAAAAAGTACTTTGTATTGGTTTTTGCGTAACTCTAAAGAACCAGGCATCAGAAGAGAACACAGAGAAGTGTTTGTATAATCTATACTAAAGACACTGGAATGTTCTAGAGTAGGTACTAAGGATATTCTAGAAGAACTTTCGCAGCTTATTCTTCTTATACGTTACGTGAGCACTACAACATTTGCTGAGAGACGTCAAAAAACAGCTTACAATCAGGATGAAGCATCGACCTTGAGTTTCTGTTTCTATCATGTAACAGAATACTTACAATCACATCTTATCTTGCTTGATATTCCACTCCAACGTTGATAACAACTTCGTCTAATAGGTAGTTCATTTTTCATGGCGGAATTCGTTAGCGAAACCTACGGAATACGAACGTTTGAGTGTGGAGGTTCCTAATGACGTAGGTTGGCGTTGTATACATCTGTGCAAACGGCAGTTGAAGGCACGTTAATGGGTCTCACTGGTTCAATAAAAGCAAGTTTGCCCATTCCAAGTTTGGAGCGATGCTACAAGGTCATTACATCATTCAGACAGAGTTCGTTTCCTTATAACGAACGAATGTGTGTACACGCCATTAATATGTTTACATTCGTGTGAGATTCCTCGACAAATAAATTGTCATAATTGTTATTGAGGTATGTTCGGTTTTCGTGAATATTGTGGAAAATCTCTGAGCGGAGTTCTCTAGATCTTTTAAAACCTAGCTGACATGTGGTGGTCTGCAGTTTTAGCTTCCACTCTCACAGTTACGTAAGATGAATTTAGCTTGAATCAAAACAGAAATTTGTTGTGATTATTTAAATTCTAAATTTATAGTTGAATTGCTGATTGCTAAAATTGTGGTAGTATACCAAAATTTGAACAGACGATCTCAGACGTGATCTCAACGACGAGAGAGGCTCCTACTGGCTCTGTCTTAGGACCACAGCTTTTCGTTCAATTCTACAAATATATTTCCAGATTTTATTCCAAATATTTTGGTATTTTTGCAATGAATTTTGACTTTACCACAAGCTGTTTTAATGGCTGTATAGGGACAAAACTATGATATTGAGCTTGAGAAAATACGAGAAGGCATCCTAAAGTGCCAGCTTTTAGGAGTCCTGATCTATCCTAATATGGCTCATTTTGAGAAAGTTTATAAGAAGCTCAATGTTGTTTGTCTCCAGTGTTGGGGTAATGAGTTGTGCTAGAGACATTCATTTGTAGTTTCACCGTGTCTTTCCAGACATCCCCTGTTCGCAAACGGATCAGATTTCGAGTTATGTATGATTGTCATTTGTTCTGTCATTTTCCGATAATGTTTATTACAAAAATGACTTTCTTATTTCTCAGGCCGATTGAAAGAGAAGAGACGGAAAGGCTGATCCGGTCGACGCTGAAGGAAATCATGATGAGCGTCGACCTCGATGAGGTGACGTCGAAGCAGGTGCGCTCGAAGCTTGAAGAGTCTTTGGACGTCGACCTGGGCGAGTTCAAGAGCTTCATCGACGAGGAGATGCTTGTCATCTTGGGTCAGATGGATGAAGCGACGGAGATCTTCCCTCACGTCTACCTGGGCTCAGAGTGGAATGCGTCCAACCTAGAAGAACTAAATAAGAACGGGTAAGCATGCTTTGTTTGCTTAACAGTATTTCCTAGTCAGCAGGCATTATGTATGAGCTCTTCAAGGATATAACCGCTCTAATGCAAAAAGAACTGTGCTGATATATCACACACCTTCATCTGGGCATTCCTCAAACTAGTAGAATTTACCATCAAATAACAGCTTTTTTGAATTCCTTGGAAAATATTAGTTGGTATTACTGACTTTGGTTCATTTAGACGTAGCTTATAAGTACAAATCTAACTAAAGTCGTCCAGAAACCATCGTCGTTGATTCCTATCTATGCTCCCAAACTTCACTTTTTCTATCCATTAAATCGCCGTTTCCTCATTTCCAGCGTCTGCCACATCCTGAACGTGACCCGGGAGATCGATAATTTCTTTCCTGGGATGTTCGACTACCTCAACATCAGAGTTTATGACGACGAAAAAACTGATCTTCTTAAACATTGGGACAACACTTTCAAATACATCACGAAAGCCAAGTAAGTCCCAAGTGATTTTTGTCGTGCAATGATGTCAGCTAATGATCTCGATATAGATTTATGTGTTAATAGGTAGTATTTTTATAGAAAAACATAGGACCTCTTGTACTTTTGACGAAGCTCATATAACCAGGTACCTAACATTTTTCTTGAACGTTCGTCTTTCTGTGTTCCAGGAAAGCCGGTTCGAAAGTCTTAGTCCATTGTAAAATGGGAATCAGCAGGTCTGCTTCCGTAGTTATAGCGTACGCCATGAAGGCCTACAGCTGGGATCTCAAAAAGGCGCTGTCTTACGTTCAAAATAAGCGGCAGTGCATCAAACCCAACTCTAGTTTTATTTCGCAGCTGGAAACCTATCAGGTATTAGTTTTTTCTATTCTAGAAAAATGTAGTTGATGATGTAGTTGTATGATGTAGTTGATATCAGTTCAAATTTCGCAGAGGTTTCTGATTATTTTCTGTTCGGATTCTTTTTAGGGAATCCTGGATGCCATGAAAAACCGGGAAAAGCTTCAAAGGAGCAAGTCTGAGACGAACCTGAAGGTGAAAAGCGGTAGTAGAGGAAAAGGAACTGCGACAGAGTCGGAAAGCGAAGGCGGGAGGAGCGTCAGCGAAGGGGAGGGAGAGCGAGAAGGAGAAGAGGAGAGGTTGCCGCCTCTCCATGGTCTCTGTCGACCCAAGTCATGGTCGCCGGACCACGTTACCGCCACCAACATCTTCACCCATCCTCCCAGTGAGTATTGCCAGCGATTGATGACTAAGTAAACATAGATGTCCTGGTAGTGCTAGTAATAGTGACAGTTGTTACTTCCACCAGTTACTTGGAACTGAATACGTATTCCTACAGAAACACTCAGAAACACCATAGATTTTTTAATAGAAAGGCCTTCAAAATGCCGATCCTAACTTTGAATTCTTGCTTTTTGTGTTGCTGGCTGGATGAATGAAGAATTATGATCATCGCCCTATTATACAACGAAGAACTTCAGCTCATTCTTAACTTATACTTCGAACTTCTACTTCATATTATTTGCATTTACACCCACTTGTAATCATGGCCCCAGTACCAGGTGCTTCGTTTCTAGTCGTCCGATTCGTGGACCCCCCAATATCCTGGGTCATGTCACCAAACCAGCGGTGTGGCTACGGACGTTGGGACGTCGTTGTTTGGTGGTGGACTTTGAACCGAGTTCTGCGAGGGTCGTGGGTTCAAGGCTCATCGCCGGCAGCGTGCGTTTTTCGCTTCCCTTGTCCCAACCCAGGGCGGTGAGGCAATGGAAAGCCATTAGCGAAATCATCAGAGCAAATTCTGATCTTCCCTTTGGAAGACAGCTGATGACATCCACGACGCCAGGAATGGCAGTCGGACAAAAATCCAACCAGAAATGGTTGTTTACTTTACTTTACTTCTACTTACTTTACCATCAAACCAGCACTCGGTCTTCTTCTTCTGTAACAGTGTCTCATTCCTTACTGCACAAACCATGTCTCTTCCCCCGTAAAGTCGCGTAATCTCATGATTTCTACGTCTTATCCAGAACTGGCCATCTCTAACCCTTCGGAAGATTGTTCTCGAGTTTGTTGACAAATCCCCTTCAGGCCAAATGTGAAGGCTCAAATTAAAAACCCATAATGTTGGTGTAATGAGCATCCTAAGGAGTCTGATCTTAGCAGCTCATGCCAGAAGTCGGATTTTGAGTTCTCGCCATGATTGGTCTTCTTATTTCCAGACTCAATTGATTCACAAGCTTTCAGGAGATCTGAAGAAGACCAGACTATACTCGTAATTCTCCTCATAGTATATACGTTATCATGAGCTGACTTCAAGTCAATGCTCAGGTGGTGATGCCTACAGATTGAGAACTTTGTATAAAGAGGTGATTTACTTAATGATTGATGTGTACGGCTGTGTACTTACTTTAACACTGGTGTTAACCCTAATTGGACCATGGTGTCACTAGTGTCACCTAAAACATCTCGGGATCTCCACAGCTGTCCCAAAGTTTCATTAGAGTAACCAAAATTAAATTGCTATTTTACTTTTAATTTATTCTTTTTTTTAAATGAAATTTGTTTGGGCTTTCAGAAGTTTCAAAATAGAGTTATGACAAACATTTTCTAAGAAATCGATGAATATTTTTTCCAAATTTCTGTTTATAACATCATCATCTAATAACTTACAAAAAATGGTTCAACAAATTCAGCTTAATCCATTTATTTATTTGATTTTCATTTAATTCAATTTGCAATTTAAATCGAGTTAATCTGGTGACACATTAGGACAGCTGTGAAATTCCTAAGATGTTCTCGGTGACATCAGTGACACCGTGGTCCAATTAGGGTTAAAGTGGGATCACAAGGTATCATTTGGTTTGGAAAATGGTTTCGCTCTATTTCGTTCGTTTTATTTTCTATTTTCGTGGAAAGAACCACGAAAGACGGAAGAGCTCCTTGCAGATTCTCAAAGACACACTCGCTAACAACTTATACTTCCTATACAAAAAACAAATCTCTCTTAGTAATGATATTCAACGTAATAGTAATTGTTCAAAAATGTATTGTCTTGGAGTAGTTCCGTGTTCTTCCAAAAACTTTGTTCTTTCCTCCTACTTTTCATCTAATATGTACTTCTGTAGTGCTGACCTACCTATCTTCTGTTTCCAGGTAACGGTAGTTTGATGTCCTTGGACAAAGAACCGTCGGAGGATGTGGAGATGGAAAGATGCGAAAGTCCAGCCCCCGCGCCGCCTCCGCCGCCCCCGCTTCCGCCTCTCTTAGTACCCGAAGCCCGCAACTACAACCTCAACGTTAGGATGCCTTGTGGCAACGGACTCGCGTACTCCGTGTCCCAGAACAAAATACTCCACCTCCCCTGCACACAGAGGTGAGAATCTATTTCTGTTATCTTTATATTCGATGGTCTACATAAGTCCGAATTCGAAAAATTTTCAGGGGAGTGGACAACTGATGGACCATAGGGCTCTATGCATATAAAGTAGAGAAGTAAATCTTCCAAATCTGATTTTCAAATCGAAAATTTGTGAAATGGGACTTGAGAATTTTTATTTAGGAAGTGAAGCGGACTTACGTGAGTTTGGTTATCAGCTGATTTTTTCTACGCTTTGAAACCTTTTCCAAGCTAAGGAAAAGATACGTCGTTTGGTCCAAATACAATAAATTCTAATTTTCCTACCTTTTGGAACTTACGAGGGGTTACAAATGGGCCATTATTATACAAGTAAGATGTATATTATAGTAATTTATCTTTTAGTTAAACCTTTTTGACTTTGAATTACAATTTCTCTATTCCCGTGTAGGAAAGTAAATTTTCGAGAAAAATTAATTCATGAAAATTGCATTTATACACGAGCAATTCATAGGGGACCATCCTCTCTAACTCACAGTGGGTATCATCCAACTCATAAGGGACCATGGTTGGAGTACGTGGCCTTTAAAAACAGAAAATTTTAAATCAAAGTAATGTATAAATTAAAGTGAACAGGTTTGGTTCAAAGAGAAAAAAGTTTAACTAAAAGGTGGTATACTATACCAAATTGATCGGTCGTTGAAAGTGTTTTCTTATGATTTTTGCAATTAGGTACCTACGCATTATTAACTGATTATTTTGTCTGATTTTGAAGCCCCGACAGCGGTTTGTCGTCAGTCAAGCACAGAGTGAGCGCGCTGGAGTCGGCGAACAGCGCAGTTCAGAAGCCCCGCACGGATCGCAAAGGTCTCGTTCTCAACCTCACGACGCAGTTTGAGGACGAAAAGCCGCCCGTGCCTGCGCCAGCGCCCGCGGTGGCCGTCGTCGAAAAGAAGAAAGACGTGTTTTCCTCTCAGCTCGACCGGGTTTTCGAGAAAGAAGAAGTCATAAACCACGAAGTGAGTTCCATTTCCAACATCTTTCTCAATTTACCACGACTTAAGTGCTGATTGGGAAGTTCAGAGATTATCATATTGGTAATAGGAATTCCCTATCTACATAGTTGAGATTTTCATAGCAAAAAAAGTTTCATTTTCAAAAAAGCAAAACTATTGGTTTTGGTTAAAAATAATAAGCACATTTATGAAAATAATGATTATTAAAAATAAAGAAAATTTAAAAACTCTTAATCTCCAGCGACGATTTGAGATCAGCAGTTAAAATATAATCTTTGCTTATTTTTCAATTTTTTTTATTCGACCGGCTTGGACACAATTTACAGCAGATATGCATACAGGTGTGAAGAACATTGCCTTAGAATTTCAAATAATTTAGTACGGAATTGTGGGAATAGAGAAAGAAAAATAAAAGGAAGGCGCCCACGGGGCACTAAAAGCGGACTACTCCCCTTAAGGTCAAATAATATGGATAATGATTTGAAAAACACGGATAAGTGCCTATTGTAATGTCTTAGTGTAATCATTTAATTTGGTCAATGAACTTCTCTTCTTCTTCTTCTTCTTCTTATCATGTTGGTAAGAGGATTTCCAACCTACATAGTTGAGATTTTCATACCGAAAAATATTAAATTTTCAAAATCGCAAAATATTGATTTAACAATTGATTGGATGGGGAGAGTTTTGAGCTAGATATTCCTGAAAATTGCTCATATCCTCCTAGCGCTCCTTTCTAGCGCTTTAGGGGAGTCCTCTCACGTATGTGGGTTACCATTTGACATCAGAAAGAATATCTCTAATTCCATCTTCAAATTCAACGCATGACATTAAAAAACCCGTGTTTTGTGACACTCTCGCAGATATAATATGATTCCTAGATCCGCCAGTGTGCCTTCTCCATATCATTAATTTGAGCAGCTCAGACATTTGAGTGAGGTGCATAATCAAGTAGAGCTGGCGCAACTGCGGGAGCAGTTCCTGTGACTTTTGCTTTTGAATGAGAGTGGGTGCGCACAGACCTCGCCAAAGAGTTTTTGAGGAGGCTGTACTGCTGCTGTAGCTCAACGTGATGGAAGAGAAGCCAGAACTTAGTTATTCCTTGCCTGAAAAGTGCTCTCTTAAGGGGCCTCAGTCGGTTGCGTCAGTTTTCATCTACAGTTTTTCTCATTTTCTCTAGAAATAATTATCCAATTTCCATGTTTTTTGTGGCATTCTTCTTATTTTTATAATCTCTACACCCATTCACTTGTTTAATACCTATTTACTGATTTGATTTGCAGGTATCGCGGCAATCCTCGTGGAGTTCGTTCGACAGCGGCATGACAGCCGGTGGCGTCTCCCGGCAAAGCAGCTGGGGCTCTGGTGACAACCGCCACGGCGTCGCGCCCTCCCGCAACAGTTCCTGGGGCTCCTACGACATGAGGGCCCAGTCGGAAATCCGACCGCCTCCCGAGGTCGGGAAAGTCAAGAACCTCAAGAAGGAGTTCGAGGCCAAAAGTGGCTCCACCGGCACCAAGTCCTCTGAGAGAGACGAGAACAACGGAGAGTTGGCGCAGAGCCTGCCATCGTCTCCCATCAGCGACCGGTGCGAGCGACCGAGTCCCTCGGGCTCCCTCGAAGAGCTTTCAGTCCGAAAGCTTGTTGGAAGATACGAAAAACCTCCTCAGGTAATTGAGCCGGTGAGTTACCCCTGTCTGAGATGATTCTGAGTTAAATTTTGAGCAGAATAGGGTAGGGAACCTACAAGGCTATTGCCTGCAATTACTTACTCCTTAGGCCTACTTGTATTCCTATCACAGGCTGTACCACAACTTGTAGGTATAGTCTGCAGATTGAAAGAACACGACTGAATTTCTCAGTATGAGCCTATTCTTGCATGAAGCTCTAGGCCCTTCAGAATTCAAATAGTGAAAGACGACAGCTGAGATTTTTGAATATCAACCCTTCTACAAACGTCCCTTCTTTAGAATTTCATTATTTCTGATGCTTGGAGAGGATTATCATAGGACCACCTTTCAATTGATTCACTCCCTGTTGCCACGTCAAACCTAGTAGAAATGAACCTTTTCTTCTAGTTGCATCCTTTCAATCTGCGTATTGTATAAATTCTCTCGATTTCTTCACTAACACGTATTTACCCCTGTATTACCCCTGTAACTTCAATGTCCCCTGCGAATAGTCCCCTTCAATGTCATTATTTGTTCCACTTCTGACTCCTTGGATCAGAAGGAGATTGCTTACAACACACCCATCCATTATCATTGCCCTCTTTCTCTCGGTATAACCTCCTCAATTGCTGAATTTTCTGCACTCCTGACTCCTTGGATCCTTACAACATACCCTTCCATTATCATTGTCCTGGTTTATAACCTCTTTCGCTCAGTAAAACCTCCTCAATTGCTCCATTTGCTGCACTTCTGACTCCTTGGATCCTTACAACGCACCCCTCCACTATTATTCTCCTGATCTATAACTTAACTGCTGCATTTTCTGCACTCCTGACTCCTTGGATCCTTACAACATACCCCTCCATTATCATTGTCTTGGTTTATAAACTCTTTCTCTCTGTATAACCTCCTCAATTGCTGCATTTGCTGCACTTCTGACTCTTTGAATCCTCATAGCATACCCCTCCATTATTACTGCCCTGATGTAACCTGCTACTTGCAATAATGAAACAGACACCAGGAATATTGTACGAGAAAATGTGTTTTCTTTCACCATTATAGTTTCGTAGGTACCTGATTTCGGTGAACGAGACTTTTAGAAAGAGAATGACTGAAACAACCCTTCACATGATATAAAAAAAAATATTGTGGGCGTCATGATGATCAACTGTATACAAAAATACCTAACAGTTAATTTGAATCCTCAAAACTCCCAGTTCAAATTAACTCCAACTTCCTCAAGTATCGTTGGAAACATACATGCAGGCAACTCCAAGCTTTTCACGAAAGTTTACGAATTTCTGTTTTGACAACAGCTTGGTGAAAATGTCTGCACCACACCTACAGTATTAGTTCGTGAATTCTCCGCTAGGGATAATAAAGCGGTTTTCCTTTGAATCAGATGAGATAAGCTCAGTTACCTATTTTGGTAAAGCTGTAGATAAAGCGATGCAGCTGATTCTAGGGGAAAATGCTTTACTATCCCTAGCGGAGGAAATATGAACTAATACTGTAGGTGTGGTTTAGACGTTTGTCAATTCGTTGAAACGTTTCATAGTTCATGGTGCCCTTCGGTATCTCGAAAATTGATTCACACGTCGCAGCCAATGGTGATCTTGAGGTTTTTTCCCGGGTTGTGTCGCAATGCCCAAATGCATCTGCCTTCCGATTGCTTCTCGGTATGGCAGTCCCACTGCAGGTTTACTCTCTCTGATCATCTTCCCTCCTGGTGTGGCAACCAGTTGATTCCAATACTCTGCTTCCTCACAAATTGCTTGTCATAATTCATCGGTTCATCTATTTGCAGTGTCACTAGTGGCACCATGGTCCAATTATAGTTAATAGTGGGATTGACTCCAAATTAGACTTCTCCACCCCTCACAACACTCCTATCACTACTATCGCCCTCGGATGTATAACCTCTTCCTCTCTGCAAACCTACCCTGCTGATAGAAACGCTCTTTGCCCCCAGGTACCCCCTCCACGGCGGCCGCCGCTCGTCCCCGTCGTGAAGGCTGTGCCCCCGTCGGCCCAAGACATCATGAGCAGCGTCCTCGCCAAGGCTCAGCACAAGAAACAGCAGCAAGGCAAAACACACCCCCTCGCCCGGCTCACCCGCCACCACCAGAACCCCGTGTATAATACCATGTGAATATACCTCCGTTTTCCTCCTCAGAACTGACTTTGAAAAATCCCTTTCTTTATATCGATAAATATCGTTTTTCTCCCCTTTTTTAGACTTTTCAATCTTTCATTTCGATCGTTTTATTAGGAAATTTATTTTTATAATCTCATTCAGATGCCCCACTGCCGCTTTATCTCTCTCCCTCTTTTGATCGTGTTTGATCGTTGTTCTTAAAAAACGGTATTCTTATTTTTCTCTCTGTACAAGGTACCGGCTTGCCATTTTGTTTTTCGTTGTTTAGAATCTCTAGCAGTAGTGAAGTCCCAAATGCCCATGTATCTAGTCTCAACCTCAGCGATAACACGGTGTTTTTTTCTACGTTATTCGCTAGGTCATTATGTTATGTGAAATGTAAATTTTTGTATTATATTATAGTTTCTATGAAATAAGTGAAAGAATATAGCTTGACCGTTTATGCGATTCGTATTTCATTCCTTCACCCTTATCTTACAGTTCTCAGGTGTTTTACCCAATTTATAAGTGGAAAAAAAATACTTCACCACTACAATTGATGGTATTGTATATGATGGAGATGGGATAACTCTTATTCCATTCTCCAGTATTTCCTCTTCTTCCAGTTGGTTGTCAGGATCATAAATCCGTCGCGTATAAAGAAACATCTGTATTCTACAATAACTTGGTTCAAAACGGATTATAAATCGATTACATAGCTCTAGATCGCCGAAACTCCCCTTGCTGTCAGTTCACTGGCTCGTCCTGAACCCGACTGACGATTGAAGAAGTATCTAGGGAGAACCCAGGGTCCTCACCACTCTTCTTCCAGGGTGCTTGGCATGACGATCCCTACTTGGGATAGGTCTAGACTATCTGGGGGACGGCTACATATACAGGGTGTCTACAAAACAGCTGTAAGGAATTCAAGGGGTCGATTCTACAACTAATTTCCAACAAAAAGTGTCTTAGATTTTTTTAACATGTTTAATGTTTTAGGGCTGGGGGTCGTTCTGTGAATTCCGACACGCAAATCTGCAACGTTTTTTTTCTTAGTTACCACGGACCGATTTCTTAGTTACCACGTTATATCGGCTCCATTTGGGGTCTAGTTGTACCAAGATGGTCACTGATCAGCTGAGTGAGCTCCAAGGCCATTTTCTCTCCTGTTGAACGCAGGAAGCTGAAATTTGAGAAGCAGGGTCAATGGAGAATGCTGAAGGCGCCTGAGTGGTCACTGATCAGCTGAGTGATCGGCAATCTAATTTCTCCCTTGCGAGGGAAAAACATTAAACATGATTTAATGTTTTTCCCTCGCAAGGGAGAAATTGATTTTAAACGCCTCATTAACCGACTTTTTTCACTTTTTTTTCGTGTTTTCGACCTTACACCATTAAAACGGTCATAACTCTCTTAAAATACACTCAAAAATTAAAAATAAGGATGCCGTTGGAAAGAGCGTCAAATTTCCTATCTCCCTGATACCAAATAACAAATTTTCAGTTAAATTACACGAGGAATAAAGCAACCTAAAAAGTGAACTTAGTAAATTTTCGAAAAATTCCCGTTTTTCAACGCCTATAAATCTCCAAATATTACCAGGTAAAGTTCTGTTGCCGGAAAGCCTAAAAACTGCGCCAGAATCTCAGCTTTCCAATGGTATAATCAAAACATATTCTACAGCCGTATTTAGGGGAGAAATTCGTGTTTGAACCCGGAAAAACGTGCATTTTTTCAACGAAATCGGCGCTCTGGCCGCCCGTTTCCGGAGGCCTCGCGGTCTACTGCTGTCGTCCGACCCCTCAAATCGACTAGGCGGAGCGCCGATTTCGTTGAAAAAATGCACGTTGGTCAAAATGGTCATACGACCCCATCAGGCAGCCGAGATGTTTTGGAATACGACCATACGCATGTGACAGTCAATTCAAGGTGGTGTAAAACACAACATTATTGCAATATTTATTTAGGGTCCGAATTCAGGAGGGATGAAGGTTCTGTAAACCAACCGTTGAAACTTTGAACCGACACTCCCGGATGAGTTCTGCTGGGCGTCACTGATGCAGGAATTTAAAATCGATCTCCGAAAGGGTTTCACCTGCCGCCAGAAGAAGCCTCGTGTTGACGATGTTTTCTTTCTTGTCTCCGCCTCTCTGATGTGCGTCAACGCAGTAAACTCCTACGGCTCCTGTTTTGTGAACCGCCACGCTCTGGAGGAAGACGAGATCTCATAACATACGTCAAATTGGATGAACAGTAAAGCTTCCTCTCATAGAAAACATGGACTATACAGGGTGTAACACTATACAGGGTGTAACACTATAAAAACGTCAACCCGAAAAATTTCGATTCTACAACAGAATTCCGATCAAAAATGCCTCTTAGAAATTTTCGTTCAACCCCTTGTTTTTCCAAGTTTTTTCAATTTTAAGATTTTTTTCGTTTTTTTGACCTTATGTCACTAACACGTCCGTAACTCCCTTTGGATACAGTGAAAAATTAAAACGAATTATACCGTTGGAAAGAGCGTTAAATTTCCTACCTCCTTGATGCAGAATCAAAGTTTTTTAAATGGGCGAAACGGGTTAAAAATTAACATAAAAAGGAAAAATTGTCAAATCTTGAAAATCTCCACTTTTTTCAGCCGCTCATAAGTCCCGGCTTTCCAGCGTGTAAATGCTTGCCTGTAAGCCTAAAAGATGCACCAAAATCTCACCTTTCCAACGGATTAGTCATTTTCATTTTTTAGGTAGAATTTATTACAGAACTTGGTGTTTGAACGCGGGAAAACGTGAATTTTTTCCTGAGGGTTTCGGGAGGTCTCGCTGGCTCCTGCGCCGCCCGCCTCCCCCGCCCATCGGCGAACCCCTCAGATCGTCTAGCCGGAGAGTCGATTCCGTTGAAAAATTCACGTTTTTCCGCGTTCAAACACCAAGTTCTGTAATAAATCCTACCTAAAAAATGAAAATGACTAAACCGTTGGAAAGGTGAGATTTTGGTGCATCTTTTAGGCTAACAGGCAAGCATTTACACGCTGGAAAGCAGGGATAGGAACGATTGAAAGAAGTTGAGATTTTCAAGATTTGACAATTTTGGTTTATTATTTTCAATAATGAACCTTTGGAATCGACCAAGAAAAAAAAATTTAACCCCCCTCAAATTTTGATGGTTTACGTTTCAAGGTACGTAGAATCCAAAAATCGAATAAAAATTTGGCCGTCCGGCACTTTTGCCACTTAGCATTGACCGATTTTGATGAAATTTGGTATGTAGGCTCCATTTGGGGTCTAGTTGTGCCCCAAAGCTTTTGGTTGAGGTAGGTCACTTCTAAGGGTTCCAAAATCAATTTTGAAAACGCCCTAACTCAAAAAATGTTGACATAAAGGTATTGTTTTTCCTTCAATTTAGGATTCTATAGAATTTTTAGAATTTTTTGAGACCACGCGGAGCTCTGTAGGACAAACCGTTCGCTCCCTACGAAAATTTAAGGGTTTAAATTGAAATATATGTATATATAAATCAAAACACGAGTGTGAATCGCAAAAGAGGCCTAATCTCCGTTCAAATTAGAGCTGACCGAAATGCGATCGATGGTTGGTAATTTGGATTTTTTTTTTTTCGATTTTTTTTTTTTTTTTTTTTTTTTTTGATTTTTTTTTTATATTGGATGGATGGTGATTTTGTAGACGAGTGATCTATATAGAAAATAATAAACCATTGTGTAATAATTTGCAGCGTTTTTCCTTTTCAAGTTCATTTTTCATCCGTTTTTTATTTTTTTTAACTTTGATTCTACATCAGGGAGACAGGAAATTTAACGCTCTTTCCAACGGTATAATTCGTATAAATTTTTTACTATATACAAAGGGAGTTACGGACGTTTTAGAGACATAAGGACAAAAAAAACGAGAAACAATCTTAAAATTGAAAAACCTTGGAAAAACAAGGGGTTTAACGAAAATAGCTAGGAGGCATTTTCGATCGAAAATCAGTTGTAGAATCGAAATTCTTCGGGTTGATGTTCTTATAGTTTTACGGGTGTAAGAGGGGTCGTTCTTATAGTCTTACGGGTGTATAATATACAGGGTTGTATATTATACGTAGGTACAGATTTTATCCACTAAAATAATGACCAGGGTGCCCGCTATTTTTTGAAAGGTGGAATTTTGATGACCTCCACTCAAAATTTGGTTTAAAATGTCAAAACAACGACCTCTGAATTTTTTCAGATTTTTTGCATAACTAAAACCGGTAGCTCGATTTTGGTTTTTGAAATACGCTTTTCTTGCCAATATCGGACATTTGAATATAAATTTTACAAAGTTCTTTATGAAATTGTGAAACTTCGTATACTTACGTTTTTGGGGTCGCTGAACTCGAATATGCAGTCAAAACAAGTCGACAGCAACAACTTTTGACATTTTGAAATCTCAAAATCATTTTAAAAAATGGAAAATTTTCAAAATTCATTGTAAAATTATGAAAATTTGTATTTTTACGTATATTACTTAAAATTTTCAACAAATCAAAATAATCATCATTTTCATTTTTTTCTGTTCATAATGAATTTTCAACATCAAATTTGGGCTTAGCGACCTAAATGCCAACGAAAAAAAAAAACAAAAAATTAAATATTAAACATTTGTTTTTTTCCTTGAATTTGATTAAATTAAATGAAAAATCAATTCATTATGAACATAAAAAAATCAAATACTAAAAATTAGGTTTTTCTTTGATTTTGATGAAAATGTTAACAATAATACCTACGTAAAAATACGAATTTTTATAATTTTCCAATAAATTCTGGAAAACAAGATTTTGACGATTTTGAGATTCTAAACACGAAGTTTCACAATGTGACAAAGAAGTTTGTAGAAGTTATACTCAAAAGTCCGATATTGGCAAGAAAAGCGTACTTCAAAAACCAAAATCGAGCTACCGGCGTAGGTATTTGTTGGGCAAAAAATCTGAAAAAATTCAGGGATCTTTTTTTGACATTTTAAAGCACATTTTGGGTGGAGGTCATCAAAATTCCACCTTTCTCGAAATAGCGGGCACCATAGACTCAATAAGCAAAATTAACATTGATTGTCAACGACAAAATAATGAATAATTTACTTGTACGATCGCGGTGAATAACTTACCGCCATGTTGAAGAGGTTTATAATGCGGACGTTTCCCGGATCAGAACTCCCGGTCACCACAAACTTGGGGCCCAGGTACTTCCCGCAGTAGAGCTGAAATCAAGATTCTCAATTAAGTTCGTTCATAGAATACAACTACAACATAATATGATACTGTGGAATCTACAAAACGCTGCAAATTATTACATAAGGGTTTATTTTCTTCTGTGTAGATCACTCGTCATTGCATTACAAGTTTATTTTGAAGAAGAACGCGCAACGCTTCACACTCAATTCGAAGAAATAAGATAGCAGATTCGAATAAAGAGTAGTTGGTGCCTTCATTAGGAAATTTCATCAACGACGCGAAACTGAGTAGACAACTTGAAGAAACGAACAACGATCGCATTTTGGTCAGAACGGAGATTAAACCTCCTTTGCGATTCATACTCGTGTTTCTGATTTATCGTAAGTCCATTGAGGGGGTCTCAGTCGGTCGCCGTTCGTTCTTCGTTCCGGGTCAGTGTATCAGGAAATCGAAGGCGCAAATACTTGAAAAATTGTATCAAAAATTGAAATTTTGAAGAATTTTAGAAATTTGTTGCTGCACGGACCTAGGGAATTGAAAAACTGAAAGATTACTGCTGGAATCATCAAAATCAAACAATAATTGCCTGAGAAATGTGGGAAAAACCGTTAATTCAGTTATGTTTTTCCTTAACTAATAAACTTGAAATTTTCAAGGATTTTAGACATTCATTGATGCATGGGCCTTGGGAATTGAAAAACTGAAATATTGCCGATGGAATCATCAAAATCGAACAATAAGTGCCAGAGAAATGTGGGAAAAACCTTTATTCAATAGTTTTTCCCATTATTCGATTTCGGCGGCAATATTTCAGTTTTTCAATTCTCTAGGGCCGTGCACTAATGAATTTCTAAAATCCTTTAAAATTTCAAATTTAGGTACAACTTTTCAAGTTTTTGCGCCTTCAATTTCGCTAAATACTAAAAAAAAGAACGGCGACCGACTGAGACCCCCTTAAGTTCTCATAGGGAACGAACAGTTGGTCCTACAGAGCTCTGGGTGGTCTCATTCGATTCTAAAAAAGTCTGCCAAGTGGGTGTAGCAGATAGCTTCCTGTATCCACAACCCGATTGTATAGAAGGTGCGATGCGTAGTGGTTAATCTTAAAGAATCAATCTCTAAATACCTAGCACTAGCCTCATAGGTAGGGCTCGGCATTTTGCATATTTTTTTGCGATATGTCCAAGCTGTAAGGAGCCCAAATATGCCATATTCAAGCCAATTGGTGGCTCCAAATTTAAATTTATCGTGCATATATTTGCATATATTCGCAGTTTTTGGTATAAGTGCATATAATGGGCATTTCTTGACAAAAGCCATATTTTCCAGTTTTGTCAGCTATTTCCTCTAATGAGGAGGCGTTATCATGGCCCGGAAAAACAGGGGAAACCGTTCGAGAAAAATTAGAGTGTGTACTCAAACGAAATCCTGGCTGGAAAACTGTCGTTGTGTTGGCGAAAGTGTTGGAAGGCGACTCACCCAACACCAGCAATTGGTCATACACTCCTCAAGAAGTGGCGTCTTTCAAATATCTACCAATTGTCTCAGCAGATGTGGAGCGGTCATTCTCCCGTTTGAAACTATTATTGCACGATTTGAGAAAATCTTTTACAACTGAAAATTTTGTAAAGCACTTGGTAGTACAAGCTAACATATTTTAACAATTGAATGTTTTGTCTAAAAACTGAGTAAAACTATTTGTAAAAATTGTATAAAATGATTTTGTATAAAAATGTACATACAAAAAAATTTAATAAATACAAGTAACTATGTACTACAAATAACTATGTACTAAATAAATACATAGACATAAATAAATAAATACATAAACAATAACAAAAAAAATACATAAACAAAAATACAATACATACAACATACAAATACATAAACATATGTACTAAATAAATACATAAACAATAAATAAATACAAGTAACTATGTACTTTGTTTCCCACTTATTATTCAATTGTTCAACTATCTTGCCCATATTTTGAAGGCATATTTTCGGATTTTTTCGCGCATATGTACAAATGCATATATTGGGCATCTACGGGCATATTTTGAGGTTTTATTTCGCATATATTGCCGAGCTCTACATCGCATATATTGCCGAGGGGACTCTACATGTCAACCCGCAAAATCTCTTAATATTGTTGGAAAATGTAGAAGTTATGACAGTAACAAGGAAATACACTTTTGCGCATGCGCAGTGGCTACTATCAGTCTGGAGGCAATGATTTTCATAGGGGACTGCACGCCAATTCACACAATCCCTGAAAATTTCATCGAAATCGAGTGACAATTGTCGAAGTTATGGCTGTGGCAAGTATTTCACGTTCGCGCATGCGCAGCGGCTACTATCACTCCGGGATTTATAGATACTTCAGAATTAAAAACGAAGATGAATACTCAAATCTCAACAAAATTAGAGCAGGTGCCCCGCAGGGAAGTGTTCTTGGACCCCTCCTTTACTTGCTATATACACATGATGTTCCTCGCACATTGGGAACAACTATAGCCACATTCGCAGACGATACAGCTGTTTTGGCAGTTGCAGACACAGTTGAAACCTCTACAGTAAAGCTACAGGAAGCTACGAATGCTATTGGAGATTGGACTCGAAAATGGCGCCTCAAATTAAACGAAACCAAATCTACTCATGTGAACTTCACCAACAAAAAAATTACAAATAAGCCGCTGATATTGAATCAATGCACAGTCCCATATTCCAACTCAGCTAAGTATCTGGGAATGACACTAGATGCGAAGCTGAAGTGGAAAGAACACGTCAAAAAGAAAAAGGAACAGCTAACAATCAAATTCAGAAAACTGTATTGGCTCCTGGGCCGACATTCACAACTTAGCTTACACAACAAAGTGCTGTTATACAAAACAGTGCTTATGCCAATTTGGACCTATGGTATACAGCTATGGGGATGCACAGCTAAAAGTAACATGAAAATTATTCAAACGTTTCAAAATAAGATACTGAGGAGTATTGTGAATGCTCCGTGGTACATTCGTAATGATGACCTCCACAAGGACCTCAAAATTGAGACTATTAGCGAGGTAGCAAAAAGATACGCGAGAAACTACGAAAAGAGGCTTCACGCACACACAAACCCAGAAGCCATCCAGCTTCTGGACAACACTCATGAAATCCGACGTCTAAAAAGGATCAAGCCACTGGACCTTGGATGCTGAAGTGTAACTTTAATGTAGTGAAAGTCATTGGACTAACACTTGCATGAGAAACGCGTAATATATATGTGAAGTAAACATCTAGATAGTTACGTGATGTATAATACCTCAATTGTAACTAGTTGATATATTGACTAATAAACGCTTAAATAAAAAATAAAAAAAAACTCCGGGGGTGATGATTTTCATAGGGGGCCATCTACACGCCTACCCGCACAATCCCTGAAAATTTCATTAAAATCGGATGAGAAATATAGAAGTTATGGCTGTGGCAAGGATTTCATGACTGACTCACAGACAGACAAACAACCAAAATTGTTCAGGAAGGTCTGAAACGTAAAACGCGAGTGGAAATTTTGATTTTGGAGAACTTTTTTTTCAATCTCGAAAAGTGAAAACGAAGCTTCTGCTGCCTTGGTAGACTCGGAAGCAATTCAATACTATTTTAAATTGGTGAAAAACATTAATAATATATTATTTGATTTTGATTGTTATAAAAAATAGGTAATACTCCAAAATTGAATAAAAATTCTGCCGTACGCGGCACTTTCCTTATTTACCATGGTCCGATTTTGATTAAATTTGGTATAATATGGGCTCCATTTGGGGTCGAGTTGTGCGCCGAAGCTTTTGGTTGATGTAGGTCACTTCTAAGGTTTGAAATTTTGAAAACGCCCTAGGTCAAAAGTTTTGATTTAAAGGTGCTATAATTTTTTTCATTGATGTAAAATAGTAATGCATTTTTAGAATCGAATGAGACCACACAGAGCTCTGTGAACCAACCGTTCGGTCCCTATGAGAACTTAGGAATTGAACTTAAACTTTTGATTGTTAAATACTTGAGTTAAATACTTCATTAGTATATTGACAGTCTATCTGCAAAACCGTGTATGTCGATTTCCTGAAATTTTACCGGACACTATAAAAACCGTAAAACTCACTCCAGGGAATTTTTGAGAAAAAAAATCGTACATAAACGGTTTTGCAGTGCATTTTGACGGTTTTGTAAGTGCACCACTAGAATTATTTAGAAAAATACTTGATTATGCTGTACCTTCGCAGTTTCCGCTCCCAAGACAAGGTATGGTTGTGCTGTGGCGTAGTTCCAAAGTCTGCACGTATTCGATGGCTGATAGGCGCAAGTAAGCACCTGTGATCCAGTGGAAGAAAGAGAAATCAATTAGCTGAGTAACAATCTCATTATTTCCTATAGATATTGTTATGAATTCGTCTGTAGTGAATTTTGAATATAGGTACAGGGTTTAATACGAGTGGTTTACGACCTTTCTCCCACGTGTTTTACAACTAATTTCCGACAAAAAGTGCCTCATGACATTTTTTGGTATCCCCACTCAAAACGTCTTTTTTCAATTTCAATTTTTTTTTTCGTGTTTTTGATCTTAGCTCAATAAATCTACTATAACTCCCTCAATTCAAGAGTTAGCTCAAATCCAAAAAATTCGTTGGAAAGAACGTCAAATTATCAATCTTTTTTATGCCAAATAACATTTTTTGATATAACAACAACAATGAAATGTGTTAATCGGTGTTTTGACTATTAAGCTTGCAATGAAGTTGAATCACTGAGCCGTTCGCTTTCAAAACTATCATGTTCTGATAAATATCTTATTTCAGTGATTAATTATTTTCAAACTATTGTTATTTCCAAATTTGTATTTTCTTTTGAAAATGGCGTAGTATTCATGATTTACCAACCAAACTCCTCTTTAGCGCCGTATCCAGACTGATATTTTAATGGGTTTTAACTGAAACTGTTTCCTCTCACTGAAAAACATTTACAGATCAGGATGTTCAGTCAAAGGAGTTGTAGTTCGAGATATACAATTCTGATCGATTGGGTCTGTTAAAAGGGGTGAATATAGGTATTTTCCTCTCGTACCGAGTTTGTGAACATAGTACAATGTTTTCCCTTTATCTTTCTATGTGCATACTTGTGTTATAACACGACCTAAATTCGGTACAACCTAACTGCTAAATGGTACAAACTTCCCGTTGACGATACGAAGGAATAACAACTCAACTGCCCCAACTCTTCAACTTTCGTCCCTGGTTTGGAACTAACTACCTACGCTTTTAGATGTTTGGCTATGAATTATCTGCGAACTTATTCCGTGGTCGCTACTGTTCGATGTGCAGCAAAGGAAAACCAAGATTGTTATGTGATGTATTCATCCCTCATCGTGAAATGAATTTGGGAACAGGTACCTAGTTCGATTACCTGGAATTTGGAGAGTTCACAAAAACTGTGGAGTTACAAGACTCAAATTCTCCTAGCTATTTAAAACGCTGCAAATCATTGCTCAAAGGTTTATTATTTTCTGCATAGATCACCCTTCTGTATAGATCACTGGTTCTCCATCAATAGCACCTACCACCATCTGTATTCTCCCTTGACCTTCCCTCTCAAATATCAGCTTCCTGCGTTCAATAGGATTGAAAATGGCTTCGGAGCTCACTCAGCTGATCAGTGATCTGAAGAGTGAAGAAGATCTCCTCGAATGCTGGAGACGCCTGGAAGAGCACTTCCATTCAATAGGAGTAATAACAAAAAAATGGACCGACCTCAAAAATGATGTCCGTGAACACCAAAAAGGAAAAAATAATAATCTCAGCGAAAACACACTGATGTATTAGGTTGTTGGATATAAATATCTTGTCAACAGATGGTATGTTGGAATACCAACATCTGTAATGTGATTCACACTCATTGTCACACTCATATCCTCCATCATACGATAGCAGTGACATACTACCCAATAGTTATGGAACACTTATCTCTACTCGTATTCATGTTTTGTAATACTCACCAGATCATGTGAGTATTACTTAATAACCACAGTGTATCCAGATAGGTAGGTAGGTACGCATTGAAGTCGCCGCCGTGCTCATTTGTAGACACAAACTAATCACCTTCCTTACTCGATGATCTGGTTAGCATTACAAGAGTAAGTACCTACCATTGAGTTAGAATGTGCTCCCCAAACTATCAGGTACCTAGTACGTCTCTGCTGCCATATGGGTACGATAGTAAGTGTGAACCTCCCTAGGAATGGTTGTGACGAGTAATTTGAGACTCTATTATTACATGAGACTGTTTATTTTATTGGTGGATATATTAAATTGTAGCAACATACCTTCGGAATCGTTTTTACCTAATTAACGTTCAAAACCGTCCACAGTTTTAGATAAAAAGATATGTACGTTCATACTCGGTGTGGAAGCATGTCTGTGGTATGGAAGGTATGTACCTATATTTCCGAAAACGAATAAAATGTTGGTAAGTAGAACATCTAGGAGACGTTTGTGTCTACAGGTGGGCACGGCGGCGACTTCAATGCGTACCTACCTACCTATCTGGATACACTGTGGTTATTAAGTAATACTCACATGATCTGGTGAGTATTGCAAAACATGAATACGAGTAGAGATAAGTGTTCCAAAACTATTGGGTAGTACGTCACTGCTATCGTATGATGGAGGATATGAGTGTGACAATGAGTGTGAATCACATTACAAATAATTGTTGGTATTGCAACATACCATCTGTTGACAAGATATTTATATCCAACAACCTAATACATCAGTGTGTTTTCGCTGAGATTATTATTTTTTCCTTTTTGGTGTTCACGGACATCATTTTTGAGGTCGGTCCATTTTTTTGTTAAAAAGGTTTTTATTTTATTATTTTTCCATTTTATATTATTTTTTATTTTTCACTTTTTAGTGGTCCTCAATTTAAATCAGAAATTAATTTACCCGCAGTTTTTCGATCAGTTTTCGCAATGTAGATCTACTTCAATACTGTGCATCATTTCAGTAAGGTGAACTAGAAGCCATAGGGTGGACGACATTTTGTAATCCGGATCAATTTCCATACGTGTAGATGAGTTTCCGTTTATGGATCAGTTTCAGGAGGTATTTGGGTCACTTTCCTTCTTAGCCATCTACTATCCTTAACTGTTCGACTTCCCTCATATTTCGTAGGTACTTAGTAGTTCTGACAACACAATTCAACAACTCAACCATGACATGATTGACGAGGGAGCTAAGTGCTGCATCCACTTGATAGAAAACCCTTTATCACCTAACTGTACTATATACCTCATATTTGGTACGGCACTATGCAGTTATGGCAATCTCCTATACTATTGCCTACCCAACTATATTATGGATGACGAGGAAGCTATGTGCTACACCCACTTGGTGGAATACCCTCTCATTACCGAGTTGTACTATATACCTCATATTTGGTATGGCACTATGCAGTTATGGCAATCTCCTATACTATTGCCTACCCAACTATATCATGGATGAGGAGGAAGCTATGTGCTACACCCACTTGGTAGAATACCCTCTCATCACCTAACTTTACTATTTTATTTCTATTATTTGGTACGGCACTATGCAGTTCTGATGATCTCCTATACCATTACCTACCTAACTATATTATGGATGACGAGGGAGCTATGTGCTACACCCACTTGGTAGAATACCCTCTTATCACCTAACTGTACTATTTCATTTCTAAAATTTGGTACGCCACTATGCAGTTTTGACGATCTCCTTTACCATTACCCACCCAACTATATTATGGATGACGAGGGAGCTATGTGCTACACCCACTTGGTAGAATACCCTCTTATCACCTAACTGTACTATTATATCCCTAATATTTGGTACAGCACTATGCAGTTCTGACGATCTCCTATACCATTACCTACCCAACTATATTATGGATGAGGAGGAAGCCATGTGCTACACCCACTTGGTAGAATACCCTCTTATCACCTAACTGTACTATTATATCCCTAATATTTGGTACGGCACTATGCAGATCTGACGATCTCCTACACTGTTACCTACCCAATCATGTTATTAGTGTTGAGAGAGCTATGTGCTACACCCACTTGGTAGAATACCTAACTAACAGTACTATGATTATCCTTCATATTTGGTAGGAAAACTCACATACTCGAGCATTGATAAACACGTTTGATATGGCACATGCAGGTTCTGAGCGAATAACCCAGTATAATTTCCCCCTTTCTCATCACCGCAGCACCTTTTAGTTATCGGAACCCCCTTTATATACCATATCATTTTAAGGCTTACAATCAGACCTTTAATTTGACTATACACAAATGGTCCTCCATCGACTCAGTCGGAAGTCACAGGGCAAGAAGAGTGAATGCGGACCTATATTCCCGAAAACGGGACCCACGTTTTTCAACTTCTTTCACAAATTTTCGATACTTCTAACAAAGCAAAATGAAATCTGTTTGAAACGGGACCACCACGGATACTTGTAGAACAAATTTCAAAAAGAACCAGACAGATTGGTACCGGAATAAAGAAATGCAAGCGACTCGGACATACAAAAAAAAAAAAAAAAAAAAAAATCGTCGTCCCACGACAACCCGAATTGAGTACCTCCTCTTTCGCGCGCCTTCGGCGCGTTGAAGTCGGTCGAAAAGCAAAACTCGTCAAAATGTTGAAATCACTTGTTTTTTTAGTCGCCTGGTAACCGTATCAATTCTTGACGCAGAAGTGTGTAATTTCCCTAAAAAGTGCGCCAGAATCTCAGCTTTCCAACGGTGTAATCAAAAAACATTTTACAGTTGAATTTAAGGGGAAAATTGCTCCTTGAACGCAGAAAAACGTGCATTTAGGTTTATTATTTTCAATAATAAGCCTTTGGAAGCGAGCAAGAAAAAAAGTTAACCCCCTCAAAATTTGATGGTTTACGTTTCAAGATACGTAGAATCCGAAAATCTAATAACAAATTTTCCGTCCGTCCAATCCAAAAAATTTTCAAAATTTTCCAAAACTTTTCGTCCGCTACAATCATTGCTACGTACAATGCTGAGTGGGAAAGGGGGAGTGCCGCGTACGGACGCCAAATGTTTTATTCGATTTTTGGATTCTAGGTACCTTGAAACGTAAACCAACAAATTTTGAGGGCGTGTTAAAAAAAATTTTCTTGGTTGATTCCAAAGGTTCATTATTGAAAATAATAAACCAAAATGCACGTTTTTCCGCGTTCAGAAATTTCTCCCTTAAATTCGATTGTAAAATATTTTTTGATTACACCGTTGGAAACCTGAGATTCTGGCGCACTTTTTAGGGAAGTTTCACAATTCTGCGTCAAGAATTGATATGGTTACCAAGCGACTGAGAAAACAAGTGATTTCAAGATTTTGACGAGTTTTGCTTTTCATCCATCGTTTGCACATCTGAACTCCACTTAAAAAAATGTTATTGAGCATCAAAAAGATTTAAAATTTAACGTTCTTTCCAACGGATTTTTTATATTTGAGCTAACTCTTGAATTGAGGGAATCATGGTAGATTTATTGAGCTCAGATCAAAATCACGAAAAAAAAATTTCCACCACTTGTTACACCCTGTATAGGTAATTTAGAACTGGGAATTTTAGGAAGGTATTTATGTCTGACAGAATTAAAGTAAACTGAAAGTGGTTGTCAGAAAAGAAGAATTTACTGTGAAGTACTCGCATACTAGCCTACCCAGTGAAGAACTAGGAGACAACCCAAGTCAACTGATGATTCGGAGATTTTGCTATAAGTATGAAATAGGTTTGTTGATTGAATGATCAGAATGGATAGAGATGTCCTCTCTCGTCCTGTGTAGTGTTGGTATGGATAGAGATTTATGGATGTATTATGTATGGTATGTATTATATGTATGTATGGTATGTATTATATGTATGTATGGTATGTATTATACAGGGTGTCTACACTTTGGATGGGCATAACTTCAGGGTTCGATTCTACATAATATTTCCAACAAAAAATGTCTCTTAGCAATTTTCTCTTAACCCACTCAAAAATCCTTTTTTTTCACTTTAACGTTTTTTTCGCGTTTTCGACCTCACGGCACTGATATGGTCATAACTTCCCTTATTTCTCCTGAAAATTCAAATCTGACTACACCGTTAGAAAGAGCGTTAAATTAACAAGCTACCTAGTGCACAATCAAAATCTTTCAGCAATAAAATAGTTTCAAAAAATCAAGTCAAAAAGCAAACTTTGAAATTTTCTTTGAAACGACTTTCTTCGACCAACGTTTTCACTCTGAATCCCTGCCCATTTCGATGGGCGCTCTTCGGAGAAAACATGCTCAAATTGTCAGCTTTCCAACGGTCTATCAATTTTTCTTTTTAACATTCTTTTTAACGGGATTTTTAACATAATAGTTTGTTATCATTTTCCATGTAATTATTTACGCTGAATCCAGCAGTGATACTTCCGAATGATTCCGACTGCTAGAAAGTGGATTTTTTGAGGAAAACCTTCGTTTTTCGTACATAAAAATTTTATGAGTATTTAATACTCATTATTCGTAGATGTGGAAGATATCATAAAGTAATACCTCAACAAAAACTTCAATCAGCTAGAAATTCGGTGTTTTTATTGAGTAGAAAGGTGTTACTTTATGTACGATGCGAATTTTATGTACGAATAACGAAGGTTTTCTTCGAAAAAATCCACTTTCTAGCAGTCGGAATCATTCGGAAGTATCACTATTGGATTCAGCGTAAATAATTACATAGAAATTGATACCAAAATCGTCAAGCCATTTTGAGATCGAGGGGGACCATAAACCGGCTTGAAACACTGGATTTGCTTGTAAAACACACGTTTTTTGACATTCAAACTTCATTTACTCTTTCTTTTTGAACGTTGAACAGAAAAATTGATAGACCGTTGGTAAGCTGACAATTTGAGCATGTTTTCTCCGAAGAGCGCCCATCGAAATGGGCAGGGATTTAGAGTGAAAACGTTGGTCGAAGAAAGTCGTTTCAAAGAAAATTTTAAAGTTTGCTTTTTGACTTGATTTTTTGAAACTATCTCATTGCTGAAAGATTTTGATTGTGCACTAGGTAGCTTAAGAATTTAACGCTCTTTCTAACGGTGTAGTCAGATTTGAATTTTCAGGAGAAATAAGGGAAGTTATGACCATATCAGTGCCGTGAGGTCGAAAACGCGAAAAAAAACTTTAAAGTGAAAAAAAAGGATTTTTGAGTGGGTTTAGAGAAAATTGCTAAGAAACATTTTTTGTTGGAAATACCTTGTAAAATCAAACCCAGAAGTTATGCCCATCCAAAGTGTAGACACCCTGTATTATGTATGGTATGTATTATGTATGGTATGTATTTTACTCGCAGACTACCCAGTGAAGAACTCAGAGTCAATCCAAGTCAACTGATGATTCGTAGATTTTGCTATAAGTATGAAATAGGTTTGTTGATTGAATGATCTGAATGGATAGATGTCCTCTCTCGTCCTGGGTTTGTACACTGTTGGTCTCTTCTCTTGACTCTCACCCGATTATTTGTTTTGGTTCGAATAATCAGGAAAAATGTGGTAGGCGCCATTAGGGCGCCTTTGAAAATTTGATTGTTGAAACAGGTTGCCTGTCGTCGAAGTAGGAATAACCAATGTTCATCCAGAAATACAAGCTTACAATTGACTGGAGTCACAACAAACACATATTTATATATTTAAAAAAGCATATTTTTAGAAAATGCCTCACCAATTCGCCGTGGATGTCCAAATCCAAGCCCTCCCCGCAGATGTGGGCTCCGGCGAAATACCTGATGGACTGACTTTTTCTCATATCCCAGAACTGAACGGTGTCGTCCCATCCTCCGGATATGAACTCGTTCACGTTCTTCGGGTGGAATTTAGCTGCAAAGATTTTCGAGTCATGGCCAGTCATTTTGTCTTTGGTGTAGCTGTGAAAGTTTACACACACAAGAGTTCTTTTTAATCGACTTTTCCTAAAATTAAGTGTTTTCTAACTGGATTTTGCTCTCTCTCTCACAGATCTAACGTTAAGAATACGTATGTCAGGCAGGTGTAGCACATAGCTTTCTAGTGCTCATTACAATATTGCATAATGATGCGATACAAAATGAATAATAAAAAAATTGGGGAAAATTCGATGCTTCTCTCTGACACAAATTGTGTCAAGAACATCTCTGACTAAGTAGGTTTTTTCAGCATCTCTAAGTCATGAGAAAACATCTGATTTCAGTTCACAACCTCCCCTGGTTACCACACTCGATACTAGCAAACAAACATCTTCAGGAGAACCGTCTGCCAAGTGGGTGTGGCACATAGCTTACTCGTTTACTAATTTAAGACATGAAATGTCAACAACAAACTGTAAATAAACAAACAAAATTTTGATGTCACGACCTGGAATCGAACCCGGGTCTCCAAGACTAGTGAATCTTGCAGTCTAGTAACGGAATTTATTTTTTTTATCTTGCATAACGCTTTTCGGTTTTATGTACCAAAGTAAAGACGTAAATTGTTAATAACACGTTTGACGGAAGTGAGGTTTATGAGTTGGTACCGAATGTACAGACCTGTTTTCGAATGTCATGGCCAGCTGTCCGGTTTTCATATCGTAAAGCCTCATTTTGGCGTCTTCGCCGAGCGTGAGGAATTTTTCTTTTCTCAAGTGAGGGATGACTCCCAGAATTTGATTTTTCTCTTTGACGGTTTGAAGGCAAGTGTTGCCCCCGGCATCCCATATCTTCACCCAACCACTCACGTCTGCAAGTACACAGTATATCACAATTCACTCAATAATTGAGTGAATTATTACAACTTCATCAATTATTGATGAATTATTGAGTGAATTATTACAACTTCATCAATTATTGATGAAGTAACTTACGTAATGAACAAAAGTGGTATTTTTGGGACAGAAAACTCGGTAATAGAGGACATACTGCGCTTATATCAGAATTTATACATTGCCGAGAACTCCTCCTTTTAAGGAATCGCATCGGTCAAACAACTGCTGGGAATATCATCCTGAAGACAGTAATATGGGAATATACCATGGGTACCATATCCATATCCTTTTCTGCACCCCATCATAGGACGAGCCATGGGAACAATGTCAAAAAACTAGAATAAAGTAAATTGAAAATTCGCTAAAACAACGAAGAAATTAATGAACAGCAGAAACGGAAATTAAAAAGGTTTTGTTTATACGGTTTTGATAACCTTCCTTTATTCTTCTCTTTTTCTATGAATCCTACAGAATCAAAGATCTACATTCAGAAGGTATACAGAAGAACACAGGAAGGTATACGAGTATTCAATATAGCACGAGTTTCAAACTTCAAACTTCACTATTCACATTCAACTAATAGGTGCGTTTGGTTTGACCGGTCTTTCAGGGTCTACCTATCTGACGGAATCTGACTTTTATTTGTTTGTTATTTTGGTAATATTATTTGGTATTTTGGTAATAAGTTCCTCTTTTGATTGACGGATTGTTTTCTGTACCTAAGTAGTATTTCTACTAAGTCAATTTTTCGAGGGTAGTATTTTTTCAGGGGCAATTTTATGTGGTATCACTAGGTACCAAAAATGCTGCAAATTATTACACAAAGGTTTATTATTTTTCTGTATAGATCACTCGACTGCAAATCACACAGCTTTGCCATTGTCACTATTTACCATAGGTACCTACTACCTACCTATGAATACCTACTTCACAATCAGGTTTATTTTTAAAAAATAACGCTCCAAACTCGATTCTATGAAACAGGGAGTTGTGGTTCCTTCGTATGGAAATTTGAATTCTGGTTGCTAAGGAAAGGACGCAAAACTGAGTAGTAGGTAGTAGTAGGTACCTACCTACCTAAGTACAACTTGAAAAAACGAACAGCGATCGCATTTTGGTTAGCAAAATTTTCAACGGAAATTTAGCGATTTTGGTTGGCTAAAATTTCAACTTTGGTTTTGCGATCAGACCTCTTTTGCGATTCACAGTCGCGATTTGGATTTATTGTAAGTAGTTCAACCCTTAAGTTCCTGTAGGGAGCGAATGGTTTGTCCTACAGAGCTCCGGGTGGTCTCAATCGATTCTAAAAATATACTACTACTTCAAATTAGTGAAAAATAATAGGTACCTTTATTTAGAGAGTTTTCGACCTTGGGCACTTTTGACGTGATAACGTCTTATAAATTGGTTTACCGGGAGACACTTCAAGAAACTGCGTTACGCTCCACTCACGGAGAGGGTGCAGCTCGGCGCTCCCTAAAGGCGGGCGGCCCCTCCCCTTCCCCGGCGCTCACAAAAGCGGGAGCGCCCCGCCCCCCTTCCCTGGCACTCACTCCCCCCCCCACCCATGGGAAATACCTACTACCTACGGGAAATACCTACTCTGTGCAACTTGACAAAGAATTTTATTTTATCCTTCTTCCTACTATACGAATGAATATTATCATTAAAATTATTTTACCACTCAAAGTCGTTGTCACGTAAAACTTTCGCCCGTATACCGACTTTACAGGCAACAACACAGGGTTTTTAAAATGTCAACCTTTCACCCCTTAGAAGTGACTGACTAAGCTTCGGAGACAACTAGACCCCAAATAGAGCCTATATATGGTATATATACCAAATTTCATCAAAATCGGTAAATGGGAACTAAGGAAAGTGCCGCGTACAGCGGACGGACGGAACACTACTTCATACTTTTTATTCGATTTTCGGATTCTACGTACCTACCTTGAAACGTAAACCTACAAATTTTGAGAGGGGCTAAAAATTTTTTCTTGGCTAATTCCGAAGGTTAATTATTGAAAAAAAGAAACCAAAACCAGATTTTGCATATATTTATACCTTTACTTATTAAATCCAAGTAGGTACCTACTGTAAATAACAGTCGTGAACCATCATGGACCAACTTCCATGGTCAAACTTGAAAATGCGAGGGGAAAGGTTATTGTATGGTTACTTGACGTCTAGACGTTATTTCTATTTTGACGTTACTTCTATATCCAGATAAATTATTTTCAAAATTCATGTCGACTATCGAGATTTTTTCCTTGTGACACATATTGATTACTTGATTCGTCTAGTGAGTATTTAAAACGTTATTTTTAATTTAGAAGTTCCCATCATCAATATGGTGGCCGATGAGATTCTGCTGGAACTTCTTCACGCTGAGCTCGTCAACTACGTTTGCTCGAACGAACCCAAAGAGAAAGAACCCTCTGGCCAATTGAACAAGCACTGCAATTTGTCCACCCTGGAATATTTCGGGTTCTCGACTGGCTACAAACTCATAGAGAGATTCACGAAGGATTGGTCACGATTTAAAGACGAGCTCGATACCATCAAGTTCATTTGTACAGATTTCTGGACGTCCATCTACAAGAAGCCCATTGACAACCTCCGAACGAATCATCAGGGCGTCTACGTCTTGCAGGTACCTTTGTACTACATTATGTACCTAGGTGTACTTGATGACATTTGAACAAGGCCCAGTAGAAGAGCTTATAGCTTCTTGCGTGCCTTATTTCGTACATTTATATCCTTCTGTCCAGGCTTTGGACTACTTAAGCACATATAATTTGTTAGGTACCTACTTTAGCTTCTAGCGTGCTAAATTTTGAACATATCTTTGGGTACAGGCCAGGTATTAGGTACTCCTAAAAGTACCTATGATATATCAGGTAGCTTTAGCTTCTACCTTTGTCGGGTGTTTGATTTGTTCACCAACCTTGTCTACCTCTCTAAAATTGCCAGTTCTAGTGGATTTCAATTCCACTTCTAACTTAACATTAATTTTAAAAAGCCCATCGCTTTCTTTGCTGTGCGACTCCGAAGTGGCTGCTTTTGATGCGGTTTCCAGCTGGTTCATAATGAACAGGCTTTCTGTTAATGCTGAAAAGACCAATGTGATGCGATTTGGGTTGAGAGATTTGTCTGGTTTTGACAATAATCTGGAAGATGTCAAATTTCTTGGCGTCGTTCTCGACCCAGAGCTCAGCTGGAAGCCTCATTGTGCTCAACTTCGGTCATGTCTCGGCAGCTACATCTTTCTTTTGAGGCGCCTATCCGAGAGGCTAACAAGGTCAGCCGTTCTGGCAGCTTTTCATGCCTGCTTCCAGAGCAGAGCTGTATATGCCATTCAGTTGGGGGCATTCTGCAGCTTCCTCCACCATTTTTTCTAGCCAAAGGAAGGCTGTGCGAGTCGTAGCTGGTATGAGTTACCAGTAGGATTGTAGATCAGCTTATAAAGAACTGGAAATTCTAACTATCCCCGCTGTCTACATCCTTGAAAGCCTATGTTATGTAAGGAAGAATATTGGGTCTTTCCATACTCCAGATCATGGTTACTCCACTCGTAGCAAAAATAATCTTTGTATCCCGTTCCATCGACTTGCTACTACATGTAATGGTACCACCTGGTGGGGTTTTAAATTTTTCAACGCCCTTCCCATGAATTTGCGAAATGCTCCGATCGGCATTTTTAAGGCACGTATTCGCAAGTACCTCCTCAGTTTGGCTCCTTATAATTTCGACGAATTTCTTGGTGATCTTGAGCACACTGACGCTGTGTTGATATCCTAGGTGTTTTTTCATGTTTTATTGTTATACCTACCTAGTCATTTGATACCATTGTTGTAAATTTTTTTTTGTGACCAAATGTTTAATTTTTATTCTTGTAAGAAAGCTGACCATTGCTCACACACTACGTGTTTTTGGCAAATAAAAGATTTTTGATTTTGATTTAACACTCCATGGATCCAGTTCCTCCCATTATTTATCTCAAATAACATACATACTCATACACTCCAATTTCAAACCTCTAGGATTCACCTACTCAGTTGGGTGACGTAGCCTAGATAATTGGAGTCGAGAATACGGAGCTTCAGTGCTTCGTTGATCGAATACCAACATATTGATGATCCAATACTGATATTTTCCAAGGTTATTTGCATTTTTATTGTACACCTTGTAACATAACCATCTCTAAGTCCCTCTGTTATTCCGTAGGATCGAGCCTTCAGGTTCATGGCGAAGATAAGCAACGGCACCCAACATCTGGATGCTGCTCCCCTCTACATCGCCTTCACGTCAGGCCTCCTTCGTGGAGCTCTGGCCAATCTGGGAATTAACTCCATCGTCACGGCTGAAGTTCAATCAATGCCCGCTTGCAAATTTCACATCCAGGTGCCCAGAAATCAAATGCCCTAAAACCTTTCATGGCGAACTCTCAAATGTTTGATTTTGTTCCAACTAGGTATAAATTATAAATTAAACGATGTAATATTGATGGGGCACCCCCCACCAAGTGGCTCGTGCTAGAAGGCGTCAAGTACTAGAGAATACGATCTTCTCATCAAACTGCATTCGCAAAATACTATTAGGTTTCCTAGTTCAGTGTCTCCAACAAATTAACCTTCTGTGCAATAAAATGTTTCATGTTTTCTATGTTGTAGGTTTTTTGTTTTGTTTTTCCTTGAAACTAATCATACACAAGTTGGATCGACTATTAAGGGAGCAAAATTTTTCGAAAAACGCTTACCTCTGATATCTACGAACATTTTTGATTTGTTTCGGCGTGTTGACCAACCTATGGCTTGTAACTATATATTTATTATGGGTTTGAAAGGGAGTATTGTGATCCAGTGCGTGCATGTAGACAGATGATGGGGTGGTTAGGAGAGAGCTGGCTTTAGAAATGAAAGACCCCCACTTGCTCAACTCCTGGCTGGCTATGGGGTGAACCGGTTGACAATGCTGCCCACTGCCATAATGGGGTATTTCAGTCAATTTAAAAAAAAATTTTTCAAAAGAGTATGTCTCAGGAATAACGGTAATCGGGTCTATTCGTCGAGAAAATGTTTTTAAAAAATCAGAGAAGCTAAGGAAAGTTGAAGATTTGAAAGGTGTGACGTAGCTAGCCAGTCTGAAAAAAGTATCCATGCACAGAGAAGAGATGAAACCCTTGGAGGACCTCTTGGATACTACAAAATAGTACTCACACACGCGCGCGGCATAGTGTGTGTGCATTTATGGCGGCCCGCCTTTTTTTCAAACGTGTGATCTCTTTAATTAATTTTTCTACCACATGCTATAATATTATTGGGCTTAAAGTTGGAGTATATAGGTTTTCAAGGGTGCTGAATCCAAATTTGAGATCGAAAACCTGAATTTCTGGCCCACCGAAATACCCTATTATGTTAGGTCCCAATTGTACCAGTTATCTTAATTTGGTGAGTAGAGATCACCAAAAGGTTTGATATTATGGTACTATTGGAACTCTAATGTCAACTGAAACGGAGATTCAACTATCGATAGGCTCTCCCTGTGGAATGTGTCCATGCGAACCTATATGACTGCCACAGAAACTTTGCATCCCTTTGGCGCATTCTCCTGGAGAACTAATTATCTCTTATCATCAAGCAGATTCTCGCGCCTAAGATAATGTTTCAGGAACTTCTCCCCTGAAAAGGGACTTGATTTCTCTCCTACTGCAGCTTGAAATTCGTGCATTTCCAAAATTGAAATTCGTGGCACTAGACAAACATCAAATTTCTCACAGCTCCAGTTTCCGTTAAGGTTTCACCATGGAAGGTTGACATGATCGTTATAGTTCGCAGATCCGCCACCTAGGGGGCGCCACACGGATGCAAAGTTTCTGTGGTAGACCTATAGACCTATAGCTGTTGATTTGCCAGCCTCAAGTCCAGCGGAGTTATGGAAGAGGTTCTTAACACATCTCACTTACTGAAGCATGTGGCACATCTGCTTGGTTATGAAGCTAGATTTGTCCAAAAAATTTGGAATGCTCATAACAAGTCCTGTGATGGCCATGAAATGGAAAAGAGATAACAAGTTACTCCTATTGAAAAGTTTATCAAAACGTGATACTTGTGGTGTTACTTACGTGATGTGAAAAGTTTGTTCTCATTGTTGATTTTCACAGGAACGACGCTCGTTATTGGCGAATGTTTATTTTTCATTTCCTCGTCTTCAACCTAGGAAACATAGAAATAACTCCAAAATGCAGGGTTGGATCTGAAGAATTTTCACTAAAATTTTCTTTTGGGACTAACTTACCTGATTGAGCTTCTTGAGGGAGCGAGACTCGTAATGGAATACCTCGCCATTGATGCTCCCAGCAAAAATATCGTTGCCGTCTGCTGAGTAGTGTGCCGAAAGAATATCTCCACTTTGTTCTCTACCAAAACAGGCGATTGAGCATTTAAATTCAACGTTTAAAATGAAGAGGGACTGTGAGGATTCCTACAGACTGGGCACCGAGATCAGGGGCTAGTCAGCTCCAGACATATTCTGGGCACTGTGATTTTTTGCTCTCATCTGCAGAGCGCAAAAAATCAAATCAGTGTGTGACTTGCTTATTCGTATAACTGAACTTACATTTTTTTTTAAAAAGAAAGTCCCCTGAAAGAATCAAATATAATGGGGAGGATGCCCAGGATTCACTGGCCCTAGGGATGAGGAAGGTGGGGGTGGGAGAGAGGGATGAAGGGAAGTGCCTCTATAAAACTACCACCAATTCAAATATGAGCCGAGCAGGATGCGGGTGGTGATACTGAGATGCCCAACTCACGCAACTCTGTGGCACTTTTCCCGCACCACACTCCGCGCCATGACAAGGTTGCAGCCATCATTCTGATGTTGTTGGGTGCCTCTCCTTTTAGCTCAGACACTGCTTGCCGTAAATCATTCGTATCACATTTCCTTATCTTAGCCCGCCACATCTGCTCCATGTCCAAGCTGCCATTGACAACTTGGATATCCAGGATAATGCAAGACTGGTCGGGTTTGATGGCAATGATGTCCGGCTTCTTACCCTGGTCACTCAGCATGTGGTATAACCTCTCCCTCTCAACATCCCAGCTGCTAGATGACAAAGCACCTGCTATCTGCTTGATGACCGCATCATGATGTAGAATGCGGCCCCCATGAGTTTGAGGGCACTGCTGCACTACATGATAAAGATGTTCATTTCTAATCCGACAGGCACAGCAAAGGGACGACCACCTCTCGAACACTGCACTGCAGTTGACAAAGATGCCACGCAGATGGCATGGAAGTGTCGGTAGTCACGGGCCCCAAAGCCCAATCTACCCACTGGAAAGAGATTAGGCTTTCCGAGCACTGTCAGAGTTCTTTGCCATCTACTGATTCATGCTGCGCAGCAACGAACTGGGTTTTGAAACAGATGGTGTTGCTCGGTCGCACCATGCTAACTGCTGTCGGACAAAATCAAGATCAGCAGCAGCACGAACGACCCCCTGAGGGCTAGCAGGCGCTGGCGGCGCAGAGAAGGGATGCTCGTCGGGAGGGACACAATACCCAGCCCACCAGATTTGACTGGTGCATGGATGTAGGCACTTGGGACACCAGGTGGGAATTTCAGCCAAGAGGGCACAGCAGAGTGTACTTCACGATCTAATTCCTGCAGCCTCCCCGCTGTAAGCCTACCAAAGACTAACCCATAAGTTAGCTTTAGCAGTAAGTACGTGGCGCCTAGTGTGTAACGTCCTACTTCTCCCTTGTACAGTGCTTAGGAGCCATGATCTCAACTATGGTTTCAAGGAAGCAACAGCTCTGAGGTAAAAGTAGTTCCTTGTGTGAGAGGGCCCTGATGCAGTTAGCTACCTTGGAAGTACGAGGATTAGTTCAAAAGTCAGTTTTAACATTTTATCCCACTAAGGGACGAACGATGGTTCAATAGGCTTGCAGACTATACAGGGTGTCTACAAAACAGTTGTAAGGAATTCAAGGGTTCGGTTCTACAACTAATTTCCAACAAAAAGTGACTATCAGAAATTCTTTTTTAAACGCCTCTTTAATCGACTTTTTTCACTTTCAAGTTTTTTTTCGTGTTTTCGACCTTACACCATTAAAACGGTCATAACTCTCTTAAATTACACTCAAAAATTAAAAATAAGGATACCGTTGGAAAGAGCGTCAAATTTCCTATCTGCCTGATACCAAATAACAAATTTTCAGTTGAATTACACGGGGAATAAAGCAACCTAAAAAGTGAACTTAGTAAATTTTCGAAAAATTCCCGTTTTTCAACGCCTAAAATCTCCAAATATTACCAGGTAAAGTTCTGTTGCCGGAAAGCCTAAAAACTGCGCCAGAATCTCAGCTTTCCAACAGTATAATCAAAACATATTTTACAACCGAATTTAGGGGAGAATTTTGTGTTTGAACGCGAAAAAACGTGCATTTTTTCAACGAAATCGGCGCTCCGCCTAGTCGATCTTAGGGGTCGGACGATGAGAGTGGGTGGGACGGCGCCGCAGTAGACCGCGAGGCCTCCGGAAACAGGAGGCCAGAGCGCCGATTTCGTTGAAAAAATGCACGTTTTTTCGCGTTCAAACACAAAATTCTCCCCTAAATTCGGTTGTAAAATATGTTTTGATTATACCGTTGGAAAGCTGAGATTCTGGCGCAGTTTTTAGGCTTTCCGGCAACAGAACTTTACCTGGTAATATTTGGAGATTTTAGGCGTTGAAAAACGGGAATTTTTAGTTATTTTAAGTTCACTTTTTAGGTTGCTTTATTCCCCGTGTAATTCAACTGAAAATTTGTTATTTGGTATCAGGCAGATAGGAAATTTGACGCTCTTTCCAACGGTATCCTTATTTTTAATTTTTGAGTGTAATTTAAGAGAGTTATGACCGTTTTAATGGAGTAAGGTCGAAAACACGAAAAAAAACTTGAAAGTGAAAAAAGTCGATTAAAGAGGCGTTTAAAAAAAATATTCTAAGAGACGCTTTTTGTTGGAAATTAGCTGTAGAATCGACCCCTTGAATTCCTTACAACTGTTTTGTAGACACCCTGTATTGTTGGGCAGAAGTGGCACCCGTGGACAGCTGTGGGCCCGACAGAGGTCAGTAACCATAGCATCTCGCTTCGAAGGCGATGTGATTAATTTTTTGACTGCTGATATTCGTAAAAGACTTAGCTCTGTTTATGTCCTATAGTCATGTCTCTTTCCACTCAAAGGACCCTTAGGAGTCCCTTAACGATGGTGAACTTAGAAAGAGGAGGGCCAGTGAGAAGGGGCACACAAAAATTAACTGAGAAAAATCATTGAGAAAATGATGTACTCCGTAACAAAAGAAGGTATTGCTTCCGAGTGCACCATGGTAGCTGAAGCATTGTTTTCGCTTTGCAAGGTTGAAAACAAAATTTTCTCCAAAATCAAAATTTCAGACCTTTTTGAACAATTTTGGTTCCGTTTCTATCTGTCATGAAATTCTTGTAACGAGCTTAACTATTTGAAGTTATGGTCAGATTTCGATGAAATTTTCAGGGATTGGCGTGTAGATGGCCCCCTATAAGGGTAGGGCAGGGTACTTGGAGATTGATATTTTGAGATTTGCTACCATGCATCGGATCATCTTTACAATTGGGTTATGGATACGAGGAAGCTACGTGCCACACTTACTTGGCATTTTTTCTTTCTTTATATTCTGATAGTTGGCTACTCGTTAAATTCACTTTTGAACCAACCCTCATAGTATTGGTTTGAATGGGCATCGTCTGGAGGGGGATACAGGGTATTTTGAAAATGGACAGGTCAGGGTAGAATCGCAGGGCTTGACAAACCCATTTATCCCCCCTGGATCCATCATGAGTATCCTCAGTCCGGTGGACAGTGAAGGTGTCACTCTATCCTATACTATTCATCAGTGGATGTACACTTGCAATTAGCACATTACCACTTGAAGAGCTCTTTCTCATTTCTGGTGTACACCTGTCCCTAACCAAAAAAGTGGTAATGGTGATCTCTACACCCAGTCGAGTCTAAATACTAAATAAATAAATACTTGTCACTGAGTCCTCCATCTGAGTGGAGCATCCTTGTACATGAATGTCAGGATTTTTGTCAGACCTGAATCCTAACTTGAGGTCATAATAGGAGTATGTGTGCGCCCAGTATAAAGGCCCAGTATGGCACATATTACTTGTTTTTACTCGTGAAGACCAGCTTAGATTCACTGTTGTTATTCAACGTACATTTTACCCAGAACAGTCAATTCTGGCTTGTTCGGCGTGATGGTCTGGATCTGAGAAACTCCGGTGCCACCCGTCGCTGGTTTGCTAACCCTCTGTTGTGCCGTCGCCATTTCCCCTCAACTTCACAAAATCACGAAATGGAGAAAATTGCTACCTGGTGGTTGTGATTTTCGTGTTGTATATAAACAATCAAAATTTCTTGAAACATGTGAATTTGAAGATTTTGGGGAGTTGAAAGATGTTTGCATATTTTACCGAGGTATCTTTTTCATACCTCAAGACATTATTATTATATTTATTATTATATTTAACCTACTCGTGGTGGCGTGTTTGTTAAGTAAAAAGTAAACAACCATTTCAGGTTGGATTTTTGTCCGACTGCCATTCCTGGCGTTGCGGACGTCATCAGCTGTCTTCCTAAGGGAAGATCAGAATTTGTTCTGATGATTTCGCTCATGGCTTCCCATTGGCCTCACCGCCCTGGGTTGGGACGAGGGGGAACTGCGACCGAGGCGGGCCTCGAACTCACGGCCCCTGCATCCGGTCCGAGTCCCATCTCCAGAGACACACGCCGTAGCTCGCTCGGCCACAACTGACCCCCCAACGTGTTTGTTAATATATTGTCAATGTGATAGAGATCTACAAAAGTCTTACAAAACATTCCACCTCTTTCACCAAGCTTTCAGAAAATTTGCCATCTGAAACGTGTGATCACTTCGCACGTTTTACACACAATTACTTCTACTTCACACTATTCTCACTTCCATTTCGAGTAGGTTACCAAACCACGGCCTGATAAGGTATAAAAAGAATTTTTATTTACATCACCTTAATATAGTATAAATGTACTTTGTTGAAGAGTAAAATAAATTATGAATTAAATTAGGGGGCTAGAGATTCACGACTTGGGAAAGCCCCTACAAAATAGGCAAATGACGGATTCCCCAGAACCTAGAAAGGGAGTCCAAGAACCCCTCAGGCCTTGGTATCCATGTTGTATCATCAAAAATTAACTTCCCTCGGCCGGGGATTGATCTCCAATCTTTGAGACTAAACTATATCTACATTCTTGAGTCCTAGCTCTTACCACTGAACCAAGGAAATGAATGGATACAAATGCGAAAAGATAGCTGAACACAACACCTCTCACTAGTTCGGGGGATTTTAGGTATGAGAGTCTAGCCCCCAACAATCCTTGTCAGGTTTCAGCGCTACCTCCCACCACTTCAACGAACTACCATTCCTGATTACCATAACTACCATTCTAAAGATTGCTGTCTCGTAATCGTTTATCCTAATCTTTTCCCTCTGAACAGTTATGGACGTGAAAATTATGCAAAGTGTCGTTTTATGTTGTGAAACGTGCCCAAAGTCATTCATTTCAAAGCTGATATCTCCAAAATCGTCACTGGTTCATGTTATAGAAATATGAGAAACCAAAACGATTACGTGAAAACAATCTTTAGAATGGTAGTTATAGTAATCAGGAATGGTAGTTCATTGAAGTGATGGGAGGTAGCGCTGAAACCCAACAAGGATTGTTGGGGGCTAGACTCTCATATTTTAGGTACTCCATTAACTAGTCAGGGAAGTGAGGGGCCTTTGACTAGAGTTTTACTACCCAATGAGAACTCTATTTTTGTCTGGCTTTGGAGTTTGTTGTTATTCGTTCTTGAAACGGATCTGCTGACCTCAACCAAGTCCGAATAGGCAGTGGCGTGACTCACGTCTTGGGGGAGTTGTTTTGATGACAACAATAATTATTGCCCTCAGAGAATGCTGAAGAGCCCTTTCGGGTCCTACCGACTGCGCCACTTGTTAGTGTATCATCAAAAATGACTTCCAATTAACAGAAATGGAAGAGGTAGCTGAACATAACATCCATTTAACCCTTGAACCTAAATCAACCTCTTTTCAATTTGTAACCTAAAAATCTTGAAGATGTGTGACTCGACCGGCCTTGCTCCAACTAGACTAATAACAGTTTTCTCTCTTGAGAAGTTCTCGCACCTCTTAGGAAGTACTAAGTGCAACGATTTCCCTCTTCAAAGGAATATCTACTCCCAGCGTAGTGTAGCTGTGCCACGGAGTGACTTGCTCTTAGGTGGCTTTCACACTGGTTGGACACGAAAGATCAGACCTGTAGACACGCGACACGCTTCTTCCAAATCCAACCTATTGAAATGATTGAGAGCTTCCACGCTGAAGAGATACGTGCTTCATGTCTTCTTGAAACATGGTACAAGTGTCTGAAGAGATCCGGCAGGTCTCATGGCATTGTGGGTTAGTATTATCTGCAATGGCAGGGGTCCCAGGCTCACAAAACACGCGTCTCTAGTCGTTTTGTGTGATTCGCATTTTTCAGTTTGTGTCCAGCAATTGGCTTTCATAAACAGAGTGTTGCTCCTCGTTTCCTCTTCGATCTTCAGAAAATACGTACAGGCTATGTTCCTCCACATTTTCCCAGTAGATATGAACCCTCAGTCCTGCGAAGCATTCTTCTCCTCCTTACAACAGCAGCAATTAATAACTCTTCATCTGATGATGAATCAATTTTGAGTGATAACACTATTGACAAGATAGCTAACTTGACTAAATACAAAAAGCACATGTCTCTTGTGTGTGAATGGACTTGTCTAATGTTTCAAGTTGCGTGTCTACTGGTCTGATGTCTCGTGTCTAACCAGTGTGAAAGCCGCCTTAAACAGTAGGGATCCCCTTCATAGAAAACCAGACTTATATATAATGTGATATAATAGTTATAACGTAATATAAAATCAAATCTAATACCATAAATAAGTCGGTAATTTCACTTTTAAACACATATTTAAATTTAGTTAAAAAAAAGTGTTAACTTAAGGTGTAAATTCCTAGACGCGACTCACGACTGCGACTGCGGCTCACGATTTTTGGTCGACAGACGCAGTCGCACGCCGCAAACCTCTAACATTCCTAGGTACGGCTGGCCACTGTGTAAATATTCATTCAGTCTGGCTCAAGATGTCCGTGAAGAAGGTAGTGCTCGCTCTCCTGTTGGAAGAAGAGGAGGAAGATGAATTATTCTTTACGATTGTCAAAAATTGCCATGGAGTCATTGATCGTCAAAATTGAATCCCCTAGCGCTAACCCAAAAGTGTCTAATTAAGATTTTACTTAAGAAGCCGGTAAGATCCCCCTCTTCATTAATCTTCAAGGAGTTCGCAGTGCTCGACTTGAGGAAGATTGCAGAAAAAATTACTTTGATTTTCACTTACAAGGAGTATTGTCTTGGAAGAATACAAAGAATTATTAATACTACAAGAGCTTCGGACAAAATTACCCTGCTTACGCCGAGAATGAAAACAGCTATGGGACAGAGATTATATTCTTTTTGTGGTGTTTCTCGGTTCAACTCTCTTCCAAACTATTTGACCGGGAAACAGGAATCCTTAACTGTTTTTAAAAACAAACTGAAAGAATATTTCATTTCCCTCCTTTAATCTTAATTAGGTGTCACCATAATTATTTGATATTTTTTGGTTATTCTGATATTGTATGTAGCAGTAGGCACGGTACCTACCTATGTATATTTTGTTCTTTATTCTTTAGCCAATTGATTTCTATCGTAACGTTATTATTATACTTAATTATTACTAGAAGATTATACACTCCGACCCCCAGCACAAGATTTTCTTATAGGTGGTCGTAACATTGTAAATATGTATTGCTCACCTTTTAAAAAATAAAATAAATGTAAAATTAAAAAAAAAAAATTTTCCAACGCTTTCGGTGCTTCACATTTTTTGGTTTGCGAGACGAGCGGGTTTGCATACTTCAGTCGCAGACGGCGTGCGGCTGGACTGCTCACCCTACCAGTTGAGTCGCAGACGCGCTCATCAGCCGTCAGCCGCATTGAGCCGTGCGGTCGGGAAACGCGCCTAGGAATGTTGTTCCATAAGAATGCATTGAAGGAGTGGGACGCGGCCAATCGCGAGTCGCAGTCGCAGTCGTGAGTCGCGTCTAGGAATTTACACCTTTAGCGATCGATCTTTTCAGTCGTGGAACTCGAATACATTTTTGAAATCGTAGTAAATGACCTAAAATTAATTCTAGTATTAATTAACTAGTAGCCATTGAAAGGTTCTCATTTCATCCTATGTTTACTTCTTATTCATAATAATTTGAGGCCGGTAAAGTGATGAACAAATAAAACACTGGTTTTGAATAAAACATAATATAATCTTGTCAAATTCTCAAGCCTCAAATGGCATTTTCCATTATTCACTCAAACGCTAAACTACGTTACCAAAAATATGTACACAAAGTATATAAGTCAAGGTCTCTCATATCAGGAGGATCGATTAACGTTTGATGACTAAGTACCTAAATAATACAGTAGTAAAATAATTGTTGGTATTTGACCAGATTACCATGTGGATGATCAAGTACCTTTTTCTTCAAAGCTTAATTTTCGACTTAATCTTGTTTTACGTTTTTCATAAAAGTTGCCATTTTTATTCAGATCATTTCTTGTAATTTTTTACAATGGTTTGTGCTTCTTGAAGTTTAAATGTAGATGAAAAGTGTTGATACAAGTGATGGGGACTGGGACCTGAGAAAATGATTGTTGTTGCATAGTATTGACTTCACAAACACGGTGGACATGGGCTGTGTTGGGGACTGGAGAAGAAGAGTAGGAATGGGAACTAGAGACGGGGCCAAGGGACTAACCTTACACTCCATGCGCAAGTGGCAATGAATTCAATACTTGAAAAAGTACAGCTGGTAAAAGCATTTTTGCCCAATTATTAAGTATAATTGTTATCCTGGAGGTTGCTAATAGAGACATTTTCTATACCTAATCCATATACCTACTGTGCAGGGGCGGCTGCTGATAGGAGCATAGGCGCATGTGCACCCCCAGCCAATTAAAAAATAAAAAAAATCAAAGTTAGTTCCTCTGGGTTTGAAGAGTAAGTTGGATGGTGACAGAAGACACGATCGTAGGCTCTGTGCTAGTTGAATCTACGCGCGAAAACAGTGGCGGGGAGCTCCCTCTTTTCTGACCAATCAGCGGCGGTTCGCGCAAACCCAGTTTTATGCGCCGTTTCGAGGAGGGTGACGTCATTCGAGGGAGGCAAGCACGTGAGATTGACCAACCAGAGAGCACGAAATGTGACCTTGAGGAGCAGCACGGAGGCTGTGCGCCTGGGGTGTGTGAGTGAATTTCCAATTTTATTATTTTGTCTTCCTGGCTCACTGGTTTCCCGGTTTCCTTATCGTAAACAAACAGAACTGATAAGGGCATTTCGCGTTTTTCGTTTTCAGTCCACCGTTTTGTTCAAAGTGATTATTTAGGAGTGTTGTAGGTACTATGAATAATTCGGTGCATTACATTAACATAAACTATTCGTGTTTGTCGGTCGTGAAAAAGTGCGACATTCCAGAAACTGGCCGCCCCTTGCCGTCTGTACCTGGACTCCAGCAGACGTTAAAATTTAAAAATCGTGCAGATTCGTACCGTAAGTTTAATGTCAAATAATATTCGACTTCTTATAATATTATTACAAGAAGGTAGATTGGCTTTGCAGATGTGAAGTGACGAACAAATTATTTTGAGGCTTGGGTTAAAGACGGCATAAGTGATCTCCCATTTAGCCAAAAAAACGCATTGGCTGTCTCCCATAAAAACGCTCTGGTAGATTTGCGTATATTGGGTCGTCAAAATTTACCTAATGCAACAACTCAACAGTGCATATCATCTTAATCTGATGCAAAAAACCAAAACGGTTAACAAAAATAGGTACATTCTGTCTCGAATTATCGTTAATTTTTCTTCCGAGTTGGACGATGTTTTGAATCATCACGGGCAAATACACATTTCAGCTTTGCAATAAGATGGATGCATTTCTTGGGTTTAGACCTTTGATGATTAAGTATTTCAGAATTTCTGTTAACCACTAGAGAACATTATTTTTCGTGTCTATTGCATCTACGTATTTAGTACCGTTTGCAATTTTAAGATGAAAAAGTTACCGAGATTTATCCCATTTACATATCGTTACATAATTTCTATTTGGCAGAGAAAAGCACCTATTCTGTCCCTTCTCAGTAGCTTCTCCTGATCTCCGTGCACCCCCTGAGTTCAGGGCAGGAGCCGCCACTGCTACTGTGATCTGTGGCATCCTTGAAAGAAGAAAGCACAGAACCGCACACACACTCTCTACCCCTTCACAAACATGGCATAGGCTGTGTGGGGGACTAAAGAGGGGAGTAGGAACAAGAACCCCTATTTCGTAACAGTTCTACCTAGAGAGTGGATGAGATCAATCTCCGTCTTTTCCCAACACTATTGTGAACCACCTGCATCAATGATGAGAAAGTTCTTCCTCTTCACCCCCTGGGAAAATCCTATTTTTTCAGTTTTATTAGAATGTCAGAATTGTGTAATGACAGTAAATCTGCAAAACCATATAAGTCCAACACAACCAAACCCCTAAAATGGTCCAGTATGTAAACTGGAATAAAATAAAATTTAAACCCCCAGTATTTCGAAAGTTAATTCAATGTCGATCCCCCTTATATTTATCTATTGCTCCCGTAACTTTAATAAATCCTTATAGAAAGTCTAGAAAAATGGAAATTGAGTTATCAGGTAACTTTTGTTTTGTAAATGTGAAAATGGGACATGTGGTTTTGCAGGTTTACTGTCGATATGGTTTTTTATTGTAGTCTAAACATTCAAAGGGAGTTGAAAGGCCGGATCAAACCGGTTCCAAAACGAGAAGAGAAAGAAGTTGAAGACCATTCTCATCTTTGTGAGGCTATACGTATGTTCCAACGTTCATAATGAATCTTCAAACTAATAGATCCTGGATAAATAAGGTTTCATCTTCGAAATTTGATAAGATACACAACGGAGCAATCAATACAAACAGGTTGCTATTCAAATAATTTACAAGATCTCCTAGTCGTTAGAAGTTTAAGATTGCGAGGATGAAAAGATGTACAAAACTTGGTCAACACTTATTAATGAGAATAGTTTCAAAAAGAGCCTTCCTTATTGTAGTTGTCCATGATCAATTCAACCGTATTCCAAACGTCTTCTTTTCGCTCCTTCGAAAATACCTACGAAACGAAATAATTATTAATAATTTCGTGGACATCGGAAATTAATAGCGAATGGTGTTGTGTGATTACGTGTAAGGTAATTCGACCTTCGAAAACTCATCTGTACAAAGCTAGACATCTTACATCAAACCAAGACAAGTCGTCAGTCTCTTTGATGCATGGGACGTCAACTCCGTAGCACTGCATGGCCAGGTGAATGCAGGAAATCGCCACCAATTGAGCCTTGTAATCCAACACAGCCGGATCATGGTAGAAGTCCTGGGTGAAACGCAAATTCAAGCCATCTTCAACTCAATATAGATAGATATTCAAGTATCTGAACAGTGTTACAGTAGTTACTCAAGTCATAACACGACACCTGAGATTAGCGCACACAGGGAATTTTTGGACTGTGAATTTGGCAACACTGACTGTGACGAGTAAAATAGCGCCTTCATAAATTTGGTCAATCTAGCCTGCTACCTGCTCCAGCAGGTCTCATCCTGCGTGAGTTTGTCATACTCACTGATGTCGCTCAGGTGAGTAAGAAAGGTGGTGTCGCACTATGGATTAAGGGGGTTTCAGTCAGTCGCCGTTCATACCTTGTTCCAGGTTAGTATTTCCTTAAATTACAGGCGCTCAAACTTTAAAAGTATAACCTAAATTTGAAATTTTTGAAATTTATTAGTGCATTGGCCTAGGGAATTGAAAAACTAAAATATTGCCTCTGGAATCATCAAAATCGAACAGTAATTGCCGGTGAAAAATGGAAAAAACCTAACTGAATAAACGGTTGATTTTGATGATTCCAGCAACAATATTTTAGTTTTTCATTTTCCTTAGCTAATGCACAAATTAAATTCGAAAATCCTTGAAAATTTCGAATTTAGGTACAACTTTTAAAGTTTGAGCGCTGGTAATTTAGGGAAATACTAACCCGGAACGAGGACCAAACGGCGACTGACTAAGACCCCCTTAAGTGTGATCACTGATATTTGTACATGTTAAGTGTTCTGAACTTACTTGGAGAAATGAGAAAGATGCCTGGCATATGGGAGTAGAATCCCAGGTTGCCTTAGAGAGCCAAGACTTGAGGGTTATCAAATAATGCATCAAGTACTGAAAATGTAAAACAAAACGTATTGATATAGGTAAAAGTTTCTGATGAAACTGTTAATTAGTTTTGCAAGGAGCCATGAGAGGGCGGTCAAGCTGGATTCACATGGGACAGAAGAGGGTGGAAACGGAAAAGACGAGAAAACCAGTGGAGGGGGTAGCCGGAGTCGGCGGAAGGTTCACAAGGATGATGGACGGAATGATAACCTTCCTACTGGAAGCCTCTGAAATGATAACTGATCTGATCTGTAAACTCTATTGACTGTGTTTTGAATTTGACGTTCAATGCCTCGTTGAAATTAATTTTGTATTTAAAAAAGAAGAAAAACTCGGCGCTTTGCGCCTCGGCGGGGGGCTCCGCCCCCCTGCACCCCCCGGTTTATTTCTTTTTCCATACTCTGTATGAAATCATAGGTACACAGACTGTGTTTTTGCGATGCTAGTCATCCGTTAAATAAAAAACAACAATAATAAATGTGGAGTCTTTGGCAATAATAAAATAAATAATTGTTAGACATTTAATTTGGTCTAAAACCCTATAAATGTGCGCATCCACAAAGCAGGATATCCCACGCACCTTAGGAGTAAAGCTCATACAAAACAAACCCCCATTCCTTCAAAAGAAAATAAAGAAAAGGTAAGTGGGGGAGTAAATTTCAGCTTCCTGCGTTCAACAGGAGAGAAAATGGCCTTGGAGCTCACTCAGCTGATCAGTGACCACTCAGGCGCCTTCAGCATTCTCCATTGACCCGCCCTCTCAAATTTCAGGTTCCTGCGTTCAACAGGAGAGGAAATGGTCTTGGAGCACACTCAGCTGATCAGTGACCACTCAGGCGCCTTCAGCATTCTCCTTTGACCCTGCCTCTCAAATTTCAGGTTCCTGCGTTCAACAGGAGAGGAAATGGCCTTGGAGCTCACTCAACTGATCAGTGACCACTCAGGCGCCTTCAGCATTCTCCATTGACCCGCCCTCTAAAATTTCAGCTTCCTGCGTTCAACAGGAGAGAAAATGGCCTTGGAGCTCACTCAGCCGATCAGTGACCACTCAGGCGCCTTCAGCATTCTCCATTGACCCGCCCTCTAAAATTTCAGCTTCCTGCGTTCAACAGGAGAGGAAATGGCCTTGGAACTCACTCAGCTGATCAGTGACCACTCAGGCGCCTACAGCATTCTCCATTGCCCCGCCCTCTAAAATTTCAGGTTCCTGCGTTCAACAGGAGAGAAAATGGCCTTGGAGCTCACTCAGCTGATCAGTGACCACTCAGGCGCCTTCAGCATTCTCCATTGACCCGCCCTCTAAAATTTCAGCTTCCTGCGTTCAACAGGAGAGAAAATGGCCTTGGAGCTCACTCAGCTGATCAGTGACCACTCAGGCGCCTTCAGCATTCTCCATTGACCCGCCCTCTAAAATTTCAGGTTCCTGCGTTCAACAGGAGAGAAAATGGCCTTGGAGCTCACTCAGGTGATCAGTGACCACTCAGGCGCCTTCAGCATTCTCCATTGACCCGCCCTCTCAAATTTCAGATTCCTGCGTTCAACAGGAGAGAAAATGGCCTTGGAGCTCACTCAGCTGATCAGTGACCACTCAGGCGCCTTCAGCATTCTCCATTGACCCGCCCTCTCAAATTTCAGGTTCCTGCGTTCAACAGGAGAGAAAATGGCCTTGGAGCTCACTCAGCTGATCAGTGACCACTCAGGCGCCTTCAGCATTCTCCATTGACCCGCCCTCTCAAATTTCAGGTTCGTGCGTTCAACAGGAGAGAAAATGGCCTTGGAGCTCACTCAGCTGATCAGTGACCACTCAGGCGCCTTCAGCATTCTCCATTGACTTGGTTGCACGTGACCACATTGACCCAGCATTCCATGGCTTGGTTGCACGTGAATATCATTATAAAATTCGCGTAACGGTTTTTTCTGTCGCTTTTTCGTGACGATTTTTCTTCGGTAGGTCATCGCAAAAACACATTCTGTGTTAAAACTATCAAAAAAAGAACAGCACAACAAAAAAATTAGCCCGAGCGTGGAACCTCGGGGTGCTCGATTGTTGATTGCAACAATCAATTGTTTTTTCCAACAACCAATTTTGATGGTTTTTTTTTTCAACAAAGGAGTAATACTGCTCTTGGAATTTTCTATTTGCCCACATGCCCATTTATTTTTACGAATGCCAGCTGAACAATGTTTCTAGAAAATTCACAGTTGGGATTCTGCAATAATTCTGGGAATACATTATCACAACTATGAATATATGCAATAATTCTGGGAATACATTATCACAACTATGAATATATGCAATAATTCTGGGAATACATTATCACAACTATGAATATATGAAGAGGTAGAAGCAACCTCTGGAACCCTCTTCAGTCCAGCAATCAAAACGCGTGAAGATATCGACATATTGGATCAAGTATGCACTGTACTTGTGCTCAAAAACTATAGATCTCGCCACGACTTCAGTTCTACTTTAATAACGTAAATGGATCATTACTTTATGCGCTGTGGGGACTTGGAGCTGGAATTTGAGACCTCTCATGACGAGAAGTTCCGACTGGACGATGGCGTCTCTCCTCAGCCAATATTCCTCTTTCAAATCAAGCGGTGCTGAGCCTCTGTGGAGAGTCGCGTGGGCGACGTTTACTACATCCCTCAACTTGTAGCTTTCGTCCCTCATTTTACCAGCGATGTACAGACAAGTCGCTCCTATCAGCTGAAAGATGGATTTGTAAAATAAATTCCAACGTGTTATGTTATATGTTATTACCGAAGGAAAGTAAGAATAGAGAAGTCTCGATAGATTTCCATCAAGCTCTCATCAACAACTACTCATGAGCTTTCACCTTTTCCTCGCCACTCTCTTAAAATAATAACCCTGTCCGGTTGACCACGCTAACTTTATATTCAGAGTGAATTTTCCACACTCAATCGACCAATACAAATCTTTGTATTGTTGTATTTAGTTACCAAGTTATTAGGCGTTTGTGTGAGGATGTTTAATCTCATTTATATAGGGGGGATGGAAGAGAGGACATCATGGACCTAATCCACCCCTTTTTGATAAATAAACGCTATCAATCAATCAACCCCAGAAAGCTCATAAGTGTTGCAAACAGTTTCCAATATGGTGACATTTAGATATCTTCCCGCTCGCCGAAATCAGTCAAACTGACATGTGGATATTAGGGATGGGTATCGACCAATGAATAATCAATTAATGAAATCAACAACTATTTTGTCTGGATTAATCGATTCACCGATAAATCGAACCCATAAACATCGATTATATAAAAATATTGGGTAGGTACAATTACAACAAACTCAACGTTAAAATTATTGATATTTAAAATTACATCCCAAGAGTGAAAAAAAGTTAAGATTCAAAAGCGAAAAGGAATAATAAGAGTATAATGATTAAATTACTCGCTCCAATATTTTTCATCAATGTCCTTCAGAAAAAGGAGTTTGATGGCCAAGTCGGTGGCAGCCGATTCCCCTGTTCCCTTAAAATATGGCCAGCTTCGGGAAAAACCTTTTTGAAGGAACAGATGTAACCACTGAAGGCTCGTATTTCAAGACAATTTTAGATACCGCAGGAAAAGTCTCTGCTATCTGGTTCCAATAAGATACCTACCAGGTTTTGTTGGATTTTTACAAAGTTATTACAAAATGCATTTTACAATAACGTAAATAGATAATGTGAGCTCTCGCTCTCTGGGCCCCATTTCCAGTGAAGCGGGAGCTGGGCACCATTAGCCCCCTTCGGCCAGCCTCGTAGGTGACGTCATCAGCTCAGGTGGATGCAAGACACTCGACGCCGAACGCCACCCCGCGCGTCCCTCCCCCCTCAGCTGGGAGGGACCCAACGGTCTCTCCCCCACTCAACCAGCCGTCCCCACTACCATCTTCAGGCGGGGCGGAGGGGGGAGGACTCCACCTGAGCTCCCCGCCAACGACGATCGCCTCATACCCAGTCCAGCAGCGTTCAAAGTCAGTGACAGAGAGTCCGCCCCATCCTGACAAATCTTCCTCCCGTAACCCCCCCCCTTATTCGCCACGATCGCCACGACTTCGCGCTACGATCGTCACGAAATCTTCGCCATCGCCACACCCAGCTTGAGGATACCTCCGGGCCCGACAGTGAGTGTTGAAACCTTTAGCATACATACATTGGCCAATTATTTATGCAACTGTGCTAGAGTAAGAGTAAAAGACATTAGTAAAACAACATTGAGTAAATTGAGAACATTGAGTAAATTGAGAACATTGAGTAAATTTGAGAACTTTAGTAGAATTGAAACATTGAACAAACTTAAACAAATACTTACCTGGATTTTGAAATTGATGACCTATGCATTGGAAACTGATAAATGAGATTGGAATTTTGAATGTACTTGTTGAAACTGAGAACCATACTGTGTTTTGTAAAACGTTAATTGAAAGCCTTCAGCTCCTAATCGCCACACTTGTGGGGAAGTCATTTGCCGTTCCTAATTTCTAATAAATCCACCTGCTAGTTGTACTTTGTAGTTCTTCTTCTGAGTATACCTGGTTCAGTGAAAGGTTAGAGGAGAGTGCAACGACACCCCTCAATTGGTATTAGGTCCCTTCAGGACGAACGTCAGCCCCTCTGGCAAAAGGACACACTTGTGTACCTGTTTTCTCTTTATTTCGCCCTTCAGGCTTTCGAGTTTTGCTGTACGACGATCGCCACGCAGTCGCCGACGTCGCCACGCCTTGTCGCCACAGGTAAATATCATTTGCTACCATTTCTAAATTCTAAGTGTTTTCGATATTTTATTTCAGCTAAATTAACTTCAGATCAACCCCCCCGAACTCGTGTGCAAACGTTTGGTGCTCGTGTTCGTTGGTTTTTATCAACCAACACGACCCCCAAACGCCCATCACCGCTTGTTGGCTTCATTTAAATTCAGCTGCCATCAAGCGTGGGGCCATAAAAGGCTTACAAAATTGGTGGCAGCGGTTTGGATTGCAATACCCTCTTGTCTCCCCAACTTGGTTCACCGTAAAAGGTGTATAAAGTTGTGGCGACACGCGGGATTGTTGTGAGTTCGCCTCACACGAATCCACACAAAAAAAAATAGTAGGTCTTGTTTCGCCACGAGTTCTAAAAATTTAAAAGTAGAGTCTATCGAAAACACAAAAACTGACCAGGTATACAATCAGGTAGGATGTGCATCCGTTTATTGTATTCCTAGGAAAAGTGACGCAACGCAGCCTCCTATATTTTTTGATCGCCATAATCGCCACGAGAAGCTGATTTTCTCAATAGACCTAACTACTACCGACACACAACTGAACACACGCGTACAGATTTCCTTTTGCCTAAGTGGTAGTCCACATAAGTCGACACACTCATCCTCAATACCTCTTCAACCGACACGATGTCTTTAAATTTGTCGGGAGCTAGTGATAGGGGAGAAGGTACACACTCCTCCGCCGGCACAGAGGCTGTTGAAATCATGACACAAACGATGAGGGAGATGAACGTGCTCCTTCAGCGTTACAATACTGCGACACACGAGGGTGAGAGAGGGGACATACCGCGCTCGGTATTCCTTGAACTCGAACCATGGGACCCCGATACACCAGGTGCACTCAGTGTAGTTTCATTTTTTGCGAATTTTGATCTAGTGACCGCGGGCCTAACCTCACAACAACGGTATCGGCTACTTCGTACCAAAGCACGCGGGATAGCCAAACAATTCCTAATCGATCGCGATGACGCCGTTGACGTGGATAACGTTTATGAAATCGTCCGTGAAGACATGTTGCGATGGTTCCAGAAAGAAAATCCGCAGCATGCCGCAGCATTATTGTGGACGGTTAAACGCAACACAACCGAAACGCTCCGTCAATTCGCCGATCGCGTGCGCGGGATAGCAAGATGTGCCGTCATGGAAGAGGGGACGCGCCTACGCCGCCACGAACGCAACGAATGGGTCGAAAAGAAGACAAAGGACGCCTTCATTCGCGGCGTCGGTAAGAACATGAGTGCCCTATTGATAACCAACCGACCACGAAATATTCAAGATGCGTTGAGTAAAGCAGAAGAGCTTGAAGAAACCCTTGATGATACCACCGATATAGAGGAAAGATGGGACCTCGCGGCCGTCACGAACGACCGTCGATGTTATAGCTGCGGAAGCCACGACCATTTCGCAGCACGATGCCCTCGAAAAGATGACCATACACCACGACACAATCGCCACAAAGAAGAGGACTATCGCCGGGAGAAGCCAAGCGAGCCACGAAACGAGGAGAAGCCAAGCCCGCGCTATCCTTGTATGTTTTGTGCCGACCGCGCGCATTTCCCCGTGAATTGCCCATTTAGTCCGCAGAAGACCATTTTTTGCGACTTTTGTGGTATGAGAGAACACCTAGAGGCCGATTGCTATAAGAAGAAGCGTTTACTCCCTGTGTCGCAACCAATAGCTGCCCCCGCACACACGATGGAGATAGCTCGGTACAAGAAGCCCGTAGAAGAGGACCACATCCCCGCAGTTGAAGCCCCGATGTCACGCACCCTGAAAATTACCGTAGGTTTGGGCCCCGAGGAAAGAGACATGATTGTCGACACGGGCGCCGCACTTTCGGTTTTGTCAACTCCCGTCAAGGGAATAAAATTGTACCCGACACGAGCGGTCGCGTGGGGCGCGGACGGGATGCCCTTGCATTTCTCGGGAGAACAACATCTCGTAACCCGTATCGGTGGGTGCACGTTCGAGCATACTTTTTTGGTGTTCGCACGTAAATGCGCCACACTTGATTTGTTGGGATTAGATGTGCTAAGAAGAGTACCGATTACTTTCACCACGGGGCCGACTATGAAGTACCACACACCGGAAGGGAAAATAAGACCTTTTACGCCCGTTGAGATGCTAGATGAGCCGTACAGTGTGGGTGTGGTGTTGCGGCCGGAGGGGCGGGAAACCGGGTTGCTTGATGATCGTATCCACAATCGCGACACAAGCACACCTCTCCCTAGTACCCTTTCGGCGGCAACAGCCACACTCAACGTCGTAGAACGCGATACCTCTGTTCTCGACACACGTACCGGCGCGACGAGCACACCTACGACCTCCGCTAACAACAGCAGCGGATCCGGTGGAATGAAATTTTGGAGTAGACACTTCCGAGGAGTCACCACACCAATCGACACACCCGCCGATTTGTACGATCATGCGACTCGCCACGAAAAATTGGATTCGGTTTCCGCACCGAACGAGGAGGAACGCGATACGGAAGAAGCCAGAAGAGTCCGTTTCGAGATACCGGGAGTAGTACGCGATGAAGAATGCGTCGCCACGCCGCTACCGACTATCCACCCACGTTCCGGTACGAGTTCCGATACGTTTGACGATTCATCTCTTGATCGGTACATCGACGCGGCCGTTGATCGAGCGGTACGCACCATCGACGAGTCCACCGCCACAGTAAACCATCTGACCGCCACGACACCCGATTTATTTGTAAATAGGGTCGTCGACACACCATATCGGCACACCAACGCCACAAATGACACAGATATCGGCACACCAAATCGGCACACCGACACCATGATGAATGAGATCATCGGCACACCGACTCGGCATACCATCGCCACACCGGAGGTGGTTGTCGCCACACCAGATGTGGTCATCGCCACACCAAACACGGTCGTCGCCACACCCGATCGACACACGAATACCAATGTCGCCATGGTCGTCGCCACACCCGATATGGTCGTCGCCACACCAAATGAGCATACCATCGCCACATTCGACACGGTCCTCGCCACACCTGAAAATAAAAATGAAATTGAAATTTCGGAAATTTCAGCAACCACCCAGATTGAACCCGCTATTGATCAACATCTTGATATGATATTACGCGAGATGAACCCACCCGAGCGAAAACGCCCAAGAAACGATCCACCCATTGTTCAAAACGATGAAAAAGAGGGCGTGATTAATTCTCTTCAAGAAACGTCGGATGAGGAAGAATGGGGAGAAGTTCCGACCGATCAATGGGATCCGCCTTTACCACAATTTGAGACCGTCCTTGAACAAAAACTGCAACATTTAACTACACCGGACGCTGAGCCAACGAAGGAATTGTTGAATACTTACCGGGACTTGTTTAAGCCACCGACGGGGGCGGGATGCAACCTCAACGTGTCCCACGAGATTATTCTCACCCAACCCACCGTAACTCAACAAAAACCCTACCCCGTTCCTCACGCGCTCCGGGAGGTAGTCGAAACGCAGATCAAGGATATGTTGGAATCCGGAGTGATTAGCCCATCTACCAGCCCGTGGTGCGCGCCCGTCTTATTAGTAAAAAAGAAGACGCCGCCGGGGGAAAAGCAGCTTTGGAGATTCTGTACTGACTTCCGTCAATTAAACAAGATAACCAAAGGAGACGCTTACCCCCTCCCACGTTTGCAGGAGACGCTCGCAATGCTCGGACAATGTAAATGGTTTTCAACAATCGATCTCATCGCGGGTTACCATCAGATCCCGGTCCACGCTGATTCCAAGGAGAAAACTGCTTTTTCGGTCCTCGGAAGACATTTCCATTACGAGAAAATGCCCTTCGGGCTCAAAAACGCTCCCGCCACGTTTCAGCGCGTAATGAACGACGCATTAGACGGAATTCTGGGAAATAATTGTCTTGTATATTTGGATGATGTAATTGTTTTCTCAGCCACACGAGAAGAGCATCTTGAGAAACTCGCACAAGTTTTCGATCGATTGTCAGAGGCTCGACTTCAAGTCAACCTCGCGAAGTGCGAATTCCTCAAAAATGAAGTTCGCTTTCTGGGACATCGAATAACAACAGAAGGGATCCTCACTGAGCCGGAGAAGACAAAAGCGATCAAGGAATTCCCCGTACCGACCTCCGTAGTAAAACTTCAGTCCTTTTTGGGTCTCGCCAGTTTCTACCGACGGTTCATTCCGAACTTTTCGGAAATAGTGGTGCCCTTGACCGAGTTGTTGAAAAAAACCCAGCCTTTTGAGTGGACAACCCGACAACAAAGAGCGTTCGATGACCTCAAAGAAAAGTTGACCAGCGAACCCATACTCGCCTACCCTGACCTGACTAAACCGTTTATCCTCGCAACCGATGCATCCGGCTTCGCCTTGGGAGCCGTCCTCTCACAAAGCTTTAATGGGGAAGAGAGGCCCGTGGCGTATGCGAGTCGCAAATTAAACCCGGCCGAAACCAGGTACTCGGTCACCGAACGTGAGCTCCTAGCGGTCGTTTGGGCGGTTCGACACTTCCAGGAATACCTCCTCGGACAGACCTTCGAACTCCAAACCGACCATATGGCCCTTACCGCCGCTATGCACCTCCGTGACCCGACTTCGCGCATCGGACGATGGGTACTCAGATTGGCAGAGTACGACTTCACACCCCGCTACCGACCAGGAACACAAATGGGTCATGCCGACGGATTGAGCCGCGGAGACATAGCTGTAGTCACTCTCGAGTTTCCGCGAGAGCTTATGATCGCCGCTCAAGACCTCGACAATTGGATCCAATCGATCACTTTAGACCGCCACAGAGAGGACCTACGCAAAACCAACGGCGTATGGGAGACACGCGTTCGATACGACGGACAACATGAATGGGTGCCGCTCATTCCCTCCTCACTTCGGGAATGGCTCATCGATAGATGTCACAAAAACGAATGGGCCGGACATCCCGGAGCGGAGGTGACGGAAAAGATAGTACGGAAACTCGGAACTTGGCCTGGGTTAGCTAAAGACGTTCGCGAAAACATACAACGATGCGAAACGTGTTCACGACGCAACACCCCGCCCGGTCTCCGTAATCCAATCCAGAAACCTTTACTCCCCGAGCGCCCCGGACAAATCGTTGGAATTGATTTTGTCGGACCGATTGCGGGAGGAAAAACCACAAAATATCTGATGACGGTCATAGACCATTTTACAAAATATGCGGAAGCGTATGTCACCACGGACTGCACCGCCACGACAGTAGCACGAAACCTCGCAAGAAAGTACATACCCACTCATGGCGTTCCGGAACGATTGGTCTCGGACCGCGGAACCGCTTTTACGGCCGGATCAACCAGGGCGCTGTGTGATCAATGGGGTATCAGACAGATTTTCACAACGGCGTATCACCCCGAGAGCAACGGAGTCTGCGAGAGATTTCACCGTACCCTCGCCAATATCATCGCTAAAATCTCGAAAAGAACGAAGGATTGGGAGAGTATGTTACCTGTTGCACTCGCGGCTTACCGCGCAACCCCACACAAGAGTACAGGGTTCAGCCCGAACTTCTTGACCTTCGGCCGAGAACTCCGGTTGCCGAACGAATCGCTACAAAGCCTGAAACCACGTCCCGACGAACCTACCACACTGAAGAATCTGAGAATAGCCCGAGAAGCCACTCAACAGAGCCTTCATGAAGCGTGGCGAAAACGAAGCGACGCCATCAACAGCCGTCGAACGCTACGCTCATTCGAAGGTGGTGACGCCGTGTATCTCAAAGACATGCAAGCACCCCCAGGGGTCGTTAAGAAATTTTGGAGTCCCTGGAGCGGACCCTGGATAGTCGTGAAAAAGTACTCGGATGTAACATACGAAATAAGAGACTTACCGGATATCCGCCGCCAGACTGTCCACATCAACCGTTTGAAGCCTGCATTCGAGTTAGGAGTTCCGGACGAGGTCTTCATTGACCCCGAACGGATCAGACCCGACACGCATGGCGCCACGACATCGACACACCAGGAAGAGACGACACCTGAAACAGAAAGAGAGTTTATTGAAGAGTATGGATGGTCGACAACTGCAAAAACCACCACCATGATTCCACCTATCACCTGCCAAAAAGGGAATTCCTCGAGGACACCCCAAAACGAGGCATCGACCCGACTAAGTTCCCCTTCGGACACACAAAGGACGGCGGATGCGGATCACCAATTTGATCGCTACGCCGAACAAGAAACACAAGAAGGAAGTACTCACCTCGGGAACGAGACGTTGCGGGACGAGATCGATCGCCACGACGATCGCCACAGCAACCGCCACAGCGATCGCAACGAAAGTCGCCACGATGAACAAAGCCCAAGAAGTCCAGTGGAAATCCCAGTAGTCGACTTACCTGAACCACCCACCGTGTCTGAATCGTCCGCAGACGAGTTTGAAGAAGCTGAAGAAAATCCACCACCAAAGAAACCCCGTGGAGACGCCAATGAATCGACCTCTCGCTACCCGTTCCGAAAACGAGATGCTTCGATCGATTATCGACAACTCCACTTAGGGAAAAAGACTAACTAACTGACTAATAGGGAGACCTGTACGAACATACACACACAAATGAGGACATAACACGACACTTGGATCCTTCAGATCACCACATTTCCCTTGGATCCTTCAGATCACAACATTATACTTGGATCCTTCAGATCAACAAAACCTTACCTCTGCCAGTTGTCCTGAATTATGGCCAGCTAGGAAAATTGAAGTAGATGAAGTACGTAGAATCTTGAAGTCACTTTTCCTAGATCAGGATGTCACAATAGGGTTTTTGTTTCCGATTGTTCTAGAGTATGGCACAACAGCAGGTGGAGGATTGGGTGTTAGAGGGAGGCCCAAAATCGCCCGACCCGGCAGTGCTCCTCATGAGGAAGCGAGTGGAGACGGCGAACGAAGGATTTAAGAAGCTCCCCGAAGGATTCGTAGAAACAAAAGAACCAATCGCGGATCCCTTCCCTTCCCTCGAAACGCTCACAAACTTTGTCCGATTCACCATGTGCGGCGACACCCCCACAGTCCGAAGCATCACCGGAAAGGCGGCACTCCTGTCCGTGCTAGAAGTAGCTAAGTGGATGCCCGCCTACAAACGCATAGCCCACGAACGCGACATCCTACTGAAACGGCAGCAGATATGGCTAGAGGAGAAGCAGCTATTGACCATCGATCGCAACACCGCCTGGGAGAAAGTGGAGCGGGTCCAAGCACAGGTGGTTGCTGAGCCACCTGCGGCAAGGACAGCAGCGCCTGAGGCGACCCCGCAGGCGCCCGCAGAGGCACCTGCGGCGAGGTCTGCGGAGCCTGTGGGGGATTTGGCCCCCTCCACAGACCAACCCCCATCACCATCACCGATATTCAGCCCGCTGTCTCTCCCACCACCTGAGAGACATGCCTCACCGAGAGCATCACCATTCGCTTCTCTGCCAACATCCCCAGCCCTACCGTCGAGATCCAGCAGCCGGACCGGCGTCTTCGCCCCTTCAGACTCGTCAGCTGCGGGTTCACCACCACCAGAACCCCAGCCCACAACATCTCGGGCAGCACCAAAGAGCGGCAGACGGAAGACCACCACCTCGTCCCACCCACGCATTGTGCTGAAGATCAACAGGAAACCGAAGCCATCCTGCCCCGTCTGCACCAAGCCGGTGGCGAAGCTCTTCAGCTTCCGATGCCCTGCCTGTAAGGAATTTTGGCAGCGCATGAAGAGCTACCACCGGCAGGGCAAGCCGCTCCCAACCTGCAGCCAGGACCACACCAGCAGGAGACGGCCAGACAGCTGCAAGGGATGCCGCCGGCGCGCCTACGAGCTGGCCATTAAGAAGGCGCGCCCTCTCGCACCCCTGGAAATCCCCAGCGTCATCTCCGACGACGCTGGCTCCCAGGGAGGCGGGGGGTGTGAGCTCTCGCTCTCTGGGCCCCATTTCCAGTGAAGCGGGAGCTGGGCACCATTAGCCCCCTTCGGCCAGCCTCGTAGGTGACGTCATCAGCTCAGGTGGATGCAAGACACTCGACGCCGAACGCCACCCCGCGCGTCCCTCCCCCCTCAGCTGGGAGGGACCCAACGGTCTCTCCCCCACTCAACCAGCCGTCCCCACTACCATCTTCAGGCGGGGCGGAGGGGGGAGGACTCCACCTGAGCTCCCCGCCAACGACGATCGCCTCATACCCAGTCCAGCAGCGTTCAAAGTCAGTGACAGAGAGTCCGCCCCATCCTGACAAATCTTCCTCCCGTAACCCCCCCCCTTATTCGCCACGATCGCCACGACTTCGCGCTACGATCGTCACGAAATCTTCGCCATCGCCACACCCAGCTTGAGGATACCTCCGGGCCCGACAGTGAGTGTTGAAACCTTTAGCATACATACATTGGCCAATTATTTATGCAACTGTGCTAGAGTAAGAGTAAAAGACATTAGTAAAACAACATTGAGTAAATTGAGAACATTGAGTAAATTGAGAACATTGAGTAAATTTGAGAACTTTAGTAGAATTGAAACATTGAACAAACTTAAACAAATACTTACCTGGATTTTGAAATTGATGACCTATGCATTGGAAACTGATAAATGAGATTGGAATTTTGAATGTACTTGTTGAAACTGAGAACCATACTGTGTTTTGTAAAACGTTAATTGAAAGCCTTCAGCTCCTAATCGCCACACTTGTGGGGAAGTCATTTGCCGTTCCTAATTTCTAATAAATCCACCTGCTAGTTGTACTTTGTAGTTCTTCTTCTGAGTATACCTGGTTCAGTGAAAGGTTAGAGGAGAGTGCAACGACACCCCTCAATTGGTATTAGGTCCCTTCAGGACGAACGTCAGCCCCTCTGGCAAAAGGACACACTTGTGTACCTGTTTTCTCTTTATTTCGCCCTTCAGGCTTTCGAGTTTTGCTGTACGACGATCGCCACGCAGTCGCCGACGTCGCCACGCCTTGTCGCCACAGGTAAATATCATTTGCTACCATTTCTAAATTCTAAGTGTTTTCGATATTTTATTTCAGCTAAATTAACTTCAGATCAACCCCCCCGAACTCGTGTGCAAACGTTTGGTGCTCGTGTTCGTTGGTTTTTATCAACCAACACGACCCCCAAACGCCCATCACCGCTTGTTGGCTTCATTTAAATTCAGCTGCCATCAAGCGTGGGGCCATAAAAGGCTTACAATAATAATAGGTGAAAGTTGATAATAATCAGTGATAATTGATAATGTGAGGAGAGAAGAATCGATTATAGGTCTGCTACAGAAACTTTGCATCCCTTTGGAGCATTCTTATGGAGAACATAGAATTACTTATCTCTTAACGTCAAGCAAATTCCCGCGCATACAATAATTTTTCGCGAATTTCTCCCCTTAAAAGTGACATAGATTTTTTCTGTTGGTGAACGAAACGACTCTGGGTTTTTTTGGGTCCTTTTTGTAATAGAAGAAGGGGTCTTTTCGACATTATCACATATCAGACAGAAGACATATCATCCAACTCAACAACATAATTACTAATGTTGAAAATGATCTCTCTTATCTCTTATCATCAAGCAAATTCCCGCGCATACAATAATTTTTCGCGAATTTCTCCCCTTAAAAGTGACATGAAAATTCCGTGGCACTACACAAACATAAAATTGCTCAAGGCTCCAATTTTCGTGACAAGGTTTCACCATGGAAGGTTGACTCGATCGTTATAGTTTTTAGATCCGCCAACTAGGGGGCGCCACACGAATGCAAAGTTTCGATGGTAGACCTATACTTACCCAATTAGTAGAACCCAGTAGGCATCGATTATTTGACCAATTAATCGATTACTTTGATTAATGGATACCCATCCCTAGTAGATATCCTCCCTTGACCGGCCGACCAGGCAGGTCTGTGATTTTCTGGACTAATTACAAATTTATTTATCGCAAAGAACTGGCTGGTGGGCTGAAAACCTTTTCTTTACGTTATTGAAGCTTGTGGTTGAAGCAAGCAGTAAACAGAAAGGCTGATGAGGATTTAAGTTAAGTATAAGACTCTCAAAGGTGAGACCCTGTAAATGAAAAATGGGTTTGACACTGTATACCTACTTGTTAACACATTCAACACGAGTCATTGGCCGAAAAAGTCGCCAAAAAACGGAGTTGATTTTCCCCCATGTTGAGTATGAGCGGGAAGTGGGATGGTATCCATGCTGAGAATAATTCTTTGGAAATGAAACCCTTTAGAACTTTGCCCTCTGGAATTCCATCATCCTACGGAGGTTCTTGGGAATTTACAGGACGATCTAACCACTCTGTTTATCAAAATACAATATTGGAAGAAAAGCGGGCGATGAAGCGGATCCGTGCCATGCAGGCTTTTTGGGAAGGGGAGCATGACCGTGAATGTGTTAATTATAATATTGTACCACGAGTAGTACCAACGTGTTAAAAAACATGAAAAACAGTAATTTGACTACTTCCTCAAATAATGACTACTAATTGAAAACATTTTCAACAGCAAATCCTAGTTTTATCTTTTTCCACCAGCGCACCTAACAGGAGTTGCCACTTCCTCTACATATACCGCCTAGTAGATTTAGCTGGTTATTTAGAAACCCCCAGTGCAATAACAATTTGTTGATTTGTCTCCATTACATCCATGGAAGTTATTTACATTTTTGAGTTCAAGTGCAGTATCCGTAGAGGAAGTGGCAACTCCCGCTAGGCGCACTGATGGGAAAAGTAGTCCAATAGGGTGCTCTGATTAAAATTACCTTGGAGAGATCACATCGGCTTTTTACAAGTGCCAAGTTTTTGCTTTTAATCTGTTGTTGGGCGAAACGGCTCTCGGTTTTTTGGGTTCTTTTTGTAATAGAAATTATGTCTTTACTATGGCACAAAAATGAAAAATCGTCACGCGATTTTTAATATTTTATGTCTTTACTATGGCACATAAATGAAAAAAAAACACAAACGGTGGATACAGCTTTTGTACAAGTACGCAACCACGAGAGACATTTTATGTCTTATGTTCAATAAATTGAGAGCTTTCCAATGAGTGGTGAACGATTTTTGTGGGGTGGAAAATGAGGAAGTTAGTTTTCCCTAGGAACGATTGGTTGTACGTGAAAATCATCAGAAATTTCCGCGTAACGCTCCCCGCGTGACGATTTTTCATTTATGTGGCATAGTAAAGACATAAAATGTCAAAAGGGATCTTTTCGACAGCATCTCTTATCAGACAGAAGACATATCATCCAACTCAACAACATAATGGGGAATTTGCCTCAATTTTAGATTCTGGAATTTCAAGTCAAATCCTATAATAGGGCCCTAGAATAACGTTTAACACTAGGAATAACCAAGGGGAAAAAATTACCGTAGGAGAAAATGCCTAAACAAGTGAAGCCTCTGTTACAAAACACCGCGAAAATCGAGGAATATTGTTGACGTCATACGAAAAAAAAAAGACGCGAAAACAACTCCGACAACAGACAGAGTTCTAGCACCGCCACACAAAACGATCCAGTCAAATGGCCGCTCGAATAATGTGATTCAAATTTTGAAACTAAATAATAGAAGATGAAGACTAATAATGCTTGATAAACTAGTAGGTAGAATCGTATTGTAAAAAAGTTAGTAATATTGTTTCTTTTGGTCACTTTTGTGTCTGGGTTCTTCCTGCCAGTTCACGGCGCACTCTTGTGCGCACTACTTGTAAGCTAAAAGTTCGTGTATGTTCCGTTTCTGTGGTAAGCGCCACAGAACGTCCTTTGAAGTCAGATTGGTAGAATATCCGTTACGTTTCAAACATGGCTGCCTCTTACACATTGCCACCACATTTAAAATTTCCATCTTCCTTAAATTCTCTAAATGTTTTGGATGCGTTTTCGAGCAGCTCACTATGGTTTTATTCCATAAAAATAGACCCTCATTTGAAAAAAAAAAAAAAAAAAATGTGAGGCAAATTCCCCATTAATGTTGAAAATTATCAATGACACTCGAGAAAAGTTGATATGATCTCTCGTAGGTAATTTTAATCAGAGCACTTTATTGGACGTACGAGAAACTACTTTTACCACCAGTGCGCCTAGCGGGAGTTGCCACTTCCTCTACAGATACCAACTAGTCCTAACACTAGGATTTACTGTTGAAAATGTTTTCAATTAGTAGTCATTATTCGAGGCAGTAGTCAAATCACTGTTTTTCATGTTCTTCGACATGTTGGTACTTGTGGAACAATATTATAATTAAAAAGTATACAGTGTCAAACCCACTAGGCAGTGTCCGTAGAGGAGGTGGCAACTCTCACTAGGAGGGGGTGGTAAAAGTAGTTTCTCGTACGTCCAATAGAGTGCTCTGATTAAAATTATCTTGAAGAGATCACATCAACTATTTACGACTGCCAACTTTTTACATTTTTTCTGTTGGTGAATGAAACGACTCTCGGTTTTTTTGGGTCCTTTTTGTAATAGAAGAAGGGGTATTTTCGACATTATCTCATATCAGACAGAAGACATATCATCCAACTCAACAACATAATTATTAATGTTGAAAATTATCAATGACACTCGAGGAAGGTTGATGTGATCTCTCCTAGGTAATTTTAATCAGAGCACTCTATTGGACGTACAAGAAACTACTTTTACCACCAGCGCGCCTAGTGAGAGTTGCCACCTCCTCTACGGATACTGCCTAGTGATGATACTTAGCAAATTTTTCTACAGTGAGCGGAGGATACATCACACGTTCGGAATAGTAGTGGTCCATCATCGAAATTTAACAAATTTAGAGCAGGTAGTCTTAGAGAAATATTCAATAATGGTAGCAAGAGCGACAGAAAGGATACTCAAGCAATGGTGGGAAAGTTGTTGGAAATAAAGTATTAAAAAATAATCTTTCAAACAGATTTTCCAAAATGTGGGTTTTCGGATATGCACCTACCACTGTTGTTCCAAACATACGATACGTTCTTTTTTGCTCGCCGGGAGGATATTATTATCAATTCCCCTCCCATTTTCAATTTAGAAATATTACCAATTAAAACAACTTACGTATCGATCGTAGGTGCTGGAGTCAAAATCTCGGAAGAACTGGTGATACAAAGAGGAGGCAGTGGCAATAGTGATGGGATGAGCCCTCAATTTATAACCTACGGCAATTCAAAAAGTATGAAACATTTTCAATGCATATTTTTTCTATAATCATTCATAGCCAAAAAGGAGCGCATTCTTCTGGAACTCCACGTAATTATCACGACATATTAGCTAATGATTTATCCCTTTCCCCATTCAACTGATTTTCTGAGGTTGGTTGGATTTGTTAGGTACTGATAACTCAAGTTTTACCCATTATATTGTGATTAATGAGCTGCCTTCTTGAAACCTTGAGTTTTCTTTGACCACAAGTGTGTGACAAATTGTTTTAATCAGGCCACACATTGCAAGGAAGTAATGACGAAAAAACTACAACAGGAAGAAGACAATAGAAACCTGGACCAGCTATAAATTAGCTCATTCTTGGCCAGATCACGGATAAGTAGGTTCCTGGCAGGGGTGAACTGCTGAGGAGCATCTAGGAACAGAAGTTGGTGGGACGGCATCAGCGCTGCCTGGCGACGATTAGATGAACCTTCCGGGACTCAAAACCTACGTTATCACACTTATCAATCGGCCGATTTGATGACAGCTCGGCACATCGTTGACACATTTAATACCATGATTAATCCAGAAATATTAGGGTTGAGATAAAGTTGTGGTATCTTTTCGGCTCAAATGTGTTCAGATTTTAGTTTTATGCCTAGTTTTAATTCCAAAGGTTCATTATTGAAAATAAAATAAAACACTGGCTTGTTTTAACATATTATGTTAAAACAAGCCAGTTAAAACAAGAAATATGGTTCAAGACATATTATGTCTTGGGCTGAGGAAGGTTCATCTAATTGTCGCCAGGCAGCGGTGATGCCGTCCCACCAACTTCTCATCCTAGATGCTCCTGAACTGCTGGACGTTCAGCAGGGAGATTCCTGATCTTTGGAACTGACGAAGATTCTAATAGTATCAATTCGGTGTCCTACAAAACAATAATAAAGGTATTACGTTTCTATGGGTTATATTAGTCATTAATGTTCATTGGGCCAAATTGGATAGGTCGAGTCACCTGGTCTAACGAGGCGATTTCATCTCCTCACTCTTAACTTTTGTTGGTGGCCTTAGGACACATTCAGCATAATCTAGTCTAGATAAAATCTATAGAAACATAGATAGTTTGGTAAGGTCCTCGTAGAACTATGATCTCAACGTTGAGACGGTGATGAGCTACTAACCTTATGTACCTACTAGAACCTGTATGTCTGCCTGGAAATACCTACCTAATCCAAAATAACTCAACATTGATACTTACCACACTCGAATATATAACGGGCTCCCAAAAAAGAATTATTGTAGTTCTTGTAGTCTACTCTTCGGGATTTGAACTTGAGTTCTTCGTGTTCCCGTTGGTGGCTCATCAGATCAATTATGTTGGTATTGGGCTGGTTCATGTTCTGATAACTCCCTGGCGGTGAGGTGGACATTTTAATCACTATCGATTCAAATAAAATATATAAATAAAATAAATCTTCTAAGTAATGACAATTCAGGGCTGTCTCAAAACGGCAGAACTACAAGATGACACGAAACTGGGAACGAAGTTATTATGGAACGTACAACGAGATAAACACATCGGTAATATAAAATATACCTGGCTCAAAGAAGGCGTTCATAGCTATTGTTTAAATGACCGTTTATGGGGTAATGTAATTCTAAATTGTAAGAAACCAGATAGTACAAAATAACTATCGGCACGCAAAGAATGAAACACCGAAAATGGCGAAAATAGGGAGACGCCAAAGTGTCAATGTTTTTTGGTTGTATAGAGTCTTTAATTTCAATGGCTTTCATTGTACTTTCATGGCTGACAGCGGATTACATTGGTAATGGAAGAAGGAATGCTCCCACCCACTGTTTTGTTTGAAGCTTTTACGAGTTGTAGGTAAGTCAAAGTTATTTACAAAGTGCAGAAAAGTAACTTAAGTGAACAACCTCAACAAGGAATCACTGCTTGCTGTTGAAAATAACAACGTCTCCCCTACGATAATGACTTCACTGGAACAACACTGCGCCTCACTACTACTACTAGCTTGCTCTGGCGGGCTAATTCTGAACTGGTTGTCTTTGTACCGATCTGTTGAATAAGGTTCATGTCTGTAACTTTCTGTCGAAGTATGTCATTAAATTCAGTTTAAAACGACTTGATATTTCTTCGAATCTTCACACAAACTGAGGTATGTCATAAGAGGTAATATTCAAATATATTTGATTAACTAAATGCGCAAATATCTCGATATGAGCTCAGCTTGGCTTGCTGGCGGAAAGCAGGCTCAGGTAGTCTCTAGTTCATGAACTTTGGTTTCAATCCTTTATGTATTATTTTTGTTATGAATTTGGAATTATGGAAAACGAATGTACTGTCGGGCCCCTGATCTGAAAACGGTTGAACGTTCTAGTTAACTTATCTCCACTGGAGATAATCTAATCTTGACTGGAGATACCCAGTACTCTGTGGTTCTAGTTGTGGAAAGGAGGTGAATGTGGATGTTCTCAGGACATGGGTGCTGATGCTACCTTTTGGCACCACTAGGTGTCCAATAAAACGCTGACCTTCGATGATGGGTGCTGATGCTACCTTTTGGCACCACTAGGTGTCCAATAAAACGCTGACCTTCGATGATGGGTGCTGAGGCTACCTTTTGGCACCACTAGGTGTCCAATAAAATGCTGACCTTCGATGATTTTTGACCTTCGATGATTTAAGACCTTCGATGATTTAAGACCTTCGATGATTTATGACCTTCGATGATTTAAGACCTTCGATGATTTAAGACCTTCGATGATTTAAGACCTTCGATGATTTAAGACCTTCGATGATTTAAGACCTTCGATGATTTATGACCTTCGATGATTTAAGACCTTCGATGATTTAAGACCTTCGATGATTTAAGACCTTCGATGATTTAAGACCTTCGATGATTTAAGACCTTCGATGATTTAAGACCTTCGATGATTTATGACCTTCGATGATTTAAGACCTTCGATGATTTAAGACCTTCGATGATTTAAGACCTTCGATGATTTATGAACTTCGATGATTTATGAACTTCGATGATTTATGACCTTCGATGATTTTTGAACTTCGATGATTTATGACCTTCGATGATTTATGATCTTCGATGATTTGTGTCCTGAGAACATGCCAATGCCAAATAGGCGACCAATAAATAATTTATTCAATTATTGAATACTGTTTTCATTCAGGTGGATTATTCTTCATTGGATGTCATACCACAAAGGGGAATGGTCTGTGGCCTGACAGTTTTTTCGTTAAAATGAAAGTCATTTGTTATTTGGTTTGATGATACGTTCTTTCACGTTAACGCAATGGCACATGTTCGCGTTACCTATAACGGAAGAAGAAGTGGGAAACCAGAAATGGGTGGACTCCATGTCCATGTCTGGTGATGGATGTTCCATAGCATACAGTGAGTGATAATCCATGCATTGTCGTGTGCTCCATGTCTAGTGATGGATACCACAAAGTATGTGAGTGAAATAATCCATGCACTGTTGTGGTGCTCCATGTTCGGTGATGGATGCTTTGAAGTCAGTAGGTAGAAGTTTCGCCAAAATAAAATGGAGAGGAAGATCAAAAACCTAGAAAACGAATTTACTTTTAAAAGAAACTCATGACTGAGTTCGACTTTATAATTGCATGAAGTAAACATGAACTGGAGCTACCTGGATTCAAGCAGCAAATGGTCTGACAGGGTGAGTCTCATAATAAGCAGGAATCTATCGAAAAGCCCTTGCTATTCTGTTTCTCGAAAAAAAAAACTTGAATAAGTACATGAGTTAATTTTTGGAGTTCCTTTATCTGGCTGTCATTACCTCCGCTCATCATTTGACAAGGTAATGGTGCGTTGTGAACGGTTAGCACACTCAGTTGTAAAGCGCAGTTACTTGGAGGGAAAGAGTTTACTCCAGTGCATACCAACTGTCATTTCGAAAAGAGGGAAAGAATGACCAGTGCTATCTGAGTGTGCTATCTACTTTTCCGCCCGTTTCAGCACCTTACAGCCTGGTTCTCCATTAAAACTCACCCTCTCAGAACTCATATTAAGTTTAATCTCAGTTAAATATTGAATTTCCGATATATTAGTTTTCAAACCCTATTTCAGAACACCACATTGATTGAATCAGTGTACCACATTGATAGAATCAATAATAAGATGAATTAGATACTGAATTTATTGTTCAAATAGCATGACAATATTATAATGACTAATGTAGGTACCCATACCTACAATAATGATTAGAATAAATTCTAATCTTCACTTTTATAAAAAAAAGAAGACATTTTGATTATTTATAAACACTGTATGTTCCAGGTACTTAATACTATGTTGACTATATTCATAGCTGAGTTGCTTGTGTCGGTTGCTCAATTCATTTGCTTGATCATTGCTGACGACGTTGGGTTCAGCTGTGGCCGAGCGAATTCTGGCATGTGTCCCTGGGGATGAGACTCGGACCAGTTGTGGGGCTGTGAGTTCGAGGCTCGCCCCGGGAGCATATTTTCGGGTAAGCCGGTCGCAGTTCCCCTCGTCCCAACCCAGGGCGGTGAGGCAATGGGAAGCCATGAGCGAAATCATCAGAACAAATTCTGATCTTCCCTTAGGAAGACAGCTGATGATGTCTGCGATGCCACGAATGGCAGTCGGACGAAAATACAACCTGAAATGGTTGTTTACTTTACTTTACGTAGTAGTATGTTGTAAACAGTAGGTCTGCTAAGCAGTTCCTTAAAACGAAAAATGGAATATTGATACTGTAACAGAATGATGTGCAATCGTTTGATGCAGCCCAGAATCATGAACCACAATGAAGAAAACATGATTCTGGATGACATTAAAGGCAGGGAGGCCAGACACTGAAGTCTGCCTTCCAATAGATGGATGAATAATGCATTCTCAAAACATACAGTTCTACATCCTTGTACATACTTAAGTGAACTTGCACGCGCCTAGTGCGTGATGACGTTTATTGAAATCTATCCATGTTTTCTCTTCCCTGCCTGACAGAGAGGTCTCAATTCAATTGTTCCACACTAAAAGTTGAGTCCCATCTACCACGTCCTTGGATGTTTCAATCTGTTACTAACAATTTTTGATAACACCCATTTTCAGCCATTACCTGGTAGGTAGGTATTCTTGAGAAGTCCACAGGTTCAGTGTAGTTAACAGTTAACCTTGCCTAACGATCAACAATGTGTTGTGTGGACAACCTTGATGTTGGCAGACGAAGAAATCAATTCTGTGGAAGTCACAGAACTGGATGGATTGACTACAAGTTGCAAACAGGTATCCAAAATGATCGATCAGATTAATGTCGTTACTTTATAAATATTCAAATCGTTCAGTACTTTATTTAGTACCTGATTGGTTGAATTTTTCAGAATCTGTGCTATACATTATACGTTCTAGCAATTCCTATGTCTCGTTCGTTTGTTATGTGCAGCTGATGAATAGTGAGTTCTCTCCTTGAATGTGTGAGAAACACTCATTTCCTGACAATGAATTTGGTATGAGAAATGAAATCGAGACCGATATTCGTGACTCTGAAGAGGAAACAGGTGTAGTAGAAACCATTCTTAAAGATCTTTGTTTCAGGTGAAATGAAATTAAGTCCGATATTTGTGGTTTTGAAGAGGAAACTGACGAATCAGGTTTAAGTAGAAACCAGTTTTGAAAATGTTCATTTCAGGTGAAATGAAATTGAGTCAGATAATTGTATTCGTGGCACTGAAGAGGAAAGTGACGAAACAGGTGAAATTAAATTCATTCCAATATTCAAGGCTCTGAAGAGGTAAGTGACGAATCAGGTCTTGTAGAAACCATTCTTGAAAATGTTCATTTCAGGTGAAATGAAATTATGTCCGATATTCTTGGCTCTGAAGAGGAAAGTGACGTATCATGTTTAGTAGAAACATTCTTGTTGATGTTAGAGTATCAGGTAAAATATCATTGTATTCTCAAGGATGAAGTAAGCAAATCATCAATGTGTTTATTTTATTAACTGTAGCTCTGTTATAACGATAACACGTCTGATGGAGTCATTGATCAATCAGTCACTTTGAAAATGAAATCACTCTTGATGTGTTGAAACATGTACACTTTCATTAAAGTTTCTGGTGGGTGGCTTCAAGCTTCCCATTGATGATGCTTTTATTGCTCCGAAAAATGCAATCATGCTTGAAATAAAGTGTCCATTTGAAACTGAAGAAGTAGGCTCTACAAATTTAGTAGTTCCTGGTGTAGGAGGGGGAAGATAAATCATTATGAATGTACTGTAAATCTCATTACTCCTCAGGAAAGAGGAGCTACTTGACTTGATAACTCAATTGGCTTGCTCTTCTCTCCACAAACAAGTAAAGAGTGGTTAGATGTAAAATCAACGGCCGTTGGCTGGTTTAATGAACCAGTTCCCAAGAGAGATTGTCTGGATTGGTGACTGTCCAAAGGTGGTGTCGCAGGTATTGATAGCCTTTTGGGTTGGGCTATTGATGAACCCTCTCCACTTAAGCGTAGAGTAAAAGTAGCAATCATCATTCGTTGAAATTAGAAATCAGCAACCGTCATCAGCTGATGACGACCTGAGATGGTTGTTTACCTTCTCTTGGTTAGGCATAGAAAGACACTTTCTTTTTCACTGAGTCTATAGTATCTTTGAGCAAATAAGAAAAATAAAGATGATAACTTAGCACTGTTAGATTTCATTGCATTGATTTGAAAACTCAAGGGACCAAATGCCAAAATAAGAAAAATTAAGATAGATGATGTTTAGAATTAAGGACCATTGACAATAAAAGTACAAAAGGAAAAGTGTTCGATCCTGCACATCGCGTATATTGCTGAATGACTGAATAGAGAATTAGAATAATAGATCTGAGTCAACCTTGTATCATCAGGAATTTCTCCATGATATCTTTTCTACTTTGGGACTTACGTCTTCAGCTATCCTAAATTCGTCAATAGGCTTCTTTTTCTTTTTTGAATATGTTTATTGGTAAACTACCTACACTAGAGTACATTCATAAATTGGCTGTTAGCATTATGTTCTTTATAATCAATCCTGAAGCTGATTGTGTTTGCTACTGGAATGTGGGGATGCTAGGCAATGTAATTCAATGTTGTTCAGTTCACCAGTCCTTACCAGATAACCTAACATTAAAAATATCACTTAACTTCAAAGTAATAAACTGTTAGGCTTGCCCCTTCCACCTTATTTGGAAGTCATCAATTCACCTGATGTCAATCAGCGGATTGAAGCAATTAATTTATAACTTGAACAATTCAGACAGAAGTCTACTTGAAAGACTCGTCTAATGTCTCGATTCAATTATGGTGTCGCCTCATGCCACCTCAGACAGGGAGTTTAATGAACTGTCTGAATTTTTAATTTTCCACTAATATCTTGACGTTCAGATGTTCAGTTTATTTAATGTTGATAATGTAATTAGCATAACTATCAGGATGTCAGTCTAAAACTTGGTTTCGCCAGTACGACTTCCAGGTTTGCATGTCTACCTGGGAAAATCATGCAATCACGTTAATTTATGTCAATTCTAATCTGGTAGGCACTGTTGAACAGCAACAGCAACGTCTTATTCTTATTAGGTCGTGCTTTAGGAACCCTCTGATTCGGAAAAGCCAGAAATTATAATCTGAAACGTTTTTATGGATAAGGGGACTGCATTCAGAAAATTTGAATGTGTGCTGTTCTGCAAAATTAGTTAGAAAAATAGTTCTTCGTTATTACATATGAGAAACTCGGGTATATTGGCCACTTGGGGCAGTAAATGCACACATCAGCTAATGTGGGATTTTGGTGTGTTGAAGTTTGTTGCATTGTCTACGTGGTCAGGAATTGTAAGGGGTTTTATTCTCAGTCATAATGGAGAAGGAAATGTTTTGTTGACGTACGTTATTAGTAGGATTGTAGTTAAGAAGGATTTTCACGATGCTGGCAACTACGCCATAGCCAGCCACAGTTCTCCAATTATTTTGACGTGCCATTTGGCGAGATTGGTGAACTGATAATTTTTCTTTGTCACCTGGAATTTCTATTGGCTTCATTTTGTGTGGGAGCCAAATTTTGTATCTATTCATGGCTTATCCTAATTTATAAATACGTGCATGCTATCTATTGGCACACTCCCTGACATTCTGTCTTTGCATTTGCTTTGTAAAAGACAATTTAACTTCTCTCATAAATATTGGGGGACAGTGATTCGAATGAGGAGGTATCTATACGGACAATTGACCTAGGATTGATTTTCACTGGGAATACAAATGATCTAAATCGTGTTGGAAATCAAATTCTGACGTTCTTAATCTCTCCATAATGTTACTGTGGACGTCAACAACAAACGTTTGATATAATTTCGAAAAAAAAGTAATAATTTCCCAGTGGGTGGTATTTTTGTTCACTATAATATTCAGCTCACTACCCACTTTGTAAAATTTTGTCCTGACTTAGTATATTACAAGATGTTAATACTTTGTTAGGTTTCAAAAATAAGTGGGTTAAGTGGTTTCCCTGTTTGAAAAGTTAGCTAGTCTGAAAAATATGATTAAGAATGTTCAAAATCTAGACTTGATACCTGCTCTTTTGGAACGATTGTGAGCTAGTTGTTATGCTTGCTAAGTCGGTCGAGTCTAACTCTTGAACAGATTATCAAATTCGTATAGTATTAAAAAAAATCACTTGGATTGACATTTACAACAAACTTGTTGACATAGCCACTAAAACCCCCTTAAAGGAATAAAATTAAGAACTTTCAAAAACCTTAAGCCAGCTAATGTTTAAAAAAAAAATTGAGATGTAAATGTTGTAATCCAATAATGTAATCCAATAATGACTTAATTTCAGTCCGAATTGTTTGTATAATCTTTGAAAGAATTTTAGACATGTGCATTATATGACCAGAACGACATCTAAAAACAGGATGCTTGGAAACAGCATCACCTATATGGTATCAATGGATTCAAGGCAGCAAAGTGAAGACTTTCTTCTCTTCAACCTTGCTGCAACTCTCTGCACCGCTCTTCACTCATATGATGGGGCGCTGTCTTCCTGAGACATCTGCCCTGTCTCCATTCTCTGCGTGTTGCCGTTGGGAGGGGGTGTTGAAAATAACAACGTCTCCCCTACGATAATGACTTCACTGGAACAACACTGCGCCTCACTACTACTACTAGCTTGCTCTGGCGGGCTAATTCTGAACTGGTTGTCTTTGTACCGATCTGTTGAATAAGGTTCATGTCTGTAACTTTCTGTCGAAGTATGTCATTAAATTCAGTTTAAAACGACTTGATATTTCTTCGAATCTTCACACAAACTGAGGTATGTCATAAGAGGTAATATTCAAATATATTTGATTAACTAAATGCGCAAATATCTCGATACTTGCGGAAAAATAACATGGTTTTTGTACCTTGGGGCTTTGACAACATCTGGAGGAAGGGCTATTAAAAAATTGTGTCCATCAAAATCTACATTGTGGCAAAATGAAAGAAGACGAAGTTTCACTGATTAGGCGAGATTGATAGGAGATCAAAGTCTCCGCCACCGCCACAGCCACACCAGTTTTTCAAACCATTTCCATGTTCAAACTTTCAAGTTGAAAAGCTTGTGTTGTTAGTTATTATTACCTTCAATTAGTTACCTACCTAATCCAAATTTCGCTGCTTATTTTTTTGTTGGTCCCATAAGAACGGTGAGTGGTTTTTACTGTTTTTGTTGCAAAGGGAAGAAGAACAATAAATAAATCTGATGGTTTATAGTTTTTGTGGTTATACCTAAGTGTTAACTCATCATTTGTTTTGTTCATGGTTCGTTTTCATTTTCTTGTATCTTGGGTCACTCAACTAACGATGATTTTTCGTTCTATTCAGATGCATCGAAGTGCGACAGGTGTCGAACGGGTTTCGGTTTCACCGGAAACCCTGGCAAAAGCTGGGGCTGAGGTGAGAGGAGGGTCTTCCATCCGTCAAGTGGCAGCAGCTGACAATCTTGTCTTGGAAACTCTGAGGCGTCATATCCAAAGGTACAAAAACGAAGGTAACGAGCTTTTTATGTACCGAAACAGTTTAAATCTTAAAACGCTGCAAATCATTGCTCAAAGGTTTATTATTTTCTGTATAGATCACCCTTCTGTATAGATCACTGGTTCTCCATCAATAGCACCTACCACCATCTGTATTCTCCCTTGACCTTCCCTCTCAAATTTCAGCTTCCTGCGTTCAATAGGATTGAAAATGACTTCGGAGCTCACTCAGCTGATCAGTGATCTGAAGAGTGAAGAAGATCTCCTCGAATGCTGAAGACGCCTGGAAGAGCACTTCCATTCAATAGGATTGAAAATGGCTTCGGAGCTCACTCAGCTGATCAGTGATCTGAGGAGTGAAGAAGATCTCCTCGAATGCTGGAGACGCCTGGAAGAGCACTTCCATTCAATAGGATTGAAAATGGCTTTGGAGCTCACTCAGCTGATCAGTGATCTGAGGAGTGAAGATGATCTCCTCGAATGCTGGAGACGCCTGGAAGAGCACTTTCATTCAATAGGATTGAAAATGGCTTCGGAGCTCACTCAGCTGATCAGTGATCTGAAGAATGAAGAAGCTTTTGAGCAATAATTTGCAGCGTTTTTTACCCACCAACATTTTTTTTACCTACCAACTTGTTTTTACCTACCAGCTAGGTACTACCTACCACACCATACTGGCTTCACACCTTCACAATCAAGTTTATTAGAAAGAACTAAACACTCGAACTAAACTTCACACTCGATTGGAAAAATAGAAAGCTTCATATTGAAATTTGATTACTAGTTACGCAGAAGGCAAAACTGTATACAAATCGAAGAAATGAACAGCGATCGCATTTTAGTCCGATAAAATTTGAATGGAGATTAGACCTCTTTTGCGATTCACACTCATGATTCTGTTTTATCGAAGAAAAACCTTCAAGTACTCGTAGGGACCGAACGGTTTGTCGTACAGAGCTCCGGGTGGTCTCAAAAATTTTTAAAAATTCAATACTATTTAAAATTGGTGAAAAAACGATACCTTTATTTCGAGAGTTTTCGAGCTAGGGCACTCTTGAAAATTTCAACTCTTAATTTTCACCCCTTAGAAGTGACCTACATCAACCAAAAGTTTCGCGGCACAACTAGACCCCAAATGGAGCCCATATACCAAATTTGAACCAAATCGGTCCAGTGTTGCTAAGAAAAGTGCCACGGACGGCGGACGGCGGACGGACATTGCAAATTTGGATTCTACGCACCTTGAAACGTAAAGTGACAAAGTTTGAGGGGGGGTTATAAAAATTTTTTGCGATACGATCACATAGGCTTATTATTAGAAATAATAAACCAAAAAGGTCTACTCAAGATGATATGCTTCATACTCCACCTGGCTAGCATGATTGTGCAGCAAGAATCAACACCAGTACTTGTCTCCGGTACTTGGTGCCAGGACCTAGCATACTTCCTCCGGGTTCAGTCGCAGCTTTGCCCCATTAGATCATCCCAGTTGAAATTCGCCCTCTTCATAAAGAGAGTTCGCAGATTATGTACCATCCAAGCAGTTCCAGCTCAGATGTAGCCAGTGACGCGTTCCTTAGTGACTCTGACGTGACATAGATTCGTTCACGCAAGAACTTTTGGATGAGGAAGAAAAATAAAACGTGGAAACCAGGGGCTATGATCATCAAAAAGCCAACATGGGAAAATGGGTGCTCTTTGACTCCAATGCCACCATATTTTCGTGGGCAACGTGAAACAGGTCTATTTAAAAACCCCAATCGGACCAAGGTGTCACTATTGTCACTGGAAACATCTTAGGAATTCCACAATTTTCCCAAGGTGTCACCAAATTAACTAGATTTAAACTGCAATACAAAACTTGATGGGCACAACTGAATTTTTTAAACCATTTTGTGTAAGTTTATAAAGTCACAATATATTACAAAAATCTTGACATTTTTTTCATTGATTTCTTTAAACATTTTTGTCATTTTGAGACTTTCAATAGCCCACAAAAATTCTGATGTCCATTAAATTCAAAATTTCAATTTAATTTTGGTAACTCTGGAGACATCTTGGGACAGTTGTGGAGTTCCTGAGATGTTTTTGGTGACACTGGTGATACCATGGTCCAATGGGGAATTTGCCTCAATTATAGATTCTGGAATTTCAAGTCGAATCCTATAATAGGGCCCTCGAATAAAGGGCTCCATTCACGTGTATGTCTGGAGTCGCCGCCGCGTCCCTCCAGGTACTCCCCGAAGCCACCGCAGTAGTCCATTCACCTGGCTACCAAAACTACCTGACTCCGCCGAATGGCGGACCTGCTACCAACCACTGCTTGCTCAGTTCCTTCTCTGAGTTTTACCAAAAAGGTTGAAGAATAAGAATGCGCCGCTATCATAGCACTGCTCCTAGCTGAAGAAGAACAGGCGAGGAAGAAAAACAAGAAATGGTTTTGGACGAAACGCTTCGACGAGAGACTCATTCAGATTTCCAGCTGGTTCAAGAGCTTCGAGAGACCAATCCGGAAGATTTTAGAAATTATCTCACCTTCCACACTGCAGGATACGACCTATACACTTCGATGAACTCTGCAAGAAAGTCAGGGGCGAAAAATCCCTTATCTGCATCCATATTTTTGTATAGATTTGAATAAAATGAAAAATGACTCAAGTTCAAAGACCCTGTTCAAAAGATGACTAGAAGTGAGGAAAACGGTAGGGCTACATACTGTACTGCCGTCCAAAGGAAGAACGTCCTAAGTCCATTTTTTGCATTTCGAGAAAAACGAGGTTTTGTGAAGTTGCCTGCGCCATTCGTCCCGTTGCAGATAAAAAAAAATTTTTTTCACGAAGCACTCACAAATTTGTTCCTTTATTTTGTACTCCATTGACAAGCACAGAAATAATATGATTAAGGTAATTATTGGGTAATTTATGCCCAATGGAAGGACATAGGACTCTTTAGCCTAGCAACCTAGGACTTAGGACAGCTTGACTCTGCTTGATGCAAGGCTAAAATGTCCTAAGTCCGTGGTATTTTGAGTAATAATTTTTTTATAATGATAATGGGTTTCTGAAATAAACATTTTTGAGTTTTGGGTTTCTGAGATAAACATTTTGAGTTATAATTTTTAATATAATGATAATGGGTTATTGAAATAAACATAAAACAAGTGGGTGTGGCACATAGCTTCCTCGTATCCATAACCCGATTGTATAGATGATCCGATGCAAAGGTAGTAGTTAATCTCAAAACACCAATCTCTAAGTACCTTCCACTACCCTCATAGGGGACCATCTACACGCTAATCTGGACAATCCTAGAGAATTTCATCAACTTCGGATGAAAAATTAAGTGAGTAGGTGTATGTGGTTAGATCAAAAAAATGCGCAGTCGCTTTTATCAGTCCGGGGATGATGATTTTCATAGGGGACCATCTAAATACTAATCTGTAACATCACTGAAAATTTCATTGAAATCGGATGGAAAATGTAGAAGTTATGGCCGCTACAAGGAATTCACGTTTGCGCATGCGCAATGGCTACTATCCGTCCGGAGGTGGTGATTTTCATAGAGGACCATCTAAATACTAATCTGTAACATCCCTGAAAATTTCATTGAAATCGGGTTGAAAATGTGGACGTTATGGCCGCTACAAGGAATTCACGTTTGCGCATGCGCAATGGCTACTATCAGTCCGGAGGTGGTGATTTTCATAGGGGACCATTTAAATACTAATCTGTAACATCCCTGAAAATTTCATTGAAATCGGATGAAAAATGTAGAAGTTGTGGCCGCTACAAGGAATTCACGTTTGCGCATGCGCAGTCGCTTCTATCAGTCCGAGGATGATGATTTTCATAGGGGACCGTCTACACACGAACCCGCACAATCCCTGAAAATTTCATCGAAATCGGACAATAACTTCGTATAGTTATGCGCGTTACAAGGAATTCATGACAGACAGACAGACACGGAACCAAAATTGTTCAGAAAGTTCTAAAACGCAAAACGCGAGTGAAAATTTTGATTTTGGAGAACTTTTTTTTTCATCCTTGAAAAGTGAAAACAAAGCTTCCGCTACCTTGGTAGACTCGGAAGCAAAATCAGTATTAGCTCCAAAACCAAATTTTTATTTTCAAAAAGTTTCATTAATTACACAATTGAAATGCAGTATAATATATTCATTGGATATTAGGAATAAACTCTTGTTTTGACTGTAGACAACTAGAAAATCACAGTTCTTCGTTTTATTTAAAGTCTATCTGTTCAGTCTCAATCGAATGCTACACAGAGATCAGAAAACCTTGCTGTGTTGTTACCGCTGAGAGTGACTGAAGCAGTGCTACTAACTGTCGCTAAACTGACATCATCGAGTGAACAACGTAGGTAGGTACTGTTTTTCTTCAAAACTAGGACTGTTTAAGCAAGTCCAGGTCACAGAACTAAATGATTCGTACAAAGCTTTAGCGTCCAATGGTCCACTTCTACTAAACTAGACTGTCCTATGTCCATGAATTTTTTTCCTCTAAGGACATTTTAGCCTAGTACGCCTTACTTAGGACATTTTAGCCTGGGATGACTAGCAAAACTCGGGAAATGGACTTAGGACAAAGTGATTTTTCTCTACTTTCCCATCGACTTACGACGTTCTAACCTAGCTCAAAAGATGCGTCTGATCGAGCTCTACAAGATCATGTCCCTATCTCAAAAAGTGAAAAAATGGACTTAGGACGTTCTTCCTTTGGACGGCAGTGTACTGGTGGGGTGCGACCGGGCGTCGGCCTCACTTCAACAATTCACAGGGATGCCGAGGATTAACCAGGCCGCAATTTTCGAGCATGTTCGATTACCTGCCGAGTGGCGGACGACCGCCAGACCTCAAGATTTTGTTAACCATTCACGGGTAGTTTTCCCCTTTGACAGTGGCTAGGGACGTGGCGGCGACTCCGGGCATACACGTGAATGGGGCCCTTAACGTTTAACACCAGGAATACCCAAGGGAAAAAATTACCGTAGAAGAAAATGCCCAAATAAGTAAATCCTCAGTCTAAAAATACCGCAAAGATCGAGGAAAACTGATTACGTCACTCCCCAGGATTCCTCTCGCAAAACTATGCTGTGGCGAAGCGTAAAAGGAGTTTTGGCAAATAGTCTCAGGAAATATCAACAGTTAGAGTTGTAGGCGCCCTTGTGACCACTTGAAACGATCCACTCTAATAATGTTATTCAAATATCAAAACTAACTAATATAGAAACTTGATAAGAGAAGGTGAAAACTAATAATGCTTGATAAACTAATAGGTAGAATCGTATTGTAAAAAAGGGTGAAAAATTGCTTTTTTTTGTCACTTTCGTGTCTGGGTTCTTTCTGCCAGTTCACAGCGCACTCGTGGGTCCAATCATGTAAGCTAGTTGTTTCATGTGCGCTATCAGAGGTAGCGCTGCTGTCATAAGAGGAAACTAGTCACATCACAGACTCCCTGTACATTTAAAATTTCCATCTTCCTCAAATTCTCAAAATGAGGAATTTCACCGAATTCTGTTGGCATTTTTCCTGAATAGTTAATGGTGATTTCGGAAAACAAGTCTCCTGTTATTTTTGGGAGACAATCAAAATTTATGATTTCAAAAAATAACCAGGAAAACGGACCTCTTCAACGTGAAGCGGGAACGCTCGCTGATTGGCTGTTCGGATCGCTGTCTGCTCCCAGTGTTGCCCAATGGCACAACGAAATCGTGTTATCTAAGAGGAAAGTTATCAAACAAAAACAGGGGAAACCTAATTTTCCCCATCTTGCTTTTTCTATTTTTTTCTTCAGTTTTTCGACATTGAACTTTACTGGTTTTGTGAAAAGGGACTATAGATTTCATGATCTCAGCGATTCAAGCGGCCGTAAATGAACTAGTCCAGGATTACGGCATCCTCCCGGTTTTTTTAAACGTTCATATTTTCTACACTGTTTTGTTTAATCGTAAATTTGGAAGTACGGGCTAAAAGTTTGCCGTAGGGGGGTTTTCGAGGTGCTGAATCCGATTTTGGGGTAAAAAATAGGAAATTCCGACATGGTGAAATTCCTCATTGTTTGGATGCGTTTTCGAGCAGCACACTATAGTTTTCTTCCGTATCAATGAACCCTTTCGTTAAAAAAAAAATGTGTGGCAAATTCCCCATTGGGTTGATGGGAGTACATAGGTAAATTGGCAACCCATACGAGCAAAGTCAACAGGAGTACATATCTAGGTGATTTAGAATCCACTGACACTAACCGGAAGTACTTAGGCATTTTTCCCTGGTTTTGGGAGTACAAAGGCCCGAGCTATCAACTAAAAACTGTTAAAAGATAACTTTTGGATTCCGAGGCCGAAGTATCACTGGTTAATGATACTGGTTAGTGAAAATTTCACTTGTGGGTAGTTCTGACCGCCCTTGGCTCTGAGGCCCCCTTGGGGTAAGAAAATACTTGACTTGTCTTCGGATTGCAACTATCAATACCTTGATGGTGTGAATCTTGGACTCAAGGGGTCCTTTGAGGAACTCCCTTGAGGGTGTGGATTCTCCCTTGACCTTCACACTATGAATAGCTTGAGGGATATATTCCCTTGAACTATGAACTCCGCCTTAAATTGGCCTCGAGTCGCTCATATTCTCAGAAAAGTATTTGAAGTTCGAGTGCGCGCCCTTGATTTCGTAATACAAGCTGTTTACTCAAACCCGTGAGTTAAATAACCGTGTTAACGTTGATTGTATAACGAGCCCCGTTTTAATCGGGAGAGGTCAAACGTCACGAGATAAAAATGATTTTTTCTTCCACAAAATCCCTCAGAATTCCGTGGGTTAGCAGACCGTGCGAAGTCAAGTTCAGAGATATTTTAAAATTGTATTTCCGCATGTGGCGTGAGGTCGATTTACTGAAGAGACGGTTTTGCAGACTTGATCCCATCTACGACTTCCGCTCATTGACGTGATTCCAAAACGGTAAAAGCTATTAAATGACGGCGAACATGAGTGGCAATATTTGGAAGTCTACGAAATTAGTAAGAAAACCTCAACATTATTAAATTGATTTTGATTCTATTAGTAATATTCTAGTAATTAGTTACGTGCTATTATTTTTAAAATGTTCAAATTTTGGAAATCAAAATTTTTAAAATCAAAATTTTTAAAATCAAAATTTTTAAAATGTTCAAATTTTGGAAATCAAAATTTTTAAAAAATTCAAATTTTGGAAATAAAAATTGTTTAAATCAAAAATTTTAAAATCTTCAAATTTTGGAAATCAAAATTGTAAGTACAAAAGCTAAGCTTAATGGTAATATTCACAAAAAGCTTGACCTCATGAAAATCGGTTCAGCCGTTCCAGAGAAATGAATTTTGCCATCAATCTAGCGAAAAAAAACGAACCGAAACCGAGCAAATTTAGCCTTTGTCAATCTTTTCCCCTAGATCGAATAGTCATTGGGGGATAAATTCCTATTTACTCCTCAAATTCTGAGCGAAACTGAACTATTACCGTGTTTGGTAGGTTCGGTATGACTGTACTAGTAGGACCACTGAGCAAACTAGGGGAGTGGGGGTATTGAATAAATACATTATAGTGAGAGGAATAGAGAATGGAGCGAGGAGATGCGAGTAGCTCGAGATCGGGAATAAGACTGGGGAGGGGACCCAACTCATTAGGAGTGGTAGTGAGGGGTAGAGGGGGGAAGACACGAGAAGTCCGAAGTCGAGCCACTGATAGAACATCCCCCTTTTCCAAATTCGGATTTATTAAGATTTTTTTTTTTTCAAATACATACATGCATGATAAATACATTTTGATAATCTCCATTTTATAGATTTACTTACAAAAAAAATTCAAATAGGTACATAAATTATTACAAGTCCACCATTCTTTTTCCTTTCGAAGCCGAAGTTACAATGAATTAATGTATAATAATTATAATATACAAGAAAGTTGAAAAAAAATTGTTCAACATAGACACCTACATTAATGTTGCACATAGGACCCAAACTGGTTTTTTCTCTCCCTAACAGGTCTAGGCTGAGTGACAGTATCCGGTTTTAGGACGCTTTCAACAGGAGTTTGTTCTAAACCTGAATGTAGCAATATGCAAATTTATCATCAATTTACGATCTTTTACAGAATTTACATGAACGCCTCCAATGAATGCTTTATTTTGATCAAATTGCGAATCGTCATCTGAATCTGTATACTGATAATTTACCTCATGAATCTTCTTAGCTGACCTACATGCCTTTGCCCAATGACCTGGTTTGAAGCAACGGTTGCAGACTGTCCTCTTTGCTGGGCAGGCAGTCCTCTCATGCCAGGAAGTAGCGTAATATTGACATTTGCGTCCATGTCCGGTTGACGTAGAAGTCGATCCTCTTTCCCTTGACTCAGAAGTACCATGGGACGGATTTGAATGACGGTCTCTTGACTGTTGCTTCCGGTAGGAGCCTCTACCACGTCGGCCTTTGTAGGATGACTGGGTTGGTCCTCGGTGGTTTGATCATACCTGCTGATGTTCTTGCCGAATAGCTTTATTGTGAAGCGCTTGAGCCTCTGCCTGACTAGTGCTAGTTATAGCTTCTGCGAGAGTGAGTTTAGGTTTCGGATGTAATTCTTCACTTGTCTTCCGATCGAGCATTCCAAGCAAGATTTGATCGCGAATCAGTTCATCTTTCAGTCTGTCAAATTCGCAGTGTTCAGCCAACACGTGCAATGCTGTTATGAATGAATCAGCAGTTTCCCCGGGCTTTTGATGATGGGAGTTGAACATGAATCTTTATCAAGTCACGTTCTTTTTCAAAACAAAGTGGTCATCTAATTTTTTTAGAAGATCTTCAAATGTTTTAGGTTGAGTTGGAAATTGAGCCACGATTTCTTCTGCCTTCTCTCCTAAAATGTACAAAAGAGCATCCACTTTCTCAGTATCTGTTCGTTTATTGCCTCCACTGACATTCATGAATCGTTGAAAACGTTTTTTCCACGTTGGCTATTGACTTGGATTGGAAACATCGAACGGTTCGGGCGGACGAACTTGAATGCTTTATCATTAGAGACTGAAGGCTGCGCTGGTGGGTTTGACATTGTTTACAATACAGTTTTGCCAAGTTATTTTATTTTTTTTATTCTTTTTTATTTTTTTTCTTTCATTTTGGATGGTTGGTGATTTTGTAGACGAGTGATCTATAGAGAAAAATAATAAACCATTGTGTAATAATTTGCAGCGTTTTTTAAAAACATTTTCTCGACGAACAGACCCGATTACCGTTATTTCTGAGCCTTACTCTTTTGGAAAAAAAATTGACTGAAATACCCCATTGCCTGCAAATTTTGTTCTTCAGAACGTCATAGAACTTTTTCTTGTTCTTTCCCTATTGGTATGAACTTTATAAACCTTCATTAACTATAAGGATGAACTATGAGGATATTGTTATTTATTATTAAATAGATAAAAGGCGATATTATAAAATTATAAATTAATTACAATTATTTTTTTAGTTTTTTATGTAGATATTATTTTAGTTGCTATTATTATTTTCTATTAAATAAATTAAAGGATTATATCATCATTTTTAATGTGGGAAGATGTTTATTTATTTTTATTATTTAATTTTAATTAATTTTATTTTTCATTTCATGAGGATATTTTTATTATTCATTTTATGTGGTTATTTTTATTTATCTGTGCGTACTGAACAAATGTGTGCTTCCAGTCCTCTACCCAGTTAATGGAATTCAAGTACTTTGTAGGTGTGATAATCAACGCCCTAATCCGATTCATAAACACTCACTTTTTTTCAGCGGGGGAAAGTGATTGCTCTGAGACGAGAAGATCAATCAGTATGGGAACGACGAGCGTCTCTTTCGCCTGCAAACGTGAGGAGATTGACTCGAGCTGGCATCAAAGTCATCGTCCAGCCATCCAACAGACGCGCGTACCCAATTCAGGTAGCTAATTACAACATCTTCAGAGATCTTGATAGATAACCCAGTTACCAAAATTAACTGTTGGATTCGACGAGAACGACGACTCTGAAAGGGCCTTTCTGTATTATAAAAATACTTCAACATAGGCACGTGTTGGTCCAGGTATTTCCCTGGAACGATTCCTACAGTTACTGTGACAAAGATGTAACGGTTCTAAATTACTGGAACTGCTTCCCAAACGTGGTCAAATCCTTGTGATCTCAACTTGCTATTCAAAAGAAAAGGATTCAAACAAGTGTTAAAAATGAGACATTAATTTAATAATAATGACCAAGCATTTCATGGAAATAATAACCACTCCAGAAGATCCCTTAATGGTCCAGAGCCATTCCATGATACTGGTATCTTCTCGGCCCGTTGAATCAGTCAGGGTGCTTCCCAGTACCTACATGGAACTGAACTGGAGACAACTTCCATGCTAACCAGTCTAGAGCCGTTCCAAGATACGATATCTTCTTTGTCGTGGAATTGAATTGTCTAGGGCGATTCCCAGTTCATGGAACTGGACGAGTGAGGGCTGAGTTTTTGTCACTGGAACTAGTTTTTGGAACTGTTACCGATTGGTACTCAGTTCCGCAGTCCCAGTACAGCTGTACTGACACATCTCTACTTCAACATTCTTCTTCTTCAAACTTTTGACAAAATAGACATTTTTTAAAATAACATTTATGGAACATTTGCTTCGTCCTATTTTGTTCTTCAACTTCTAGACCTATTTGAATGCCGGAGCAGTTATTCAAGAAGACATTTCCGAAGCTTCAGTCATCTTCGGTGTGAAGCAGGTTCCTGTGGATCTACTCATCCCTAACAAAACCTACTGCATTTTCAGCCACACAATCAAAGCTCAGGAAGCCAACATGCCTTTGCTAGACGCCGTCTTGGAAAAAGTGGGTTACTTGGACAACGAGCTGTTTCTTAATTATGTTTTGATTGAATTTTGCTGAATATGTATACAACTGAGATACTCAAAAGATGCTGTTCGTATCATCCTTTGGAAAAACTAGCTGCAAATTATCATACAAAGGTTTATTATTTTTCTGTAGGTATAGATCACAAGCACGCATTGTCACAAAGAAGCATTGTCTGCTAAGAACGCATTGTCACAACCTAAACCATATTTTCACTACACGATCAAGTTTGATTTGAATTTGTGAATGCCTTCGCCATTACTGGTTGCTGGGGATGCTAGACTGAGTACAACTCGAAGAAACGAACAGCTAAAATTTGAGGAGATTAGGCCTCTTTTGCGATTCACACTCGTGTTTCTGATTTTTCGTTATTCCAATTTTCAAGTTATCATGGGGAGCGAATGGTTGGTCCTAAAAAAGTCCTACATTCATTGATAAAAAATTAACATTAATTAACCATATATCTGCGTAAATGTTTTTAAACATTTAGGAAGACTCTGATAGTACCCCCTATAGATTTACTAAAGCACTGAATCTTATTCAATTTCAGAACATACGCCTGATTGATTACGAAAAATTGGTCGACGAAAGCGGTCAGCGAGTCGTGGCTTTCGGTAAATACGCCGGTGTTGCTGGGATGGTGAACATTCTACACGGTCTCGGTCTCAGACTTTTGGCTCTCGGTCATCATACCCCTTTCATGGTGAGCATAGATGTTTTTCATCTTGAAAATGGCAATATCATTATTACTCCTTTCATTTGATAAAGTCGAATTGACGTTCGTATTTCCCAGCACATCGGTCCGGCTCATAACTACAGAAATTCTGCGATGGCGAAGCAAGCTGTGAGAGATGCTGGGTACGAAATCGCTTTGGGGATGATGCCGAAATCCATCGGGCCCCTCACTTTTGTCTTTACAGGGTAAGCGACTTGATTAAGAGTTTGATTCGAATCTCCAGAGATTCTATATCCCAAATAACCATTAGTCGTCTTGTAAAAATTAATGGTCCATTTTTGAAAATTGTGAATTTCTTGGTGTTTCCATCATTCCGAAATACCAGTTTTTTCGAGGTAATTTGAGGTAATTTTGAAGGTATAAGTACATAATTTTTTAAGCTTAATGGAAGGTAATTTTCGGTTTAATTTCGTGAAAGGATCAATAATTAATTTTGAAGGAATAAGTACATATTTTTTTAAGCTTAATGGAAGGTAATTTTCGGTTTAATTTCGTGAAAGGATCAATGATTAATTTTTTAAAAATCCAAATACTGAGTGGATCGTGTTGCCATTTAAATTTACGTAAAATTTAAATTTGCTTAAATAAAAAGGAGTTCCTACAAAAAAAAAGTAAGCATAGGTAAGTTTCCATAAAAATTCCGCTTTGTAAACATTTTGCTTGAAATTTGGATATTGGAATTTACATTTACCCACATAGAAAATAATGTTTTGTAACTCTTTCCTCAAGTAAGGAGGGTCCCTAAGTAAGAAGGATTCAAAAGAATCAACTGCATATACCTGCAGTACCTGTGTATACCTGTATTCTATCTCTAAGTGCCAAATATTATTATTATTAGTCATTGTTATAGTATCTTTGCGAACTTTCCATCAGGTCTGGTAATGTTTCCCAAGGAGCGCAAGAAGTTTTTCAGGAGCTGCCCCACGAATACGTCCCGCCTGATATGCTCCAGAAAGTGGCTGATCATGGAGGTAAAGACAAAATTCAAATGTGTGCCTGACAGTTTAGGCTTATGATGTGATTCGGATGAAATAAATATCAAAGCAATGATCTTTATGTTAGCCCTAACGTGGCCCCAAATTTTAACATAACCGAGATACTAGATTTGAGGAAATAGATCTTCCATGAAAGTAAGTCACGTTTATGCAAGCTCAGATGATGATGGAATTCATAGGGAACTGTTTGTAGGGAAATTTGTTCAATAAGCTAGGTATACAACGCAAAATGGGAGTTGGAATTTCAATTTTGTGGGCATTTTTTCACTCCCCACGAAGGCAGTGAAAAACAAAATACGATCGAGAATCTCAGATACATTTTGATTGATGAAAGACGAAAAGGTACCTATGCAGATTATACGAAACCTACCTTACCTCACCCCGTGGCGCTATGGCTCATGAAGAACCCTGGCATCCCAAACTACCTTCTTCCACTCAGCTCAATCTACAGCCTTCCCCCCTCCAGATCCTCCACCACTTCATCAGTCCATCTCTTCCTCGGCCTCTCGATCCTTCTCCTTCCTCCAGGTTTGCCTGTGAACACCCTTTCAAGGCCCGGTTATCTGACTTGAGTTCTACATGCCCTAACCAGCGTATCCTTTGTTGCCTTATGTCAGTCACGATATCCTCCTGTCCATACAAGTGGTAGAGCTCGTGGTTTTTCCTGATTGTCCAAGTACTATTTCCGCATACCAGGCCGTTTATTTTCCTTAAAATCTTTCTAATACGAAACCTATTGTTAAAAATTGGAGACACTGTTCTAGTCTGAACAAGGTAGTAATCAATATTGACGTAATTCGACTCTATTGTACATTTCAGTTTGCTCTAAGGTGTACGGATGTGAAGTTAGAAGAAGGCACCATTTGGAGAGGAAAGAAGAGGGAGGATACGATCACGAAGAATACGATAACCACCCTGCTAGATATGTTTCTACCTTCAGTAAAAAGGTAAGTTCTGATCCAAATATTGGTAATGAATCGAATGAAAGGTGAATTTTTATACAATTTTCTTTCTAATCCTGTACAGAGGTAGTACAACCCAAAGTATGATCATTACTTGGAGATAGAAAAATTCAATCTGCCACATATTGTCAATGATTTCTGTAATTACTTGGTTTCTTATCCTCTCATGTAGAGATGCTTTGGAATGACATTTCCTGTAATATAAGTGCAGAGCATAGTACAACAGGAGCATCTAGGGAAAGAAAGTGGTGGAATGGCCCATGCGCTATCTAGTGACGATTAGATGAACCTTCTCTTCTTTTCTGGCAAGATGAATGCACCTCTGTAATCGACCAGTGGTAATGTCTGTAGATCCCTGCCTAATCTATAGGAAACCAGAAATTTGCCCTCAATGAAAAAGGCATTCAAATCCGTTCGAGGCATCAATAAGATGCTCCTTCTACAGACATCACCACTGGTCGATAACGGAAGTGCATCCATCTTGCCAAAAAAAAGAGAAGGTTCATCTAATCGTCGCTAGATAGCGCTCAGGCCATTCCACCACTTTCTTTCCCCAGATGCTCCTTATTACAACGTAATGCTTGTAAAGAGTAGTGAGCTTGTAGTTATATTCTTTCTGAATTTCCTGCCAGATTATTGTTTGTTGTATGACATTAGGGATGTGTGTGCAGAGTTTCTACAGATGATTGGTTTTAATGTTTTGAACAGATCGCTCCATATGCTTCACTGATCGTCAATGGGATCTACTGGGCAGTGGACTCGCCGAAGTTGCTGACTCTCCCAGACGCGAAAGCTCTTCTACGTCCTGGCCACACACCGTGGCTTCCTGTCTCCGAAGGTGCTCCAGCTCTGCCGCATCGCCTCCTCGCGATATGCGACATCTCAGCCGACCCTGGTGGTTCCATAGAGTTCATGAACGAGTGCACCACCATCGACACTCCCTTCTGTCTCTACGATGCAGACAACAACAAGGAAACAAAGAGGTATTTGCTAAAAGAAACCAAGAAGGAATTAATGAACGAATGAAAAAAAAAATTATTAGGTACAATAAATTACAACGAAAATTAGATTGAAAGTACTACAACGTCCGTGCATACAACAATAATGGGCATTAGGGTGAGAAACGCCGTGAAAATTGCATTGAGTGACTTGGAAAACCATGCAAACAACAAATTTTATTTGGTATTTAGGTATAAGATCGCGCTCCAAAGCTTCAAGACCCAATGGAGGAACCCAGACCATACCGATCTTGTGTGTTCAGAAGGCCCACTGCTTTCCCTCCTACTCAAGGTTTCTCTCTTAAAGTAATGGACTCTTGAGTTCTGGCAGTGATAAAGTGGTATTAATCTTCGGGGATGCTCATACTTCACATTGCGCTGAAGGAATGCTGATCATCAAAAAGCTTCTCAACTTTATGACTCATCCTGGAACCCACAAGGGGAACATCTGTTGCTCTGCGAAGAGATCTTCTTCCTACTGCATTTCAAAATGGCTACACCCGTTCGTGCTGTTATCGTGCTAAACACTGTTCTTGGGGATTGTACCACAACACTTTGATCAATAAGTGAAAAGTAAACAAACGTTTCAGGTTGGACCCAATGGAGGAACCCAGACCATACCCATCTCCTGTGTTCAGGAGGCCCACTGCTTTCCCTCCTACTCAAGGTTTCTCTCTTAAAGTAATGGACTCTTGAGTTCTGGCAGTGATAAAGTGGTATTAATCTTCGGGGATGCTCATACTTCACATTGCGCTGAAGGAGTGCTGATCATCAAAAAGCTTCTCAACTTTGTGACCCATCCTGGAACCCACAAGGGGAACATCTGTCGCTCTGCGAAGAGATCTTCTTCCTACTGCATTTCAAAATGGCTACACCGGTTCGTGCTGAATACCGTCTTGGGGATTGTACCACAACACTTTGATCATTAAGTGAAATGTAAACAAACATTACAGGTTGGATTTTCATCCAACTGCCATTCCTGGCGTTGCAGACCTCATCAGCTGTCTTCCAAAGGGAAGATCAGAATTTGTTCTGATGATTTCGCTCATGGCTTCCCATTGCCTCACTGCCCTGGGTTGGGGCGAGGAGGGCGATGAGAGCCCCAGCCACAGAAAACGCACGCTGTCGGCGATGAGCCTTGAACCCACGATCCCCGCAGAGGTCGGTCCAAAGTCCACCGCCAAACATCGACGCCTCAAAGACCGTAGCCACACCGCTGTCCCCACTCGGGGAGGTCCGATGCGATCCATGTGTCACGTTGTTAGCAAAGACCAAGCAAATGAATTCAGTAATTGATGTATCAATTACTGAATTCATAGCTTGTATACAATGCTTGTATACAAGCTATGAATATACTTTGATCAATAGTGTCCAGCACGATAATTCAAGAGTCGGCGCCACTGGTGGTCGCCTCCATCCCGACAGTTAATATTTTTCTCCCGACAGGTAGGTGAGGAAATCCTTAAAATCTAGTTGTTGGCGATCTGTAAGATATGAGAAGAGAGTCGCACAATCTGATAGTGTGGGATTCAACACGGCCCTAAAACCACACCTTTTTGCCAACTTTGGAACTCAACCTGGAACTGTGGGATCACTTCTTTCTGGCTGAGTTGGTTAGTCTGGTCTGGATCTTGTTTATCTTGTCTGTTTTGTTCGCTGAAGAGCTCGTTCTTGTACCACCTCAACTTACAGAATTCCTTCCAGGTGTCTTGCTATCTTGTTCTAAAAACCCTTTCCGATTAGCAACCTACCGACCAGTTCCCGCGCCTCTGGTTTCAGTCTGGCACCATGCCGATGTCCATGGGAGCATTAGACATGTACCTTCGCTGGAACTCAGAATTAATTGTATCTTCTTTGTGCTTTACAGTTTCAAGGGTCCAGGAGTTCTGGTGTGTTCGATAGACAACATGCCGACCCAGCTTCCCTGCGAAGCGACGGATTTCTTCGGCGATCTGGTCCTCCCCTACACCCTCGACATTTTGGAATCCGACGCTACCAAACCGCTTGAAGAGCACAACTTCAAACCTGCGGTGTACAATGTAATTTTTTACTCATATTAGTTATGTTTTCAGTCAGACAACTGCAGTACTTGTTTTGACAGAAACATTAGGTAGTAAATAGTTACTTATTTACCTGATCTTTAGGATTTCGGCTGAAGCCTCACATTATAATGCTAATAACGCTGCATATTATTTCACAAGGGTTTATTATTTTTAAGATTTACAGGGTGTCCAGCGACCTGGAAAACCGGTGATACTCAGGGAATTTTACTCCCTTTAGAAACTCGGGGAATTTAATTTTTTCCCCCCAATTTAATTTTATTGACAGGGTGGGGGATCTGCTGACCTCAACGTTTGTCCGAATAGGCGGTGGCTCGACTCGTGTCTTGGGAGCTAGTTGTTTTGATGACCTAATCTTAATGAATTATTGTTTCTCTGAGAAATGCTGAGGAGACCATTCGGGTCCGGTACGACTGCGCCACACTGTTGGGTCATCAAAAATTAACTTCCCTCGACCGGGGATCGATCTCCTATCGTTCCTATTCTGAATCAGAGCTCCTACCACATGAGCTAAGGAAGTGAATGGACAGAAATGCGATGAGGTCGCTGATCACAACATACCTATAAACGTCGGTGAAGTTCTGCAACCTATTAAGATTATCCATATCCAAACTAACGGTTTCGCGAATACTCGAGTCGTCTCGTCAAGTGGATCGGAGTTGCAAGATTACTATGTTACGTAACAGATATTAAATAATCACGATTAAAGAGATAACCAATTACACCTTCCACGACAAATGTTTAGCGAGTGAATCTTATACAATAACAGTATCAATGATAGCATAATAATTGACTTTTTAAAATAATTCCGTTAGTTTTTATAGTTTTAAAACATACAAGGTGCTCTGTTTATAGGCGATCATCGCAAGCAATGGCAAATTGACACCAAACTTCGAATACATTCAAGAGATGCGAGCTGTGAATCAGTGAGTCATTAATTTCCTGTGTAGTTTGTTATATCGAGTAGTTACCAATATTTGAGGATATTATGAATAATTTACCCTTAGAAGAATAATGATAATTTACCACAAGAAGCATAATTTACTCCAACCTGCAGGTACCTGTTAGTTATGTTGATCAATGGTGTTCCGACTGGTGAGTTAAGGTAAATGGCTCCAAGTCGCACTTAGTGCAATTCATAAATCGCAGGCGTATTGTACAATCTCAACTAACCATAGGTTGTTGTGAGGTGCCTTACTCCTCTGAAATAAGATACTTGGGTTTGCTTTTGGATTCTAAACTGACATGGGGCGCACATATTTCAAGTATAGTAGAAAATACCAGAGCTCGTAAGTACGCCTTACAACATTTGCTAACAAGCCCTCCACTGAACTTACATTTCAAAAAGTTGATTAACCTCCTACTGCTTAGACCTGTTTGGCAATATGAATGTGTTATCTGGGGATCAGCCTTTGATTCACAATTTAAAAAAGTCCAAACTATCCAAAACAGGATTCTCTAGCTAATTACTGGAGCTCCTTAGTATGTAAAAAAAACAGTACTGTAGGCCTGCTACTTGTGGCGATTGTGTCGATGGACCACAGAGGTAGCGTCCCGGCTTACTCGTGGTGATTGTGACGATTGTGGCGACACACCAGTTGTAAGCGGGATTTGCGTTCGACAGGGTTAAGGTTTCGTTTCGCGGCGTAGTTGGTAGCAGCACGAGGTTGTGACGCCACGTGCCGATCCCAAGTTCACCGGATGACACAAAACCTTACGTGGCGAGCTCAGGTGGGGAGGGGAAGACAAACAAATATCGAAACAATAGTTAATTTTACAAGGGTAGCGTGTGGTATTTACCTGTGACGAGGCGGTGAAGCGGCCAGTCGAATTCCTCGGGATGATGCAATCTGAAATGTTAGCCTTAAGGGCGTCCTACTGAGAAAATGGCGTCCGCAAAATGCGACGCTGCCGAAGGGGCCTACGAAGGCGTCTGAGGGACGCTTCGGAAAAGATGGCGGAGTGTGACGCGTCACCAAGCTCCGATTTTTCACACTGAGGAACCAGGTAAAATGAGAAAAGATATTCAAATGCAGATTTACAACAATAAAAGGTAAATTTATTAAATATGCAAATGGTTTTCTGACTAGGCACACCGAAGGGTGTGTCGAAAAGAAGCCTGACGGGCGCAACAACACAAGTAAGTATGGCACAAGATTCAATGTTCAATAGGATAGATTTTCAGATAATGTTTCAAATATACAAAATAATAACTCCAATTTGACTTTATGTTTCAGGTTTCCAGAGTATATCAGTTCAACGTTCCAGGTTTTCAACAAAGGTGAGTATGGTAAGTATAGGTTAACTTTGTGTTTCAGGTACGAATTTAGCATTAAATTACAACTCTCAAATTTACGACTTTTGTCCAATTGTTTCAGAATTACTTCTACGCACTGTCCTAACTGCATTGGCCAATGGTTAGAAGGTAAGTTATAGTTTTCACTCACACGTGTCAGGGCCCTGAGGTATCCTTCCAGGTGTGATGTGGCGGTTGTGGTGGTTGTGGCGACGGACGTCCAGGGAATTCAAGTGTTCTTCCTCCAGATCAATTCGGCGCGATACGGCAATTTTCGATGGTCAGGGATCTTACGAAAATAGCGTTGTGAAAGTATTTACGGGGGCGGTTGACTCTAGCAGTTTTAAGTTCACGGGCAGCAGGGCTCTCAATGACTTGTACTGAATATCAAGGGGGGTCTGCCTGTGGAGGGGGCTGCTCGTTGGTTTTGTTCCGGATGGTCCCCCTCCGCTCCCTCGACGGACGGGCGCCTGCCAGGTGGAGACTTCTGATTGGCTCCCCCCGCCGAGGGAGGGACGCTCTGGCTGGAGACGGCGTCTTCATGTTGAGGGGGGGGGTGACGTCACCTTCTGAGCTGACCACGGATCCGAATCTGACAATCATCGCCGCGGGTGGCTATGACAAATTCGGATCGGAAGGGAGTTAACGAATTAACCCAGTCTCTTCACTGGAAATGTTCCCCAGTGAGTGGAGACTCACATCCCCCTTCCCTCCGGGAGCCAGCGTTGTCAAAGACGACGCTGGGTATTCCCAGAGGAGCCAAGGGACGCGCCTTCCTTATGGCCAGCTCGTAGGCGTGGCGACGACACCCGCGACAGTTGGCTGGGTCGCGTTGTGCCCGATGGTCCTCGGGGCACTCCGGCAGTGGTCGTCCCTGGCGATGGAAGTTCTTTAGACGTTGCCAGAACTCCTTACACCCTGGGCACCGGAAGACGAAGAGCTGTGGTACCTTCTTGGTGCAGACAGGACATTGACGCTTTTTGCTGATCCGTAGCACGATCCTTGGGGGGGCCGGAGGTGGTATTGTTTTGGCCGGTTCTGCTTCGTCTTCGCTGGAGGTTGCGGGAGAGCGCCCGGGTGTCGGTGGCACGTCCCGGGTGGGTGACTCTTCGTAGGAACTGACTCTCCCACGCGCGCGCCGGGGTGGTCGAGGCGTCGTTGGCGGCGAGTGGAGTGGTGTCAAGGCCACGTATGGGTTTGGTGCTGGACTTCTGACCTCGACGGCCTGAGGCACTGGTGACGGGGCGGGGGACGAAGCCGGGGGCGGAGCCGGGGAGCGAGCCAACTTCTCCTCAGCCTCCGCAGACCTCGCCGCAGGTGCCTCTGCAGATAGCTGGTTGATTGCCTCAGGTGTAGCGGTCTTCGCCGTAGGTGGCTCCACTACCACCTGTGCGTTGGCTGCCTTGGACTCCGCCACGGCTGCGTCCCGTTGCTGGATCAGTTGTTGTCGATCCAGCAGCCACTTGGCTTGGCGGTCCAACAACGCATCTCGCTCCTGCACGATCCTCTGGTAGATGGGAATCCACCTGTGTATCTGGAGGATCGTGAGGAGCGCCGAATTCCCTGACGTGTGGCGGCTGGTTGGGGTGTCGCCACACATTGTGAATCGCACGAAGTTGGAGAGCGTTTCCAGTACGTCGTAAGGGTCGTCGGGTGGCGCGGGCGTGTTCACGTGTCCCGGCGACTGGTCTCGAAGGCTGGCGACAAATCTTTCGGTCCGCCTCCTCATGAGTTCCACCATGGGGTCCGGTGACTGGGGACCCCCGTCTACTATCCACTCATCTAGCGGTTCTTGTGCCATCCTACAACAAACAAATAAACGCCCTACTGTAACATCCTGCCTAGGAAAAGTGACTCAGGAATTGATCTCAGGGTACTTCACACAAATTATTCTGGCCTTGTTAGGAAGGTGGCAGAAGTAACGGTTCGGCTTGGTCTGAAGGACCTAAGTGAAGTTTGTCGGTCTGAAGGACCCAATTGAAATTGGTTGGTCTGAAGGACCCAAGCTGAATTTGTTGGTCTGAAGGACCATGTGTCAAGGTCGTGGTCAGTCTTTCCTAGTAGTCAGTCAGTTTGTCTTTCGGCCTAAGTGGAGTTGCTTATAATTTACGGAAGGGTCACGCTGGCGGAACGAATATGGAGTGGTTCCGGTTGGCGCCTCTCCTCTGTGTCGTTTCGGAGGTAGACCTTCAGGTGTCGACGGCTCTTCGGCTTTGCGTACTACTGGTTCCTGGTGAGGGCTGTTGCTGTGGCGATCGTGGTCGCTGTGGCGATCGTTTTCGCTGTGGCGATCGTGTTCGCTGTGGCGATCGTGTTCGCTGTGGCGATCGTTTTCGCTGTGGCGATCGTGTTCGCTGTGGCGATCGTGTTCGCTGTGGCGAGCGTCCTCGGGATGGTTGACCGGGTGTTGTGAGTTTCCCGCTGAATTCTCGGCTGAGTTTCCCGAAGGGTAGCTGACGCTTTTATCTTCTTCACTGGTCGAGGAGCGATCTGAGTGTCGATCCGCGTCCTCGAGGTGAGTCGGTTGTGGCGAAGCAGTCCCCTGGTTCGACTGTTCCGAAAACGGTGTAGTGGGAGCGTTCTCGTGAGATCCGGTCGGCACATCGCCACATTCCATCATGGTCGGTTTTGGAGGCGGCCATCGCAGCTCCTCATCCGAGTCTTCCATCATTTCTTCCTGTATCCCCGTTTCCGGTTCGTGAATGTTCCTTATTGTGTCTATTTCCGGAGTTTGATGGGATTTGGTATGGTCCAGGAACGTATCGTCCGGTACACCCAGCACAAAGGCCGGTTTGAGGCGGTTAATGTGTACTACCTGACGTTTTATGTCGGGTGAGTCCCTGATTTCGTAAGTAACATTCGAGTGTTTCTTTAGCACCGTCCACGGTCCACTCCATGGACTCCAGAATTTTTTCACGACACCTGGGGGCGGCTGCATGTCTTTTAGGTACACCATATCCCCTGCCTCAAAAGAGCGCAGAGAGCGGCGGGCGTTGATGGCTTCCGTCCGTTTCTTCCAGGCTTCGTGTAGGCACTGTGTCGTGGCGTCACGGGCCATTCGGAGATTCTTCAACAAGGAGGACTCAGGTAAAGGTGTTCGAAGTCCTTGAAAGGTGTCGTTTGGAAGGCGTATTTCCCTCCCAAAGGTAAGAAAATTTGGAGTAAATCCAGTACTCTTATGGGGGCTGGATCGGTACGCTGCGAGTGCTACGGGCAACATGGTTTCCCAGTCCTTAGTTTTTTTGGTAATTTTCGCCAAAATGTTGGTCAAGGTTCGGTGGAAACGCTCGCACACCCCATTTCCTTCTGGGTGGTACGCGGTCGTGAAGATCTGCCGTATGCCCCATTGGGCACAAAGTTCGCGTGTCGATCCGGCGGTGAAGGCGGTTCCACGGTCCGAAACAAGTCTCTCGGGTACACCGTGTCTCGGTATAAATTCCTTCGCTAAAACTTGCGCGACAGTAGAGGCGGTACAATTGGTGGTAACGTATGCTTCAGCATACTTGGTAAAATGGTCGATTACGGTAAGGAGGTATTTGGATTTTCCATTCGTCACGATGGGCCCCACGAAATCGATGCCGACGATGTGTCCGGGTCTTTCGGGGAGGAGCGGCTTCTGAATCGGACTTTTCAGATTCGTCGGGGTGTTGCGACGTAAACACGTTTCACAACGTTGTACCTGCTCTTTGACGTCTCTCGATAGTCCGGGCCAGTTTCCTAGTCGCCTCACCACCTTTTCCGTTACGTCGGCTCCGGGGTGTCCTGCCCACTCATTCTTATGGCATCTGTCAATCAACCATTCACGAAGTGAACTAGGGATGAGGGGTACCCATTCGTGTCTACCATCGTGTCGCACTCTCATTTCCCACACTCCGTTGGCTTTTCGCAATCCTTCTTTACCGCGACTCAAAACCATCGATTGGACCCAATCATCGAGATCCTGTGCCGCGATCATTAGTTCGCGCGGGAAATCGAGATTTACAACGGCTATGTCCATTCGACTCAATCCGTCCGCATGTTTCATCTGAGTTCCGGGTCTGTATCGGGGAACGAAGTCGTATTCAGCAAGCCTGAGAACCCACCTCCCGATTCGCGATGTCGGGTCGCGGAGGTGCATCGCGGCCGTGAGTGCCATGTGGTCCGTTTGAAGTTCAAAGGTCTGACCTAAAAGATATTCTTGAAAATGGCGGACCGCCCACACAACGGCGAGTAACTCTCTCTCCGTGACGGAATACCTGGTTTCGGCCGGATTTAGTTTTCGACTTGCATACGCCACGGGCCTCTCTTCCCCTTCGAAGTTCTGCGAAAGGACAGCCCCCAAAGCGGAGCCGGAAGCGTCGGTGGCCAACACAAAGGGTTTATTCAGGTCAGGAAAGGCGAGTACGGGTTCCTCGGTCAACTTGACCTTGAGTTCGTCGAACGCTTGTTGTTGTTTACTTGTCCACTCGAAGGGTCGGTTCTTCTGGAGGAGGTCGGTCAAGGGCACCGAGAGCTCCGAGTATCGAGGTATGAACCTCCGGTAAAACCCAGCCAGCCCCAAAAACGACTGCAGTTTCAACGCCGAGGTAGGTACGGGAAATTCCTTAATGGCCTTGACCTTCTCGGGCTCGGTAAGGATTCCGTCGGGCGTGATGCGGTGACCTAGAAAGCGAACCTCGTTTTTCAAAAACTCGCACTTCGACAAGTTCACTTGAAGGCGGGCCTCGGTTAATCGATCGAAAACCTGAGTCAATTTCTGGAGGTGTTCCTCTCGAGTGGCGGAAAATACTATGATGTCATCCAGGTAAACGAGACAATGATCTCCGAGGATTCCATCGAGGGCATCATTCATGACTCGCTGAAATGTAGCGGGTGCATTCTTCAGTCCAAACGGCATCTTTTCGTAATGAAAATGACGTCCTAATACGGAAAAGGCCGTTTTCTCCCTTGACTCGGGGTGAACTGGTATCTGGTGATAACCCGATATTAAGTCGATGGTTGTGAACCATTTACACTGACCTAACATCGCAAGGGTCTCCTGTAATCGGGGAAGAGGATAAGCGTCTCCTTTGGTGATTTTATTGAGCTGTCGGAAATCCGTGCAAAATCGCCAAAGCTGCTTTTCTCCCGGCGGCGTTTTCTTTTTGACGAGTAGTACCGGCGCACACCACGGGCTAGTAGACGGGCTAATTACCCCATTTGACAGCATGTCCTTGATTTGAGTTTCAACGACGTCGCGGAGGGCGTGGGGAACCGGGTAGGGTTTTTGTTGTGTAACGGTGGGTTGAGTAGTAACTATCTCATGGAATACGTTCAATCGACATCCCTCCCCCGTAGGTGGCTTAAATAAGTCCCGAAATTTACACAACAATTCCCTAGTTGGTTCCGCGTCCGAAGTTGTGAGATGTCGTAGTTTCTCTTGCAAGGTCACGTCGAACTCGGGTAACGGGGTTTCCCATTGGTCGGTCGGTAGCTCCCCCCACTCCTCTTCTTCCAGACCGTCTGGCGTGGCGCCGGGACATACTTCTTTTTCATAGTTTTGAATCGGGGGAATAATAGAACAAATCTCGGCGCAGGCCTTTTCTTCTCTAAGGGATACGTTAGAACTCGTTTCATCAGGGGTATCGACTATATCGGGATATGGTTCAGCACATGGGTCGGTTGTGGCGAACTGGGTCGGGCTGTGCCGATCCGCTGTGTCGAACTGTGTCGCACTGTGCCGATCCACCGTGTCGAACTGTGTCGCATTGTGACGATCCTCTGTGGCGAACTGTGTCGCACTGTGCCGATCCACCGTGTCGAACTGTGTCGCGTTGTGACGATCCTCTGTGGCGAACTGTGTCGCACTGTGTCGATCCACCGTGTCGACATAAGTCCGATGGTAGTCGTGGAGCATCCGATCGAGGCATTTTTCGAGGGAGGTTTTCCCATCAAAGTCCGGCGCGGGGTCAGTGCTGTCGCTTGCGTCGTCAACTTCCTGGAACTCGGTAGGCGTAGTGGGGGTTGCACAACGTCGTGAAATTGGTGTGCTGAAATGTACTTTCGGAGGAAGTGGAAGGTTTTGGGCCGGATCCTTCGTCAAGTTTTTGTAGTGGGGTGTATCGTCGTACCGTTCAACGGGTGTATCGATAGGGACAGAAACGCCCCTGAACTGCCGATTCCAAAACTTCAGGCTTCCGGCGCCATCTTGATTTGTGGCGAAATTTGTCCGCACCTCCGAAGCGTCGTCCGGTTTTTCGTAATCCCCGCACGTTAGTTTTTGCGTGGCGGAGGCAGTTGTTGCCGCCGAAGGGGTGCTAGGGAGAAGAGTGTTGTGATCATGACTTTCATTTTGATCCACGAACGTCCCAAATTCCCGCCCCTCGGGCCGCAACACTACCCCCACGCTGTAGATTTCCTCGGGTGTGTCGACCGGCGTATATGGGCGGATGACGCCTTTAGGGGTGCGGAATTTCATTTCCGGTCCCGTTGTAAATGTGATGGGTACCCTTCGAAGTACGTCGAGCCCCAAAAGATCAAGCGTAGCGCTTCTCCTTGCGAATACTAAAAATGTGTGTTCAAATACACATTCGCCGATCCTTGTGACGACGCGCTGCTCTCCGGAGAAATGTAGGGGCATTCCATCAGCTCCCCACGCGATCGCTCGGGTTGGGAGAATTGGAATCCCCTTTACGGGTATTGAAAGTACCGAAAGCGTAGCTCCGGTGTCCAGGGTCATCTCTCGTTCCTCCGGGCCCAGTCCCACGGTGATTTTCATCGTCCGCGACATTGGAGCTTCCACGGCGGGAACATGTGCCTCCTCAATTGGCTTCTTGTAACGGGCGACCTCCATTGAGTGTGCCGGCGCCATGACAGGTTGCGACACGGGGAGGAGACGTTTCTTTTTGTAACAATCCTCCTCCAGATGTTCTCGGACGCCACAGAAGTCACAAAATATGGTCTTGTTCGGGCTGAACGGGCAACTTACGGGGAAATGTGTTTTGTCCGCGCAAAACATACACGGATATCGCGGGGTTGGTTTCTCGGCGCTTCGGCGCTCGTTGGGCTTATCTTGGCGGTGGTCCTCCTCCCTGTGTCGATTGTGACGCTGTAGGGGTTCGTCTTTTCGCGGGCATCGAGCGGCGAAATGTTCAGGACTTCCGCAGTTGTAACATCGGCGGTCGTTGGTAATGGCCGCCAAGTCCCAACGTTCGTCTGTGTCGATTGTGTCGTCTAGGGTTTCCTCTAATTCCTCCGCCTTGCTCAGTGCGTCCTGGATCGATCTGGGGCGATTTGTGATGAGCAGTGCGCTCATGTTTTTGCTGACACCACGTATGAAAGCGCTCAAGGTTTTTCTTTCTACCCAGTCGTGGCGTTCGTGACGTCGGAGTTGTCCTCCTTCTTCCATGACGGCACACCGGGCGAGGCTGCGGACTCGGTCTGCAAATTGGCGGAGCGTTTCTGTGGCGTTCCGCTTGACTGTCCACAGGAGGGCGGCGGCGTGTTGTGGATTTTCCTTCTGGAACCACTTGATCATGTCGTCACGGACGATCTCGTAGACGTTGTCTACGTCGAGCGTATCATCCCGATCGATAAGGAATTGCTTAGCGGTTCCCCGCGCTTTTGTGCGGAGTAAACGGTATCGTTGTCGCGAGGTCAAACCCGTGGTCACCATATCAAAATTCGCAAAAAAACGACACAACACTTAATGCACCGGTCGCGTCTGGGTCCCACGACTCTACTTCGAGGAATACCGAGCGCGGTATGTCCTCCCTATCGGCTTCGTGTGTTACGTTATTATATCGCTGAAGGAGAATGTTCATCTCCTTCATTGTCTGAGTCATTGTTTCTACAGCTTCCGTGCCGGAGGACGATTGGGTCTCGGTCCCCCTGTCGCTAGGTGTCGGATTATTGAGGAACATGGTAGCGATTGGTACTAACTACCACCTAGGCACGAAGAAGTCTGTCGGCGTGAATCGGTCTAAGTCGAGAAAAATACAACTACGAGAAGAGACGTCTTCTCGCGTCGTTTCGTGCGGAAGGCTGCTTCTAATGTCACTTTTCCTGTATAATAAATGGATGTACAGCCTACCTATTTTTATTTTTACCTGTCTCAGTGTGTTTTATTTTTGAAGTTTGTTTCGATAGACTCTAAATTTAAAACTGAGCTCGTGTCGAACGGCCTACGAGTTTGAGTGGGCTCGTGTGAGGCTTACTCACACCGGGATCCACTCCGCTGCCACCAAATTTGTAGGCCTGCTACTTGTGGCGATTGTGTCGATGGACCACAGAGGTAGCGTCCCGGCTTACTCGTGGTGATTGTGACGATTGTGGCGACACACCAGTTGTAAGCGGGATTTGCGTTCGACAGGGTTAAGGTTTCGTTTCGCGGCGTAGTTGGTAGCAGCACGAGGTTGTGACGCCACGTGCCGATCCCAAGTTCACCGGATGACACAAAACCTTACGTGGCGAGCTCAGGTGGGGAGGGGAAGACAAACAAATATCGAAACAATAGTTAATTTTACAAGGGTAGCGTGTGGTATTTACCTGTGACGAGGCGGTGAAGCGGCCAGTCGAATTCCTCGGGATGATGCAATCTGAAATGTTAGCCTTAAGGGCGTCCTACTGAGAAAATGGCGTCCGCAAAATGCGACGCTGCCGAAGGGGCCTACGAAGGCGTCTGAGGGACGCTTCGGAAAAGATGGCGGAGTGTGACGCGTCACCAAGCTCCGATTTTTCACACTGAGGAACCAGGTAAAATGAGAAAAGATATTCAAATGCAGATTTACAACAATAAAAGGTAAATTTATTAAATATGCAAATGGTTTTCTGACTAGGCACACCGAAGGGTGTGTCGAAAAGAAGCCTGACGGGCGCAACAACACAAGTAAGTATGGCACAAGATTCAATGTTCAATAGGATAGATTTTCAGATAATGTTTCAAATATACAAAATAATAACTCCAATTTGACTTTATGTTTCAGGTTTCCAGAGTATATCAGTTCAACGTTCCAGGTTTTCAACAAAGGTGAGTATGGTAAGTATAGGTTAACTTTGTGTTTCAGGTACGAATTTAGCATTAAATTACAACTCTCAAATTTACGACTTTTGTCCAATTGTTTCAGAATTACTTCTACGCACTGTCCTAACTGCATTGGCCAATGGTTAGAAGGTAAGTTATAGTTTTCACTCACACGTGTCAGGGCCCTGAGGTATCCTTCCAGGTGTGATGTGGCGGTTGTGGTGGTTGTGGCGACGGACGTCCAGGGAATTCAAGTGTTCTTCCTCCAGATCAATTCGGCGCGATACGGCAATTTTCGATGGTCAGGGATCTTACGAAAATAGCGTTGTGAAAGTATTTACGGGGGCGGTTGACTCTAGCAGTTTTAAGTTCACGGGCAGCAGGGCTCTCAATGACTTGTACTGAATATCAAGGGGGGTCTGCCTGTGGAGGGGGCTGCTCGTTGGTTTTGTTCCGGATGGTCCCCCTCCGCTCCCTCGACGGACGGGCGCCTGCCAGGTGGAGACTTCTGATTGGCTCCCCCCGCCGAGGGAGGGACGCTCTGGCTGGAGACGGCGTCTTCATGTTGAGGGGGGGGTGACGTCACCTTCTGAGCTGACCACGGATCCGAATCTGACAATCATCGCCGCGAGTGGCTATGACAAATTCGGATCGGAAGGGAGTTAACGAATTAACCCAGTCTCTTCACTGGAAATGTTCCCCAGTGAGTGGAGACTCACAGTACCATTCACAATGACCTCGGTATCCCTCAGTTAAATGAGGTAATTAAAAATAACTATGAGCGTCACCACGAACGACTGAGGAGCCACTCCAACGAGCTTCTTTCAAATAAGACATTCAGACTTCGCTCCCGATTATAGAAATTTTGTCTCCAATTCTAGATTACTGTTAGGAAATTTTTTTATTCTCCAATTCCGCATTATTGTTATAATCAGATTCAAATATTTTTGATGTTTTGTAAAAGTGGACTACTGGGGTTGAATCCACTGCACAAGTTTCGTGTTCCTTATAATATACATGCTAGCATAACTGTAATGTACTATGTACAATAAAGTTTACATTAAAGAAAAATGAATAGTTTACAATATTCACTATGTATTTCTACACCATTGACGATAGATTTAATTTTTTTACACTATTTCATTTATACCAGAATTCGATTTCTCAGCTATACTTACCCACACTGTGTTTGTTCAATAGGAAATCGAGGCACGGGATTGACGTTGAGAGCAGCGAAATGAAGAGAATTCTCGTGCTCGGCGCAGGGCGAGTATGCCATCCTTTGCTAGAGTATCTTCATCGAGATCCAGCGGTTCACATCACTCTAGGTCGGTATAATATCGCAGTATTTCTCTCCCTATTCCGCTGACTCCCAGCTGAAATATTTGAAAGACAACTAATAGGTATGTCAAAAATTAAAGAACACAAGAGCTTTCAAATTAGAACAAATTTGAGAGGATATTAAGTTGGACTCGTCATTTCTTCCTTCACATATTTGCTTTGTACATCCTGAATTCTTATTACTAAAAAGTTGTTTCCGGAAGGTGGTTCGGTGCGGGAAGAGATCGACGTAGTGTCCCGCGGAATGTCACGCGTCAGTCCAGTCCTCGTCGACGTTAACGAGCGTCCTGACCACTTGGGATCTCTCGTCGACCAGGCCGACATCGTCATTTCCCTGCTTCCCTACCAGCTCCACGGAGTCGTCGCTGAAGCCTGCATAGATCGGGGAACCAACATGGTGACCGCCTCTTACCTTACTCCAGACATGGCCGCCCTTCATGACAGGTAGGCAAAATCAATATAAAAGATTTCCTCGTAATAAATTATCCATGGAATAACATTACAATAGTGGTAATTTTACTTCTTCACCACAATCTCTTCAGGGCGGTTGAAGCTGGCATTACCGTTGTGAATGAAATCGGGCTGGATCCAGGTATAGACCACCTGCTCGCCAAAGAATGCATCGATGAAGTTCACCAAGCTGGAGGTATTTATCCAAAATTACCAAATTATCTTCAACTGTCTTGTTCATTTACATTAATCACTCTATGTGTTCCAGGTTCCAAGTACGTACCACAACTAGTAGAAGACTTCTGCTAGTTGTAGTACGTACTTGGAACCTGCTTGAGCCCTTGATTGTGATCAGTCTGTAGCCGGGTGCGTACAACATTATAACTTAGTTATAATGATTCCAAAGCCATGCAAATGAGAAATTAGATCTTATCGGCCAATAACACTACTGCCAAATTGTTGTCTGTGCTCTCCAAATTCTTTGAAAAGCTTCTAAATGAGCGTTGAATGAAAATCGAGAAAGATGAAAAGATTTCAATTATGCAGCAGTTCCAAAATAATGTGTTGAGATCCTGTGTAGATGGATACACCAAGAATATCTGTCTCACACTAAACTGCAAGTCTGTTGAGTCATCAAAAATTAACTTCCCTCGACCGGGGATCGATCTCCTATCATTCTGATTCTGAATCGGAGCTCCTACCACATGAGCTAAGGAAGCGAATGGACAGAAATGCAAAGAGGTCGCTGATCACATTTCTCTCTCTCCCCCCCCCTCCCTGTTAGGAAATCTTAGGTACTCCGTTACCTAGTCAGGGAGGTGAGAGGCAGCTTTGGCCGGTGTTTTCCAACCCAGTGAGAACGCGCAATTTTTGACTGGCTTCAGAGTTTTTGTTATTGTTCCTTATTGACAGGGTGGGGGATCTGCTGACCTCAACGTTTGTCCGAATTGGCGGTGGCTCGACTCGTGTCTTGGGAGGGAGTTGTTTTGATGACCTAATCTTAATGAATTATTGTTTCTCTGAAAAATGCTGAGGAGACCATTAGGGTCCTACCGACTGCGCCACAATGTTGAGTCATCAAAAATTAACTTTCCTCGACCGAGGATCGATCTCCTATCATTTCGATTCTGAATCGGAGCTCCTACTACATGAGCTAAGGAAGCGAATGGACAGAAATGCGAAGAGGTCGCTGATCACAACAAGTCTATTCAGTAAACGAAGTATGTAATCAAGAAACAAGCTGTCGCCCATCATCAGTGGCTGGAAGGTCACATTAGCGAGGAAGCTGTCCGTCTCCTTGAAGTCAGTCTTACCTACTCTGTAGACTCAAAAGACGAAAACCTCATAAGTTGGAGCAGTGATTAATTCAAGTGATTGAGAGCCTCAGTAGAATAATAGATGTATGCTAACTCAGCAAGATCATGCAAAACTCTACGTTATTGTCTAAATGGACCATGCAACTGAGTATCAAAATTGCCAATAAGTGTAAATACTCAGCATCCACTATAGTTATGTATACATTTTAATTTGTGTTTTAGGAAAAGTGGAGTCGTTTGTGAGCTACTGCGGAGGTTTGCCGGCTCCTGAATGCTCAGACAATCCCTTCCGGTATAAGTTCAGTTGGTCACCCCGTGGAGTCCTCCTCAACACTCTGGGCACCGCGAAATTTTTGGAAAACTCGAAAGTGAGCCCATCTTAATTCAAATCAAAATATACAAATTCTTTTAGAAATGGTTGTTAACTAGATTTTTTTCGATGTGAGTCAACACTACCTATATTGAATTATGTTGTATGATAATGGTGGCCTTCAACTGGGCGCCAGTTGTCATACGAGACACTCCTCTGCCAATCCAAGTAATCGTTACATCCTACCCTAAGCAATAGGGTGTGCGCCTAGGTAGTAAAAACGGTTTATTGTTATTTTTAATGTAAGTTAGACCTCATTCTGATAATTTGACACCAACCGCGACCTTCTAGCGTGCGTAAATCTTTTCCTATGAACTTTTAAAGTTTCGACCGTTTATGACGTCACAGTGGGCTGGGGGGTCCCGCCCAGGCGAGAGGGGCGCGTGACGTCATAAACGGTCGAAACTTTGAAAAATCATAGAAACAGATCTACTCACGCTAGAAGGTCGCGGTTGGTGCCAAAATTCTCAGGATGTAGTCTACTTTCGATTAAAAATCTTAAAAAAATCAAGGCGCACCCCCCATTCTTACCCACATAGACAGTAGAAGGCAATAGAATGAAAACAACAAGTTCCCTCTCCTCTTTCCGCTATTGATGAGGTCCAACTGTCAGTCAACCACAATAGTTATTATGAAGGTGTTCTAAATGTATTATTATTTATAGGCAATCGAGTTATCGGCTGGTGGAAGCATTCTAGACTACTCCAAAGACCTTGAATTCCTTCCCGGTTTTTCACTGGAAGGTTTTCCCAACCGCGACAGCATTCGGTACGCTCATCTCTATGGCATAGCAGCGGAGGCTCATACGGTATTCAGAGGAACCTTGAGATTCAGAGGTTCGAATTTTAAGAAATGATCATCTATCTAGTGCTGCAACCAAGTTGTAAAGGTTTAATACTTATGTAGTGTAATATTTCGTTTGCAGGATTCACCCGGTTCATGACTGTGCTACAGAAACTCGGACTAATAGATCCAAATCCTCATCCCGCACTCCATCCTAGTGGACCTGAAATTACTTGGGTATGAATCACAGTAATACAATAGATCAAACACAATCGTCTCCTGGATGGCTACCTCTTTCTGAAACCCTTCAGATGACAATAATGTATTAGTGCTCTGATCAATGCAACCATTTGCGAACAAACATATTTATCCTACTCGTTGTATGTTGAAGAACCCTTGCTGCCCACCTAACTAGGCAGCCGTATTTAGATCTCTTCATCTTTCTAATTCCAAGCGTTCCTTGACTGTTTGCAGAGGAATCTTGTTTGCAATTTGATCGGTCTGTCGACGCTCGATGTGTTCTACGAAAACTTGAAGCATCGTGTGGCAGAGCGCGTCGGAGAAGACAATTTAGGAGCCCTTGAAACTCTTGGACTTCTGCAAGAGGCGCCGGTCACCAAACTTTCCACTCCTCTCGACAGTCTCTGTCACCATCTCGTCGGCAAACTTTCGTTAGGTAGGTATTTATATTATTTTTACCTGGTTACACTGGATAGAAGCGTGTAACTGCCTATGTAGGGAATGAAGGCTTGAGCTTTATTGATTGTTACGAAAAATAGTGATATTCCCTGTATCCTATGGTAACGTTAGATAGATTTAAGACCGATGAACAAACGTAGGTAAGATTTTATTAAATACTGAACCGACAGAATTTTAGAAGGACACGAAGTAACAGGGAACAAATTCAAATTGAGATATTAAAAACACGTCAGCTAACATCAGCTGATGTTTAGCACCTGGCCTCTGTAGTCAGCCAACACCCACATCCCCAAAAAGCGTTCCTTCTGGAAGAGGTACTAAAAAAGTCCTGTTATACAATCCCTCTTCTATTATGTCCATCCTGGTACACTGGTGAGTTTTAACTAAACGCCCTGATTTGTTACCATGCTACCATCTTTTGTTACCATGGAGTGTATCCCTACTGAATTACCTACTAATTATTATTTTTTAGGCGATAAAGACAGAGACGTGGTGATATTGAGGCACGACTTCGGAATTCTGTGGCCCAGCGGCGCTAGGGAGCAACGAGGGATCACTCTGGTCGAATATGGTCAGCCGGGTGGACAGACAGCTATGGCTCGAACGGTTGGTCTGCCAGCAGCAATAGCGGCTAATATGGTCCTGGATGGTAAGTATACATAGTATATCATTACCATTAGGTACCAAATTCAAGTTAAATTTGATAAAATACTCTGGAGAGTTTGATTTTTGGGATTTGCGGTATTTCTTCGTAAGGCTAAACGGAAATCCAAATGGGATTTCACTATTCTCAGCTTGACTGCGCGGCGAGTGGGTCTACCCCTCCTTCAAGACCTAGAAGTCTTGTGGGTTTTGCATACTCCTGTTACCGTTAGGAGAGTCTAGCCCTCGGACAGTATTGTCGGGTTTCAGCGCTACCTACCGCCACTTCAACTAACTACCATTTCTGATATCTTATCAGGTGATCACGCTCGCGACCGCATTACCGTCGCTCCTCAACTTGCATTTATCCCAAGATTACAACGTGGCGATGTACATGGACTACTTTCACGACAAGTCGACTCGAGAACATTTATTTTTGAGTTTTGACATTTTCATGTCTTTGCCCTGGCACATAGCACAAAAAACTGTCACGAAATTGCGTAACGAAATTGTGTTACAGTGCCTTTATAATGATTTCCGCTTACAACGACCCCGTTGTTAGGTTTGTTCCTTTTCTACACTTTTTAACCCACAAAAATCGTTCACCACTCGTTGGAAAGCTCTCGATTTAACGAACATTTTCATGTTCTCCATAACATATTGACTATACGAATAGCGGAGCTATGGGCATAACTGTTCTCATATTTTGTTTACAAACTAATGATCGTGAGTGTAGAAGATAATTAATCCGGAATCGTCTATTTTATTGAAATTAGGTACCTACCTCTTAATATTAATAATTGTGTCAATTTGTAACATAATATATCTATGTTATCATGTTAATGATTCGTTTCACATTCTGACAACAACGGAGGGTGGGTTATAAAATCCTGTAGTGAGGTAAAAAGCAATAGGTAAAGACATGAAAATGTCCCAATGCGTTGCAGACTCGTATGCAAGCGTTTTTTATTCGATTTTCGTATTCTACGTACCTTGAAACGTAAAACATCAAATTTTGAGGGGGGGTTAAAATTTTGGTTTTGTAACGATTTTACCCACAAAACTTTTTATGTGGTTACGTAATATTTTTCATTCTCTGGAATATAGGGACACATCGGCGATTTGGAAATTAGTTGGGAGCTGGCCCAAAGAATATTACTTATTAGAATTGATTTGAATGCACTGAGTATTGTCGGGTTTCAGCGCTACCTACCGCCACTTCAGCGAACTATTATCCTTTTTCAGCTCGATGTGAGCGTGGTCAAGCGGCATTTCTGAAAAGTAGGCTTACCTCGATTTTACCACCTCGGTTTTACCACTCTCTAATTTCTAAGTCTGGCGGCTTTACTTCCCTGCCTTTTTAAATTGCGAGGAAAAGGAAGTTGATATAGCATTTTTGTGTTGTTTTCAATTGTTGTGTTGTTCTTCTTTGCTACATTGTAATCTTAGGATAACTGCAAGTTAGAGGAGCGACGGTAATGCGGTTGCAAGCGTGATCACCTGATAAGATATCAGAAATGGTAGTTAGTTGAAGTGGCGGTAGGTAGCGCTGAAACCCGACAATACTGTCTGAGGGCTAGACTCTCCTGTTACCGTTGACGTCTTCTGGATTGAAACCTTACTTTTCGAATAGATCTATTTTATTCGATAGGTATCCTAGTGTTTTAGACACCAGCAAGTAATGAATGGATTTATTTTACTTTCATCTAGTTCATAGGTATGAGCATCTATTGAGAAGTTTGGGCGGCTCTGCAGTTCAGTGGTCAAAATCCAATCCTTATAAAAACGTCAGTCGGGTCGGATCCGACCTACTTCACCTGTCAGTACTTTTCCTAATTTTGTGGGAAATGGTGGTACAATAAGTTACCCATTTTCATGAACAAACTCAGTATTTTCCCCTTGTGTGTCTATGAATAGTCTTCATAAATCAGATAAGTCAAGATTGACTTAACTACTAGCAATACGATGACTTTATAGAAAACCTCAGTAGTATACAGGGTGTCCGAGAAAGATACGGCCAAACTTCAGGGGTCGATTTTACAAGGTATTTCCAACAAAAACAATCTCTGAGCAATTTTCTTTTAACCCCTTGCTTTTTCAATTTGAAGATTTTTTCGTATGTTGAACCTTGTCTCACGTGGAAATTCAAATCTGATTACACCGTTGAAAGGAGCATTAAATTTCCCATCAGATGAGCTACAACACACACTTTTAACCTCGCATCTAGTTAGATTTTTTCTAGTCCAAACTTAAAACTTGGCAATTTTTGAGTTTTTTTGACGAAATTCAAGAGATTTTCACCCATTTCTTGTGGAGGAAATTCGGTGCGGTTTTCAGCACAAACCCACAAAATCTCAGGTTTCCAACGGTATAATCAAAAAATATTTTACAGTCGAATTTAGGGGAGAAATCTGTGTTTGAACGCGGAAAAACGTGCATTTTTCCTACGAAATCGACGGTTAGACGGGAGGACTTGAAGACCCCGGAGTCCTCCTGTCAAACCGTCGATTTCGTTGGAAAAAAAATGCACGTCTTTCCGTATTCAAACAGAAATTTCTCCCTTAAATTCGATTGTAAAACATTTTTTGATTACACCGTTGGAAAGCTGAGATTTTGACGCACTTTTTAGGGAAGTTTCACTGCGCCCAGAATTGATATGGTTACCAGGCGACTGAAAAAACAAGTGGTTTCAAGATTTTGAACCAATTTTTTTTTTTTCATACGTCGTTTGTACATCTTAACTCTACTTTAAAAAATTTCATTAGGCATAAAAAATTAAACATTTAACGCTCTTTCCAACAATTTTGCTTCCTCACTACCGAAGGTAGGGAAGCTTTGTATTCGTGAAAGAAGTGAAAAAAAAAAATGTCCTCCAAAATCAAAATTTCCACTTGCTTTTTGCGTTTTAGAGCTTCCCGAACAATTTTGGTTCCGTGTCTGTCTGTCTGTCGGTCTGTCTGTCTGTGGTCAATCCTTGTCCCGGGCAAAACTATACTAACCTGTGGTCCGATTTTGATGAAATTTTCAGGGATTGTGCGGGTTAGGTACTAGACGGTCCCCTATCAATTTCAGCACCTTCGGACCAATAGGAGCGAGTGCGCATGCGCAAACGTGAATTTCCTGGAACCTCGGTTTCTCGGTTTCTAATGAACCGATTTTGCTCAAATTTGGAGGTTAGTTAGGGACTAACTTCTAAAAGACACCCTATAAGTTTCAATCAAATTGGTCAAGCAATAGCCGCTGCGCATGCGCGAACTTTAAATTTATTGTTACAACCAAAACTCCGCAACTATTCAACCAATTTCGATGAAATTTTCAGGGATTGTGTGGTTTAGGTCCTAGACGGTGGACCGCTAAATAAAATTCTACGTTGAAAATACAAAATATTATAAACTATAATACCTTATAAAAATTATAAAAATATTATAAACATTAATACCTGCAACCCTATCCCGCATATTATCGCCAATATTTTGGTATTCAATAACTCTTTGAATCATAATTTTTTCGCCAACTGATTCTATACGTCCATGTTAGGTACAATGAGTGAGAAAGCTATACTGCCCACCCAACTTGGCAGACGTTTTTTTGATTTGAGCTAACTCTTGAATTAAGGGAGTTATGGTAGATTCACTGAGCAAAGATTAAAAACACAAAAAACATTTTCAATGTAAAAAAATGCATTTTGAGTGGGGATACCAAAAAATGTCAAGAGGCACTTTTTGTCGGAAATTAGTTGTAAAACACGTGGGAGAAAGGTAGTGAACCATTCGTGTATAACAATAACCCTGTATAATAATAAATTTAATAAATCCCCCAATAAACTCTGAGTAAGGTTGAAATATTATCTTGGACATATTCATATCTCTAGATCACGATAAGACAATTTTCATCACACTATTTTACGGTAAAAATTCAGAGAAAAAGAAGAGATAAAAAGGGTAAAATGATGCAGTGCTAATTTAGTAGGGTTCCTTATAGGTAGTGAGAGAAGGGGTTTAAAACTACTGCCCTCAGGGTCAGATTCGACCAGAACCGAAGTACTTCTCAGCTAATTTCTTCTTATTGTAAGCACGTAGGCATAATTTCAAAAAATATATTACTACTAATAATGTTCTGTTCATTTCAGGCGAAATTCAGCAGAAGGGGATGGTCCTTCCGTTTTCACCAGACATGTACCGACCGATCCTGGCTCGTCTGAGAAAAGAAGGCATTCAAGCTAATGAAACGGTCGTCACAATCAACGCCTAATAACGAATTTCACCACATGTTCATTTGATTTTAATAATAATACATTGTAATAACTTCTAAAATATGTCATGTGTAAATGAAAAGACAATATAAATAAATGTACTATTTTACAAAAATTCGTTTTTATCCCTACCAATTTCCAACTGTAATGTACTATACTCGTAATAAGAATGCTTCAGGTTAACAATTATAGAGCTTTGGAAAATGTCTGCAATATAATATTAATTGTGTAAACGTGAAAAATTGGTTTGTATGAAATAAACCACCATCACAGTGTAACAATTTGGCCACCACCAATTTATGATTTCTGTGATGGTGGTTATTTCATACAAACCAATTTTTCACGATGAGATGATAAACCGTAAAATTTCCTAAAACTCCTACTAAAATTTAAATAATCAATTTTTTTCGAACTTGTCAAAATTAATTGAACTTAAATTAAGGGGAGTAGCTGATAAGAAGCCTCTTTCTACTGATGAAAAGTGAGTACTTTTCCATAAATAAGCTCAATAGGTATAATTCGAGAACAAAAAATTGTTCAATTAATCAGAACTTCATATTTTTAGTGGTCCTTTTTCTAATGAAATTTTTTCTCAAGCAACAATAATGCAATACTGAAAACGTAGGAGTTACCTACAAGTTTTTTGCGCATGCGCAGAGGCTACTATCAATACGAGCGCCAAGATTTTCATTGGGAACCATCTACACGCCAACCCGCACAATCCCTAAAAATGTCATCGAATTCGGGTGAAAAATGTAGAAGTATTGGCAGTTACAAGGATTTTACGTTTGCGCATGCGCAGTGGCTACAATACTTACCTTAAGTAGGAGAATTTTCTTAAATACTCTCCTCTCAGGTATACAGATTTTAAAAGAAATCAAATTGATGATTTACATAAAAAGTAAACTTGTTGGGAATAGCGCGTGGTTGGATCTTCCTCCATGCTTGTGTCTGCTGTTAGGTGAACAGCTTGATTGTTGTTTTGTGTTTGAAGGCAAAGAAACACGTTATTCGTTTTTTAAAATAATTTTGAGTTGCCGCTTTTCTTGACCCCATTTAATTATCTTTTATAGTAATGCTCTCAGTTTTCTCTCGATTTGTTGCTATTTTTCTAAATAATTCTTTCCCTGACGGTGTCCAACCAAACTAGTAAGCAGGTAGGTGCCATTCTTTAGATGTTACTGTAAAAATGATCAGTTTTATTAGTGCCAAGATTCATTCCACTCTTCTCTTCAGTTATCATACAGTCGTTGTAGCGTAAGAACCAGATTAAATCGCTGAAAAGTAAATTTTTCAACCCTGTTCAACGAAAAAGATTCCCACTCCTCTGAATGAGGTTTTGAATTCAGGAGGGAAACTGAGTTTTGCATTTTCGGCGGCAAACTGAAGTTGTTTTCGTTTCATGAATCATCCGCTAGGCAGCACCGCAGTAGTTAATTTACAAATGGACTCCATTCATTCAGATGGGAAGGTTGTATATTATTTACACTTTTTGGTGAGTTATTTATAGTTATTTTTATTGTTATTTTACTGTAAATGGTACTTATTAGCCCCCCGAATCGCTATTATTAACGAGCCGTAAGAGCAGATGCGTCTAAAGAATCCTTTTTTACCACATCCTTTTTGTAAACAACACCTGCTCATCCCCTCTGATGGACATTTTCTAACAACGCATTTTGATTCGTTACGAAATTTTTTGTTGAATTTTCGCGAGGTTTGTATTCACTGAGTAGCACAGCTTTTACAGAATTTCGTAAATCAAGTTAATTTTTGTGTCCTGGGATTTCCAAGTAGAGTGTTGGGGGATTGCCGCTGTGTTGCCTTTGTTCTTGATCAAGAAATCCGATTTTGGAGTGTTTTGATAACTCTTGTCTTATAAGTTGAATTCTCCCCATCAGAAATCATTGGTGACAATTCCTCAACTGTTTTGATCACGCAGTATTGTGTCCGACCAAAGTTAGTATTCCCCCGTAGGCAGAATGATCTATTGTAAATTGGTCCGACATTGTAGGTACTAGTCAAAAATAATGCACCAATAACTTAACATTCATTCAATTGGAGAATGTACTTCCGTTCATTACAATGATTTAGCCCTTCTTTTAACAATTTTTGTCTAATTTGTGGTTTTTTAGCCACACTACCTATTTGTGTTTCTATTCTGTCAAGGTAGAACTGATAATCAACAATACTTCTACTCATGTGTTCTCTCTACCAAAATAGTACCTAAATTTAATCAAAGTAACATTGTAATATGGTCCCTAACGTTATATCTTTATAATATAACGTTGTCTCGGTTGAAGGTTCTCGATACATGGAAAGTAGTTAGACACCTCCTCTGAATGTCTGGTAGGATGCTTAACCTATATTGGCAGGTTTTGTTCCCTAAATTGAATCGTAGTATACTAGGGACTAACGACATTTAGGCAATACTAACTAAGCATAAGGTATGTCATAGATAATTAGTTAACCCTTAGTATCCTGAGGTATCTTTTAGGAAGTCCAATTTTTACCTGCAATAGCCTAGTCTGGCGACTAGGGAGGGGACCCCTGTCAACGGGTTCCCTGACCCTTTTCATAATGCGCTTCCCCAGTTATGGAACGAAACATAGAATGGCCTCATAACCCCCGCCAGCCCATTGGCTCGCGGGGTATTAGGGGAGGCGCTCAGAGGCGCCCCAGGCAGGGGCGTCGGCCATCCTCACCCTCCTCCTCTTCCTCATCATCCCAACCCTCTTCCTCTTCCACTGCCTCTTTGAACCACCAGTGTGCCCATTGTGAGCGGGCATTCACTACCAGGTCCGGCCTTGGTCTCCACATCAGCCGGAAGCATCCTGTTGCTGCTAATGCTGCTATTGATATTGAACGAATACAGCACAGGTATGCTTCCGAGGAATTGCGCAGGATGGCGGCAGATGAGGCGGTGGCTGTGCGCAATGGGGTACGTAATATTAATGTTTATCTGAATGAACGTTTTCCCACGCGCACAGTCATTGCCATCAAGAACATCCGCCTGAAGCCCCACTATAAGCAGCTTGTCCAGGAAGCTATCCTGGCAAATAGCAGTGGGGCTTCTCCCGCATCTCCTATTGCTGATGTGGAGCAGCAGCCTGCCATTCAGTATCCCTCCCCCGGGACCTCCGGTCTTCTTGCCGATCTGAAGACCGAAGTCTTGAGGCTCGGGGGGCAGGTAGGTCGTATTGAAGGCTATGAAAGCACCTACCTGCAGGATCTGGTGAGGCGGGCTGCTGAAGGGCTGGATAACTTGGAAGATGAGGTTGCAGCCTATTTAGGGAGAATCTTCCCGCGGGTTGGGGATGCGACCGTGACGCAGCACCAGGGGGGACCTCCTCCCAGAGTGGTGTTGCGTGGAGGTCGCAGAGCAGCTAAACAAGCGAGACGGCGGGAGTACCACCGGGTTCAGAGTTTGTGGAGGAAGCATCCGGCGCGTGTGGCTGCGGAGGTACTGGAGGAGCCTGGGGAAAATCAAGTTCAGCCCCCTCTCCAGGAGTTTGTGGATTTCTGGGAACCGCTTTTGAGTGCTCCCAGTCACGACCCTGGGGAGCGTGTGGTTCCCCCAGTCTCCACCAGGGATTCCTTGCGCAGCATAATGTGCTCGCCGGTGCTGTCTGACAAGGCACACAAGTGCCGTGTCAAGAACTCCACTTCCGCTGGACCCGATGGTGTTTCTGCCCGACGCTGGAATAAAGCACCAAAGACGATTAAGCTGCTCATCCTCAACCTGCTCCTCCTTGCGGGAAGACCCCCGAAAGCGTTAACCCGTACCCGGACCGTGTTTATCCCCAAGAAAGGGGGAAGTGGGCCTGGAGGCTATCGACCAATCTCTGTGTCCTCGGTAGTCTTCCGCCACTTCCAAAAAGTACTGGCATCTCGCCTCCAGGTGGCTGGTGTCATTGGTGATGTCCAGAGGGCGTTTCGGCCAGCGGATGGCACAGCGGAGAACCTTACAGTTCTCCAAACTGTCATCTCGCTGGCCCGTATTAAACGCCGGCAATTACATCTCGCCGCTCTGGACGTCGCTAAGGCCTTTGACACAGTCAGTCACCTTGCCCTGACCGATTGCCTTCGTGGTGTCGGGGCCCCATCTCGGTTAATCGAGTATGTGGCCTGTCTGTACCAGGAAGGCGTGACGGTCCTCGAGGCAGGAGGTGAGGTATCAGGGGATATACGGATCGGGCGTGGGGTACGCCAGGGGGATCCCCTATCGCCACTCCTCTTCAACCTGGTTGTGGATACAGCCTTGGGTAAGCTGCCCACTGAAGTAGGGTTTGATCTCGCCCCTGGGGTGCGAGTAGGAGCATTGGCATTTGCCGATGATGTTATCCTACTCGCAGAAACCCGTGAGGGCTTGCAGATCGCCCTCAATGCATTTGCTAAGCAGCTAGCCAGGTGTGGACTTGTGGTTAACCCCGATAAGTGTGGGTCGGTCTCCTTGGTCCCGTCAGGTCGCCAGCATAAGGTGAAAGTTGTGGATGGGGGTTTTGTCGTAGGACAATCCCCCATTCCATCTCGATCCGTGTTGGAGGTTTGGCGGTACCTTGGAGTCGACTTCATGGGGGTGGCCACTATTACTGCCAGCCGTGTGGACCTTGGTAGAGCGCTAGCTCGCGTTACCAAGGCTCCATTGAAGCCACAGCAGAAGCTGCGCCTCCTCCGCATGTACTTACTGCCAAAGCTAACCTATGGGTTAGTCTTTGGCAGGCTTACGGCGGGGAGGCTGCAACAATTAGATCGAGAAGTTCGCTCTGCTGTGCGCTCTTGGCTGAAGTTCCCACCTGGTGTCCCAAGTGCCTATGTTCATGCACCGGTCAAATCCGGTGGGCTTGGCATTGTGTCTCTCTCGGCATGTATCCCCTCACTGCGCCGCCGGCGCCTGCTAGCCCTTCAGGGGTCGAGCTGGGAGGTCGCCCGTGCGGCTGCTGATCTTGATTTTGTCAGGCAGCAGTTAGCATGGTACGACCGAGCAACACCATCTGCTCCAAAACCCAGTTCGTCTGCTGAGTTCGCTGCTGCACTGCATGAATCGGTGGATGGTAAAGAACTCCGACAGTGCTCCGAATGCCTTGTCTCATCCCAATGGGTAGATTGGGCTTCGGAGGGCATTGGGGCCCGCGACTACCGACACTTTCACGCCATCCGCGTGGCATCTTTGCCAACTGCGGTGCGGTGTTCGAGAGGTAGTCGCGGGACAACGCTACCCCTTTGCCGTGCCTGTCGGAGTGGAAATGAACACCTGTATCATGTGGTGCAGCAGTGTCCACGAACTCATGGGGGCCGCATCCTACGTCATGATGCGGTCGCCAAGCAGATAGCAGGTGCATTGTCATCTAGCGGCTGGGATGTTGAGAGAGAGAGATTGTATCACATGCCAAGTGACCAGGGTAAGAAGCCCGACATTGTTGCCGTTAAGCCCGACCAGTCTTGCATTATCCTGGATGTCCAAGTTGTCAATGGCAGCTTGGACATGGAGCAGACTTGGCGGGCCAAGATAAGGAAATATGACACAAATGATTTACGGCAAGCAGTGTCGGAGCTAAAAGGAGTGGCACCCAACAACATCAGGGTGATGGCTGCAACCTTGTCGTGGCGCGGTGTGTGGTGTGGGAAAAGTGCCACGGAGTTGCGTGAGTAGGGCATCTCAGTAGGCGTACTCCGTGGTATCACCACCCGTGTCCTGCTCGGCTCATATTTGAACTGGTGGTCGTTTTATAGAGGCACTTCCCTTCATCCTTCTCTCCCACCCCCACCTTCCTCATCTTCCCTCATCCCTAGGGCCGGCGTCGGGTGAGTCCTGGGCGTCCTCCCCATTATATTTGATTTATTTATTTATTTCGTTTTATGGCGTGCCCCCTCCGTCAAAAAAGACATTTTGTCTTTGAGGGGAGATTTGAAAAAAAAAAAAAAAAAATTTATCCACTTCTATACCAAAACTGATACTATACAAAACTGATATCCACTTCTAAACCGTTGGCTCTCTTGATACTCCATTTATTGATTCAGTAAGAAAACGTAATAGTAAAACCAAAATAACTCAAAGAAAAAACTAAATAATTATCGAGTTGACAGACTGTAAAAGGGCCTCATTTCTCACCTTGTAGGCTATTGGTTCGGTTTCCTCATCAGAGATGGCGCCACTGTCTGGGGTAGCACAAATCCCATAATTCATGAGCTGAACCTTCTCCACATCATTCTTTGGTTCTGTGCTTTAAGAAATAACAGACCCCAACATCCCACCAAGGATTTTTCCAAGTCTTCTTTTTCTTCTCCAAAAAAATGGGTTTATAGACAGATTCTGCTGCCGAAGATAGCGCTAGTGTGGCCCTAGGAAAGATCATTCTTGAGCTGACACACTGTAATAGAACCTTCCAGGAAACATCTGCTCAAATATTCTACTCATTTTGTCAAAATATATCTAAATTCGATTTAAAAAATCCGGAAAAACAATTTTTTTAAAGAACAAGGGAAATTAAGGGTTAAGTACATGTCCTGCTTGTTGTGTAGCCCAATCATTAAAGATTCTTGACTTCTTGCGATCTAATTGAATATTTTGCCTAAATTTATCTCTGATCTCAAACCAACTTTCTCTATGTTTAGTAGCAAGCGTCTATTAATAAGAAAATCGAATTTTTACTTGAATTAAAAATGTCATTGATTTTGTTCTAGTGAATGGTGAACTACTGAATTATGACTGACTTTGATAGAAATGGTAGGAGGGGTAAGCCTCAACGGGAAATCTACAAGCCTGGGAGCGGCCCTTTGAGGAAGACTGGCAACGCTCGAGACGACGAGTGTGGCGATGTCCCTGTGGTGAATCATAGAGCGGATTCTTTGTTCCGGAATGGCTCCAACAAGCCTCTGAACTCGTCTAGATCTCAGGAAATCAATAGAATCACCGATGAGTTGAAGAAGATTTCGATGGGTAGCAAGTCGAATGGAAACGGCGAAAGCAAGAATGGGAATGAATTACGGAGGAAGCCAGGATCCGAAATATATGTGCCTAAGCCTGTTGCCGAGTTGAGGAAAAATCAACAAACCCCTACCATCAAGCCGTTGATGGACGAGCATGAATTGGCGAAATTGGATGTTCGAAATGAGAACAAGGAGCGATCTGGAAGAAGAAGAAGTGACAGAAAGAAGAAGGACAGAGGAGGCAATCGAGGTGGTGACAATGACAGATTTGGTGGGAATGATTATCACGAAAAGACTCAATCAAGGGAATCACTGGTGAGTCATGATTTCGATTCTGTAGACAATCGGTATCTGAGGCATGGGTCGGAACCTAGATCGCTGCCCATGTACCAAGAAAATCGAAGTAGGGACACGAGAAGTGTGGAACCTAACGCTGGAGTTCGAACTTTTGCTCAGGAGAGACTGCATAATAAACCACCCGCGGGGTTCCAACAGAAGAAATCTGGGTTCCAGCCTAATCGGCCAGTGAATCCGAATTTGCCTCCTCGCTTATTAAGGAAGACAATGGCTGAAAAAGAAGCGGAAGCCCAGGCTAATGAAATGCTTCATGAAGGATTCAGAGCGCCACCTATGGAGTGGTCGAGGACTCTCCCCAACCCTCCCAGAGGTCGAGGTCGAGGTAGGATTCGTCAAGAAGAATTCGACAGGTTCCGCAGGCCTCTGACCCCTGACAGGTCGGATTACAGAGGCTCTCAAGACATCTACATCCACAACAGTGAAACACCTGGTAGTCAGTCGAGGAACTACAATGTTGAGGAAAAAGAAAACTGTGAAGGGGACGTTCCACCAGAAGCCCACAGGAGCACTCCCAACCTCTCAAACTACTGCCTGCCAGATCAGAGGGCCGAATCTGGCCCTTCGTCTCCATCTGGCTCCACAGACGTCTTGGTAAGTTCAATTCACCCTTAAAACACTTGAATTGATCTTTTTTTACCTACGTCTACATACATTATTTAAATAACAAGTTTCTTATCATATATTATACTATGTTTTGCTTCTAGGATTGGGCTGCTGAGGTGGAACGTGAGGAGCAAGAAGAGATCCACCGACTTTCCCGCGCCAACTCAAAGGAGTCTGTGAAGGAAGTCACTAAGAGCCACCGAAAGAAGAAGAAGAAGAGGTTCGTCCAGCTTCCATTATTCTTTAACAAGTGTTTCCCCTCCCCTGAAATTCCGCTAGTTCATAACCGCATTCGTTCTTGTTCTTTTTGAGTCGTCAGTGAAATTAAAATGGCGAATGAATTTATTTTTTCAAGTTTTAACAATTTCCCTTTTAACTTCTTTCATTCTGGATTTTCCTTTTTGGGGTTTCTATTCTTGCTTGTATTCTCGTAAATTAATATAATTTTTCTCTTTTTAGAAAGAGTAATAAGGAAAGGAAGGAAGAAAGGTAAGATTCGCTACTTGTTTAGATTTTGCCATCACACCCTTCCTAACCTATTTGCTTTGTTTTGCCTTGTTTCGAATGGTTTTTGTTTTCAAAATCCTAGTTATTTCCCCTGAAAATCGTCGTTTGCCTCTGAATTTGGTTAGGTATTTGATCAAAGAGGTAGAAAAAGGTAATGAAAGAAAACACCTAAAAATCATACCTACTTGATGGTTTTGTTTTTAATACTATCTTTCATATCAATTCATTGTGAGCTGTCTATCTTGTTGCTGTAAACACTCTGATAGTGCTTGAATATCTGAAAATGCCACTAATTAGATCCGTTCACTGCGATCTATCAAGTTTCGTAATTCATTATACTGCACGTTTCTAATACAGCTTCACTCTTTAATTTTCTATTTATATTTTGTATAAATGGGAGTAAAATACTGAATGGGGAATTGAAAAAAAAGTTGTTGAAATGATGAGTTTTGCAGCGTTTTCTATCGTGATTATGAAAGTGTTTTTGTTCTGTGGGATGCTTTTTATTACATTATATGGGAAGACAGCTTTTGTCGTTTATGAGTGGAAGTTTTCGTAGGGGAAAAAGGAATGCTCTCTTTTTGTAAAAGCACCACTTCCCCACAACATGACGTTTTGCATCAACGAAAAATCCCAATGAGAAGGCTAGCAGAATGACGTTACTCTGGAAAGGTTAGCATCAGCACTTGCTTTCTCTAGCCGCTTGTTTCCACGATTCTGTAAAACTGTTATGGACGGACAATACTGTCACTCTTGAAGGGCAGGAGTCTCAGAAAGGGACATCATGGAAGGAGAGAGGGCTGTGACGGGTGATGTAGGCCTACGGTAGGCTCACACTTGGTTTTGTCAGCCTAGGTATTGTCCTTACATCTCTTGGTACTTTTGAGCATTCTGAATTCAATATCAAGTTCCTCAAAAGTTCTCTCTTGAGCCCCCAGTAAACAGGGCACGATATAATGGCGCAGTCTGTAGGACCTGAAATGGCTCCTCAGCATTCTCTAAGAATAATTATTGTTATGTTATTATTGTTCTTTTTGTCAACGAAGAAACCTTGTGGAAGGGGAACCGAATGACAAAACTTCGCAGTAAGGCTAACATTGGTGCTTGCTCACTGTTGCCGCTTGTTTCCCCGTTTCTGTTAAACGAGAAGAACAAAAACACTATACTTTTTATGGATCTCTCTCTCTTTAAAAACCCTAGTGATAAATCAAATTAAAAAACTCCGTAGAAAGGTTAGCATTATTCGCTCTAGCCACTCATTTCCTTGTGTCCATGAAACTACGAGTAAGTACAAGAAGAATAAGAATCCTCTGTTATTCAGGCTCATTCCTACTTTTGGACCACATTTGAGTTCTCTTTTGGATTCCTCAGTATATGCTATCCAGAAACCTACTCAGTGGTTACAGATGCTAATTTCTGCCAATCTGCAAATTTTCGGAATTAAGTCATCTTTGTCGTTATGAGAACCAATGGGGTATTTCGGTGGGTCGGAAATTCAGGTTTTTGACCTCGAATTTGGATTTAGCACCCTTGAAAACCTATAAACTCCAACATTTAGCCCAATGATGCTATAACATGTGGTAGAAAAATTAATGAAAGATCACACGTTTGAAAACAAGGCCGCCATAGATGCGCACACACACTAGGCCGCGCGCGTATGTGAGTAGTATGTTGTAGTATCCAAGAGATTCTCCAAGGGTTTCATACATACTCTTCTCTGTGCATGGATATTTTTTCAAAGAGTTTTGGCTAGCTACGTCACACCATTCAAATCTTCAACTTTCCCTAGCTTCTCTGATTTTTTAAAAACATTTTCTCGACGAACAGACCCGATTACCGTTATTCCTGAAATACCCTATTGCGGCCAATCTACAAATTTGCAGAATTAACTCAACCCTACTCGTGACTTCATCTCATTTATCTTTCTGATTCATCAGCCATGCCATCCTGAAACCTTCTCTGTGATTATGGACGGGCCAACGTACTTCCGTAGTTGAAATTGATGAAAATCATGGATACTATATTTGACCAATGTACTTCCATAGTTGAAATTATTCAAAATTATGGACACCATGTTCTACCGTTGCACCTCCTTAGTTGAAATTAATCAAAATGCCACAATACCTACCTAATGTCATCCAGAGCCTTTTCCCGAACTTCTCAGAGTTCATCTTCTCCATCCAGATAGATCTCTATTAATTTATCATATTTTTTTGAAATTCAGTCTTTTCAAGGCAACAAAAATACTTTCAGACCCATGCAAATTCCTAATCGTTTTCTGCTTGGTGTGATGTTCCTTTTTTGTTTTTTATTTAATTTACTGGTGATGGTTTTATCTCTCCAAATGTGCAGTTTCTGCTGTTCTATACATCAGCTCTTTATCTACCCTATGAGTTAGACAATGACAGGTTTTTGTGATTGTGAAGGATTCAACGTTTTTCATGAGTTCGTGCAGTTTGCTCAAAGAGACTTCGTCTATTTCCAGGTCCAAGATAAGACAAGTAGTAATCGAACGTAGAAAATTGAAACTATTGTCTCAGGCTATTTTTGTCGGTAGCTGTTTTCAATATTCATTTTTATGAGTAAGTTTAGTCGCTTAGGAAAAAATAATGTTATTTATGAGTCGCTAGCTATCCAGTTCTAGTTGTGAAACTGGCTACAATTTATTGATTTCTTATCTGATTTATGGCGTTTCATATCTGCGTCAACTCCCTGTCAGCTGTAATTATGCTGTTTTCGAAAATGACGTGACATTTCATGTTCTCTCCTGAGCCTGATATTTTGTAGTTTGGCATTTCCTTGGATTCTTTGATGTTTTTTTAAACTCCTAAGATTTTCGTTGGTTACCTACTCATAGTTTCTTCTTTTATTTCTCCTTTGTACTTGTATCTTCTCGAGCATGAATTGTGGAGTATAATTTGGTTTGGATATGAAGAGCGAGCAGTAAATGACGGCTGGGAAAAATGACCTTAACCCTGGAACGGAAGAAATACCTTGACCACCTACATAGGAAGAAATTGGAGTATTGGGACTTCATTTATGAATGGTCCTCCAGGCTAGTCTTCCACCTTATTGAAGTATTGCGCTGATTTTTTTCTACATTCTGATTTTGTGTGTCTTTTTATTTGGTTAAATCAATCAATTGACCAGAAGAAAATAAACTTTGACCCCCCCCCCCTCCAAAGCAAACACAAATCTCATAATAAGAATTGCTTTGCCCAGTCTTTGCCAGAAGTAAAACAAAGTAAATAGAGTAGAATAAGTTATAAAATCCCAAACGATTTGGTGGTACCTAACTTGAAAACATCATAAAACACCCAAACGACCAAGAATTAGACAATATGTATGGTGGAGATAGCTGTCTGGTTGTTCATTTTGTCTAGGAAGTTGCACCTGATGGAATTGATGTCGAACGGTGTCGGTCCAGGTATTTCCCTGGAACGGTTCCAACGGTTACAGTGACAAAGATGTAACCGTTCCAAATTACCGGTACAGTTCTAGTACTGGTACTGACTACCAAGGGCGGTTAAATCCCAATCTCATGGTTTGGAAGAAGACAGGGGTCCAATTCCTAACTTCCTTCTTCCATGCTTATGATCTCAACTTGCAATACAAAAGGAAGGAATTCCAGCAAATGTTACAATAGAGACAATAATTAACAATGATAGTGACCGAAAAATTCAAGGAAAGAATCATTTTTCGTTGCAGTTTAAGAAAATAACATAAGAATAATAATACTGGAGACAACGTCCACGCTAACCTGTCCAGAAGATCCCTCCCTGGTCCAGAGCCATTCCATGTTACTATATCTTCTCAGTTCATGGAAACGGCATGGGCACTTCCAGTTACATGGAACTGGAGACAATATTCATGCTCACCAGTCCAAATCCCTTCCAGATCCAGAGCCATTCCATGACAAATGCCATTCCATGATATATATCGGTCCGTGGAACTGGACCGGTAAGGGCTGATTTTTGTCACTGCATGGAACCGTTGCAAGTTGATACTCGGTACCACAGTAGGGATGGGTATCGATACTCGATATTTCAAAATATCGATACTTTCGTACCGATACTCGATATTTTAGTATCGATACTGCACTATCCGATATTTTTGGATATCAATACTTTGGATCCGATATTTCTAAATATCGAATATCGATACTGTTCTCGCGGAAAATTCAACATAATGGCTAAAAAATGAAGACAGTAGAGAGGCTTTTGGGTCATTACTCTTTGGTTGCACAAATAACGTTTATATCATGGAAAAAATCACTCTACTTGGACTCTTAATAATGAAAAATTAATAAAAGTTGTTGAACAAATTACTTATTTTTCTTGAGAAAATTGGATGATATTGATAGTTTGTGACACGAAAGTATCGATACTCGATATTTTAAAATATCGATACTCATGCCCAACGATACTTGGGATATCGATACTCGGATACAATACAGTATCGATACTTTTATAACGATACCCATCCCTATACCACAGTCCCGGTACAGCTGTACCGACACACCTCTATTGGCTAGTTTCAACAAGGTAGGATCTAGTAGGTACATCCTTCTTGACAATGCCTTGTTGCTTCAAGTAGCACGTAAACATGTTCCCCCACTCCGCGATCTGGCTTTTTCTTTACAGCTCCGTGTCTTCGGTCCAAGTATTGTTCTCCCTCCCCTTGATTCCTCTCTCTCTTTTATAGCTGCTTAAGGTCAACTTGACTCCAGTACTCTGTGGTCACAACCAATAGTGGACCATGAAAGATCGGGAAATGAAGAGTATCTGAGACGTTTGGGATCAAAAGCGGTTAAGTCCACGGAATTAAATTTTACAGGAAAGGCCAGAGTACGTTTGGATCCACCAAAAAAAGTTTGGATTGCATAAAATGGCAATTTTTGATATCCCGCAAGTATAACCATTTTGTTAATAGATGAGTCCTCAATTTATCCCTCAAATTTTGGACCGATTCAACTTTTATTTGTCTAGATATGGCCAAAAAATATTTCCTATCTGATTTTAAAATTGAAAATTGCGTTTATACGTGTTTTAAACTAATTCTTCTGCAAATATAAACTGTTATCCAGAAATAACTCAGCAACACTTTCGCATTCTATTTACTTGCTTACAGTTGAATTAAAGAGGGAGGGGTGGCAAGAAGGAGAAAAGGGAATAATAAAACCCACTAGTTGGAAATTTGACTTAAAACGTTTCATAACATTCTCTGAGTTTTTAAAATTGAAAATCGTTTTGGTTTTAGTTCGTTTTTGAAAATTAAAATTATCAAAGAATCAAATTGCTTCATTAAACTTGAATTTTTCTGGATCTTCTGACATTTTGAAGTTACCCGGTTTTGATCCTCAACGCCCCTTTGAACCTCCCTTTTGAAACTCAAAAGATTCTTTTCTTGGAGTACGATTGATGGTGTTTATGTAACAATCAGTTATATTCGAAACGACGAGTCACTATAAATATGACTAGAATGTGACTCTAACATCTGAGATCGCCGGTTTCGGGGCACGACAATTCTGTTCCAATTTTATCAAGTAGAAATTATTAAAACTCACTTCCTATGGTCAATAGTAAAAAACTAGAGGTAAGGAAAGATTCAAAATGACACTCTTCCATTCTAGGGTTAAACATTGAGATTCTGTAACGGGTCCACAATTTTAATACTTTTCTGCATGCAAAGCAGACTCCTACAGTTCGGAGTTTTTAATGAATTTATAATCATCTTACTCACGTAGCTTAACTCGTGTTTGTAGCGCTTATTAATTTCTTGTCATTGGATTTATCTGGTGAAAGTTCCAATTGAATCGTGAAGTTGAATTGTTAAGTTGAATATTTCGACTTTGCGGGTTAAATTCGTGGCGTCATTCCCTGCCAGAAAGTTATTAATAGTTTCGGTTTCAGTTCACTTGATTGGCGGCAAAGTGATCCCTCTTGATGCAAGAAAATAGTGGCTTTTGGATTGTTGCCATCTTCTCATTATTTCCCCCATAAATTCTACGTTACCTTCCGTCAAATTCAACAAATGACAATTCGACTGTTGTAGGTACCTACTGTGTGTTGCGCGATTTCATCCATAGCAACAAATAAGCGCGAACTTTAAATCAACACGATTCTCAAGGGGGCACGGTTCCAAATTGTTTGAACTTGTTCCGGGTTTGATTTAAGACTACCGAGGGTTCCTCGACTACAGTTTGTTTCCTACTTGCCCTTTGAGTTCTTGCCAAAGCAATTCGCTTTCAAATCTAATATCCATCCTTGAGAGTTACGTTGCCCATTAATAACAATTATACTTACTCCCCGATGAGCCATACTAACCCCAAACGCTGAACATACTAAACGAAACTATCGTTCAATTTCGATAACATTTTCAAGATTTGTTTGAAATGATAGATAACTGCATTTTGCCGTCGAACCAGTATTAGCGTGTAAGTCCAAAAACTGGAAGTGGTGTTGACCCAAGGAGGGCAGGACGAAGATCTTGGGCTGGCTTCCAATAGTTTCAATGGGGGGTACGACTGATTTTTTTAAAATTTTTAATCGAAATTTGACCTCATTTTGAGAATTTTGAGACCAGCCTTTCTCTTTTTGGATGGTTAGATCTTTTTCTATGATTTGTCAAAGTTTCGAATGTTTATGTCCCGCCTGGGCGGGACTCCCCAGCCCACTGTGACGTCATAAACATTCGAAACCTTGAAAAATCATAGAAAAAGGTCTCCTCACGCTAGAAGGTCGCGGTTGGTGTCAAAATTCTCAGAATGAGGTCTAGTTTAGATTAAAAATAACAATAAACAGTTTTTCCGACCCATGCGCACACCCCATTTCATGATACTAGAAACGACAAATCTATTACAACAAAAACCTAATTTTTGATTGATAAAAATTGGAAATGGGGAATTTGCTTCAATTTTAGATTCTGGAATTTCAAGTCAAATCCTATAATGGGGCCCTGAATAACGTTTAACACTAGGAATAACCAAGGGGAAAAAATTACCGTAGGAGAAAATGCCTAAACGAGTGAAGTCTCTGTTACAAAACACTGCAAAAATCGAGAAATCTTGTTGACGTCATACAAAAGAAAAAAAAACCGACGCGAAAACAACAACAGACAGCGTTCTAAGCGGGGAAAATCCGAAAATGATATCGAAACAAAACGATCCAGTCAAATGGCCGCTCGAATAATGTGATTCAAATCACGAAACTAACTAATATATATTAGTTAGTTTAATATATATTAGTATAAAGTTTCTTTTGGTCACTTTCGTGTCTTGAGTTCTGCGTTCTGCCCTCCTTCCTAGTTCACACACTCTTGTGTTAATCCTTTTAAGCTAAAGGTTCGTGTATGTTCCACTTCTGTGGTAAGCGGCACATTGGTAGAATATCCGTTACGTTTCAAACATGGCTGCCTCTTACACATTGCCACCAAATTTAAAATTTCCATCTTCCTCTTAATTTTTTGGATGCGTTTTCGAGCAGCTCACTATGATTTTCTTCCATATCAATAAACCCTCATTCGAAAAAAAAAAAAAATAAAAAAAATTGTGAGGCAAATTCCCCATTGCTCCAGCAAGGCTATTTGAGGAATTATTGTTGACCAAAAAATAATAATTTTGATAAAAAAGGGTAATTTTTAATCACCGTTGTAAGAGCCTATCAGCTTATTCAAGAGCTTAAATTCTAACATATTCATTTCAGGAGCGTTAGCCGAGAGCGAGCTGGCAATGTGCAGTTGAGGAGAGGATCTGTGGACAACATTTCGAACCACAGTCGGAACACCAGCAGAAATAACAGCATTGAAAGAAACTGGCGCGACCAACGACAGTTCGCTGATGCTCCCAGGAGTCGTCAGAATTCCTACTGCGACAATAGAAGTCGTCAGAGTAGCCCTGATCACCACTATGGTAATCGCAGTAGGAAAAACTCGTCTTGTGATAACAGGTTTGTTTCAAATCTCTCCTAATTGCGTTTAGTTGGAGAATTGTGTCCTCGGTGAATCTAGTTAGAACTGTTCAGGGGCCTTCCTGGTAAATGTGAGCTCGTTGCACATCTGGTATAAAAACCTTGGTAGAGCTCTGAAGTGACGAAAATGAAGACGTAATAAAGTATCCTCTATTTTAGATGGTTTACCATTAATTTAGAATTTAGTGCGATAGTAATCAAATGCTTTAATGACTGTAAACTACATCAAACTTTTTAATGGCTGTTGATAAATTTTTTGTTGGCTGCGATGCCAGTATTTGAACTAAGTTTTTCCAAATGATTCGGTGCATCGAATTAACGTGGAACGTTTGGGTTATTAATACATCCTTCCTATATCAATAGGATCCCCCTGTATATCCTATATCGGTTGGAGCAGGTCCCAAACGTGTTACGTTCATTCGATGCATCAAAAGGCTGCCTCTTCAATCTCTGGGTAGCGCCTAGTTTGAATACTCACGAAGGTGGCATAAACTCTTGCTCATTACTCATGCATTGCTTGGTTGTAGGAGCCGCCAAAGCAGTCTGGATAGGAAAGAAAACAGTTGGAGGCATCGAGGAGGAGGCTTCAAGGAGAAAAGAAACGACGAACCGAAGAACTGGCGATCGGAGATGACGCCTCCCAAAGACAACAAGCCAGCTGGAATCCTCGTACTTCCGTCTCCTATACAGAACCACTCGCCGCCCCAGTTGATGAATCAGGTGCCAGCCCGTCCGCCTCCATTGGTGGCCCAAAGGCGTCTCTACAATCCAAGCAATCCTGAGAAACCCATCATGGTGACCAATTCGCGGAGCGCTCAGGAGATTGAGCAGAACTACCTCGATAATTGTGGCGGTGACCATCCTATGTACATGGTACCATCCGGCGAGCTTCTGTCATCCCAAACTCCTCTGTGGTACAATCCATACAAGGAAAAGTGAGTTGTGTATTCTGTCTTGATTGATATCTAGATATACAACTTCCCTTCCTCGAGCAATTCCTTGGTTTATGAGTTGGCCCATTTTCTTCACTTTTTCTCATTTGATCTTCAATTAACAACTGTGATGGGGTATAGTAATTGAATTACCTACCAGTTTGTAAAAAGTGTCATTGATTATGAAGGGTCAATACTCATATAAGCTGACCTGCTATATTACCGTGAATTCCAAACCAATCCGATACCCGAGGAACATTAGTGTGACTGCTTTTGTCTGATGATCTTTCGATTACCAGTAAAGTGAGTAAAGTAAAGTAAACGACCATCTCAGGCTGAATTTTTGTCTAACTACCATTCCGGGCGTCGCGGACGTCATCAAGTGTCTTCCAAAGGGAAGATCAGAATTGGTTCTGATGATTTTGTTCATGGTTACCTACTCCCTCACCTGATTAAGTGGAGCGGGGTTCACCAACTGCCTAATCCGAAAAATTATCAGGACCCGCACACGAGCGGTCACCAATTCAGACAATCACCCTAGCCCTTGGCCTTAACTTCGGTGACGGGAACCGTTTCATTAAAGCAGCTTACGGCCGTTGGTCTTTCGTTTATCAGCAGGAACATAAGTCATCAATAAGAGCGACTAAGATTTTTGTCAATTCATCTCCCTCACATTCCCATTCCCACCTTACTTTTCTGGATTCTTATAAGTTGGAAAGAGGGTCCAGTTCAAAATTGGCAAATTTTAGAGGAAGCGCGTTCGAAAAATCAGAGAAATTTAATAGTTAAATAGTTAATTATAGTTATCGTACTAATCAAGCTACAGAGTTGAAACTTCAACTGCTTACTCTAATTAGCCATAATATAGGATAGGGAGGGGGGGGGGGGGTTCCCGTATGGGGAAAAATCCCGCACCTTTCGTGATGATGCTTACCAAAAAAAAAAAAAAAAAAAAAAATACTTCCATGGAAATTTACCATCAGTGGGGATTTTCAGGGATCGTACCCAAGGTTTTAACAAACAAAAGGTTCTAACAATTTATTGATGTTGCACTTGCTTATCATTTTAATTATAATAAATTGCAATTTGCGGGAACTCACCCATTTGGACCGGCGGGAACTTCTCCCCACTTACCCTATTTATCTGATACAAATTTGAGAATTGTCAGCCAATTATTTTAAGAGTTACTCTGAACATTTTTTTAAAAGTTCAATATAAAGTAAAATAACCAACATTTACTCGGTTTCAATTGGGAATTTCAGGAATTACACGATAACTTAGTATTACGACTAATGAAAAGTATTTTACGGGAACTGTTGATTGAATCAGTATTATGAACACCAGTGACGAGCATTTTGAACAGCTGAACTCTCCACAATAGACTGGTTGAAATGAAGTTCCGTCTCTCTTACACAATAAACGAATAATTGGTATTGCTGATCGTCATCTAATCTTTTCAATAAATTATTTCTTGAGTTTTCAATTATCGAACATTTTTTTTTTTTTTTTTTTTTTTTTTTTTATAAGAGTAGGAGGTCTTAATTGAGTTGACATACAAACTCCTTCCACTGCGACCAACAAGATCTATTGTGGAGTGCCTCCAGGCTGTATTAGCCTACTAAGAAGGGTTTACTGAAAACCCCTTCTCCCCACTTTTTGGCAAAGCAGAGAAGATCGGTGTATGCCACCTTAGAGATGGTGTCAGGAGCTAAGACATCACTTCCGAGGATTGTGTATCTAGCTCGACCCAGTGCTTCACAGTGGCACAAGATGTGTTCGACATCTTCCGTTTCCATGTCGCAGAAGCGGCAAATGTCCGTTGTTAGTTTGCCTATCTTCTTTAGGTGATAGCGAAGTGGGCAGTGACCTGTTAGCAGACCCACAAGAATTCTGACGTCCTTCTTAGGCATAGCTATGAGTTCTTTAGCCCGTTTCTTAGAGAACGTCACAAATAGTTTTGCCTGTCTCAGGCCTGGGAGGTTCTGCCAGTATTCTACTCGCTCATTTCTTTCCCAGTTGTTAACCACATTCTGTAAGCAGCTTTTGGTGGTTCCCAGGAATGGTTCCGGCCCAATTGGCAGGGACTCTGAGCCTCTTTTCGCAAGACGATCAGCAGTTTCATTACCCTCATGACCCTCATGTCCAGGAATCCAGAGTAGGGTGACCTGGTTGTCCTGGGCCACAGTTTTGAGGGTATTCAGGCATTCCCAGACCAGCTTCGAGGTTATAGTGTATGAAGCAATGGCCTTCAGGGCAGCCTGACTGTCTGACAAGATGTACACTTTGGCTCTGTTGATATGCTTATTCAGCATTTCCTCAGCGCACAGTTGAATTGCATGGACCTCTGCCTGAAAGATTGTGGCATTCGTCCCGAGAGACTTTACAAGGCTGGCCGTAGGGCCTTTAATGCCTATGCCAGATCTTCCACACATGACTGATCCATCTGTATACCACACAAGAGAGCCCGGTGCAAGGTTGGGCATCCCCTTTTTCCAGTGGTCTCTATCACTAATGACCACCTTGAAAGGTATTTCAAAGTTTTGTTTTTCTATCATAAGATCAGAGACTGTCAGAGCCATTCCACCTTCATATTTCTCAAGAATTTTGTGGTGGTTGACCCTGGATCCCAGTCTTATGTATCCCAGCCGTAGCAGCCTTGCAGCCCCTAGAAAGGCCACTCTTTGTACATGGATATGTAGCGGCGAGAGGTCCAAAAGTACCTCCATTGCTGCGGTAGGGCAAGTGGGCATAGTGCCAGTGATTCCCAAACATGCTTGCCTTTGGACTTTGTTAAAAATCCTCTGGACAGCTACTTGGTTGGTTTTGGGCCACCATACAAGGGCAGCATAGGAGACTATAGGCCTGATGATGGCTGTATATAACCATAGTATCATTTTTGGCTTTAGTCCCCAGGTTTTGCTAAACATTCTTTGTCCAGCCCATAGGATGTATCTTGCCTTGTTGGCAATCTTTCCTATGTGTGAGTTCCATGTTAATTTATGGTCCATGGTAACCCCCAGGTACTTAACTTCCGTTTTAGTGGATAGTTTTGTTCCACCAAAATTAAGCACCTTGAGGTTCAGCTTACGCCTGTTGGAAAAAGGTACCAACACTGTTTTATCTGGGTTCACACGTAAACCCTCTGCTGTACACCACTTATGGATGATGTGTAGGGCTCTTTGCATTCTGTTGGATATGACACAGTCGAATTTGCCCCTTACAATAATGGCCAAATCGTCTGCATACCCTATTGCATCAAAGCCCTCCTCCTTAAGTTCAAGGAGAAGAGAGTCAACTACAAGTAGCCATAGTAAGGGGGAGAGTACTCCCCCCTGTGGGCATCCTCTTGAAGGAATGACTGCAAGGGAACTCGCCCCTACCTCAGAGTATACGATCCGCTTGTTCAGCATGACCTTGATCCATTTTACTGTTTGAGGATCAATATTCCTTTCGTTCGCGGCTTTCTCTATTGATTCATAGGAGGTGTTATCAAAAGCACCTCCTATGTCCAGGAAGCAGCCGAGCGCTAGTTCTTTAGCCTCCAGAGTTCTCCAAATCATGTCCACCAGCTGATTCAGGGCAGTCTCTGTAGATTTGCCCTTCTGGTAGGCATGTTGGGATTTCTGTAGAGGTCTTATGGAAAGACATTCTTGTTTTATATTTATATGAACCACTTTTTCCATAACTTTCAGTAGGAAGGATGAGAGGCTGATGGGTCGATTATCCCTGGCCCGAGACAAGTTTTTACCGGCCTTTGGGATAAAAACGACCTTCACCTTCCTCCACGCTTCAGGGATGTAAGCGAGTTGGTAACTAGCCCTAAAGACCTTAACTAGGACCGGAATGAGCACCCCCATACCATGCTGTAGCATGGCCGGAATCACCCCATCCAGTCCAGGAGCCTTAAAGGGCTTAAATGAGCCAATGGCCCATTTTAGCTTTTCAGGTGTCACTAATTTCTTTGAAGCACGTATTACCCAATTTGGAGGGTGACAGTAGACTGGAGCAGTTTGTTCCAGATTCCCATCATTATCGAACATTTGAATTACAAATTTCTCCTTGTTTCAGTTTCCAACAATGCCACAGCCCTCAAATCATCCGCTCTATCGCTCAGGCTGATTTTGAACTCCAATACCTCCTTAGTAGTGGAGAACTACTGACATACTGGAAAGGCATGCAGCAATTAAGGTAACTTCGCTAGTATTTATCATCACATGTCATTATCACTTTTCTAATGAATGAGAATTTATCTCATTGAGGGCCGGTTTATCAGTCACTTTTTACCACCCGGTAAAGCAGATTTATCCGATGGTCATCGGGTAACTCAATCGCTCGCGTTTATCAGTCCCCAGATAGCCGTTATCCGTAGTTTAAAGTTAACTGGTCGTCCGAGGACCGGATAAAAAGTTACGGGGGGGTAACTCGATTTATGCAAGGCTTTTTAACCTCAAAGAGAGTCACTTCTCGTGTTTTTGTTTCCCAGAACGTTCGTTTTTGCAAATTGCGTTGTTGATTGTTAGTCAATTATGCTACAATCGAAAATGGATGTGTGGGGCTCTTTTTCAGACAGCAGCGACGAAGATGTGTGTTTATGGTCGAATTCCTGCAGTGAGGAAGAAGGCGGAAGGAAGAAAGGCGGCAACATAGTTTGATCACGGATTGACCATTTGGAGAAGTGGGACGATTGCGATTTTTTGATGAGATTTTGATTGGATAAAAGTATAAAAAACCATGTTGGTGTCTGTCGGCGACTTTAGTGGCGTCAGTAAAAGCTCTGCCTGTAAAATTGTCAAGCAGGTGTCCCTGGGAACTGCCAGGCTGTCCGCCCAATTTATCAGAATACCTACCAGCAACCAAGGAAGTAGGTATTATTTCAATCTCGGATGGAATTTTATTTAAAAAAGCCAGGTTTCCTGGAGCTGTAGGTGCTATGGACTGCACGCATGTGAAAATTCATTCGCCAGGAGGGTCACACGCCGAAAATTTTCGAAATAGAAAAGGGTACCTACTTCTTTATTAACGTACGAACTATTTCGTCTACAAATTTGAAAATTCTTGACATAGTGGCTCGGTGGACGGGGATCTTGTCATGAACAGACAATTTTCAACAAAGAACAATAGTTACTGCCGTACCAAGAAGGAAATAAGTACCGAGATCTAGAAAAGAAAACACCAAAACAAAGAACATTGCTTCATCCTCTTCTAATTTATTCTTTTTTCTGATGCAAAACACACTGCGAAAACGATTTTTTTATGTGGAGGAAGGTCGATTTTATTACATGGAAGAAGTATTTCTTCCATGCATAATCGATTATTCGGCCTAACAGACAGTTAATTTTACCAGCCAGTTAATAGTTACCAGTGGGTTAATTTCGCACTGATAAACAGCACCTTTATAGTATCCATAATTTATACCACCGTTAAAGTTAACAGGGGGATACGTAAACCCCCGTTAACTTTGGTGACTGATAAACCGACCCTGAGTGTTTCGGGGCACTCAACAGTGTTGTGTAAAAGGTGTTCATGAATTTTTCACAAAAGTATGGTTCTTTCGCCGGAGAAAAACTGTCAAAAAGTTGAGTGTAGTTGTTATGTTTGTGTGTCGTCGAGTGAAGATGACCTTCTCGATGCGGCATTTGTGTTTTCTTTAACCCCTACTCAACGAAGAGAGAAAAGTCCCTATCCTAACTAGCAGTACTGTCGCATCTGTGGCTCAAGAGCCAGACCGGCATGCAGAGTACTGGGAAGTGCAGGATTGCCCGTCAGTCCCGGCGTTTCATAAGGGGCCCATTCACGTGTACGCCTGGAGTCCCCGCCATGGGCCTAGCCGCCGTCAAAGGGGAAAACTACCCGTGAATGGTTAACAAAATCTTGAGGTCTGGCGGGCGTCCACCGCTCAGCAGGTAATCGAACATGCTCGAAAATTGCGGCCAGTTAATCCTCGGAGGCCCTGTGAATGGTTGAAGTGAGGCCGACGCCGGGTCGCACTCCCACCAGTACAGCATGTAGCCCTACCGTTTTCCTCACTTCTAGTCATCTGAGCAAGCGGTGGTTGGAAGCAGGCCCGCCAATCAGCAGAGTCAGGAGGTTTTGGCAGCCAGGTGAATGGACTACTGCGATGGCTTCGGGGAGTACCTGTAGGGACGCGGCGGCGACTCCAGGAATACACGTGAATGGAGCCCTTATAGAAACCTACCGACGGGATGCGGGAAATTTACCTGGTGAACCTAATACTTCAATGAGATCCCTTGATGAAGGAGAAGCTGGTGAGCGAAATGAACGAGACGAAAGACTGGACTAGAAGGCATACTGGAGCATCCCTGAGTGAGCTTATATACTCGTGAGATTAGTTGAGGGAGAGAGAGGTGGAAGGGTGACGTCATCTGACGTTCTCCCCGTACTTCGTCCCTCCATGGCGGGTGGTGTCTCACTCAGGGATCCTTCTTGTGCTTCTTTATTTAAGAACTAATTCGTAATTGTTAATGTGGGTCATAACAGTAGTGTTTGGGAGTGCAAATTTTCTTTTAAGATCTTTAGTGAGGTGTCCTCCAGGTAGACTATGTGTTTCCCAAATGGACCAACAGTGCTCAAAGGAGATGCTTAAATGCCTTGAATTGGCCTCTTTGATAACATCCTACCCTCCTGTGCCTACCTCATGTTTCCTCAGCAGACATGAGACGAGCATTTAATGATTTAAAAAAGACTGATTCGACCTAAATTTTCTTCCAAATGGAAGGTTGTTTCTTTTTGGTCTCGCAGGGTCTGTGAGATCCGCTTCTTCCCCTTTAGGTAGTCTCCAATAAAAGTATAGCAGCTGGAAGTGCTATACAACTTTTTTCAGTAATTTGGTGGACTACATTGATGAAAATAATAAATTATCATAATTTCTTCCTTTTCAATTACTCATTTTTCTAAATTCCTGTTTTTTTTTTGTAGGTATACTCTCAAAGAGGCGTTGAAAATACTGCTTGTCGCGGACTTGAGGTTTTGTGAGGCTGAAAACGTGGAGCAGCATCTCTGGAAGATTCTGTACTACAATGTGATAGAGCTTTTAAGGAAACAAATGAGCGATGGTCCCGAAAAGAAGGAAAACTTCAAAGTGGCCCTTTTGAACATCATCGATGATGTAAGGGCTTGGCAGAATATTTTCTTTCGGTTTGATATAAACGGGATATTAGAAAACTGTAAATTTAATGTTTTCTTCTGCAGGGTTTGGATTTCTACGAGAAACTGTTGGTAGACGTAGAAAACAGCAACAAAATAAAATTGGAGAACTTCCTCAATGCTCCGACGGCAGTACGAGAGGGATTGGGCTATGCAGGGTTAGCTTTGATAGCTGCTCAAAAGATCTACCTATGCTTGGGAGACTTGGCGCGTTATAAAGAACAGGCAAATGAAACCTGCAACTATGGTGTCTCTAGGCAGTAAGTGTGTCTATAATAATACCAATTGCTAAAGAATTTTGTTACATATTTTGCATCATCTTTCCTCAAGATAAGAGTTGTCACAACATTCATAATTTTTGTTTCGTGTTTTAGGTGGTACATGAAAGCACATCAGATCAACCCGAAAAACGGCCGGCCCTACAACCAGTTGGCTCTTCTGGCCATGTACACCGTAAGTAGTATATTTTGCAACATCAGTTAGAGATAGGTGCCCTCAGAAAATGAACTTTGGAAAGGAGTAGAAAATTGGGTAGGTTTCAAAAGGTTTGCCGATGAATCAAAACAACCTGACTCCTCTGCAAGGCTGAAAAACTTGAAATTTGAGTCTACCCCTAAATTGGAAGTGTTGAACGTTTGCCAGTTCTTATTTATAATCCTACCTCAAAGTTTCTAGGACTGGGTTGTGTTGTACTTTCGTGATTTCAGTGTATCCAGTCGGTTCTTTCTTCTTTACTGGTATAATTACTCAACCAAGACCAGTTATAATATTATGTTCCTACTATGAAGACCTGATCCAGCCCTTGAGACAGGATCGATGCACATTGTCCACTCCACGCGTTGGTTGTCGTTCTCAACCTTAAAAAATTATATGCACTGCTACTTTCTCAAGTTTTACGATTATAAATTTTCTTATGTTTCAGAAAAGAAAATTGGATGCCGTTTATTACTACATGCGGTGTCTCATGTCGTCAAATCCCATGCACAACGCTCGCGAAGGTCTTATCACCCTTTTCGACGACAACAGAAAAAAGGTTAGTCATCAATCATTTCTCCTCCTCGTACCTTTGTTGATACCCCCTTCTCTAGGTAAGCCTAGGTCTTTTCCCCAATTTGGTTTTGGCCAATCCTGCTGCAGACTCATTTTAATGACCGTTCTCATTTTATGTCTTTCAAGGAGAGAGTAAAAATCTTCACTCGAAAAGTAAGGGCTTGTCAGTTCATTGAAATCTTCCAAACTTCAATACTAAAAGTTCTGATTGAAGCCAATACTTTCATTGTTAGCTTAAGAGAGAATGTATTAGTTAGCTTTCAGTACCTGCAACTCATCAAACTCATCATCATGAACTTGGACTCATTTTTCATGTTCTTTATCTTAGCTGAGTGGAATGTATTCCCAGTATGAACTTTATGGAAAACTAACGTTCCTGTTTAGCCACAATCGGGTTTTGATTGTGTAGATTAGTTTGATTCAATGAGTTGTAAATTTGCCAATTTAATGAGTACAGTTAATTGGGGATAGACAAGTAATTAATAGGCATGTTGTAAATCTATTTCAGTTGTCATAGGCTGATTCCAGCTCAGCATTCCTGTTTTCAAAATTCCCTTTTCTAGTTTTTCCGGAAGAGTACGATGTATGACGTAGGCCCAGTTATCAGCCAACTATGATTGGATAATGTCGGTGGATGTTGCCACGATTTATATTGTTTAAAAACTCTTCTACAGTTATTGGTTCTCTACATAATAGACCGCAAGAAAACCTTTAACCTTTGAACCTTTGAACCTTGACCTTTGTCTAATAAATTTGGGAATTAGATGTTGAAAAAATGTGTTGAGTACTTTTTGGAGGGAGAATCTTAATTAATGAGTAATATTCGTTTAATGCATAAGAAAATCACGTTAGGTACCGAACAAAGTAAGGTTTCACGCTGGAAATCTCGCAAGACTGTCATACACGAACTTATCATTGTTCACATTCAGTCACCCACCATGTTTCAACCGCGCTGGTGTCATAGACTGCATCCAAGTATTGATGTTGATGTGTGTTTATTCTGTGCATGGCATGATGTGTTGCAATGTGTCATTTGTATGGATATAGTCTAGCAGAGTTCTGTAAATATAATTTTAAGATAGCGTACCTACTTATCATAATCGTACGTGAGTTTGTTTTTGCGTTTTAGGCTCCAATAGTTGTAATTATTGACGTTTGCTAGAAGTCCACAATGAATCGTGATGAAATGCATCCTACCATCGAAGGTTTTGTTAGTTGATGATTCATTAGAACCACTTTATAACTTACTTCATCTTACGACAGGAAGACTGGAAACAAATCATTACTTATGACATAATTAAGCTGTAATTATGTAAAATAAATTCAGTGTCAGCCATACTGTTCAACCTAGCTCTGCATGAGGCTGTCAAGAATGCAGATAAGAAGGGTACAATTGTCGACAGAACATGGCAGATTCTGGCATTGCTTTGTTGGGGCGAAGTCTTGATGCTCTGCAGGAGGCTTTTAGGGTTTTGCATGAAGGGGGAAAGCCAATGGGTTTACGAATTAATGAAAGCAAAACTAAATACCTCAAGATATCTCTCCCGAGCCGTGTCCAGTGGGTGCCCAGGGGTAAGACGTTTGGTTCTTATAAGTTTGATGAAGTCAGGTCCTTCACCTATCTGGGGAGCTTGGTCACGAATAGAAATCAAGTACAGGGTGAGACATGCTCACGAATAATGGCAGGCAGCCGAGCATTTTATGCCAGTATAAAACTCTTCAAGAGCCGTGTGATCTCCAGGTCAACGAAGATGAGGTTGTATAAATCCCTAGTGCGGCCCTATGTTTGTTATGGATCAGAGGCTTGGACCATGCGGGCTGAGGATGAGGCTAGACTGCGGATATTTGAGAGAAGGATTATAAGAAGGCTCTATGGAGCGGTCAGGGAGGGCCAAAGGTGGAGAGCAAGACAGAATGCAGAAATTGATGAATTATTAAAACATGAAGACATAGTTCGATTCATCAAAGCTGGGCGCATCCAGTGGCTGGGACATGTCGACCGCATGCCAATGGAGGCCTGCCCGAGGATGATGCTGCGAGCTAGGATGGAAACTAGAAGACGAAGAGGTCGTCCTCGGAGTCGCCGGTTTGATGGTGTCTTGAAGGACCTCCGGGTGGTGGGATTGTGGAGGTCTCAGGCTGGTGACCGTGCCCTGTGGCGGAGTGAGTTCGGGAAGCCAAGGGCCGCATCGGCCTGTAGAGCTGTGTAGTTATGTAAAAATAATGTTGAAACAGTGACTGCATCTCGTTGCAAAGGGGAATGCGTCCTTCTTTATGTTTGCTGGAAAGAGTGCATCCATTTCCATGGAGACTCCATACCTTTCCATTAGTGATTGCATCTCTTTCAATGTTGTACTGGGGACTGCATCCTTAATATTTGTAAAGAGTACTGCATCCCTTCAAATGTTGCTATGGTGACTGCATTCTTTGTTATGTTGCAATGGGGACCGCAGCAATGACTCCAACCCTTTCAAGGTTTCATTGGTGATGGCATCTCTTTCAATGTTGCAATGGGGACTGCATCCTTAATATTTGTAAAGAGGACTCCATCCTTTTTCATGTTGCAATGAGGACTGAATTCTTCTTAATGTTTGCATAGAGGACTGCATCCCTTGTAACGGTACATTGGTGACAGCATTCCTTTCTACGTTGCTATGTGGACTGGATCCTTCTTAATGTTTGCAAAGAGGACTGCATTTCTTCCAATGTTGGAATCGGGACTATTTCTCTCCCAATGTTATCAAGAGGATTGCATCTTTTTCAATGTTGCTATGGCGACAGCATCGCTTTCGATGTTGCAATGGATACTACAGCCACTTTCAATGTTGCGATAGTGAAAGCATCTCTTTCAATGGTACTGTACTCCTATAAACCTCTCTAACCGTCGAAAAGTTAGATTGTCATAAGAAGCAAGAAGTCACAGGGCAATAACCAATGTACTATTGTTTTAATACAACAACCAATAATAGAATAATTAGATTGTACTCATTATTAAATTGAAAAAAACGACCTTTACTTTCTAACCCCCCAACCTACTAATAACTTACTTTTTGTAGGAAGGCACGTTTCGTGAATCCAGTTTCATGTTGGTCAATGGGTACCCCCAAAGCAATAATATTGGCCATACTTGCCGAATTCTTCTGTTAAGAAACCGACAGCACCTACCTAAGCATAATCCCTTATTTTCCAACTAAAACTGGCCAAACGGAGAGTACTTGGTTATTCCGAAATATTTCGCATATAGTTGTCACAAATCAGTATGCGAATTAACTTTTGAAGTACTTATTCATCAAAGAGCTTAAAATGAGAAAAACGGGTTTCAGACAAAATGGCGCTCTATTTATCTAACCATCTAAGGAATAACCGTGTTCCTTGTGCAAAGTACTTGAAACTGAATCAACACTCCCGAAATTGTTATGCATTTTTTATTTTACTTATACACGTGATGTGTTTCCGCAGAACACAGAGACCATCTTGGCAGGTTGGTGATTCATGAGTTCTTATCATGTTTGTTGACAGTACGAAGCTGGTGATCGTCGGAAGAAGGAAGAAAGAGCTCAGAAGGAAAGGGAGAAGATGAAGGAGAAAGAAGGCGTAAGTGGTTTCCGGAGGGAAATTTGGATCCACCCCGCTGGCGGGAAAAACGTTCATCGCACGACGTCCACTTGTCACCAGGATGTCGACTCTGAAGAGGAAGGGCTTTCTAAGTTCTCCAATGTGGAAGTAAGAAAACACAACTTTATCGTTCTTGAATGGTGGTATCGTTCTTGAATGGGATGAACTAATTTTGGTTTATTATTTTCAATAATGAATGCCGCGAAGATTTCTAAGGGGTGAATATTAAGGGTTGAAAATTTCAAGAGTGCCCTATCACAAAAACTCACGAAATAAAGGTATTTTTTCACCAATTTGAAATAGTATTGAATTTTTAAACATTTTAGAGACCACCGGGAGCTCTGTAGGACAAACCGTTTGCTCCCTACGGGTACTTGAGGTTCGGACTTATGATAAATAAGAGCATCTAGGGAAAGAAAGTGGTGGAAAGGCCCGAGCACGATTAGATGAACCTTCTCTTCTTTCTTGGCAAGATGGATGCACAACTCGAAGAAACGAATCTCTTGGTGATCCACATTCGCGATTCGGATTTATCATAGGAGCATCTAGAGGAAGAAAGTGGTGGAACGGCGTGAGTGCTGCCTAGCGAAGATAAGATGAACCTTCCGTAGCTCAAAAACCTAGGTTATCTCTCTTATCAGTTGGCTTACACTATGTAGGTATCGTGTGTTGTATTACTAATTCTTTCGTAAATAATAGAATCCTTCAAAAATTACTTTTGTTTACCTACGAGTAAATACATTTTCATTTCAGACTGAATGCCTTTCTTATTGATGCCTTAAACAGATTTGATTGCCTTTTTCATTGAGGGAAAATTTGTGGTTTCCTATGGATTAGGCAGGGACTAATAAACTTGATTTTGAAGGTGTAAATTATGTAGTAGTAGGTTGGTACCTAAAAAACAGTAACAATGGCAAAGAAGTGATCTTTGAAGAAGAAAAATAATAAACCTTTTTGTAATAATTTGTAGCGTTTTGTGATAGATACTCTAATACATCACCTCCATCATCGCACACTGACAGGAACGATTTCCATTCAGTTCACCACTAAAACCCTCAAATTTATCTTCCCAGACTATTCGTTTGATAGGTTTGAAGCTTGGTAGGTTTTTTAGTTTTTGGAAGTGTTTTATGCCTTTTCGCAGGTTATCCTTGTGACTATTTCATTGGTTTATATTGTTCACTAAAAGTAAAAAAGTAAAGTAAATAAACATTGCCTCCCGCCCTGGGTTGGGACGAGGGGGGCGGCGAGCCGCGAACGCACGAAAGCACCGAGATTTGAACTCACGACCTCCCCGCAGAGGTAGGTTTGTGTCTCGGATCCAGAAAACGCGCCGGCGAACGATCACGGCTACCGGCCCCCTTATTGTTCTCTATTTGTAGGTGAATTACCTACTAAAAATTCACTTACATAGGTAAATTTACCATCAAAGTTTGAAGTTTTTTGTTATGCTTTTTTTTCAATGGGATGTTCCGGTGGGACGGAATTTCGATTTTCATCTGTGGATTCGGATTCAGCGCTCTCGAAGATATCTTTCACTGAGTGTCGTATCAAAATATAGGTAGTTTCTAGGCGAAGGATGGTGATATAAACTTTCATACCATTCTGTAGGGCTCGTTTTCTATCACGCCACTGACATTTAAAAGAATGAATTGTATGGTTTGAGAAAACAATTACTATCAGTGGAGTGCATCATCAATCATCAACGTGGGAGGCTCCCAACATTAATGAAGTTGTCGAGATGTTTCACTGTACCACATTATTTTCATTGTGGTGGTGCTTCAAAGTACTTCTTAAGTACGTAAATTAAGATTAAAACAGATCCTTTTTGTGTAAATGTATCCTCAATGAGTACCTAATATGGCAGTAGCTTCCATTGGGATTTTTGTGACCCTTTTGTAAAAAGTTGGCCATTGATAAGGTGGGCCTCAAATCTACAGAGCCCCTTGTCCTCCTGTTTTGGAACGCATCGTAATTGAGCCCGGATTATTTGATTATGAAGAATAATAAAGAAGAAAAATTTCCGTTCTGGTTGTCTAATCTGTGTAAAATTTTGTTTCAGTTGAACAAGATGTTTTCCACTAGTTACCTTCACGTCCACGGGAAGCTTTACAATAAAATTGGGTGAGTAGAAATTATCTTGAATATTTTTTGTTTTAGTTAATGAAGCCGTCATTCATTTAGTCTTGACCGTGCCAAGCACCATTGTGTCTATTATCTAGTTATTTTTCTCTGTTGAAAAGGATGGAAACGTTGACGGAAACAGCGGTCCAGATGTTGAGGGAGTTCCGAGCTTTGCTGCAACACTCGCCTATTCCCCTAAACTCCACGAGGTTCCTCCAACTCATCTCTCTCAACATGTTCGCCATTGAAGTTACCCAGCCTAAAGGTAAGTGGCTACCGTTATATTGATTTTAAAACAGCGAGAGGAAATACCTTCAGAAATAAGGCTTTACTCAGAGAGAATTACGCAATGAACAAATTATAAAAACAAGAAGTTGTAGTGTGAATAGTCCATGCGTACGGCGGACGGACGGCCAAATTTTTATTCGATTTTTGGATTCTACGTACCTTGCAACGTAAGCCAACAAATGTTGGGGGGGGTTAAACAATTTTTTCTTGGTCGATTCCAATGGTTTATTACTGAAAATGACAAATCAAAAATCAAGTCAAGAAACAAATTTAATTTTTTTTTCTCTCGAAATTTATCTTTTTATCCAAGTTTTTAATCTGAATTTCTGCCCACTTCGATCAAAAAAGTCAAATTTCGGAAAAATTACAAATTTGCTTTTTGACTTGATTTTGGTTTATTATTTTCAATAATAAGCTTTTGGAATCGAGCAAGAAAAAAAGTTAACCCCCCCCCCCCCAGTTCAAGATACGTAGAATCCGAAAATCTAATAAAAAATGTTCCGTCCGTCCGCCGTACGCGGCACTTTCCTTAGCAACACCGGTCCGATTTGGTTCAAATGTGGTATATGGGCTCCATTTGGGGTCTAGTTGTGCCGCGAAGCTTTTGGTTGATGTCAGTCACTTCTAAGGGTTGAAAATTGAGGGTTGAAAATTTCAAGAGTGCCCTAGCTCGAAAACTCTCGAAATAAACGTATCGTTTTCTACCAATTTTAAATAGTATTGAATTTTTAAAAATTTTGTGAGACCACCCGGAGCTCTGCAGGACAATCCGTTCGCTCCCTACGAGTACTTGAGGGTTTTCCTTCGATAAAACAGAATCACGATTGTGAATCGCCTAATCTCCGTTCAAATGAGGCCTAATCTCCGTTCAAGTTTTAGCTGACCAAAACGCGATCGCTGATCGTTTCTTCGATTTGTATTCAGTTTTGCTTTCTGAGTAACCAATAATCAAATTTCCATATGAAGCTGTCTATTTTTCGAATCGAGTGTGAAGCGTTTAGTTCTTTCTAATAAACTTGATTGTGAAGGTTTGAAGGCATCATGGTACCAATGTTTGTAGGTAAAAAAAAAACGCTGCAAATCATTGCTCAAAGGTTATTATTTTCTGTATAGATCCCCCTTCTGTATAGATCCCTCCCTACCAACCGTAGGTACCTACTGCCTACTAGGTCATTTTTGAAAAGTTCAAACGCAGCCACCAACCAAATGGAAATGAAGGGCTGAACTTTTCAAAAAGGCTCTAGGACGTAGTAGGCGCCTATGGTTGGTAGGGAGGGATCTATACAGAAGGGTGATCTATACAGAAAATAGTAAACCTTTGAGCAATGATTTGCAGCGGTTTTTCAAAATGTTTTATTGCTAAAAGGTTTGGGTTTTGCACTAGGTAGCTTGGAAATTTAACGCTCTTTCCAACGATATCTTCAAATTTGAATTTACTTGCTAAATAACAGGAGTTATGACATTTTTAATGACGTAAGGTCGAAACAAGAAAAAAATCTTGGAATTTAATAAAGTGAACGGTCGAAACAAAGTTGTTAAGAGACATTTTTTTGTTGGAAATGCCTCGTATAATCGAACCCTGAATTTATGCCCAACTTGAGCGTAAAAATGGCATCTGTATAAAAATGGTTTGGTACGTACTCCAGCTACTAACACATTAACCCGGTATCCAATTTTAGAAGTTATGTGTACCTTTGATAATTGGAACGAATCATAAACATTGTGTGATTCATCCTTAGTTGACGATAACCAATTCCGCTTGACAAGAAATTACCAATATCTCAAAATACAAAGGAAGATGTCAGCGTGATGAAATGATGCATAAGCCAGAGTGACTGTGATAGTTAGATGTGATCTATACAGACCTGCAAGGGGTGTCCCTAGAAATGCATGCATTATTTAACCCTAATTGGACCATGGTGTCACTTGTGACACCGAAAACATCTTGGGAATTCCACCGCTCTCTCAAGGTGTCACCAGATTAACTGGATTCAGATTGCAATTTGAAAACTAATGGACTGAGCTGAATTGTTTGAAAGTTTTTAGAAGTCAAAAAATGATGTTATGACACAAATTTTGAACATTTTTTCATCGATTTCCTTGGAAATGTTTGTCATAACTCTATTTTCACTCTTCCAATAGCTCACAAAAAGTTCTTCTGTCCATTAAATTTGAAATTGCTATCAAATGTGTTTACTCCGATGATATTTTAGGATATCTGTGAAGTTCCTGAGATGTTTTTGGTGACACTAGTAATACCATGGTCCAAATAGGGTTAACAATATGTTTTAAATCAGCTCACAATCACAATATTTGGGGTGTTAATAATTGAACATTGTAGTCGTAACAAACTTATATGTAGGTTTGCTTCAATCTTAAAAATACTGTTCTGCGTGCAATGATGTGAATTAGGCGTGAAGTAGGTGCACGAGCCTACGGACTTCGGTATCCAATTATAAATATTATTATCCAATTATTATATACGCCTCAAGGGCATTAGAGATGATTCGTGCCTGTTGGAAGGCGTAAGATATCATTGGTCGGGGTCGATGATTCTAAAGGTTCCTCCGCGCAACCCCTCGGACTAGTCGTTATTTATGCATCGCCAAGGATGATCTCTCGCCATGGGCCATGAGAAGTTGCCTTAATAAACCCTGAAAACGTGCTATTAACCAGTTGTAAAAGTGAAATGAGATGGTTGTCTGGTGTTGTTGTTCTGGTAGATGTAGACAAAGATAGGGAGGAGGCGCTGGGGCGCATAACTCGGGGTTGGCCATCTCGGAAGGGATCGTGACTCTTTGCTGGGTGGAGGCCGTTGACTCGTCCTTGCCAAGGTCACTGGAGTAGCCGTTACAGTATCCACGCTCCTGACTGCAACTTATTTTCATGACGATCTTTCGATAATTTCAGTCAGACAAAACGTATGGGAAGTTTTTACGAGTTATGCATTCAATTTTATTATACCAAAATTGGCATTTTAAAGGTTGAAAAACGTGCAATACCCAGTGGCGTCAGGTGAGAATATTCGTCAGGCAAACACCTTGACCAGTCTTAGAGGAGTAACCAATAATGAAAAACGCAGCAAATTATTACACAACTGTTTATTTTTTTTTAAATAGATCAAGCGCCAGCAAAGAAAACAGCTTGCCATTGTCAGTACCTTCCAATCATGTTTTCGCTTCATAATCGAGTTTATTTATGAAATAAACGCTTCACACTTCATTCAAATAAATAAAGAATTCCTTCATTAAATTTGATTATTGGTTGCTAAGGAAGCGTAACCCATGGCTTAGTATCCATGGCTCATCTTTCAATTTTCTCTGCTTTCAAGGTCACGAACCAGCTAGTCGATTGTTTGCCTTTGCTTATGCTATTATAGTGGGGGTATAGGAATGCTAGACCCCTCACTGAACCTCCGCCTACCCGCCGATCGTCTTTTCTCATCCAAAACAGTCTCGCAAAATTCATTTCTTTGAACTGCTTGCCTTGCATCGCCAGTCCCTGCGCTAGTTCACATACCATCCACAATCGATCGTAGTTACCAATCTCTACAACTCCCTGGTGTGTTGCGGGCTAGTATTCTAGGAAAAATACGTACCTACTTATTCCATTCTCCTATTTCATCTAACTTCCTTAGTTATCATGAAATAGTCCCTAAATTTTATTAAAATTTTCCAAAATCGGCTAAGTATTACTTACAAAAAATGTAAATGTAGGAGAATCTCAACAAAACTTAATTTGTTCATTTTGTATATTTTTAGTAGGGCAAACAGTGTTTGCTATGTTTGCCAGGAGGAGACGCCTCTGGCAATACCAGCTATATGTATGTTTGACTCACTCTGAGAATGCTCATTCCAATGATGAAATTTCAATGGTCTTTCCATTTCCATGGTTTTATACTACCAATACCTACATCTTACAGATGTACAAATAAATTAACAGTCCTCTTCAATGTAGTATCAATCTGTGAAAATGTCGACACCTTTTATTTTAAATTCGTAACTTTCAAAGAACGTTCAGAACTTGAAATTTTGCTTCCGAGTCTACCAAGGTAGCGGAAGCATTGTTTTCACTCTTCAAGGTTGAAAAAAAAATTTCTCCAAATTCAAAATTTTTACTCGAATTTTTAGGCCTTCCTAAATTTTGGTTCCATGTGTGTGTGACTTATGAAAACCTTGTAACGGGCAAAACTATACGAAGTTATTGTCCGATTTCCATAAAATTTTCAGGGATTGTGAGGATTGGCGTGTCCTCGTGGATCGATAGTAGCCACTGCGCATGCGCAAACGTGAATTCCTTTTAAAAACCATAACTTCTGCTTTTTCTTTATATCCATCCGAATTCGATGAATTTTTCAGGGATTGTGTGAATTAGGATGTAGATGAAAATTAAACTTTTTTTTCCCCCATGAAAATAATCAATCCCGGATCGATAGTAGCCACTGCGCATGCGCAAACGTGAATTCCTTTTAACAACCATAACTTCTGCTTTTTCTTTATATCCATCCGAATTTGATGAATTTTTCAGGGATTGTGTGAATTAGGATGTAGATGAAAATTAAACTTTTTTTTCCCCCATGAAAATAATCAATCCCGGATCGATAGTAGCCACTGCGCATGCGCAAACGTGAATTCCTTTTAACAACCATAACTTCTGCTTTTTCTATAAATCCATCCAAATTTGATGAATTTTTCAGGGATTGTGTGAATTAGGATGTAGATGAAAATTAAAATTATTTTCCCCTATGAAAATAATCAATCCCGGATCGATAGTAGCCACTGCGCATGCGCAAACGTGAATTCCTTTAACAACCATAACTTCTGCTTTTTCTATAAATCCATCCAAATTTGATGAATTTTTCAGGGATTGTGTGAATTAGGATGTAGATGAAAATTAAAATTATTTTCCCCTATGAAAATAATCAATCCCGGATCGATAGTACCCACTGCGCATGCGCAAACGTGAATTCCTTTTAACAACCAAAACTTCTACACTTTCCATCCGAATTTGATGATTTTTTCTGGGATTGTATGGATTAGGATGTGGATTGATACCCTATGAAAAAAATCAATCATGGATCGATAGTAGCCACTGCGCATGCGCAAACGTGAATTCATTGTAGCAGCCATAACTTCTAAATTCTCCACCGAATTTGATTGATGACATTTTCTGGGATTGTGTGGGTTGCCGTGGAGATGGACCCCTATGAGATTTCCGAAAAAGTCGATTTTCATCACGATGCGAAGATTTCTCACCATTATTCGGCTATGCTCGAATTTCGAGGGTAGATACTGGTTAAAGTCCTGCATAGAGTTAGAATAAACTAGCCCAGCAATAATCATGCCCGCTCGCTCATCCAATTGTGTGTAAAAATGAATGTACTGAATAGTGTGGATTTCGGATGAGTTGGCAGTGATCGGATCAGGGCAGGTTTCTCTTATTCCTCGGGTAACGCACTGGCAAAAATTTGAATGCGGGTTTCCACGTTAGAGGCTATTGAGCCTGATGCAAAAATTCTCAATAAAATCAGTCCCGCCGTTTAAAACTGAGCTCAACTGACCACTCTGTTCCAAAATGGCCTCCACCCTTCCAGCAGGCATACTGTAAACATGTTCCAATTTTGTTGATGATGAGTTGAGCCGTTCGGCACTAATCGTTTCCTTAGTACAATCAGATATGCAGGTCATTTCTTGGGCAATACAAGGGTAAAAGATCGTTCAAGAAAGCAATGGATCAAAGTAAAAATTCCCTTCGAAATCGGCCCAATCGTTCAAAAGTTGCTTTTAATGTTCTAAAATAACCCATTCCCTTCCACCGGCTTTACTGTATTACCTTACCAAATTTGTTGCATATCGGTTGATCCGGTGGGCTGTAATCGGGGTCCAGGTAGACAGACAAAGATATTTAATATTAGTGTAGATTAGTTGAAGTTTTAAGTGCTGATTTGCTCAACCAAATATGAATAATAAAAATAAAAATATTGTAGTGGTCCAATTTTGCGGAAATTTGATAGTTTGGTGGTGACTATCTACGGTATTTTTACCTTCATTTCAATCTTAAAACACAAGGAAGTGCCTCAACTCCGCCAGAATTTTTCTATTTATTCTTAACACTCTTATTGAAGTATGAGCGATTCGAATCATGCTGTTTCCATTCTGATAATAACACCCTTACCCCGAGGTCTACCCTTGAAACCTCCTCAGGAATGAGCCACACAAGATTGTTAGTCCTACCACCTACCTTTTATCAAACTAATAGAATCGTGACATCCTTTTCGCACGGACCATTCAACCAATATCTTCCCAATCAACGGCAGACGGCGTATCCAATGAAAATCCGGCAGGTGATTTTTATTTTTTTCCCCTCTACGACCATCATCGCATAACTATGGCGCAATCTTGTCCCATCCCATCCCGAAAAACCCTTTCGGGATCCTTCCCGTGGTGTTGCACAATCTGTGATGGAACGATTAGCGTCGGTCATGCTCCGGAGCTCGTGCTTTTTTAGAGTTAATAACTGGCACTTGTTGTTGCCACCTTCATCTCCATCGTCCAGGGATGTGGTACAGATTTTCGTTGTCTGTCTCATATGGGTCGTGACGTTGATGAGCTTGAATGGCCAAGGACGGAACCCTCTGGCACGTGTTAAGAATAGGAAAACCTGCAGAGATTCCAGGCATGAGTGAGTTAACTGGTCCAGAGGAAATTGGTCCAAACTGAGCCCAAGGATAGCAGCTGACAGGATTCTACCAGAGTGGTAAGAGATCCAGACTGGTCCAATGAGTTGGTTGAACAAATCAACCTATTTATGTTCAAAACATGTTAATTTTAAAAGGCAGATTCCTGATTTTGGTGTGATTTTCGGGAGCGTCATTGAGATAACAAGTCGTAGTAAATAACAAAATCCGAGTACAGTGCTCTGGGTTTGAGCAATTGGATTTTCGTCATTGACGACCACTCGACATTGTTGGTTCGGAAACTTATCCATAAAGATTTTTAGGAAATTGGTTGAGTTCCTTTCCCTTTTGAACCAGTTTTCCAATTTATTGCACCCGTTTCGCCAAAATCTATGGTCTTTAATAAATCTGTACTAATCACCTTGGTCATTATATCCAACTGTATTCAGCTCGGTAGCTGCTTACCTTTCTGGCGTTTCTAAGCGATTTCTTTCAATGTGATCCGTTTTAACTTTTCTTCTTCCGTTCTCTGCAAGGTTTATTAATCCTGAAGGGTCTGTTACTCAGGCTGATGAAGCATATTGATCCAGCAAAAATGCTGGTCTGAGGTTTTTCCAAGTGGGTGCTAGTTGATTAACTTCAGCTATCTGTTGACCTGTCTGCAGGTTGTTGAAATCTATCAACTTCTTGAGCGTTCCTGAATTATTCGTATTTCGTGAGACATAATACTCCGTGTTCTTGGACTGGACTGGAGAATATCCATTATCCATATCAGTACATAAAACCCGGCAAGAACCTTTCTACCTCGTGTCCATGCTCTTTTATTATTAACCACATCCTCATCATGATACAGTTCTCTTTAATCACGTGACAATATTGTAACGGCACTAACAGCCTGCTGGTTAACATTTTTGGATGAAGAATCCTTCCCATTGGCACAACTCGCGAACTCCGCTTGGCCGTTTATCGCCCGAGTCGTGCAGCTTTTTTTTTTAATAACAATTTGAGGAGGAAGAGAGGAGTGGAGAAGCATCGTAATTTATAGAAGGTTCAACGGTCCCACGGGAAGAAAAACAGGTGTTGAAATAATTGGCTGGAACATCTCCACCCCGCTGGTAGGGATTTACTCGTACGTACCTGTAAATGTACCTTGTAGCTCTGCTACACTATGAGCGTTCGCTCCCCAGGGTATAGCTGAACGCTCACTACTTGAAATATCTATGCGGTATAAATACGAAGAAAGTAAAATAGAAGACATCAATCCCTTTCTCGAGAGAAATGGCATCTCTCGCTGCACTCTGTAGGATATTAGCATATACCGCTATCCCATCTATTAAAGACCTGTCCAGTCAACTTCACTCTTCCCCAAGCCTTCCTCGTGGTGGAGCGTTAATACATTTTTTGCAACGCTGAATTCGAAACCTTCATTCGTTTATATAAAAAAAAGTATTCAAATGAAACGAAAAATCGTTCACCCGTTTTTTTTTGGCTGTGTGCCGTTGGATCAGTTGAGGCTTTAAGGGCAGACGTCCCAGATTTTTCAAATAACTTATTTCACACCTGTCACGAGTACAAACTGTTTGAACTATCAAAATTTATCTCATTGCTCGTAAGTTGATCTTTAGCGGAAGCTTGATTACCTATTCTTTGGTCAGTGTTCGAGAGTCCTTCCGTATTCGCATCCTCCACAATTTTGATGCAATGCAATGGATTGTGTAGGATGGTTGTTTATGAAGATAATTCAATCGTGCCTATAGTTTACCAAATGCCAAACAACTCAATTGGTACTTACAATATTAGTCAGAAGTTGAATATCAACACTAACGCGGAAATTCATAATTCATATCAGATATCCTTTTACGTTAACTAATTCTATTACGTCTATGTTATTCTACTCGTGTGTGAGGAATCTTCATTTTCCAATAAACTTGGCAGACTTTTTTGAAGAATTTTGGTATAGGTTATTGTAGATTTTTGGTAGGGAGTATCTACAGCTCAATATTTAACGAGTTGAATAATATAAGTTATCAATATTCAAAGAGTTGAAGTTATTTGAACGGTTTGGAAAAAGTAGGTTTTTGTAGGTTGTCCAGTAAGGGTTAAAAGAAAACGTACATTTATATGGTAGAATATTAAGGGAGGCAGAAGGGCTCCAATTGTCAGTTAAATGCAAATTCAAAATGCAAGCATGAGAGAATATCAAGAACTGAATACTTTTATTATCAAGCAGATTTTTAACAATCAATTTGTTTCATAGGGATGTATGTAGAAAGGATGCCATCAATCCTCCTTTTGATAAACTCCCTTTAGGCAAGTGGGTATCCGCATGAACAACTTCTTTCTTCTTATTGGATGTCCCAATCCTGACAACGACGTCTAAGATCTTCAGAACCAAACAAAGACCAATAGTTGGCTGTAGCTTTGGACTTAACTCTTTCGCACGACGGGGCCAATACCCCACCACACGTATGCCCATGCTGTCTTCTGCAACTATCCGAAGACTTTTTCGGGTTTGTTGGTGGCTTGCTTGAGGCGTTGTTCCCAATACCTGGGCTACTTTGAATGGGTTGTAAGTTTTGAAATTGCAACAATTAGCAAGAACTGGGAGCACCTCTACTACCTCTACTAAGGTAGTACTACACCTCTACTAAGGTTGGGTTCAGCTGATGCCAAACCAGTTGATGGACGCTCAGTTGGCCTATAAGCTAACAGCACACATAGCTACCACAAGTCCCACTAATGTTGGTCATTTTGGACAACCTCTGAGAGGATTTTTCACAATGTAGCCTCTCAACCAGCGTACGGAGACAAATAAGGTCTTGAGTGATAAAGCGGCAGTTTATTAGGCATTAGTTTCAGTTGTAAGAGTTTAAAATCGTAGGAGGTCTAGGAATTTTCCATAAAATTAGTCCATCAAAATATCGACTTATCCTCATAAATTTGTATCCTCTATCAACTTTGAAGTTTGATTTTTGAAATCGTCACTTACATTCAATATACTTTGCGCTTACTCTGTTAACCCATTTCCGGCCACTGATGCGTTTTCGCATCGACTTTTTTTTATATACCTATTGAAAATAGTGGAAAATCTTCGTAGAGGAATTTTTCCTCGTTCATGCTGTTCCTATACTCGACATTCGGGAGCTCGATGCGACTTAGGAAATTTTCTTTGAAAAGGAGTCCTTTTGGCCGAAAGCATGATTATGGTTACTCAAATTCGATCCTGGGCTATTGAGCGTTCTGGGCCACGAGTCGAATTAGATTTTCGCATTTTATTAACAACAATGAATTGGATAAGCCACATCGATTTGGAAGACTGAGGCCTCTTAAATCCCATTAAAATGTAAAATTCCTAAAATTTGGAGTAGGTATTTTCGTTCTCAATTGATGAGCAAATTATGCCTTATTTCGGCCGCCATCTTGTAAAAGAGTTCATCCTCCTCCTCTCACCTCTCTGTTATTTCCACCCTTGGCTTGAAATGGGTTAATCTGCTGTTTGGTTATTCTGCTTTCCTCGGCTAGGTAATGGTTCAATGTTGACGGCGCACAAGGCCTACCTCACCTTCACGACTGATCTGTTGTGCGGGCTATTGCCTATTCAATGGAATGTCCTTGTTGTCGCAGATCTTTCGAATTGAAAGGATTACATTACCATAAATTATGTAATTTAGAAATGCATTTTCCGAAATAACAAAATTTTCTCAAGCACGCATCTCGATATGAGGATGGTCGAGCACTCGCGGCTTCATCTAGTTTCCTCCAAAATGTGGCGTATGACCTTCTCTTACCTTGTGCCTTCCTCACCCTAAGACGGTTGTTATCCCCTCACCACCTCCCACGCGCCCCAACCTGCTCTGAACGCTCCACGTGCAACCCAGCTCTGCAATAACAGGTCCTAATTTTTTTCTTTCTTTCCTTTTATCCGTTTTATTTTTTAAATTCTTTTTTGTTCTCCCCAACTAACCCTTTTAAAACTGGTATTTCCTGAGTACCGCTACTCCTTTCCGATAGCATCTTGGAGGCCCGTGCGAATTACGTTCGACCCGATTTATTTCCGATCATCAACTCAGCTCCTTCCTTCGTCGCTTCGGTAATAAATTGGGAGCCGGCTTTTTTTTAACAATATTTTTTCTTTCAAAAATTCTTTCTTTCCAAATTTCGGGTTAAGGTGTGTAGTAGTGAAAAACGCTGCAAATGATTACACAATGGTTTATTATTTTACTGCACAGAAATCCTGCTTAGAAAACGACTTTTCCATTAATAATATAAATAATAATTAATGAGGAATTTCACCATGTCGGAATTTCCTATTTTTGACCCCAAAATCGGATTCAGCACCTCTAAAAACCCCCTAAGGCAAACTTTCAGCCCGAACTTCCTAATTTACGAATAAACAAAACAGTGTAGAAAATACGAATGTTTAAAAAAACCGGGAAAATGACGTCATGCTGGAATAGTTCATTTATGGCCGCTTGAAGCGCTGAGATCGAGAAATCTATAGTCCCCAGATGCAAAATTTCACAAAACAATAAAGTTCGAAATCGAAAAACTGAAGAAAAAAATAGAAAAAGCGAGATGAGGAAAATTAGGTTTCCTCTGTTTTTGTTTGATAACTTTTCTCTTAGAAAACACGATTTCGTCAACAATGGGCAACACTGGGAGGAGACGGCGATCCGAACAGTCCAATCAGCGAGCGTTCCCGCAGCACGTCTGTTTTCCCGGTTAGTTTTGAAATTAAAAATTTTGATTGTCTCCCAAAAATAACAGGAGACTTTATTTTCCGAAATCAGCCCGATTTTCATCTATCCCACACAAATATCTATTATATCTATTCAGGAAAAATGCAAACAGAAATCGGTGAAATTCCTCATTGAAATAATGAAAAATTCTTGGTAGGTTATTCTATGGACCACAACTGAGTACAACACGAAACTATTTATACTGAGAAACGGACAACGATCGCATTTGATCCTTCAGTAAACAGTGTTTTGTGATTCACGCTCGTGTTACTTATTTATTGTAAGTCCTCAAAGGGAGCGAACCGTCCCTTATTTATTGTAATTCTTAAGTCCTTATAGGAAACAAACAACTTGTACTGCAGAGCTCAGGGTGGACTCATTCAACTCTAAAGATTCAGTTTTATTTTAAATTGATTACACCCGTGACGTACAATAACCAAAAGCTTCGTGGCACAGCTAAAAACCAAAAGGAGCCCATTTACTAAATTTCATCAAAATCGGACCATGATAATTAAGGGAAGTGCGGCGGACAGACGGATTTTTTTAAATTCGATTTTCGGATTTTCGTAGACCTTGAAACGTAAAACATCAGTTAGGGGGGGGGGGGGGGGGGAGTAGAATTTTTCCCTTAATCGAAATCCAAGTTAATTTTTCTTCGACCACGGAAAAACATCGAATCATGGATATTTTAGAAATAAATACTCGGTAAAGTGAGCTCGTCTGTAAAAAGGAGCTCAGTTTTTAATTTGTAATCAGCAGTTCCAGTGAGGTTCCTTTTTTTTACTTTATTTTATTAAGGCGCAACCTTTTCTGGTCATGGGCGCCGAATACAAAAAGTTAACAATTATTATTTAAGTGAGGTTCCTTTTAAATTTCGCTTCTCAGGACCACCTAAAGCTAAAGTTACTCGCTCAGTTGACCGGGGACAGCTTGTTATTTGTACTCAGCAGTTGCGAACAGGCTCCCTGTGAAATTTCAGCTTCATGAGGCCACCAATAGCAATTCTGGTTTTTTTTGGTTTAGTTTTTTTTGGTTATTTTTCGCCCTGATGTAAGTTTTCCTTGAGCCCATGACAACCTTCTTATTCTAGTGGATTGAAAAATCTTTTTCGAAAAAGAGGTTTTTCGGTGTCTGTGATTATTTCGGACACGTTTACTCATTCTGAGTCAAGCGAACTGAAAAAATTGTGTAAACCAGCCTCTACGCCAACTCTCTATTGTCGTAGAAGCTCGCATAGTTGGTTTCAAGATGCTACAATGTGCCCACTCTTCCTCCGCACCTCATCACAAATACATTCTCTCTATAGTTTACAATATTAATGTTTTGATCGCACGCACGTTGTTTTTCACGCGACTCACAGGTACTTCTACTGTCGAGATCAATTTCCGACTTTCTCAAAAAATGCGGACAGAGAAACTTCATCGGCTCGATCAAAACGGAATACTTTCGAACGTTCATCCCTTTATATTTTATTTCAGCATCATTTAGTTTCTATTTGAAGGCGTCAAGAATGTGTGAAGAACATAGTTCGATTATTGAAGGCAAAATCATTCTAGAATGAATACTGAGATAAAGGTAATTAACAATTAAAATCACTGAGTTAATTTCCTTTTAATTTCCATCACATAATTTACCGATTTCCGAGCTAAATTTCGATTCATTAACAAAACCAAGAGGGGAGAAGCCTAGACTGTATACCTACCTGTAAAGCCTACCAAGTTACTTCAATTTAGCACCATAGTTGTAAGGAAAATATCGTGAAAGGACTTTTTCTCCGTACGGAAGCTCTGTGTTCGTCAAACAAAAACAAATTAGGTATTCCAAGATCAATCATTTCACTCTCATAATATATTGTTTTTCAGAGCTGAGCTTTTTGAACAAATTTGGTTCCGCATCTGAAATAAATATTAGAAAATGAATTTAATTTCCATTAGTGCTAACTCTGTCCTTGTTTTTATCTCTGCATAATGGATGAACTTTCCTGAATAAATTGCTTCCCATCTATATAGTCTAACACTCGTTTGAGAGTAGGTACTAACGATTTCTTTACGTTGAGTCAGAAGAAGGCCGCCTGATGGACTGCCTTCGGACGAGTGCAGTTCTCCAGAAGACCTGCAGGGTTCTAGAAGGTTAACGCTCCTGGAAGGACGCCGTCCTTGAACCCGGCCAAGGTTCCTACCTCGCCTTCTTCTTTCTTTTCTTTCTCCTTCTTCGCGGCCCATTATAAAATATATCGTACCCTTTTCTCCTATCCCTCTCCCGAGAGTAATAACCCGTTCGCCGTACATGGGGATAGACCAATAACCGCCAGGTAAAATGGTGAAATCCTAGCTGGTTCTGCCCGTCTCGTATACTCAGCTCCCTAACAAATTATGTTCCTACGATCAATTTAGGATATTACAAGTAGTATTTCCGTGCAAATACAAAACTTCTCACGTACGCAGAGAAAAAATTCAAAAAACGCGCGAAGCACGTCTTTTTGAAAAATTGCGGCCACCGACAGCTGGCACCAGACTTGCCCGAATCCTCCCCCCTCGCCACCCCATCACCGAACCTCACTTTTTTCGTGAGAATCAAAGCGTAATCACGTGTGCGGTTTTTTCTCCTCATATTTTGCGTTTTTTCGTCGTTGTTCAGCATTAAAACAACGTTTTTTGCGGATATTTGCGTCGGATAAAGTTTTTTGAAAGTTTTCTTCAAACGGTAAGTCCGATTTTATTTCAATTTTGGGGAGTCTGCGATGTTCAGGAGATCGCGTTCTCGCTCGCGTCGTCCCCATCGGAGGCGCGCGGACTCGACTCATCGTGAGCGCAATGAGGAATTTTCGAGAGAAATTCGTTTCTCTCGTACACGATCCGATCGTGTTTTTCCGGATACTTCACGTTCGCGGAGGCGTTCGCGATCTCCTTTGAGTCGGAATCCCCGTGGTCGGGAACGACGCAGTTCTCCTCGGGATAGTGACCCCGACTTTGAGTCAGGGAGCTCCAGTTCATATTTTGACGGCGACGACGACTTCGAGTCCTCGCATTTCCCCGTTGATGATTGTTTTCCGGATGACCCTCAAATGGGTACAGTCCGAGAGGGAAACCAGATACCAAGTGAGGCTACCCACACTTCGAGTGTGGGGGCCAAGGTGACCCAAACTTCGAGTGCGGGAGCCAAGGTGACCCACACTTCGAGTGTGGGTGCCAAGGTGACCAACACTTTGGGTGAGGACACTGTGGTATCGGGTTTATCTGATGATTTTGCGGGATTTCCTCCACCTGCGGAAAGTGCTTGTCAGGGGGGGCCAGTGGCGGGTTCTATGAACCCTGATGTGGGGTTAGACCCCACATTGCTACAGGCGTTGGGGGTGAATCCTCAGATTACCCCTCCCCCAGCACCCCCTTTGCATAGCAGCATAGCAGCCAGATGGACTCATCATTTAATGAATGGACTCCCTTCGGATACGTTTTCTGCCCTTCGGGAGAAATACGTGGTTCCGTCCAACCTTCCTCAGTTGAACCCACCACGATTGAACCCAGAAATTGGTGTTTCAGTCAATAGCACGCACAGAACGGTGGATGCCTGTTATATGGGTTTGCAGGCGCAGTGTGCCACAGCTATTACAGCCTTAGGTCTAGGCCTCACCAAACTGGTTGAGCAGGGTGGAGATGTTTCAACTATTGTGGGACCAAGCTACGAACATATATGTGATGCCGGTCGAGCAATGACTGCCTTGTTCTACGATATTAATCGTATCAGGAGGAGGTTAATTCAGAATGTCTGTTCGACTGTCCTGACAGAGATATCGAAAAATGTACCACCATCGGATTTACTCTTTGGGGACAACCTGGCTTCCCGTTTCTCAGCACATTCAGGTTTGGCTACCACTGTGAAAGGTTTGGTTCCTCTGAACCGTTTTCCTGTGAACCCATCTCGTCAACAGCAGCCACAGACCTCAGTAAGCCTGCAAAATAGAGGTCCGGGAAACGGGAGAGGCCGAGCTGCCTTAAGGGGTGGGCAGGCTCAGTCGAAGGCGAAACCCCAAGGGCCATCACAGATGGGCAGGACACTGCAGCCAGCCCAAAGGGACTTCCGTCAGAACAAGAGGAGAGGACAACAATGGCGCCATTGAACACAAAAGTGCCATCGTCTACTGCTTCACAGGTAACTCTACCACCAATCGGGGGTAGATTACGCCATTTCAGGCATAATTGGGAAAATATTACTAGCAGTAAGACAATTTTATCCTGGTTAAGAGGTTACGAGATCCCTTTTGCTTCTACCCCGACTCCTCATCCTTACAGAATCCCAACATCGTTGGTGACAACTGAGGGGCTGATCCTGATGCAGGCTGTGCAAACTTTACTGGATCAGGGCGTAGTTCAGAAATGTGAGCCTCATCCTTTTCAGGTAGTCTCTCCAGTTTTCTTGGTGGATAAGTCATCAGGGGGAAAGCGTTTGATTCTGAATCTAAAACACTTAAATTCATTCATAGAAGCCCCCCATTTCAAATTGGAGGACCATCGCACTATGCGGGATCTTATTGCTCCAGGATGTTTCGGATCCACCATAGATTTGGCGGATGCGTATTATTCATGCCCAGTGGCCGAAACGTCAAGAATTTATCTTCGTTTTATGCTTGGAGATGAACTTTTTGAGTTCACTTGTTTACCCATGGGTATGTCACTCTCGCCATTTATTTTTACCAAAATGATTCGTCCAATAGTGGGTGCAATGCGCTCCAAAGGGATCACGGTGGTGAGTTACCTGGATGATTTTGGGGTATTGGGATCCTCACATCAGCAGTGTTTGGATCACGTCAAGGAGTTAATCCAGTTACTCCAGCATTTGGGTTTTCTCATCAATGAGACTAAAACCAAGATGAGACCCTCTCAGTGTTTCACTTTTCTGGGTTTCCAATTTGATACCGTGGGAATGACCATATCCCTACCTAGAGACAAACGGTTACATGTACAATCAATGCTGCTAAGTTTTTTGAAGAAGCGCAGTTGTTCAATTCGTCGTTTGGCTCAGGTCATTGGAACTTTGGTGGCAGCTTGTCCAGCAACACCATATGGAAAGTTATATACGTTGCATCTGGAGTCCATCAAAACAGGGTTTCTAAAGGTCAACAACGATGATTTTGAGACAAATATCTCCATACCAGATACGGTAAGAAAGGATTTGGGCTGGTGGTACGACAATATAATGTCAATCTCCAACCGACTGTATAATGGTGATTTTTCAGTCGTCATCACGACAGATGCATCCCTATCTGGGTGGGGGGCCACAAATGCAGCAGATAGAATACATGGGTGGTGGTCTCAAAAGGAGGCTTCTTGGCATATAAATGCGTTGGAACTTAGAGCAGTGGAGCTAGCCCTTCAACATTTTTGTGATGGAATTTCCAACTCTCGTATTTTACTGAGGGTTGACAATACAACTGCGATCGCCTGCATAAATAGACAAGGTTCAATGCGATCTGAATTTCTTTTCCAAATTACTGGTAGAATTTGGAATTGGTGTGAGGCTAGGAAAAATTTTATTTTTGCATCTTACATAGCCTCAGAGGATAATACCATTGCTGATGAGTGTTCTCGAATCCTGCCTGGGGAGTCTGAATGGTCCTTAGATGACCAGGTTTTTCAGGGCATTGTTGACAGGTTTGGGAAACCTACGATTGACTTGTTTGCTTCAGCGGTCAATACAAAATGTGATAGTTTTTGGTCATGGCATCCTGACCCTAGAGCAGCTGGAGTCGATGCTTTTACTTGTGTATGGTCAGACGTTAATTTTTATGCTTTCCCTCCATTCTCCCTGATCCTTAGGGTACTCAGTAAAATAAGAACAGAGGGAGCGACGGGGATTGTAATTGTGCCAAATTGGCCAACTCAATCTTGGTATCCACTTTTTACTCAGATGTTATGCTCCCAGCCTCTCTATTTCGGACCTGATGATGACTTATTGCGTCTGCCTTTTAGGGAGGAGCTCCATCCACAAGCCAAAACCCTTTCATTGATAGCAGGGATGTTGTCCGGCAGGCTTTGCTGAGGAGAGGAGTGCCAGACGCAGCAGTTACCACGATGTTATCGGCCTTATCTGTGTCGACATACAAGCAGTACCAGTCCTGTTTCAACAGATGGTGGTCCTTCTGTAATGAAAATTATTATAATGTGTGGGAGCCTAAACCTCTGATCGTAATACAGTTTCTACAAAGTGTTCTCCAGTCCTCCAAAGTCTCATATTCGACTTTGAATTCTTACAGATCAGCCTTGGCGCTAATTGCACAACAACCTCTAGGTTCAAATCCACTAATATCTCGTTTCTTAAAAGGAGTCTCAAACTTACGTCCCCCTGCAGCTAAATATGAGGTTACCTGGGACCCACACAAGGTCTTAATAAGGCTAGAAAAACCCGTTTCGGAGCTGCAGCAGGTGGCTTCCAAGCTGGTGGTATTACTTTTATTGGCAACTGGGCAGCGCCTTCAGACGATTTCCTCTATTCAGTTGAAGGAAGTTACTATTTCACAGGAAACTGGGTTAACTATTTTCGTGAATGGTAAGCTGAAAACATCTGCAGCTTATAAGTGTCAACCATGTATACAAATCCCTTTTTTCCCACAGAGGCCTCTTCTTTGCATATCTTCGCTCATGCGACAATATTTGGAGTTGACCTCCCCTCTGCGACCTCCATCAGTTTCTGCTTTGTTTATTATAGCCAGGGACCCACACACAGCTGCTTCTCGTCAGACAATTTCAAAATGGGTTGGGTCAGTACTTAAGGAGGCTGGTGTGGGGGACTTGTTCAGGCCTCATTCTACAAGGCACGCTACTGTTTCGGCCGCCAGTAGGGCAGGGGCCTCAATTGACCAAATTTTCAAATCTGCTGGTTGGGCAGAAAATTCCAAGGTGTTCGCAAATTTTTATAATAGGCCCTTGGCTCCACAGAGCACCTTATTCTCTCAAGTGGTTGCGACCACGCCACAGGTACCTAATCGAATTTAATGTAGAAAAACATCTCTTTTGCTTACAGGTCAAAATCTGGGTTTTCTTTGTTGAGGGGAGATCTGGAGAATTTTCACTTTGACTCCCTGACGACTTACTTCGAGGTCGTATGTTTTCAATGAGAAATTTTGATATTTGTTCGTGAAAGTGTATTTTTTATATTGTAACAAACAACTATGTTTTGGAGTTTTTCACACTTTTAATTCTGTTTTTTCCTTTTGGATACTGAATTTGTGGTTGAGGGTATTAAATTAGATATTGGACGAAATACTCACTTATCATGTTCATTCGATACAAATCATTTGCGATGCCTCAAGGTGTTATCTCTGTGATTTTATGATCTTGTTATTACATGTTTTTTCGTTCACACTATCCAAAGTGTTGTCATTAAGGGAACACAATTGTTCCCTAGGAAACAGATCCTATCTTCCTGCCCCCCTTTTTTCTGTTTTTCAGTGGTTGTAGGTAATCACTGGAGGGGTTTTTTCGTTTCGGAAGGGCCATTTACAGTTTTTCTTTCACGGCCTTCCAAGTGTCTGGTTTGGTCGCCACCCCTACCTAGATCTTTCTGTCTCTGTACAGCTACTTGTAATATCCTAAATTGATCGTAGGAACATAATTGGTAAATAAACGAACTCGTGAAGTTCATTTATAATTATGTTCCGCAGATCAATTTAGGATATTAGAGCCCACCCATTTCCCAGCCCTTTACTGAGGGGTGGCTCCCTATCTTTGAACTAGTGAGGTTCGGTGATGGGGTGGCGAGGGGGGAGGATTCGGGCAAGTCTGGTGCCAGCTGTCGGTGGCCGCAATTTTTCAAAAAGACGTGCTTCGCGCGTTTTTTGAATTTTTTCTCTGCGTACGTGAGAAGTTTTGTATTTGCACGGAAATACTACTTGTAATATCCTAAATTGATCTGCGGAACATAATTATAAATGAACTTCACGAGTTCGTTTATTTACCAATTATAAGTCAGAAAAGGGCAGCGTTATTTTTTTCCTCTGCTGAGCTGGGGGCTTTCAGTGAGGACTTAAGTACCTTATTAAGTAGTACAAAGCAGTGATCCTCAAGTACCTTCTAGGAGCTGGTTAGCAGGTACTTGGCATATTGTGTTCCTTCTAGGTGGTCTTTATCAACATTTCATATATAAAGGTTGTGGACATAGGTGGAGTTGGGAGACATGTCTTTTCCAAATTGGTTAAATCTGTAAAAACTCAAATTCACTCGATTGGATGTGTGTGAAATCGTGCGTTTTCCACAATAACTACCGTTAATTCACAAAATTGAAAAAATGCTATGTTGTAAACACATTTGTATAATATGATCTTTGGAGTATTTTTCCAATTATTTTCCAAGCATTGGTCACACTTTTCAAGCTTTGAAAAAAAGTGTTCTCCAAAATCAAAATTTCCATTCGCATTTTACGTTTTAAACCTCCTGAACAATTTTGGTTTCATGTCTGTCTGTCTATCATTCGGTCTGTGTGTTCGCAAATCCTTCTAACTGGCAAAACTACAATTGTGCGGGTTTGCGTTTGGATGGATCCCTATGAAAATCACCGCCCTCGGATAGATAGTAACATCTGCAGTTTCCATCAGATTTCGATGAAATTTTCAGATTGTGCGGGTTGAAGTGTAGATGGTCCCTTTTGAGGATAGTAAAAGGTATCTACTTAGGTATCTAATAATTTATACATTTATTTAATATAAGGAAGCTATTTGCCACACTCACGTGGCCGAATTTTCCTACATTTTCATTAACTTCTACACTAATTTTCGATTTTATATTTCTCCTTTGAACCGAAAATCAAGAAATTAACATTACCCCATGATTCAACATAAAATACCAAAATCGTGTTTTCACTCGTTCTCTTCGGTTATAATAAGTAGGTACGCATGTTTTTTTCAAAACTTTGAGAGACGAGCCATTGTTCCATGCCATTTTTGTAGAATTTGCATCTTGCATCTTACCTCAATTCTGCCAAGTTGGATGGGCAGTATCTACTTCCGTGTCTTCAAGGAGGTTGGTTAGGGTCAATAGCAAATTATGAAATAATTGCAGTATAAATTTGGGGAAGTCGTTCCTGATTTTGATGATTTTTGCTTTTCCACTCGTGTCAAGAGCTTGAGATTTCATCGGGATGAAATCAAAGTGGAATCATATAGGCACAGGTACACAAAATTTCAGCGAAATCGGCTCAGTTTTTCGTAAAAAATGTATGGCTTTTCGCAGTCGCCACTATCTTTCCACGTGATGGCGATTTATCTCTTTTGAGATCGTCTTCGGGCAAAACCGCTCATATCATGAACATTTCATTAAAATTGGACCCAGATTTCGTAAAGGTTCTCGAGTCATGGTAACACAATATTACTCAAGAAGATCTGATACGCTAAATACAATTAATTAAATTCTTTCGTGGGGAATGTCCATTGTTAAGGTTAGGGTAATATGCGATGGTTGAATTCTACGTAAAACAGGGAGACTTTTCAAGTTACCACCCTGATGTCATGAACATTTGTATTGAAAGGTCTCTGAGAGTGCTGAGTTTGTCTTAATTTGGTGGCATTTGGGGCTGAAAATGGGTACTTTTGAGGTTTTTGTGGGTGCTAAATCAGAATCCAATCCTCACATTCGTCAAATGTTGGTGAATTCCCTGGAAGATTTTTGTCCAGTTTCACTTGACTTTCGATTGACTGACATCAAGACAGTACCTACTCACCAAGTGAAGTTGTAAGTGCCTGTTCGGCCTACTTCGTGCCAACATTGACTTTCCACTTTGAGTGTAACCTGCGTGTATCCACGAAATTTTCATTCCGTTTCTTCCTCCCGTCTTCATTTCCTTGCAAAGTGAAAACCGTTCCGCTCCAAAGCCCAAATGGCTTGCGTGCCAAAGTCTTTAACCCTAGAAACCAAACAAGGTTTTTTCTGGCCAAAAGTACCTAACGCTCTACTTTAGATACACGGTCTTTTTTCCGTCCCATGTTTTACGAGGGCAACGAGATCTGAAGAAGGTAAACCCGTTGCTTGATGACTCCAAGAGGGAATTTGAACGGTCGGTCATGCGAGTAGTTGGAAATTACAGGTTGTTTTGTGCGGGGAAGCTCCACTTCCAGTCTTATTTGTTTTTAATGCCCCTTCAAAAACACAGGAGAGATGGTCTCGTCTAGATAAAATCTCCGCAATCCAGCGTAGGCCCATTTCGAACGGAGGACGGTGAAGCTATATTTAGCCTGGCGCCTGCAAGGATTATTTCCGACTCCCAGGACTGACTTGGAGGTTTCATTTAGGATTTCGTGTCCAGGAAGCGGATCAGACTTCTGAGTCCTCTTTTCAATCAGTGGCTGACTGATTGCTCGCATGTCCACTCTTTGAGGAATCGCTTCCATCTTAGCGATGCGTTGCAATCCGCTCACCACTCATCTCCCTTTCCATATTCACAAATACCTGTTTGACAAAGACTTATCAATAATTTTGGTCAGGATTTTCAGTTTTTGGAAAGTGTTGATTGAGAGATCAAGAAGCCTAGGAATAATATTATTTAATAAATTAACCATGCATTTTGGATCAAGGATTCATGCATAGAACCAAACCACCCTTTGTGTTTGTACTTTATTTGTATCGGCACTGCCAAGCCGATACAAGCGCCTTGAGTGGTTTTAATTATCGTAAACGTTACAGGTGGGTTTTCATTGTTTTCGCGTTATGATTATTGTATAAAAACGCTGCATGACAAGAATTTTTCCATCAATCAACATTGTGACTTGTATTGTGGTGGTGAAATAGAAAATCTGAGTGAAACAATAACGTTTTATGCCTATTGATGGGTAAGTTCTTGGCCAAGTTAGCGGGAGGTTCAAACATGCTCTGACTTCTAGTTGTCATATTTCCTTAGAGCAAATTCAAGAATATTCATTATTACAGGTGGATTTTCATTATCTTCTTTTTATGATTACCTACAAGTAAGCACGGATGTTCGAGGCCGCTTACAAAGACTGGACTACTGGACACCCTTTTTCTGGGTCTTTTATTCTCATTTTGTCTGCAAAATGTAATATTTTTCTTAAACGCAAAAATTACCCACAAAAATTAAAAAAAAAAAAAAAATGAAGATAATAGGTATAAAAAAAGATAGGTAGTAAAGATTGAAAATAAATAAATAGGTATACTTAGGTACGCCTGAGGGAGGGTAATCTGTGAGAGTCGAGAGTCATAAATCGAAAGAGCGTCAGGATCAAATTCGAAAACTGGAACTAGACTCCAAGTTATAATTGAAAACTTCTGTATCGAACTTCGAAATAGGATTAGTCCTTGTGCACGGCGGTTGATAGTTGTAGGTTCTGTGATTGATTGCTCGTCTTGTTGTTCATTTTAATCGGATGAACAGCTAAGTGGCGGATAAAAGGAGATCGGCTGGTTTTAAACTGGGGTAAAGACCTGAAGTCGCCAAGGTTCTTGATGATATTTTAAAAATGAGAAGAGCGATTCGTTGGAAAAAAATTAGATGGATGGAGGTGAGTTTAAAAATAGCAGGCTGGAAGGAAGTTTGACACCCTCGCTCCTTGATTCCAGGCTGGGGCTCCAGTCGTACTCGACCTAACGGGTCCCGTCCCGTGGGAGAGGCACCTTCGGGAGACACGCGTTTTTCACAAACAACTATTAAAATATCCACTTAGAGACTATAGGAACTTGAATATAATAATTACGGTGGGAGTTCACCTTCCTGATCATGTCAATCATCATCAACTATGCTTGTCGATATGAACACGCTACGAATGGTTACATTCATCTTTTCATAGTAGATACTACGTAGTAAGCCACAGAGTTAAGCGAACTGTTCGTGGGTGGTTTGTCACGAATTCATCGGATTGTTACCACAAAATTTGTCTAAATTTTAATGTCTAAATCACACCTACAGCATTTGTTCATATTTCCTCCGCTAGGGATAGTGAAGCATTTTTCCCTTGAATCAGCTGCATCGCATTATCTCTAGCTTTACCTAAATAGGTAACTGAGCTTATCTCATCTGATTCAAAGGAAAAACGCTTTAGGTACTATCCCAAGCGGAGGAAATATGAACTAATGCTGTAGGTGTGATTTAGACATTTGTTTTGTTGCCAATGAAATGAGGTTGGTACGTCACGTGTGTCATGTTTGCACACGTAGAAACCTTGAATTTCGGCGGACGGTTTGCAAAAGTGGATTCTGTCCTTCACTCACCTCCAATATCTTACAAGCTGGTAAAATTGTATCGGAAATCATTCTAAGGAGCTTCAACTTCCTTTCAGTGAGGACAGTGAGTGTTTAAGTCAGAATAACCATTGATAGAGCAGAGGTATTTGAATCTGCAATGTACAGAGTGTCCTTGGAGGAGATAAAAGTTATCGTTCTTGCAGATAATCAATTCAATTCATAGCTGTAATTTTTTTAAGCAGGTATAATTGAAAGGCCTTTTTGATTTCCTAGTTAAGATGGTCAGGTGAATAGAAAAGATTGGTACTATGAAGATTGGTACCTAGTCGATGTTGTTGTGAAGGAGGCGCAGGCCATCACATGGTAGGCTTCAATAGGAACTTCCTCCAAAATATGTTATGGAAGGTACGAGATGTCTTGATGCAAGCTTCAGAGGTGCTAAACATACCCAAAACTAGACAGTAAGGAACGGTCAGCGAACGTTAGTGAGTTTGCGTTAATGGTAGTAGATGGAGAAGGAATGGAAGCTTTGTAAAGCTACGTTTTTATCGACGAAATTATTATTAGTCAAATAACTAAATAAGATTGACTGGAGAAAGATGTCCCTATTGGATTCTGGAGTCCAACATCCTAAGCTTCGAGCTTCTTTGAATTAAATTCTTCACTTGAGTTATCGTAGAAAGATTTTGATTTTGACTTTTCTCTCTATTTTCCACTATTAAAATAGCATTTATTAGCACCATGAGTATATTGGGTATCCATCATTGCGCATCATTCTCTGAAATTGTCCCATCTCTTTCGGTGGGCATACAAACGTACCAAATTCAGTGAGTTTGTGCTTAGTCGTTAGGTACTGGATACACAGACAGACACTATTATAAATTATGTTGGTGAAGATTTAGATCAAAGCAGACGTGGCATCATTAAGAAGATTTAGATCAAAGCAGACGAGGCATCATTGCATGATTCCCACATCTATACCATTTTGTTCGTTAATGATGGAAGTTGAAGCTACGAATTTATTGAATCAGAAAATTGATCTATGAAACAAACCGGCCCTACCTCTTCGTTTGAAGGCTCCTGAGTAATTACCTTTGAAATATTGAGCCAAAGGTGATTAAACAACTAAGATGATAGCATTCTGCGATAAATCAATGTTCAAAGGGATGCAAGTGGAATAAAATTGACCGCATTTTAAAAACATCACGATCGTAATAACGAGTTTTAAGATCTTATTGACAATTCACGATGAGATGATGTAGCTTTCTAAAAAACAAATAGGTACTCCGTTACAGGAACGGAATTCTTCTTTCAATCAGCTAACTCCTTTGATAGTTGTCACTTTGATGGTTGAAAAAATAGCCTCGGGCGTGTTGCTTTGCTTGTTATTGGCACTAAAGAGTTGCCGATACGGATGGGGAGAGAGCAATTAGTCAAACGGTGAGGGTTTCATACGATAAATAGGATAAGGAAGACGGATCTTGATGTTTAATTCATGAGGAGCCGAAGGGGGTTCCGTGGCAAGGAGTAGGATCGTGGAACATCTGTCAGGAAACTAGTCGATGGGAATACGGTGCCTTCTATTCGAATAATCAAAAACGTCGATGACTGGCAAAATGTACACCTTACTGACGGATCTAGATAAAGGATCGATAAAGAGGATTTTCGCCACTTGGAGGGTAGATCAGTAGACTCAAACTGCATTGGCAGGAAACGAAAGATACAAGTGAACCATACAAATTATAATAAAATACTGATGTTCAGGCTGTCCCGTTAAAATCATCGTCAAACTGATGATATTCGGGCAGTCCTGCGAGCCTTTGCAATACATCAACTATTCATCGATTATGTTCGAACAAACATTGGTGGTAATTTTGTCACTGTAGACAATTCTAATGACTCATCGTGCTGACACTACCTCAGAGGGAGTGTGGGGCTCGATTCTTGGAAGTTAAGAGCTTACGAAGTGTCACTTCGAACAAAGTGATCCTGCGTGATCGTCTATTGACCTGTTAGTGCTGTCGGACTAATCTTGTGCTGGATAATAGTTTTAATTAAAAACACAATGAATATCGCTCCATTTCTCATGAACATCTACTCGAGAAGCACATTATTGACATAATTAGTAATACAATTCCACTAGATTTATCCATCGTATCCAAAAACCCTCAATATTTTCATCTCATTATGAGCCCTCCTCTGGTGGGAACTAATTCGCAGTGAATTTACTGTTCGAGAACATATTGTAAGTATTTCACCATCTGGATAACTTCTACCCTAGTTACACTTTCCACTGCAAAACCTGAAACTCCACAAGCCACGATTATTCATTCGTTCATCGAATTTTATAATCCACCTCAGTTCGGTTGAAGAAACCAATTTAATGTTTCTGCCACTTATCTAGGACATACAATTTCTATGTTTCTCTTACATCCAATTCGGATTTAACCATAAACATCTCATGAATTAATAAAATTCTCATTCTAGTACCTACCATTAGTACTTTTATTTCTTCAATATTGATCTCCTGATTTTTATCTCTCCCCCTCCCATTTAACTCATCAATGGATAAGTATATCCTTGAAAGGCAACGTGGCTTTGTGGATTTGTACTCGAGTCCTTCCCATAGTTCATGGCGGCTCTTTTAAAACTCCTTGCTGATTTATCCAGCTCGTAACTTCTCGCTTAGGCCTCACAGGTAAAACCCATAACCACCCGTTTTCCTTCTAGTTGCTAATCGCTTATTTTACGACTGAAGATTTCCTCTCTTCACTGTAAAGCACTATTTACTATTAAAGCTTCCTTTGAGGTCATTGATCTTTCGTGGCTTTGGGGAGACTGTTAAATTTCATTGAAGAGCTTCATGTAGTCAAGACTTCACACTATCAGAAACCTACTTGACAAAATTCACTCCTTGAAATTTTAGCTGAAGAAAGTCCATTCCTGAGATTCACATTTTGGAACAAATCTTCGAGTACTGTTTCAAATAAAGCACTTAGATTTTGCTGTAATTTCACATTGATGTTCCGAACTCGGTAACTATTATTGCTACCGAGTCTTAGGTAAGCGGACATTGTTTTCAATTTTGGGAGATGAACAATTTTGGTTTCGTGTCTGTGTGTTCCCCCTATAACTTGCAGATGAGTATAGAAGTCCGATTTTGATGAATTCACAATTTTCGGAGACGTTGATGGTCCCTTTCAAATGTCATCGCATCTTTATGGCATTCGCAAATGTAAAATCCAATAAGCCTCCCTCACTACCTAATTCTCCGATTTCACTCAAATTTGGAGACTTCCATTCTGATCATTCTCTTGGAATTTTATTTTCCGCAACTGCAAACGTAAAATCCTTGACACTAGCATGTTCACAATGGGGTAGTTGCATGATATTTTTTTGTATTTTTTCTGTGTAGAGAATCTCCATTGAAGTACGAATCTGCAAATAAAACTCCCGGAAACGCTTCCAAAAAATTTAGAGATTTTTTCGAAAAACGGGATTTCGGATTCAGGCGGGAAAACCTACACACGGCTTGGACACTGCGGGGTGGGGGCCACGTCACGGGTGTGAAGGGGGCCAAGAGACCCCTTCCTTTGCCCGGGGGGTCCTTTGATAGCAACCCTCTGTTGGGTTTGTTTACGTTCGTTTGTGGCAATAAAATTCATACAAAATTCATACAGGCAATAAAATTGGAGAATCACTCACACTTTGTGGTGCTTTCATACTGAATTTTGCTAGCTGTGCAATCGAAACATGTTGCATCAAAGATTTTGTTTCCTACTGGCATTCCCTCCACTGTAACTTAAACCTCATATGGTTGTGAAGAAATGCGGTGTTCTGGTGTTACTCGAGCCACAACCTCGCAAATTTGCTAGATTCTTCTAAGTTGGACATAACCAACATCGTTTTATTTAACAATTTACTAACACTCATTGGTACTACGTTGTACAGGATAATGACACTACAATGAAACTTCCAATAAATGAGCAACCATTTGGATGAAGAAGTACTACACACAAGAAATCACAATTACAACTGGCCTATTACTATAAAAGTGTCAACTTACCTCACATTATTGGCTCCTTTTATTTCGGCGCTGACGAACTTGTTGTTATTGACGTAAAAATCGTACAACATGCCAATATTTATGTACGGAATATTTTCCAGGGAAGCTACCTCGAAACTCTAGTCGATGGCTCTCCTTTTTGGCATATTGACATTTTATGTCAATACTTTGGCACATAAACGAAAAAAAGTTACGGTTGTTTTTCTGATGATTTCTACTTACAGCCAAGTTGTTCCCATCGAACTTTATCTTCGTCATTCGCGTTCGTAGAAAAATCTTTCACCATTCGTTGGAAAAATGGTCTTTCCATTGGTTTTCGCATAAATAATATACTGCCAAAACCGTTGTACTTACGGAAGAAAATGAGATATACCTACCTCTGAGTTAAAATAACTATCAACAACATTCGAAAGCAGATTGGGTAGGTAGCGGGAAAAAGTGAAGACATGTGTTGCAGACTCGTATGCAAGCGTTTATTAAAAGCTTCTTGAAACTTTACAGTGAACATTATCTTTTCCAAACCAATCAACTAATAAATTATGGTAAATACTGGTGTAAACTATAACAACTAACAACTGTAACAACTCGGACCGCACTACGAGAAAGGGCCACCCGAAAAACTGATAAACGGGGTAAAAAACTGTTAAAGCAACGGGGTTAATCGAAGTACCCCGCGCCGATGTGCCCCCCGGGCATCGGCAAAACAGCCAAAATTATGCTTCAAAATTTTCAATTTAAACGATCAATTCAAACATAAAAAACCTGAAAAATATATTTCACAGTTTTTTTAATCATCACCATCATTTTGCAAGTACATTTCAATGTTTCTGACTCGAATTGTCCTCGATTGCAGTGATCTCAACGCACTCTATCGTGAGATTCTCGTTTAGGGATGACGTAAGAGGAGTGGCCCGCCAACACTAAAAACGATGGTACTTCTTTATTGAAATACGGCTAAACTAAATGGAATTTCGAACTGAAAACTGGTCCATATACGTTTTTAAGTGCGCTAAATTCGAATCTTAAGTCAAAAACACGAAATTCCGACCCATGCAACTACCCCATTATCATTCGATTCCTACTGCATTTTGAGATATTGTTCCACTAGGACCCTAATATAGCCTTGCGTAAAATACTTCATTTCAGTAGGACTCATCGTGATAATGTCCTTTATACCTATTATGGAATTCTAGGAAGCTATGTGCCACACTTATTTGGCAGATGTCGTTTTTTACGCCTACCGCTTGATAATATTGAAGGCCTTTTGTGTTCAGGAGGAGTTGGAGACAGCAATTGACTTCTTGCATCTTGAAATTTGCTGTACTAGGTTTGTTAGACCGTATTCATTTACCTTGATATGTCTGGATGGTATCTAAAGCAGACTCACTATTAAGCAGAATTAAACAAATCAATTTATTTTTGGTAATATTTTGAGTGATCACCTAAATATTTAGAATTAGTTGTACGAAACCTCAAGTGGTAATTTAGTACTTAACTACCCAAATATCGTGAAAGTGTTTTGGGCAATCCAATGGCGTTTTTCGTGGTCAACGCGATTAGAAATTTCGTTTGCGCTCATTCTGATAGAAGATGGGATGACGAGGTATTTTCAAGAGGGGACGTTAGGTAAGATAATAGATATCGGGATTCTTGGAAAAAATGAGTTTTTAGTTCGTGATTAATTTGAAATTGGATCATCGATGGTCATTGGTGGGCGAGGCTCGTTCGCCGTTTAGTGGAGGAATGGAGTCATTTTCGAATAGCTCCGGAAACGGTACCTTGTCTGCAAACACTCTTTGCATAATAACGGGGGGAGAAGTTGGCTGGTTTCGGGGTTAGTGGGATGTTTTGCGATGGCAATGGATTTATCGGAGAAAATATTTGACAGGTTAGACGATGAGGTTACTGGTTCGTGTTTTTTCTGTCGTGCCAAATAAACTCGTTCGCATTCTCAATGGAAATCTAATCTCTTCTAGATTGTGGATGACTTTCACGTGTTTGTTGGAATTAGGTTTTCCCTGTTTGTGACCTTGGATTAGTCAGGTGGAATGGGTGTAAGCTCGACTGAAATGAACTTCCTCATTTGACGAGCCATCATTCTAGCGATATTACGATCGATATCGTATATAAGTTAGCTCAAATCATATCACACCAATCTTTGTACATCTGTCCTTGGATTCCACAAGTGGACACGTCGAAATTTGACCCCTCCTGATTGGGATGCCCTCCACTTTTTCGACCATTCGAATTATAAGCGTTGCTTTCCATGATGTGACTTCAATTCTTGTTTTTTTATGAAACTGATTCTTCTTTTGTATTTCCATGGAAATTGACAGAAATTTAGTTTCTGACCAAGTTATTTAAGTACTATTTTATGCCTTTATATTTATATTTCGTTGTATGTATCATTGCTCTTACTCTTAATTAAAAAAACGCTGCAAATTATTACACAAATGTTTATTATTTTTCTGTATAGATCACTCGTCTGCAAACAACACGGCTTTGCCATTGTCACTACCTACCAACCATAATATGGTATATTATACAACCATAGTATATTATACTACCTACCACATACCTACTTCACAATCGAGTTTATTTGGAAGAAATAAACGCTTCACATTCAGTTCGAAGAAACAGGAATGTTGCCCTAATTATTAGGAAAGTCGATAACTGATTGCTAAGGACGCAAAACTGAGTACAACTAGAAACGAACAACGATCGCATTTTGGTCAGCTAAAATTTGAACGGAGATTAGACCTCTTTTGCGATTCACGCTCGAGGTTATTTATCACCTGATAAATGATTTCTGATTTATCGTGAATTTAACCCTCAAGTTCTCTTAGGGAGCGAACGGTTTGTCCTACAGAGCTCCGGGTGGTCTCAAAACCTTCGAAAAAGTCAAAACTATTTAAAATTGGTGGGAAAACTATACCTTTATTTTGAGTTACGGCACTATTGAAAATTTCAACCCTTAATTTTCACCCCTTAGAAGAGACTGACATCAACCAAAAAATTTTGAGGGGGGAGTTGAAAATTTTTTTTCTTGGTAGATTCCAAAGGTGTGTGATTTGTGTACCTTTGTGTGAGGTTTCAGGTTAGTATTGGAGATAGTATTTATGATGGGGCAAAGTTAGCTGCTATTTCGTTTCTTACAGTTAGTTTTCTATCTTGGATGATGGCAAACGAAGATATACAGGGGTCTCCTCCGCCGCCGCTCCTCTCACTCTCCATCCAACCCCAAATCCTCCCGTCAAACCGTCGATTTCGTTGAAAACAAAAATCACGTTTTTTCGCATTCAAGCGCGGTTTTCTCCACTAATACAAATATTTGTTATTTCTTGTAGGCTTGAGAAAGGGGCCATAGTTTGCCCCGTTAGCGCTAGCCAAATAAATGTTGAAAAGAGTATATTGACGTCCTCTGCTTCCTTCTCCACAACAACCAAGAAAATGACTACAGCAGGAGTATACATATAACAACATATAAAAATATTGGAAACGATTCTGACCATTCCGTTGAAAAGTTGAGCTTTTCGGTCAACTTTTGGGGTTACAGCGGGAAACAATCGAGTATGATTGCTAGTTCTTTCAAACGATTGAAAAAACCTCAAATTTAGAAGATTTCACAAATTTTACTGTTCAGGTCAATTTTTCCCTCTCATTATGTACTTGAAAATTGTTAATTTTGTAACAGAAAGATGGGAAATTTAACGCTCTTTGTTTACTGTATTCAAAGGGATACATTTAATTTTTTACTGTATCCAAAGGGAGTTTTAGTGACAAGGTAAAAAAAAACTAAAAAAACGCTTTAAATTGTAAAAACTTGGAAAAACAAGGTGTTAAACGAAAATTGCTAAGAGGCATTTTGATAGGAAATTAGTTGTAGAATCGAAATTCTTTGTGTTGACGTTCTTATAGTGTTACACCCTGTACGTAGTTTGTTATAAACTTATCGGTCTTAGCCATCACCTTAGTTTCCTTGGTATTTGTTGTTTTTGTCATTTTTATGCGTTCTAAAACATGTTTCAAAAATGCTATAATGTATTAGTCGCATCAAAATTACTTACACTTTAAATACAAACATTTAGTAATTATTAAAATTGAAAAATACTTATAATTATTTTGATTTTGGACTATAACAATAAAAAATATATTATTAAAGTGATTTTTAATTATGAATTGAAGTAAAGGATTTAATGCATTGCTAAAACTATGCGCTGTACTCGTAAGTCCCACCTTCATTAATATTTCCTCTCACCTGTCCAGGGAGGGCATTTCCTTACCAAACTACATCTCTGCTGATTATTTTCTCGGTTTCTCTGAAAACTGGGGAGCCCTTGTGAAAACCAATTCGGACCGTAAAAAGTACCTTCCAATTTCTGTCTGTTCCAGGAGACCTCAACCAAAACCGGGACGGCGTTTACAGGTCGGCTGCCCAGGAAAGCGCCCTAGTCGTCTCTCTTCAAATGTTCAATCTCCTACTTGAAAGGTTCGTCAATCTTCTACAGGAACACCTTACCAACCCTGAGCGGACACAGCTCATACCAGCCGACTGCCATGTCATTCTTCCCGCCCTCAAGGTGATTTTATACTATTTCTGTAGCATTGCTCGGCCGTAGCACACTGTAGAGTTGTGATTTGTCTCTACTCCTACAATTTTTCTTTTTTATGTTTTACCCTTATACTATTTATCTCCAACTTGTACTGTATTGCTAATGATTGTAAATTTGAACTTCAGGTTTGGTGTGACTGGATGACCACTCACGTTGAAGTGTGGAACCCCCCGCCATCTTGTCTCGATTACAGAGTTGGGTGAGTTAGTACTTAATTATTATTTTTGAACTCTTGAAACTGCAACGATGAACAAAAAAAAAAGAAAAAAAAAGAATAGGGGCATGAAAAAAGTACTTAGGGCGTTCGAAGCACGTTATTCCAGAAAGCAGTATAGATACCTATAATACCTACCTAAGTTACGCGATTACTAGGAGTCATGGCACCAGTGAAAATCGAAAGAAACGTAATTATACTAGGAAACGGATTCTGAGGAATAACTAAGTTATGCTACCAATCTTCAAAATATCATTCGAACTTACGGGTTGATGACGTTTGTATAGGTTCAACAAATTGGATTCAGAATGAACCGTTGGAATCCTCTCTTGGAGATGGAAGTATTAACAAACCCCGGGGCTTCCCACCATCATCCAGTCGAACATTATGAAAAATTCGTCGTGATCGGAAGTGAACCGTTACTCAGAACGTAGTACCCTATACGGAGTCAGCAGGTGTTTTATAGTTGGTTTAATTGCCTTTATTAAGGATCTCCCCACTCCTTTCCAGGGAAGAAGGTTACTCCAGGGTTATAAACGTTGTAGCCGAAGCACGCCCGTTCCATTACCGTGAAACAAAGCCTGCAAAAAATGGACGGGGGGCATAAAGACGGGGTGTAGCTATCGATAGGCTTTGGCGAGCGGATTAACTATGGAACGATAAACGACTTGCTCGTCTGCTGATTGGAGCCTATTACGAGTAATGGGCACTTTGCCTGGCTGAATAGGCACCGCCTCAGGAATCACTTAAAACCTGAACGCTATGGACCGAGCTCCTAAGCGAGCTTCTCCCCGTAGCTTTTTCAATGAAAATCCTATGCTCAAGTTTCTCCCTAATTATGCCATCAAACGCTATCACGGCAAATATTTTGGGTCGGGATCAAAATTGGATCCATTTTCGGGGCTCTTTTGAAGCTTGAAAGTGCGTTTATAGTGCTGTGCAGCATTGCTACAGCTTTTTCCTTTCGTCGTCCTACGAACTTTTGTCCTGGGGAAAATTGACCGTCTTTCAGCAGTTGGGAAATTTGTTCCAAAGCAGTATTGAGAAAGTGGTCCATACGCCCTAGAGGAAAAATTCTCCGAAATTGCTGGCTAGTCGAATTGTATCTTTTCCCCCTGAGGACTGGCGGAGGAACTATTTCAATGCCAATCGTGATAATATCACGAGTAATGATATTATCATTACTCTGAATTTGGAACATTTTGCCAGTGCTCGTTTGGTTTTCTTCTGGTAGGAAAACAAGTCCAATCCGAATTGCTGCCATTTTTAAATTCAATGCTTAAGTCTAATGAGAATAACTCGTCCAAACATTACTTCCAACCATTTACTTGGAACAGCGTCAAGTGGGGGTAGGAAAGAACAAACTAACATTAACTCTTTATTTATAAAATATATATTCATTAACTTATAAGGTGTGTTTTTGTATGTTTTCAGGCCACCCGGTGATTGCTGGAATAGGATCGCCACCCTGGTCACTCTTCTTCTGAAGATCAACTTCCCGAGGGACATCATTGTGGACACTGCTGCTCCAGGTTAGCCAATTTTTGTCCAATGTTGCATGTCAACTCTAGTGATTTTATATTAATATACGAGTATAACCTACTTCGAAAACTAATCTGGCATTTGTGTTGGTTTTGGTTTGGTGGGGGAAAAGAGAGGAGCACTTAATTGGTCGGCGGATGATAGGTAATGCGCCGCGAACTAATTGTTTCGTGAAGTTTTCTTTGGTGTTGCATCAAGAGATCGTCTAGATCCCTGAGCCTGTACAAGGCGTTCGCGTGATGCGCTCGGTAACGGCCGTAGGATCGACCCCGGACATGCGAGATTCTTATTATAAATACAGGGTTTTCAGTTGAACTAGCCTGACACCAACAGCGGGCAACCCGTTCTCATGTCCTGGACCTTCCTCACTAAGGTATATACGTTTCCTACCCGTATAGCAAACTATCTGTGGTTGTGAGCTGCTATTGTTCGGTTCTGTTTCTCTTAATTGCTCTCCTCTCTCATAAACAACTTGAAATAATAAGGAAAATGCAAAAATTTCCGGAGAAAAATGTTCTGGAATGTCGGGTGATTTTTTGTGTCAGCACTAAGATCTTAATGGTGCTAAAAATATATTAAGAATAAAAATTTGTGTGATCTACGGGAGGTTCTATTTGGATGACTGAAAACCCCGAGTTTTGTAGTGTCATAGTTTGAAACTTGTGGTACAATAACTGACTGTTCTGTTTCCATAACGCCTCTTCTTTTGAATGGTTAAGTCATCTGTAAGGGAAAACTGTGGGTCTTCTGGAAAAACCGGTAAAGTTCGGAAGTTCTACGATCAGTTTTCAACTCAACCCAACTTCTGCTGGGTGTAATATAATATTATAGATATTTTCTATAATAGTCTCTGTATTGGTCCAATGTTATTGTTGATTAAATAATTCGCGTTTGTTTCAGATCACGAACCAGTTTATTTACCCGAAGATGCTACTCTGTCGGGTTTCACTCCTCTCATGGCCAACGCCCCTGAGTCTGCTTTCGTTCACAAGAGTAACGATATGGTGAGTCTCTTCAACTCCTATATATGTATAATTGTATAGTAATGGTGATATGATGTAATAAGGTTGTCAATACTATACCAGCTCGGGCCAATTCAGTCAATTCTGAATCTACTCAAATTAGTAATAAGGAGAAATGATGACTAACAAAAGGCCGATTTGAGTGTCTGGAATAGAGAGGGTAGAGCTCAATTTCGTTGAGTTCCTCTTTCGTCCAGTCTCGGTGACAATTATCGGGAAGCGAATCAACAACGCCTGATCTCCGAAAAATAACGCAAACTTTGTCAAAATGTTTGGTATATCATTTTCTAGTATGAACTTTTGGAATCGAATGAGAAACAAAATCCCCCCCCCCCACCATCCTCTAAATTTGATAGTTTACATTTCAAGGTAGGTATAAATACCTTTCTAGGTATAAATACCTTTAAATACAATTCTAAATTTAGAATTGTAGAATCAGAAAATAGAATAAAAAATTTCCTGTCTGTCCGCCATCAGCGGCACTTTTCTTAGTTGCTATGGACCGATTTTGATGGAATTTGGTCCTCCGTTAGGTGTCTAGCCTTTTCTCTACTAAAACGCCTGCGCGCTCAGCGGCCCTGTGACGCTGAATGTCGTTATGCTTTCTACTGCCTTTTCGCCTTTGGAGAATGAGTAAAAATATTAGTTTGGTATTTTTTCTCATTTTTGTACGCAACTGATTCGTTCTTTTGATCAAGGTACCTACTTTTTTTTTTACACCGTGTGGTGAGAGGTGTCTCTCATAGAATGGAAAACAGAAGGCTAGTCTGATATTTATTAACCAAGTAAATTGAAAGATTAAGTGTACATTAATCAAAATAACATAAATATGACGTCAAAAACTAGAATAAGTAGAGGAAAGAATTATTCTAAAACGGTTAGGAAAAAAAAGCGTGAAAATCGCGCAAAAAGAACACAGTCAAAATCCCTTCGAAAAAACTGTTTTTTTTTTAACGAAAAAAAAACAAAAAATGGAAAAACTGGTTGTTGATGCCCGCCGAAAAATCAACAATCGCCAGTAGATAATTTCTGGCCCTATTGTGCTATGATGAAATCATCATATTTATATTACCTAGTAATTCAAGGCTCCGATCTATGGCAGAACAGAAATGAGAATACTCGTGAGTAGTATACCAGTCATATATTAAGAGCCCGAGTATACTCAGGTGTAGTAGAGGAAGGGCTAGTTGTGCCGCGAAGCTTTTGGTTGATGTCAGTCACTTCTAAGGGGTGAAAATGGTGGCTGTAATTTTCATTTCGAAAACTCTCGATATGAATATTGTTTGATTAACTTTTTTTACCAATTTAAAATACCTAATGAACCTTTGGAATCGATCTAGAAATTTTGTTAACCCCCCCCCCCCACTCATAATCTGATGGTTTTAGAATCGAATGAGACCTTTCAGCAACACAACACATAACAAGGAACACCGTACAGGAAGGACATACCATTCTTGAGGTTTAACTCAAAATAAATCAGACACTGATGTGAATCTTTTTTTTTTGCTTTATTAGACGCGGCATTCAAGTGGTCTTTTGCGCCAACAGTACACATTTTAAATAATACATTTCACATGAGTCGATATAATTTTTAAATTTCATGAAATAGAGATTGTTGCTTCAGGATAGGGAACATATCCTATATGTGTTTTGACTTATTTCCCAGCAGAGGTGCACTGTTTCTCGGCAGGTTTGAGGACCGGTTGAGGCGGTGTTGAATTGTTCGAGGGCAGTCGCAGTATGGGTAGTCGGGAGGTAGAGTCATTCCATCAGGAGGTTGTTTGTTAGTCGCGTATGTCCGATTCGCAAACGTGTCACTTCCTCTCGAAGCGAGTGGCACATAGAGCCACTCAGCCACGTCAGCAAGAACTTTAGTCCTACTTGAGGAAGGCACGTCTTTTATCATTTAATGGGGTGTGCACATGGGTCGGAAAAACTGTTTATTGCTATTTTTAATCATTGGTGGGTATATGGAGTGACCATATTGATGATTACGGGTGGAGTCTGTTTTTTAACGGTTTATTGCCTCAAAGGTACATGTTTCGGCGAAACTTCGTCGCCTTCATCAGCCCCCATAATGATGTTCCAAGGCTGATGAAGGCGACGAAGTTTCGCCGAAACATGTAACTTTGAGACAATAAACCGTTAAAAAACAGACTCCACCCGTAATAATTATTTTTAATCTAAACTAGACCTCATTCTGAGGGTTTTGACACCAGCCGTTCTCTTTTTGGATGAGTAGATTTTTATCTATGATTTTTCAAAGTTTCGGATGTTTATGACGTCACAGTGGGCTAAGGGGTCCCGCCCAGGCGGGATGGGCGCGTGACGTCATAAACATTCGAAACTTTGAAAAATCATAGAAAAGATCTACTCATCCAAAAAGAGAACGGCTGGTGTCAAAATTCTCAGAATAAGGTATACTTTCGATTAAAAATATATTTTAAAAAAAATCAGGCGCAAATTGTCTTTGTAATTGGTTAACAGGACGTTTAATTTTTTTTCGTCACTTCACGAGCGTCACATCACAATACAAATAAAGAGGCTAGAAAAATATTTTTTTGTGCGGAAATATGGAGTGAAATCAATCATTATTAAATGATTTGACTGTAAAACCTTATAAGTCTATTTTAATTGACCAAAGTTTGTGATACTCCATTCCTAGCCAATCCGTTTGTAATTGACGCCTCTATCGCATGTGCGATCTTAAATTGGTACGTTCATGCCTCAATTATTGTGAGGGAGCTAAACCTCCCGTCCAACTTGGGAGACAAAGTAGCAAAAAATCAAGAAAAACTGGGATAGATGGAAATGCAATGTCATTGACAACTTAATCGTATTATTTAGTTACCTATTGAATACGCTGAGACTATGTGTCACACTTGACAAACTTATTCAGATGGTGGAAGGTTACTCAGATAAATTCTTTTCTCCATTCTTTTGCCAATAAGAGTTTCCATTTGTTTATTGAAAGTTTCATCAGAGTTAAACATAAATAAGCTATCAACCCGGGGTTATTCCAGAACATCTCTGTTCGTTGGAACCAATAGCTTTAAACGCAACTCACTCTGTGAAAAGAACGTTGTTACCAGAAATTCGCAATGGCAATAAGAAACAGGTAGGTAGTTATCGGAAATGCCAAATCTGAAGAAGCACTCTTCGAATATTGAGACATTTTATTGCACCGTTGCTTTGCCTTGAGGGGAAAAACCTCCAATTGAAGTCGTGTCCTCAATCCAAGTGCGGTTTTGATAGCCCGTATGGGTTCTGTTCTGCCGTGAAATCGACGGCTGCATTCCATGCCTAACGTAATTATGTAATGGACAATTTCCAAGCGTAAAACGTGGAGGAGCAGAAAATGCTGCCAGGAGAATTCCAGAGAGATTTCGGCCCTTTTCCTCCCGACGGAATTTCTTCTCGTAAAACTAAGTGGCACGGACTTGTTTCTTTCGTTTTATATATAAAAGCTTAAAAACTTGACGAAAACGAAACCTTGAAAACGGGGTTTTGAAATTAATTTTCAATGGTCTCTCTCTAGTGTTGATGGGGGTCGAGCTGTTAAATTCGTTTTCCGTCCTCTTTCTTTCGAGTTATTTTGTAGTAATAGGTACACGAAATTTTCACTTCAATCCTATGAAAATCCTACTTTTTGCACTTTCTAAACTTTTACATGTGTAGAAAACTTAATGTCTTCTTGTGAGGTCTTCACGAAAGTGAGGTTTGATTGCTGCGCCAACATACGTTTTGTTGGAAAGTGCCGAGTTGGAGGAGTGTCTGACTAGTCTCAGAATGTCAGTGGTAACCAGAGGTACTAACTTTCAAACTTACAGCCTTAAAGAATTCTTGAAAGACGCCTGAAAATGTACTACGGAAGGAGTATTATAAGATTGAAAATTTTGTGTCCGAATATACCAATGGCAGCTCAAGTTTTTTCCTCTCTTTTTGAGGTGGAGATTGTTTCCTTAGATGAAAATTTCGTTCAGACCATCTTGAACGCGTTTGACTACATGTCTAAAATTGTGAGTCTGCAAATTTATGCATTCACTCAACTTTCGCAATTTCCCTCCGATTTCGTCGTCATTTTTCAGAGATTGTGCTGGTTGGAATTCATGCAGTTTCAGCTCTGATAATGCTAGATTCTGTCAAACATGATGGTTAGTTGGGAGATGTTCACCCATGTAAGTGAACTAGTCAAGTGAACTAGTAAGTGAACGTACTAGGAAATAATTCAGAAAATAGTAGTCAGGTACCGTGTTCAAAATGTCAAAAAATTTCTGACACAGACGAACTCTTATTGTCTACGTAACCCGTACTTTTAATACCAGACAAACTCTTGGCCAAAAAACAAAAATTGTGAAAAAAAACGCAATTTTTTAACCCAAGGTATGGCAGGTATCTTTTGAAGAACTCTACATTTGAGTGTTGTTTTTTAAATTTTTGAAAAATTGGTTGCGTTGTTGCTCTATTATATTATTTTAACCCCTGGTGTCTATAAACCCTCTGATGGACTCCCTGTGTATAAAGGGTTTGACAGACACGCAGTAACTGTAAAGTTGTTTTCTGAGACACATGATGGGTTAATTAATATATTTTTCGTCAAACCAACATTTTATTAGTTAAAACAAAGTAATTAGACTTACACCCAAGTAGTCTATGGGGGTCCCAAGGAGTCTAATTTGAACAGAATTTCAAAAACTATGATCTATGATACCCAACATGCGAATTCGAGTCCCCCCCCCTCTCCTAGATCCTGCAACGGTGCCAGTCTAGATAGGCAATCCCCAGAAGTTTACATCCGTAAAGATGAAACACACAAAAACCCACGAAATATGCGATTTCTGGTGTCCTGGCACCATGGTGGCTCCACTGATTTGGTCCATGGTGGCACAAAGAATACTTAATTCATGAAAATCTAGAGCTATATTGATTATGTTTGGATACATTTAAGTAAGCTATAAAGGAACCAAAATATCGAAAAAACGGATATTTTGTGAATATTATCCCCCACTCGCTCCCTCCCTATGCTAATTTCGATATTCTGGGTAAATAAAATGGAACTCGGAATTCATCTGAACAAAAAAGGAATTCCGCAAATCGGTTGGAAATTGAGGCCTGGTCAGAGTACTCAAAATTATGCCCGAAAACATATGTTTTTTGGTTGCCTGTGTATGAAGTGTCTGAGGGACACGTTGGTTTTCAGAAACTTGGGAAGAAAGTACTTTTCTTGGCGGTTAGATCACAGCTGAAGGTTTGAAATGGAACCTTCTATAAAGTGGGGACAGGTACTGAGCGCCTGGGATATTCTTGATGCTCACTGCTGCCTACACACTTCATTGAAATTTCCCTCGTGTTTGTCAGACACTTTACACACACCTTGAAAAAATTGGGTTGAAAAAATACTGTCTTCCATTTTTCCCAAAAATAGTTTCTTCCTGTTTTAAATTTCTCGTGAAAAATGTAGGCCGCTTTTTTCGATCATCTGTTGTTCCTAAAAAATAAAGATTTACGAAAGAAGTTCAGGTCTCTGAAAGCTGGAAGAAACTAGGTCAAGTTGTGGTGGGTAATGGTCTCTGGACGACCCTTGGAATTTGATTCCAGCTCGGCAGTGGTCCTAAAATACGATAGCCTCGGAGTTTATTTTGAGACTCTTCCTCGTGCCGCCCTGCCACAATCCCAGTCCCTATCCATCAACAGATTCTCTTCCCTGGAGGGAACCGCAGAGGACGTAAAAGTTCCAGAGGCGACAACTGGACCGTTACCTGAAGGGTCTCCCATTTTCTCGCGTCGTAAACTTCGAGTCCGAACCCTGGGGTCATTTGAATGGTTGCGCAACTTACCAAGTTGGTTTTTTTCTTCTTTCACCATACGTGGAGAAGTGGCTTGAGGTTATCGAGAAAGGTGGGACGTGGGACAGGTAGGTCGTCTCACGTTGGCCTTTTCATCAAGCCCGTTGGAGATCATAATTTGTCGGCTCGAGGCAAATGATAAGTCGATTAAGAATGATTTTATCACCTTTTCATTTCTATTGCCTTTAATTTTGAAGAACTTGCTTTGCTGCTGGAGCAAATTTGTATTCTTCAAGTTATCGTTAGTAATGCCTAGGTCGGTACTCATTAGTGCACTGTGACTCAAGGGGAACTCATTGATTCTTTTAGAAGAGATCATGAAACAATACGAGTCGTTTGTTTCGCTCAGAATCGTTAATCAAGTACTTGTTAAGCGTTGATCGTAACGAGCTTCTCTCAGGAAACCAACTTGGATGTCCTGTGAAATCGTACTCCACGGGTCGTCCTGGTAGGTCGGGTAGTCGTTACCTTTTCAGGCCTCTTGCGGGGGATCCACTCGGCCTGAAGACGTCTCCTTGTAGCTGAGAGAACGATGTCGTTAGTTCCGCTCATCCACGCTCACGAAACGATCTACGCCTTCAATGATCAAAGGTCCCTTCGTGGCGCCTGAAATTTGCCGGGGAATTAACTGTGAAATCGTTGCATCCCGGAGATTATTGTGCGTCGCTGGGTTTAATAACTGATGAACTGCCTTTGAGTGAGAGAAAGACGAGCATAAGTTCTAGAGTTTCCATACGAATTCGTAGGAAATTTCTGGGATTGTGTGGTTGAACCTCTAGATTCCCCTATCAATTTTATTGTGATAGAATCATTTATAGCCATTACGCTTAGCAAATGTGAAATCCTTGTAACAAGCTTTGTTTTTACAATGTCTATCCGACTTCAATGACATTTTCAAAGATTTTGTGGTCGGGACGCTGCAATGTCCTCCCACGAATTTCATTATCATCTGATCATTAAATTTGGAGGGTACCTATACTTGGACATTTATTGATTACCCATTAGATTTGTGCCGACTAATTCTGTTGGTAAATGTTATTCTACGTTTTGAATTTGTGCTGCACATCCAACTAGTGGAGATCTTTTGGTTTATTATTTTCAATAACAAACCTTTGGAATCGACCAAGAAAATTTTTTTTAACACCCCCTCAAAATTTGATGGTTTACGTTTCAAGGTACGTAGAATCCAAAAATCGAATAAAAATTTGGCCGTCCGTCCGCCGTCCGCCGTACGCGGCACTTTTGCCACTTAGCATTGACCGATTTTGATGAAATTTGGTATGTAGGCTCCATTTGGGGTCTAGTTGTGCCCCGAAGATTTTGGTTGATGTAAGTCACTTCTAAGGGTTCCAAAATCAATTTTAAAATTTTGAAAACCCCCTAAATCAAGAAATTTTGATATAAAGGATTGATTGGATTTTGAAAGATTGTTTTTCCTTCAATTTAAGATTCTATAGAATTTTTAAAATTGTTTGAGACCACCCGGAGCTCTGTAGGACAAACCGTTCGCTCACTACGAGAATTTAAATTTTGGACGTACGATAAATCAGAAACACGAGTGTGAATCGCAAAAGATGCCCAATCTCCGTTCAAATTAAAGCTGACCGAAATGCGATCGATGTTTTTCCTCATGTTGGATGGTTGGTGGCTTTGCAGACAAGTGATCTATATAGAAAAAAATAAATAAATAAATAAAATAAATCATTGTGTAATAATTTGCAGCGTTTTTTGGAGTACTCCAAATATTCTTTGGCAAAACAGTTGAACGTTATGTTCACCCACCATACGGCCAGTTTTTCGGCCGTCCAGTTTTTGGATATTTTTCTGATAGTATTGAACATAGTGGCGGGTATGAGGGTACCGAGGTTCATAGCCGGATAGGTGACCAGTTGAGTGATTTGTGAGTTGAGAGTATCCTGTGGATTTCGTTGTCAACTGACATGAACCTTCGAGATAAAACTGCGATTCAAATTCTGCGGGATTAACGAGTAGAAAAATTCATAATTTTCATCAAAATTACAGTGGAAACTTCCATTTGATCCAATTTTTCTATGAAGTAAGGCGTGTGCTCATATAGTAGCAAGGAACCGACGATCGTAGCTGCTATTCCATTGCCTTTGTAGATCTGCGTTCTAACTGCCTGTAACCAATTCGGCCGTTCTGCCTCTGCCTGGTTGTTTCCTGTAATACCCCTCAACGAGCGTTTATTCCTCCAGCCTAGGTCCCGTTCATCAGCCTTGGACGATCAACGGACTTGCGGCTTCATGGCTAAGCCTACGGAAATAGCCTTTTTTGAAAGTAGTACGGATCCTACTTTGTATTTGGAACTCTCTTGAACTTCTACCACCTGAATAAAGGATCACCATTCCTTCATTTAATTCAGTGATGATTTAGGTAGAGTGAAGAAATCCTTTCCAATTCATGCTTTCTCGAAAAAAGTCAAATCTGTGGTGTAAATCCTACTGGTAGCCTTGGTATAGACACGTACAGTTCCAGTTCCCTGAAAAAGTTCTTTGATGCAGTGAATGAAGATAGTAACTCGTGATAGTTTAATTTATCCGGTAACTGCGTGACTTGGATTCCCGGTTCTCCTCCAGGTAAGATGTCAATCGCGGTTTTTCAGGTTGAGAGAGCAGTGATGTGATCACGATCTTGTGGCTCTGAGAGGCTCCTTCAGTATTTGTAATGGATCAGTATCGTAGCCGCAATCTTGTTGTATCGTGATATTATTCCTTGTGCTCGTTATATGAAACCTGTCGATCATATCAGTAGGTTATTTTTCGCAGATTGGAACTTCACTCAGGGCTTCTCCTACGTCTTGCTTACTTGCTAAAATGTATTACTTTGATGGATCCAAAGTATTGGTGTAAAGTGTTACTGCCCGTGTGTTGCACATTTCTCACTTTTAAGTATCGGTTGATGGATTGAAAGGTAAGGTAATCAGTACCGTATACGTCGCGATGAAAGGAACAGGTACTACGATGAATAGGAAGTTTGCTAAATCGATTTCTCCGATGATCTGTTTCTTGTCTACTATACAACTGCCCTTAGAGGATTCTATACGAGCTCTTGAACACAGCTGGTACTCCCAAACTCTTTTAGTTTTCGAAATAAGTTAGAAAGTAGGTTATAACCAGTGTCTCGTTCTTTCCTACACGAGTTGTTCCTATTCTTTGACTTATGAATGTTGCTTGAACTAGTAACGGCACAATGATTATTGAGAACTGCAATGGAATCAGTCGAATGAAAACAGTTTGCATCAAAATGCTGTAACGCGTAGATAACGCTAATTTTCCCGTTCCCGGTTTTTGTTTTCAGGAACTGGCCCAGATGGTTCATCGCCTCGAGAAAATCGAGTTCTTCGGGCAGATCATCCTCTGCGGCCTTGACCCTCCCATCCTCAAACTCCATAAGAAGGAGGACGGCGACTCGGAGTACATATCTATCGTGGACATCCCCGGATCTCAAGAAGACGTGAGTACTTCTAAAATGTAAAATGTAAAATCGAAATTATTCTGTAATTTTTTGTACTTATATTGCAGTAAATTATTTCGATTTGAAGAAATAACCTTTTCGGCAAGGCACAATTCTTGATTTGTTGGAGGAGGAAAGGGAAAAGCGGTGTATCGCTCAGTAAAGTTCATGTAATGATGGGCTAAAACATTCTACCAATTGCCCAATTCAATGATTAAAACCCCAGCCAATATCTGTGGACTTCAAATTCTTCCTGTTCAGGCAGTTGTCCCGTTGGTCATGCTGTATGTTCAGTTTTAATCTTGAAAATTGCTAAAGGCTCAGAGCTTATAGTTCAAAATTTCCCCTACGTCCTGGGTGATCAACAAGAGATTCAACTAGTTTATAAATGAATTGTATCGCTTTAATGAAAATAATGTATTCAGTGAGATCTGATTTATGAAAGTCAACGGGATCGCTTGCTGAGGAATAACAAGATTTTGTCTAAATGTATCTTGATTTCCACAGTAAGACAATAAATTATGAAATGCGAACACGATATTGAAGCTGTTAATACGAGTACATTACTTGTTGACTAGCTGCGACTCCTGGAGTAGGACTGGGAGGACTGGGGTGGATAAAATGTACAGACTGAATCCGTATCAAATGAACTTTTATTTACAATACTCAAATCAAATCAAAACAGGGATGGTGGCGGAGGGGTGTTCCGATAAGTTTCTACTTTTATTCCATGGTGTGAGGGAACAGTCTCTAGGCAATGATTCTTAATATGAAACGAGGGCTCATCCAGGGATGTACATTGTTAACTAGTAAGAATTAATTAGAATTAGGGTGGAGTGGGGTAAATGTGGAAATGGGGCAAATGCGGGAATGGTTTTGAAAATGGCGCCATTTGAGCGCCACTTTCGAAATCAGGCCTCAAGGGAAAATTATTCACTCAAGAAAGAGTCATTTGAAAGATAAAGTGCGTACCAGTTGGCGCAGGAAATTTCATTTTGGTCATAAAAAAGTGGAGGAGAAAAAAATTAAATATAGCGTTCTGTTCGTATTGAAATGGGCTTTGTGTGCATTTACCCCATTAATGTAACTAAAGGTTTTTGTGGGATTCGCAGGCCGTTTCCGCATTTGCCCCAATTAGTGGGGCAAATGCGGAAGTCGGTCGGAATTTTTAAAAACACAGTTTGGACCATGAGAAGTAAATCTTTTGTACAATTTGAAGAGTGCATCGTAATCTACGTAAAATAAGCTACTCATTAAAACAAAAAAAAAGTGAAAATAGCGTTTTCAAAGGAAAGTTACAGAGGATCAAAGTTGAACTATTGACATTTTGGGTCGCAATTGCCCCACTCCACCCTATAATATTATAAAGAAGAAATGATGACCAAACAAAAGGCCGAATTCGACTCGTTCTTCGACGGAATGTGTTGAGCTCTTAGTAAGTTCCACATTCTCAGAAGGACTGAGAATGACAATTTCGGGAAGCGAATATATTACGTCTGATCTTGATTTTGTTTGTGATTTACGATCTCTTAATTACTCTTCAGCTTAGTCTCTTTTCAAGTCTGATGAATATGTTTATCCTATGACATTAATTGACTTATTGAAAATTTCAATTTGCATCCTCGACAATCAATATTAGTGCATCGTAGTTTATTGCACTTCATATATTATTCTCTTGTAGGCACATTTTACATTGCACAATTCTGGTCAATATTATTAATTTTAAATTGCTTTTTTTAACCTCCACTTATATTGTACAGTGCATTTTCCGTGGTCAATGGGCAGGCCCTATTTCCCAGATTTCGTTGTCTGTTCAATGGAATTTACGTACATACATTTATGTTCGTTGATTTATTTGATAAAATTCTTTAGGGTTACCTGTTTTTTTGGTTTATTATTTTAATAATGAACCTTTGGAGTCGTCCAAGAAATTTTTTTTACCACCCCCTCAAAATTTGATGGTTTACGTTTAAAGGTAGAATCCAAAAATCAAATAAAAATTTGGCCGTCCGTAAGCCGTACGCGGCACTTTTGCCAATTGACCGATTTTGATGAAGTTTGGTATGTAGGCTCCATTTGGGGTCCAGTTGTGCCCCGAAGATTTTGGTTGTTGTAGGTCACTTCTAAGGGTTCAAAAATGAATTTTGAAATTTTGAAAACGCCCTAACTCAAAAAATTTTGATATAAAGGTATTGTTTTTCCTTCAATTTAAGATTCTATAGAATTTTTAGAATTTTTTGAGACCACGCGGAAGCCCTGTAGGACAAACCGTTCGCTCCCTACGAGAATTTAAGGGTTGGACGTACGATAAATCAGAAACACAAGTGTGAATCGCAAAAGAGGCCTAATCTCCGTTCAAATTAAAGCTGACCGAAATGCGATCGATGTTTTTCTTCATGTTGGATGGTTGGTGGCTTTGTAGACGAGTGATCTATGTAGAAAAATAATAAACCATTGTGTAATAATTTGCAGCGTTTTTGTTCTGTGTTCATATGTAGTGCTCATCCTTCTTCTGCCTTACTCTATTTCGCACAGTTTGTTCATTTTTCATGAATAAAATTTCAATCCTAGACAGTCGTTTGGTGGTTGGTCCGTTTTAATTGGTACGTCTCCATCAAAAGCTGGAAGAGCTACTGTAGAAGTACGGAGGTGGGTTTTGAAATTTTATTTGTGGGTTCTTCTTGTAGTCTTTTGGAGGATTCTCGTACGTAAAACTTTGAAACACGTGCGTGATGCTTAGAGATACAGAGGAATGTATCTTTAACACATCCACGTTCCTCATTCAACTGCGGGTTGATTGTTCGTAGTGTGTCTTGTTCAGCTAGAAAAACGATGTCCTCTTTCTCCTCTCCTGGACAAATTGCTACATTTCCCTAAGTCCAGGTAGGTATACCATTTTAGGTTGGATTTTTGCTCCAACAACCGGCCCCGCAGATGTACCTGTCGTCCTCCGGACGATGGATGCTGCTCTCGCTTATTCATACACCATGAGTTCATTGGGGATCCAGGGCCCATCAGTTTAACCACGATTCACACTGAGATGCTCGATCGCAGCCATCTGGCAATCCCCCATCCAAGTTTTCACCTGGCTGTGGATCGCTTACCTTGCGATCCCACGAAAATATATACATCCTAATGAACCAATTTACATCATTATTTCGTTGCATAGTATTCGATTGTGTTCCAACAATATGACCGGAAGAGATGATGACCAAACAAAAGGCCGAATTCGACTCGTTCTTTAGCGGGATGGGTCGAGCGTTCAAGTTCCTCATTCCCTGAGGTGCAGAGGATGACGATTTCGGGAAGCGAATTTGTTATGTCTGATCTGAAGGAATACAATCGTATGGTAAAACTATTTTATGACCGGAAAGAATAATCGGTAGTTTGGTAGGGTAGATATAAATTACTTTACTTAGCTCATCGTTCATGTTATTCGAAATTCTAGTAACAAGTTGGTAGTTTGTTGCTTTTTCCTATGTACTTGAGTTAATTCAGTTATTCCTAATTAACGAAAAGCTCTTCGGTGGTTGGTGCGTTGTAATCTTGAAACCACACAAAATTTCCGTTCAACTATTTGGTTTTTATTTCGTTCCTCACTAAATTAGCCTTTCCAATTAATAGACTTTGCATTATTTTAATTTCTTCTATTTTTGTTTCCATAATTTTTGGCTCTGTCGTGCTCTGCTCACCTCGCTTACTTGCATGGCTTGTCACGTTCTTCTACTGTATTCCCCTCCCCATATCACCTTGCCTTCCTCCCCTGCACGTTGTTGTCGAGCAGAAGTCTAAGTGTGACATTGGCGGGCAGAGCGAGAGCGAGGTCTGCGTGGAGTCGATGAGCAGCTCGGACGAGTCGGACGATTCAGGGAAGGCGACTGGAGTCGAAGAAGACGACGAGAGCGTCCAGAGTCTGCTGGCCAAGAAGGGAAGGCTGGAGAGACAAGTCCGGAAACATCAAGCCAGAAGAAACCATCTCCAGGTGAGATCACGCTTTGTTTGTTATTTCTATCGAAAACGTGTATTTAGAAGTAGCCGTGCACCTGTAAGTCCTCAATCTTGAGTTTTTGAATAGGCTTAGTTGATACCTAATGGTATGTCGAAGAGGAGACGGAGAATAAGAAGGAACCAAAGACCACCTCCTCAGGCGCCCCAGATAAAGATGTCTCGAGTACTTAAATCCAGAAGACTCCGAGTGATAGGAGGGCTCTTTAATTGGAGTGGAGGTTCTTGATCCGATGATTTTATCTCATTTTATCCCTCTCCATTTCCTATTCTAACCTCTTTTTTTCGGGATACGAAGGCTATAGCCTGAAAACCAGTATTCCTATAATCTAGTGTCTTTAAGCTACTGTAAGTTTCCTAAACTAATTTGATGCGCAAGTTCTGTGATTTTTACTGTCATTTGGATGAGCAAGCGTACATGCTAGTAAATATTGTCACTACCTGTTTTCCCTCGTGAAAGTACAAGCATTGAATTCTTGAAGTACAAGAATTGCTGACGAAATTTCAAAAAGAGGGCGCGAAAAATACCAAATAACCTCATGAAACTGGATAGTACTCATACTAGTAGGAACCTCTCGTTATGGATAGTATTATGTGAATAATCAGGCCTTTTTTTCAATCTAGAAACTGAGCATGTTCTAGTAGGAATCTCTCTTTATGGATGGTATTATACGGCCAGCAGGCCTTTTTCAAATCTAGAGTCTGCTCAAGTTTACAACTAGCGGCTACTTGCAATATTTTTCTAAAATGCGGATTTATTTGTCGTTTTCAGAAAGCACTGATGTCCGAAGTGCTAACAGAGATGGAAATCCGACCCCATGACCTCGTTCCAGATACCAACTGTTTCATCAACTGCTTACCTCAGCTCGAGAGCCTCATGAAGCTCCTGCCCCACCCTCAGCACCCCTACGTCATCAAGGTTCCTCTTGTTGGTAAGTCAAAATTTGCCATACAGTTTTAACTAATTTGCGTGTTTTTTTACTTCTTATTAATTTCACAATAATCTTTTATAAATACAGATTGTCAATAGTGAATATAAGTGGTTCATTCTATCTATTTAAAGTGATCTGAAACACTTCTTAATAATGAAGTCATCTTTTCATAGTCTTAGGTGGTAATTCAGGTACCTACCTGTAATGTTTTATCCCTGCCTCTAAAATCAATGTACCTTACTGTTTAAAGAATGGATTCCTGTTATTTATCTGGATGCTTATCTTATTGAAATTTGGAGTGGAATTTGCTTCTATTTACTAGTAATTCCAATTGGTCACAGGTCTTCTCTTATTAAATCCTCCGTTTATTCTAATTTCGAATTATGCGGATTATTTAACTATTTGTACGTGACACGCTAATAAATACTAATTATTCCCTCATGCTAAAGAGCTGTTTGAATGAGTTTCTGGTATTGTTTTACAGTTGTGAATGAACTGGAAGGACTGTCGCGCGGGTGTAAGCCGTCTCAGAGCGCCCTCCACTCGGCGATGGTGAGAGAAACTGCCAAAGCCGCGATGGGTCTCTTCCAAAACCGACATCCAGCCCTCCGATGCGTCACAACTAAAGGTAACCCTTTACAATAATACCTCACTTTTGACCGACTCCATAACCGCCATAGGTGCGAAGGAGGATGTATTCTTTTCGGTGTGTCATGGGAACATCGATTTTTTTTAGTCGACTCGATCAATACAGTACTTACCTGTCTTATGTGCAGAAAATCGATCGTTTACTATTAGCAAAAATGATGCCACCTTTTCAGTAGTAATTAGAAAATTAAGAAAGATTTTGTTGAAATTCAGTCCTACATGGGATCCTTTTGTGCCCCTAATTGTTTGGACTTCAAGGGGGAAAGTAAAAAACATTGATGGACATTTTTAACATGCCCTAGCTCAGAAACTATATAAACGTATTTGTTTTTTCATCAATTTGGAATCTGATCTAATGAGACCATCCAGAGGTCTATGGACCAACCTTTCCCTCCCTTTAATGATTGAATGAAAATAAATCAGAAACACTAGTGAGAATCGAACATAGAAGTTCTCTCGAAACTTTTAAAAAACGCTGCAAATTATTACAATACGGTTTATTATTTTTCTATATAGATCACTCGTCTACAAAATAACCAATCATCCAATATGAAGAGAAGAAAAAAAAAAAAAAAAAAAAATCACCAACTATCGATCGCATTGCGGTCAGCTCTAATTTGAACGGAGATTAGGCCTCTTTTGCGATTCACACTCGTGTTTTGAATTATATATATATATATTTCTATACAAACCCTTAAATTTTCGTAGGGAGCGAACGGTTAGTCCTACAGAGCTCCGCGTGGTCTCAAAAATTCTATAGAATCTTAAATTGAAGGAAAAACAATACCTTTCTATCGAAATTTTTTGAGTTAGGGTGTTTTCAAAATTTCAAAATTGATTTTGGAACCCTTAGAAGTGACCTACATCAACCAAAAGCTTCGGGGCACAACTAGACCCCAAATGGAGCCTACATACCAAATTTCATCAAAATCGGTCAATGCTAAGTGGCAAAAGTGCCGCGTACGGCGTACGGCGGACGGCCAAATTTTTATTCGATTTTTGGATTCTACGTACCTTGAAACGTAAACCATCAAATTTTGAGGGGGTGTTAAAATTTTTTTTTCTTGGTCGATTCCAAAGGTTCATTATTGAAAATAATAAACCAAAATCAATTTATGATAGTTTTCAATTTTTTTGGAAACGATTGAGACCACTCTGCTCCTCAGCTCACTGTTGGACCAATCTTTCGTTTCCTGTTGGACTTGAGGTGTGATTGTGAAAGTAATCAAAATTACTAGTTGTTATCTATGAACCTCGCGATAATCATTAGTATGTTTTTTGTTCAAGGTCTCTTGCTCAAATATCCTCCCTAGCTATTTCCACTATTATAAACTTTGATCGGAAAATATGATGTAAATTGATTCTCATATGTTTTCCTGTGATTTCTAGGAACTGTTCTTAGTTCGTCGATATTCACCTTGGAAGAAGACTCCGCTGTTGAAATGAAAAATGACGACAAGATCCTGACTACATGCGTCAACTTATCCAAGGCTCACAAGAGCGATGAAATCAAAGAGGGTGAGTGGAATGTAGTCTTAAATTTTACTTTGGTTGAGTCATTCGGTTATTATATCCACTGAAATTTGTAGGAATTCAGTCGGGATATTGCTATAAATTCACATTCATGATTCATGTAAGATGGAAACGTATATATCAAGTTTTCTGGCTCAATTATGGCAAAGAATTAAATTTATTCGATCGGGGTATTGTCTGTTTTTGAACATTTCTCCTGACTGATGTCTGTAAGGACTAGATAGTCTGATCTTCATACTGGGTGGTATTTCCATCCGAAATGGTAACTTGAGTTTAGTGTAATGGTTTAGTTATAATTATTACAGAAATGATATCCCTTTGGGTGTTTGAGAGGCTGCCAAAATTGCAACGGCCGATGAAAATGCATGATGAGTCTCTACGATTCATCACATTGCCTGTGCTTTTATCGAGCTGATAGCTCACGAACGATTCCAGTTTGATGACGAATATTCAGTTGATGGAAGCAGGTACAACAATTCAGTTTTAAAATCAATGGTAGCGTTTTGATCTGCCAAAACTGGAAATTTCACGTAATGAGGCAATTACGTACCTACTCTTGGTTGGAATCTGGTTTAACTTGAGAGAACCAGTAAAATTAGGAAAATGATAACCTGATGTGTTGTTTAGAGTTCTAGGGACCCTAAGGTTGAGGCTATGGTTCATAGTTTCTCTTTTCAAAGGTGGGTAGTGCTTTTGAGTGATGGGTCCTGGTTTATCTGAGAAGGCCCTACCTACTTTCAAATGTACAGATTTACCTAACGACCTTGTTGAAGCAAGATTATAATCAAAGGCATTTGACAGCATATCTTCACGAGTCCATGTTTGAAATAAAGAATAAGGATCGTTGAATTTATTGAGTTATGAATTAACAGGTTTTGTTAAGCTATGAATTAAATTTGTTTTTAAATGCAATAGCCAATTCTTTTCCAAGGATTTTGATAACGACGGAAATACATATTGAGTTTTTAGATGTTAATGAAGTGTTGAATAAAATCCTGCTTGCGTGCGTGCATTATAATATAAAGTATGCGTTTGGATCTAGTTCGAGCTGGTTACCTATCTGTTCGATATGTGAGCCTCTTGTATTTGTTAAGCCGCGTCCACACTTGCAACATTCGGCCTCTCCGAACCTTGCTCCGATCCTCTGGCAGGATCGGGGCGGCGAAACTTTAAAGGGATGAGGATCGGCGGAGCGGAGCGCAGTCCGATCGCTCCGTTGGCGGTTTTTCATCCTGCATCAAAGGAATGATCGGAGCGGGGTGAGCCTAGTGTGGACGGGGTTTTTGATGCGCCGCTCCGCTCCCCCGAACGTTCTCCCTCTCCTCAATAATTTCGTGAAGTGTCGTGCATTTTTAATTCCCTCACTCTGCATTTCCTGTCACAATGGAGTGGACAAAGCAAGAAACTTTTTCATTGATTGATGATTTCAAGGCAAGAGGGTTGTTGTGGGACTCTAAAAACCCCCAATATTTCAATAAAGTTAGGAAGCGGGACGCCAAATCCAAGAAAGTTGGAAAACCAGTGGAAGAACAAAAAAAAAGGAAAGCCTATCATCAGGAGTGAGCAGGGAGAAGTCGAAAATACCAAGGAGCATGGGCACTGGCAAAAGTATAATCTATCTCTAAATTTGAAAAGAATTGAACTAGCTCAAAGGAAGATTAGATAAATGACCACGATATTTTTTGTAGATTAAAAAAAGTTAAATCATTATATGTATTGTTTGTAGACAAGATCAAAAAACTTTCTTTAACAATATTACAGTTCAGTAGGTACATTCGTATTTACTTCATTCTCGTGTATTACGTTGTATCGAGATTTAAATAGAACTTTGTGGTCCACCGACGCTATTTTCTATTCTTCTTTTTTAAAATGGAATCCATCACTATACACTATATACTATACGCGGCCACTTGAAGTTGAGATGCCATGACTGAGGACTGAGGAGCGCTCGATTCTCCCGATCGCCCTCCCAAGGTTTGGAGCGAGGTTCGGAGCGCTGCGATGTTTGGTGAGATTTCGTTGAGTTGTTCGGATCGGAGGATCGGAGCAAGGTTCGGAGCGCCCGAATGTTGCAAGTGTGGACGCGGCTTTAGATGCTGCGAGCTTAGACCGCAAAATATCGATAATTCCAAATTCTGTTCCTAATTTCAAGACCCAGAAAGTAACCACCACCGAGCTTCTCTGGTCTTTGGGGAACCGTTTACTAAATTGAATCTTTTAAAGATGAATAGGTGATTAGTTGGGTTTATCGACCACGCATTTCATTGTCCCCTAACCTCTTCCGATCTCTTCTAAGATTAACGGAAGAGTTGGATTCATCGCTCAACAGGATTAATATTGTTCTTCATTGTAATTGAACCATCTAAATTTTCACTTTTGACTATTTGTGCCGCAGGAGGTCGGAGGAAGCTGTACAGAGACGTTGTGCTGCTGACGGAAGACAGGTCGCTGAGGCTGAAGGCCATTTCCAAAGACATGCCGGTTCGGGCGCTTCCAGACTTCATCAAGTGGGCGGGCCTCGGTTGAGCTTCTCCGGGCGACCGGATTTGAGCCAACTTGACGCTTCTGAGGTAAGTCCCACTTAACTAATTTATATCCGTAGAAAATGGAATATTCCACTCTTTTTCTATTCTATTTCTTCGATAACTGCTTGTAAGATTAGTCGTAATTGTGTATCCTGAAAGCACTCCCAGCGGATTCCTGCTGTTGACATGCCAGAGGTTGAAAGGAGAACATTCGAACTAATCGCTTACATTCCTCCAATGGTGAGGTTCTTCTACCAAGCTATTTTCTTCATTATCCATTCATTCAATACGCAGATAGTTACTGTGAAACGAGGTAACTGCTCCACTTTTTCGACTTATCAAAGTCATATTTATACTTCTTAAAACAAATGAAAATTTATTGTGCGTATGACTGTTACAAAACCTATCAAATCGATTTATTACGGGCTTAATTTTAGTATTTATTAATTAACTATTTAATTTTTCCGAACACCTTTATGTCTTAGGATATATGTTTGTGCCGGTTCGGGAAATATTTATTTAATTTTGTTGTACAACTACAAATTTAATCAAGTTATATACACATTTTTGCGACTAAAAAAACATTGCTAGGTTTAAAACTTGAAGCCTGTTGCACCTTGCAAGAGTGTTTGTCAAAAATATAACATAAATACAACTACAACGAACAAAAAATACATTCAACTAAAGAAAAATAAATAAAATCATTCTGTATTAATGCTGTTGATCAGTTTCTCACAATTCGAATTTTTCTTTTAATTACCCACTCGTAGACCTTAGATTTATTCGAATTACAGGAAAATGAAGAAGGTCTCAATTTTTCTAGGAGCAATTAGGAGCCAAGATTCGTGAAATACCACTCAAATTAAAAAATCAGAAAAAATTATTTTAAATATTACAGACAACTTTTTTTTGTATGCATTCAGAATCTGAAAACATACCAAAATAACACTAAAGTAATTATAAAAAGTGTGAAATAATACAAGAAACACGGATAAATCGTCTCATCTGTTGGCACGTAGTCCGACGTCAATCGTGGAGTAATATTTCTTGCTTTTCAGGGGCGAAGCTACAGTTGTTTCTTTGCAATGGGGTGAGCACATGGGTCTGAAAAACTGTTTATTGTTATTTTTAGTCAGGTATGGAGAAGGATAGTGCGGATTTAAGTAATTTACCCTAGAGGCTCTTGTTCTCACACGAGTCTATCCTCAACTATATTAGAGACAATTTATATTATGAATAGCTACTAGTCGGAAGGACCTCTGCCCGCCATTCACTCGCCTTTTTTTTTTTTTTTTTTTTTTTTTTTTTTCGGCAGGTAGGTGAGAAAATCTTTAAGATCCACAGGTGGAGTTGGATCTCGTAAGATACCCTGAAGGATCCGCGACTTCAAGGTTATGTGGGATTCAAACCCACTAAAAAAACACCTCCTTTTCTCCCACGTTGGATGATCAGCCTGGAACTGTTTAACACATTACTTCAGGCTGAGTCCTGGGGCACTTCATCAGTTCTGGATGGCGGGACGGACCAGGTGTTCCCTTCTCTGTCTCTCTCGTTCTAACAATGTCTTCCTTGTCAGGATACTCTCTGCGTACGCTGCCACAAGACTCCAGCTCCTCTCACCTTCCAGCATCTTGCTGACGACAGCTTCTGGTGTTGGAATTTGGGGAGTTAATCCCAGCTCTGCCAGCAGCTGGCTTCTTTCAGCCGCCCATTTGGTGCATTTGAAAAAGGTGTGCAGCGCATCATCATCTTCTCTCTTCTGACAGTGCGGAGTCCATGTCCTGTGAAGAATTGTGTGAGGAAAAAGTTCAACTCTCCATGCTTCCTGTCCGTCCATTTCTGGATGTTTGGCACTAGCCGTGCGGTCCACCGTCCTCTATATTCTCTTGTCCATATCTCTTGCCAGCTTACCATCGTGCAATCTCTTTCTTCCTTGGCTATGCGGGACCTGTCTCCTTCATTCCTTCTGTCGAAAATTCTTTTTCTCTCTGAGGCCATCAGCTGGATCGGTATGACACTGGTAAGCACAAAGATAGCGGGTTCTGACACTGTTCGGTATGCACAGGCGATTCGTAGAGCTCCTCTTCGCTGCACAGCTATCAGTCTCTGTCGGAGATACGCCACGCTCAGTGCATCCGCCCACACCTCCGCTCCATACAAGAGAATTGACTCCACCACTGTCATCATCAAGCGTCTCTTGCATGGTCTAGGGCCATTTATGTTTCTCATAAGGTGACAAAGAGCTGCCGATTTTTGTGCAGCCCTGTCTGCAGTCCTTTTTAAATGTTCACCAAAAGTGATTTTTGTGTCCAACATGACTCCTAGATATCTGGCTGCTGGTTTAGTTGTTATTTCAGTGTTTCCGATCCGCATTGGGATGATGGTAGGTATGCGCTTACGGGTGAAGATGACTACCTCTGTTTTTGATGTAGCTAGTGCCAGGCTATGTTCTTCCATCCACTCCGTTACTCGTGTCATGATCTGCTCCAACTTGGCTTGGGCTGAATCCATTGTCCTTGCGAGTACTACTGCTGCCACATCATCAGCATATCCAACAAGGAAACAGTCCTTAGGCATTTCCAATCTTAGGACCCCGTCGTATGATGCATTCCACAGTTGAGGACCTAGTACAGATCCCTGAGCAGCCCCTGATGTGATATCCTTCGTTCGTACCCCTTGAGCAGTCTCATATGTTAGTGTTCTGTTCTTAAGGTAGCTGTCCATAACATTCAGTAGATAAGGTTCATTCACTCGCCTTAGCTGAGTGGGGTGTGCGCATGGGTCGGAAAAACTACTTATTTTCATTTTTAATCTGAACTAGACCTCATTCTGAGAATTTTGACACCAACCGCGACCTTCTAGCGTGAGAAAACATTTTTCTGTGATTTTTCAAAGTTTCGAATGTTTATGACTTCACATAAACATTTGAAACTTTGTAAAATCATAGAAAAAGATCTACTCATCCAAAAAGAGAACGGCTTGTGTCAAAATTCTCAGGATGAGGTGTACTTTCGATTAAAAATTTAAAAAAAATCAGGCGGCACCCCCCATTGAGACTGCTGATTATCGCAAAGTCACCTTTTAAAACCTAGCAGGCTTCCTGTGCTTCTTTAGGACTTCTATTCCTAGGAAAGTACAGGAAAATTGTAAGAAATACTACGCCTGACATACTTTTTGAGATGTATAGATGCAGCTTGAGCGGACGTGTTTAAATATAGAAATTTGTGTTTTATAGTGTGATTTTGGATGCTTCCCTTGCCCCCTAAGAATGAAGTCGACGAAGGAGAATTGAGACTACGTTTCTCCATCCCCTCGATTTTCACCAATAATAGCGGCCATTTGGCGTATTTTTGAAGCCGTTCAACTTCAATGCAAATGGTGAACACGAAGGGGAAGGATTGATTGATTAATTTGTATTAATTTGCAAAATTTGAGATACGTAATAGAGTGCAGCAGATGTGACGGATAGGAGGCCGATCTGTATGATCTGTCTTGCAAAAATACAGTTTTGTGTTGTTATGGACAAAAAATTATGAAATTATAATTTATTCTGGAGAGGGAGATTTTGGTACTAAATCCTGTATGGACAGAGGAGTGCAAGTTACCTCAGCCTATTGGATGGAGTGCCAGATTTCTTTGTAGCTACGTCACCCAAATATCACTGATTAGAGGCCGATCTGCAAGAAAGGATAGTATTGCAGAAAATTCCACAATTTTGTTCCATTGGAAGAAAAAAAAGTTAAATTATCATTTTGCTGACGGGATCCGAAATCGTCTGATAAACACGGTCTTCCGATCGGGTACGGGCATACGGGTAGCATTGCGAGTCCCATCGGGGTCACGGTTTGAGCGGCGAACAGGTTTCTGGTTGACCCGCTCCAGGGTCCAGATCTCGGGATAAAAAAAGCTGGTCGATATCCACCTTATAGTTCGATGCCCTTCGTTCGAAATACATCCTCTTTAGTATAAATAAGGTACTTGTTACTGCTCCAGTTGAACTTTTCTGACGTTTAATAGATAAACAGCGGTAGGCGGTAGTAAATCTTCCCTAATCCGTGTCTCAATTAAATGCATATCCTGAGTAAACGACGATTTTACGTACCTACAAGAGGCGTTCCGCCATAAAACTCTTGTTTGTTGCGACTCATTGAAGGACTTTGTCTGCTTTAAGAGATAGAATAATATTAATTAATTTCCTTATTCAGGGTGACCAGTGACCTGGAAAACCGGGAATACTCAGGAAACTTTACTCTACTGGAAAAGGGGATTTAATTTTTTTCTCAAAAAGCCCTAGCGCCAAACATTTTAGTTTGAAGCTCCGGCGGTCTGAGGGAAAAAGGTTTTAGTACGGAAAATACTCACACTTGAAAGCTTGACCTTGTAGGTAGTCAATTTTATTCAGTTGAACTAGCTATACTATATAAGATGTGTCCTCCTACGCAAAATGTAGGCTGTTTCCAAATCGCGGGGAAGTGCCCAATATGAGGTTTTATGCAAACCCACCCAAGTGGCTGTTTTTTTGGTGAATTTTTAAAAATATACCTACAAACTTTATTTTGTTGTTTCCTATCCTATTTTAATGATTCTCGGTTCAACTTATCATACCTACAAAAAAGCCAATCACAAAAAAAAAAAAAAAAAAAAAAAAAATGGTATTTTTAACCTAAGTATTTAAAAAATATATACATGTCGCAAATGTGAAAAATTGGTCAACTATAATGTATGTATAAAATATAAAAACAAGACTTTTTATATTTTTGTTATTAAAATGTATAATGCCACTAACATTTGCTAGAAGTGTTCATCAGGGCACACCTGCAGCTAATAAATTAATAACAATAAAACACCCGCACCGCGTAAATTTCTCAACTAGTCCGATTCTGGTTACCTACCCAATTTATTTTCAAAATGAGATTTTTATACTGTGTTAATTAAGTGGTAGCTACAGAGACCTCACTTAGATTTTAATTTACCTATTTGAGTATCTATTATTGTTTTCTTTCATTTTCTATGTTTCCTACTTCAATTCAACGAGTTGATTCTATAACAGACATAGCTTCATCATTTTCCTTTCGATTTCGATGAAATTTCAAGGTATCATATGGATCAAACAGTCGAAGGTGAAAACAAGCCTTTGAAGTGGTCGTTTCTCTCGAGTAGACCAACGAATTCCGATCATTTTAACGTTCGTTCACGAGTTATTTTTTCGGAAATTACCTGGCTCTATCATCTTGATATAAAAGGCACGTCTAAAAGATGAAATTTTCTTTTCAAAACCCCGGAAAAACTCCTGTAAAACGAGTTTCTACCCTTCTTTTGGAACCACAGAGTTTTTTTAGGACGTCCCACAGTAAGACTTGGGCGTCCTTATGCGATCGATCTGGGGTAAAGTTGGACAACACTCAACAGAAAAAAAAATAACCACACAGTAATCCGTTTTAGACCATTCTGAATCCAAATCCGCGAAAAAAACCATAGGTGTATGTCTGTGTGTGTGTGTGTGTGTGTGTGTGTGTGTGTGTGTGTGTGTCAGTGGCGGTTCCCGCCCCGAAACTCAGGGGGTGCACAGAGATCAGGAGAGGCTATGGAGAAGGGACAGAATAAGTGATTTTCTCTGCCAAATAGAAATTTCGACGATATGCAAATGGGATAAATCTTGGTAACTTTTTCATCTTAAAATTGCAAACGGTACTAAATACTTAGGTGCAATAGACACGAAACATGTTCTCTAGTGGTTAACAGAAATTCTGAAATACTTAATCATCAAAGGTCGAAACCCAAGAAATTCATCCATCTAATTGCAATAGCTGAAATGTATATTTGCCCGTGACGGTTCAAAACATCGTCCAATTCGGAAGAAAAATTAACGAGCCCCTTGAAAACTCCGAGATTCGAAGAATCTTCCCTCTCATCATGCCCACGCACGGCTATTTTTCTAACCGTTTCGTTTTTTTTTTTTTGTATCAGATTATGACGATGTGCACTGTCGAGTTGTTGCATTATATTTTGACGACACACTATACGCAAATCTACCAGAGCGTTCTTATGGGAGACAGCCAATGCGTTTTTCAATTTTTTGGCTGAATGGGAGATCACTTATGCCGTCTTTAACTCGAGCCTCATTTCGGTTGGAGAACAAAGTAGGCGAAATTGTCAGTTAGTCACTTCACACCCACAAAGCCAATCTACCTTCTTATAATAGTCGACATTAAAACTTACGGTACGAATCTGCACGGTTTCTGAAATCTGCACGGCAAATTTCAACGCCTGCTGGAGTCCAGGTAGAGACAGCAAAGGGCTGCCAGTTTCTCGAATGTCGCACTTTTCCACAATCGACAAACGCAAATAGTTTACTTTACTTTAATGTAAACTACTCATCGTACCTACAACACTCTAAGTACTTACTTTGAACAAAACGGTGTGTACCTACTGAAACGGTAGTAAACCGAAAACGTAAAACGGAATTCCCTTATCAGGTTTGTTTGTTTATGGATGGACGGATGCTCTATTTAGGTTGCCAAGGAATTCCGTGATAGGCAATAACGAGAGGGGGGAGTCCCATTAGTTTGTTTGTTTACTTATTACTCTACAAGGAAATCCGGATTGCAGAGCTCTCTGACGGGGGAGCAACGAACCAATGCTGCTCAAGACGACAAAATGTCCTGCTCTCTGGTTGGTCAATCTCACGTGCCTGCCTCCCTCGAATGACGTCACCCTCCCCAGAAATGGTGCAAAGGAAAGTGATGCTCCAAACGGGTGTGATTGGTCAGAAAAGAGGGAGCTCCCGCCAGTTTTCGCGCGTAGATTCAACTAGCACAGTGCCTACGATCGAGTCTTCTGTCACTAGCCAACTTACTCTTGAAACGAAGAGGAACGAACTTTGAATTTTTTTTTTCTTTTTTAATTGGCTGGGGGTGCACATGCGCCTATGCTCCTATCAGTAGCCGCCCCTGGTGTGTGTGTAACAAAATCTTGTGTACTCTGCACAGGCCTTAGTTCTCAACCGATTTTCCTGGTTCTTTTTTTGTTCGTCGCGGAAAACTATCTAGTTGTGCACTACGTCGCCGGAATTTCGAATTTTGCCTTTTAAGGGAAGGAAAGGGGGGGTTAATGCTCGAAAAACATGCGTTTTTGGGCATAATCTTGTGTACTCTGCCCAGGCCTTAGTTCTCAAACGATTTTCGTGGTTCTTTTTTCGTTTGACGCGGAATACTATCTAGTTGTGCACTACGGCGCCGGAATTTTGGATTTTGCTTTTTAAGAGGGGGAAAGGGGGGGTTAATGCTTAAAAAACGTGCGTTTGCGGGCATAATCTTGTAAACTCTGCCCAGGCCTCAATTTCCAACCGATTTGCGTGTTTCTTTTTTTGTTTGACTCAAATAACTTCCGAGTTGTACATGATTTCACCAGTGTACCAAAATTCGCAAGAGGAGGGGATAAGTGGGGGGATAATATTCACAAAATATCCGATTTTTCAATATTTCGGTTCCTTTACTGCTTACTAACTGTCTCCAAGCTTTGAAATTGAGGAAAAATTCTCATTATACCTCCGGATTTTCATGAATTATTCTCTGTACCACCATGGAACTAATATTGGTGCCACCATGGTGCCAGGACATGGTGCCATGATGCCATAAACCGCTTATTTCGTGTTTTTTTTTTGTGTTTCACCTTGAATACGGATGTGAATTTGACGGACTGCCTACCAAAACTAACAGATGAAAGTTCAATGTTACGACGTATTTCCGCTTTGGTGCCAGACCGGCACCATTGGAGGAGGAGGAGGGGGGGGGGGGTGAACTCGAATTCGCATGTTGGGTATCGTAGAGCATGGATTTTAAAATGCTCTTCAGATTCGAGGCTCCCATGCCGCTAGAAATGTTAAGGTGGATAATGGTGGGGGGGTCAGGATTTCTTGCCTAAAGTAATAAATAAATTACATCGAGTGAAACAGTTTTATCACTTAACAACTGGTTAAACTGATCTAATGCTTATCCAATGGGACGTCCCCTGGAATGCATGCATTACTAAACAATATGTTTAGGGCGCGAGCTTTACATCAGAATTGCTACAATGATTCTCCATCGAAATCACTTTTTAAATACCTATTCAATTTTCCGCAGTTTCAATCTTGAGATGTTTTTTATCATTACATTATGTAGAGTTTTAATGTAATTATAGCTTCAACATATTTACGTTACAAGTTTCTTATGATTTGGCAGTTGTCAAATGGAGGTAAACCTTGACATCTCAGCTTCTCAACCGTATAATGTTCAATTATACGGTAAAATTACTCAATTATTCGGTAAAATTCTCAAAAGATCATTATACGGTTTATTAGCAAAATCAAGGGATTTTAATACAATTACAATGAGTTTCTAATCCAAAAATTAAATTAAAAAAATGTACTCGGTTTGAGCATGATTTGAGAGCTTGCATTCTACTTTTAATCCACACCGGATCGGATGGTTATTGTGTAACGATCAATTTTTGATCTACTTTGATTAATAATTTTCGATGGTGCACCTGTGGGATGGAGAAATCCGATTCCAAAATTTGCTCTTTTGCATTGCAAACAACGTGCAATTCGAAAATCGAATAAAAAAAAACCCCTTTGATACTTTGGACTATTGGTCCGCGTAGTTTCAGAGCATTGTAATAATCACATTTTGTGCAGTTTTCATCCGAATTCGATGAAGTTTTCGGGGGTTGGGAGGTTGAGACTCAGGATGGACTTCTATGATATCCATCACGATATGATCAGTTCTACGCATGCGGGAACAAATAATCCATGTAACAACCAAAACCACTATTTTTCAGCCGATTTTGAAGAATTTATTATTTTTTATTTTTTATTTTTTGAGACTCAAGACGATTTTTTATAATTTGGAGGGCAGTGGTAGGTACTCAGAGATTAAAGTTTTGATAATAATAATAATAATAATAATTATTAATTAATAATAATAATAATAATTGTTAAATATTATAATAATTATTCACTTTGTATCGGATGGTTTTAAGGATACGAGGACGCTATGTCCCGCAACCACTTGGAAGATTTATGGTTTCAATCTTGTCGGCAGCAGTGATAAAATACTCGTTACAGTCAACTGACAGTGCTATTGAATCAAGTCGCCATCTTTAATTTATTCCTCGGGATTTTCAATCCACGAACTTACTACTGTTTTACCCCCACTTTGATGGAACATCAGATGTTGATGGTTAACTTGACTTCAGTAAACCGAATAGTCTCGAAGGTCGAGTCGGAGTTGAAGCTGCCGTTGGTGGTAAAGTACTTTGAGAACCAACGGATGATGAAACATGATTTGGTGCAGGAAGGTCTTCAGGAATGTTTCCCTTGGAAGGAATGCTTTCTGTAACTGTGTCTCCAGTTATTGCTGGTTCTTCGCTGGTTTGAGGCGGTAGACTACTAAAGTGTGTGTCGTAGTAGTATCCGAGAGTAATGTGAAGGAGCCCCGCACAGCAGCTCAGTGCTAAGTAGACCATCGCTTTTACGATTGTGAAATTTTGAATTAGTTTAGTGAGTTCGCCAATAACTTCGTTAGTTGTGATGAAGCCGGCTAATAGAGTAGTTTTGAGTCTGGCCGGCGACTCCATCCAGAAGAAATGCAAATACCCTACGGTAGTAGAAGCTCTTGCCAATCCACTAAAAATTTCTGAAACCCGGATCAAATTTCTATCACCTGTGACAGCTTGTCGTGAGTTCGGAGTGGAGTTCGGCTGTGAAGTGGTGGTCGGTTGTGGAGTGGTAGTCACTTGTGGTGTGGTGGTCGGTTGTGGAGTGGTGGACGCTTGTGGAGTGGTGGTCGACTGTGTAGTGGTAGTTGGTTCCTCACGTCGTATTTCAAGAACTGATGTATGAAATCTGAGTCTATCTTCTTCCTTGTATTTGTACAACACAACTACGTTTTCAGAGTATGGTCGTAGTTTCACGTATTTCGTATTTGTCGTCCCTTTACCGTACTGAAATTTGTACCTGTATGGACTCGGTTTCAAAACGATGCCAGTAGTCTTGGTGGGAAGTGGTACATCGTACGAAGTTTTCACCTCGGTGATCTCGTCAGTTACATAAAACTTGTTGGGATCAGCCGGTACCTTTTCATCTCCATTCAACAAATATAGCTTCGGATCCACACCAGTCCATATTTCATCGACTCCGGAAACTTGGATTATTTTAAATTCGAGACTCTTTGGCGAAGTCAGTAGAAACCAGTATCTCTTATTTGCTTCTAACTCCACAGTAGACTCTAACGCTTCGTATAGATGTTCTTCGTCTTTAATTTCCATTTTCAAGCTGGTCAAACCACTCCCAACGTCTACCACGAATTCGCATGTTTTATTCGGCGTTGAAGTATATGTTGTGGTTTCTAAAATGAACAACGTTTCTGTCGCTCCAAATACTCTGACCACCGCTTGTTCGGGATTCGGGAGATGCCCTGAGATTACTGTGAAGTTCGGATTTGAGTCATCAAGGTTTCTATTGACTACAAATACGTTTCCAGTCTTGAGGAACAATATAATTAGCAGAATAACTATTGTATTGAAAATGTGAGAAGCTGCTATCAATAGAAGACCGCATATTCTTCCTACAGATCCCCTCGCTCCGGAACAAAAAAGCCATATAGCCGGCATGACTACGAGATTTGCTAGGAACTTGTACACATTCCCTGAAGAATCTTCTTCGTGGTTCTCATTGGCAAAAGAGTTGACGATGATGCTTAGCATTACTTCAAAACTGGTTATTACAAGTATAGGTAGAAGTAGCAAGAGGAAAGCTATAAAGCGTCGAGTACTCACAGTTTTTCTTTCTGCTATTTCCTTGCTGTCTCCTGGACTCTTAACGACGTCTTTTCTGATTCCAATCAAAACTTGAGGGATATTGGACTCTTTTATGACATCCTCAGAGGCGTACCTTCTGACGACTATTGTCAACACCAGCAATCCTGAAGTGAAAATCACAAATATAATCCAGAAGATGATGTTGGCGACTCGTGAAAATGTTTCACTATTCAGGTATAGAGTGATGAATAACGCGAATAAACTCAAACTGTTTATCAGCTCGAAAATAGCTACCAACATGCATGTCTCAAATGCGGTTGCGCTGCGTTTTTGGTTAAATATGAGGCAAAATTTCACTGGATACGTAAGAAAAAGGCTTTCAGATAACCCGAGAGGGAGGAAATACAGCATGGCATTTTGCACTACAGTAGCAACGACCCCCAAAATTACCCCGACGCCGAAAACTACTAAGCTGACGAAGTATGCCAAGAATTTGTGGTTCTTCAAGTCGACAACTAAGCAGACAGCAATCGTAATGACAACCTTCGCAAGAAACGATATGAAGTGAAATTTTGTGAGGAAATCTTTAGTGTTCGGATCTTGGAGTTTCAGTAGAGGATTCTCTGCCCAAACTTGAACCCATGGACCGATGAATTCCGAGCTCCACAGCACTCCTATGTACTTGAAATCAGAAAGTGTTATATTCGGGAACCAGTAGTCGGATTGCCTGAGTCGCCGTAGTTTCGTTTTTAACTTACTTTGACTTAAGTGCGACAACATACATAATTTCCTGAAAAACTAAATTAATTGATTAAACTACAATCTAGGACGTGATCTACCGAATATGCGGTACACTGCAGGATTTAGAATGACAGGGCAGTGTTGATGTTGCTACTTACCTAGTTTCGACTGCTTTGGTTAACTAGGGTGATTTCTATGAGTTACTTGGTACCGATTTAAGTACCGTGTAGTTACGTTGAACTGTGAGTATTTCGTATTACGAAGGTTTTCATCTTGAATACCTACCTCATGCTGCTTCAGTATTTCAAGGTAGCAATACTATGCCGGCAGTACCTTACCCGGCGCCTCCACCACAATGTAAGGTTGATTCCTCTGCGGCTTTAGCGATGTCTGACTTATTTTTCGGCCTACTCGTGGATTCGGGGGTTCTGAAATGACCTTCCTAGTCCTGCCTAGGCCTAAGTTCCCTAACTGGCTATCGCCGGAGATCGGGTAGATGTAGGGGCAATTGCCTCCGGATCTAAATTTTCGACTATCTGCTAGTTCCTAAGTACTTGACTCCTTCGGGCTTCGTGGACTTTTGAGAGAAAACACTTGTTTGGATTTTTGAATGAGCAACGGGTTCATTTGACAATTGGAAAATGGGATTGAATCTTGATAATATAAAGGGGAAAGTGAATCCTTAGGTGGTAGCTTAGTCTATCCCTGCCTATGTGCCTCCTGACTGCGTGTCGTCGCGAGATTACGGAGTTTCGCGGAAGGCGCGGGTTCGCGACGGCGACGGCGGAAGTCGAGATCGGGCAAGTTGAAGCTAAGTACTTAGGACTGACCTGGCGATCCTTTCTTCAGACTTTGGAGATTTGTCCCAGGAAGCGTTGATGTGGCAGCTACCCACTTCTTTTCCTGGAGGCGGCTGGTTCTCTCGGACCGAAGTAGCCTGTAGTGGTACCGCTCTCTTGTCACACAGCGGAAGGCAGCAGATTTGGGTGCGTCTCGGATCGAAGGGCACTTGATTCCGGATACTGATGCACTACCTCGATTTTGGCAGCGCGTAACAGTTTTGTTCAACTGCTGGGGGCGTGTCCTCAGAAATGTTTGTGGCTGAATATTTTCGGTATTTCTCCTGCAGTCCTTCCATCTCTCCTCGCTGATTGGGTGCAGTTCTTTTCCTGGGCGTTAATTTTTCGGCTGATTAGGGAAAGCGGGGATAGATTTCCGCTAATCAGGCCGCGGTAATTTTTTCCGTGGTGGGGACTCCACGTGCCGTGTTTTTTGGCGACGTGGGCCTTACGAATTGTTTTCCCTGGGAGCCGTCGATTTTCCTTTTTCTGAGTCGAATTGCAACGATTCGGTTTCCCAGGGAGAAACATGAGACTTTGTCAGCGTGAGCGTCTGACAAGTACCTACTATGCTTTTTTGGTTGGTGGCTTTGCAGACGAGTGATCTATATAGAAAAATAATAAACCATTGTGTAATAATTTGCAGCGTTTTTCAATTATAGATGTTCCAAATGTAGAAAATTTTCTCAACTATAATATCTCAATAATAGATTTCTATTTAATGTTTAAAAAATTTTTTTGCTGTTACAATTTATAATGCTCTTGCAATTGCTTAATTTTTCTTTCGAAAATTTGCTAAAAGTGTTCATAAGAGCTCCAGCTAAAGAATCCTAACCCTCACCGCGTACCTATTTTCTCCTCAACTTGCTTGTCTGATTCTGCTTAGCTTATTAATTTTTATGCGATGTTTTTCCGGGTCTAGCAAGGTTGCGAAAGCCTTGTTTTCACGTTCCAGGGTAAAAAAAAAGAAAAGTTCTCCAAAATCAAAATTTCCACTCGCGTTTTACGTTTCAGGCCTTCCTGAACAATTTTGGTTCCATGGTGTCCTTGTAACTGGCAAAACTATACAAAGTTATTAACTTCTTATAAAACTTCTGCATGTTCCATTAGAAGAAATTTTAAGAGATTATGCGGATTGGGGTGTAAATGGTCCCCTACGAAAATCATCGCCCCTGGAATGAAAGCCCAAATAACAATATATTTCCGTAAAGTACCTAATCTGACAAAGTAAGTACCTATATCATCAGAACATCATCTTGGAAATTCAATTAAAATTCGATTAAATCTTCATGGAAAAAGCAGTAGGTAGCGAAGATTTGAGAGAAATGGTATCAGGAAGGAATACTCAATACTCTCATCAGCCTCATCTTCGGGAGCCTTCGAAAATATCGGACAGAAGAATCGTAAATTCTTCACATTCTACAGCTAAAAACTTCTCAATTTTCCCAAAACGCCTGCAATTCGAAAAAATGTTCACTGGGCTAATTATCGCGAAAGGATTAATTTGACTTGAAAATGCCATAAATGAAAATTTCAGGGATTTTGCGGACTGGCGTGTAGATGAAAATCATCACCCCTGATTTGACAGGATTAAAATCCACAATTTCTACATTTTTCATCCGAATTTGATGAAATTTTCAGGTATTGTGCGGGTTGACGTGTGACTGGTCCCCTATAGGGGTTGTATAAGGTACTTAGGTATTGTAGTTTTGAAATTAGCTCGAATACATTGAGTCATCTATACAATCGGAATATTGACACGAGGAAGCTGTGTCACACTCACGTTTCAGACGTTTTCTTATGCTTTTTCCTTTCAAAATGTCCTTTCAAAATGAAAACCCGACTTTTGAGAAATTATTATCACATTTATTTATATTTTATTTCATTCATAACCCTGGAAAAAGACGAATATTGATACTGGACAACCTGGAAAACTCAGGGAATTTTTTTCGGGGAATCGCTGGACACCCTGTTTCTTTCTAGGTAATGCCGTACAAATGATCCTCCTATAGTTGATTGTCTATGTTCAACTGATACTTCAAAAGTGTTCAATCTATCATCACACACTGCCGACAATTCAATGGTTGTTTAATACGATTAAAAAAATTTAAAGAAACATTACATATAGAATATTCTTTTTCCTCTCACTATCACAATGTAACACGCTTTTATTTGTAAAATGGGGGCCGTTATGAAGTGTTGTCTTCATGAAGTGTTATTTCTTATTAGATGTAATTTGTTTTTAACTTTTTCGTTCATTTTATTATCAAAAAATAAAAACTTGGTTTTAAAAAGTTTTTTCTTTAATTTTTAATTTACGACTAAAGTTTATGAATTGGAAGATGGTCGCCCAGGAATTGAAGGATGCCCTTTATGAATTCGAAGATAGTCCTTTGAAAGTGAATAATATTGCATTGTCATCCGATTTATACATGCATGCAAAATTTTAGCTCTAGCGGAAACCGGGAAGTGGATCAAATTTAACATGCAAGATTTGATTACCGACAACGGGATAGGTGAAACTAAATAAAAGCTTGTAAAATACTCGTTACAGTCAAACGACCATGCAATTGAATCAAGTAGCCATCTATATTTTATTCCTCGAGCTTTTCAATCCATGAAGTTACTACTATTTTACCCCCACTTTGATGGAACGTCAGATGTTGATGGTTAACTTGACTTCAGTAAGCCGAATAGTTTCGAAGGTCGAGTCGGAGTTGGAGCTGCCGTTGGTGGTAAAGTACTTTGTGAACCAGCGGATGGTGAAACATCATGATTTGGTGCAGGAAGGTCTTCAGGAATATTTCCCTTGGGAGAAATGCTTTCTGTAACTGTTTCTCCAGTTATTGCCGGTTCTTCGCTGGTTTGAGGCGGTAGACTACTAAAGTGTGTGTCGTAGTAGTATCCGAGAATAATGTGGAGGAGCCCCGCACAGCAGCTCAGTGCTAAGTAGACCATCGCTTTTACGATAGTGAAATTTTGAATTAGTTTAGTGAGTTCGCCAATAACTTCATTAGTAGTGATGAAGCCGGCTAATAGAGTAGTTTTGAGTCTGGCCGGCGACTCCATCCAGAAGAAATGCAAATACCCTACGGAAGTAGAAGCTCTCGCCAATCCGCTAAAAATTTCCGAAGCCCGGATCAGATTTCTATCACCTGTGACAGGCGGTTGTGGAGTCGGTTCCTCACGTCGTATTTCAAGAACTGATGTATGAAATCTGAGTCTATCTTCTCCCTTGTATTTGTACAATACAACTACGTTTTCAGAGTATGGTCGTAGTTTCACGTATTTCGTATTTGTCGTCCCTTTACCGTACTGAAATTTGTACCTGTATGGACTCGGTTTCAAAACGATGCCGGTAGTCTTGGTGGGAAGTGGTACATCGTACGAAGTTTTCACGGCGGTCTTCTCGTCAGTTATATAAAACTTATTGGGTTCAGGCGGTACCTTTTCGTCTCCATTCAACAAATATAGCTTCGGATCTACTCCAGTCCATATTTCATCGACTCCAAAAACTTGGGTTATTTTAAATTCGTAACGCTTTGGCGAAGTTAGTAGAAACCAGTATCTCTTATTTGCTTCAACCTCCACAGTTAACTCTAACTCTTCGTATAAATGTTTTTCGTCTTCGATTTCCATTGTCAAGCTGGTCGAACCACTCCCAACATCTACCACGAATTCGCAAGTTTTATTCGGCGTTGAAGTATATATTGTGGTTTCTAAAATGAACAACGTTTCTGTCGCTCCAAATACTCTGACCACAGCTTGTTCGGGATTCGGGAGATGCCCTGAGATTACTGTGAAGTTCAGATTTGAGTCATCAAGGTTTCTATTGACTTCAGATACGTTTCCACTCTTGAGGAAGAATATAATTAGGAGTATAACTAATGTATTGAAAAGGTGAGAAGCTGCAATCAAAAGAAGACCGCATATTCTTCCTAAAACTCCCCTCGCTCCGGAACAAAGGAGCCATATAGCCGGCATGACTACGAGCTTTGCTAGGAACTTGTACACATTCCCTGAAGAATCTTCTTCGTGGTTCTCATTGGCAAACGAGCTGACGATGATGCTTAGCATTACTTCAAAACTGGTTATTACAAGTATAGGTAGAAGTAGCAAGAGGAAAGCTATAAAGCGTCGAGTACTCACAGCTTTTCTTTCTGCTATTTCCTTGCTGTCTCCTGGACTCTTAACGACGTCTTTTCTGATTCCAATCAAAACCTGAGGGATATTGGACTCTTTTATGACATCCTCAGAGGCGTATCTTCGGACGACAATTGTCAACACCAGCAATCCTGAAGTGAAAATCAGAAATATAATCCAGAAGATGATGTTGGCGACTCGTGAAAATGTTTCACTATTCAAGTATAGAGTGATGAATAGCACGAACAAACTCAAACTATTTATCATCTCGAAAATAGCTACCAACATGCATGTCTCAAATGCGGTTGCGCTGCGTTTTTGGTTGAATATGAGGCAAAATTTCACTGGATACGTAAGAAAAAGGCTTTCAGATAACCCGAGAGGGAGGAAATACAGCATGGCATTTTGCACTACAGCAGCAACGACCCCCAAAACTACCCCGACGCCGAAAACTACTAAGCTGACGAAGTATGCCAAGAATTTGTGGTTCTTCAAGTCGACAACTAAGCAGACAGCAATCGTAATGGCAACCTTCACAAGAAACGATATGAAGTGAAATTTTGTGAGGAAATTTTTCGTGTTCGGATCTTGGAGTTTCAGTAAAGGATTCTCCGCCCAAACTTGAACCCATGGACCGATGAATTCCGAGCTCCACAGCACTCCTATGTACTTGAAATCTGAAAGCGTTATATTCGGGAACCAGTAGTCGGATTGCCTGAGTCGCCGTAGTTTCGTTCTTAACTTACTTTGACTTAAGTGCGACAACATACATAATTTCCTGAAAAACTAAATGAATTGATTAAACTACAATCTAGGACGTGATCAACCGAATATGCGGTACAGTACAGGATTTAGAATGACAGGGCAGTGTTGATGTTGCTACTTAGCTAGTTTTGACTGCTTTGGTTAACTAGGGTAATTTCAATGAGTAACTTGGTACCGGTTCAAGCACCGTGTAGTTACGTTAATCTGTGAGTATTTCACATTTCATTTACGTTGGTTTTCATCTTGATTACCTACAGTATGCCGCTTCAGAGTCTTTCAAAGTAGCAGAACAATGTTCTCACAATGGATTATGTCCTAAATCAAATTTCCTCGTTCATTCCACATCTTTGATCTCCCAGAACGAATCTATCACCATGTTATCATGGTCTTTCATCCATCCACCTTGTTACTATAGTCTTTCGTCTAACACGAATTATGGACACTATTGGTTCTGAATATCCTTTCAAGAGCATAATATTGCCCTATCGACTAGCATAATATTGTCGTCTCGACTGTTTCTCTACTTCCCCGTTAGACTGGCACAGTATCTTCGCTCATCATCATACACTCTTTCTTCATAAATTTTATAGTTGTGCACATTTTAAACAATCATCACCATTATTTGAAGTGAGAGTACCAAATTACTTGTAGTTCAATGTCTTGAGGTTTAGTAATTACTAGCTGAAAAGCCTGCTAAAAGCAGGCAAAACAAATCGTAGATGAACACGTAATTTATTAAAAGAAAAAAAAAATTATGTCACGGCCTGGAATCGAACCCGGGTCCCTCACGTTCGGGCTACATACGTACGTACGGTTGGGGTTTCATGTATATAGATAGTACATAAATTTCAACTTTCAAGTATTGAATCCAAATGACTACTTACTTTTTACCTTTCTATTTTATTATCTCAAATCACCCTCCCATAGCAGATTGTTTATGTACCTGAACTGATACTACAACAGCGTACAATCTGGCAGTTATGCGTGAAGTTTGAGGTAGGTAGGCGCTAGCGTGGGCTCCAGCGAAAACGAAACCGCGAGACTCGGTGTAGCTCTTCGAATCGACTAATTGTGCATTCTCCAAGGCGACTCGGAAAGTCCGGGCGTGCTAATTATCTAGGACTCTTAAGACCCCATTCCAGGTCTGTTCTTGACTTGGGCAGCCCGCCAGCTCGCGTTCGATGTACTACGAGAAGAAATGTGCTCGGATATTCGATTCATAATCAACGATAGTGTCACGCGATAAGAATAAATCTTTGTCCTATTCCTCATCACAATCCTGTAATTGATCGATTCTACGAAGAACTCCGAAAGTTTTCTCGCTACGTTTATGAATTTTTCATTTTCAATAATGAACCTTTGGAATCGACCAAGAAAAAAAAATTTTAACACCCCCTCAAAATTTGATGGTTTACGTTTCAAGGTACGTAGAATCCAAAAATCGAATAAAAATTTGGCCGTCCGTCCGCCGTACGCGGCACTTTTGCCACTTAGCATTGACCGATTTTGATGAAATTTGGTATGTAGGCTCCATTTGGGGTCTAGTTGTGCCCCGAAGCTTTTGGTTGATGTAGGTCACTCCTAAGGGTTCCAAAATCAATTTTGAAATTTTGAAAACGCCCTAACTCAAAAAATTTCGATATAAAGGTATTGTTTTTCCTTCAAATTAAGATTCTATAGAATTTTTAGAATTTTTTGAGACCACGCGGAGCTCTGTAGGACAAACCGTTCGCTCCCTACGAGAATTTAAAGGTTTATATTGAAATATATATACATATATATATATAAATCAAAACACGTGTGTGAACTTCAAAAGAGGCCTAATCTCCGTTCAAATTAGAGCTGACCGAAATACGATCGATGGTTGGTGATTTTGATTTTTTTTATTTTGGATTTTTTTTTTATTTATTTATTTTTTTTTCCTCTTCATATTGGATGGTTGGTGATTTTGTAGACGAGTGATCTATGTAAAAATAATAAACCGTTGTGTAATAATTTGCAGCGTTTTTAAAAAACACATTAACACGTTAGTAATTTTCCACGTTGGGCTTTTCAGTGTACACCTTTTAGGAAGCTTCGTGTCGTACTCTCGCTTGCATTCTTTGATTGCAAAATTTATTTTTAAAAAAGTCAATTGATAATTTAATAAATTTATATTTTATTGTATTATTTAAGCCTCTTTGTGGTTTTGTGAGGCGAAAGCACACAGCAGAAAGCTGATTTCTTATTTCTTTTCATATTTACCTTATTAGTACAGTACCGACAAAAATAAAGTACCTAAATTAAACGAATAATATCTCCAAAATTTTCGGGCCAAAAGGTTGTGTAAAATTGCGAAGCATAAACGCTTATTCTTCGTTCATCGTAGCCTACCTGATCTAGCTGCCTATCTGATCTCTTTTCCGGAGCCCCGAAGACGTAGTGCAAATACCTTTATAATTGAGAATTGAACTTTGGTTCTCACCCACCCAACTCAACCTGTAAGGATCCCCAGTTTTCTGCCAATGTGGGTGAGCCGTTCCTCAATTGATTGAAATAATTTTTGTAAAACAGGAACGAATCACAGGGGTGAAGGAAGCACGTGGGTCTTCAGCAGCTCGATCAAACTGTCGGTGTTTTGAAAATAGCGTCCCAGGAAGATTAAGAGGTGGCGTCTGCGTCCCAATACCCCAGTCTCTCTATCTTTCCCACAGCCCTGCGAACATGATAATATTCACTAGGAGTGCAGGAGTGCCGTTCTATGCTTGAGGGATGTTTGGTTCGTTTCAAACCCTTCCCTATGCAAAGCTCACCGTTCCTGCACATTCGTTCCGTACTGCTTTGTACCCTTGGAAAACCAAACCACTTTTCTTGCATTTACAATTCTTTCAATAGATTGAAATAATTTTTGTAAAACGGCATCACAGGAACAAATCACAGGGGTGAAGGAAGCACGCGGGTCTTCAACAGCTCGATCATACTGTCGGTGTTTTGAAAATAGCGTCCCAGGAAGATTAAGAGGTGGCGTCTGCGTTTTTTACGGGTTGTCCCAATACCCCAGTCTCTCTATCTTTCCCACAGCCCTGCAAACATGAAAATATTCACTATGAGTGCAGGAGTGCCGTTCTATACTTCAGGGATGTTTGGTTCGTTTCCAACCCTTCCCTATGCAAAGCTCGCCGTTCCCGCACATTCGTTCCGTACTGCTTTGTACCCTTGGAAAACCAAACCACTTTTCTTGCATTTACAATTCTTTTAATAGATTGAAATTATTTTTGTAAAAAGGCATCACAGGAACAAATCACAGGGGTGAAGGAAGCACGCGGGTCTTCAACAGCTCGATCATACTGTCGGTGTTTTGAAAATAGCGTCCCAGGAAGATTAAGAGGTGGCGTCTGCGTTTTTTACGGGTTGTCCCAATACCCCAGTCTCTCTATCTTTCCCACAGCCCTGCAAACATGAAAATATTCACTATGAGTGCAGGAGTGCCGTTCTATGCTTCAGGGATGTTTGGTTCGTTTCCAACCCTTCCCTATGCAAAGCTCGCCGTTCCCGCACATTCGTTCCGTACTGCTTTGTACCCTTGGAAAACCAAACCACTTTTCTTGCATTTACAATTCTTTCAATAGATTGAAATAATTTTTGTAAAACGGCATCACAGGAACAAATCACAGGGGTGAAGGAAGCACGCGGGTCTTCAACAGCTCCATCATACTGTCGGTGTTTTGAAAATAGCGTCCCAGGAAGATTAGGAGGTGGCGTCTGCGTTTTTACGGGTTGTCCCAATACCCCAGTCTCTCTATCTTTCCCACAGCCCTGCAAACATGAAAATATTCACTATGAGTGCAGGAGTGCCGTTCTATGCTTCAGGGATGTTTGGTTCGTTTCCAATCCTTCCCTATGCAAAGCTCACCGTTCCCGCACATTCGTTCCGTACTGCTTTGTACCCTTGGATAACCAAACCACCTTTCTTGCATTTGCAATTCATTTTTCAATTGATTGAAATTATTTTTGTAAAACGGCATCACAGGAACAAATCACAGGGGTGAAGGAAGCACGTGGGTCTTCAGCAGCTCGATCAAACTGTCCGTGTTTTGAAAATAGCGTCCCAGGAAGAGGTGCGAACATGATAATATTCTCTATGAGTGCAGGAGTGGTGCCGCTCTTTGCTTCGGGGATGTTTGGTTCGTTTCCAATCCTCACATTCGTTCCGTACTGCTTTGTACCCTTGGAAAACCAAACCACCTTTCTTGCATTTACAGGCATAAGTGGATGGAAACCCTCTGACCTCCTGTCCATATCTCAATTCAACGTCCCAAAACTGGTTGCGGAAGAGGCCAAGATCGTCTGCGGACCTTGGTAGGACGGTCAGCCATTTCATGCGTTCCCCGCTACTATTCGACGTATGAATCCCAGTGATCGTTGATGAAGTTAAGAGAAAAGAAGAGTTCCTCCGGAGTAGGCCTCTGTAACTTATTTGTGACCTAAACCTGTAAAAAAGAGGAATGTCTCTCAGTTGTGTACGTATATGGAAGACGTATTTTGTGTTTCAGGTGAACCCTCGAAGATCCCATGGTTTGGGGCTGGACTCCGCCCCGTGACCGATCCATGGAGCCTTCTTCGGATGCTCTCCATAGTCACCCCTATACAAAAATAGGAACAGTTTTTTGCCGTTTCGAGAGAACAACATCGTACAGAGAAAAAACTGGGACTTCACACCTTCTTCCAAACGATTTAAATAAAATAATTACGCCTTTGAAAAACACACTGAACCTCGTTTTTCCCCTTAGGATAAAAACAAAACAAAAACACGAGCTGTTAATTTCAAAGACGGTCAAATTAAGAACATTCATAATTTTTTCACTTCATTTTGTGGTCTTGCACCATTTTCAACCGTCAAGTTTTTCACTTCGTCAATCATTTTTGTGAAATGATCCTTGCAATGAATTTGTAAGACGTGTGAAATAGTCATTGTTTGCATTTGTCACAGATTCGTAGGTCAATTTTGAAGCCTCGTAGTCATAGATTATCACGTTTCGATCACACGGTGTGTTTCCAACGTTAACAAGAATTAAATGGTACTTAACTAGAATTGTGTAATGTACAAAATAAGCTAGGGAAATGAACGACGGCGTTGTTGATATTATTTCACGACGTTCCAAAAATGTTGTACATTTCTAGGTGTCACGATACTGCCGCTTTTAGAGCTCTCCTATTTTCTTCTCGAGTCTCGCACGACTCTTTTGACTGAGTGATCTCGCTTGGGCTTTACAATTTAAGGTTTATCTTTTCGTTTATTATAATTTAAGCGTTACATTCGTAGGTGAACAAATCAAAAAAGGCTAACTTTGTGTGATTTTCTAATTATTCAGTTTTGCTCACCAAAAAATCGACCAAGATGAGTCGAATCGTCGTAATGTTGATCAAAATCTTCAAACGCAAAGTACGTTTTTTTCCTCACCTTCACCGTTCAATCATCGAAATCGAAGACATTTGATTAATTTTTGTTTATAGGCATAACATATCGAAGTATAGATTATTGCATGTGTGGTCATCGTACGATTCCCAGTATTTTCCACCGTTTTCAAATGTTCCTACCGTTTTCGACCAAATGTATTAAACAATGGAGCAATTGGTTGAATTTATGGAGAGATTATTATCGTTAGATTCTGCACTCATAGCTTCTTTAATACGAGAAAAACTCGATGGGTTTTCTCCTTTCGTCCGATCTATGGAATTTTGAATACCCTCTTCTCAATTCAAATTCGAACGTTTGTAAGATTTTGTTTCTTCGCCATTCGTTGACTCCAGATCATATTGATTTGTATTCGTGAGACATTGATTGTATCCTATGTAGTCTTTAAAGATGAAGATAGATTTATAATTATATTAGAGATTATTGTTAGATTTGTGTAGATGAAATTTATTTGAATTTTATACATTATATTTTGTAAATAAGAATTTAACGGCGTGCAAGGCAATAGAGTTGTTAGCACAAAATGTGTAGTTAAGTCAATTATGTGCCACTCCTAGTTGTTTTGTGCTGCCAGAGGATATTTAGTTCATTTTCATTTTATTTCTAATTTTTTTTTAAATTCAGGGTTGAACACTAATTCGAGAACTTGATTACCTCTTCATAGTCCGTGATAAAGTAGAAACGGGCTGGTGATTTTTGCCTTAATGTCTTAATTACAATTTAGAGTAAAAAAAGGAAAATGATACGTTATTATCATTAGTTGATGTATTTTTGCACCCATTATTGTGAAGTACTTAATCATGAACTCGTTCAGGGATTTTAAATTTTACGTCGTTTGTTTCTCACCAAGGGTCAAACTTTTAGGGTCATGAAAAAATTGTGACATACCTACCCAATAATTTAGTGATATTAAATTTTTGGACATAAAATTGTAATGCGTTGGTTTGTGTAATCCTTGTACCTACCTAATAGGTTTATAGTTGGTTTAGATGGTTTTGTACATAAAATGATTGATTTTGATGACGTTTTGAGAGTGCTATCCCTCACAGCCGAGGAATTTGAAGTGCATGTGAAGAATGTCATAAAGTGAGCGTTATAAAGCTGCAGGTGCGTACCTAAACCAGATCGAGGGGGTGGGGAGTATAAACATCTAAGCGTTTTGAACTGCGCGCATTCGCCTTAACATAGATGGTTGATTTGAAGCTTCTTTCTCCTTTTGTGTTTTTGGTTTATTATTTTCAATAATGAACCTTTGGAATCGACCTGGAAATTTTTTTTCCACGCCCTCAAAATTTGATGGTTTACGTTTCAAGGTACGTAGAATCCAAAAATCGAATAAAAATTTGGCCGTCCGTCCGCCGTACGCGTCACTTTCCCCACTTAGCATTGACCGATTTTGATGAAATTTGGGATGTCTAACACCCGAAATAGCCTCGCATGTGCTCCAAATTTGCCCAGCCGTGGTAAGACCCAGGTGTGCCCGTCACAATTCTGCCCTGAACCTACTGGAAGCCTACGCTCGCCGTAAAGGATGGCCAGTATGGCTAGAGCCACACTTTAACCTGGAACAGCGAGGTTATCGTCCGGACCTCTTGGTGGTAACACCAAGAGGAGCCTTCATTATTGATGTCTCAGTGGTCTCTGGCTCCGGCCAGAGATCACTCGCAGACATCAATGCTACCAAAATTCAAAAATATGAAGTTGACGCATTACTAGATGCTGCAGCAGCACTTGAAAACATTCAGCGAAACCAACTAAAGGTGATTGGAGCAACGATCACCTGGAGAGGGATATGGCATGGCAAGTCAACCAAGGATCTGATTCGGGCTGGTTACCCACTGTTTATCCTGGAGTGGGTGACCACCCGAGTCCTAACAGGAGGATCATTCATCTGGTCTAAATTCAGGGCTACGGCCACACGACGGAGTGCCACGGCTCGAGCAAGTGGGTTCGTGGGACTTGGAGCTGAACTCGAACCCCATGGGGAGGAGAAGTGTCGACTGATGGCATAGCCAGAAGAGGCACAATCCTCCCTCCATCATTTGTGGGATAAGGTGATTCAACCTTGTCCCTCACCCCAATGTCCGAGGTCGGATCTCGGACCCTGATACCAAGCAGCCAGATGGTCATGACTGCTGAGTGATGAAAGTGCTCATACAATGCTGTGATGTAAATATTTATGTACAATACCATCAATTGTAGCGGTGAAGTATTTTTTCCAAATATAAATTGTTAATGGTATGTAGGCTCCATTTGAGGTCTAGTTGTACGCCGGAGATTTTGGTTGATGTAGGTCACTTCTAAGGGTTCAAAAATGAATTTTGAAATTTTCAAAACGCCCTAACTCAAAAAATTTTGATATAAAAGTATTGTTTTCCTTCAATTTAAGATAGTATAAAATTTTTTGAGACCACGCGGAGCTCTGTAGGACAAACCGTTCGCTCCCTACGATAATTTAAGGGTTGGACGTACGCTAAATCAGAAACACGAGTGTGAATCGCAAAAGAGGCTTAATCTCCGTTCAAATTATAGCTGTCCGAAATACGATCGATGTTTTCTTCATGTTGGATGGTTGGTGGCTTTTCAGACAAGTGATCTATATAGACAAATAATAAACCATTGTGTATTAATTTGCAGCGTTTTTTTTTAGAGAGGAAAACATTTATTGATCATTTATTTTTTTAGAAGTAAAAAAGTTGGTCAAAAACTCCATTAGTTGTCGAAACGTAAAGGATTTGGCAAAAGTTAAAAATGCCAAAAATTCAAATTGATATTTTGATTGATTCAGTATAGATTAGATTCTTTTGCGTGCGTGCGTGGAATTGGTTTTTTATTCTCAAAAAATGAACCTTTGAAATCGTCCAAAAAAAAAAAAAATTTTTTTTTTGTTGGCTTACGTTTTAAGGTAGCATGAAATCTTATGGAGATGTTGTGATGAGTTTCACAGAGTCTGAGAAGTTCAAGAGGTTCAAGTTAGGCAGAACATAAGAAGGCCCTTATTCAATGGACAAAGTGAACACCCTTGTGCGTCCCAATTGTCGTTTGAGATTTTGACCGAGAAGTTGGAGATGCGGAGGTTGCAGAAAAGTTTGTTCGACGATTGATGGCAGGAACCAAAGGCGCTGTGGGTTTGAGAGTATCAAAAAGGATTGTCAGAAGCTCTTGGAAAAACCTATAAGGTATGTACTCTCCTTCCTAATGTGTGAAAAACAGTAATTGTGTTTGGTCAATTATTTCCACCGTGATTCCCACGACTATATGCTAACCTGACGCGATCCGTGCTCTGTCGAACAGGGATACAATGTTTCTAGGCCTAGAATCTCATGAAACGAACATGAGGGGCGTTAGGAGGACGATCAGATCAGTAGAACAAGTTGCGAACCGACACTGGGAAGTGAGGTGACCGTTATAGCCTGGGCCGCAGCATATACTTTGCTCCGGGGAAGAGTTTTGTCGTATAATCGTATAACAACAAAAGAGAGAATAATAATAACTGTCCGGCAGGAAGGGTCAGAAGTGTGCGGTTCTTTTCGTGATCCGCGAATCGTTTTTTCGCTGGCCGTGCGAACACTTTAACCTCTGGCCACTCGAACCACTGACACGGTTTTCTCCTCTCATCTCAGGCACGTTATGCCCCTTCAACTTCAACACCTACTTCTCGATGTGGCTTGCCTTGAGCTACACATGCTTCATGCCTCTAAATTCTGGAATGAAGCCTTGTTTTATGTGTCAACAGTAAATCTGCAAAACCATGTATTAGGGATTTCCGATACTTCAAAAGTATCGATACATCTAGAAAGTATCGATACGATACTGTCAAAAAGTATCGATATTTTGAAGTATCGATACTTTTACAAAATTGGGTGAAATTGTCGTTTATGTTTCTCTCTATCTGTGTGACATCTCCCATCACGAGGATAATAATTAATATAAAATGAACAAAACAATAAATCACACATTTTGTTATTAAAAACCTGTTTTTGTTTAGGCACTTGTTTTCGTATTGCACTTGTTTAGGTTAACATTTTGGTGGTCCTTCCTAGATGATGGAGGACAGCAGGTTATCATACAGAGCTGGAGGTGGTGGTACATCATCTTTGTTTAATTTGTTGAAGTTTGTTGGTCTCCCAACAATCTACGTAGAGATAGAGGAACTGTCAAGTAGGTACCTTCATGTCGTAGGTGTTGAAACAGATAATACTTATGTGAGATATAAAAAGTATCGCCTCCGATACTTTAGGGACATCCCTACCATGTATGTCCCGTTTTCTCAACATTTACACAAATGTGTAAATGTACTAGTTACTTAATATCATAATTTCCATTTTCATATAATTTCTATAAGGGTTTATTAGATTTACGGGAGTAATCCGCGTATTAGGAAAGATCCTTGATTTAAGTCCTGAACACTGAAGGTTTAACGCCATATTGATGAACATACTACTCTTCAAATTGAGCTTTGGACCATTTGATCGTGGGAAATTAATGGTTCTTGGAAATCGCAATTTCTTGGATGCTGTCAAGGGGCTGAAAGCGATGATATTCATTGGGGGCCACCAAAGGACTAACCATCCAATCGCTGAACATTTTTTGATTTTATAGGCATCTACCCAAATCCAAGAGCAATTAACGACATACGGACGTGGATGATGCTTATTATGATTTTGGTGGACTCAAATTTGATTGACCGACTGCACTCCCCTCCCTTTAGGATATCCTGGAAGCAAAAAACGTGCTTCTTCTCGAGTTTTCTGATGGTGACTCAACATCAACGATCCCTTCAGCCGCAAGGTTTGGGGTCCCACGTGATGTTTTTGCTCACTTCGGATAATCAAATTAGGTCTAGCGATGGGGACACCTGAGATCTTCATACTCTTCATCAACTTCCCATTCGACTCGGTGACCCGAAACGTCTTTTAATACGGTCTTTCTTTCATGCGGGAGCTCCTGTTGCGACCTACTCAAGAAAATCTAAGGTCGACCGTGTATTCTGTCCCAAATAATGAGAATTGTCGCGTTGTGTCGTGGCTACTGCGTCTTCATGTCTACCTGAGGTAATTACGGAAGGGAAATACGAAGAGATTCGGTTATGATTCAAGGTAGGTAGTTCAATAACGAAGTGAGTATACCAAACTAATAAAAATATGTATATGATCATGTACTTAATTGAGCTCATGATTGAAGTATAGTGATTTCATTCTAATGATCCAAGCATTACTTTTGGAAATTGATGTATTATTGATTAAACTAAGATCGAACTTACGCCTTTTGCTAGTAAGTAAATAAATTGACCGGAACTAAGTTATTGTGGTATCCTCACTAAACAGGTAAGTGTACGAGAAATATTTTGTTCAAATTGAAAATTTCTTCTTGCTTCAAAAGCACAGCTTTGTACGAGTTTGATTCCAAGTTGTTTATTCTCTCTGACAGTCATACGGTAGGTAACTAACTGACTTAGAAAACCTATCCAGTTTATTCTTAGACAAAGTGCAAAGATGGACACTCAAAAAATTCACTCCGAGTCATCTAGAGGAACCGAACAACAATTTTGAACACAGTTTTGAAGTAAAGACAATATTTGAGAAAAAATGTTCAAATAAAGTTTTGAAGTATATTCGAAAATTTTGATCAATCTTTGATGATAAAATGGGGTTTTCATTAAATTATAGGGACAAATTAAGAAATGTTTCTACGTTTCAATTTGATTGGATCCGAGTCACCTGTTGCACTCGCCTACTTTCATAGTAGTTTTAGGTCATCCCTCTGTTGGACAGGACTTCTTCATGCAACTATTGTGCGGTACGCCATGCCTGGCAAAAATTTGTTCAAGTACTTCGGATATGGTGGGAGCTTGGTTGTTCTTGACTAGCTGAATTTCGAGGAACCGAGAAAAGTAGTTTTGCAGTATAAGAAACAACTCCCCTTTTGCCTTCAGAAAGTCAATCCCCACTGTGGACCATGGTAAATTACTGTTCTGGGGTGGAGCAGGACAACACTCGATAGAGAAAAAAACTGAAAATTATTACACAAAGGTTTATTATTTTTCTTTATAGATCAAAGCAAAGACCTACCAAACATATTTTCAATAATAAACCTTTGGAATCGACCAAAAAACATTTTTTTAACACCCCTCAAAATTTGTTGGTTTACTTTTCAAGGTACGTAGAATCCAAAAATCGAATAAAACGCTGCAAATTATTACACAATGGTTTATTATCTTTCTCCATAGATCACTCGCCTGCAAAGCCACCAACCATCCAACATGAAGAAAAACATCGATCGCATTTCGGTCAGCTATAATTTGAACGGAGATTAGGCCTCTTTTGCGATTCACACTTGTGTTTCTGATTTATCGTACGTCCAAACTTTAAATTCTCGTAGTGAGCGAACGGTTTGTCCTACAGAGCTCCGGGTGGTCTCAAAAAATTATAAAAATTCTATAGAATCTTAAATTAAGGAAAAACAATACCTTTATATCAAAATTTTTTGAGTTAGGGCGTTTTCAAAATTTCAAAATTGATTTTGGAACCCTTAGAAGTGACCTACATCAACCAAAATCTTCGGGGCACAACTAGACCCCAAATGGAGCCTACATACCAAAATCGGTCAATGCTAAGTGGGGAAAGTGCCGCGGACGGCGGACGGACGGCCAAATTTTTATTCGATTTTTGGATTCTAAGTACCTTGAAACGTAAACCATCAAATTTTGAGGGGGTGTTGAAATTTTTTTTTCTTGGTCGATTTCAAAGGTTCATTATTGAAAATAATAAACCAAAATTTGACGACCGTCCGCCGTACGCGGCACTTTCCCCACTTAGCGTTGACCGATTTTGATGAAATTTGGTATGTAGGCTCCATTTGGGGTCTAGTTGTGCCCCGAAGATTTTGGTTGATGTAGGTCAGTTCTAAGGGTTCAAAAATAAATTTTGAAATTTTGAAAAAGCCCTAACTCAAAAAATTCTGACAAAGATATTGTTTTTCCATCAATTTAAGATACCTAGTATAGAATTTTTTGAGACCACGCGGAGCCCTGTAGGTCAAACCGTTCGCTCCCTACGAGAATTTAAGGGTTGAACGTACGATAAATCAGAAACACGAGTGTGAATTTCAAAAGAGGCCCAATCTCCGTTCAAATTTTAGCTGACCGAAATGCGATCGATGTTTTTCTTCATGTTGGATGGTTGGTGGCTTTGCAGACGAGTGATAAATATAGAAAAATAATAAACCATTGTGTAATAATTTGCAACGTTTTTTGGTAAGACCCCAAATCTATGATTTGCGAATTGAAATTTACATTTTAAAGAGAAAAAGTGGGGGATAATGCTGATAAAATGTAAGTTTTTCGGATAAACTCTTGTGAACGCTTCCAAAACCTTAATTTCCAACCAATTTGAGTAGGGCTTGAATATGGCTCTTGGTGCCCTTCTACTGGGTAAATGGATTTTTTTTTTTTGCCTGAATCACATTAAAATCAAGATCCATTCGTACCTATTTGAATGCTCTGAGAATACCATATAACCCTCCTCAGCTCAATTTACTCATTAATACTGCGTTTGGAATAATAAACAACCACTGTTTGGCTAATTCTAAAATTTGGCAGTTTTTCGTTCATTCGAAAAATAACATTAATTTGATCACCTAAACTACTCAGGGTTTGGGCGGGACAGCCATCAGACGGTACCTATGAATCTCGTCGCTTTTGAACCATTAATGTGTTTTTTTTTTCACTTTCTTTCTGGCAATTTCAATTTCGCACTGGCAAATGTGATTTTCATTAAACATATACGACAATATCTCAACAACAATATCTCAAGCTCCAAAGACCCGATTTTGCACAAATTTAGCAACCCTCAAAGATAAGTGAACATAGATTTCATCACGACACCGATTAGTTGGAGTCACGATACACAACATGCGAAAAAGAGAAAATCATCAATATAATATTAATGCAACCTCGATCTTGTTAATTTAGTCAGTTCAGAAATCTATCAACATGATCGTGAAGATCGTATTTAACGTTCAGGTTCAATGGTTCTGCTCTATTATTCATTATTGCGTTATTATTCTTCTCTATACATTCCGTTCTATTATTAAGACACTACGTTATTCTTAACATCCATGTAATTCTATACGAAGAAGCTGTACTGTCCACCCAACTTGGCACACTTTTGAACATATCGAGAAAAGTGAAGTTTTCTCTCGAAACTTTTTTGAACTCCTTTGTTCTATTTTCTCGTCGAGAAAAAATGGGCGAACTGTTTCTAGCGTCAACTATGAGAATAACCAGGAACAACAGAAAACTTGATGAACGGAAGTAGGTCCGCTATGACAGTCGGAGTTGGCTCAAAAGTTAATTTTCATGGGAAACCGAACGGGTTTCCTCGATTCTTCCAGAATCTCGATGGTAATTTGACTTGGGCGGGCAAGGAGGGAATTTCCCACAAACAATGTCATTTTGGGTTCTCTGGGATAGTGCAGGTACTGTAGTTCCTACGTAGGTAAGACGTATTATCGGGGTAACCGCCAACTTTGCCAAGGGTAATCATTATCTCTGAGATGACGGTTACCTTTTGGTCTGTGGAACCGAGATAATCTAAAACTGAGCTTAGAATATAAGGACTCGATTAGATCGGACTTGGGTTCATTATCAACTGAATTGCTTATTCTAGAAACCCTAAACGCCAGAACACGCAATTTTGTACATGTTCTGAGATGAACCATGTACATCTGATAGTATGAAATCAATAAATAACTCGTTTTCTTCAATAAGGAGATATCTTCATATTTTGCCCCATTCCTCATACTACTCAACGGAGTGGTCCAAAACAGATTTCTCATTAGAATTCGAAAATCTCAGTCTTAGATCCACGACTACGGTGCTTAACGTACGATGTTCAAAGTTCCAATGGCTTAGGCTAACCAAGTATAACTTAGAACCGTGAGAATAACGTAAATTTCATCAAATTTTTTGAAGAGTATCTGATTGAAAAAAAGCTCAAACACTTCAATTTTGCCTATTTTTTTGTTGGTTTATCACCAATTTATGGCCTGAAATGCTAAAATTCTTTCTGCTTCGTCCTAATTCATGAACGAAACAAATAAAACCAGAATGGTATCAGCCTGGTATATTTGCTGCTTCACTTCCGAAGTTAATGAAGCTTTGTGTTCGGGCAGCAAGATTGATGAATTTAAGTCCTCAATAATAAAAAGTGTCCTTTCTTCTTGCGATTAAGAGTATCCTGCACAATGTTGGTTCCAATTTCGGTTGATCAGTGGTCAATTTCCTGTTCTGGGAGTAACTATTCGAAATAAAGGTCTTATTTTTATGAACATCGATTTCTCATGAACCGAATTGCTCAAATTCTGATGGTAGTTGGGGATGGGCCCCAAGACGATGATCAATGATAATATTGATCAGTACGAGTTACGTCAATATCAGAAGCAAATTCTAGATAGATCAGAGATTGAAGAACCTAAGAAACATGATTTTGTTTTAAATTAGGGAAACTGGCTAATTCTATATCGATACCTTAAAGCACAAAGGTGCTACGTCCAAAAATGGAGTTTTGAGAAAAACGCAAAAGAAATTATCACCAATGCACAATTCCTAAAATAATGGCTTATTACACTAAACTCTTTAATTACCTCAATAAATATTCAAGCTATAATCGCCAAGAAAACTCAATAATAGTTTTGTTGAATTTGAGTTTTTTGAAAAAAAAAAAAGAAAAAAAAATGTGGAAGGTGGATGGACATAGCTCTTTTGTGCTTTGAGGTATCGATATGTTTTCTATTAACATAGAAATTTAAGTTGATACGAAAGCCATTGGAAGTTGTTGATGAAAGAATAGAAGAAATACAATGACTTTCATGGATTTCTTCAGAGTTTGGTGTAGTTTTTGTCTGCTTAGGTAAAAAGCACATCCAAGACTACACTAATCTTGAGCATAAACATGGAGCTTACATAGGAATGAATAGTTGAGATTAGTCAATGCCCACCAAAGAAACGCAATTCATTATTGTCAAAGTTTTGTCATTTTCCGTTGAGTCAATGAAAAAATTGACATCCTTCAACAAGAACTGACTGACGGGTTCGTTACGGTGATATTACAAGAAAACAGACGCCGCGACGGCCTTCGAAAATAAAAGTGATTTTTGCAAACAGACGAGACGATCGGCGTGTCCGATTTAATTTAAAGGTTGAAGAAAGGGTCTCTGGAAGAATCCTGTGTTCCCTGCTCCCCTTCCACGTCGGACGGTTTTGGTTGTCGTGTACAAAGTTTTCCCGAAAAATGTGAAAAATCCGCCGAGGTTCGGCCCACACGTAGAACTTACGTCCTTGTCGAGGTCTATTGTGGAAAATCAGCCGATCGGAACTGGTTTTTTTCCTTCGTCGGTTTTTTTTTGTAAAGATGTACCCCTTCTGGTGCTGGGGACGTCAAGAGGCACAACCTCGATTGGTTCACGAATCTGAGTGGATAGGGTGGAAGATTCATAGTTCGGTGAGAGGCTGAGTGGTAGTTTCAACACTTGAGAGTCATCGGATGTGGATTATTCGAAATATACGTGTACATATTGTATCTATGAGAACATAAACATAAAACAACGAGACAACGAAAAGCGTTAAGTTTGGTTTTCGGTACTTCGCTGTTTTTCATCCTACAAAATTCATTGACCATTCGTTGGAAAGCTCTAGATTTATCACGCATTATTTTACTTGTTCTTGGCACATAGGTCGTCATTATATATTTATTAATTTTATGAATGGATGTAGTAAACAATGCCGCTTGGGAACTGAATACATAAAATGTCCCAATAACAGACTCGCATGCAAGCGTTTTCTGAATCTTACTTAGAATAAAATCGTGATAAATTTGTTTAAAAACCCCGACGGGTTTTAAGGTTTTTTAGGTTTTTGATATTTTATGTCTTTACTTTGGCACTTATCAAGTAGAGTTTTCGTTACTGAAATTATTGATTACTGAATAGGAGATCGTCAGAACTTCATACCGTACCAAATATGAGGGATATTATAGAACAGTTAGGTGTTGAGAGGGTATTCCACCAAGTGGGTGTAGCACATAGCTTCCTCGTCATCCATAATATAGTTGGATAGGTAATGACCTTTGATGACGTCAGTTTCAACAAACTTACGAGGAATTTAACCATGATATTTTTGAGCACTGCGCTGTTACGAGACCGTCGAAATTGACACCAACTTTATTTTTTAATTTTTCGAATTTGGAACCCCAATTTTGGTTTATTATTTTCAATAATGAACCTTTAGAATCGACCAAGAAAAAAAATTGTTTAACACCCCCTCAAAATCTGATGGTTTACGTTTCAAGGTACGTAGAATCCAAAAATCGAATAAAAATTTGGCCGTCCGTCCGCCGTCCGCGGCACTTTTGCCACTTGGCATTGACCGATTTTGATGAAATTTGGTATGCTCCATTTGGGGTCTAGTTGTGCCCCGAAGATTTTGGTTAATGTAGGTCACTTCTAAGGGTTCCAAAATCAATTTTGAAATTTTCAAAACGCCCTAACTCAAAAAATTTCGATATAAAGGTATTGTTTTTCCTTCAATTTAAGATTCTATAGAATTTTTAGAATTTTTTGAGACCCGGAGCTCTGTAGGACAAACCGTTCGCTCACTACGAGAATTTAAAGTTTGGACGTACGATAAATCAGAAACACGAGTGTGAATCGCAAAAGAGGCCTAATCTCCGTTCAAATTAAAGCTGACCGAAATGCGATCGATATTTTTCTTCATGTTGGATGGTTGGTGGCTTTGCAGACGAGTGATCTATATAGAAAAATAAAAAATAATAAACCATTGTGTAATAATTTGCAGCGTTTTTTATTGAAGATGCGGGTTCTACATGAAATTTTATGAGTGTTTGAGCCCTCACTTTGAGATTTTGCTTCCGAGTCTACCAAGGTAGCGGAAGCATTGTTGTGTTCTCCAAAATCGAAATTTTCACTCGCGTTTTACGTTTTAGACCTTTTTGAACAATTTTGGTTTCGTGCATGTCATGAAATTCTTTTAACGGGTATAACTGTACAAAAACGTAGACCGATTTCGATGAAATTTTCAGGGTTGGCGTGTAGGACTGAGAGTAGCCAGCGCGCATGCGGAAACTTGAATTTCCTTATAACAGTCACATTTTCTGCATTTTCTCCTCGAATTCGGAGAAATTCCAGAGATTGTGTGGATTGTCGTGTAGATGGTCCCCTGTTAGGGTAGTGCAAGGTACTTATAATATCATCGGATCATCTATAATATCGGGAAGCTATGTGCCACACCCACTTGGTAACACGGCTCCTTGAAAGCTCGAAATTGTTGCGTGGAGCTCTCGCAAAAGAGTGAGTCGCGCATTATCATGTGCAGGGCACTCCAGGATCATGTGCTCGGGAGTTTCATTCGATCGGGCGCAAAATCGGCAAAGAGGGGTGTCAGTGTTCCCGATCGAAAACTGGAACACATTGGTGTTGCAATGACCATTGCGAAGTCTGCAAATGGTTCTGTAGAATGCCCTAGGCTTAATATCTGCGACTATATCAAACCATGTTACTTTCGTGGGTGGTGGAAAGAGGAACTTGTAGCGGTTGCCTGAGTGGTAAGCCTGGTGTTGTTTCCTCCAGAGTCTCAGCATCTTGGTCTTGACTGAGGAGGTAAGCCAGTCGAAGAATAGATCCTGGTCGGGTGTCGTTCGGGTAGCATGGCAGCTGCTTCTGCATCAGCGACGTCGTTTCCTGCAATACCTGAATGGCTTTTAATCTTACAGAAAATGACCTTCTTTCCTCTATTTCTGATTAAGTGGATCTGTAGAGCTATGGCTGCTTCTATGTGGTTGAGGTGAGAGGAGACCTTCAGTTTAGCTATTTTGGTTATAACACTATTGGAATCTGATAGCATCAGGATTGTGGAATGGTTAGGCGTGAGATGTGTGCTAGCGTACTGTAACGCCTGGAGGATTGCGTAGCATTCGGCCGTGTATATTGACGCTTTATTCTACATGCTGAAAGAGCGTATTTCATTGTTGGTGGCGTCATAAAAGGCGCAGCCTGTTTGGCTGTTGAGAAGAGACCCGTCAGTGTAGATCATTAGGCTGTTAGGCCATCTGGAGGTCATCAGTTCCTGGAAGCGATGCGGATCCGAGCGAAGGTCCATGTAGAAGGAATTCGGTAGGTTAACAGCGTTGGGTTTTGGAGAACCCCAAAATTTTGGGGTTTTGGAGAACCCCAAAATTGGGTTTTGGAGAACCCCAGGTGTTGCCATTTGGTATTTTTTTTTCGACGCTCAATCATGAGGTAGTATGTGGAATGAGATCTACGTGAAAACATGGTATGTATGAGAAAAAGTCTCAATCTCTCTGCATGCGTAACTGAGCTAATTTTCTTAGTATTTTAACCGATTTTCATGTAATTTTGGTTTATTATTTTCAATAATGAAAATCGGAATCGACCAGAAAAAACAATTTTTAACCCCCCCCCCCCCCTTAAAATATGTTGGTTTAAGTTTCAAGGTACATCGACCTAAAACTTCGGAAATCTCATTTTGTAGTCAATTGGCACCTTTTAGGGGGTTGCCACAAGTGATTTTCTAAATAGAACAATTTTCCCTATTGCCTTATGTATTAGGGTGGTCACAGAAAATCAACTTCCCAAATTCAATCGTGGCAACCCCCTAAAAGGTGCTATTTGACTAGAAAATGAGATTCCCAAAGTTTTAGGTCGATCGGATAACATTAACCCGTGCCGCATCGAGGTTGAAGTTCAGAAAAACTCACTTTTTTCATAAAGATATTCTTTTTTTCCTCATAACATAGTAACTAATTGTCCTAGAGACTTGAAATTGGTTTCATTTTATTTAAAATGTTATTTTTTCAACTTTTACTCACATAATTTTTTCGCTACATGCTATAGATTTTATGTTATTCAGCTTTTCCCATCTCAAAACGTGGTCCGTTTTAGCAAATGTGCCTTTTTACGCATACTCCTAAAAACCACACTCCAGTCTATGAAACCGACCTCCAGGCGATTTGATGTATCTTTATCACTCTGTTATATGGAAAAAATACATCTGAATCTCAAGTCTCCAGGACAAATGGTTACAATGTTATGAGGAAAAAAAGAATATTTTTGTGAAAAAAAGTGAGTTTTTCTGAACTTCAACCTCGATGCGGCACGGGTTAATGCTGTCAGATCGACCTAAAACTTCGGAAATCTCATTTTGTAGTCAATTGGCACCTTTTAGGGGGTTGCCACAAGTGATTTTCTAAATAGAACAATTTTCCCTATTGCCTTATGTATTAGTGTGGTCACAGAAAATCAACTTCCGAAATTCAATCGTGGCAACCCCCTAAAAGGTGCCATTTGACTAGAAAATGAGATTCCCAAAGTTTTAGGTCGATCGGATAACATTAACCCGTGCCGCATCGAGGTTGAAGTTCAGAATCCAAAAATCGAATAAAAATTTGCCCGTCCGTCCGCCGTACGCCGTACTTTCCCCACTTAGCATTGACCGATTTTGATGAAATTTTGTATGTAGGTTCCATTTGGGGTTTAGTTGTGCCCCAAAGCTTTTGGTTGATATAGGTCACTTCTAAGGGTTGAAAAATAAGAGTTGAAAGTTTGAAAACGCCCTAACTCAAAAAATTTTGATATAAAGGTATTGAAAATTCCATCAATTTAAGATAGTATTGAATTTTTAGAATTTTTAGAGACCACGCGGAGCCCTGTAGGACAACGGGTTGGACTTATGATAAATCAGAAACATGAGTGTGAATCGCAAAAGAGCCCTAATCTCCGTTCAAATTTTAGTTGACCGAAATGCGATCGTTGTTTTTCTTCATTTTGGTTGACAATGGCAAAGCCGTGTTCTTTGCAGGCGAGTGATCTATATAGACATTTTTTATTTAATAATAAACCTTTGTGTGATAATTTGCAGCGTTTTGGTTACCCATATTGCCATACTGTATGCGCAGGAGTCGTTTAAAAAATGTTAGTACTCAATAATCATACTCGTGGTTGTGGGAGGATCATGACTACTGAATATTATGATGGATCTCGAATATTGGGACGTAACGAAAAAGTGGCTAAACAAGAGTTCGGTTTAATCTATATTCGTGTGGGATAATGAAATACTCGTTACCCACCCTGGGGTTACTCGTCAATGGTGTTCGGGTACTACTGGACTGTGGTGTACCTGTAAAGTCATTAACTCGGAAGCTGTTGCTGAAAGAAGACAGGAACACTTAGCGAGGTTTCATCATTGCAAAGGAAGACATCTTACAGCCTGAGACGATCGGAGACTAGATACGTCTTACTACCAATGAAATTCCTACTCCATACTTACAAATATTACGCTAGAAATGAGAAAAATACTGAACGATGATGAATTGTATTTAAGTAGTTTGTCAGTAACGTATAAATGTCGTTGGGTGTTCGTTGGGTGCAGTAGTAAAAATACTCAGCTTGGAAGTCTTGTTCTGGTGTTTGTGCTTCTCTTATCTTGTAGCTTTCTTGGTGATGAGATGGGGAAATCCTCGACTTCCCGTCTTCAGGATTTTCATTGTGAGAGGTCTACGAAGCCAGGAAACGTTGATCTTGAAAATAATTTTGGTAAGAAAATATGTTGATCGCGAATCGCAATCGAATTACGAATCCTGAACTTTTCTTTTCCATCGGTAATCACCTGCTCGTCGCTTGTTCTTATTTATTATTATTATGTTCGTAGGTAGTACCTACTGCCAACTTCTTCATTTTGGGTCATTAATATATCTGTATTTCGTGAGAATCCTCATTCGGCAGTAACGTCACAAGCCATCCATAATAAAGTTACAGCATGGGCAAAGCAATCCATATTCCAAAAGGACCATGAAATTACCAGTGTATTCAAGATTTTGTGTCTCAACAGTTCTGTTTCAAATTGTGTCTGTTATACTTAGTAGTGAACCCACTCCGTTATGTAAAGTCCTTATATTTTAAGCTCAGTTTTCAGATGATTTAAGTTGCTCTGACCGCCCATCCGACTTTGTCATAAATATATGATAAGCATCAAAACCGGCATCAGTATAATGATCGATAATATCAATTCATAATTCCGAGTACTCAACCGAGGATAAACCGCACAAAGATTGGCTAACTGTTGGGTTTACGTCCTTTTAAAGGACTTGCGATGATATCTTCGACTATAAAATGTTGAACCGGTACATAAATTCGTCCCATTTGAATGCAGTCAATCTAGTAATCTGTGCACCTGTTGTTACGGCTTTACAGTTTCCGGTATTCATTGAGGACTGGACCGAGGTAGGTACCCCGCCACTGAGAAAATGCAAATCAGTCCGACAAACCAGAATTAAATTAAGACGAGCTGTGTGCGCGAACGGTAAATCGAGTTTGTAACGGCTGTAGAAAGAGCTAAGAGACCTGTAAGATCCTTGTAACGCTATCTCGACTTTACTCGGAATTTTCATTAGGTGACGTGTTTTGCAAGGATGTAGAATACGAATATCTGCAGCCGAGGCAGTAGTAATGAGTTGATTTCCGAAAATGTCAAAGCAGCTCTATTTCCTGTTTGAATACTTTTACGAGCTCTCAGAAATTCAAGCTGTTGGCTGTTTTACCATGAAATTTCCTCTCATGGATACCCTTCTTTTGATGAATCAACATTCTATTGTAGTGAGGCAGTTATGTTGTAGAATGGGCGATTTATGAAGTTGTTAGCTGTTATGTATGTCCCTATTAATTTCTATTCGTTTTACTGTGAGTTACTCGTGGCAAGTTACAGTAAAAAAAACGTCTGCCAAGTTGGGTGGGCAGTATAGCTTCCTCACTCATTGTAACATGGACGTATAGAATCAGTTGGCGAAAAAATTATGATTCAAAGAGTTATTGAATACCAAAATATTAGCGGTCCACCGTCTAGGACCTAACCCACACAATCCCTGAAAATTTCATCGAAATCGGTTGAATAGTTGCGGAGTTTTGGTTGTAACAATAAATTTAAAGTTCGCGCATGCGCAGCGGCTATTACTTGACCAATTTGATTGAAACTTATAGGGTGTCTCTTAAAAGTTAGTCCCTAACTAACCTCCAAATTTGAGCAAAATCGGTTCATTAGAAACCGAGAAACCGAGGTCCCAGGAAATTCACGTTTGCGCATGCGCACTCGCTCCTATTGGTCCGAAGGTGCTGAAATTTATAGGGGACCGTCTAGAACCTAACCCGCACAATCCCTGAAAATTTCATCAAATTCGGACCACAGGTTAGTGTAGTTTTGCCCGGGACAAGGATTGACCACAGACAGACAGACAGACCGACAGACCGACAGACCGACAGACAGACAGACAGACAGACACGGAACCAAAATTGTTCGGGAAGCTCTAAAACGCAAAAAGCAAGTGGAAATTTTGATTTTGGAGGACATTTTTTTTTTTTCACTTCTTTCACGAATACAAAGCTTCCCTACCTTCGGTAGTGAGGAAGCAAAATTATGTTGAACACAGAAGCATGAACGGAAAAATAGCAAGTGAATATATTTTTGAACAATCAAATCAACTTGTGAGGGAATTTGGAACAGGTGAATAATAATTTGGAATTTTGAGTTTGGAAACGAAAAAATTTGGACCCCCCCCCCCTCCTGCTACAATTGTCCAGATAGTGGTAAATTTTTTTTTGTGGAATCTTCATGATTTTTTCCAAGGATTTCAAATATATGTACACCAACCTAGTTTTTCAAGTGAGACCCCGAATTTTTTATTGCAGATTCGGATTCGACGTGAAATTTCATGAACATTTAACCTCTCAACCGATTTTTTTTTATCGCGCGCAATCCAATCAGCGCGCGCTCAAAGATGCGCAACCGTGAGGTTGCGTCAAAATGTGCATGTAAAAAGTACCCAAGTGTGACACAATATGATATTATTGTAGATTTTCTTACGCTGAATCACGTGGTGGTGTTAGTTTCTTAATTTGACTGCATTTTGATCAAATTATCAACGAAAAATAAACTTTAAAAAAATAAAATGGCCTTTTTTAATGGCAAAACCATCTTGTCTACTTAAAAACTTTTTTCCAAGATAATCGAAAAAAGACCATTTTAGTGGTGAGTAAAAAGGCCATTTTATTTTTAAAAAGTTTACATGGCGTCATGACCTGTATAGAGGAGAGCACCTATTATTTTATTCACAGGTACTTCCTATTTAACAATAAACCATCGATTTGAATTAATAAACTTTTTTGGAGGAGCAATGCTGCTGGATGAAAACTGAAATATGATCATACAAAAACAGCTGACGCTCAAAAGATGATTTTGGTCACTTTTGAAATAAATTTAAATTTAATTTACTGCCCACGGTCTGTTCATTTATTCGCCCAACTCTCAAGTTTAGGAACGGTAATGTTCTAAGTGATCTCATTCGATCCTAAAACTCAAATCTATTTAAAATTAAAATGGAAAAAAAAAGAATTTCATTATATTTTTCCGATCAAGAGCGTTTTGTTATTTTCATCCCTCATAGATGAATGGGTGTGACCAAAAGCGACATTTGATGCCTATTTCCTCAAGTTGGAAACGTATTAAAAGGCCGCCCACAAAATACTCAACGAGCCCATGAAGAACTGTAAAAACCGGTCCTGTTTTGAATCATGGAGGTATGAACTGATGAAGGGTGCTTGTAATTTTGTTTCCAACTGAACCCGAACAATCGATACTTTGATACATTTCAAGGAACTCATTTTTCCCGTTCCTTTTTAAAAACAGGACAAAATCTCAGATCCCAGCAACAGTCGGTTCTTTGATTGGTTCATATCACAGAATCATCGGTTCTCCGGATCTCAGTACAATTCATGAAATCCTCCCGAAACGATCCAGCTTCCATAGTTTTACCTCCCTTCATGCTTTCGTTGGTTACATCTAAGATCTCTTTCGTAGCTTTTTCTTCCGTCCATCCCATCTCCCCACAATCTCTTCTTGTTTTCCCCAAGTTTTCAAAAAGGGTGGGATTTATAGATTCACCTAACCTAACCTATGAAACGAACTTCTATGTAATGGAAAAAACTTTTGAATATAATGTTGAAAAACCTTTTAATAGTTAAAAAATTATATAAAATGGTAAAAAAATGGAGTTTTTACACTGTGCTTCTCCCAGTTGAGTCACCTATCATCCCAACCTTCTAGAATAATTTCATTGTGTCATCCTCACCTTCTTCCTCATCATCTGATGATCACATAATTTTAAAAAATTTTTATTCTTCTCAAATTCTTTTAGTATTTGATCTCATTATTTGCTTGTTTCACAGTGAAATTAAAATAAGTCTTTTTCAAGAATATGTGTAGGTACATATGTTATAAATTAGTTCATAATTTTGGTTATAAATTAATTCAAGGGTTAATGAAAAATCGAGTTTGAAGAAGAGGTGATTAGTAGCTGATGCGTTTTATATGGCATCCCTATGGAAGGAGTAGAATTGCATACATGGCTCTAAATATCTTTTCATTCAATATGCACCTTTGAATATTATTATTTAATTTCAGAGTTCATTGCTTTGTACTAAGGTTTTTCTTATTTCAAAAGCAGGGTCCAGTAGAGATACCTAGAAGAAGTGGACGACTGAGAAAATTGCGAATAAGAAAAGGACTATTTTCATTGAGTCATCAGCAACGACCACTCTTCTACCAACAAGTAGGTACCAATATATAGTTTTATTGCAATCTATATCCACCAGTGACCCATCAAAGCCGCAAATGTACAAGACATTGTCACTGATGCCATACCGATGGAAGATCCTAGGAAATCTGATGCTCCCAAAGAATATTCAGCCACGACCCTACGAGGAAAAAAGGGTATGTACTGTAAGCAGCAGGAGAGGGACCCGCACAAAACACGGAGCCCATGACTTTAGCAGATCACGGTGTTGGTTGCTTGGTGCCGCGCGCCCTTTGTTACCTCTCTTACTGACCAGTGTAGCCATTAGCAAGTCTAATATAGATCGTGCTGTCCCCCCAAGCGCCCACAAGTATCCGAAAGCTCAAGGGTCCTCGAACCCGATGGGTTTTTTTTGTAGTTGGAAACTCCATTTGCGAGTGCACTCGCTCTTGTTCGGAGGCAGAGTTCCTATCGTGATTTCTGGTTATATTCAAGTGTAGTTGATGAACTGACTCCATCAAAAATCAAGAGACATCTCCCTCTTATGTCTGTCTGGCATGCTACGTGCCCAAGGTTGCTTGGCAAAAGGCCAAAGCAACCTTGATGTTAACATCATGGAGAATTACTGCAATGTTGAGCACCCATATTATGATTCAGACAACTAATCACGCGATCGGTTTGAAAATAAGACCTGCTGCGCTAATTCCTGGATGGACAGGAAGGGAGTTAGCTTCATCGCTTACACACCCTAACTGTCTCCTCATTCCTGGTTCCTCCTCCTGGGTTCCAAGATGTTGTGGGGCAGGCTGATCCAAGGATCCAGTTGGAGAATAAATGAGTCTTTAAAGCTTCTGTTTGAAGGAGTACTTATTTCAACTGTTTGGTTTTTGGTCTCAGGCTACTCATGTAAAAGGTTTGTTTCTCACAGAACTATTTAACATGCTACAACGCAAGCAGCAGATTCAAGGGCAGATTCATCATCCAGATTCAAGGGCTTCTAGATGAACAGGACAGAAGTTGTTCAAAATTGAAGAATAAATGAGCCTTTAAAGCTTCTGTTTGAAGGAGTACTTATCTCAACTGTTTAGTTTTTGGTCTCAGGCTACTCATGTAAAAGGTTTGTTTCTCTCAGAACTATTTAACGTGCTACAACGCAAGCAGCAGATTCAACATCCAGATTCAAGGGCTTAGATGAACAAGACAGAAGTTGTTCAAAAGTTTTCAGAACTTTATTGGTCTGTCATGAAATCAGTGGAGATAAAAGGGAGGAAATGGCTGATCCAAGGATCCAGTTGGAGAATAAATGAGTCTTTAAAGCTTTTGTTTGAAGGAGTACTTATCTCAACTGTTTAGTTTTTGGTCTCTGGCTACTCATGTAAAAGGTTTGTTTCTCACAGAACTATTTAACATGCTACAACGCAAGCAGCAGATTCAAGGGCAGATCCATCATCCAGATTCAAGGGCTCCTAGATGAATAGGACAGAAGTTGTTCAAAATTTTTGAGAACTTTATTGGTCTGTCATGAAATTAGTGGAGATAAAAGGGAGGAAATGGCTGATCCAAGGATCCAGTTGGAGAATAAATGAGTCTTTAAAGCTTTTGTTTGAAGGAGTACTTATCTCAACTGTTTAGTTTTTGGTCTCTGGCTACTCATGTAAAAGGTTTGTTTCTCACAGAACTATTTAACATGCTACAACGCAAGCAGCAGATTCAAGGGCAGATCCATCATCCAGATTCAAGGGCTCCTAGATGAATAGGACAGAAGTTGTTCAAAATTTTTGAGAACTTTATTGGTCTGTCATGAAATTAGTGGAGATAAAAGGGAGGAAATGGCTGATCCAAGGATCCAGTTGGAGAATAAATGAGTCTTTAAAGCCTTTGTTTGAAGGAGTACTTATCTCAACTGTTTAGTTTTTGGTCTCTGGCTACTCATGTAAAAGGTTTGTTTCTCTCAGAACTATTTAACATGCTGCAACTCCACGTCCAGGTAAATGGAAGATCTGAATCTCAAGGTAAATGAATCGCAAACTTACCATTAACATAGTTTTCGGTATGTATGTGGCATCAATAAGGAGTATTTGGAGAGTTTGTACCTCCTAAACTACATAACCGGCCATCCTTTGATTGGCATTGCAGGACTACCATCTCTACTTGGAGGTACTGGAGATTTCAGACCTCAAAGGAATTTCGGGACCTGAAAAATGCAGCCAAATCCTGACCGGCCATTGAGCGCAGCCAGCTCATTATCCAGTCTCTTATAAAAACTTATATCCCAATACCGGTTCCAGTCCCCCAGGCTGGTAGCTTCTGAAAATACCGAAGGTACCCAAAACTGTTAGGTATCTGAAAAAAAAGAAGGGTACACGGGCTGAGAATGTCTCCACGCGCTCCCAATTAACGGGGCAACCCAAGAAATCCGCGGTTCGCATTCTCTTGAAGCCTAACGACGATGCGTTACTCAAACATGAGGCTCTTCCAGAATGGAGAGCGTGCGAAAGGAGCTCCGGCGCTATCGTCCTACTAAACCAATGTTGGAAGAGATACAAAGTCTATGTTACAAACGATCAATGTTGGAACTCGTTTATGAGCATACGTATTTCAGCTGTATTAATTTATCTATCACAGGCCAAATTATCTATTTGTCTATCGAGGCGTTCCATGTGCCCATTTGCAGTGACGTGTGATACTGCTGAATAATTTCAGCTCACTGCAGTGATAGTATAACGTATCAAATCGTATCGTCATACTGTGATCAGTAGAGAGACTTGCGAAGTATAATGTTCTGACTGGGGTATGTATCAAATGGGGTGTGCGCCTTGATTTTTTTTAGATTTTTAATCGAAAGTAGACCTCATCCTGAGAATTTTGACACCAGCCGTTCTCTTTTTGGATGAGTAGATCTTTTTCTATGATTTTTCAAAGTTTCGACCGTTTATGACGTCACGCGCCCCTCTCGCCTGGGCGGGACCCCCCAGCCCACTGTGACGTCATAAACGGTCGAACCTTTGAAAAATCATAGAAACAGATCTACTCACGCTAGAAGGTCGCAGTTGGTGTCAAAATTCTCAGAATGAGGTCTACCTTAGATTAAAAATAGCAATAAACAGTTTTTCCTACCAAGGCGCACACCCCATTGGGGCTCTTGGATGGACGAGAAATGAGCTAACAACTTATATGGTTCTCAGTACATTTGACATTTTACAGATCTCTTCCAGTTATACCAAAGATACACACAATCAACAGGCCCACAGATCTGATCTGACATTCTCCCGATAATTTTGGAAGGTCCTCAAGATTCTGAATACTTTCAGCCACTTTGAAAAGAAAAGAAGTTAGCTAGCTTAACCCAGTGGTGGACGTTGTGCGGTTCTCCTGACCGCACCTGTCTAAAATTTGAAGCGGGGCGGTAAATCTCGGTTTAATGTCGGTTGATTTCCTGTGAAACTCATAGGCTGGGTAGTACTGATAGTAGTCAGTGCGCATGTGCAAAGATAAATTCCTAATAACAGCCATAATTTCCACATTTTCCGTAAGATTTCGAAGAAATGTGGTGCAAGGTATTTAGAGATTAGCTACTATGCATCGGATCACCTATACAATCGGGTTATGAATACGAGGGAGCATTGAAACGAGCATGAAACGAGTCACATTTACCAATCTCCTGTGGACTGTATCAATCAATCAATCATCTTTTTTTAAAAAAGACCATCTGGTACTACTAGCGTCACCAAAGAACAATAAATTAATTGTGAATATCAATAATGATGGTAAAGAAGTAACAAGAACCGATTTCAAAATGACTCATAAATTATTTGTCTAGTATAACAAAGATAATAAATAATGACGAACAATGACTAGTGATTTAAACAATAACAACACTGTGAACATGGCTTAATGGTAAAAATACAATGATATAACAAAAGAACAACAGGTGTTTAGCGATGACATCAATAAACAACACCATGGACCCAGCCTCCAACTACCTACCTCCTTGAGAGAGAGAGAGTTTTTTATTTCAAATGTAAACGGTGTACAATGAAATCGTCAAATCTTACATTTCGTATTCATGCAGGACCAGACATTTATTATTATTTTTTACTTTCTAGATAATTTCAATTTAAACACGTTTAATACATTGTGAATTTGTTGCCACATGCGCCACTTCCAGCCTGCTAGGGCTGATGACGACATGCAGTCACCACAATCAGTCAATAAATACATTCATACCCTATTACTAAAACATATAAGTCTTTTTTACATGTGGGTGTACCCAAGTCAAAAATATTTTAAAAAACAACAATTTGAACATGAAATAAATAAGGAACACACAGAAGACAAAAAATAAAAAATAAAAAAAAATAAAAAAATAAAAATAGTCAGAGTACTTTTTAATAAATTTTCCTCTACTATTTCACACATATGCTAAAAGACATTTGACAAACAATAATAAATTGTTGGACCCGAAATTTATAATTCACTTTTATCGCCGTAATAAAATCTTCAAAAGAATAAAAACATCTTTTCATGGAAAAAATCTTAACTCTACATCGAAATTTTCTATAGTCTAAGGCGCGAAAGTTTACTGGCAAAGTGTTCATCATAAATATTACCCAATAATTCGAAGCATTCTGACAGCATTTCAGTGTTAATCTATTCGTATTTAACAAAGCAACTCCTCTCGTATCATAATCATGGATTTGGTTTCTAGTTATGTATAAGTGCAAATTTTTCCTTATAGCGTAAGCTCTCAACAATTTAGACACATGGGAGCGTAAGAATACCTAAGTCTGTAAAGCTCCCATGACACTCATCTCGATACTTCAAGCCAGCGAGCACTTCTTAATTTATATTCGTGGGAAATCAAAATTACTTAACAAATGGCGATGAAATTCATGGAAGGCCGTATCGAGGTTATACCAATTTTCGACCTGTCCATGAACTTAATACTCCCCTACTTTTGGTATTGAGTTAGTGGCAAAGCTCAAGGAAAAGAAGAAGTTATTGACTATTCAGCTAATTTGATTTCCTACTCCAACATCTTGAAGGCTCCAATTGATCCCAAAGAGACTGCATCAAATTTCAATGTTCATTATGAGAGCTTCAAAATGAACAATGGAAAGATTAGCTGTATTGCTCATTCAACTGGTTTTTGGTAATCGGTGTATCCGTTTTGGTTTGCGTCGAGAACAGACAAACATTGAGTTTGACGTATCATTGGAATACATATTGGGTAGTAAACGCCTGTTGTTGACTTTGTAGCAGATATAAGGAAGCAGTTCGCATTTACGTACATATGTAATGAAAGATGTAGTGGGTGAGTAAAGGGGAATCATGGGTTCCGGAATCGCGAGGTTTAAAATAGACCGAGAGCCGGGGGTTCCCGATAAATATTTATGAGGTGGTCGAATCTGAGAGGGAAGGAATTATCATTCCATAGCTTGTAGAAGTAGACGTAGCGAGAGGTGAAGCCCGCATGCTAATGCCTCTCCCGGGAGACTTGTTACACAGAAATATTTCTTCCAAATGAGGTCTTCATCATTCAGGGAAGGACGCGCCCTGCATGAGGATTTATAGCGAACAGACGGCTCGCAATTACTGGTTCACACGGCGGCCAGTGACCACATCTGCTGCCCTCAGTTCCATGTTCCTGCTCTGGCTTTATACTCTCGCCACGGAGTGTCACTTCATTGCGATCTGACTCCTTATTTTCCTTGAGTTTTCTAACAGTTTTCCCGTGACACGAAGTATAACTTTTTGTAGCATTTTCTAGATTTTATCTGTCCCTGAGGAGGGATTGTCTCTCCACCTATCGAAATGTTGATCTATTGAAATCTATTGAAATGTTGATGATTTGGTCAGGTTGTGAAAGAAGAAACGTCGCAATACAAATTTTTGTTGTTATATACCTACTCCTGCTGTAGTCATATTGTAGTTATATGTGGAGAAGGAAGCAGTAAAACCCAGTTCTCATTTATCATTCCATTTAATCAGACCTGAGTAAATGGAATGACAAATGAGAACTGGGTTTTACTGCTTCCTTCTCCACATATTACTACACTACACATATTGGTTTGACTGTGGGTTCAATATTTGAAGCTTTAACAGAAAAATATCGGCATTAAACTCCAAACCATTTTAGCTTCCACTTCAGGAACTCATCAAATCAGCACCATGAAACTCCGACTACAACCACAACCATACTACTTCCATTCATTCCGGTTTTTGGTCAAACTGATCCCATACAGCATACAGCAATGACCAAAAATCCTTTGCCTGTTGAAGTTACTTAAATTTTTTAGAATTGCTTGTACAAAACGATTGCAGAGCCGTGGGAATTTAAGAAATAAATTAGCCATTTAAATGAATCAAAATAAAGTATATTTTCCTTAATTATTTAGTTTAAATTGAATTAAATGTCCCTAGGTGCCTAATACCTAATGACCATTAGAAGTAGTTGGAAGAAATAACATATATCTGACCGAGATTCGAGATTGAATTTTTCGTACCAAAATCCGGTATCCTGCCGCTGCTGCAACGGCGGCGATGCGTTTAGCAATGAAGGCTCTTCTTCTACTGGTCAAATTGCAAAGGCTCAAATTGCACTTCCAGGCACGAGGAAAGTGCCCGTCCCTGATCCTTGGAGGCGGCTTATGCCCAGAAAAGCGTCTGGGGAATACGAATCAGATCCAGAGCCTTCAACGATGTAGTTAAAGAATTACTTCCTCCAGAAGTCCGACCTGGAACATCCACGATGGCGTGAGAACAAAGCCCGTAGGTACAATATTGATAGAAATTAGCGAAGATGTAAGAATAGGTACTCACAGTGCAATTAAGAGAAGAAAGAATTGAATGAAGGGATTCTGATGACCCGAAACGAATTATTCCTTTTTGTTAACGTGGATTCTGAGACCTCGATGTCAACAAAGAAACTGAGCAAAACTTGAGCGATCGCACGACTCCTGCGATATCGCTACCCACGATGCTCCTGGCGTCGATAACGTTCTCGCAGGGTCCAATCATCTCCTTCTCACTTCTGGCGGTCAAGTTTAAAATAAAATGAAAGTGAATCACCTATTCCAAACATTGCTAACTGTTGAATCTTTAATGTTGAGCGTGGAAATTGTGACCATTTAGCTTAGCTATGTGCCACACACAAATGGCAGACGTGCCTTTTCCATTCGGTTCAGAGCCTATTATATGGGAAAATGCCCAATCATTTGTGGTATCTGGATCCTCTTTCTCAAAATCTCATACTCACCGCCAAGTATTGTTATGAGGGTGCACGATGCTCACTTATAAGCATCCATCCTTGCTGCAAACGAACAATCGAAACAGAAGTTGGTTCATAAGGTAAAGCTGCAGACCTGGAATCAACGGTGATGGAGAGGGGTTGACATCACCGCATTGAAGCAGTGCTGAGAAGGAAGTGAAGAGCTGATTGAGATCATACGATTGGTGTTGCAAGATGTGGAGATATTTAACATTTCTGTTAACGATTGAAAAAGGGGCATCAAGTTACAACATAATAATCTCTGTCAATCACCTCGTTACATCGTCCACCTTAAGAGCAAACCATGGAGCAATAGAAATAATTGCTGGGTCCTCTTCCTAGTGGGCTCACTTCAGTGTACTCACTGTTTCAGGATGTCCTGGTGGGGTCATGTTGAAATTTTTATGTTGTCTAGACTCTCCTAGATCGGCTTCTTTTCAAGTAGAGCTGGTATTTTTTTACATGCTTCATTTATTTAAACTATGGATTTTGTCTTACAGAGAAATTCCGGCAACAGATTCCGACGGCAGAAGGCAATTCTATGAGTTTTTTTTTGGACTGAGATACGACCAATGTACTGCGATGAAGCCTGGAAGGAGCTCGGATGAACTATCCAGCTAGCTTAAAATCCGCAGTAAATTTTCAAATCTGACAAGAACACGGTAAGTACAATGAATTACTCCTCGTAATGCTCTTCTTCACAACTCAATCATGGAAATTGAAACTAAACTATCACAAGTAGGAAGTTTTGCGCTAAGTTTAGGATCTCTTTTCTGCCAATTTTAAAAAGTTGCATTCATGTAATTTGAACCCATTGCAATAGCTGCAAAAATATAGCGAGAAATGGATATGGACTGATCAGTTTGACCTCAAAGTCTGACATTATACACAGGGTGTTTCACGAAAAGGTTACACCCCCCTTCATTTCCCCAAAATACAGCGTAAAACATTGAAAACAACGCTATTCTTCGTGATTTTTTGTGAGAAATTCAGGAAAAATACTTTCGCGCAATTGCGCGCAATTGACACTAACTTAATTTTTTCAAATGGACCCCCCTTTTGTTATTACAGATTCGGATTTTACGTCAAATTTCATGAAAAATTCATACCCGAGCCAATTTTTTCATTGCACGCAACCGGACTTTTTGAACGCCCTAAGTTGCGCAACTCCACCATTGCACAAAAATTAGGTTTTGGAAAACCCTATGTAAGGCACATCTTTTTTCATAATTTTTCCAAATGAATGATCTTGCTTCTTCCGTTTAGAGGGAGACCCAGATTTTGAGAGGAAAAGGGAATATTTCTTTCATAAAATCATCAGTTTTGTGGTCGAAATCACTGTTTACGCTGTATTTTAGGGAAATGAAGGAGGGTGTAACCTTTGCGTGGAACACTCAATCGTAAAAACTATGTTCAATCTAAAAACTGACGGCACGACCACGCTTGAACTGAATAAAATCGCCTAATAACTTCAAAAAGATTTAAAAAGTGCGATTTTCCCCTCAAAATAACCGAATTTTCCTCCGCCATTTAGAAAAATTCCACTCAAATTGAAAAATGGATGTACACCCTGTGATTCAGCGTCAAAAAATGATGAAAAAAGATGTGCCTTAGGGTTCTCAAAAACCCAATTTTTGTCCAATTGTGGAGTTGCGCAACTTGGGGCGTTCAGAAAAGTCCGGTTGCGTGCAATAAAAAAAAATTGGTTTGGGTATGAATTTTTCATGAACTTTGACGTAGAATCCGAATCTGTAATAAAGGGGGGGGGGGGTCCATTTGAAAAAATGAAGTCAGTGTCAATTGCGCGCAAGCATTTTTCGCGAAAGTATTTTTCCTGAATTCCTCAAAAAAAATCATGAAGAATAGCGTTGGTCCCAATTTTTTACGCTGCATTTTGGGGAAATGAAGGGGGGTGTAACCTTTTCGTGAAGCACCCTGTATATTAACTTTATGTATTCAATGGTGAAGAATTTCAATAACGGTACCAAAAATTCGTTTGAAAAATAAAAAAATAATAAACCAAAAGTTCGCTGAAATCTGAAAACACCGGGTGCCCTCAGGAAACACACTTCCCAAACATGGTAGTAAATCCTTTGCTGTCAACATTAGCTATAATTCAATGGCCGTAAAGCCATTTGCACGTAGTAAAATATCACGGCTACCCGTGGTGAATCTGTGTTCGAAAGGCTCCCCGGTTGGCGCCATTGGGATTCAGGCATTTGCCCCAGTACGTGTAAGCACCTCAGAGCTCGCTTTGGTTCAAATCCCGACCGGGAATTCGGCTATGTGGGTTAGAAAACGACTGAACAACCCGAAATAAAGAATTCGCTCCGAACGAAAAAGGGTCAATCCGTTAAAAGAAGGTGCTTAAAATGTAGATTTTGGCAACTCGCCTGGTATCTCGTTTTATCAAGGTGATTTAACGAACGGCGTCTTGCGGGGGTGAGTTGATGATGGCATTTGAGAACGCAAGATTTGGTTAGGAGATGATACCAGGTAATGGTTCATAGCAGCAACTACATAGCAGTAATTAGTACATACAATGCTACTTCCCCCTTTAAGACTTACTTGTGCTGAGGGGAAGAGTTGTGGAACAGTGCGATTTCAAGTTGATATCAAGAAAAAAAATATAAATATGAAAGCTACTATAACAGTAAGCAGCTCATATTGATAACAGAAGCTCAGCTCTATTGATAACAATACATTTTTTTACTAATACCATTACTAATACAAGAAAGTGTTGGTAGGTACAATGAAGAACACCATTATTATCGGAGTGAAAAGTCAATTTTTGAGAAAAAAGGCTTCAAAACATCAATTTTATGGAGTTTTTTAAATTCAACGAAAAACTGATTATTACCGAAGGAAAGATGAGATACTGAGGTAGTTTTTCCATTGAGTGCCCCTCGATACTTATTACGGGCAAACAATAAACCTTAAAAATGATGGTTTTTGGACAAAAATTAATATGTTTGAATTTGACTTTGAAAATTTAATAGGTAATTTGACTTCGATTTTCATAGAGGACATCGCTGAAAATGTCATCTAAATCGAACCGTACCTATCTTCTCTTTTACAAGGATTTATATTGTTTAAGGATTAAATCCCGTTATTTATTTTTTTAATAACATCTCGACCCTAAATTGCAACTTTACAAATTTTCATAATTTTCAATTGAAGGGCTGTGAGAAGACACTTCAGGCAACCTGTCTTCAGGAAGAAGCAGAGGAAGGAAGGACCACAATGAGGCTGTGAAGAGTGATTGAAGACCAAGTCCGGCACGCAACTCGAAGAAATCATGCCAAGGACAGGATTCTCTGCTCGAGGGGTTGCAGTGAGTTCTTCCGTTTAAATTTAGAACTAGAAACGTGTTTTAGCCATGAAGAGTTGAGTGGACGAGGTATTTCATACCTTAAGAACTTTTAAGTTGCTCTGCTTCCGTAGTTACAGTAGTTAGCTTCGGCTAGAAAACTTGATGGCACTGGGAATTTATTTAAAAACTAACAGTTATAGGTACCTATGTAAGTTATCATTAGTTGGGACTAGGGATGGGCGATAGTCGATAGTTACCTATAGAAAAAAAAACGCTGCAAATTATTACACAATGGTTGATTATTTTTTATTTTTTTATATAGATCACTCGTCTGCAAAGCCACCAACCATCCAACATGAAGAAAAACATCGATCGCATTTCGGTCAGCTAAAATTTGAACGGAGATTAGGCCTCTTTTGCGATTCACACTCGTGTTTCTGATTTATCGTACGTCCAAAACTTAAATTCTCGTAGTGAGCGAACGGTTTGTCCTACAGAGCTCCGGGTGGTCTCAAAAAATTCTAAAAATTCTATTGAATCTTAAATTGAAGGAAAAACAATACCTTTATATCAAAGTTTTTTGAATTAGGGCGTTTTCAAAATTTCAAAATTGATTTTGGAACCCTTAGAAGTGACCTACATCAACCAAAATCTTTGGGGCACAACTAGACCCCAAATGGAGCCTACATACCAAATTTCATCAAAATCGGTCAATGCTAAGTGGCAAAAGTGCCGCGTACGGCGGACGGACGGCCAAATTTTTATTCGATTTATGGATTCTACGTACCTTGAAACTTAAACCATCAAATTTTGAGGGGGTGTTAAAATTTTTTTTTCTTGGTCGATTCCAAAGGTTCATTATTGAAAATAATAAACCAATAGGAAAAACCGTTTGTTCAGTTACGATTTTCCTATATTTCTCTGGCAATTATTGTTCGATTTTGATAATTCCAGGGGCAAACTTTAAGCTTTTCAATTCTCTGGACTGCTGCACTAATAGGTAAATTTCGAAATTCTTAAAAATTTCTAATTTAGCCACAAATTTTGAAGTTTGAGCGACTTCAATTTATGGAAATACGAAATACTCGTACTAACCCGGAACGATGAACGAAAGAAGACTGACTGAGACCCCGTCAAACAATGTGTCTATTTAAAAACTAATATTGTAAAAAAATCTGTTTATTATTAATATGCTAAAAACTGGATTTATTTCAAATTTAAAAAAAAAAAAATTTTTAACATTTTTTATGTATTGAATTTGACAAAAAAGAAAACGAATCAAAAACAATTGTCGCTATTATTCTCACCAAAAATCAGTTTATTAGTAATAAGCTAATAACTGCATTTATTCAAATTTTCTTTCTTTTCAAATGTTTTTTTTTTCTTTTTCTTTTTTTTGTAGTTCTGATTTTGACAAAAAAGAAAACGAATCAAAAACAACTGTCGCTATTATTCTCACCAAAAATCTGTTTATTATTAATAAGCTGATAACTGCATTTATTTCAAATTTTCTTTCTTTTCAAATTTTTTTTCTTATTTTTTTCTTTTTCTTTTTTTTGTACTGAATTTGACAGAAAAGAAAACGAATCAAAAACAATTGTCGCTACTATTCACACGTTTTATTTCCAATATTTTTAGTTTTAACTGTATGATAAGTTGACTTCTGTCATTTGATACCTAATTTTTTCAGCTCTGCTTCTTGAAATGCAGGCTGATTCTGTGGGGGGGGGGGGGATGACCCCCATGACACCCCCCCCTCCCTTGGATCCGCGCCTGTTAAGATCTTTCATACCGTAGTCAATTATTTTTAAATAGGGGTTTCCGATATGATTTATAAGGACCTTGTTCTTGGTCGGCAGGCTTTTTCTATTGTTCTATAAAACCAGAACTAACAAATTCACTTAGGTTTAATGTTTGAGGAATGTAGAGATGAAAATAAATCACGACAATACATCTGGAAATAATATTACTACAGGGTGTATAATTAGAGTGTATATTAGTGGATAAACCGAGCAAGAATCGCCTAACCTTTCTCGATAAATCTCCCACCGTTTTGAGAAATGTTGCTGTGCACCTGTATAATAGAGTACATAATGCAGGGCTTACCTGCCTATAAACATTTCCCGCCAAGCGACTTTACTGTTACTCTAGACGCGCCTTTATCTATCCAGATTACCTAATTACGATTCCCGACCTCCGATAAATCTGTTTCAATGACGCCATCCCGTCCTTGACCCCTGAAGGAGCTACCTTCTGAGTCAGCATGGTGTTGTGTTCGTTTTCGCTCTCCCGCTCTTCCGAGGCTTCCTGCAGGATCTATTCTTAATGCCGATGGAGTCATCCCCAGGGAATTTTCTTCCCGACAAAAGGTGTAACAAATAAACGACCTCTCGGGGGCCCTCCATTGAGCGTTGTCCAGCGACACCTTTTGGAGTTTTATCAGAGGTGGTGGAATTGCTAAATATATCCTCCCAACTCATTCCGGGTCTTGTCCAAACACAAACAGCCTTTCAGCAGATGACATCATTTTCCGTAAAAACTCAACTCCATCGGTTTCTCAGAATCGTATCCATTTTTCATTGAAACAATTTTGCTTCTTCACTGCCTCAGAGGGGGAGCTCGTGCAGGGTTAGGTCCTGGACGATCCCTAAAGTTCTTTAGTAGTACCTTAGAAAATGCAGTGGAAGACATGAAACATAAAGTGACCCTATGCCCATTATGTGAAGAAGAAAGAAGGAACATCCCGTCATCAAGGAATTATCAAGATCTTCCAAATTTCTTGGAAACAGCCAAGATGAAAGGCTATAAGCTGTTAATTTTATTTATGAAAAAATCAGGTACCTACCAGATTGTAAAAATAACTTAAAATTGTAAATTGTAATTAATTCAACTGGTTATATTATAACTTTACATGTAAGGGTTTGCCCCTTACATAAAGTAACTATGATTATAGTTAAGAGTAAAATGAAATGTAAAACTCGATATTTTAGTACTTGAGAAACCTCTCTGCTCTATTTGTCATTCATAGCATTAGGGATGTCCCCAAAGTATCGATACTTAAAAGTATCGATACTTTTTGAAAAAAGTATCGATACATATCGATACTTTTTTTTCCTGATATATATCGCAGTATCGATACTTTTTTTCCAGTATCGGAGGCGATACTTTTTTACCTCTCACATTAGATGAAAGTCTCGAATTTTAATAGGCACCTACCTCTTTCTCTACGTTAATTGTTGGGAGACCAACCACTTCAACAAACTAAACAAAGATGATGTACCACCATCTCCAGCTCTCTATGATAACCTGCTGTCCTCCACCATCTAGGAAGGACCACCAAAATGTTAACCCAACCAAGTGCAATACGAAAACAATTGCCTAAACAAAAAAATGAGTGATTTATTGTTTTGTTCATTTTATATTAATTATTATCCTCGCGAAGGAGAGATGTCACACTGATAGAGAGAAACATGAAAGGCATTTTCACACATTTTTGTAAAAGTATCGAAAAGTATCGATACTTCAAAATATCGATATTTTTTGAAAGTATCGTATCGATACTTTTTGATACTTTCTAGATGTATCGATACGATATTATATCGATACTTTTAAAGTATCGGACATCCCTACATAGCATCTCATTACAGTCATTTCGTAACTATGGAAACAGATGTTATGTTATAAAAGAGTTGTAGTAACTGCTAAATGATGATGGAATTGAGGCTACTATTACCTAGCTCATTACATCCCCCCACCTAAGAGGAGTCACTGCTCCTGCAATGATAAGGGATGCAATTTTTGACGGCAGCTTTCTTTTCTCTCCCACTTTCATCTTCATACATAAGTGTTTTTGGGAAATTGTTCATTATTAATATACTTTTCAGCATGTATGGACCACGCACTAAAGGTTTACGTCCACTGTAGCCACATTGCACCAAGATCTTCTCACCTTCCACAAATTTTGGAAATCCTTTGGGCTGTCGCTTATCAAAGTATTTTGGTTTATTATTTTCAATAATAAGCCTTTGGAATCGAGCAAGAAAAAAAAAATTTTAACCCCCCCTCAAAATTTGATGTTTTACGTTTCAAGGTACGTAGAATACGAAAATCGAATAAAAAAATTTCCGTCCGTCCGCCGTACGCCGTACGCCGTCCGCCGTCCGCCGTACGCCGTACGCGGCACTTTCCTTAGCAACACTGGACCGATTTGGTTCAAATTTGGTATATGGGCTCCATTTGGGATCTAGTTGTGCCGCGAAGCTTTTGGTTGATGTAGGTCACTTCTAAGGGGTGAAAATTAAGGGTTGAAATTTTCAAGAGTGCCCTAGCTCGAAAACTCTCGAAATAATGGTATCGTTTTTTCACTAATTTTAAATAGTATTGAATTTTTAAAAATTTTTGAGACCACCCGGAGCTCTGTAGGACAAACCGTTCGGTCCCTACGAGTACTTGAAGGTTTTCCTTCGATAAAACAGAATCATGAGTGTGAATCGCAAAAGAGGTCTAATCTCCATTCAAATTTTATCGGACTAAAATGCGATCGCTGTTCAATTCTTCGATTTGTATACAGTTTTGCCTTCTGCGTAACCAGTAATCAAATTTCCATGTTCTATTCCATGTTCTATCCATTCTATTTTTCCAATCGAGTGTGAAGCGTTTAGTTCTTTCTAATAAACTTGATTGTGAAGGTGTGAAGCCAGTATGGTGTGGTAGGTAAAAAAAAGTTGGTAGGTAAAAAAAATGTTGGTGGGTAAAAAACGCTGCAAATTATTGCTCAAAGGCTTCTTCACTCTTCAGATCACTGATCAGCTGAGTGAGCTCCGAAGCCATTTTCAATCCTATTGAATGGAAGTGCTCTTCCAGGCGTCTCCAGCATTCGAGGAGATCTTCTTCACTCCTCAGATCACTGATCAGCTGAGTGAGCTCCAAAGCCATTTTCAATCCTATTGAATGGAAGTGCTCTTCCAGGCGTCTCCAGCATTCGAGGAGATCTTCTTCACTCCTCAGATCACTGATCAGCTGAGTGAGCTCCGAAGCCATTTTCAATCCTATTGAACGCAGGAAGCTGAAATTTGAGAGGGAAGGTCAAGGGAGAATACAGATGGTGGTAGGTGCTATTGATGGAGAACCAGTGATCTATACAGAAAATAATAAACCATTGAGCAATGATTTGCAGCGTTTTTTCAATGAATCTGAGTACTGCTTGAGCTGATCTGATGTAAAAGCTTCTTCTCTTAACATTTCTGCATTAATCCCAAATTTTATGTCCGCTGGAAGAACAGTTGTTTCGTTGAAAGCCTTGAACCGGGGTGAGCAACCGATCGCAGAGCAGTAAGACCTGTTAATATGATTTACAGCAGCATCTAAACACCTTTTCTATCCCCCGTTGAATGTTGGATAGAGAGCTAGGAACTGCTTCAAGTCTCACATCCTCCTTTCTGCAAGGCCGTTGCCTTCTGGGTGGTAAGGGGCCGAATTAATTAATTTTATTCCTCTTTCTTGCGCAAATCTCTTCATCTCGTTTGAACATAATTACAATTTTGAGTTATTTTTACAATCTGATACCTACCTGATTTTTTCATAAATAAAATTAACAGCTTATAGCCTTTTATCTTGGCGGTTTCCAAGAATTTGGGAAGACATATTATGTGTGATAATAAAAAAACCACAAAAAAGAAAAACTTATTTAAATTTTTTTTAATGGGTCGGGGCAAGCCCTTAGTCATTTAGACCATAAGTTGAAATGGAGGGAGAACGTCGATCCCCGATGTTACCTCCTCCACACTAGATAGCCAACTGACAATGTCCTAGGAGGAGAGAGGACCCAAGAATAAGAACCAAGCACGCCTGAAAGGGATATGTCCCGGCAGAAGTGATATATAAAATAAGAGTAGTCTTAATCGGTTCAAAAGTTGCTTATTTAAATACTTCTTCTTCAATATTTCCAATATATTGTCTAGAAAAGAGTATGTAAAAACATATGAATCCGATCCCTGGTAATCATCCATACGAATATAAATTCATATACAACAAGAAAACCTGAGGCCACTTACTTTTCTTCTACCTGGTCTTGTAAATAGGTCACCTCAGGTTCATAGGATGTGAATTTGCATGGTTGTAAACAAGTTTAAAGAACGATAATAATTCAAAATGATAATAGGAAGGTAAAAAAAAAAAATTTTCGATAAAAAAAAAAAAAAAATAGGAAGGTAATAAAACATCTCCAATTCTTCTTGAAAATTTTCCCAACTTACGAGTCATGAAGTGCTTTCCCTAACGACACATTCTCCATTGACTGATCGCAATTGACTGTACCGTTACTCATAGCCTAACCGGTACTTCGCACAACCATCAATTTACGTGTCGCGTTATAAACTGTAATTTTATGTTAAAGAAATTCTAACCATCGAACCCTCTCTACGAAACGGCAGATTTCAATACCTAATTGGACAGCGTATTTTCCACGCTGATCGAGTTCGTCATGTCTCAATTGACTCCAACTTGTCCAATCGGGCCTACCCCTTTTATAAACCTCCTACGTCTTTAGTAATTAACCCTCCTCTATTAGGTGGTTTCAGGTCACACGTACACTACTGTTGGGTCGGATCCGACCTTCCCCCTTTTTTTTATAGTCATGTTTCCAAAAATACTTCAAACCCCTAGAAAATACATACCAATGACTCTCCAAAGGAAGAAGATAGCAAAACAAACAGCATTTTAAAGAGAAATATTATTTTATGTAATATTTTACAGATTAGAAGCTCTTGCGTTGACCTCATTTCTGCTTAATCAGTCTTACACGTTCAGACTCGTATAACATAAAAACGCTGCAAATTATTACACAATAGTTTATTATTTTTCTATATAGATCACTCGTCTGCAAAGCCACCAACCATCCAACATGAAGAAAAACATCGATCGCATTTCGGTCAGCTAACATTTGAACGGAGATTAGGCCTCTTTTGCGATTCACACTCGTGTTTCTGATTTATGGTACGTCCAACCCTTAAATTCTCGTAGGGAACGAACGGCTTGTCCTACAGGGCTCCGCGTGGTCTCAAAAAGTTCTAAACATTCTATAATATCGTAAATTGATGGAAAAACAATACCTTTATATCAAAATTTTTTGAGTTTGGGTGTTTTCAAAATTTCAAAATTTATTTTTCGACCTTTAGAAGTGACTTATACTAACCAAAATCTTCGGGGCACAACTTAACTCCAAATGGAGCCTACATACCAAATTTCATCAAAATCGATCAATGCTAAGTGGGGAAAGTGCGGACGGACGGCCAAATTTTTATTCGATTTTTGGATTCTACGTATCTTGAAACGTAAACCAACAAATTTTGAGGCGGTGTTAAAAAAAAAATTTTCTTGGTCGATTCCAAAGGTTCATTATTGAAAATAATAAACCAAAATCCGCTAAATCGAAGTTGGTTCTTACCACGCATAAACGTGTAGGTGATAAAACTTCGACAAAAAATTAAAAATTTGTATATTGTTTATTAATTTAACTTCAATTGTAAACAATATACGGATAACTTCCAACCATCTAAAGCGTCGAAGGACACATCACAACTAAAAGCCCGCGTTCATAACAAAATCTCGCCTAGGTTTCAAGATGCTTTGATTATATTCGTAAAAACTGAGCCGTCTAACAACATCGATATGATCCACTAAATCGATGTTGGTTTTTACCGCGAAAGTTGTTTACAGTTCATTTAGGTAAATCAGAGGAAGGTATATCCTAGCTTCATCCATATTTACAGCTGTTTTGGCCGTGTAATATACGTAAATTATATTATAATTTACGCATAAATTGAGGGCTGTTCAACGAGTGGCGAACGATTTTCGTGGGATGAAAACTGACGGCGATATATTTCCCTAGAAACGGGTCGGTTGTAAGTGAAAATCATTACAAAATCCCGCGCTACTTTCGTTCCACGGTTTCGTCACGTTTTTGACCAGTTAGGTGATGGCTAAAGCATGTCCCATGCTAATAATTGTTTGTTGGGTCGATCATCATGTTTGCTGCTTGAAACAAATTTACTCAATCACCTGACAAAATCTCAATAGAAAAAAAAAAAAAAAAAAAAAAAAAACATCTAGTTATCTTGTATAATATACAATTATATTATATACCTATCATATTATAATAGGTTCGTGAAGAAATTCGTAAAATCTTCGTTTCGCTTGAAGTTAAAATTTACTTGCCCAAAGTTGAAATCTATTTGACAAAATATATTAATTGTCAAAAGTTTAACTTAATGTGTCGATGCTATAGGTTTTTCTAACCACAAGATAGAGCCCGTAGTACGTACTTAGTAGGTACCTTCTCAAATCGACGTTTTTCTCCCTCTAAGACCGTGTGGTCGAGAAGTTACATACATGAAACTAATCAGTACCTACCTGCACCCTCGAGCCAATTCAAGATTTTTTAAGAAACCAATTAACAATGAAACGAAATCAGCGGTTTTGCAATTATTATATCCATTGTAATTCGGGAATTGCAATCACACTGTAACCTTGAAAGTGACCTTGGAGGCCATAACGTGTACAATTTCGGGGATGAGCACATGTTATTACGGGCAACCTCAGATTCGTGGAAAGCGATTCAAGCTCATTACCGTATCGTCACCACTCACATATATGGGGAAAATTGCCTCCTGAAACTACTCAACAAACCTTACGATAACCTTGGAGCGAACCGGGTACGGAAGAATGGCCACAAAACGACTACTTATAAGTACATCATTGTGTTTTAAAATAATCACTTGCCTGAGTGACGATTTTGTTTTTATGAAATAGTTAACTTTATCTCAAGCTTCCGTGTGCTTCAACATTGGCTCATTATAAGACTGCCAAATATTGGAACATTCATGGTTATCGTTGGTTGAAATATTACTTGAAATGATCCTAGAGGTTGTTAGCAGAGATGGGCGAATTCTTATTCATAAATACGATTATGAATACAAAATTTGTATTGATTTGTATTTGTATGATTTAATCATATCTGCGATTTTGTGATTATTAATACGAATAAAGGTATGAATATGAATACGAATACAATCGTATTCACACTTTGAATACGATTTTCCCCCGTATTCGTATTTTGAATACGGTTTTATGATTTTTCTATAATTTCCCTAAAAATCAGATTTTTTAAACAATTTTCCCTGAAAATCTTAAAATTTTTAATGATTTTTTCCCGAACTCAGGACATATTTATGACTTACCTAACATTGTTAAAATAATCATTCAAAATTCGAAACGCTCACCAATTCTTATAGGATTTTTCACGCAGAATCGAATGAGACCAACGCGAGTTGGTCACGCGAGTTGGTCGCTATGACCAACTGAATAGAAAGTAAGACGAAATTTCCGGTAAAAATCATATTTTTTATAAATGATTTTCAGTGAAAATCGATTAGAAAAATACGATTTTCAGCATAAAAAATTTATGATTTTCAGGGAAAATTGTAAAAAAAAATCTGATTTTTAGGGAAATTATAGAAAAAAGTCTGCCAAGTGGGTGTGGCACATAGCTTCCTCGTATCCATAACCCGATTGTATAGATGATCCGATGCATAGTAGTTAATCTCAAAACATCAAAACAAGTTAATTTGTAACATCCCTGAAAATTTCATTGAAATCGGATAGAAAATGTAGAAATTATGGACGTTACAAGGAAATTCACGTTTGTGCATGCGCAGTGGGTACTATCAGTCCGAAGGTGGTGATCTTCATTGGGGACCATCTACAACCTAATCCGCACAATCCCTGAAAATTTCATCGAAATCGGATGAAAAATGTAGAAGTTATGGCCGTTACAAGGAATTCACGTTTGCGCATGCGCAGTGGCTACTATCAGTCCGAAGGTGACGATTTTCATAGGGGACCGTCTACACACCAACCCGCACAATCCCTGACAATTTCATTGAAATCGGATGAAAAATGTAGAAGTTATGGCCGTTACAAGGAATTCACGTTTGCGCATGCGCAGTCGCTTCTATCAGTCCGGGGATGATGATTTTCATAGGGGACCGTCTACACACTAACCCGCACAATCCCTGAAAATTTCATTGAAATCGGACAATAACTTCGTATAGTTATGCGCGTTACAAGGAATTCATGACAGACAGACAGACAGACAGACAGACAGACACACAGACACGGAACCAAAATTGTTCAGGAAGGTCTAAAACGCAAAACGCGAGTGAAAATTTTGATTTTGGAGAACTTTTTTTTTTTCGACCTTGAAAAGTGAAAACAAAGCTTCCGCTACCTTGGTAGACTCGGAAGCAAAAACATAAAACTGTATTCAAAATACGAATACGGGGGAAAATCGTATTCAAAGTGTGAATACGATTGTATTCATATTCATATTCATACCAGTATTCGTATTCATAATCATAAAATCGCAGATATGATTTGTATTCATAATCGTATTTATGAATAAGAATTCGCCCATCTCTGGTTGTTAGTGGTAAAAGACCCGTTTTTGCCAGGTAAGAGGAGCAACGCTATGAGTGGTTATTTCTTGGACGTGTTGAGTGTGATTTTTTGGTTTATTATTTTCAATGATGAACCTTTGGAATTGACCAAGAAAAATTTGTTTTACCCCCCCCCCCTCATTTTCTTTAACCCCCCCTCAAAATTTGGGGGTTTGGCCAACTGCGACGGTACCAACTGCGACGTCCCAAAACCATACACCAACTGCGACGGTCCTACCAGACAAAACAAATTTTTCATACAAAAATACTATAATGTACCATTTACTTACTTATTTTGATTCTCCAATAAAGAGACACAAAGGGGAACCCCTGAATGAGTCACCAAACGGTAGGAAGAGTGAGGTATGGGGTAAACACGTCAGACTGACGTCACCCTCCTCTATTCTCCCCTTACCTTGTTACCTGTAGTATAAAAGGACGACTCAGGGCCCTTCATGCAGTTTACTTCAGCAATTCCACTTGATCATTTCACTCTCCTTCGTCTCATATACAGGCCCAAGTTCCTCAGAAGCATCGGTAGCCGTCAGGGCGCCAGCCTCTGCTCCCATCATACCTAGGAGTTGTCTTCCCTAACTAGCCATTAGGGCAACCCTGCACCTTTGCCGCGCCTATCGGAGTGGAAATGAACATCTATGTCATGTAGTGCAGCAGTGTCCTCGGACCCATGGGGCCGCATTCTACGAAATGATGCGGTCGCCAAGCAGATAGCAGGTGCTTTGTCATCTAGCGGTTGGGATGTTGTGTGATATACTTGGGATTTATTAATAATTGATTGTTTCCGATGGAAAGCCTTTCTGAATAATTTCCTACAAGCCTGATCAACTTGAGGATTTTTCCAGACGGTATTTTCATATCGATGACTCAATACGAAAAGTATGTCAGCCTTGTCTATATCTGCTTTTACAAACTAAGTCGCGGTCATTGGTTCCAGCTCAATTCTGTACGAATGGGTCGGTATCTTTATCTTGACGTATTTGTCATCAAATTGAAGCTCAAAACCTAGTTTCCTAGGGAATCACATACTATCTTATCCTCCCTTATTGTAAAGCCGTCGGGCCCCAGGAGGTCAAACCGATAGCTCAACCGCCACATCGACCTTTCCCGAAATTATCATTTCACCCCACCACATAATGTAACCCCCTCTACGTCTTGATGTCTATAATAGTATGTTGTAGCATAGAATTAAGACAGTCTTGACTTTCAACTTGTAAAGTGTAATTCTTGTTAATATAAGTTTCTCCTTGAAACTTGTGAGTCCTTTCTTTCTATCACCTGCACGGGCTTCCAGTGAACACGAATCCATTTTTATTTTCTACGGACTTAGAGTTCTAATTCTTTAGAGTATCACAGTCCAAACATTTTTGGTGTCAGAAGCGGGATTTTAGTTCGCTGGTCGCAGTTCCGAGAAGAAAATCCATTTGGGACCCAGGAATCTTCAAAGAACCAGGTGAAGATCAACATCCCCTTGACGGAAGACAAGATCGATTCTCCTTCTTCAAGTGTGCTGGATTTGATCCTTCAGCTACAGGGAAGACTTTCGACCAATAAATTCAACTACAGGATCGGCTGGTTGAGACTTTTGGAAACGGAAACTTCCGCCCAACGACTTCAGCTACAGGATAGGCTGGCTGAGACTTTTGGAACGGAAGCTTCAAAGGCTGGCTGACGTGAAAGAAGACCCTACATTTGATCAACTTGAAAATCAAGATTCCGGGACAACGAGGACTGTCTCGTTAAAACCTCTTGAAGAGAACAACTTCAGCTACAGGAACGGCTGGCTGAAACAGAAACTTCAAGCAGGACCGAACCAGAACTGACACAACGATCTTCATCTTCGACATGATGACTACTCTCTTGCTGTAAGTTCTGATGACATCATTTTTTAAAATCAACATTGCTTTATACTTCCTTGTATCTCTGAGCTCCTCTTCAAAATTGACAGGCCATACCCTATTACTAAATTGTATTATTTCTGCATTCATAAAATAGTAGAAAATATATATAGAAATAGATACAAAATATAAAGAAATAAAAAGAAAAAATATTGAAAAATATAAATAAATTAAATAAATAAATAAAATTGTAAAGAGTAATTGCGTAGATATTATACAATTATACCGTTTGGAGAATAATTAAACTCGAAGTATAATATTTCGAACTAAGGTTAAAATAAAAGAAAGCGACTTGAAACCTAACAACAACAAAAAATTAATATTTGAGTAACTTACGTATATATAAAACAAATAAAAAAAATGGCTAATGAAAATGGAGAAAACCAAGCCGAATATTTAGACATTAAATCTGTTGAAAAGCTCTTGAGGACGTTTGATGGAAATAAAAATCAATTAGGTGAATTTTTATCAATATGCGAATCTGCCTTAGAATTGATAGAACCCTGTAAAAAAGACTTATTGTTTAAATTAATTAAATTAAAATTGGTTGGGAAAGCTTATCAGTCCACTAAACATGGATTATTCGAGAATTATGAAGAATTAAGGATTCATTTGGAGACAGTTTTTGGAGAAAAAGGTTCCCAGTCACAATGGGAATTGGATCTCAGGACTTGTAGGCAGAAGTTCAACGAAGGCGTGATTGAATACGCTGATGGATTGGAGAGTGTAATGTGTAAGGTAATTGAATGTGTGACGGACTCTGTGGAGGACCAATATAAAGCATCCCATGAAAATGTATTTAAAATTCAAGCTAAGAACATCTTTGTTTCGGGCATTCGTGAGCCATTTGCTTTGATTTTAAAGGCTCGAAATCCAAGCACGTTAGAAGATGCCATTTCCATAGCCGTTAGTGAAGAAAAGGAACAGAAAAATAAAGTTGAAATTTCTAAATACCAAAAATACCAACAGGGAAATCACCGACCGCATTCCCCAGCCTCTAATTCTCACCAATTGAGACAATTTACTCCACGAAGTAATTTTACATACCCTCGTTTTTCCGCTCCCCAACGGTTCCGACCCCCAATCAGTAATGTGTATAGATTTACCAGTCAACATCAAAATAGACCTCCGTATAGAAACTCTTCTCCTCCGATATCTTGTAAATACTGTAAGAAGGTAGGTCATTCAGTAGAAAATTGCTTTACCTTAAAGAACAAGGATTTTTTAAAACAGGCTTCAGAGAAGGGCATTCTGAAGACCAATCGAAAATAAGCCATGAAATTTACAAATTGAGTACTAATCCATGGGCTTTGAATAAAGTTGAAATATTCTTAATGGATAAACTGTACACATTCATAATTAATAGTGGAGCTGATTGCAGTTTGATAAAAGAAGGAAAAATCTTGATCAGCTCCGATAAAATAAATTATAATGATATTCTAAATTTAAGGGGAATTTCAAAAGGAGCCCCGAGCATTAATACTTTAGGCAGCGTAAATTTATGCTTTGGACAAAATAGAGACCACAATAAATATTCACACGACTTCCACATTGTTCCTTCAGACTTTCCGATTGGTACAGAAGGATTGATTGGTAATGATTTACTAACGAAATTTAATTCAATAATCAATTATGAAAAGAGAACGCTACAAATAGGTTACTACATTTTTCCTATCTTGAATCAAGACATCAAGTTGCCCCCACGTTCCGAAACCCTTTGCTATGCCATAATTTCTAATATTGGCGAGTTGAAAGAGTCAGACTATAACTTTCTTTGTGAACAGAGTAAAATCAATGAATATGTCTTGTGCCCTAGCTCTTTAGTCACCAAAGAAGGTAGTCTCTTCAAAATATTTCTTTTAAATTCAAGTGATGAAACAGTTTTCATCCCTATTCCTACACTGAAATTAACCCCCCTCCCCAAATTTAATCAAAGTGAAATCCCAGAGAAGCCCTCACATCAACGTAATATATTGTTTGCTGAAAATTATTCTAGTAATCGTATACAAATCTTAAAGTCAAAATTGAGAGTAGACCATTTGAGTAGAGAAGAGAAAGATGCTCTACTCCCCCTCTTGATGGAATACAATGACATATTTTTGCTACCAGGGGACTCTTTAACCTCAACTACTGCGGTCACGCATAAAATCCCTACAACCAATAACAACCCAATCCATGTTAAGCCATATAGGCTACCCGAATCTCAAAAAGATGAAATCAATAAGCAAGTTGAGGAAATGGTGAAGCAGGGAATTATCAAACAAAGCGACTCTCCTTATAATTTCCCTTTATTGGTTGTCCCTAAGAAAGTCGATGCCTCAGGTGTGAAAAAAGTTTCGCGTTTGCGTTGATTTTCGTAAATTAAATGGTATTAGCATTGGACAGAGCTTTCCTATACCTCTTATTAGTGAAATTTTAGATAATCTAGGGGACTCTCGATATTTTTCAACCCTAGACTTAGCTCAAGCATTCTTACAGATAGAACTTGATAAAGAAGATGCTCATAAAACGGCATTCTCTACTGCTCAAAACCATTGGGAGTATGTTCGTATGCCTTATGGATTAAAAAATGCACCTGCCACTATGCAGAAATTGATGAATCAACTCCTATTAGGAATTAATGGAATACGTGCGTATGCTTACATGGATGATCTTGTGACTTATTCCCCTGACATAAGGCGCCACATAGAAAACTTGGAGGAACTTTTCAAACGTCTCAGAAAATTCAATCTCAAAATTCAACCTGATAAATGTGAATTCTTAAGGCATGAAGTGACTTACCTTGGACATCTCATCTCAGATCATGGAGTTTCACCTGACCCACAAAAGGTTAAGATATTAATAAATTATCAGCTTCCTCGTACCCAAAAAGATATCAAAAGCTTCTTAGGTTTTGTTTCATACTATCGCAAAGAATTTATTGTAACTTGTGATGCATCACATCATGCAATTGGCGGTTGTTTATCACAGGGCGAGATTGGAAAAGACCTTCCTATATCTTATTGGTCCGTTGCCCTTTCAAAAACTGAACAAAATTGGTCAGTGACCGAAAAGGAATGTTACAGCATAATACGCGCTTGCAGGCATTTTCATTGTTACATTTATGGTAGAAAAATCAAAATATGCACAGATCATAAACCTCTGACTTGGCTTTTCAATGTTAAGGATCCAAATTCTAAATTAATTCGCTGGAGACTTTCTTTAGAACAGTATGATTATGAAATTATTTACAAACCCGGTAAATGCAACTCCAATGCTGATTTCCTGAGTAGAATGGACCACAATAACGTAATTCCATCTGACAAGATTAGTCCAGATCAAAAAACAGTTTTACCCTTAAATAGTTCCCCAATACCAAGTACTGGCTATGCACAGACCCCTGTACTAGGTAATTCAGAAGAATTAGAGCTTTATTCAAAATTTATTGAGGCTCAGCAAAATCATATCATAATTAATAACAGAGTAATGGAAGTAGATTCAGAATCTGAAAATTTCGGACAAACTGAAGGTATCAATACTATAGTTTTATTTACATCTCGAGATCTCTTCATGGTTAAGGATAGAACAATGCTGAATTTTCTAGAAACAGAAATTAATGAGAATCCCGATCAAAAGTTGTTTTGTTATACAAAGAAAAATATTGGTAGAACGAAAATTATTTTCCTGATAAATAAAGAAAGATATCATCACGAAACTAGCACTGACACACTTTTTTCATTAGTCTATTTACTACGCTTCCAGTTGGAAAACGAACAAAAAAATTATCATCCAATCACTTCCGGATCGCATCAGTGTCTGCGAACCATAATTCGATTTGTCTTTAAAAGTGTTAGACTTGAAATATATTTAACAAAACCTTCCCAGAATATACAACAAGTCACCGATGAAAATCAAAAGAAGGAGCTGATAGAAGAATTTCACAATTCCTTGGTAGGTGGACATTTAGGAGTGACTAAAACTTACAAAAAAAAAATGAGAAATTACTATAATTGGGAGAATATGAAGGTAGAGATAAATGATTTTGTTTTGAGGTGCCCAACTTGTCAAACTAATAAACTCACTAGAAAAAAAAACTAAATTGCCCATGGGTATCACAACGACAGCATCTGAACCTTTTGAGAAAGCTAGTTTAGACATCCCTTTTCCAATTAGTGAAAACGGTAACAAATATATATTGACTTGTCAATGCGATTTAACTAAATTTAGTTTGGCTATTCCTTTACCAAATCAAGAATCAATAACCATCGCAAAATCTCTTATCAAAGATCTAATCTGTGTATTTGGAACCCCCAAAAGTATTCTGACCGATCTTGGTCAAAATTTTATTAGTGAATTAATGAAAGATCTTTGTAAACTTCTAAAAATTCAACGTTTGACAACTTCTGGATTCCGGCCTCAAAGTAATGGTTCCCTGGAAAGATCGCATCAACATTATCTTGATTATCTGAAACATTTTGTCAATGGAGACCATACAAACTGGTGCTCCTGGATTCATTTTGCCACCTTTTCTTTCATTACGACCCCTCACTCTGCTACTAAATTCACTCCTTTTGAATTAGTTTTTGGTTATAAAGCCAGATTGCCTTCAGCAATTCGTAAAGAACCTGAGTTTTCTTACAGTTATGATGATTACTTATCAGACCTCAAAATGAAACTTCAGGTCTCTCACCAAACAGCTAGAGAAAATTTAATAAATTGTAAGCAAATTTATAAAAAATATTATGATAAGAATATTAAAGCTCCAGGATTTAAAATAGGCGATCTTGTCTTACTATTAGATGAAAACCCAACAAAAGGAAAAAATAAAAAGCTCACTCCCGCATACACCGGCCCTTATATAATTAAAAAGGTAGATCCAAACAATATAAATATAACCATACAAATGAATAGAAAAGAAGTAAAAGTTCATTCCAATAGACTGAGGCAGTATCGTCAATAATGATTACAGCCTAGTTTCAAATTAAATCAACTAAAAGATATAGCCGAAGATATAAAATTTAGAAACCAACATGGAACTCATATCAGTTTCCTTACTTATTCTGTACCTATTCTAACGGTATTAATAATTTTGATAGTACTATGGAAGCTCCGAAACAAATATGTTGTCGGTATCATCGTGTTATGCCAGAAGAGCATAATCTAAATCCCATTCCTCCAGTTCAAATTCATAATGAAATTAAAATGGAAGAGGAACCTCTTCAAGGTACCTCTCGTTCTAGTGTGGCTACCCCGTCTAATATGTTTGACAGTTCCAGTCAGAATTTTTCTTCATCTGTTAGGAGATCTGAACGTCTACGTTCAAGATCAGTGTTATTTAAAAAATAGGGTATGGGCCTCAATTACCTCATTGACCTCAAATCTTTAACTAAGTATCAAATTTGTGTTCATCCATTTAATTTTCCACACACTGTTGTAATTATGTTCAGAAATACAGTGTTAGTTAAAGTGCATAACGTCGGTGTATGGTATGATTGGTTTTGGTGGTAGATTAAAATAATATTGGTTGGTTATAATAAAAGGTTGAAAATATACGTTTACATTGAAATTAACAAAAGTTTTGATATTTGAAATATGTATGAAATTGATATTTGTTGGAGATACCTATTGTTATTCTATTTTTGTAATATTACATTTTTGGTTATGTATTGTATGATGTATGGTTATGAATTGTATGAATTATTGTTATTAGGTACCTATAAATAAATGTTGAATATAGAAGAATCTACCTATGCACCGATTAAGTTTTTGAATTATGAAAAATAAATGAAATAAAATTAAATATGAAATAAAATATGAAAAAAATTGAATGTAAAATGAAAATAAATAAAATATGAAATAAAATTAAAAAAAAATAATTGAATATAAAATGAAGATAAATTGAATATGAAGTAAAAGTAAATATGAAAATATTATGAAAACTAATTGAATGAAAAAGTATTCTGTTGTTGAATACAATAAGATATAATATAAAGTAATAGAGAAAAAAAAACCCAACCTACCACCAATCATGCACCAAACTAAATATTGTGGCCACAAATAGGAATTGTATACAAATATATATATATGCAAATACGAGTATATTCTCTAGTATAGATACGAAAACAATTTGTCTACCGGTAGTTTTAAGTTTTAAGTTTTAAGTCCTTTATTCTAAGAAATTCTTGCATAATAGTATTTAATCCACGTTTCTATCACTTGTATGCATCAATTTAGTGATGATTTTAGGTATATTGTAAACTATTATTTTCCGGCATCATGCGTAGAAATAAAAGTTCAATGCTTGTAAATGAAAAAAAAAAAAAAAAAAAACTTCTTCAAAGTTTTTTTTTTCACGTGGATGGAAGATGTGATATACTTGGGATTTATTAATAATTGATTGTTTCCGATGGAAAGCCTTTCTGAATAATTTCCTACAAGCCTGATCAACTTGAGGATTTTTCCAGACGGTATTTTCATATCGATGACTCAATACGAAAAGTATGTCAGCCTTGTCTATATCTGCTTTTACAAACTAAGTCGCGGTCATTGGTTCCAGCTCAATTCTGTACGAATGGGTCGGTATCTTTATCTTGACGTATTTGTCATCAAACTGAAGCTCAAAACCTAGTTTCCTAGGGAATCACATACTATCTTATCCTCCCTTATTGTAAAGCCGTCGGGCCCCAGGAGGTCAAACCGATAGCTCAACCGCCACATCGACCTTTCCCGAAATTATCATTTCACCCCACCACATAATGTAACCCCCTCTACGTCTTGATGTCTATAATAGTATGTTGTAGCATAGAATTAAGACAGTCTTGACTTTCAACTTGTAAAGTGTAATTCTTGTTAATATAAGTTTCTCCTTGAAACTTGTGAGTCCTTTCTTTCTATCACCTGCACGGGCTTCCAGTGAACACGAATCCATTTTTATTTTCTACGGACTTAGAGTTCTAATTCTTTAGAGTATCACAGTTGAGAGGGAGAGACTGTATCACATGCCAAGTGACCAGGGTAAGAAGCCCGTCATCTTTGCTGTCAAGCCCGACCAGTCTTGCATTATCCTGGATGTCCAAGTTGTCAATGGCAGCTTGGACATGGAGCAGACTTGGCGGGCTAAGATAAGAAAGTATGATAGAGATGATTTATGGCAAGCGGTGTCGGAGCTAAAAGGAGTGGCACCCAACAACATCAGAATGATGGCTGCAACCTTGTCATGGCACGGAGTGTGGTGCAGGAAAAGTGCCACAGAGTTGCGCGAGTTGGGCATCTCGGTAGGCGTACTCTGTGGTATCACCACCCGTGTCCTGCTTGGCTCATATTTGAACTGGTGGTCGTTTTATAGAGGCACTTCCCTTCATCCCTCTTTCCCACCCCCACCTTCCTCATCTTCCCTCATCCCTAGGGGCGGCGTCGGGTGAGTCCTGGGCGTCCTCCCCATTATTTTTGATTTATTTATTTATTTTTATTTATGGCGTGCCCCCTGCGTCTTTCAGGAAAGATTCTTTAAAAAAAAATATATATATATAAAAAGTGCTTCCTCCCGCCGGTTTGCGATATTCGCGCCAAGGTCCGCGGCTAGAGCAAACGTTTATACACTCCTTCCATCGGTGAGCAGTAATGCGCCGGGAAGCCAGTTTATGGTAAATCTACTGCATCCTTATTGAGTAGGGACCAATAGAAATCAAGAAGCCATTGTCTTCACTCGACAACATGCTGACATAACAAATATATTACACTAGAATCAGAATATTTGTCAGCAGGTACGATATGCTAGTTTTTCCTGTAGTGGTGGGCAACACACTTGAGAAAATAAACTTCATTAATCATTTGGAGGAAGGAACTGTTAGATTAAAAATGAGGTATAGCCAGTTCCAAATCCCACCCTGTTCTTTGTACTGGGGTGCTAGGCGAACAAACTGCATTTTTTTTTCAAAATCAGCAACGACTTTGCTGGGGTTAAAAGTGAGACCAAACTCCTCACATTTAGTTCGATACAAACGTAAATACTTGACGGTAGCTGCTCTCTTTTTTGTCAGGAAGCAAGGAAAATATTACAGAAACCAAATGGCCATTCAGAAATATGTGTATGGTGAAGAGCTGCTTAAAACTTTTTGCACAAATACTATGAAATTCATAGTGTCAACATGCAATAAAAAATTTTCATCGTTCACCTTCATTATATCCGAATGTTGAAGCGTAAGCAGCAAATTCATACAACCTTCAAGACTTTCTACCTATCTACGTGGGTCGAGTGCAGAGGTCGTCGCAGTTGGCATCAAAACCTTGAGGATTACCGTTGCAGCTGGCTAACACCCAAAATTTGTTGGTTCGAGTTTCAAAATACGTAAAATCCAAAAATCGAATACAAATTGTAGGTACTTTTCTCAGTTAGCATTGATCGATTTTGATGAAATTTGGTATGTAGACTCCATTTGGGGTCTAGTTGTACCCCGAAGCTTTTGGTTGATGTAGGTCACTTCTAAGGGTTAAACATTTGAAAACGCCCTAACTCAAAAATTTTGATTTATAGTTATTGTTTTTCCATCAACTTAAGATAGTATTGAATTTTTAGAATTTTTAGAGACTACGCGGAGCCTATGTAGGGCAAAAGAGGCCTAATGTCCCTTCAAATTTTAGCTGACTGAAATGCGATCGATGTTTTTCTTCATGTTGGTAATGGAAAAGCCGTGTTCTTTGCAGACAAGTGATCTATATAGAAAAATAATAAACATTTGTGTAATAATTTGCAGCTTTCTTTTTGGATAAACTAGACTAGAAATTGCGAGGTTGTCGATCGAGTCGTGCTGGAGTTCCTAATTTTTACAGTTCACGTAATTTTTGCAGAATTTTTTTGCAGAATTCGAAGATTCGAAGAGAGGTTTGGTGTCTAGTTTCTTGTGATTCAACTACGAATAAGTTTAGGGTGCAATGAGGTCGATGCGTTGGAGACCTATTTGTCTGAAAGGAAGTGAGGGCCTTACTGTGTAGGAGCGTCAGATGGGTCTATCTGACTCAGCAGACGGGGAAGTGATAATCACAGGGGCTGATCTGGGGTGACGAAGGGCGGGGCCCCTGCGGTCTCACAGACCCTCAGGGTTTAATGATACAATGATCTCTTTAGTCGGAAGATAACTAACTGTCTGTGGGAGGGTGGGCTTGAGGGACCTCGTCAACGACCTAGTCATCCTGGCCAGACGTCTGATGGTGTCAGATGCTACATACCTTCTTACTTCATTCTGAATTTCTTGTTATGTTGAAGTAATCTGCTGGTCCGTAACCATAATTTAAACACAATTCAAATGAGTGTTTCAGGTTTTATTACTGAACAATATTCATCCAAGAAGAATAAAAGTTCAGCGATAATTACCCAATGAGGAATTTCACCGAATTCTGTTTGCATTTCTCATGAATAGTTAATGGTGTGAGATAGCTGAAAATCGGGTTGATTTCGGAAAATAAGTCTCCTGTTATTTTTGGGAGACAATCAAAATTTATGATTTCAAAAAATAACCGGGAAAACGGATATTTTCAACGTGAAGCGGGAACGTTCGCTGATTGGCTGTTTGGATTGCCGTCTCTTCCCAGTGTTGCCCGTTGGTACGAAGAAATCGTGTTATCTAAGAGGAAAGTTATCATACAAAAACCAGGGGAAACCAAAATTTGATGGTTTACGTTTCAAGGTACGTAAAATCCAAAAATCGAATACAAATTTGGCAGTCCGTCCGTCTGCCTTCAATTTAAGATTCTACAGAATTTTTAGAATTTTTGAGACCACGCGTAGCTCTGTAGGACAATCCGTTCGGTCCCTACGAGAATTTAAGAATTTTACGTACGATAAATCAGAAACACGAGTGTGAATCGCAAAAGCCTAATCTCCGTTTAAATTAAAGTTGACCGAAACGCGATCGATGTTTTTTTTTCATGTTGGATGGTTGGTGGCTTTGTAGATGAGTGATATATATAGAAAAATAATAAACCATTGTGTAATAATTTGCAGCGTTTTTGCAAAGTGACTATAAATGAAATGTAATGTGGTTTTCTCAAAGTCTGTAGAATTAGGGCGTGAAAGACCTTCGGTGGATAAAAATCGTTTTCACTACTAAATGGAGGCTGAAACCTGATATTTCGAGATTTTAAGCACTTAAAATTTGAAAATTTCCTACCACGTTCTATGTGTTTTCAAAACATTTAAAAAAAATTATATAATGCTGGATACTATAATATATAGCATGTGTATGCAATATACATATATTATATGTAGTAGGTATCTATAAAAAATACTAATTATCTTTTCAAAACATTTTAGGTTGAAAATTAGCTCCAGATTTGGGGGTTTACAGCGAAATACTACTTTAGAGGCGTGGAAAACCCGAGCTTCGCCTTCCATTGGTTTCACTCATTTTTTTTTTTCTTGAAGTTCTGACCATTGTCAGGAAGCTGTAAAAATTTCATCGCCGTATACCACCGAATTCAGGCGTAATGGATTAATGTGAGATTAAAAATAGAGCGAGACCGCCGTCTCTGCCGTCACCGCAGCTTCAGAGTAAAACCCTTCTAAGGGCCGAAACTTCTACATTTTCCTCTCGATTTCGACGAACTTTCCAGGGATTGTAAATGTTGGCATGTAGAAGGTCCCCTATGTGGGCTGTTAGCTACAATCAACGAGTAACGGAGACAAGTTAAGGCTACAATGATCGGATCATCTATACAATCGGATTATGGCATACTGGGAAACTTTGTGCCACACCCATTTGGCTGACATTTTTTTGTTTTCTTTATTATTGGAAAACAAAACGATCTATGAAGCGATGTTTTCGAAAATATTCCTGCTAAGAGTCAACAAGGTTCCTGTTTGAACAAAACCTGTGATCTTCAGATTGTCATTCGCAGTAATGTGGTCAGTTCGTACTGTCGTGACATTACCGAGAACGTGTCATCGTTGAAAATCTCCTATTCGGATTTAGCAAACGTTTAATTTGGATTCGTTCCAATATTTGATCGCTTACAATCCAATTTTCAGAGGTATTTATGACACAAAATTTTGTCAAAATTAAATATATAGTAAATTATAAATATTTACATACATATATAAATAAACCTCAATTCAATCACCACAATTGTATCCTATAACCTCTGAAACGAAGAAAAGAACAAAATAACACACACCCATCGCCTGTAAAACTGCCTTTCTATTTTTTTCACATCCTTTCCCACTTTGAGTAACATTATTTTTTTCAAAATTCAAGATTTAGTACTAAAATGATAACTTTAAACGTCAGAAAACATGTTTATCTAATGTATTTTCGTATTCGGAATCGAATGAAACCATTCCCAAGTAATTCGTTCAAAAGATAATGATTTTTTTTCCGCTTTTCGGCCATTTGGCCCCACTGTGCGCCAAGGAATGGGAGATGAAGAGGAAGGTGGGGGTGGGAGAGAGGGATGAAGGGAAGTGTCTCTATAAAAAGACCACCAGTTAAAATATGAGTCGAGCTGTAAGCGTGACGACACCACTGAGTACACCTACTGAGATGCACAACTCGCGCAACTCCGCGCCATGATAAAGTTGCAGCCATAACCCTGATGTTGTTGGGTGCCACTCCTTTTAGCTCTGACACCGCTTGCCGTAAATCATCTCTATCATATTTTCTTACACTTAACCACCTTCGTGCAGCCTACTACTTAAAATCCTAATCAATCAGCTACTTTCCATATCCATCCCCTCTGGTGGAGAGTTGAATTGAATTTGTAAAAGGTTAAAATATATCTGGAAAAGGTTGAAATAAATCTGGAAAAGGTTGAATTAAATCTGTAAGTGCTACACAACAATGGCTTCTAATAGCGCTACTTAAGCCCTAGCATCTCAGAGGGGTTCAGCGGCGGGAATAGCTGTGGGATTGTTTTGGCCGCCGACCGTCCAGGAAGTGGAGGGTTGAGGAGGCCGATGAGGAGGATGAGGAGGGGAACTCATCATCTGGGTTGACGGAGTGACCGCAGAACCGCACGCGGTGGAAAAATCATCATCTCTTTGAGCTCCTTTGTCCCGTTTCAGAGGACGTACGTGTTCTTTCTCTCAGATCCTGACTTCCGGAGTACTCGACTGTGTATGCTAGTAACATGAGTCGACCTCTCTTCGGATTTCGGTTGCCTTTTGATCTCAATAACGTCCTCTAGATACGAATAAAATTACTCGCGATGAGATTGTGGAAAACCATTTTAATAAAAACGGAGTTGAGTAGAACGTTGTCTATTTCCACGAAAATAATGAGTTACAAGTTAAAGTCGATTTCGACGGTTAGGTCATCATCAGTAACAAACAATAACTGAAGGTACATCACAGAGAGCATAGCTTATATAGTCACAAGTGAAAGGGAGCTTGAATCCCATTGGTCGAAAAAGTGAAAGTCATACCCAATCAGATTGAAGCAGATATAAGTGAAAGGAGAATCCTAGTGGTTCAGAGAAGTCCCTTTTCTCGGGCTTAGGGGCAATAACGCTGCCTTGTGCGTATTTAAAATATATAATGAATGAATGAATGAATGATAATGAATGAATGATAATCTTTATTCGTCGTCACAGGGACATGAACGCGTCGTACAAAAATCAAAATAGAAACATAATTCAAAATTCAAAATAGGTGTATAATAAATCTAAATCTAAGTATTAAAATAGGAACCCGTGTGATTTATCCTTCCTGTGCAGCCCGTAGAAAAAAAGCTAAACAAGCGCGGATCCGACCGGGCAGCCCAGCCGGACCCGGACCCACCCACCATGGCGGCTCCCGGGGTTGCCTCCTATCGCTAGGAGCCAACCCTACGTTTCTATTTGTTTAAAAACGAGAAAACGCGCCAGGCGAGCCGCCCCCGGGCCGACCAGACCGCCCGACCAGACGTCACCAGTCTGACCATAAAATAAATTGATACAATTTTGATAAAATAACAACAATCAAACAGCAAGCCAGTAACAATCTTTAACAAATTAAGCTTAAATCACATCGTAATCACAGTTGGAAAAAAATTATCACAGGCTGGAATATAGAATTAGTCAAAAAATCACAGAAACATCACACGGGTATCACAGTCAACAAGTATTAAGAGTTTGAAATAAATAAGTTAAAATATACACCTACTAAAATGTATACGCACATTTATAACATTATAGAAGCTAGCTAGAGTACTTTTATTAAAATTCCTCTGCTGCATGATGATATATATATTTATATTTCAATCCACATAATTGTTCCATTTCAGGTCAAAAAATTCGTTTGTACGGTATAGGGGACTTTCTATTAAAACGCGACGAGTACTACGTGAGAACTGATTTTCACTCATCATTCTTATTTTAGTTGGGATGTTGTTGAAGAGAGTTGGCCCCAAGTAGAAGAAACGAGTCTGGGAGCTCGACAGTCGGAAATATGGAGTATTAAGGTCCTCTCGATGACGTGTTTCGTATAGGTGGACTTCACATCGTTTTGGCAAAGAGTTGATGTTTTTGTATGTGTGCATCAGGAGACCATGAACATACATCCCGTACAGAGTTAGGAGTCCGAGCTTCTTGAAAATGGGTCTAGCTGGACTTCTCCAGGGTTCACCAGCCAGGATTCTTACGGCCCGCTTCTGAAGTTTAAATATAGTGTCAACGTTTGATGCCCCGCCCCATAGAAGGAGCCCATAAGACATGACCGAGGAGAATAGACCGTGGTATGCAGTAAGAAGCACGCTTTGAGTAACAGTTGTTGAGAGACGTCTCAAGAGAAATAGGTTTTTCGAAAGTTTAGAGTGCACCAGGTCTAGATGGGCACCCCAACGAACTTGGGAGTCAATGGTAAAACCGAGCAGTTTCACGACAGGCTGACTCGTGGTCGGTATACTCTTGTTATTACTAATAATTATACTCTGCATCTTTGAAGGATTAACCTTCAGTCTGTTTGAAGTAAACCACAGTTCTGCAAGGTCGGTCCTCTCCAACGACTTCAGCTCCAAGTTGTGCGGGTCCTTATCCGAGACAACGAATGTGGAATCATCGGCGTATATCAGAGAGCCTTCACCAACAAATAAACCCAGATCGTTCAAAAAAATTTTGAAAAGCAACGGACCCAAAATTGAACCCTGCGGAACTCCATGTGGAACCTGGCATAAACTGGATCTGGTACCCGTCACCTCCACACACTGAGATCTGCCAGTCAAGTAAGACTTAATGAGATCCAGTGGTAAACCTCTTATTCCATAGTACTCGAGCTTTTGGATAAGTAGAGAGTGAGGAACCAATTCAAAAGCCTTGGAGAGGTCGCACATATTTAATTTCAATGACATACCTGCCTCCAACCCTTCAGTGATCCACTCAATCAGCCTCGTCATAGCACTCACAGTGGATCGTCTCTTGCGAAAACCGTGCTGACCATCATCAAGCAGGCGACCCTCCTCGAAGAAATCCCGAAGACGATCTCCGATTGCTGCTTCCACTATCTTGCCAAGAAGAGGAACCTGAGAAATGGGGCGAAAATCACTCAGTGATGTGGCTGTTTTTGTTTTGGGCACAGGAGTCACTTTACCAATTTTAAGTTGAGGAGGAAATTCACCGGATGAGAAGATACCGTTGACCATGATGCAGATTAGAGGCGTAAGTTCGCCTGCAACCCTCTTCAAGAAAGCAGCAGACAAACCATAAATATCTTGGGATGAGGAATTTTTCATTCTTCCAATAATTCTAAGAATCTCATCCTCACTGACAGGTGACAAGAAGAAGGACCTGGATGGTATTGTTACACATCTCTTCAGGATGTCCATTGGTTCTTTGGTTGCTGTTGGAACAGACTCAACACAACACACAAAAGATGATACCTATGGGTTTCCTTAAAAAAAAAAAAATTATTGAGCGACTGGCTGTTTTGGTTTATTATTTTCAATAATAAGCCTTTGGAATCGAGCAAGAAAAAAAAAATTTTAACCCCCCCTCAAAATTTGATGTTATACGTTTCAAGGTACGTAGAATCCGAAAATCGAATAAAAAAATTTCCGTCCGTCCGCCGTACGCCGTACGCCGTACGCCGTACGCGGCACTTTTCTTAGTTACCATGGACCGATTTCGATGAAATTTGGTATATGGGCTCCATTTGGGGTCTAGTTGTGCCGCGAAGCTTTTGGTTGATGTAGGTCACTTCTAAGGGGTGAAAATTAAGGGTTGAAATTTTCAAGAGTGCCCTAGCTCGAAAACTCTCGAAATAAAGGTATCGTTTTTTCACTAATTTTAAATAGTACTGAATTTTAAAAAATTTTTGAGACCACCCGGAGCTCTGTAGGGCAAACCGTTCAGTCCCTACGAGTACTTGAAGGTTTTCCTTCGATAAAACAGAATCATGAGTGTGAATCGCAAAAGAGGTCTAATCTCCGTTGAAATTTTTTCTGACTAAAATGCGATTGCTGTTCATTTCTTCGATTTGTATACAGTTTTGCCTGCTGCGTAACCAGTAATCAAATTTCCATAATCAAAAGTCAATGGAGAATACTGAAGGCGCCTGAGTGGTCACTGATCAGCTGAGTGAGCTCCAAGGCCATTTCCTCTCCTGTTGAACGCAGGAACCTGAAATTTGAGAGGGCGGGTCAATTGAGAATGCTGAAGGCGCCTGAGTGGTCACTGATCAGTTGAGTGAGCTCCAAGGCCATTTCCTCTCCTGTTGAACGCAGGAACCTGAAATTTGAGAGGCAGGGTCAATGGAGATTGCTGAAGGCGCCTGAGTGGTAACTGATCAGCTGAGTGAGCTCCAAGGCCATTTCCTCTCCTGTTGGACGCAGGAACCTGAAATTTGAGAGGGCGGGTCAATTGAGAATGCTGAAGGCGCCTGAGTGGTCACTGATCAGCTGAGTGAGCTCCAAGGCCATTTCCTCTCCTGTTGAACGCAGGAAGCTGAAATTTTAGAGGGCGGGTCAATGGAGATTGCTGAAGGTGCCTGAGTGGTCACTGATCAGCTGAGTGAGCTCCAAGGCCATTTTCTCTCCTGTTGAACGCAGGAACCTGAAATTTGAGAGGCAGGGTCAATGGAGATTGCTGAAGGCGCCTGAGTGGTAACTGATCAGCTGAGTGAGCTCCAAGGCCATTTCCTCTCCTGTTGGACGCAGGAACCTGAAATTTGAGAGGGCGGGTCAATGGAGAATGCTGAAGGCGCCTGAGTGGTCACTGATCAGCTGAGTGAGCTCCAAGGCCATTTTCTCTTCTGTTGAACGCAGGAAGCTGAAATTTTAGAGGGCGGGTCAATGGAGAATACAGATGGTGGTAGGTGCTATTGATAGAGAACCAGTGATCTATACAGAAAAGTGATCTATAAAAAAAAATAATAAACCTTTGAGCAATGATTTGCAGCGTTTTTTCTGCTTCTTAATGATTTTTTTGAACAACGAAACGAACTAACATAAATATTGCAGGGATATAATCAATTTCAAAATACAAGAGAGACAACTGGTCCACTGATGTTTGGGGAGTTCACGTTAACTAGTGAACTCCAAAATGATGTTAATGAACGAAAGTCCTGAATCCAGCTGTCCCCTGGAGATTTCAAGGTGGTGGCTCTTCAAAAAACCCCAAAAAAGGGTAGACAGGAACTATTTACGGGAGAACTTTTTAATTAACTTCTAAGCGGGGTGACGTGGTCGGGGTTACCTCACACAAGCAAATACTTATGACTCTACTCCTGCCAATTTTATGCAAACAGGCATGAAAAAGTTCATGTCCTGTAAAGAACTGCGTTAGGAAGAAGTTATGTTTGGCACCAGCCGTGCAGTCCACCTTCCTCTATGTTCTCCCGTCCCTATGTCTTGCCAGTTTACCATTGCGCGCTCCCTTTCTTCCTTGGCTATGCAGGCCCTGTTTCCTTCATTCCTTCTCTCAGATTCTTTTCCTTTCTGAAGCGATCAGCTGGGTATGACACTCGTGAGGACGGCTCCTCTGCGCTGCACCTCTATTAATCTCTGTTGGAAATATGCCACTCGGCATTGGTGAGGGTAACATGGTGAAGGGACCAAAATATTAGGAATGAACCCATCAACGGTGAAACATGTTGAGGGACCACCTCATTCAGACATTTACCAGACCTATCACTCTTAAGAATCTCGAACTTTTCAAGCACTTCCAACATATCTCCCTTCGGGCGAAAACGAGAAAATTCTATGTACCGCATGCTTGTTAGATAAAAACTAAAGTTATGATTGGATTATCTTAGGTGATTCGCAAAAACAGAATCACCTTTGTTATTCCTGAAATCCTTCTCATGCTCTTTTATTCTTTCCCTAAATGTCCAACCCGTTCGACCACAATACTCAAGCCCACAAGAACAGTTCAGATTATAAAACCCATTTTTATCTTGAACGCTAATTTTATCGTTAACAGAACCCAACGAAACTTTAAGATTATTTTTCATTTTTAAACCCCACTCTGAAACCTCTAGATGATAAAATTTTGCAAAATTTAAACGAATTGTAGTTTTAGTATTCATGTACGCTTTATTTTTTTTGTTTAATATTTTCAATTATGATTCTTTTGGGAACATAATTTCAAGAAATTGGCCATTCAAGAAACCTGGCCGATTCTCAAGAACCGGCAAAAACTCATTTTGGCAAAAACTCGAACGTATACTAAACATCAAATTTTCAGAAAATACAGACTTCGAAAAATTCCGAAATAAAAAAATTAAAATTTTAAAAAGTTTCTTCAATAAAAACGGTGTTTTTTGAAGTTTCAAGCCACAATATGAGGAACTTCAGCACTTTAATAGACTCCAACTACGCACAAGTATTAATTACATTACTATTTCACGATTTCCCTATTAAATAGGTAAATCAAATCAAATAAATCAAAAACAAATTTTGTTTTTGAGTATTCAAATTTTATATGCACTGTTTGTTTGAATCTCCATGGCTCTAATGACGTTGATTGTCAACAGATTCAACTTAATCGACAAAATGCACAATCAAGTTTGAACCGAATATTTCTTGAATCCTCTGACCTTGAAAATCAATTCTTTTCGAAACGCAAACCGCAATTAAACCTCGAACTTCGGGTCGTGATGTTTTGATTAGAATCGCAGACGTCCTTATTTTGTCGATAGGATCCAACACTGATGCAACTGCTAATATTCCGTGTACTTCCTCGACCAATAGCGTCCGGACCTTGGGCGCTTGGTTCATCCGAAGGAATCATCTCATTGAATCATCCAGTCTGACACCCGTCAAAACTAATTTCTCAGCCTTAAGATAATTGGCGATGATTTTCAAATAAGCCTACAGGCCGGTCTATTTGTTTGCAACCAAGGTTTATACGCAGCCTCGGCCGTTTAATAGAGTAAGGACGTAATAATTTCTCGGAGTTTAAAAGCGTTGTTTCGCAGCGACATTTACGCCCGAAGGTGATCTCGCGTTCATAAAGGGCATCTGGGATAATCAGGAGCATCAAGATTTGTCGGGACATCAAGGCTGGAGTTCCTTGATCATTCCATCCCGTCGAGGAACTGCAGAATTGATCCCAGGAACAATTGTATCAATTTCCTGATTGGTTCAATTCTTCGTGAGAAGAGTGCAGTCGGATAATGCAGAGCGAAATTAAGATCTGTTGGGTGAATCTTGTAATCTAAATTAATGAAACTTAAGGAGAACTTTGGTCTTTGAAATAAATCTGCCAAGTTAGGTGGCTAGTGTAGCTTCCTGGCGTATAGCTGTAGAATGATTTGAAAATAGTTTACTATCACAAACACCAACCCCACTCAGTAGCTTCTTTGTTCGTTGCAACCTCGAAGTAGGTTTCCAGTGTACATGAATCTACCGAACAAACTGATATGCCTGATGAACTCAATGGCCAGCTCAGCTCGGGATGCCGGAGTCTGCAACGCCACGGAGAGATGGCATGTAGCAGCGCACGTTCAACTAGAGAGATGGCATGTAACTCAGCTCCTCTAGAACTTGCCTAGCGGAAGACTGACGTCAGCAGAAACGACGACTCCAGTTAAGGTCTCGGCAATGAGACAACCTCCATATCCTGAAGAACATCCTCCAAGAGATCCTAACCTCCAGCCTGGTGGAACTTTGACAGCAAAACTTTCAACTTGAGTTTTGGAAAACTCATATGAACTTCTACTGGTCAACTTGTTGGGTTGACGAATTGATTTTTGGGTTGGGCAACTTAATCAATTCGAAGAACTAACAACTTAATCGTGATAGTCATTTTCCATACTGAAAGATTTTTTTAAACGTTAGCTGTAGAATGATGGACATCATAGAGTAGTTAACGTTATGTACTGAAAATCTTTCAGTATGGAAATGACCACCACAATTATGTTGTTAGTTCTTTGAATTGAATAAGTTGCCCAACTCAAAAATCAATTCATCAACCCAACAAGTAGACCAGTTGAAGTTCATCTGAGTTTTCCAAGTTGAAAGTTAGCACTGGCTTTTGCTGTAAAAGTTCCACCAGGAGTGAGGATCTGCTGGAGGATGTTCTCCAGGATATGGAGGTTGCCTCATTGCCGAGACCTTAACTGGAGTCGTCGTTTCTGCTGACGTCAGTCTTCCGCCAGGCAACTTCTAGAGGAGCTGAGTTACATGCCATCTCTCTCTAGATGAACGTGCGCTGCTACATGCCATCTCTCGGTGGCGTTGCAGACTCCGGCATCCCGAGCTTATCTTGCAGTTGAGTTCATCAGGCATGTCAGATTGTTTGGTAGATCCATGTTTAGTTGAAAGCTACGTCGAGATTGACGACGATGTTCCCAGTGTCGAAACGAACAAAGAAGCAACTGAGTGGGGTTGGTTTTTTATAATAGTAAAGTATTTTCAAACTTATTCCAATTTTGATTCCTGAATCCTTTCAAAAACCGTTCATGTTCCATCTGAAACAACAATCATTTTGACGTTTTCATGCTTTTCCACCAAATCGAGGGTGAAGAACCAACATAGCCTAAGAAGTCACTTTTTTTCGGTTTTGAGATAAGTGTGCTCGATCCAATGGTGTGGTCAGATAAACAGTTTAGCCTACGGAAACGGGAGAAAAATCGTTTAAGGCAGCAGTGCTCAAGTCAAAGTAGACTAAGTCAGTGTTTTCCCTGTCATCGGGTATGGTCGCCAGCCTCCTCCATGAAATTGTGAGTTATTTATAGTAATTTTTGTGTTCTGAGCATGTGGGAATTATTGTTAGTGGAGTCAGTAAACCCATTGCACAAATTAATATTGAAAAGGGGTAGACTGTGATCATTTTACCTAGGTAAATCATGCCAGAAAATCTTGCTTGACTTGGGTCATTATTTTTCTGCCCAATTCTGTGACGTGGGCTATTATTGCTTGGTCTTGGGGACTTGGGGACTTGGGGATTTTTGGAAGGGGTTGAGAGGGTAACACAACAGGTTAAGGGGGTTCATGAGTCGGTTCTAATTTAATTTTTTTTTCATGTACCTACCTGTTTCTCTGGATATATTCGTGATAATCTTCATAATTTTTTTCAATTCTTAATCTACTCTTCATAAAACCATTGAGCGAGTTTCAACTCTTTTGTGTGAATATATTATTTTACCTAAAAACAATATAGCAAAACAGTTTTTTCATAATTTTCATGTTATTTTTTAAATTTTTTTTTATTTGATTTTTTTAATTTTAGCCATGTTTCTGTTGGGAGTTTTCCGTCCTAACTTGTTCAGTGATGGTAATAATCCCCTCTCGCCAATATTTAAAAAAATTCAAGTTGCCAGCTCGATTGGCTGCCGAGAAACAGGTACCTACTTAAGTGACAAAAAACAAGGGGTTTCCGGTTTGGAGAAAAACCGCGATTTGTGAAAGGTTACCGTTTGTCGAGGTATTTGATCGATAGTTCGTAATTATTTCATGGTTTGCATGGTGCACTTTTATGTACTTTATTGTAACTAATATAATTATTAGGTATGTCAAACAATATTGTATCAATAAAGAATGTTACTTTTGAATGGTTATACGAGTTATACTCGTACACTATTAGTTCACTTAATTTCTACTTTTGTACTATTTGGTGGCATGGGAACCAGTGCTGGAACCATGGAGTAGGACATAGCAGGTATCAATCAGAACTCATGAACACTGAAAGAACGGTTGGTAGTTACAGAAATACAGAAACTATGAACCTGGAGCGGGAAACAGCTATCCCCCGGAAACAGCGTTTGGCTCCTCAATCTTTGAAAGCTCATATCTCTGCTTTCCACTGCTCAAATTTAATATTTTTATATACCAAAATGTCTGGAAAAACCTGCAAAATTTAATAAAAATAAAAACGAATAAGTCGAAAATTTTTCGATTTTGACTCACGAACCCCCTTAGGTAAAAAAAATCTGCCCCCAACATACCTAGCCTATCTCAAGTTATTCCACTTAGCCAATAATTTCTCCAAAAAAGCTATCAGTTACTTGTTGGAGTCATTTGGGTACACGATGGTATCAAAACCATTACCAAGAGAGACGTGGTTAAGTCGTGAAGCAGTTTTTTGAGCCTCCTGAAAAGTTGTCAAAAGCGAGTTAGGCTATGTTGGTTCTTCACCCTCGATGATGAAATATGTGATGAAATTAATCTTGGGGCATTGAATCGACTCCGCACAGACCCTGATTCTAAACTTTTCGAGAACTTCTGAGTAACAATCATTACAATTTCTGGCAACAGATTTTTTTTTACTTCTATTAGCTCTCAGAAACCTCTTCTATCTCCGTCAGGGTGGCTTCCCATGACTCTCTTGAAACCTACGCTTCTGATTAGGACTTTTCAGCTTATATGTTCACGGTTCTTGATTGAAAACGAAGGGTTCCTCAGAGGCACCTTCTATGCAGGTGTGATTGCGGTGTTGATTTGCAAAACGATTATTGTCACCACATACAACGTCTATAATTCAAACCGCGTTTCCGATACCCGACCCTCGTATGCACTCGGGACCACCAATTTGCAAACACCGTTCATTTTCGTCTACCATTTTTTCCCCTTCAAAATGGCGTATTTTTTTTCGGCACATCCTTCTATCCACCGTTGGGTCAATAATCAAATACACCACTGAACCACACGGATGAGCTCGGCCTGACCGCACAACGTGTAGCTAACGGCTCGCGGTATTTTACGTCTCATTAATTTTTTTTTCAGTTACGGCCCGAACTGACCAGAGTTCCTTCACGACAATGATTAAGACTACTACCGTCGAAGGGTCACCTTACTTACGATCCCATCAAAAGAGTCTTTTTCGTCTATTTTTCGAGCTAGATTGAATACCTATTTTTTCCTGTGTTTTCTTCGTGTAGTGGATCTCGGTTTTTTCTTAAGCTGATTCTTTTGTTGAAGATCACATCTTCTGTCCTAAGCGCCCGGATCCCCACGGTTCCGTTCTAGTCGTTAATCGGAGGGTGAGTGGCCTTTTTCGATTTAAGAGTAGAAGATTTACAAAATAGAAGAGCTCAAGTGGTGTTAACCTTCTAACGGTTGCTGTCCTGAAGGGTATGAGTTACGGTGCAATCCGACATGCCGCGTTTAGCTGACTTCATCGGGGTCTATACAACAACCATGAGAATCCTCCGAAAGGCGTAGGTATCTGTCGAAGGCAATAAAAATGTGTAAAACGTACGGATGCGTGTGGGTTTTGAATAGTTGAGGATGATACGAGCATTTTCACTGGTCACCGTGATGCAAGGCGTATCAGGTTCAAAACTTCTGGGATCGATTCTAAAAATATTTCAAACAAAAATGTCTCCTGGCAATTCCGTTTCAATTCTTTGTTTTTCCAAGTTTTTTTCAATTTTAAGATTTCTTTCGTGTTTCTGATCTAGCGGCTTTAAAATGCCTGTAACTCCCTCAATTTTTGGGAAAATCAAATGCTGGTCACACCGTTGGAAAGAGCGTTAAATTTCCTATCTTTCAAATGTTAAAAAATTTTTTTTAACCAGTAACCCTTAACATTCAAATTGTCTGATTTGTTGAAATCACTACTTTCTTTAATCCGATATGGATTTCGATAGCCGCCTTCCAAACCTTCCTCAGATCGCCAGGTTTCCCACAGACTACTTTTAAAAACACATAGCTTCCTCGTATCCATTACCCGACTGTAAAGATAATCCGATGGTATTGTCAATCTCTAGGTGCACTCTCTCTTGCACTAGCCTCATAGCGGGCCATCTACACGTCATTCCCGCACAATATTTGAATGTTGTTGGAAAATGTAGAAGTTATGGCTATTTCAAGGATTTCACGTTTGCGCATGCGCACAAAATACTTTCAATTGATTTTCATTGGGGACCATCTTCACCTCAACTAGCATAATTCCCGAAAATTTCATCGAAATCAGATTGGAAATGTAGAAGTTATGGCTTTAACAAGGAAATAAAAGTTTGAGCATGCTCTCTGGCTACTATCAGACCGGGGTCGATGATTTTCTTAGAAGACCATCTGCACTCCAACCCGCACAATTCCTGAAAATTTCATCGAAATCGGATGAGAAATGTAGAAGTTATGGCTGTGGCAAGGAAATCATGACATACACACAGACAGTCACGAAACCAAAATTGTTCAGGAGGGTCTGAAATTAAAACGCGAATTGAAATTTAGATTTTGGAGAATATTTTTTTCAACCTTGAAAAGTGAAAACAAAGCTACCTAAGCAGACTCCAAAGCAAAATTGTAAAGTTAGAAATATAGGATGAGAATGAGAGAGGAAAAATGTAACGGGTTTTCCAACTGTGTGATCAGATTTTGATCTTCTCAATAATTGAGGGAGTTTTGTAATTTTAGTGCCTCAAGGTCGAAAACACGAAAAAAAAATGGAAAAACAAGGGGTTAATCAAAATTGCCAATGGAGTTTTTGTAGGAAATATCTTGTAGAATCGATCCCTGCAGTTTGGCAAGTCGGGCGTGATGCACCCTGTATAGCCTTAGTTCTAACAATAGCCTCATCTTTTCGCTAAATGTGTTGTGCTGTACCTACCCCTTCAAATTCAATTCCATGTCCCGTTTTGGTGCAAATAATATGCTGGGTTGCCTCAAGACGCCAATTTCTTACGACTCAGATAGTCTTTGTACTTTTCGTGATTTTCATCCTCACGCGTGATGAGTTCTTGTAACGTCAAAAATGACGTACAAAAGTACCAAGAGGTTATTGGTGAGGGGAGGATAAATTGCGGCGGATCCTCAGTATGTGCTTGTTGTTTGTTTTTCATGTCGAGCTAGCTTTCGCCCCAAGGGGCATCTTCAGGACACTGTCAACAACGGGTGCAGTTTAGGAGGTCGTATAAACAGACATGGATAAGTAAGACTAGTTACTATGTTCAGGTACAGCTTTGGTTAAGGGTAGTTATAAAATATTTTTAGCATACATATGTAGAAACAGCTGAAATGAAAGTCAACCGTTCATTTACTTACAAAACTGTGGCAAATCATAAAGAAAGGTAAAATATCTTATAACTACCCTTAACCAAAGCTGTACCTGAACATAGTAACTAGTCTTACTTATCCATGCCTGTTTATACGACCTCCTAAACTGCACCCGTTGTTGACAGTGTCCTGAAGATGCCCCTTGGGGCGAAAGCTAGCTCGACATGAAAAACAATTTATCCTCTCCTCACCAATAACCTTGTCAACAAGAAGGCAACAAACTATGAAGTACCAAGAGTATTTAGGATTGTTCATTACAATGGTAAAGAGTGTGTTCGTACATCCCGAATTTATATACACGTGAACTTCGAAACAAGCAACTAGATGCTGCAAGCAAGCTAGCAAGCTTGACTCAGCAATATCTTCCCGTAAATGAGAAGTTCTCCAGAACAAAAGCCGTTTCCCCACGTTACGTGAAAGCTTTTCACGTTTCAAGAGTTCATGAGTAGGATAAACATGGGAAAAGCAAACATACCGTCCAACAGTAGTAGTTGAGAGCAAAATTTAGTTTTCTAGGTTACTGTATAGGTTACCACTTGCAACCTTGACGGCGATAGATTTCCCTCATTTGTGTTCTGGATTCACCATGCGAGGTTATCGTCCTGATCTCTTGGTGGTAACACCGAGTGGAGCCTTCATTATTGATGGCTGCCAAAATTCAGAAGTGTGAAGTTGATAATAGATAGGTTTATTAGTATAACACCGTGATCAACAGTAATACATCGTCAGATAAAAAATTCATAACGATGTAAATAAAAAATTTTAAAACATAAAAGTTACATCCATTCTACCTCAAAAAATTCATTTACACTATATGAGGCAGTCAAACAGTTTCGATTTAACTTCTTTCTTCAGGGCGATGGAGGATAGCGACCTAAATCGTGGCGAGAGGCAATTGAACATTTTAGCAACCAAGTGTGTCACGTTGGCTGCCTGCGAGGTTGTCAGGCGCAGGGTTTTTTTCACTAGATTATGACAGGAATTATTCCTCGTATCGTAACTGGGAGTAGCTGCAGGGAATTCGTTATTGTTCTTCACGTACAGGATAACTTCAATGGCGGACATGCTATGTATAGTCAGAAGCCCAAGATGTACTATTAGAGGCTGCAACACAACTTGCCATACGGCAAAATCAAATAAAGGTGATTGGGGCCTCTATTACCTGGCGTGGGATATGGCGTGGTGGCTTCTTCAGTAATGACCAAGCAAATGAATTCAGTAGTTGATACAAGTAACTCAGCTATGAATATAGGACATGGCATGGTAAGTCAGCCAAGAGTCTGATTTGGGCTGGTTAGAGCAGTTGATCACCTGAGTCCTGAAAGAGGAACGTTTATTTGGTCCGTATTCAGGGCTACGGCCACCCGACAAAAAAGTGCTGATACAATATTGTGATGTATTATTTATGTACCATACCATCGATAGTGGAGAAGTACTTCTTTTCAAATATAAATTGTTTGTACATGTAGGATTGGGAATGAGAAAAGAAGACATCTTTCGATGTCCTGCGCGTGGAATTGTGTCAGTAAGGCTGGCTAGGGAGAGAACTTTTGTCATCCCGTACACAATACGCTGTAATAGTACATTTTACTAGTTTTGTCTGCAGCTTACGGATGATTCGCGGTCAAACTCAACCTGGATCAAGTCATTCGCTGCATCATAATTCGGGAAGGACTTTTTTCTTTCATCTTCAAGAACCGCCGAGACCGTGTGTATTGGGTTGCGTGCCAGCAAGGGCGAGCGTAACCAATTACGGGGCAAGTGTAATCAGTCTATAAATATTTCCTTGTAAGGGTCAACCAACGGGGTCCGCGGAATGCGGACCATTCCTTCCAAGGACGGGCCCGGTTAAGTGCGTAATGGCGTCTTCATTCCTTGAACGTGGGGCATCCCTCGGGTTCATCCTCGCCTATAAGTGCCTTCTCCGTCGTCCCTTCTATATTGTAACATCGCCTTGGTGCTCAGGGTTTGTTGAACTTGTCAACACTTCCTCCGGAGAAACCTTCATGTCTCGTCCACACGACTTGACACTGGGAAACCTGCTTCTCAACGTGATACAGGAGTCTTTCTGAGTCGTCTCTAATCTTGAAGTTATCAAGTCTTCAAATCACCTACAGTGCTACTTCCACGCCAAGGCGAAAACACATGAAGACCAAGGTCCTTCGAGATTTTTTCAATTGGTTTAAAGTTTCTCTTCTCGGAGGTTTTCATGTGTAGCTAGTTGTCGAGCTAATGTTTATTATGTACTACGACGTCACTTGAATTGCTCGAAACAGTGATAGTCCGACTGGATTGCAGTGAAAACTGGTAAAAAGTTTCATGGAAGTTCAGACGGTTATTCTCCAAGCTTTGAACGTCGAAATCACATCGCTCTACAGTGATATCCTGGGAAGGAGCATAAAGCAGCCTGTAGAAGCCTGTATGTTGTGAATTATGGAATATTTCAGATTAGATCACAATAGCAGGTGGAAGATCAAGATATAATAAGATCAGTGTTGAATTTCTATCTTCGAACTGATGTTGGAGAATATTCCTACGATGAGGCTGTGATCAAGAGCGATTCGTCTCATATACTCACCCGCTTGCACACCTGGCAGCCTGGAGATGTAAAAACGAAAGAAGACAAACGAGCTTTCAACGGTTTTTGTTTCGGGACGCGATTCTTCTTGTAACGTTTCCCGCTGTCCGATTGCCAGTTCTGCTAAAGCCTCCCTCACGCTCAGCCTATTCGGCTGGAAAATGACAAATGTTCGGTGCCGAAGGATCAGCTATGTTTCTTGTTGGTCAATCGAGCATTAATTATAACCTCTCTATTATTGACTGTTGATGGATTTGTGACTCCTTGTAGTGCGTATTGTTAATATAATTATGATTCTTGAAATTATACTTCTTGAAACGTTGCACGTTGAAGAGTTCTCTTCATTGATGTCAGCTGGTCGTGCTTTCTTTGATTTCACAAGATTAAAGCCTAGTACGCTCTGGGACTGATTTAATTCAAATGATTACACTCATATGATTAGATTCCGATGCTGCTTGAGGACTACGTTCCACACCAAGATTTAGTTCAGATATAGAGGTGTGTAAGACAAGGTCATTTGGTGGATTCGAATTCCAAACGGTCACTCATTACAGAGACCAGGTCTTTTGAATCGTTCACCCGTTCACTCACAAGACAAACAACCAACCGGTCAGAAGTCACAAAAATGAGCGAGTCTATAAACCGAACGAGTCGGAATAGGTCACAATGACTCATTGTCAATGAGTAGGCGATTTGAATGAATCGAAAGAGCTAAAAGACAAAAACAAATGAAAGATCGACTCGAATCATATGAATCAGTCTTTGAGTGTGTTTTGTCTTTTTAGTCCTCAGTAGAGATGGGTATCGTTACAAAAGTATCGATATTTTGTATCGTATCCGAGTATCGATACTGTATCGTATTCGAGTATCGATATCTCAAGTATCGTTGGGCATGAGTATCGATACTTTAAAATATCGAGTATCGATACTTTAGTGTCACAAACTATCAATATTATCCGATATTCCCGAGACAAATTTTTTTCACTATCAAGAGCCCAAGCAGAGTGATTTTCTCCATGAAATCAACGTGCAACCCAAAAGCCTCTCTACCTTCTTAATTTTTTAGCCATTATGTTGAATTTTCCGCGAGAACTGTATCGATATTCGATATTTATAAATATCAATCCAAAGTATCGATATCCAAAAATATCGAATAGTGCAGTATCGATACTAAAATATCGAGTATCGGTACGAAAGTATCGTTATTTTGAAATATTGAGTATCGATACCCATCCCTAGTCCTCAGTCCATCCTTCACTTGGGTGATGGAATGTTTTGCTTAGAAAACCACTTCCATCTACTTCTTGCTGTTGATACTTCCTTGTCATTTTCACACATTAATGATCCAGACATGCATGTATATAAATGTACATTATACATCCATATTGCGGGCAATTAATTTATTTTGTTGGCCTTCTGCCGTTGTTCTCGTAATTTAACCAGAAAACTCGATTGGTGGGTTGATGAACGAATGACCGTTTTCATTTTGATAACCCGTTCAGTTCTGACAAGGTCATTTTGAAGAAAAGGTCTTTTCAATACGTTCACTCCTGACCGACACACCTCTATTCAGATATTTGGTGTACGAAAGTGTCGAAGAATCCGACATTTAGTGGCCGTTTCTTATATCGCAAGTTGTGCATCCATTCATTTAAAAAAACGATGCAAATTATTACACAACGGCTTATTATTATTCCGCCTCGTAATTTGATTGTCTTTCGTTTCAAGGTACGATACGTCGAATCCAAAAATCGAATAAAAATATCTTCATGAAGCCCCTTCGAACGAACTTAACAGGAAAATCGCTGGCCAGGGGGATTCCAATTATCGGAAGCCATAAATTCACTGTGTTTGTTCCAAATGTAAAGAGCATAATTTACTTTCTGCCTGAAAGGGGTAGATCAAAGAAGGACTGTAGTGTACACATATCTAAATCACGACTAGTGATGTGAGTGAGGCGAGTGCGAGTCAACAAAGCAGGAATGCCACCTTTTGAAGGTAGGTATGTGTAGTCTCGATGTAAGTAGGCCTAAACTCATTTTGCCCCAGTCCTTGGAGGTTTATAATGAAATTTGGTATGTAGGTTCCATCCGGAGTCTAGTTGTGCCCCTAAGCTTTTAGTTGATGTAGGTCTCTTCCGAGGGTTGAAAAATAAGGTTTGAAATTCTGAAAATGCCTTAACTCAAAAAATTTTGATATAAAGGTATTGTTTTTCCATCAATTTAAGAAGAATTTAACTATAGAATTTTTAGAATTTTTTGAGAACACGCGGAGCCTTGTAGGACAAATCGTTCGTTCCCTACGAGAATTCAAGGGTTGGACGTACGATAAATCAGAAACACGAGTGTGAATCACAAAAGAGGCCTAATCTCCGTTCAAATTATAGCTGAACGAAATGTGATCGATGTTTTTCTCCATGTTGGATGGTTGGTGGCTTTGCAGACGAGTGATCTATATAGAAAAAAATAAACCATTGTGTAATAATTTGCAGCGTTTTTTAATCAATTAATTCGGATTATCAGATTTATCACAGATTATAAATAACTTGTGTGGTTGCAGGTTGCACCGGTCTGAAGTGGGATCATCTCGATGTGTTTCAATGACTGGATTATACCGTTGTGAGGCGGGCCCACCTGAGAAGCGCACCGCGTTAACCTAATTTCTCCGGTACTTTTGGCACTTTGCCTCCCGAAATTCAAGAAGGTCCCTTCGGATCACCCTCGTTCTCATCGGACCCGCCGTGACAGTTGGGGCGCGTCGGTGAGAAGGCGGCCCTGGATTCCTTCCAATGCCACGGCCGATCTCACTTTCCCCAACCTTCCGTTCCCCTAGAGAACCTTCTTCGACTTCTTCCTCCTTCCCACCGTTTTGTTCGCGAATCACGATCGCGAGGTTTTAACCCTAAATAAACCAACAAAATGTTTAATCGATTTAAATTTTTCAAAAATTTCTAAAAATGTAGCTTTGTTTATTAAATTAAAAATTGTTCATGAAGGGAATGTACGGTTGGCGAGAGCCAGTGGCGTCTCCTCGAGGCAAACATAGCAAACACTGTTTGCCTTACTAAAAATATGCAAAATGAATAAATTAATTTTTATTGAGTTTCTCCTATATTTCCATTTTTTGCAAGTAATATTTAGTCGATTTTGGAAAACTTGTATATTATTTGGGGACTATTTCATTATTACAAAGGAAGTTAGATGGAATAAGTACCTACGTGTTTTGTCTTGGATACTAGCCTGCAACACACCAGAGAGTTGAGAAGGTCGATAACTACGGTGGATTGCGAATGATATACGAACTAGCGCGAGGCCCGGCAATGCAAGGCAAGCAGTTCAAAGAAATGAATTTTGTGGGACTCTTTTGAATGGGAAAAGACGATCAGCGGGTAGTCAGCGAGGGGTCAAGTATTACCATACCCCCACTATAACAGCATAAGCCAAGGCAAACAATCGAGTAGCTGTTTCGGAACCTTGAAAGAAGAGAAAATTGGAAGATGAGCCATGGGTTACGCTTCCTTAGCAACAGTGATCACATTTCAAAATGAAGGAATTCTTTATTTCTTTGAATGGAGTGTGAAGCATTTCATCTAAATATTATTTAGATGAAGCTTATTTAGTAAATAAGCTCGATTATGAAGCCAAAACATGGTTGGTAGTTGGTGACAATGACAAAGCTGTCCTCTTTGCTGGCGCTTGATCTATACAGAAAAATAATAAACCTTTGTGTAATAATTTGCTGCGTTTTCCACTATTGTTTATTTCTCTAAGACTAGTCAAGGTGTTTGCCCGACGAATACTGTCACCTGATCAATGCAATCAAATTTATTATAATAGTAGCTGAAATGCCTGCTTGAAGCAGGCAAAAACAAATCGTAGATATGTGAAAAAGATGTTGGTGCCGCGGCCTGGAATCGAACCCGAGACCCCCACGTTCGGGCGACGTACATACGTACGGTTAGCGTTTTATGTAATAATTACATAATTACATCTAATTATTAGATCGAAAATAAAATAAGATTACAAAATTTAGGGGTGGTCTGGCTGCTCCGTTCTTTGACCACTTTTCTTATGGTATTTGGTGCGCTGAATACGATATTGGGACGTTCATATCATGATGGGGGACTACTGTTGAACCTTACAAAGAGATGTACCTAAAGCGGCCTACTCACGAAAGTCGAAAAGGCGAAGTTTTCTCAACATAGATGTGAAACCTCTGAGGTGAAGATACAACCAAACTGCGTACTATTGATTCATGATTTACTCCCCCTATGAGTACCTATTTTCGATCTTACTCTTGATGGGTGACATGTATAAAAAAATGTAGAAGAAAGGAAAATCCATTTGAGGAAAACAGACATACTTATCTCGAAAAATTAATTAAGGCTAAATGTCACGATGTTTTAGTGTGATTCTGAAATAAGAGATGGCAGCACTATCGGGGCCAAATTTCGTTTACTCCTCATTTGAGAACGGATCGAGATATTTTAGTTCCGCAAACGGATTTCTCTTCAAGATCACCGTAGAATTCCGGGTAATTGGTTTTTGTGAATTTTAATTTCAGTGCCATGAAAAAGCTCATTCCTTCGATGTTATTGGGTTTAGGAGGTTGCGATTGGTCTCATTCTCTCCTAGGGTGTCCCCCCTACAAAGTAATGGCCCGAGAAAATTTTTTTAGCCTTTATTTTTTTTCAAGTGGCAAAATGTAAGAGAAAAACTTGAGAAAAAGCGTTAAATACCGGTGTTTTATGTTACGTTTTGTGAAAAATAGAGGGTTTAACGCAACTTTACTCAAAAACTAAGTACATATTCGGGTTCTACGTGAAAATTCCTATAAATCTAGGAATTTTTTGAGGAAATTTGAGCAAGATGATTGCTCAATAAAAAATGAAGGAAAGTGAGATCTAACAAATCGTAAAACTAGCTATATCTTGAATATTCGAGTAAACAAAAAAAAAAAAAAAAAAAAACTGACGTGAGATTCGGATTTAGCGAACAAAATAAATAAGAAGAGCCAGACCACCCCTAAATTTTGTAATCTTGTGTAATATAATATATTATTATTTATTCATGTCATATTATGAAATGGCTTCATTTATTATTAGGCACTATAACATTGGTACGAGAGATGCTCCTTTTTTAGGACGTCCCACAGTAAGACTTGGGCGTCCTTATGCGATCGATCTGGGGTGAAGTTGGACAACACTCAACAGAAAAAAAAATAACCACACAGTAATCCGTTTTAGACCATTCTGAATCCAAATCCGCGAAAAAAAAACCATAGGTGTATGTCTGTGTGTGTGTGTGTGTATGTGTGTATGTAGGTGTGTGTGTGTGTGTGTGTGTGTAACAAAATCTTGTGTACTCTGCACAGGCCTTAGTTCTCAACCGATTTACCTGGTTCTTTTTTTGTTCGTCGCGGAAAACTATCTAGTTGTGCACTACGTCGCCGGAATTTCGAATTTTGCCTTTTAAGGGGAGGAAAGGGGGGGTTAATGCTCGAAAAACGTGCGTTTTTGGGCATAATCTTGTGTACTCTGCCCAGGCCTTAGTTCTCAAACGATTTTCGTGTTTTTTTTTCGTTTGACGCGAAATACTATCTAGTTGTGCACTACGGCGCCGGAATTTTGGATTTTGCTTTTAAGAGGGGGAAAGGGGGGGTTAATGCTTAAAAAACGTGCGTTTGCGTGCGTAATCTTGTAAACTCTGCCCAGGCTTCAATTTCCAACCGATTTGCGTGTTTCTTTTTTTGTTTGACTCAAATAACTTCCGAGTTGTACATGATTTTACCAGAGTACCAAAATTCGCAAGGGGAGGGGGCGAGTGGGGGGATAGTAATCACAAAATATCCGATTTTTCAATATTTCGGTTCCTTTACTGCTTACTAATTGTACCCAAGCTTTGAAATTGAGGAAAAATTCTCATTATACCTCCGGATTTTCATGAATTATTCTCTGTTCCACCATGGAACTAATAGTGGTGCCACCATGGTGCCAGGACATGGTGCCATAATGCCATAAACCGCTTATTTCGTGTTTTTTTTTTTTTTGTGTTTCACCTTGAATACGGATGAGAACTTTGACGGACTGCAAACCAAAACTAACAGATGAAAGTTCAATGTTACGACGTATTTCCGCTTTGGTGCCGGACTGGCACCATTGTTGGCGTTGGGTGGTGATGTGGGGGGGTGAACTCGAATTCGCATGTTGGGTATCGTAGATCATGGATTTTAAAATGCTCTTCAGATTCGAGGTTCCCACGCCGCCAGAAATGTTAAGGTGGATAATGGCGGGGGGGGGGGGGGGGGGGGGTCAGTATTTCTTGCCTAAAGTAATAAATAATTACATCGAGTGAAACAGTTTTATCACTTACCAACTGGTTAAACTGATCTAATGCTTATCCAATGGGACGTCCCCTGGAATGCATGCATTACTAAACAATATGTTTTGATCTCCTTTAATGCAATCGTTTTACTCTTCAAATCAAAAATAATAATACATTCATAATTTTTTAGGATTTCGGCTGGTGAGATAGTATTTCAATTTGAAGCCTGCAATAAAAAATTATTTAGATATTCCAGCAATTTTTTGATCTCCTTTAATTCAATCGTTTTACCTAGGTACTCTTCAAATCAAAAATATTAATACATTCATAATTTTTTAGGATTTCGGCTGGAGAGATAGTATTTCATTTGAAGCCTGCAATAAAACTCGGCGCTTTGCGCCTCGGCGGGGGGCTCCGCCCCCCTGCACCCCCCGGTTTATTTCTTTTTCCATACTCTGTATGAAATCATAGGAACACAGAATGTGTTTTTGCGATGCTAGTCATCCGTTAAATAAAAAACAACAATAATAAATGTGGAGTCTTTGGCAATAATAAAATAAATAATTGTTAGACATTTAGTTTGGTCTAAAACCCTATAAATGTTATATAAATAAATATGTAACTACAAGAAAAATACTATATAAATTGAGAGCTTTCCAACGAATGGTGAACAATTTCTGTGCAATGAACACTGCGGGAGTTCTATTTCCTTACCAACGGCTTGGTTGCACGTGAAAATCATTATAAAAGGCGCGTAACGGTTTTTTCTGTCGCTTTTTCGTGACGATTTTTTTTCGGTAGTTCATCGCAAAAACACATTCTGTGTTAAAATTATTTAGATATTCCAGGGACTAATGTGAACTCATCGGAACTTGTAGGTAAAGAGCAGCCGGCTCCAGTGAAAAAATCGATCGCAGTGGGGATTCGAACTTCCGTCCTCGGCAGCGTCGTTGCTGGGCTAGGCCACTGCTTCCAATCCCAATTGTCGTAGAGGTGGCAAAATCAAAATTAATATCGTAGTGAGATCAAAAAATATTGGTGCAGAGCGGACAAAAAAAATGTGGAACGCTTCACGATTTTGCGTGTCATCCTTGCGCAGGGGCCATGCTAATCTTCTCTGTATCGTTCCAATTTTAGTATATGTACCGCCGAAGCGAGTACATCAAGGAATGGAATTTTGGAGGTCTTATGATCTGTTTAATGATAATATTTTATTAACATTATTAAGGTACTAATACCTTAAGGTATTATTAAGGTAGTATTAAGGTAATTATACCTAAAGTTATTATTGAATACCACAATAAGCATCCAATTTACAATTATTACAATAAGTACCTTGTAATATAGTTGTAACCGATAGGTATATTGAAGTATAGGTTTAATGTAGGTAATAATAATTATATTGTAATAGGTGTAACCAATTGTTTATTGTAGTACGACTAGGTATCAATACTTATAGGTTTATTGTAATAAATATATCATAATGGATTTATTGTACCAATTATAGTAGTTTCATTATGAAATCTCATTGAGTTCGGTGGGGAATCCAATTCTCATAAATAAGTACCATAAATAAGTATTATGTTGATAATACAGCTTTGTACAGTGAATTAGGTACCTATTTTGATGATTTTCGCTCGTGACAGGGCTATTTGGTTGAATCAAGTTGATTATGTTTGATCTAAAGGTGGTCTAATTGTGACCAATATTGACGTCCTGATATAACTACTTTTATCCTATGACCCTCTCGGTTCGATAAACGTACTCGCGAATCGACTGAGAGAATATTCATCGATAACATCTGAATTTTTACTTTTTCTCTTCTTTTCATATTCGGATTTTTGAGCTGAAATTGGGGGAAATAGGTATATTGTGGGGTTGCTGGAACCGATTCAAAGTTAAGAAACGTAAAATTTTAACATTATTTAACGTAAAATTTTCACATTATTTAAAATTTAACATTTAGTTATGAGTGCCTCTCAGTTTTGTTCTAGAAGCCTATCGGCCAACCGGATATTTAGGTACCTACGCAAAGATTTTTAAAAATACTAAGGTACTTCTAATAATTAATTAAAATTTCTTATTCATTAAAAAATTCGTCATTAATAATTCTCAAATTCGTACATTCTTCCAAATAAAATTCTAAATTTATAAGTTCCAGTTCAGTAGTAACCCTTTCAACTCTTTCCTATGCATTCCGTTTTGACCATCACCGAATCCACATTACAGGAGACCCCTTCACAATGCCTGTCACTCTTGTCAATTCTCTCTTTCAACTTCTCATACCAGCCAGGATATTTTCCCACCAGGGGTTTTCCCCCAAGCATTTCCCCCTCCATTCGCCATTATATCCCCTCTTGCCATGTATCAACAGAACTTTGGAGGTGGATGTTGATTCTAGCTTCACTCCGTTTTAGTGTTCAAACAACACAGTCCACTGCCTATACTCAAATCTACCTATGTGTATCAAAGTGCTGTTTTGTAAATATTCGTGTACTCGTAAATAGTAGTTTTAGTTGTATTCAATACAATCTATAATCTTCATCAACGACTTCTTTATCTTATTTTCCCGTGCTCTGAACAATAAGTTATAATCTTATTATTTTTGAAATTTCTTATTATTACTCCTAGAAATTTCTTATTATTTTCCAGTATACTTAGAAATGCCTAAATTTTAAATTAAATTGTTGATAATTAAATAACTTTTTTTAAATTCTTAAATTCTCAAATAATTGAATAATTTGTTTAATTACTTATTTAATTCTAATTTATTAAAATATTATTCATTTTATTCCTTTTTAATTATACGAAAAGATTCTATCTAATCGAGTATGTACCTGCTTACAGTATTTTCTACACACACGATAGGAACCAGAGGAGTTCAAAGGAATTCGAAATTCACGCTTCCCTTAGAAATGTTCAAAGTTTTTTGAGTTTTACCACAGGGGTCCTGAAGACTTTTAAATCACCAGATCGATTCTTATGCATTGGAAAAATGATTCGATGAACGACTCAGGAGGGGTAAAAGAAATAGGATTTGGGCGGCTATTGAATATTTAAATGACTCTCCAAGCTGTTGGCGCCAATGGAGCAATTTGTTGAATGCGATTTTGACGAATTTAGTAAACCGAGAATGATTAACCTCTGTTGGATTGGCTTCGTGATGAAAAAATACTAGTAGGAAGAAGCTCATTCTTCTGTAACTAATAAAACCCGTCTGCCCAGTTGGGTGGGCAGTAAAGCTCACTCAAGGAATCACCAGGATCACAAGGAACCACATGAACAGATAGAATCTGTTGGAGAGTAAAATGAAAATGAAAAAATTGAAATTCTTTCCTATTTACGTGGATTTTTCAAAAATACGTGCCAGTTTTGCATTTCAGCTTGAGTAACGCACCGAAAGTTGAGACCTTCGCTGCCAGATAACATCCAGGTAAATGACAACTCGTTACTGTCCAGAAAATAAGCGATTTCAAGCACACTCGCACAAGTAGGATCAACTACGATTAAGCCTTTATATTCATGAGAGATCATTCGGGAACCAACTCCCAACTTCCCTTCAAAATTTAACTCTGAGTTTGATTTTGGACTATCAGGAATTGAGAAACCTTAGTTTCAATAAATTCAAGGTCAATGCACACCACGCCCTCTTTCAGAATTTGGTTCTTCCAAAATCAAAATTTCTAATCGCATTTCACGTTCAGCTTTTTGAACAAATTTGGTTCCGTGTCTGTTAATCCTAGTCTCAGGCACAAATTTTCAAAATCATGGTCCTATTGATTGCTGCTAGTTTGTCTTGGGATGGTCCCTAATGAAACTCGTCAACATTGGAATAAAGTCTGTTTCCAATAAGCGGCATTCTAAATCAATACCTGAATTTCACGATGATGGAATTCCCCTTAAAGGTGGAAAAACTCTGAATAACAGGTTTTTTTTTCAGTGAAACACCATTTCCCTTCTGAAATGTCATAAAAATCCATTAAAAAACGCTGCAAATCATTGCTCAAAGGTTTATTATTTTCTGTATAGATCATCCTTCTGTATAGATCACTGGTTCTCCATCAATAGCACCTACCACCATCTGTGTTCTCCCTTGACCTTCCCTCTCAAATTTCAGCTCCTGCGTTCAATAGGATTGAAAATGGCTTCGGAGCTCACTCAGCTGATCAGTGATCAAAAGAGTGAAGAAGATCTCCTCGAATGCTGGAGACGCCTGGAAGAGCACTTCCATTCAATAGGATTGAAAATGGCTTTCGAGCTCACTCAGCTGATCAGTGATGTGAGGAGTGAAGAAGATCTCCTCGAATGCTGGAGACGCCTGGAAGAGCACCTCCATTCAATAGGATTGAAAATGGCTTTGGAGCTCACTCAGCTGATCAGTGATGTGAGGAGTGAAGAAGATATCCTCGAATGCTGGAGACGCCTGGAAGAGCACCTTCATTCAATAGCATTGAAAATGGCTTCGGAGCTCACTCAGCTGATCAGTGAGCAATGATTTGCAGCGTTTTTTACCTACAAACATTGTTTTACCTACCAATTTTTTTTTACCTACCACACCTACCTATTGGTAGGTACTACCTACCACACTATAATGGCTTCACACCTTCACAATCAAGTTTATTAGAAAGAACTAAACGCTTCACACTCGATTCGAAAAATAGAAAGCTTGATATGGAAATTTGATTACTGGTTACGCAGAAGGCAAAACTGTATACAAATCGAAGAAATGAACAGCGATCGCATTTTAGTCAGATAAAATTTGAACGGCGATTAGACCTCTTCTGCGATTCACACTCATGATTCTGTTTTATCGAAGGAAAACCTTCAAATACTCGTAGGGACCGAACGGTTTGTCCTACAGAGCTCCGGGTGGTCTCAAAAAATTTTAAAAATTCTGTACTATTTAAAATTGGTGAAAAAACGATACCTTTATTTCGATAGTTTTCGAGCTAGGGCACTCTTGAAATTTTCAACCCTTAATTTTCACCCCTTAGAAGTGACCTACATCAACCAAAAGCTTCGCGGCACAACTAGACCCCAAATGGAGCCCATATACCAAATTTGAACCAAATCGGTCCAGTGTTGCTAAGAAAAGTGCCGCGTAAGGCGTACGGCGGACGGCGGACGGCGTACGGCGTACGGCGTACGGCGGACGGACGGAAATTTTTTTATTCGATTTTCGGATTCTACGTACCTTGAAACGTAAAACATCAAATTTTGAGGGGGGGTTAAAATTTTTTTTTTCTTGCTCGATTCCAAAGGCTTATTATTGGAAATAATAAACCAAAATGGTTTACCGCTGGGAAGCTGATGAAATGGAGCATGTTTTAAGCTTTTGAATACTTCTGGAGAAGACCGTATTTTAGCAAGAAAAATCACCAAAATGTTTGAAAAATACTGAATTTGACAAATTTTGGTTTATTATTTTCAATAATGAACCTTTGGAATCGACCAAGAAAAAATTTTTTATCACCCCCTCAAAATTTGATGGTTTACGTTTCAAGGTACGTAGAATCTAAAAATCGAATAAAAATTTGGCCGTCCGTCCGCCGTACGCCGTACGCGGCACTTTTGCCACTTAGCATTGACCGATTTTGATGAAATTTGGTATGTAGGCTCCATTTGGGGTCTAGTTGTGTCCCGAAGCTTTTGGTTGATGTAGGTCACTTCTAAGGGTTCCAAAATCAATTTTGAAAATTTTGAAAACGCCCTAACTCAAAAAATGTCGATATAAAGGTATTGTTTTTCCCTTCAATTTAAGATTCTATAGAATTTTTAGAATTTTTTGAGACCACGCGGAGCTCTGTAGGACAAACCGTCCGCTCCCTACGAAAATTTATTGAAGTTTATATTGGAGTTTATATTGAAATATATATATATAAATCAAAACACGAGTGTGAATCGCAAAAGAGGCCTAATCTCCGTTCAAATTAGAGCTGACCGAAATGCGATCGATGGTTGGTGATTTTGATTTTTTTCCCCCCCCCTTCATATTGGATGGTTGGTGATTTTGTAGACGAGTGATCTATATAGAAAAATAATAAACCACTGTGTAATAATTTGCAGCGTTTTTATGGTAGAAAGACTATCCTAGAGTACAGTTTTTCTGTACTCGTCGAGAGCTCATCATATGGAAAATTAAATTCAACGGAGAAATCAAAATTGAATTTTCAAGGAAATTTGAAGGTTGGAAATAGCAAGGTTGAAAAAGGAAAAAAAATTAAAGTGAAAAACACTGCAAATTATTACACAAAAGTTCATTCATTGCCATTCGACCAACCATGTTTTGACCTCACAATCAAGTTTATTTCGAAGAAATAAAGACCTGTGGGGGGCTTTCATTAGGAAATTTGATTACTGGTTACCAAGGACGCAAAAGTGAGTACAACTCGAAGAAACGAACAACGATCACTTTCGACCATCTAAAACTTAAACGGAGAATATGCCTCTTATGCGATTCACAATCGTGTTTCTGATTCATCGTAAGTACAACCCTCAAGTTCTCATGGGGAGCGAACGGTTGGTCCTACATAGCTCTAGGTTATCTCATTCGATTCTAATGTAAAACTATTTCAAATTGATGAAAAAACCATATCTTTATATCAACATTTTTTGAGCTAGGGAGTTTTCAAAATTTCAACCCTTATTTTTTTAACCCTTAGAAGTTATTGTAATCACACCAAAAGCAAAGAGGGCACAACAAGACCCCAAATAGAGCCCAAATACCAAATTTCATCAAAATCGGCCAATGGGAACTAAGGAAAGAGAACGTAAACCAACCAATTTTGAGGGGGGTTGAAATTTTCGTTTTCTTGTTCGATTCCGGAGGTTCATTATTGAAAATAATAAACTAAAAGAGTGGCAATTTGAGAGAGTAAAAAAGTGCTGGGATGGAGAAGTTCAAGTTAACTGTAGCATCTATTATTGAAGTGATTGGTTTTGGGACACACTGCATATTTTATGAGTGTTGAGTTTTATTAGTGTACATTGTAGATCCCTATAATACTAAGGTACTGCATGAAAGATGAAATATGATCAATGACAATTATTGATCGGACTCTTTGATGTAAGTTGAATCACCTCATTAAATTCGATCCTATTTGGATACTGGAGAGAGTTGGTTGGTGAGGAGGTTGGAACGGTATATTCAACTAAGACCAGGTTTAAATGGTTCGCGTGCAGGTCATGCGTAAGAGATCGCCTACTTAGAAAATCACCTTGCACTTGGCTAACGGAGCAGGCAAACTGCCGGGGTTTTTTTCTAACCCTATTCAAGTTTATTGCTTTTAGGTTTTTAGTTAACTAGGCTGAAGGGTATGAAAGCAAAGTGATGCCATTACGGGAAGTTACTCCTTGAAAGGGCGAAGAATCCGACCTGACGGTTGAGCGGTAATAAGGAACGGAGTGAAGAAGTGGTCCCAATAGTGGACCCTTGAGCAAACCAATAGCTTCTTCTCCCTGTCGGAATTGGAAAATTATCGAGAGGCTTCGCCCATTGTCTAAGGTTGATTCATGGTTCGGAGGCGATATGCCGAAATGATAATCAAACAACCGTTAGCCTTTCGGAAGAGGTCGTTTTAGCATTCAAAGGGGCTTTCTTGGAGTCCCCAACTTTGATGGCGAGGGCATAAATTACGCGACGCTAATGCGCCTGCGTGAAGTCTTTGAAGGTTCGCGGTTGGCAGTAATTAGGGGGGCTTCGAGTCCTTTTCGTCCGCTGACTTCTCTGGTTGAGCCTTGCGGACCGTTGATGATCGGCTGGTTTCATTCATCTGCTGCTGGAAAGTGGATCAAACTCAACAACTGGATTCGTGCAATTTTATAAAACCTTACAAAAAACGCTGGAAATTATTTCACAAATAATAAATAATTACCTACCTACGTATGTTATTTTATTTTATAACAAGTAAGTACATGTACTACATGTTATTAAATAATAATCTACGTTATTTTATAAATATTTTATTAATATTTTTATTTTTGTTATAATAATATGTATGTATATATTATGTTCATATGTTTATGTTTATAAATGTTTATAAATTATAAATAATATCTTTTTAAATTATTTTATAAATATGTTAACATTTCATAATTAAATGATTACCTATGCCATTTTATTTCATAAAATGTTATTTTATAAGAATATGTTATTTTATAACATATTTACTACCTATGTTATTTTAAAACATGCATACTATGTTATTTTATAAAACCTTAAAAGAAGCTGGAAATAATTACACAAAAGTAGATAATTAAATAATTTCCTATGTAAGAAGTTTTACAATTTTTTGGTTTATTATTTTCAAAAATGAACCTTTGGAATCGACCAAGAAAAAAATTGTTTAACCCCCTCAAAATTTGTTGGTTTACGTTTCAAGGTTCGTAGAATCCAAAAATCGAATACAAATTTGGCCGTCCGTCCGCCGTCCGCCGCACTTTCCTCCTTAGCATTGACCGATTTTAATGAAATTTTGAAATGTGGGCTCCATTTAGGGTCTAGTTGTGCCCCGAAGATTTTGGTTGATGAAGGTCACTTCTAAGGGTTGAAAAATAAGGGTTGAAATTTTGAAAAAGCCCTAACTCAAACAATTTTGATATAAAGGTATTGTTTTTCCATCAATTTAAGATAGTATTGAATTTTTAGAATTTTTAGAGACCACGCGGAGCCCTGTAAGACAAACCATTCGCTCCCTACGAGAATTTAAGGGTTGGACTCACGATAAATCAGAAACACGAATGTGAATCACAAAACAGGCCTAATCTCCGTTCAAATTTTAACTGATCGAAATGGGAATATTTTAAATATTTTTCTCTATGTTGGTTGATGGTAACAATGGCATAGCCGTGATCTTTGCATACGTGTGATATACATAGAAAAATAATAAACTATTGTGTAATAATTTGCCGCGTTTTTCAATTCTATTAAATTGTATTGGGTTATGTATCAATACATTGTGTTGAGTAGGTAACTAGGTATGTAGGAATGGGCGATTCCGTGGAACATGAAACGGATTTATATCCAATGATATTCCGGCAATTTTTCATATAGATGCTACCGTAAAGTAGTTAGTAAAGTAAAGTAAACAATCATCTCTATGTCATTCCTGGCGTCGCCGACGTCATCAGCTCCTGATCAGCGGAAGGTCAGAATTGGTTCTGATTATTTCGAGCAGGCTACTTATTGTCTCTCCCCCTTAGAAGGAGAGGGGTTCACCAACGGCCCAACTCAAAGAATTATTAGAACCTGCGATCCCGCCCTCAAGCTGTCACCAGTCCAAATAATATCCCGAGCCGACCGGCTTTATCTTTGGTGATTAAGGGAACCGGTTCATTAGACCAAATTTCTTTGACGTACTGTTGACAACAACTACCTAAGTTCAGCCTGAGGTACAAGCCCTGATCGTGTAAGTCAGGGGGAAAGTATGACTGAAATGACTGGTCGAAATGTGATCAAACCAGTACTGAACAAACCAGGGCTTGTATTTTATTTTGCAGCTCTGTGCCACATTATTGTCTGTTGAGAAAAAATACACAATCTTGGTTCAAAAAAGTGTTGAGTACCCAAATTCAAATTTATCTCTTACACATACCTGTCTCACTAACGGCCCAACTCGAAAAATTACTAGGACTTGTGATACATAGAATTTTTTTGTTTTGAATGGAATAGTTTTTTAAGACATGAAAGCAATGAAATACATTGAGATAATAATTAGTGGTATTGATAATATATTATGGCCTATTTAAGGGACGGTCCTGGCAATTCATATTATAATGTTTCTCCTCATTTCGTTTCCAATATTTGAAAATCGCCCACAAGAAATTACAAAAAAATATTATTACATGTTATAAGGTACATTAATACATTACCATGCAATGATATTACACATACTATTCAATTTTTAAGTGGTATTTTACACTGCAGAAGCCGTTTTCTACATCCAAATCCAGCGCCGTAGGATCGCTTCTATTTTAAAGAGTGCAGCATTCACGAGGAAAACAAATCGGGATCCGAAAATGGTCAAAGGCTGAAATCGGTCTTCCCAATTATAGAAAATCAAAGCAAGGGAGATCATAATTTCTCATCTCAACGTGTCCGTAAGTACCTATATCAGTGACGTATAAGTCAGGGTATGACTGAAATGACTGGTCGAGATGTGATGATGTGATCAAATCAATACTGAACAAATACCAGGTGTGATAAAAAATCATCAGACAAAAAGAGAAAAAGGAAAATTGACCAGGGAGAGGGCATTACCATTTCAAACGGTTATTTTCTTGGGCCGCAAAAGCCGAATGAATGATTTTCATTGTTGTTAATAATAAAAATTGTATATGATTTTCCTAAAAAAAAGATAATCATAATTTTACTAATAATGAATTATCAAATTATGAAATCAATTTACGCTGTGTACACTGAAAGCTTTCATCCAATGAAGTTGACCATGTGATATTAATTTACCTATTCATTAATTAATCAAACTCATGAATAAACATACTCGCATGTACCTATAATAATGTAAACCCCTACTTAATATAAGTGTTTATATTGAATTAAACTGGTTAACATCATCTATATATTATTCAGATTTATGCTGAAAACTACAAAACCACGTTGGAATTTAAAAAGATGAACTGGAAAGAGACGGCCGCTACATGTAAAATGTCTTGTAAGACATGAGTCGAATCGTCGAAGGGACGCATCTCGCTCGAGATTTACATAATTGATAACCCGCGATAACTTCCTTCTGTCTGGGAACCTGTCTGTGAGTACCGAGGGGGCCGAAGGGGGATTTTGAGTTCTTGAAATGGAAAATAAACGATGCGAAGATTCAACGATGAATATTCAAAGAACGATGCTGATTGTGCAGTTTGACGACCGGTCCTGAAGACCGGACATTTTTTCCGCGGTACATACTTTGGAGTATTTTAAAAACAATTTGTTATTTATACTAAATTAGTGGGCACTGAAGAAGTTTATACAAAACTGGGTTTTTGTCCTGATTGATGATGATTAGCACCATCATGATCAGGATGACTTTAAAAGGATGTCTTCAGCATTGGTTGTAGTTCGTCATCTCTTTTGAGTCGGGTCAAAAATAATTCTTGCTAGGTTTTATGAAGAGAAGTACAATGTTGTGATCGCAAGTGACTTGATGAGAGAGAGAGCTACTAACTTTAGTTGCAAACTCACTCTTCAGCTCATTCCAAAAGTGTGACTCATTGAACGACTTTTTGAGAGCTGATGAGTTAGTTAGTGGTATCATAAGTAAGAGAGGTTTCGAGGGTGTTTGAGAAATGAGGTGTAAGGTCAGTTCATGAAGAAGGGGGATGAATAGTTGTTAACTGAAGGAAGGGGGGGGGGGGTGAGAGGAAGAGCTGTACTGTCAGCGCTTCTACCTCCTCCTCTAGCCGTTTTAAGTCTCTGGGGCCTTTCAGGATAAGGCTTTAATCTCGAATTGTTTGGTAGATAAGTGGGACAGTGGAAGATATTGATAGTGAGTGGAGAAGCGATTCACAGAAAAGAAGAGTTGAATGTACAGTGATAGGAAGAGCCATGCTGCCAAGGAGCTCCTTCTCTCGCTGGTCTTTTCAAGACACTTGTAGCCTCCTATATCGAATTTTTAGTAGGTTTCGGGGAGTAAGAGCTTCCTAAAAGAATGTATTAATGGGGAACTGATTAAAGGGGGAGATAAATAAAATTGATAGTGAGAGGATGAGCCGAGCTACCAAAGCGCTCGTCCTCCCTCACTTGCCATTTCATTACTCAAGTAGCCTGTTATCTCAGTTTGATTGGTAACTGAGAATGAGCATTTCTGGAAGGACCGTAATGACTGTCGGTCTCAAATTGCTATCTCCCACATCGATGAATCAACGATCGGCTGACGATGGATTGACTATCTAAAACAGGTAACCAACAAAATACAAATCAGAAGACGACGTCAATTTCCATGAACCATAACTAATGAGATCCAGGTCTTCACATTTGGCAAGATGCTCTTGTAGCTGTTCACTAGTCATAGTTCTTTCTTCTTAGAAGTGGTGCTTTAAAGCTTAAAATCTATTATCGGACCTCTAATCTTCATCAAAATTTGATCAATAACGACAAAGGATTGAAATTGACTGACTTGATGGACTAACAGAAATTAAAATTAAAATTTGCGGCCAACTAAAACATGAAAAAGAATAAAACATTAAAGGGGACATGCTGGTCAATAATACTGTTGGAGCGTCGAAATCAAGTCGTTTCCACACTAAAACAGTAGGAATGCTTCACCACTTCGTCCTAGGGTCCCATAACTCTGTTCTTCATCAACCACAGAAGTCGATGACCTCCCGGCTTCCTCTCGACTCAAACTCTCCCGAGCAATCTCTTTTGGAACTTTAATCACAAGGAGGGTTAACCAGCCCTACCGGAAACATGGCATTTCTTGTGACTACGATCCCGAGGTCGTTTGGGAAGCCCTTCTCAAATCCTTCATTTCTTAACTGCGCGTGACGCCTACATCGCATTATGCCGGCTTCAATTAGACACAAATTTTCCGGGGATGACGACTCATTGCGTTTTTTCCTTAATCGGTTCTTCTTTCGTTTCTTCTCATGGTCGTGGAATGTCTTGAAGAGCCTACTCCTGTACTTCATGAGAGCCACACATCTACGACTTATCTAATGTCCTGTTCTTGGTTGCTTCTTGAAAACAAACGTGGTATACTTAAAGAAACTCAAATACTGCTATCATGGTTAGCAATAGATCAGCTAAACCACAGCTCTAAGCAAACACGCCATTCAAGGCAGTTTATTCATTTTACTTTGAAGTCGTTAAAAAAGTGAGTTTCTATTAATGTTAACTTAGCTCTCGTTTTCCGCACATCCTGTTATTTCATAATTATTGTTGTAACACACGCAAGTGTCTTCGATATTTACCGTAATATTATATATAATATTACGGTAAAAATCGAAGACACTTGCGTGTGTTACAACAATAATTATGAAATAACAGGATGTGCGGAAACGAGAGCTAAGTTAACATTAATAGAAACTCAATATTATAAAAAATAATATATATATATATATATATATATATATATATATATATATATATATATATATATATATATATATATATATATCTATATATATATATATTATATAAAATATATATAAATATAAAAAATAATTAAAAATAATTAATTATTTAATTTGATTAATTATTAAATAATTAAAAATAAAAATAATTAAAAATAATAAAAAAATAATTAAATAAAAAAATATTATAAAAATAATATATATATATTATTTTTATAATATTTTTTTGAAAGAATTTCACATACAGATATAAAAAGATGGAATCTAATAGTTCGACATAAATCTTGGTCACAGAAATTAGAATGAAATTAATTTTTCTTGATGTCCTGGTTGTCATTCGAATCATTGCCTCTATGGATAATTGGATATTGAAAAATTTTACGATGTTTTTCAAATAGTTGAGGTTAAGGGCTGATGGTCGATGGGCGCCCAATATCCATCGCATTGCTCTCTCAGATTGCTGTAGATGACGGTCATTTGCTGTTTCTGGCATCTTCTTCAACACTTGTACTCCAAAGCATTCGTCAAACGTTGCAGCATGGGATTGAGCGTGTTACTTGACTCGAAGTTGCCGTGGATGGTAATAAAAAAAAAGTAAAGTAAAGTAAACTACCATTTCAGGTTGGATTTTCGTCCGACTGCCATTCCTGGGAGGTCTTTTGCGAACCATGTGTAATCTGTCATTATTATCAAATCAAACACTATACATATATTTGACAGTGCTATGAAAGTAGTTGCCGTGGATGGTTGATGGGCGCTCTTTGGTCATTCATACGTAGGTTCAGTGTGGGGTCCCGGGCAAGACGTTAAACTGCGACCGAGGTGGAGAGCTCCAGTAACCATCACTGAAATCATGAGGCATGGTGCGATGCAATCGCCCATACCGGCTCATTTCTGGATGAGCAGTCGAGGGCACCTGGGAGACCCAGAAGTGTTTTAGACTCTGTAGAGGGTGGGATACGCTCTTTGGCCATGGTGATGGCGATCTCCTAGGGGAGTAAACCTCGACAGAAAATCCAGTATCCTGTGAACTGCGAGGAGGCACTCCCTCTAACAGGTTGGGCGATAGGCCAACAACCCGTCCCTGTAAAAATTAAATCGTTACGAAACCCGAAGAAAACAAAAACCACCGGACTGATACCAACCGATCTCGACCCATGCATGGAAACGGACAGAGCAGGAATTCGGACCTTTGCTACATGGAACGTACAAACTTTACTTCAGACTGGGAGGATGAAAGAGATCTCCCTCTTAATGACCACGTATAAATATGACATAATGGCAGTTCAGGAGGTAAGATCCAGGTCCAGGTTCTGGAAGAAAAAGAAAAATAGAAACCAAGTATAGGATGAGATATGCTCACGAATAATGGCAGGCAGTCGAGCATTTTATGCCAAAATAAAACTCTTCAAGAGCCGTGTGATCTCCAGATCAACGATGAGGCTACAATGATCCCTGGTGCGGGCTGTGGTTTGTTATGGATCGGAGGCTGGTGACCGTGCTCGGTGGCGGAAGGGAGTTCGGGAAGCCAGGGGCCACATCGGCCTGTAGTGCTGTGTAGTTAGTTAGGTTCAGTGTGGTGGCTTTACCTTCGAAGAATGCTGGAGTTTCAGAGCATTTTTTTGCAAACCAACTGCTATACACATTTTCGTGACTGATATTCTGCTATTCCTTGACATTTGTAGGTGCGTTGTGTTGTAGATGTGAAGTTTGGTGATTCAATGATGAAATTGCACAATTTGCAACTATGGAGATGACACGGATGTATCCCAGCTGATCGGGGTTCTGGAGGTGGTGAATGAGGATGACGATGGAACACAGACTTCCTAGTCTATGTCCCATATTTCCTGCTCAAAAAATTAAAGTAATGATAATTTCTGTAAATAACCATAGTTAGTCATAATAGTTAATATGTTTCTGTCCCTATGTAATTTCGTTTCCATAATCAGCTCTCTTTCAAACAATATTTTGTAACACAAAACTGCACTTATATGTAGAGTTCCTTGAAGATGATGGAATAAACCGTCGAAAGCTCGGAACAAATTTAATCACCTGATCGAATCTTGATAGGAAAACATACAAAAACGCACTTACAGAGCTTTTTTTATTTTTATTTTTTTGTGGTTGCGTCACAATATACATACATTATGTAACATATAACCAGTTATTTTTGTTTAAGTAATTACATTCCAATTGTGAGATTATAAAATGACAATAAGCAAAATCAAATTAAATCAAAACCAAATCAAATATATTTTCATGAAATTGAGTCGAAAATTTTTATAGCACTATTCCCGAATTTTGCATGAAATTCACAAGTGTTCAATAGCCACTGCTCTTGGCGTTTCGCAAAAATTCCTGCAGGTTGCTTTTTGCAAACGAGTTCATCAAACTCCTTTCCTCTTTAAACAGTGGACAGTGTACCAGCTTGTGGACCATATCCTCCACTAGATCCGAGTGTCCTCACCGAACTTTCACGTGAGTTGCAGAGCTAATACCTACCTGTAAACCAACGTTTGATATTTATATATTTAATACTATCATTAGGTACTTATTTTGGTTTATTATTTTCAATAATGAACCTTTGGAATCGACCAAGAAATTTTTTTTAACGTTAATCAGCCACTATAACACTCATTTGACTTGAATTATTCCCCAACGTGACATATCAAGTAAATCCGGAATTTCATTCACCTTCCATTCAGCAATTAAAACCGTTGATTGGATTTCGAAACTGCTTTCCATCCTATGCTCACGCTAGGTACCGAAGTTCACGCGAGTTGATTTTGCCGTTATTGCGCAACTGAAGTTTACGATGTAGGATATTATTAGCTAATCAAGCCTCATTGCGTTTTCAGCGCGTTTGTCGAAAGAGTAAATGGCCGAAGTGACATTTAAACATCTTCAATTGAAGCGTCTCCTTTAATCAATGTGATGAACAACCAGACCGACATTATGAATACGACCCGCTGTGTTTTATAGGGTGACTTTAGACGAGGTGATGGATACCTTCCGTGTGTATCCAAGGTGAGACAGCGAGAACCTGAGGAGAGAGAAGTTCAAAAAAGCGTCACAGTTGAAATGGGTGTTTCTGACGTCACCATCCCAGCATTAGAAGACGTATTGGTATAGAAAAAAGAATTGTGACGTCAGGATGCCCATGTCACAATAGCGAAAATGGGGTATTGTGACGTTGTGAAACCTTTGTTACTATTAGGTATAAAATCCCGTTCGTGAAGCACGAGTGAATGAACAAATTTTCAAAATTTATATTTTTACTTCAAAAACCTCAAAAGTACTCTCCTCGATGTCCCAAATTAATAGAATACCTACCCATACGTAAATTGTTGATTTTTTCGATTTTTCAGTATACGAACCTACCATACTGCCATACCGTGTGCAACAAGTACGTTTAAAATTTTCATTATTCCGTATTCGTGTTCTACTCATTTCCCCAAACTCATTGAGTGCCCGCAGGACTATTGCATTCCTGAGTATAGAAAAAAATTTGCATTAAAAAAAAGTTGACCCTTCAGAAATTGACTAACCAACTCCTCTTTTCGTTTGTTTGTATGAACATTTTGGCACACCCTTTGACTTAATTTTGCCAAATAAGAGCTCAAGTTAGAAAAAACACATCCATGTCAAATGGTATCGCGTTGCATTTTTGTGGCAAATTTTCAAGCAGTACTTATATCAGAAATCAGTGATAGTCTCAAGTATCAGTTCTCAAGAGGCTATCAATTTCTCCGTTAGAGGGAAAAACAACAGATCATGGATATGTGCATTAAAAACGCTGCAAATTATTACACAATGGTTTATTATTTTTCTGTATAGATCATTCGTCTGCAAAGAACACGGCTTTGTCATTGTTACCACCAACCAACATGAAGAAAAACATTTGAACTGAGATTAGGCCTATTTTGCGATTCACACTCGTGTTTCTGATATATCATAAGTCAACCCTTAAATTCTCGTAGGGAGCGAACGGTTTGTCCTACAAGGCTCCGCGTGGTCTCAAAAAATTCTAAAAATTCAATACTATTTTAAATTCATGGAAAAACAATACCTTCATACCTTAATTTTTTGAGTTGAAAAAATAAGAAAAAATTTTAGGGTTGAAAAATAAGGTTTGAAATTTTGAAAACGCCCTAAGTGACCTACATCAACCAAAATCTTGGGGGAACAGCAAGACCCTAAATGGAGCCTACACACCAAATTTCATCAAAATCGGTCAATGCCAACTGGGGAAAGTGCCGCGTACAGCGTACGGCCGGAAAATGGTTTATTCGATTTTCGGAATTTACGTAGTACCTTGAAACGTAAACCAACAAATTTTGAGGGGGGTTGAAAAATGTTCTTCTTGGTCGATTTCAAAGGTTCATTATTAAAAATAATAAACCAAAAAAGTGCCTGGAAGAATTCTTTGACCCCCAGCCAAAATAAATATCCATGTCAAAACTAGTCTCAAACAACATGTTAATGACATTAAAAGCCAACTGAGAAAGCACCCGTGGTTATTTTTATGATGAATGTGCCAAAGAGAGGAGGAGAGTAGCGAGTATTCAGAGGGCTCTTGAGGAACGGACATTGCGGCTCAAAAGGTAGAGCCACAAGGAAGGAAGAGCAAGGATGAACAACACCATACTAAATAGAATTTTGAAGAAATAATGTCGAAATTGTTCACAGCTTTGGTTTCCTAAATCTGTAAAGAAAACGTCAGTCTAAAGGGCCGACTACCCTGGAAAATTCCTAATCAGTGTATTTTCAAATATAGGGGGGAACTTTAAACAAATTTGCATTTATAAAACATAACATTTTTTAGATCTTATTGGTATAAACATCAACATAATCGATTAGTTTATCACTGTTAAGTTGATGGTACCGTGGCTCCTACATTGTAAAATTGATCAGGAACCTTCTGGGGGGCAGTTCCAGATTCTCTTTAAAATCGGGCGATTAAAGTGAGAAAAATCAATTCTCAAATTACGCTAGCAACTACGACATTCAGGTTCGAGCAGACAGCTCATGGCCATGCTATTTAGGACATCTATATTTTTTTCCATCGCCCAACTAAGAGGCCATGACTCACTCAAACTAAGTTGTACGGTCACAATCCTTGCAAATTGAGCGCAGTTGTCAAACATGTTTTGGCTTCTGGATGACTAACTGAAGAGAGCACGCGATTGACCAGTGCAGGTGGTTCGGTCCAATTCCTTGAAGCCCCCGAGATCTCTCCAACCTTGAGAGGCCTTGTGATTCATTTCTGGCGAACGTCCTCCGGATGACCTGCGGGTTCAGAGTCTCGGGAGTGCTCCAGACCGCGGAAAAGTCAACGAACTCACGGTCACCTTTGGATCACACGGTTTTGATCGGAGCTGGAGATTCTAAGATCAATGTTCTCGTAATGATACAATTCGAGATGAGAAGATAGACGGCACTGGAGGACAGGATGCGTACGCCTCTTATGGAGAAAGAAGGGCCAACGCACGCTGCCCAGTGCTTCAAATAAAGGAACAAAGACGAAACACCAATTATTTCTCATTCACCCAATTATACCATACTGGTTCCATAAACCAACGATTTGTGCCTTGTTCACTCAACTCCTACACTGTTCATCTACTCACAATCTTGTTTTACAATTATCGGGTTGATTACGCAAATAGTTCACTGGTCCTGTCGGTTTCAAAGTACCACCAGGATGTCGCCTGTTGCCCAGGCTGACGGTAAAGGGAAATTGGCCTGAAGCAGGTCTGACGGAGATCGACCGAACTTCTGCGGTCTGGTCACTTGCCGCCTACCATACTTTTGGGTAATTCGAAGCCTTTTTATTATTTTCATGACTACCAAATTTCAAATATTGCTGATTATTTTCATCATGCGTGTTGGGCCTGTCTTCGGTTGAAGTAGGTAGGTTGAGGGGGATATGTAATGCGGCTATATCCTTATGATTTATTATTAGTAGTCGAGTGCACTTTCGCTTATATAGGTAAGCATCATCAGGGCTCTGCGGAAGAGCAGCAGTTAACACTAAAAAAGGTCTATACAGAAGTTACTAATATTAGGTTTGTCTAAGTTGAGGTACTTATTGTTAAATTAGATGTTGAAACATGTGTTGTAGGGACTTACTTTGATATTTGTTAGGTAGTGGGCACATCCCTAGTGTGACCCACTTTTTGAGATCCATATTTTCTGGTCATAGCGGATATTTTGACAGGCTATTGCTTCCATGCATCTGGCTTTCTTACGGGGTTCTTATGGGTATTTCCTTTAGGGAACTGCAAATAAGGTTGTTGGAAGGTGACACTAGGTAGCTGTGTTGGGGAGGTTAATAATTCAAATGGGTACTTACATAGTTTTTATGTAGATTCTTGATGGCTTTGGATAATAGGTGCAGTACAAATTTCTGCGGTAGATAACTCAATTTTATGTAAAGAAGGGAAGCTCTACTGGTAAATACATCAGGGTGTCCTGTTCTGCCTGTAAGTTGAATTGACGTCATTTTTGGAATGTTGTGTTGGGTATATTGAAGCAGGTCTGAGGGAGATCGACCGAACTTCTGCGGCTCTGGTCACTCGCTGCCTACCATAATTTTGGGTTATTCGACGCCTTTTCAATATTTTTATGACTACCTAATTTTAAATGTTTCTGATTATTTTCAATTTCGAATTGTTTCACCAATCATTTGCATGGTTTGCCTCAATTTGAAGTTCGTCCGCTATAACTCTTCTAGAGGGGTTCTAATTTTTTGAAAGAGGGTTGTCACGTAGGAACATGTAAAATTGTAAATTCATGACGTCTCCACTGGAACTACCTATTTTCGATTTTTGGTGTGTAAATTTTCATCTTAAGTTTGTCCTGGTTGCATTCATTGCGTAGTGAATCCGTTATCAGTGATGAGTGTGTGCTTTAAATAACTCATCTGTCAACTCTTATACGATTTTTGTGAACGAACGGAATTACTCAAACTTTTTTGAGATCCATTAATTTAAAGCTGTGTCAGCAGGGTAAAGGGGGTTAACTCGCAAACGAATTATTTTTGGGAAATCGAATTTCAAAGTTTGTTTTAGTGCCCAAAACCGACCTTTTAATTGAAAAAATATTTTTTATGGGGATTCTCTTCTCCGGTAGGTGGGGAATCTACTGCCGAAGTTCCATGTTTTTTTTTTTCAGGCACTGTAAACGTTATTATAACTTTTATCGGATTTGGTTGCACATGACTCCCTTTTCACTCTGAGTTGGTATAACGTGAGCAGATGACCCCCCTATAACTAACGAAAAATACGTCTTGTATGCCCATTAGAAAATGTTTAGGTACGTGCGAAAATTTTTATCTTGAGATAGCTTCACACCCAACTCCACAAAAAGCGTCTATAGCAATTTTCTGAACTCCTTCATCTTTTTGCCGACGATAATGTCTAATCCAAAATTGGAAATTACTTTAGATCTGAAAGACTAAAGAGCAACTACCTAATTAGACGAGTATTCTACAAGCGCAACAACACACGTACGATTTTTTAAAAACTATTATGAACAGTCAGGGATTTTTAAAAATAAAATAAGTAAGTAGTGGTAAGAATGAAGAATTTGATGTAAAACATTGTCTGGAGCACTTTCTTTTGTGGACCAGCTGCTCGATCCTCCTCGTTTTCAGTCGTATCGGCAGCCGAATTGGACGTTTGAAAAAGGGTACAAAATGGCAGCATTGGATTGGATTGGGATACAAATGGCAGCAGGTCTACCAAATCCTTCTTCTTTTCGGTAGATATGGGAGTTCTGGTACTGTACTTTAGGGGCACAGTCAGCTCTACAAGTCTTCCTTTTTTTAAGAAGCTGACGGACTTGAATTATTCAGTTAGCAAAGAAACGTAGCCATCTCACTTGTTTCCAGTGGAAAAGGTTCCTTGTTGTTATTGATTGTGCGCAGGTGGAGTTGCTTCTTGGACAAACTGGCAAAATCGAAGATATTGTTCCGATCCATCTCCGTGACAATGAATGGCTTCATCCCACCAGTGTTCCTGATGAGCAGAGCCCAGTCGCGTGTTCAATCGGCGTTTTGTAATTCTTCTTTTTTCGTTCAATGAGACTGAAATGTGTCACATTCCATTTGGGTATGTCCAGGTATGAGGAATTTGTGTTCGATTTGACGACTACACTTGATTTACGACCCCTTTTCACAACAGAATATTGCGGAAAAGGAGTCATCTGCAGAAGTGAATCCACTTAGCCCCTTCTCCCCCACTGGTATTTCGCAAAATTTTTAGAGTCAAAGGAGTCATTTGCACATGACTCCCTTTACACTCTTGGCAAATAGAATCTACGCAGATAACTCCAAACGCCCAGAAAAATAACTACCGAGTACAATTTTATTTGCCCATAGCCCCCTATACCCTTGTGTAGAGAGAAACAAATGCTATCTAACTGTGATAAAATCTCATTTTCCCCAAATTTGCACATGACCCCCTTTACCCTGCTGACACAGGTACTTCTTTAAGACTTCTTTAAGAATGACCAAATCAACTTGATACGTAGACAATATAAACCGTTGCAATAGTAGCACATCAACACAAACTAATATTGTTCAGTTGATAATATAGTAACCCTACATCTTTTCCTCCCTTCTCCTTGTACAGTCAGCTCTTCTTATTTGGTCCGCGTGTTAACGTTCTTCTCGTCCACAAGTATATGATACGATTATCTTTTGCTTCAAAACGATCGCATTTTTGTGAAGAACTGCCCCCCTAAAACCATGGAAAAGTGTTAGGTAACTCAATTTCGATAAAAATGGTCTTTAATACCTTTTGGAATCAAACTCCTCAATTGATAGGTTTATGAAATTGTTTCGATAACTCATAAACATCAAATGTTAGTAAAATTTTGATTTTGTGCCTACATTTTTTCGACCTTCTGTTCGAAGGCAGTAGGCTTCCTTACCTTCAGTAGGTAATGAGGAAGCGAAAGAACCACCAATTTCGAACTCAAGGGAAGCTCATTGTAATGTGCGGAATCGATCGCGGATTGAGCTGAGGAAGGCGGGACGGACGTGAGGGATTCTCGGGCAGGAGTGGAAGTGTGAGAAAACGCGACGGACGAGACGTCAAGTTGGAAGTTGCCGGTCGAAGAGTTGGGTCAGTAGCGTCGCCCCTGTACTTTCACTTGGACCCCTCTGTCTTGTCATATCTCACCCAGAACATGTCCGACTCCTAAACAATGAAGCCGTTAGCGCCTCAGCCACCTCCGATTAGAGCCTGACAACTATAATCAACCCCCTTGTGTTCTGGCTCATTCATCACAATCATGCCAAATCTGCAGGAGAGGGCACCCACCATACATGAAATTAAGAACCGCAGTTGCTCCAGAATTATGCATCAACTCCTCAACAGCAATTCAACACACAAAACTATCGGCTGTAAGCTTCTACAAGCGAGTCTAAATATTTGAGATCACCAAACTTGAGTGCAAACGGAAAATACCAAATATCATGCATTGTACATTATGAAACGAACTCACCTTTGAATGGAGGTCTGGATTCGGGGATTCGAAAAGATTTAGACGAAACAGTGACTTTATGATTGATACTAGTTTATTCAATAAATATTGAATGACTCGAATTATGATTCAAAAAGGCAATAGCGAAACAAGAAAGCAGAGAACGCAACCAAGCAAAGTCGTAAGACGGCTGGAGAGCAAGTGGGGAAAGGTCAAGCAGGAGCAGCGCAAGCTGCTGACCGCGTACAATGTTACCAACTACATGATTCGGCTTAAGCTAATCTTCATTGAATCTACATAATTCAAAGCTTACAAGCAAGAACATGTTTTTCGAATGGGTACATTGAATTTTCTAAATAGAAAATATTCAGAGTCAAGATACAATAATCATATGAGAATGCAATGATACTCCATGTGGTATGGATACTCGGTACATGACTACATGAACCATAATATGGTTCATGTAGTCATGTACCGAGTATCAAGAGGTATTCAATGATTGACTCACTCATATTATGACACAGGGTAAGAGTCAATCATTGAAGACCTCTTATTTTCCAGCAAAGACAAACTATATAACGAGGGGTCAGAGGTAGAAGTACCCAAGTCCCAAAAAGCAAAGTTGTGGGAAAATGAAATTAAAATTTTAGATTCTTGTAATAAATCACATTTATTTCAGAAAAGTTGGAAACTATCAATTTTTGTAGGTTTTAAAGTGGGTCTGGAAGTGACGTGGTTTTAATGGCAAAATATGATAAATAATCCTCGGAATTTCATGTCATCAGGAAGCATTAGGGGAATTCGGGTCTTGGGGTATATTTACCACATAGTTTGATTAAGTCAAGTAGGACTTCATTACTATTCAATAGTAAAGTAAAATAGTAAAGTTAACAACCATTTCAGGTTGGTTTTTCGTCCGACAGCCATTCTTTGCGTCGCGGACGTCATCAGTTATCTTCCAAAGGGAAGCCCAAAATTTGTTTTGATGATTTCGCTCATGTCTTCCCATTGCCTCACTGCCCTGGGTTGTGACGAGAGGGGCGATAAGAGCCCTGGACTCACAAAAACGCACGTTGCCGGCGATGAGACTTGAACTCTCGACCCCCGCAGAAGTCGGTCCAAATTCCACTGCCAAACAACGCTCGCCCTAGCGACCGTGGCCACACCGGACCCCCTTACTATTCAATATTTGAAGACCTTCTGGTTCAAAGGGCCTAAATGCCATCTCGGGAGTTTTTCGTTTTTTTTCCATTTTCGGTACCTAAGTACCTACCTATGGGGCAATGGGAATTAATATATCTATAAAGGTCCTACGTTCCAACTATTTTTTATTCGTTTTGGAATCGACCAGCAAAACGCTGCAAATTATTACACAACGGTTTATTATTTTTATATAGATCACTCGTCTACAAAATCACCAACCATCCAATATGAAGAGAAAAATTAAAATAAAAAAAATTTAAAAAAATTAAAAAAAAAAATAAAAAATAAAAAAAAAAAAAAAAAAAAACACCAACCATCGATTGCATTTCGGTCAGCTCTAATTTGAACGGAGATTAGGCCTCTTTTGCAATTCACACTCGTGTTTTGATTTATATATATATATATTTCAATAAACCCTTAAATTTTCGTAGGGAGCGAACGGTTTGTCCTACAGAGCTCCGCGTGGTCTCAAAAAATTCTAAAAATTCTATAGAATCTTAATTTGAAGGAAAAACAATACCTTTATATCGAAATTTTTTGAGTTAGGGCGTTTTCAAAATTTCAAAATTGATTTTGGAACCCTTAGGAGTGACCTACATCAACCAAAAGCTTCGGGGCACAACTAGACCCCAAATGGAGCCTACATACCAAATTTCATCAAAATCGGTCAATGCTAAGTGGCAAAAGTGCCGCGTACGGCGTACGGCGTACGGCGTACGGCGGACGGACGGCCAAATTTTTATTCGATTTTTGGATTCTACGTACCTTGAAACGTAAACCATCAAATTTTGAGGGGGTGTTAAAATTTTTTTTTTCTTGGTCGATTCCAAAGGTTCATTATTGAAAATAATAAACCAAAAGCAGGGTTGCCAACCTTCACCTTCTCTTTTTAAGGGATGCCTCAGTCCAGATAGGATTTTTGTTGAAAGGGCCCAAGTGCCAACCCGTTTTTAGTCAACACTCCAAACGTTTTACGTATGTTTCTCCTGTTTATTTTGTAGGTTATTGTTGTTTATATAAAGTAACCTAAAAATAGTACCTGAACCACAATGTTTTCAACGTAAGGTTAGGTAGTGATCAATAGTCACTGATAGAGAAACTAATGGCACTTACGCGCTCTTGGGAAACTGGGGTGGTACATAGGCCCTTTTGAGCTTTTCAAAAACAATAAAAAAGAGTCCTATGAAGGTGCTAGCTGCGGGAAATAAAATTACTTACAGCAAAGGTTGTGTAAGAAAATTTTCAGGAATTTTGAATGCATAGAGAAAAAATTTTGAACATTTGAAATCTTAAAATTGCGATAACCTTTTTTGAAAGTTTTTGGAACTTAGGCCCTTTAGACCTAAGGGTTTTCATTTATTTTTATTTAAAAAAAAAATTCCAACAAACAAAATGATCACAGTAGTATGTACATCGATAGGGTCAAACACAACAGAAATCATGTTGATACAACTTAAAATTAGACTTAACCCTTACATAGGTGGAATATTATTCCCCAATATGGGCTACTGCCCGCGGTAGGGAAAGAGTCAGTTCTGCCTGCAGAAATCGATATGACTGATAACAGAATTGAAGAAAATTGCGCAATACATTGAAAATAATCTAAATGTTGCTATTTCCGTTCTGTATTAAGTTCACTTTAATAGTCCTTTAATAATTTGAAATTAAAACTGTTATTGTTAGAAGATCTTAACAGTTTAGTTCGTAAATCAGAGGAGAAATTATTAATTATATTTATCGATTGATGAATAAAGAAGTTTTGCGCCAATGTGGTGCGGTACTTCAGAATTGATAAAGTGCTGGTTTGAGAAATACGAGTACAAACATCATATTCCGGCTGGTAATTTATTAAATAGAGTTTAATTGAACTCATTTTAAACAGGAGACCAAACGGTAGGGTACATAATTTCTGAAAGATAGGTCCTGTATGAAGAAGATAGTGAGATTTAGAAGTTAATAGAATAAGGGCTTTTTGCAGAATTTCTACTCGACTAAATACATCCTTGTATGCACTACCGTACAGCGGGAGGCCATAGAGCAGCAGAGATTAAGCAAGCGCACAATACATGGTCCTCTTTATTTATCAAGTGGTAGGTATATCTTAATCTTGTTGAAAACATAAATCAATTTCCTTAATTTGGACGCCAGACTGGATATATGGTTTTCCCATTTCAAATGAGCGAGAATTATTGAAATGAATGGCAATAAATTTCGACAAGTGCATGATGTTTGAATTTATCTACTACAAAACTGAACTCTGAACATAGAATAAAAACAGAAATGAGTGAAATTATTTATGTCAATATTGTACTCGTGAAAATAGAACAGGAAAAAAAAAACATACACAATACGACCGAAAAAAAAGGCGAGGCTCGCAGGGAGCCACATGTGATTATGAAAATTTCTCAATCAACGCTCATTTAACGATGGCAGGTCCTACAGAGCTCCGGGTGGTCTAATTTTTTTCTAAAAATTCTCTTAAAAACACACTTAAAGTGAAGGGAAAACGTCATTAAACCGTCAATAATTATAATCCTGATTAAAGGTGAACGACAGGCCCTACAGAGCTCTGGGGTAGTATCATTATATTTTTAAAGATTATATATATTTAAAATTAATGAAAAAACAATAATTTTAAGTATACGGAACGTTTTCGAGCTAAGTAAGGTTCTGACAAGTTCAAATCCCACTTTTCACCATTTGGAAATGATGACCACCAAATGTTTTGTGGCACAACTAGACCCCAAATGATGCCTGTATATCAAATTTGAGAAAGTGCGATTCGATCGATTGAAATTGGAAAAAAAAATGGTTTTTGGCTCCAGGAATAATAAATGAATTCGGGTTTAATACTGTAAAAATGTCCTCCTCGTACATGTCTTCATTCTTGTGTACTTGTACTTCCAAGAAGGACCTGTACCTACCGCTCGAAATAGCTAAAATTCCACTAGTTACCCAAATAATTTCGCTGCACAGATTTCTTCAATTTCCTTCGTTTAGTAATAATTTAACAGATGTTTCAGTAGACAGATGTTCATTACTGTAAAAGCTCATCAAGTTGAAATAGTTGAGAGCATGTTGTGTCTAAGTACGTCTTAAGCGACCATTAAAAGTGAAATCTTTCAACCTGTTGGGCTCACTAGATATTGTGTAGTGCGTTCCTAAAGTAATTAATAAATGTTATTGACGGGAGAATATTTTTTGTGGCGGCCAAAGAAGGTTGCGTTAATTATAGTAGAAATTAATACCTGAAGACTCATTAAGTCCAGCACCATTGTGCTTTGTTGCCGGTTTTGTGGCCTCAACATTGTGGGCAGAGGCGTACATAGGGTTGGGGAGGTCCGAACCAATAAGTGCCCTTATGAGGGTTTTTTGTAGTATGAGTTCTTCAAAGGGGAACTAACCTTCCACAAGTCTTGACGACGGAGTGGAGGAAGGAAGTCGTAGATCATGAGCCACCCACGCTGTCCGTCAGGATGGGATGATCCATTCAGCCGGACCGACTCAACGAAAAACAGCTTACTAACCGAGTTATTAAAACTTCACAAAGGATCCAAATTATACGTTCTCCTAGGAAAGCGTAAAATTAGGTTCAGTCATATTTCATAACTTTACCGCTCAGTCTGGAACAGTTTCATCGGACTCAATCTAGCTATAAATAATAGATAATCACGTGTGGAAGAAGTTCGTCTGTTCAGAAGACCAAACTGTGGTTTTGATGCGAGTCGCTCCATTGTTTTACGCACCAACTTTATTAATTGCGAATGAGGTGTTCTTCAGCAACCAGCATTGAGGGTCAATTGCAGGTCAACTTCTCTCTAGCTTATCCTGGAGTAAGAAGTTGGTAAGTGCACCATTGTTAGGAACTCTTCAAGTCATTTTCATTCAGTCATTTCATTCAGATTTTTTTTCAACACCCTCCGGAATACAAAAGCCCCCTCTGGTTTTTAAAAATAAATTTAAAAAATACTTTACTTTGCTTTTGGAAACTTCTTGATTGATCGAATCAAGCAAGTGATTCATAATTTGAATTGTTTTATTGGTATTTTATCTTCTTTTTGTTTTGCTTTGCCTTGTATTTTGAAAGCCTTATTGAGAAATGTTTGTGAAATTTGTTATTGATGTAGTATCACAGTCATACTATAGGATATTTATCACTCCTTCATTTACTTTCATTGCAGCTGATTTCGATCAATTTTGTAATACTTGTAATGTAATATAATGAATAGAAAATAAGCACTCCAACCCCCAGCACAAGTTTTCTTAAAGGGGATAAGAGCATGTACGTCTTTAATATGTATTGAATATTGTATATATCATAAAATAAATGTACTTATAAAAAATTTAAAAAAAATTCACTCTCACTTCTCACTCTGTAGTGCTGGAAGTTGGTGTAGCCTTTCGAGGATCCCTGGATTAAGTCAGGGAATTCATCAGCATTGAGAGATCAATCTAACTTCTGAAAAATTCATTCTGAGCTGATGTTTCCCCCCCCCCCCCCCAAAAAAAAAACCTCTCAGGGGTTAAAGGATCCGGTATTTTAAGATCAGATATGTCAACACACAATGCCACTCCTGCTCATTCTGTAAGTTCGTACTGATTGAGGATTCCTGAAAGTAAGTTAGGGAAGTTATTGAGTGAGATAAATCTATCATCTTGCAGCTGATTTTTCCAAAAAGCCACCCAGGGATGACATGGTTCATTGTAAGTGACTAGAAGGAATTGAGTTCAGGTATGTCAGCACACAAAGCATCTCCTGCTCTTCCTGGAGCGTCGTCACTCATTTAGAGGACTGAAGAGTTTGGGCATGAGGCAGATATGACAAGAGATGACTATAAATCCTCTTGTCTGCAACATCTAACTGAAATTTGACAATCAGGATCTTGAGAGAATCAATTAGGGATGAAGAGAAGTCAGCTACGTGAGTAATGAAGAAAGCTGATCTTCTAAACATCCTATCTTGGTGCAATTCGAGATCTACCCGTGTCAACATTGAGAAACTCAGTTCAGTTGTATGATTGATGCGAATAACTTCTATCTTGTTCATCCTGATCGTTGAATCGCCTTTTGAGGACCTCTGAAGAAGAAAGTGTGTTCGCAGGAAAAAATCACCAAATGAATGGAAAACACTGCATAATATGCAGTGTTTTCCATTCATTTGGTGATTTTTTCAGAAAATCTTTGCAGAAAAACAATAATATTATTATTGTTTTTCTGCAAAGATCACGGTTTCTTCCCTTCTCGGCGTGAGGATGGGTGAGGGCGTTATGAGTCCTCACAGGGATAACACGAGGGTGTTCTGATAAATGTCACAATAAACGACAGTTCATCGTGGGGCATTTGATCAGCTGAAATTTTGCTCCATTCCGACACGAAACGTTTATGTGCGGCTCTCTCTCGTGTTTCTGACTCAACACGTCAATGAGGTGATTACAATGAGGTGATTACAATAAACCCGTAATTAATAATTATTGTTGATTGTGTTGATGTGAAAAAAAATTAAAAATTAAAAATTGATTAATAAAAAAAATTAAATTGGTTAAATTGATTAATTAATTAATTTTTTTTAGAGAACGGTTGGTCCCAAAGAGCTCTGTGAGGTCATTCGTCGCTAATCATTTTTGGAAACTTCAAACTAATGATAAAATAACACTCATATATCGAACGTTTTCGTACTGGGTGGATTTGAACGTTTCCCCCACTTTTATTCCTCAGACGTTACAGACACAACTTGCACTAATTTTCATCAATATTAAGTAAGGACGGACAATTTTTCATTCAATTTATGGATTCTACAAGCCTTAAAATGTAAACCATCAAATCTTGAGAGAGGGTTAAGTAAAAATTTTTTTCTTCCTTGATTCAAAAAGTTCATTTTAAAAGTGATAGTCCAAGATCAATAATTGAGAAATGTACAAGTTTGGGGCAAAAAATATGTTTTTTCCAACGATGTAATCAGTTTTGAAAATGCATCGAAAATAAGGAAGTTATGAGCATTTTAATGCCGCAAGGTCGGGAACACGAAAAAAATTCGAAGTCAAAAAGATGGCATTTTAAGCGGAGTAAAAAAGTGCATTGAGGGAGAAGATATTGCAAATTCGTTTTAGAATTGACTCCATAAGTATTGTTGATTGGTTTTGGGACACCCTGTGGGTTCACCAGTAGCAAGAAGGTACTTAATTTTCCCTCTATTTCACAAGGAGCAAGTTCAGGGATGATGTATGCTCCATTAGCTGGGAGTACCTATCAAATACATTAAGTCGCTTCTTACACACTTGCAAATATCAAGGCCTCCGAAACAACGAACACAACAATGGGCCGACGATCATGATGCACCCATTATTTCGAAGAAGCTGCAGTCACGTCTCAAAGCATCCCACACTTCTATAAGGAAGCTGAACCAAAAGCGGAACTTCCTGGTCGATAAATCGAATTATACTAACGATATAAAAAGAACTCTAAACTCGAAGATGAGCCTTTAGAGCGCCTTTATTGAATTATATTTTTTCGTGACCGTTCTTGAACCTCGGGGTGTCAAGGACGACGTGGAACAATATAATGGATAGGAAGCGGTCGGACAGATATCGATTATGTTCAAGAGATCTAGCTTGATAATGGAATATTTCTATTAAACAAAGTAGGGGGACACCGCTAAATTATTATTGTCGTCATTCTCTTACTATGTTATGTCCTACGTGTCTTACGAAAAATTGTAAGATTTATTTCGGTCTGTCGTCTTCCGTTTCTCTATCTGTATAAGGTCTAATTTGTGTAAATATTGGGAATTTCATACTATTTAGAGACTGGAGGTAGAAAAGGCAACGTCAGTAATATGAGTAGTGAAAGATAATTTTTTCCTCTTTATTTTGAAGCGATGAAATTTAGGCTTTTCAGGAACTGCAAGTGGTAACTGATTGGTCAGGAATAGATAAACTGCACTGATGTCTATTGTCCATCATGAGAGCTGCAATTTGGTATACAACTTCTTGAGGGTACTGGAAATGACAGGATAGAATTACAGTGACCGCTAAAGCTAATTCGTCTCCTGTCCAACTCAGAGCTCTGAACTTCTCCGCTATGATTTTTCGGAATCAACTGGAAGTAGTAACTGATCGGTGGGAAGTCGATCGGCTGCGTCATTGATAATACTGACTTCTGATGTCTACTGTCTATCCTGAGGGCTTCAAGTTGGTGGCAACAGGCTCTTGAGAGCTACACGAAGTGATTAAAAAGAGGTAAATTCAGGTGTGTGACCATAGATGCGAATTTCTCCCCGATTCATCTTAGAACTCTGAACTTTGCAAGTATGCAGGAAACAACTGGAGGTTGTAACTGATTGGGAAGTCGATCATCTGGGTGGTGGATAAAGTTGGAAAATATTCTTCTGATGATTATATTGTTCATCGTAGAGATTTGTTTACAGCTTCTTGGGAGCCAGAGATGTCACCAGAGGGCGAGTAGTAACAAATGTAAAATGGCGACTTAGCGCCCTCTAGATTGGGTTTCAGTAGGTACTAAGGAATAGCAAACCGCTCGTACACAAAAAAAGTTAGTGTTGTGCGAACCTCTGAAGGGGCAAGTTGGTTCTGCCGTGTTCTCAAACGGATTGTTAGAAGGTAAGTGCTCTTTTCATAAATGATAAAATGATTTTACTGAACCAATGAATTATGTCTATAATTTGTGTTAATTGAAAGACTGTGAATACAGTGAAAGTTGATGGAAGACCATGGTTACATGGTGAATGGATGAGAGACTTGTACATTGATTGGAATGTACAAATAAGAGAGGATTGGGGCAGCTGCAGAGGTGGTTTAAAGGCTGATGGACCAAAAGGTTCATTTTGGTACCTAAAGGCTCACTGAAAGTTATTCTGTAATCATCATGAGAAATGGAGATTATAGAATCCGGATGACAAAAATTATAATAATAATGCAAAATCGGATCTCTAGGCATTTCAATATAAATAGTATATTGACATATGTAATTTTTTTATCAATTTATTTTTATATTTATTTATATTATATATATATATATAATATATATTATATATATTATATATATTATATATATTATATTATTTATATTATATTATATTTATATTTATTAATTTATTTATTTTTTTTATCAATTCAGTCCAGCAGCCTCCAAACCACTCCTACAGCTGCCCCAATCCTCTCTTATTTGTACATTCCAATCAATGTACAAATCTTTCTCCATGTTATCATAGTATTTCATCAACAATCACTGTTTTCACAGTCTTTCAATTAATACAAATTATAGACATATATCATTGGTTCAGTAGAATCATTTTATCATTATAAAAAGAGCACGTACCTTTTAACAATCCGATTGAAAGCACAGCATCACCGTCTTGCCCCTTCAGATGTTCGCACAGCACTAACTTCTTCTTTGTGTACTCTCGGTTTGCTATCCCTTAGTACCTACCTACTGAAAACCAATCTAGAGGGCGCATTTGTTACTACTCGCCCTCTGACGACAAGAGGAAGTTACCAGCATGAGCAATAAATCTTCACTGTTGTACATTCAAGAGCCATGTGATTGGAACACACTATTCTCTACTTTCTTTAGAATCAGTTGAGAAATTAAATTCAGTATGCAACGTTATTTGGTCAATCCAATACAAACCCCCAAGTGGTAAGAGAACCCCAGAGTGGTCACACGGTTGATAGGTTCGTCTGCTCAGAAGTTTTGGTACTTGCAACTTGAAAGAAACGAAGCAACAGAAATTCTTCCGACGAACCAACGTTGGGAAGCCAAATTCATTACTGATCCCTAAATAGCTTGACACCCACAAATCAAACGGTCCTCTTCCCTTTTCGGGTCGTAAATCGTGACCAGATTTTGTGTTGAGTGATAGCCCTGAAGAGGGCTAAATCCAGCGGTCTCCTCCCCTCGGTCGATAACAAAATCTCCTAGCAATAGATAACCCTGGTCGCCCATAAATATCCTTCTATTACAATCTAGGAAAGAAAGCTATCAGGGATGATGTATATCCTACTTATCCTTCACAGTGAAGATCCCGGGAATATTCTAGGGGTGAAGAATAATTGTACCATGAAAATTGTCAACCTAACATGAAACGTGTATCATTTGAAAAATTATGAGATTTATCTAGTTAACACGAATGGAACTGTAATAATTTGTATATATCTCTCCCTAATGTTATAAACAATGGTTGTGTCATGTAGTCTAGAATTGTAATGTAGAATTTTGGTCTCACGACTTGAAAGAGTCGGAAGAAGACAAAAACCACCCACGTTAAATAACCATAGGTCTCCAAAAGAAGAATACCTACAAGAAGAAGATGTTGTATACAGCTACAAGTTTATCGTGTTACCTTTCTAAAAAAAAATCATCTCTTCAGTTGTCCCAAGACCGTCGAAACAATGCGAGGAAGCTACACAGCCCAACGACTTGGCAGCTCCCCTTGACCCTCACCTTAAGGGCCAAAGTTCCTCCAGGTTCGCTTCCCAGACTTCCAGATAACGCCAAGAAGGAGGGAACGGCCGACGGACCGCATAGCAAATCAAGAGATAGGACTCAGCTCGGGATCAGCTCCTAATACAATCCACCCCGTCATTACCAATGGGCTCACGATCGCGTTCGAGAGGAAAAAAGAATCTTCCACGTGAGGAATTCCATAGTATCATCTCCCCAAACTCTCCCCTCTTCCTTCCCATTCCCGAAGAATCACCGCAAGATGTTGCAACACCTGGGCAAACCTCCAGATATACAAGCCCCATTCGGCCTTCCTTGAAGAAAATTGAATGATCCCTTCTCGCCCATAACGGCTCATTATCGACCTTTATTGATTGCTACCTATCAGTTTCAGTTACACCTCTGCCTTGTATACGAGCCACCCACTTTTCTATTTCCATGCCTTCTTTATGCCTTTGGACCGGGATTGGATCTGATAGGATTCCTTCTCCGTGCCCTTAGGGCTCTCTTCACCCATAACAATAAATTCAGGACAGTGATACCCGCACAAAAAAATTTCAATATTTATATATCTAGGTAGAGTTTTTTTCCAAGTTTTGATGCACAACGTTCAATTCGATGGTCCACGCTTTTGGCAACCCAGAAGTGTCCGAAAATTAGGAAACTTTCCAAAATCTTCAGCACAATGATAATGTTGATCAACTAGTTAAAATGCTATCTGTGGAACTAGAGCCATTTTAAAAGGAATAACGGCGAAAACGTCACCAAAAATCATGTCAGTTCTGTAAAGTTTTTTCATTGTTATAAAGTTCAAGAAGTCGCCTGGTGACGGTGGTTTGTGGATGTTGATACCCGCGAAACTTCACTCCGAGAACTTTGGAAGTCTAATACTGTATCTGATTCTTAAAGCTGAATACTGAGACAGGTTAAAAGTTTTCATCGAAAAATTATAGGGGGCTGCCACCCTCCAACCGTTGCCTTTCATCAACGGAGGATTCTTCAGGCCGACAGTTGTTCTCCCATTTGTGACAGGTCACTTCGTCCCTGTGATGGAAAACAAGCCAGTGAGCCCTGAAGGCACACAACATCGACACGTGAAGAGATATTATCATATATTATTTGAGTGATGATATTCAAAGAACACCTACCATCAGACCCAAATTTGAAATGATGCTCGTTAAAGGTGCGTTTAGACTAGCAACTAAAATTGCTGAAACCCGGCAATTCCGCAATTTTTCCCTCTTTCCCTTTCCTTAAAAGTTGACCAACTCCGAGCAGTTAATTGCCTGGAGTCCCTTGAGGAACGAAATACGATGTGGGATGAAGAAGTGAATGTTGCTGCTGCTTTGGTGGTCCTGGCTGCATCTAGGAGGAAAAGGAGAAGAACTTTATGGCATCAAGAGTACTTCGCGCTGCGAGAAAGGAGTTCGGCAGTCGTTTCTGAACTCCTGTTGGACAATATCTTGTTTACAAATTTCGCCGGGATGTTCAAATCGGATTTTGAAATTCTCGTATCATTAATCGGTCCAAAGATCAAGAAAGCAGATACTGGCATGAGAAATGCGGTACCAGACACACCGAGGCTGGCTATCACGCTGAGGTTTTTGGCCACAGGAGATTCATACCGCAGCCTGATGTACCTCTTCCGAGTGCATTTTTCAACAATCTGCATGACTATTACTGAGATACTAAAAGCGCTCAATGAAGAATTGAAGGAATATATCAAGGTCAGTATTTTTTTCTTCAAGAAACAATATATTAATGTAACCAAAAAAGGCGGGTCTTCTTTTAAAATTATAATTCTTCATTTGTGAAGCGAATAGCCTCTGCTAAAACATCATGAAATGGAGACGATGATTCATACATTGCTTGAGATGTCAGCTCTTGTTGACCATCTCTCGTAATTTCGACTGAATCCCACCCAGAAGGCCAGGGATATCGACTATAAGTTTAGAGTATAGTATAAATTACTACAGCATTGTTTTATAGTGTATTATTTATAAATAGTATGTCTATTGGATGGATATCGAATCATTTTGTACAACAAAATAATAATAACAATGTTGTGTTCTGCGTGTTGTCGAGTGAGGGCGATGGTCCTCTCGATGCGTTGAATTGTTCCTAGCCTGAATCCTACTCAATGGAGAGATTGATCCCTAAAAGCCAGTTGCTTCAGCACTCCATCTGCGGCACCTTGTGGCCGACCGTATTGACGAGTGCTCAAAATCTATCCAACAACCTCGGCGTCTGATAACAGACTCACCGGCGGGAGGCGGAACATTTACCTAGTCAGGCCTACTCTTCTGAAGAGGTCCCTAAGGGGAGCTAGAGGTTCGGCGCCTTTATGGGCCAAACCGTTCCCTTGGAAGAACTGGGGCTGTAGGTAATACGAGAAATGATGTCGGATAGACGAGGTACGAATGCATGTAGGAAGACCCCTCAGTGTGGCTTATACTCGTATACTCAAGTTAGTATGGTGAGGGGAGAGTGGAAAAAAGGTGACGTCAAGTGACGTGTTTTTTACCTTCCTCACCTCACCTATGTTGGTGATGACTCATGCCTGCTTGGGGTTTTCCTACGCGTCACTTTATTGGAGAACTACTGACTAGAAATGTATGACATTACAAACAACTTATGTATTTCTTCACATTTTGAAGGAACAATGTATTTGATTGAATAATCAAGCAATATATTTGATTAAATAATCTATTCCCAAAATATTTAATGTTCATAGTAGTTATATTCTATAATCTCCTGGAAAGAAGAAAATTGTGAATAATTCACAGGACAATGTATACTCGTATATTTGAATCCATATTTACAAAAGTATAAATAAATCAATTACCTATTGTATTTCCTATTGTATTTCCTTGTGAATTCTTTGAATGTCACCTTCCTACCTGTCTCACCACAAAAAAATTGCCGAAAACGAGCAATTGAAGCCCACTGGCGATGGACTTCAAAAATTGCCGGAAAAAAGTTGCCGGCTTCACGACAATATGGAGCACCACCAGGCAATTATTGCCGGAGACTCGATCTCTCTCCCAGTAGGGAAAAAATTGCCCGGCAATTTTTTCTTGAAGCTGCAATCCTCATTTGAGCAACAATTGCCGTAAAAATTTGCTCGTCTAAACGCAACTTTACTCATGTTTTACGATGGAAATTTATTAACTTGTAAAATGAAGTACGCCTTATTTTAATTTTAATTGAACAGCTGACCCAGTCTCTTAATAAGTGAGAAAGAGCAAACCTTTCGAATGATTTGGTCAACTCAATTTAGCTTCAGAATTCCGTTCGTCTTCAACCAGTCTTCCGTTAACTCCCAAGATGAGGTTCGACGTCCCCACAAATATCCTCCAACTGTCGGTTTTATGCCGAAAAGTAATGATCGAGCTATAAAAATCCGATTGAGCGGACCCAATTTGTTGTTTGGGAGTCTAAAAAATTTCGCTTGGCCGGGTTGGAGTTTTAAAGAAGGTAAGGATTATCGACGAAGAGGACATTGGGATGATGGGAAGCTTGAAGAGAGCCCCAATTATAGAGAGCTCCACATTGGTGTTGATTTTTGTCAATACAAAATCATCAACTTGATCTTAGAATCAGATATTTATTACAATTTTTATTATTATTGGCTACGATTTTGGGTTTCCATTTTGGGAATGTGGTAACCCCCCACCCCTTATCCTTAATCGAATCACCAATTCCTGGCTATAGGCCTGCTTGTGGGGTTGTAAGGTGTTGTCTTTCAGATGATCACCTGTCGAAGTAACTCTCAGTAATGAAGCGATTTTCGATCATGTTAGTTTTGCACAAGTGATCTCTTATCTCACGCAACGCACGGGGAATACCAAGGCAGGGCTTTAGACTTCAAAGCGAATCGGATTAGAAGGGGATGATCTGCGTGAACTCAGCGGTGCACACTCGAAGCCAACGGTACTGACCAGGTCAAGGAGTTGGAACGTCGGGACATGTTTTATTCATGTCAGAGAACCCTGTCCGGATAATGAGTATATTAGGCACGTAGGGGCTCATTCATCTTTGGGGCTGGGGCTCGCCTCCTGTGACACGATGGAGGATTTATAAGCTCATAACTATACGTCATAGTCTTGACAGAGGTGAGAAGTTTTCGAGGCAATGAGACTTAACGAGGGTCTGATTGCCCCAATCAAATCCCTACCAAATTTCGGGTGTTGGGAAGCAATAGAAGGTTACTAATCTTGAACGTGGTACAAACCGTAACTGTTATTTCTCCGAGCTGAAACTACCCAGCTCAGGTAGGTCTCATTCGATTCTAAAAATTTGAAACAACCTTGAACGGTTTTTTACTTTTTCAAGTACCTTAGTTTCCACGGATTGGAAACAATCAATCAATCAGAAATTGATAATATTTTATTACTCGACCGTTTCCAGCTCCAAACCGGTCGCGCTTAGCGCTAAACTACATTTTTACCTTAACCCTAAGTGGACCAAAGTATCACTAGTGTCACCGAAAATATCTCAAGAACCCCACAGCTGTCCCAAGGTGTCATCGGAGTAACCAAAATTAAATTGAAATTTTAAATTTAATTGACAGCAGAATTTTTGTGGGCTATTGGAAGTCTCAAAATAGAGTTATGAAAAAAATTTCCAAAAAAAATCGCTGAAAATTTTTTGTTATAACATCATTTTTGAATTTTTTGAATTAAATTTTTAAAGTTAAATTTAAATCTACTTAATCTGGTAACACCTTGGGACAGCTGTGGAATTCATAAGATGTTTTTGGTGTCACTAGTGACGTTATTACCTGAACGATGAGGTTGGTGCTAAGCAACTATAGTGAAGATTGGTGAGGTCACCATAGTACCTACTTGTACCATAGCAAGTACCTGCAGCATTTTATGAAACCCGTCGCTCTCACTATTCCTAGAGAAAACGATCTCATAGTGCAACATGAGATACCACCAGACCAGCAACCAGAATGATACAATCAGAATTTGAGCCATTCCCAAGTTCATTACGATATAAATTACACTTCAAAATTCCATCAATAACATGAGGCGAAAAATTGACTTTGAACTTTGATGGGAAAACATATTTGCTTCCGAGTCTACCAAGGTAGCGGAAGCTTTGTTATCACTTTTCAAGGTTGAAAAAAAGAAGTTCTTCAAAATCGAAATTTCCACTTGCGTTTTACGTTTCAGACCTTTCTGAACAATTTTGGTTCCGTGTCTGTCTGTCTGAGTGTCTGTCATGAAATCCTTGTAATCCTTATTGTCCGATTTCGATGATATTATCAGGGATTGTGCGGGTTGGCGTATAGACGGTCCCCTATGAAAATCATCACCCTCGGACCGATAGTAGCCACTGCGCATGCGCAAACATGAATTCCTTGTAACAGCCATAACACTTACATTTTTCATTCGAATTTGATGATTTTTTCTAGGATTGTTCAGATTGGCGCGTAGATGGTTTCCTATGAAAATCATCTCCCCCAGATTATTAGTAGTTGCTGCGCATGCGCAAACATGAATTCCTTGTAACAGCCATAACTTCTATATTTTCCATCCGATTTCGACGAAATTTCTCAGGATTGTTCAGATTAGCGTGTATATGGTCCCCTATGAGGGTAGTGGAAGGTAATTAGAGATTGATGTTTTGAGATCAACTACTATGCATCGGATCATCTAGACAATCGGGTTATGGATACGAGGAAGCTGTGTGCCACACCCATTTGGCAGACGCTTTGAAATGGTTTTAGTTCGATGAAATCAGTCAGCAATGATCCACAACTATGGAAAGAATCAGATTTACTCAAAACGTATATTTCATATATTTTTACATACTTACATAAAATTAAAATTGATATTTCATCTCTGTGAAAATGAGACTGATTAGGAAGTACGGAGTTCAGTGACGGAGCGGCCGTTTTGAGAGCTGGAAACATGACATGTTTCCATACATGTACATATAGTACATTGTACTACATTGTACTACTCTAGTACATTGTACTAGATAGCTTTGCCTAAGAAAGCCAGGGACAAGGAATTGACCACTAATCCATTTCGACAGACATTCAGACTAGGGATGGGTATCGTTACTAAAGTATCGATATTTTGTATCGATACTGTATCGTATCCGAATATCGATATCCCAAGTATCGTTGGCCATGAGTATCGATATTTTGAAATATCGAGTATCGATACTTTAGTGTCACAAACCATCAATATCATCCAATTTTCTCAAGAAAAATAATTTTTTCAACAAGTTTTATTCATTTTTCACTGTTAAGAGTCCAAGCAGAGTGATTTTTTCCATGATATTAACGTTATTAGTGCAACCAAAGAGTAATGACCCAAAAGCCTCTCTATCTTCTTAATTTTTTAGCCGTTAGGTTGAATTTTTCGCGAGAACAGTATCGATATTCGATATTTAGAAATATCGGATCCAAAGTATCGATATCCAAAAATATCGGATAGTACAGTATCGATACTAAAATATCGAGTATCGGTACGAAAGTATCGATATTTTGAAATATCGAGTATCGATACCCATCCCTAATTCAGACATACAAACTCGGAACTGATAGTATTAAAAAGCTGTAAAACACCAAATGCACGTGGAAATCACGATTTTGAAGGACTCAAATTTGTTCGACCTCAAGCACAAATACAAAGATTCGAAAAAAGAAAAAACGAAATGAAGAACTTTTAGTCGTACAGTCAAATATTATTATTAGGTATAAAACATTGGCTGAGAGTTACGATTTTGAAGAGGGGTGTCGAAAATATGAACAATCCACGTCAATGCGGGATCTCGTTTGGGATTGATGGGTAGTAAGTGTTGATTTCGCGGGATTGAAAGCTGACGCGGATTGGAAGACCTATAAAAGTGTCATCGTTATTGAACTTCGAAGGCACGATGATGTGACCTTATGAAATGGGGCAGTCGAGCCTCAAGAATGATCGCTCCTCCAGGGCTTTATGGAAGTCCGGGACTTAGAAGGAGACCACTTGACACCCGTCATCAATTTCGAGTATGACTCGGCACTGGAGGGTAATGGTCTGCTAGACGGACACCCAGGAAGTGGGACAAAGCAAGACCAACTACTTCAGGCCTCCACTCACAAACTAAGTATCGATGTTTGGTTGCTCTATCCTGAGAGGCACGAAATTAACTCGACGAATCTGTTTAAGACGAAGTTTAAAATTCCCGCCCGGAAGCGTATAATTGTTTTTCTTTATTACATTTAATTATCCCATTACTGCCCAGAAATCCATTTTTGACAAAATTTTCAAAGTTCTTCTTCAATTCTTCATTTTTAAACCTTCTAATGTTAAATATAAGGTTACCTTGTCATCCGCCATGATAGTAGGGGCAGGAGCCCCCGTTGCATATATGCAACGCTCGGCAGTTATTCAATGAAGTTGCTACTATGATGTTTTTAGTTAGTGACCTCATTTATTTCTATATTTCCAGCATGGATAAAATGAAAAGCTGTATAATAAATTGTATGAAATCAATACAATATCAATTAGGCTCCAAAATTTACAAATAAGGCAAAATAATGTTGAAACAGTGATTATACAAGATCATTGATTGTGGTTAGGACGGAATCAACACAAAGTCCCATGTTGCACTTGCTACCTACTCTGATATTTCACGATTGAAGTACAGTGTTTCTCTGTATATCTCCTCTGTTTTTCTTCCGGTATTTTCTCGATTCATTCGTACCGAACATCGGTTCGATCGATAGACGACATTCTTCCTACACCTTTTGGCTGAATGTTGTACTTGGTCAGGTAACCTGTGGTTATTTTTCTTCTGAATTCCAACTGGCATGAATGTGTAAGTAAACAACCATTTCATTGCATTTTCGATTTTTTGATTCATGATGTCGCACTCTCCTATGCTTTATACATTTATATATTTTCCCCTTTTTGACCCCTTAGATTTTTTTCTTTCTTTTTTGAATATCCAAAATTTGTATACTCTTGTTGAGTGTTGTAGAGGGAGTAGAATTGGATGACGGGGTAGGATCTTCTGGAGAGGGGGAGATTCCAGATACATTATCCACATTTTGAAAGACGATTTCAGTTTGAGCAGGTGTTTTTTCAGTTCAGCTTCAAGTGGTTTCTGTTCAAATTGTCAAGGATTCCTATTCATCTTCATCACCAGAATCCTCATCTGACATGTTGTTCTCGACTGGGGGAGTAATTCTCATACATGTTATCGGCGAATAAAATATTTATAGCCTCTTGAACAGAAATTCCAGGGCTCAAAAGCTGAGAAAAAGCTCTGAAAAAATGGAAAATCGCTGTCAGAGCGCGAATCCGTGGCGGTAGGTACTAAAACAGAATTTTGATGAAATAATCTCGAAATAATACTTTATTTAAATAATATGAACCTACCTATTACTTTTTCAATGAATAAACAGATTTAAAAAAATTAAAAAACCCCGCTGCATATCATTGCCCAAAGGTTTATTATTTTCTGTATAGAACACCCTTCTGTATAGATCTCTCCCTACCAACCATAGGAACCTACTAGGGCATTTCTGAAAATTTCTTAATAAAACTAAAAATTTCTTAGTAAAACGTTAGTCGCGAGATCAGTGACGTATTCGATCGCAAATATCGTGAAACACGGACTTCCGAGCAGAGCGGAACATCGCCTGAGCCCAGGTAATCTACCTACGCCGGCCGGCTTCCTAAGGTAAAACTTATGTAAAACTTGGGCAAAAGACTTAGGTAAAACTTGAAAAGCTGTCCCAAATCTATACAGAATCCATTACAGATTGTGTAGATGAGCCAATACACAGGGAATCAAAACATCGATTTCCTACTATCGGCCTTAGGAATTTGTAGATTAATTTGGAACTTTTCAGAATGAGTGCCTATGTTGTTGCTTTGAAATTTTTTATACCAAAAGCTTAAATTTGCGCAACTACAAACATATTTATAATTTTGAGAAGGATATCCTCCATGTTGTTCGTAAAAATATGCTCTAAATTCTCTAAGGAATGCCTTTTTTCTCAAACGGTTTACTTCTATTTTTAGGACGTCCCACAGTAAGACTTGGGCGTCCTTATGCGATCGATCTGGGGTGAAGGAAGACAACACTCAACAGAAAAAAAAAATAACCACACAGTAATCCGTTTTAGACCATTCTGAATCCAAATCCGCGAAAAAAACCATAGGTGTATGTCTGTGTGTGTGTGTGTATGTGTGTATGTGTGTGTGTATGTGTGTGTGTAACAAAATCTTGTGTACTCTGCCCAGGCCTTAGTTCTCAACCGATTTTCCTGGTTCTTTTTTTGTTCGTCGCGGAAAACTATCTAGTTGTGCACTACGTCGCCGGAATTTCGAATTTTGCCTTTTAAGGGGGGGAAAGGGGGGGGTTAATGCTCGAAAAACGCGCGTTTTTGGGCATAATCTTGTGTACTCTGCCCAGGCCTTAGTTCTCAAACGATTTTCGTGGTTCTTTTTTCGTTTGACGCGTAATACTATCTAGTTGTGCACTACGGCGCCGGAAATTCGGTTTTTGCTTTTTAAGAGGGGAAAAGGGGGGGTTAATGCTTAAAAAACGTGCGTTTGCTTGCATAATCTTGTAAACTCTGCCCAGGCCTCAATTTCCAACCGATTTGCGTGTTTCTTTTTTTGTTTGACTCAAATAACTTCCGAGTTGTACATGATTTTACCAGAGTACCAAAATTCGCAAGGGGAGAGGGTGAGTGGGGGGATAATATTCACAAAATATCCGATTTTTCAATATTTTGGTTCCTTTACTACTTACTAATTGTACCCAAGCTTTGAAATTGAGGAAAAATTCTCATTATACCTCCGAATTTTCATGAATTATTATCTGTACCACCATGGAACTAATAGTGGTGCCACCATGGTGCCAGGACATGGTGCCATGATGCCATAAACCGCTTATTTCGTGTTTTTTTTTTTTTTTGTGTTTCACCTTGAATACGGATGTGAACTTTGACGGACTGCAAACCAAAACTAACAGATGAAAGTTCAATGTTACGACGTATTTCCGCTTTGGTGCCAGACTGGCACCATTGTTGGCGTTGGGGAGGTCGGGGGGGGGGGGGGGTGAACTCGAATTCTCATGTTGGGTATCGTAGATCATGGATTTTAAAATGCTCTGCAGATTCGAGGCTCCCATGCCGCTAGAAATGTTATGGTAGATGAAGGTGAGGGGGGGGGTCACTATTTCTTGCCTAAAGTAATGAATAAATTACATCGAGTGAAACAGTTTTATCGCTTACCAACTGGTTTAACTGATCTAATGCTTATCCAATGGGACGTCCCCTGGAATGCATGCATTACTAAACAATATGTTTAGATGTTAGGATGGAACTTCAGTTCAGTTAAGATAGAGATCAACTCCACGGAATGACAAGTTCATCAAAAACTTATCATTCCGTGGGCACTTGTTTTTTTCACTGTCTATTGAACTTTTGATTTTGCTTTTTCTTTTTCAGTGATTTGAAAAAGCAAAAGCAAAAGCGTTTTCCATGTTTTTTTTTCTGTTATTTATACTCAAATGCGCCAATAAATCTATCTATCTATCTAATTTTGCCAGTAACAATGATTTGCCTACATTCAGACAGACCAAAATTATCCAGGAAGGTCAACATCCTCGTGAGTCAATACCGAGATTTGTTCGCAAATATTTTCGTTTCAATTCCCAAAATTTGAAACAGTCCTTCCGTCCTGTCAGGTGGATGTTTCGTGTCCTTTAATGGTCCAACTAAGTGCGATTCGTCTGTCTTCTGGATGGCCTCACGAGGGAGCCTTGGTCAGGCACTCAATGAGGAAGAAGTCTGCACGGGAGAAGTTCGGTCACAAGATAAAAGGATCCCCGAGAGTAAGGGGTCAGAAGGTTGGCTTGGCCATAGCTCTAACGGTAAAGCCTAATGCAACTGATCGGGGCTCGTCCTTATACCTTCACCTCGAGGGGGCCCTGCGTCTTCTTCGTCTTTGCTATTGTTGTAACATGATCTGCGTCGGCTTCTTCCTCTTGACTCTTTTGAAAAGGAAGGGGAAAAACACCCGTTAGACCCCTCCTGAGCGCCCGGAGCCGGGCCAATGGGTCAAGTTCGCAATCGTTAGCACCCGGTGCCTCACGATCTGTCATAACAAAATTTCCCTCGACCCTCAGTTCGGCGAATCTTTAGAGTCTCGTTGGTTTCACGTTGCACGGGTAAGAGATGACATCCATGGGCTCTAACCAACTTATTTGTACCTTCTGCTTCAACCTGAAACCCAGGCGGTGCCTCCAATTGGCGATGGTGTCGGCGAATGAGTTATCTTCAGTCTACCCATATCTCAAAACCCCCAGATATATCAAAGAAAGAAAACATTATTGCGACTTCCAAGGAAGAGTGGGTAAAATGGTCCAGATGACCTTTTTTTCCCGTCACACCCTTGGAAAATGGTAGCAACCCAAGGCTAAAGTCATGGTAAAGTTAATTCTTATGAAGTCAACGGGGTCAAGTGATTAGAAGATTAACTTTTGAACGAGAATTTCACGAGCAATAATGATTTTCTATATGAAACATAGCTTTGTGCGACGAGACATAATACAGCATCGTGACAATGCACTACTAAGAACAAGATGATGAGGATCGTATCGCTGTTTCATCTCAGAGGACCGTTTGGGGGGCACATCCGTGAAGTTGAGTCACTCGGAGGGATTCTGCATCACTCGAGCCCTAAGTTATTTATTTCTTGTACTATCGCATCGTCCCTCTTCCGCAGGATCGATAACCCGATAATCTGACATCAAGTGACTCAGGACCCTTTTAACGCTATGACGTCAAAGAACGTGACTTGCGAATACTTCTCCTGTTATCCCGAAAACCTCAACAATGAAAGATTAAAATTAATGTTGTATTGAGTGAATACACCAAGACTTATTATTAGGTAAGTACCTATATAATTATAATTATAACACAAGCAACGGTTTCATGGGATGGCTCGTTTTTATCCTATCCTTGATTCTTCACATCCTTGGCAGATTTATGTTGCTCTCAATTTGTTTAAATATTGTCATCTCTTGTCAATCAGTTAGATCCAGTCATTGACTGTATTTATACTAAGCCCTTGCAAATTATACTTATCCTGCCTAACAAATAAGCACAAACTGGAAATGGTTTTAATCCATGCTGGGCCGCCTACATGTATTACAAGTTTGCGACGGTTTCTGAGTTGTTGTAAAACTTTTTGGAGCCCAAAAGCCACGAACTTTTGGCACTTTTTAAAGTTTTTTGACTACAGCTTGATAATGATGCATTCTACAGAAAATTGTACTCATACCAAAGTTGATCAGAATGAAATTCTGCGTCGAATAATTTACTCGAAAGTTAAAATCGGTTCAGCTTTTCAAAACTTTCTACATCATAACCTTCATATTTACGGAAAGAATAGGTCTCTTCCTCGATTATATCAACGTCGACATCAACTGATGAAGCATTCACAACTGATGCAGATCATGGAACACCTGATCTCCGGTTTCCTGCAGGAACGAGAAGGCTGAAACCCTTTTTGAAGGTGCTGGAAATCGTGATTAGCAGCTGCAGTAGTGCTGGTGGTTGGAAAGTGGGAATAGTATTGGGTTATTTTTTATGGCCATCCATCCCCACAGCACTGGGTTTGCTAAACTTTAACATTCGTTTGTGCTTGAAAGACTGAAACTCTTTCAACTTTTGAGTAAGTTATTGGAAGCAGAATTCTATGTTGATCAACTTTGGTAAGAGTAAAAGTTTCTGTTGAATGCATCACCATAGAGCTGTAAACGAAAAACTGAAAAAAGTTTACAAATTTCGTGGTTTTAGGTATTTTGAGTACTACTCAGAAACAGTTTCAAAATCGTATACAGCTTATTTGGGTGGAAACCATTCCCAGCTTTTGCTTATATTTTAGGCACATGGCCTTTTTTGGATCTATTTTGCAGGCCTAAATATTCAACCACTTGGAAAACCTCAATTCTCATCACTCCACCATCAGACGTTTTTCACCGTCCACCGAACGCGGTTATTCTACCATTTGGAAAGACCAAACTTCAATCATCGATTCTACAACTAATTTGCAACAAAAAAAGTCTCGAAGCAATTTTTTCTCAACCTACTCAAAATGCATTTTATACTGAAGTCTTTATATTTTCATTGTCTTTATACTTAACCCTCTCTTGCCAATCCACGGACGTAAGATGTGATTGTTGGTGTCAGTGTCGATCGTAGAAGCCTAAACATTAAAGGTGTCGATAGATTGTTTTTATAATCTCAGGCTCCTCTTCCTCAACGATGCAATGCTAATGATAAGACGGCATTCCCAAGCTTGAGTACATGTAATGTAGGGTGCCTAACGAATAGCGGGTTGCCCCAATAAATTCGAAAAAAGCTGCGTCATCTGGTAAGGTAGGTAACTTCCCACCGTTAAATGATCATCATTGCCCTTGATACCTTTCGGCGAATCCCGACAATCGGCCGAGCTACCTGAAACGCAGGTAGTCGTGAGGCAGAAAGGTAGTCAGATCAATCAGCTTCTATTGAGACAGACGACGTCGGGAGCTGATATTGTCGAGATCCTTCCGCAAGTCATTGTCGACGTCAATGGAAGCCGATGAAGATTCTAATTCGATCTACTTTCACACAGAAGGAATCAGGCTTTATTTCATTCAGCAATCTTGACAGTTTTTTAATAGATGAATTTTGTAATTTTTTAAATATTCAGATGCAGGTATTCACCCAAAATGTACACCAAAATTGTTCAAAAAGCTCTAAGACACAAAACGAGAGTGAAAATTTTGATTTCAGGGGACCCAAAGTCGGCTGATCTGGTGCTCATCAAGTAGTGAGGAAGCAAAAGTGCGCATCAACGCTCATATCCAAAACTAACTGATACATAGTGCTATGCCTAGTCTTTATTGATAGCAACCTCGAATGGATCTTTGACAGACACCCAGGTAACTCTACAAAAGGTTTTTCATGTGATGAAAATCACTCTGATCCACCCTCTCTATACAAACCGCCTCATTCCCTTGGGAGGCCTCACACGTGCCAAGAAGAAATTTCCAATTCCCCCTACGTACTGCAGAAGGAGATTGAATTGTCCTGTTGGAGGAAGTAATTTGCTTCGAGTATTCGAGCTCCCCGAAAAATGGATCGAAAGTCGTGTTATTTGTTTCGGTACTACAAGAACTTGACACAATAAAGAGTGCCGAGTGCTTTGTGGTATGACGAGATGAAGTAGAGAAGTAGTATGGACAAATACAGCTCATCCTATTCCTTCATCCTTCAACATGAAAAATTTACGTCCGTAGTTCACTCTAGTAAGGCTAAATGTCACGAGGATTCAGTGAGATGTTTAGGTGAGATATGGCAGCACCAACGAACCAAATTTTGTTTTCTCCTCATTTGAGGACGGAACGAGATATTTTAAAAACAAGCGGATTTCGCTTCAAGATTAACTATGAATAATTGGTTCAAAAACTGTGCATGTAAGAACTAATGTTTAGTCTTATGTTATAAATTTCCCTATGTTTGAATTTAAGTAGGTACTTCTTACTTTAAAGTAGGATGAGGTGTGTGAGAGGAGTTTGGCTAGCGGTACCAGGAATTTCCTGCCCCGTGTCGCCTAAGGTTTGAGGTAAATATAACGCCTCCTTGGTACCTGCTTATGGCATGCTTGGTATGCTTGCCTTGGTATGCTTATGCCAGCCCGTCAAAGAGAAGGTATATTGGAGAATTTGAGCTGAGTAAATTCCACTTGGTGCTGTCACTATGCTTATGACAGCCCGACAAGTTGAATATTGGATTGGCTAAGGAAAGTTGGAAGGCTAAAACTGACTAAATTTTGATTATATGTTTTGGCAAGGTTTTAAAGAAGGAAGGCAAGATTTTTGTCAAAGATACTGACTCTAGATCGTCCAACCACCTAATCCTTGGCCCTTCAGGCCAGGGGCTCTATATAAGAGTTCCCCCACTCTAGAAAATCCAGGAGAATGACCCCTGGTTTATTGTGGCTGTGGTTGGATGACCTAAGGTTCTGCTTCATTTATGTAAATTATGACATAAACAAATAGTGGTCCCCCACAGTGCACAATTTTTTTCCCACTATTCCAAAAAATTGTTTATATTTGAAAATTTTCAAAAGTGGCTTTTTAACCAAATGAATTGTTCTCTAAAGAGTACAAATCCGTTTTCAGAATCTTTCTAACTTGATAATTTCCATCGGATTCTCGTTTCTAGGATTTGAGGGCATGTTTGACCGGGGTTCTTAGCGGGGCCCCCTTGGTGCTTTTATTGAGGTGTTTGGTTTGCCTCTACGGTAGACCACGCAGTTCGTAGGGCTGCCTCTCCAGTAATGGGTTGGTGACTGAGGGAGCCGCCATGGTGGGTGGATTCGGGCCGGCCGGATCGCATAGTTCGAGCTTTTTATTGTTGACTTTTTTGCCTAGTTATTATTATTGTTGTTGATACCCTGCCTACATGTTAGCATTAGATAGTTAAGAATCAAAATAAAATTTGTTCGACATATACTATGTACATTATATGTACCTACAGTACGAAAGTAAAATATCTACCTATCTATCTATCTGCGTTATTTTGTTCTTTAATAAAGAATTCTACATAATGTATAGAGCTTCAGATTCCCTCCCTAAGGAGGCAACTATTATTCAATATTGGTAATTCATTGCATATTCACCATCATATTCTGATCACTTGCTGGTAAGTTGATGTAAATACGAAGGCAAAACGCTACTTATCAAGTATCTACAAACCTTCCGACAAACCGACGAGCCCTCACGTTTGTATAGGCCGAAGGTCAAACCCAATACAATTTCGCACGTTCGAATTTTCACTTAAAAGTCCAATTTTTCTAATTAAGTAGATGCAGATTTTTTTAGGGACTTGATTTGCTACTTACTTTTACGACTGTTGTAAATCCAACTTCATAAGCCTTGTATTTCCGAAATAAACACGTACTACCAATATCTTCGACCGCATCATTTTCTCAACGACAGTCAGAATGTTCTAGACTAGCCTCCCCGCCGAGTATCGCTACACAAAAACAGATACTTGCCGACGAGACTACCCTCTGACTGAAGAGTACCCTTTTCCTGACTAATCGTATTCTTATATACAATCGAAGGGTACAGGGGAAAATCCATCAAAGTCTTAGAGGAAAAATTTACAGGGGAGAAAATCAAAATTTTAAGTCTCCTTGCAGTGTTTCCAAGAGGTGGATTGTTATAAAAATGCGACTATTTACTGTAAAAATATTCTAAAGGTTGAAATTTTGGGTCAGACAGTCAAATGGACAGAACTATTTTCCTTGTAGCAAATTTAGTCAACGTAAAATTCACCTTTCTAAATTTGATATTGTATAAATCATAAAAAACAAGTCTCTGTGGGAAGAGATGTGTGGTGTAATGGTGCCTCCGCATACCTTCGTATGCACTGAATACGACCAGGTTTCAACCAGGACGGGCGAAACTCAATTATAACGAGGGGTTTAAGGTAGAAGTTCAACGAATTTCCCTGGACCGTGCGTGGTGTGTAGATGTCTTCCAGGAAGGCATTACTTCATCCGCGATGAGCAAACACAGGCCGAACGAGGTTTTTCACTTCGTTCCTTCTAGCGGAAGAGTAAACAGTTTTCGTTCAAGAAGACAAGAAGCAAACAAAGCAGTGACGGCAGAAGCAAGGGGAAGACTCGAAGATAACTAACTTCCTTCAAGACCCCCCGAAAACTCTTTGCGGAGAGGGAAATGAAAGTTTTAGGGCGCCTTCTTTCCTTATTTGATACGATGGCTACTTGGTGGGGAGAAAGTCCAGTTGTGCAACTGCTCTTCTCCCATCCTATTAGATCGAACTATGGTGTAAATTCGATTTCCTAGTTCAGGGAACTCATGGGAGCTGCGAAAGTGCAGTAATTTAGCTCGAATTACAAAGTTCTTTGGAGAATTCAATTCTGAAAAGGATCTGATCCAGTAGTTTGGAAATTGTATAGCGAGAATCAGTTTCATACCTGCTGGTATACCTGTTGGTCACGATATTGCAGTGCACAACGTTTATTTTTCATACTCCTAGATGAAAACGGGAAGGCGTTTGGAGGTAACAGCTTCTCTCCAGGAGAAGTTGTGAAGTCTGGCAATTTCATTTCAAGTTTCTCCTCCATTGATGTTCCTAATCGAATTTAACTTGGTAATTCTAGTGCACCTGAGAAGTTGAGTGGGGTTGACTCCTTGCCGAGGGTGAGTCGAAAAGAGGGAGCCGTATCTTCAAAAGTTTCGAGTTGGAAGATGGGGATGTGGTCCCTTGATAAGATCTGTATAATATGATTATAAGAAATTGGGTGCAGCACGAAATTGATTGCTGAATACAACTTGCCAATCGGATAGGCGATATTAAATGATTACTCATAACGGGAAATTTTTTTGTTTATTTTCAAACTGTATCTGATAAGGCCGTATTATAGAAACCGACTTCTTGCCTCCGGATGTTTCCATTCCACCAACATCTGAAATAATACAGCACGAGGACTGTTGTAAGTCCCGTAAGAAAATTTAAATCCAGCTCAATATATGGTGCAATAGGGTGTGTAAGTCGGAACAACAGTTTTTTGTTTTAATTCCAAGACATCCAAGCCACCCAGAGAGGGGTCTTGTTTTTGCTCACGTTTTGGACAACAGGGGGAAAACTTGTGTAGGAGACGATGTCCAGACTTGAACCATCATGCTGGTTTGTGGGAAAGGAACTTGAAGGGAAAAAACGTTGAAGGATCGCCTTTCTTCGTGATGAATAGTCTACTTTGAGAACTTTAGGCCTAAAAACGGCACATGTGGGGACTACCCTGTGAGCTGGGGTGGTTTAAAATAGATCAGATGAACACGTTTTCAATGTTGATAAATGAATGAGTTTTTCGAAAGATAATTGGGGTTAACGATGTGGTTTCCGGGGGGAAGTTTTTATTTTTCCTCTAACCGTCGGGTCAGTTATAATATTTTGGTCAAGTAATACACATGAGATCGGAACATCGAATTATTTTTTTAAATTAATTGTTTGTGGAGTGCCACTATCAAGTTTACAAGTAACAATAATTGTGGATGAATAATGAATGAATAATAACATTGAAGAAACTACCCCTGCAGACTACCCCCTGGTGTTTAGCTGAAACAATTATTTTGTAGTACAGTGAAAGTTTTTAAACAATAACTTGAACAAAAATTTGGTTCATATGAAATATAATGTATAATCTTGGGTAATAACGTTCAAATATTATTATATGTCCCAGGACCTTCGGGAACTGGAAGGACCTTCTTCTAAAATTTGTCCTTCCTTCAGTTCAGGCGGATCCATCGGGGGAAAGGGAAAGAAAACGCGACCACGATAGTTCGATGTCCGAGTTTAATTTACAAGTTAATAACTTCATAAAGCGAATATTAATAGGCATGACACTCTTAGGTAAAACAGTACAGTTACTTTCATTCACTACACCCAAGTACGACAAGGAGATCCGAACCTGACTGCTGCTCGTAATATACTACTGCGTGTCCTGTCCCTTTCATCTAGGGAGTGACAGGTAACAGTTCAAAATAATAATTACTTGGGTGTAGCGCCTGTGACGACTCTAAGAGTAATAAGTAACTGAGGTATTTAATGTAGGCTTCATAGGTAGGAACGAGTCTTGAGGTACATGATCCATGTACAAAAGGTCCACATATACATGTAGCTGAGAGGTTTTCTGGTGAAGAGGCTTCCCCTTCAGGGGCCGTGGTGCTATTTCTAGACCAGAATCCCTGAGGATTCCTTTTACGAAGGGCCTAGGATGGTTGGCTATAAGGATTGGTTTCTTATTATTTGTGTGGCAATTTGAGTGTAAGAAGCCTGGAGTATAGCGTAAATCAATAGTAGGTCTATATCTTCGTGTAAGTAGTCGTTGCAAATAAACCATGGACTTGCTGTCAGGACAGAAAACGAGCTACTATTCTCCTTTGTGGGGCTTGTTACCTGAGTACCGCTTTCTTCTACCACTAAGAATGAAATGTATGGAGTTTATTATATGATTACGTCCAACGGATTGGGAATGGGGTCCATTGAATGATAAAATCCTTCTCCGCCCAGCTTTCGGTTAATATATTACCTTCTTCAGGGCTCGAAGGATGGTTTATGGAGTTTATCGGTGGAGATGCCACCATAATTATTAAGGATTATATTTTATGGTACCTATTAAATTGAATAATAATAGGTACCATAAAATTCAATCCTCAATAATTATTGTGGCATCTCCACCAATCCCCTTCAAATTGACAATGGTTATGCTCACTGAGTAAACCATCCTTCGAGCCCCGAAGATGGTAATATATTAACCGAAAGCTCGGCAAAGAAGGGTTTTATCATTCAATGGACCCCATTCCCAATCCGTTGGACGCAGTGTAATTTGTTGGGTCGATCTACATAGTTACCGTTGTATTATATGGTCAATGATGTATCTGCTCTTTCCACGTTACCATGGAATTTGAAGAATTTGGGAAATTTCGTTGCTGCTGGTGTACGTTAGTCTTACACAGCCCAGTGCTAACATCGCAGATGATGAATCCAATCAGGAGAGATCAGTTTGTTGGGGTTTTCATGAAATTTCAAATCCTCAAACTCAGTCATCATGGTAAACACGGCTTTCTTCAACTCTGTTAACACATTTTCATAAGTGAGTAATAATATCGAGCCAATCGTCAAAGAAAATTACGGACACTCATGCAGAGGAGTTTTAAGGTCTCCTGTACTTAGTGTGAAGCACGTGTTAAGTCGTGATGGACGGTGGTGCGCGAACACGATTTTCACGATTACACGATCTAACGGTCTTCCCCTCGCTACGGCCCTTCGGAAGATAGTTCCGGCGCATTATGCACCCGGCAGTCCGCACGAATCATTGGCAACCTTGACACGGTAACATAATCGGAGGAGATGGATTTATGATGAATATCGCGCCTTGGATCGTAAAAGATCATTTGGTGCTGCGATTGAATCAGGGTTGCAAGTGTTAACAAGTATCAAGAGAAGTGTAGGGAAGATTGTATATCTCCTATAAAACTCTTTTTGAAGATAGAAGTCGGTCAGTTTCAGAAATCGGCCAGAAATTGTCAAGAAATACATTGATAGGTATCAGCTACGTACATAATTACGGATGGTTTTTGATACCGCTTGAGAGATCAAGTACCAGCTCAAAAAGTGTTTATTTGTACTTAGAATCGTATTTGCATTAAGAATAGAGTACAGGCGTAGAGATGATCTTAGAACTTGGATACTAATCTCTCTGAAGATAGAAATCAGCTGTATTGAAAGGAAGAAGAAAGAAAAATAGGTCCAGTGACAGATCCATGTTCATATATCACTAGGGTTGGTATTGAACAATATCACAACAACCTAAAATATCAGGTACCAGGTCAAACAGTAATGAATTGCACCGAGAATCGTATTTGCATAAGAGCCACGATAATGGTGCAGAGATGATCGCAGAACTAGGATGATCTCTCTGAAGATAGAAGTCGGCTGTGGTGAAAGCAGAAAAGAAGAATAGTTACAGTGACAGAAAATCCAGGTACGTACATCACTTAGTATTGAGTACCGCCTTGAAAGTTGTAGCCTTGCAAAAAGTATTGACTTGTGGCTCCACTGACTTTTCTCCAAAGACGGAGAGAACGGATATAAAGGACCCAAATTCAGATTCAAGAACTTCGTCACAAAACTTTCAGATGATAGAAGATCTTCAATAAGGTGGGTAGATTTGGAAGGAATATGACCTGAGGCCTGTATCTGCCATAGTCTGTATCATTTCAATTTCACTCGCATTTTCCACATCAGAGCTTTATGGATAATCTAGTGACTTCTCTGATTTTATTTGAAAAGAAATAATATGAATATAACGAAAGAAGAAGAAGAAGTCGAAGACGACTTCAAGGTAATTAGTGAAGTTTAATGAAATCAAGTTCTAACTCAATTATTCTCCACGTTTTAGTAGTAATTCTCCCACAGTTGTTAAGAGAATCGCATTTTTCAGAGCTTCTGGAGAGAAAAATTCTCTACTAATACCAGAGCACGCGAGTCTTGCAGAGGAAAGAAGGACTTGGTTATTGCCCATCCGACCTTAAGGCAAAAAAACTCCCTTTGGCGCGTCCAAGTGAAAAAATCCAGATAATTCTTCTCTCCCTTCCATCTCACCTAGAACTGGAAGAAAGAAGGAAGATAGAAAAAAAGAACTCCTTCCGAACGCTTTGAACCCTTCTCTATTTTTCCAGGTAAAGTTGACAAGGTGTACGAACTCTTCAAAGGTACTTTGACTCCTGCTGGAGTTCATCTATCGCCTATTGCCTTTTGAGATAGCGAGAGAATAAACGAAAAACCCTCCATTCATAAAAATCTTCTTTTACTTAGGGAGAGAAGAAAAATCTTTTGTAAATAGGCGGGCGAGGCGAGGAGATAGCACGTGTTACGAAGCGTTTCTTCGTGAAAACTCATAGAGCGTCTTCGTAGTACATATTTTTCTTCCTGTCTACCTTCTTCTTCTTCGACAGGTTTTGAAGTGGCAGGTGATTGTGGAGGGTCACGTATAGTTTCATCTATTCTTCCATCACTACTGAATAGTGTTTTGAATCCGAACGGGGTAATATCCAGGAAATAGGTCTCTTACCATTTTTGAGTTTCATTGGCCTCATCCTACACGAAGGAGAATTCATTCCAATTTATTTCATGCAGGAAGAACTTTAAGACATGATTGCAGGTTGGACGACAACAAATATTTTTATATTGTGACGACGATATAGTTTTACAATACTCTAACTGCTGGTGTTGGACAAATCGTGCACAGAGTCAGACTTCAGAACAGGAGTAACCAAACAGTGCACAATTAAAACGATGTTGTTTTTCAAGACTTCATTGAGTCTTAGACCAAGTAGTTCCAGGCTTGTTGGATCAAGCAGGAAAAATCGTGCGAAGAGTCGGACTTCAGAACAGGAGTAACTAAACAGTGCAGAATTAAAACGATGTTGTTTTTCATAAGACTTAATTGGGTATTAGACCAAGTAGCTTCAGGCTTGTTGGACCAAGCAGCACGAATCGTGCAATTTAGCATAGCGTCAGAAAGATTTTCAAAACCGGAGCATCTGATAAGATTTCTTCATGACTTGGGTAGCATTAAAACGATGATGTGGTTCCATTTTTTTTTTTTTTTTTTTTAAGAGCGAAGGGGAAGTTCACCCCAACAGTGTTGGACTCCCCATGCATTGGGCCTACCAACTAAAACCCCGCTCCCTGTGCTTAGGACTCACCCCGGAACCTCTTGTACAGTATTACTTCAGGGTATGATGTGGTTCCATAAGATTTCAGCTTTGGGTCTTACATAATGTGGCAGACCAAGCAGCTTTAGACTCACTAAATCAGGCAACACGAATCATGTTCAGGAATTTCAAAGATCAAAACAGAGTCTTTGAAAGATGTAAATAAATCAATTTATTTTGTCAGTTAAGTAGTCGAAATGATAATACTATTCATTGTCGGTAGGTCAATAAAACTAACTATAATTCCACCTGATCATTTCGAAGGTTTTATTTCACGATTCTCCACCTCAGTTCGCACTAATTCAGTTTATCGTCTTCCCACAATAATTCCAACTGTGACAGCGACCCGCTATCCAGTCTTCCACCTACAACGTCAGCCCGCAAAAAATAATCTTTTAACTAGATTTATCGGTGGTGTAAACGTCACACATGACGCCCACCAATCATCTCTTCCCTAATAGTTTCCCATCCTGGCCCGTTACGTCGAGTCTCGAGAACTCACCATATTTTGAGGTATATCCTTCGGAGAAATTTGCATTTTTACTACCAGTGCTGATCGGATAGTGTGAGGTGAAACCGTTTTTTCGTTTTAGTACAACCCAGAGAGGATTCTCTTTTCGGGAAATAGCGATCGAAACGATTGAATGATGGTCTTTTCGAACGCTGGCCGTTTTTCGACTAGTTGGGCATCTCTCGCGTTGAAAATATTGATTAGGGTTTCGAGCTTCACCACCTTCGGGGCAGCTGAATGAATAATGTCGGCGCCGAGCAGGAATTTAAATAATCATTTTTCAAACAACCAATATTTGCACGGGCAAGCTGTAACGCCGCGGCTAATAGGTTACTAATGGATTCACAACTCAATGTATTTTTGTGTAAGTTTGGTTATTGTAATTTATTATTCAAAGAGATTCGAAAACTTTTATCACAACATTGTTTACATCGGTTCCCCTTTTATCACACTCAAACGACTACACATTAGTTTCTAGCATGATTTTCATGCAAAATTGTCAATCGAATTGGACCAGTTTTTCACCTTATTATGTCCAATGAGGTTGGTAGAACGACTGGTTCAGTAACCTAAAGCCCTTTGTGCATTTCCCCACTAACTACCTATTGTACCTAATCAGTAAGTAAAATGAAAAGTGTGTTTATACGAATAATGGTAACTTCACATTGAACTGAGAATTTATCGTTTGTTGCCAGAATTAGGCTACTGAAAAGGATGAAAAAAACAGAATGTTCAGAAAAATAAAAACTAGGATGAAAATCAGAGAAGTTCAATAGGTGGAAAACTGAAAGGTGACGAGATACTAAGCAATAAACTACTAGGATAGAAATGTGGTGCAATCAAATTACAATGCAAGATTATTGGCGTCAATCACGGAACACGATGGTTCCAAGGCATCAATAAACCTTACGACTGGTCAATCAGCTGTACAGTACCATAAAAGAGGTTTCTAGTCAGAAGTTACAACAAATCCATTATTCAACATTTTTGGCCGGTTCAACTTTGTTTAAATAACTTCTAGTTATTGTTGAACCAGTCTTGGTAGAAAACAATTAATCACAAGTCTCTTTATAAATAAATTATTGCTTTCTTTTATCGATAACATAGTTTCTCGATTCGGTCGGAAAATCAATATTATTGATGAGGTGCTGATGGTGGGAAGCTGAGAGTTGATGTCGGTCAAGAGAAGAGGAAGCCCATCAACCTGAAGAGCAGGTCTGGGCGGCAAGCCTAAAAAGTGATAAATGACAGCATATTGAGATAAATGTCTACCTGCTGCTACTACGATTGACTACCTGGATGGGACACGTGCCGCGCACGTGTCTCTCACCTCTGTCTCTCCCCCTACCTACATCTTGTTAAATTCCATTTCATCTCTCCCTGAATTCACGTGTGTAACATTGAATATAATTATGATCTTCACAGTTCATCACTTGCATCAGAGTTCAACGAAACGATATGAATATTGATAATTCGTGGGAGTTTATAAATCTGACGACCATAGTTTGTGAAAATTGAATCTAGCATCTGTAAAGTAGTAATAATAAGCTAAATTAGTCATTAGGCATTAAAACCTGTCTTTACAGTAAATTCCAAAATAAAAAATTAAATAAAAATTAATAAATTCCAAGGAAATTTCAACGATTGATGATTTTCTCCCAATTAGAGGGATTCAACAGAAATCTCGCTGGACTAGATACCAAGAAGATTTAGATACTAAAGGATAATGGACCATAATACCAGGGAATCATCAGATGATACTCCTCTATAAAAGTAAGGCTGGTCCAAAGACGGAAAACTAACCCAATATCTTGCTTGGAAGAGCTTCCTGGATCACACTCTCCAGTGGATAACAATACTGGCCTTATCCTGGGAGAATTAATTTTTGGACTAGTTTCCCATGAGCCAGTTCACTCACTCCCCTTTTCCTCAGCGCTAGCACATCCCTCGATGATTCGCGGGACTAATCACAGTTTACTCAATATGCAGTACGTAGGAACCCCTATTTATTAGTAGGCGAGCACAAATCATGAGCGGCATTGAAGGGAGGAATATGACGCAGAGCAGCCAACCGAACTCAGCCGGAAGTATATATAGAATATGATGTATTTGTAGAATATGAGAAACAGAGAAATCACTACTAGATCTTGAAGATTTCCTCATCTTCCAACCGAAAAACTTTAAGAAGAAGGTTTGTATAGGATTGTTCATTGACACGGAGAAGGAGTTCGACAAAGTACGGCACCCGTGACTCTTATTCGAGCTGAAGCCGATGGTACCAACCCGAAATCTCTGGGACATTAAGTACCTACCTGACTAATTCAGTTGTCCCATGGTGGTAAACAAAAGGTTGTGACTGAACCCACCTTCCGACTAAACAAATAAAACGTGAACAAAAGTTAATTTTCGAAATAATGAACCTAAACACACTCCATGACGCAATGAAGAACTGATTACTCCAACGGATTATGGATTCACCAACCCATTCTTCTTAGGATCGACAAGAGCCTTTACGTAACAAAGTCATCTTCGGGGGTCTCCGACTAGCAAATTGAAAACGAACTCTTTTTGTTTTCGACCGCAAGTCGTGAGGACTCATCCCTTGTCTAATGCCAACGAACGAACAAGAAAAACTTCCTAATTGAAAATTTTCAGGCGCGGATCAGAGAGTCAATGCCGTGTTTCTTACGATTATAACAGTCCTTCAAGAAGACGTTCATCTTTTATCTGGAGATTGCTGCATAGAATGTCATAAATTCCTACATTGTGGAGAAACAGGGTTCAGAGTTCGTCCGGTCAGTCATCAAAATCTTTGTGATTTTGCGGAAGTGCTGCTGGACAGCTCCTTCATGGGTGAACGTGAATTTCTTAAAACTACGGTTCATTAGTTCTTGTTGTTCAAAATTACTCAAATTCCTCAAATTTGGAGAATATTTAAGCCTGAATTACTATGAACACTGAGGTCAATACTTTTATGAAATACTTTTGATTTATTATTTTCAATAATGGACCTTAGGAATCGACCAAGAAAATTTTTTTAACCATAAAAATTTTGCCGTCCGTCCGCCGTACGCGGCACTTTCCTTAGTTACCATGGACCGATTTCGGTGAAATTCGGTTTTTTGGGGTATAGTTGTGCCCAGAGGCTTTTGGTTGATGTCAATCACTTCTAAGGGGGGAAAATTTAAGGTTGAAATTTTCAATTGTGCTCTAGCTCGAAAACTCTCGAAATAAAGGTGTGAGTCTCCACTCACTGGGGAACATTTCCAGTGAAGAGACTGGGTTAATTCGTTAACTCCCTTCCAATCCGAATTTGTCATAGCCACCCGCGGCGATGATTGTCAGATTCGGGTCCGTGGTCAGCTCGGAAGGTGACGTCACCCCCCCCTCAGCATGAAGACGCCGTCTCCAGCCAGAGCGTCCCTCCCTCGGCGGGGGGAGCCAATCAGAAGTCTCCACCTGGCAGGCGCCCGTCCGTCGAGGGAGCGGAGGGGGACCATCCGGAACAAAACCAACGAGCAGCCCCCTCCACAGGCAGACCCCCCTTGATATTCAGTACAAGTCATTGAGAGCCCTGCTGCCCGTGAACTTAAAACTGCTAGAGTCAACCGCCCCCGTAAATACCTTCACACGCTTTTTTCGTAAGATCCCTGACCATCGGAAATTGCCGTGTCGCGCCGAATTGATCTGGAGGAAGAGAACTTGGATTCCCTGGACGTCCGTCGCCACAACCACCACAACCGCCACATCACACCTGGAAGGATACCTCAGGGCCCTGACACGTGTGAGTGAAAACTATAACTTACCTTCTAACCATTGGCCAATGCAGTTAGGACAGTGCGTAGAAGTAATTCTGAAACAATTGGACAAAAGTCGTAAATTTGAGAGTTGTAACTTAATGCTAAATTCGTACCTGAAACACAAAGTTAACCTATACTTACCATACTCACCTTTGTTGAAAACCTGGAACGTTGAACTGATATACTCTGGAAACCTGAAACATAAAGTCAAATTGGAGTTATTATTTTGTACATTTGAAACATTATCTGAAAATCTATCCTATTGAACATTGAATCTTGTGCCATACTTACTTGTGTTGTTGCGCCCGTCAGGCTTCTTTTCGACACACCCTTCGGTGTGCCTAGTCAGAAAACCATTTGCATATTTAATAAACTTACCTTTTATTGTTGTAAATCTGCATTTGAATATCTTTTCTCATTTTACCTGGTTCCTCAGTGTGAAAAACCGGAGCTTGGTGACGCGTCACACTCCGCCATCTTTTCCGAAGCGTCCCTCAGACGCCTTCGTAGGCCCCTTCGGCAGCGTCGCATTTGGCGAACGCCATTTTCTCAGTAGGACGCCCTTAAGGCTAACATTTCAGATTGCATCATCCCGAGGAATTCGACTGGCCGCTTCACCGCCTCGTCACAGGTAAATACCACACGCTACCCTTGTAAAATTAACTATTGTTTCGATATTTGTTTGTCTTCCCCTTCCCACCTGAGCTCGCCACGTTAGGTTTTGTGTCATCCGGTGAACTTGGGATCGGCACGTGGCGTCACAACCTCGTGCTGCTACCAACTACGCCGCGGAACGAAACCTTAACCCTGTCGAACGCAAATCCCGCTTACAACTGGTGTGTCGCCACAATCGTCACAATCACCACGAGTAAGCCGGGACGCTACCTCTGTGGTCCATCGACACAATCGCCACAAGTAGCAGGCCTACAAATTTGGTGGCAGCGGAGTGGATCCCGGTGTGAGTAAGCCTCACACGAGCCCACTCAAACTCGTAGGCCGTTCGACACGAGCTCAGTTTTAAATTTAGAGTCTATCGAAACAAACTTCAAAAATAAAACACACTGAGACAGGTAAAAATAAAAATAGGTAGGCTGTACATCCATTTATTATACAGGAAAAGTGACATTAGAAGCAGCCTTCCGCACGAAACGACGCGAGAAGACGTCTCTTCTCGTAGTTGTATTTTTCTCGACTTAGACCGATTCACGCCGACAGACTTCTTCGTGCCTAGGTGGTAGTTAGTATCAATCGCTACCATGTTCCTCAATAATCCGACACCTAGCGACAGGGGGACCGAGACCCAATCGTCCTCCGGCACGGAAGCTGTAGAAACAATGACTCAGACAATGAAGGAGATGAACATTCTCCTTCAGCGATATAATAACGTAACACACGAAGCCGATAGGGAGGACATACCGCGCTCGGTATTCCTCGAAGTAGAGTCGTGGGACCCAGACGCGACCGGTGCATTAAGTGTTGTGTCGTTTTTTGCGAATTTTGATATGGTGACCACGGGTTTGACCTCGCGACAACGATACCGTTTACTCCGCACAAAAGCGCGGGGAACCGCTAAGCAATTCCTTATCGATCGGGATGATACGCTCGACGTAGACAACGTCTACGAGATCGTCCGTGACGACATGATCAAGTGGTTCCAAAAGGAAAATCCACAACACGCCGCCGCCCTCCTGTGGACAGTCAAGCGGAACGCCACAGAAACGCTCCGCCAATTTGCCGACCGAGTCCGCAGCCTCGCCCGGTGTGCCGTCATGGAAGAAGGAGGACAACTCCGACGTCACGAACGCCACGACTGGGTAGAAAGAAAAACCCTGAGCGCTTTTATACGTGGTGTCAGCAAAAACATGAGCGCACTGCTCATCACAAATCGCCCCAGATCGATCCAGGACGCGCTGAGCAAGGCGGAGGAATTGGAGGAAACCCTAGACGACACAATCGACACAGACGAACGTTGGGACTTGGCGGCCATTACCAACGACCGCCGATGTTACAACTGCGGAAGTCCTGAACATTTCGCCGCTCGATGCCCGCGAAAAGACGAACCCCTACAGCGTCATAATCGACACAGGGAGGAGGACCACCGCCAAGATAAGCCCAGCGAGCGCCGAAGCGCCGAGAAACCAACCCCGCGATATCCGTGTATGTTTTGCGCGGACAAAACACATTTTCCCGTAAGTTGCCCATTCAGCCCGAACAAGACCATATTTTGTGACTTCTGTGGCGTCCGAGAACATCTGGAGGAGGATTGTTACAAAAAGAAACGTCTCCTCCCCGTGTCGCAACCTGTCATGGCGCCGGCACATTCAATGGAGGTCGCCCGTTACAAAAAGCCAATCGAGGAGGCACATGTTCCCGCCGTGGAAGCTCCAATGTCGCGGACGATGAAAATCACCGTGGGACTGGGCCCGGAGGAACGAGAGATGACCCTGGACACCGGAGCTACGCTTTCGGTACTTTCAACACCCGTAAAGGGAATTCCAATTCTCCCAACCCGAGCGATCGCGTGGGGAGCTGATGGAATGCCCCTACATTTCTCCGGAGAACAGCGCGTCGTCACAAGGATCGGCGAATGTGTATTTGAACACACATTCTTAGTATTCGCAAGGAGAAGCGCTACGCTTGATCTTTTGGGGCTCGACGTACTTCGAAGGGTACCCATCACCTTTACAACGGGACCGGAAATGAAATTCCGCACCCCTAAAGGCGTCATCCGCCCATATACGCCGGTCGACACACCCGAGGAAATCTACAGCGTGGGGGTAGTGTTGCGGCCCGAGGGGCGGGAATTTGGGACGTTCGTGGATCAAAATGAAAGTCATGATCACAACGCTCCTCTCCCTAGCACCCCTTCGGCGGCAACAACTGCCTCCGCCACGCAAAAACCATCGTGCGTGGATTACCAAGAACCGGACGACGCTTCGGAGGTGCGGGCAAATTTCGCCACAAATCAAGATGGCGCCGGAAGCCTGAAGTTTTGGAATCGGCAGTTCAAGGGCGTTTCTGTCCCTATCGATACACCCGTTGAGCGGTACGACGATACACCCCACTACAAGAACTTGACGAAGGGTCCGGCCCAAAACCTTCCACTTCCTCCGAAAGTACATTTCAGCACACCAATCTCACGACATTGTGCAACCCCCACTACGCCTACCGAGTTCCAGGAAGTTGACGACGCAAGCGACAGCACTGATCCCGCGCCGGACTTTGATGGGAAAACCTCCCTCGAAAAATGCCTCGATCGGATGCTCCACGACTACCATCGGACTTATGTCGACACGGTGGATCGACACAGTGCGACACAGTTCGTCACAAAGGATCGTCACAACGCGACACAGTTCGATATGGTGGATCGGCACAGTGCGACACAGTTCGACACGGTGGATCGGCACAGTGCGACACAGTTCGATATGGTGGATCGGCACAGTGCGACACAGTTCGATATGGTGGATCGGCACAGTGCGACACAGTTCGACACAGTGGATCGGCACAGCCCGACCCAATTCGCCATAACCGACCCATGTGTTGAACCATATCCCGATATAGTCGATACCCCTGATGAAACGAGTTCTAACGTATCCCTTAGAGAAGAAAAGGCCTGCGCCGAGATTTGTTCTATTATTCCCCCGATTCAAAACTATGAAAAAGAAGTATGTCCCGGCGCCACGCCAGACGGTCTGGAAGAAGAGGAGTGGGGGGAGCTACCGACCGACCAATGGGAAACCCCGTTACCCGAGTTCGACGTGACCTTGCAAGAGAAACTGCGACATCTCACAACTTCGGACGCGGAACCAACCAGGGAATTGTTGTGTAAATTTCGGGACTTATTTAAGCCACCTACGGGGGAGGGATGTCGATTGAACGTATTCCATGAGATAGTTACTACTCAACCCACCGTTACACAACAAAAACCCTACCCGGTTCCCCACGCCCTCCGCGACGTCGTTGAAACTCAAATCAAGGACATGCTGTCAAATGGGGTAATTAGCCCGTCTACTAGCCCGTGGTGTGCGCCGGTACTACTCGTCAAAAAGAAAACGCCGCCGGGAGAAAAGCAGCTTTGGCGATTTTGCACGGATTTCCGACAGCTCAATAAAATCACCAAAGGAGACGCTTATCCTCTTCCCCGATTACAGGAGACCCTTGCGATGTTAGGTCAGTGTAAATGGTTCACAACCATCGACTTAATATCGGGTTATCACCAGATACCAGTTCACCCCGAGTCAAGGGAGAAAACGGCCTTTTCAGTTTTAGGACGTCATTTTCATTACGAAAAGATGCCGTTTGGACTGAAGAATGCGCCCGCTACATTTCAGCGAGTCATGAATGATACCCTCGATGGAATCCTCGGAGATCATTGTCTCGTTTACCTGGATGACATCATAGTATTTTCCGCCACTCGAGAGGAACACCTCCAGAAATTGACTCAGGTTTTCGATCGATTGACCGAGGCCCGCCTGCAAGTGAACTTGTCGAAGTGCGAGTTTTTGAAAAACGAGGTTCGCTTTCTAGGTCACCGCATCACGCCCGACGGAATCCTTACCGAGCCCGAGAAGGTCAAGGCCATTAAGGAATTTCCCGTACCTACCTCGGCGTTGAAACTGCAGTCGTTTTTGGGGCTGGCTGGGTTTTACCGGAGGTTCATACCTCGATACTCGGAGCTCTCGGTACCCTTGACCGACCTCCTCCAGAAGAACCGACCCTTCGAGTGGACAAGTAAACAACAACAAGCGTTCGACGAACTCAAGGTCAAGTTGACCGAGGAACCCGTACTCGCCTTTCCTGACCTGAATAAACCCTTTGTGTTGGCCACCGACGCTTCCGGCTCCGCCTTGGGGGCTGTCCTTTCGCAGAACTTTGAAGGGGAAGAGAGGCCCGTGGCGTATGCAAGTCGAAAACTAAATCCGGCCGAAACCAGATATTCCGTCACGGAGAGAGAGTTACTCGCCGTTGTGTGGGCGGTCCGCCATTTTCAAGAATATCTTTTAGGTCAGACCTTTGAACTTCAAACGGACCACATGGCACTCACGGCCGCGATGCACCTCCGCGACCCGACATCGCGAATCGGGAGGTGGGTTCTCAGGCTTGCTGAATACGACTTCGTTCCCCGATACAGACCCGGAACTCAGATGAAACATGCGGACGGATTGAGTCGAATGGACATAGCCGTTGTAAATCTCGTTTTCCCGCGCGAGCTGATGATCGCTGCACAGGATCTCGATGATTGGGTCCAATCGATGGTTTTGAGTCGCGGTAAAGAAGGATTGCGAAAAGCTAACGGAGTGTGGGAAATGAGAGTGCGACACGATGGTAGACACGAATGGGTGCCCCTCATCCCTAGTTCACTTCGTGAATGGTTGATTGACCGATGCCATAAGAATGAGTGGGCGGGACACCCCGGAGCCGACGTAACGGAAAAGGTGGTGAGACGACTAGGAAACTGGCCCGGACTATCGAGAGACGTCAAAGAGCAGGTACAACGTTGTGAAACGTGTTTACGTCGCAACACCCCGACGAATCTGAAAAGTCCGATTCAGAAGCCGCTCCTCCCCGAGAGACCCGGACACATCGTCGGTATCGATTTCGTGGGACCCATCGTGACGAATGGAAAATCCAAATACCTCCTCACCGTAATCGACCATTTTACTAAGTATGCTGAAGCATACGTTACCACCAATTGTACCGCCTCTACTGTCGCGCAAATTTTAGCGAAGGAATTTATACCGAGACACGGTGTACCCGAGAGACTTGTTTCAGACCGTGGAACCGCCTTCACCGCCGGATCGACACGCGAACTTTGTGCCCAATGGGGCATACGGCAGATCTTCACGACCGCGTACCACCCGGAAGGAAATGGGGTGTGCGAGCGTTTCCACCGAACCTTGACCAACATTTTGGCGAAAATTACCAAGAAAACTAAGGACTGGGAAACCATGTTGCCCGTAGCACTCGCAGCGTATCGATCCAGCCCCCATAAGAGTACTGGATTTACTCCAAATTTTCTTACCTTTGGGAGGGAAATACGCCTTCCGAACGACACCTTTCAAGGACTTCGAACACCCTTACCTGAGTCCTCTTTGTTGAAGAATCTCCGAATGGCCCGTGACGCCACGACACAGTGCCTACACGAAGCCTGGAAGAAACGGACGGAAGCCATCAACGCCCGCCGCTCTCTACGCTCTTTTGAGGCAGGGGATATGGTGTACCTAAAAGACATGCAGCCGCCCCCAGGTGTCGTGAAAAAATTCTGGAGTCCATGGAGTGGACCGTGGACGGTGCTAAAGAAACACTCGAATGTTACTTACGAAATCAGGGACTCACCCGATATAAAACGTCAGGTAGTACACATTAACCGCCTCAAACCGGCCTTTGTGCTGGGTGTACCGGACGATACGTTCCTGGACCATACCAAATCCCATCAAACCCCGGAAATAGACACAATAAGGAACATTCACGAAACGGAAACGGGGATACAGGAAGAAATGATGGGAGACTCGGATGAGGAACTACGATGGCCGCCTCCAGGACCGACCATGATGGAATGTGGCGATGTGCCGACCGAATCTCACGAGAACGCTCCCACTACACCGTTTTCGGAAAAGTCGAACCAGGGGACTGCTTCGCCACAACCGACTCACTTCGAGGACGCGGATCGACACTCAGATCGCTCCTCGACCAGTGAAGAAGATAAAAGCGTCAGCTACCCTTCGGGAAACTCAGCCGAAAATCCAGCGGGAAACTCACAACGCCCGGTCAACCATTCCGAGGACGCTCGCCACAGCGAACACGATCGCCACAGCAACCACGATCGCCACAGCAACAGCCCTCACCAGGAACCAGTAGTACGCAAAGCCGAAGAGCCGTCGACACCTGAAGGTCTACCTCCGAAACGACTCAGAGGAGAGGCGCCAACCGGAACCACGCCATATTCGTTCCGCCAACGTGACCCTTCCGTAAATTATAAACAACTCCACTTAGGCCGAAAGACAAACTGACTGACTACTAGGAAAGACTGACCACGACCTCGACACATGGTCCTTCAGACCAACAAATTCAGCTTGGGTCCTTCAGACCAACCAATTTCAATTGGGTCCTTCAGACCGACAAACTTCACTTAGGTCCTTCAGACCAAGCCGAACCATTACTTCTGCTACCTTCCTAACAAGGCCAGAATAATTTGTGTGAAGTACCCTGAGATCAATTCCTGAGTCACTTTTCCTAGGCAGGATGTTACAGTAGGGCGTTTATTTGTTTGTTGTAGGATGGCACAAGAACCGCTAGATGAGTGGATAGTAGACGGGGGTCCCCAGTCACCGGACCCCATGGTGGAACTCATGAGGAGGCGGACCGAAAGATTTATCGCCAACCTTCGAGACCAGTCGCCGGGACACGTGAACACGCCCGCGCCACCCGACGACCCTTACGACGTACTGGAAACGCTCTCCAACTTCGTGCGATTCACAATGTGTGGCGACACCCCAACCAGCCGCCACACGTCAGGGAATTCGGCGCTCCTCACGATCCTCCAGATACACAGGTGGATTCCCATCTACCAGAGGATCGTGCAGGAGCGGGATGCGTTGTTGGACCGCCAAGCCAAGTGGCTGCTGGATCGACAACAACTGATCCAGCAACGGGACGCAGCCGTGGCGGAGTCCAAGGCAGCCAACGCACAGGTGGTGGTGGAGCCACCTGCGGCGAAGACCGCCACACCTGAGGCAATCAACCAGCTATCTGCAGAGGCACCTGCGGCGAGGTCTGCGGAGGCTGAGGAGAAGTTGGCTCGCTCCCCGGCTCCGCCTCCAGCTTCGTCCCCCGCCCCGTCACCAGTGCCTCAGGCCATCGAGGTCAGAAGCCCAGCATCAAACCCGTACGTGGCCTTGACACCACTCCACTCGCCGCCAACGACGCCTCGACCACCCCGGCGCGCGCGTGGGAGAGTCAGTTCCTACGAAGAGTCACCCACCCGGGACGTGCCACCGACACCCGGGCGCTCTCCCACAACCTCCAGCGAAGACGAGGCAGCACCGGCCAAGACAATACCACCTCCGGCCCACCCAAGGATCGTGCTACGGATCAGCAAAAAGCGTCAATGCCCTGTCTGCACCAAGAAGGTACCACAGCTCTTCGTCTTCCGGTGCCCAGGGTGTAAGGAGTTCTGGCAACGTCTAAAGAACTTCCATCGCCAGGGACGACCACTGCCGGAGTGCCCCGAGGACCATCGGGCACAACGCGACCCAGCCAACTGTCGCGGGTGTCGTCGCCACGCCTACGAGCTGGCCATAAGGAAGGCGCGTCCCTTGGCTCCTCTGGGAATACCCAGCGTCGTCTTTGACAACGCTGGCTCCCGGAGGGAAGGGGGATGTGAGTCTCCACTCACTGGGGAACATTTCCAGTGAAGAGACTGGGTTAATTCGTTAACTCCCTTCCGATCCGAATTTGTCATAGCCACCCGCGGCGATGATTGTCAGATTCGGGTCCGTGGTCAGCTCGGAAGGTGACGTCACCCCCCCCTCAGCATGAAGACGCCGTCTCCAGCCAGAGCGTCCCTCCCTCGGCGGGGGGAGCCAATCAGAAGTCTCCACCTGGCAGGCGCCCGTCCGTTGAGGGAGCGGAGGGGGACCATCCGGAACAAAACCAACGAGCAGCCCCCTCCACAGGCAGACCCCCCTTGATATTCAGTACAAGTCATTGAGAGCCCTGCTGCCCGTGAACTTAAAACTGCTAGAGTCAACCGCCCCCGTAAATACCTTCACACGCTTTTTTCGTAAGATCCCTGACCATCGGAAATTGCCGTGTCGCGCCGAATTGATCTGGAGGAAGAGAACTTGGATTCCCTGGACGTCCGTCGCCACAACCACCACAACCGCCACATCACACCTGGAAGGATACCTCAGGGCCCTGACACGTGTGAGTGAAAACTATAACTTACCTTCTAACCATTGGCCAATGCAGTTAGGACAGTGCGTAGAAGTAATTCTGAAACAATTGGACAAAAGTCGTAAATTTGAGAGTTGTAACTTAATGCTAAATTCGTACCTGAAACACAAAGTTAACCTATACTTACCATACTCACCTTTGTTGAAAACCTGGAACGTTGAACTGATATACTCTGGAAACCTGAAACATAAAGTCAAATTGGAGTTATTATTTTGTACATTTGAAACATTATCTGAAAATCTATCCTATTGAACATTGAATCTTGTGCCATACTTACTTGTGTTGTTGCGCCCGTCAGGCTTCTTTTCGACACACCCTTCGGTGTGCCTAGTCAGAAAACCATTTGCATATTTAATAAACTTACCTTTTATTGTTGTAAATCTGCATTTGAATATCTTTTCTCATTTTACCTGGTTCCTCAGTGTGAAAAACCGGAGCTTGGTGACGCGTCACACTCCGCCATCTTTTCCGAAGCGTCCCTCAGACGCCTTCGTAGGCCCCTTCGGCAGCGTCGCATTTGGCGAACGCCATTTTCTCAGTAGGACGCCCTTAAGGCTAACATTTCAGATTGCATCATCCCGAGGAATTCGACTGGCCGCTTCACCGCCTCGTCACAGGTAAATACCACACGCTACCCTTGTAAAATTAACTATTGTTTCGATATTTGTTTGTCTTCCCCTTCCCACCTGAGCTCGCCACGTTAGGTTTTGTGTCATCCGGTGAACTTGGGATCGGCACGTGGCGTCACAACCTCGTGCTGCTACCAACTACGCCGCGGAACGAAACCTTAACCCTGTCGAACGCAAATCCCGCTTACAACTGGTGTGTCGCCACAATCGTCACAATCACCACGAGTAAGCCGGGACGCTACCTCTGTGGTCCATCGACACAATCGCCACAAGTAGCAGGCCTACAAAGGTATCGTCTTTTCACCAAGTTTAAATAGTATTGAATTTTAAAAAATGTTTGAGACCACCCGGAGCTCTCCAGGACAAACCGTTCGCTCCCTACGAGTACTGAAGGGTCGGACTTACGATAAATCAGAAACAAGAGTGTGAATCGCTTGAGAGGCCTAATCTCCATTCAAATTTTAGCTGACCAAAATGCGATCGTTCGTTTCTTCGAGTTGTACTCAGTTTTGTGTCCCTAGCAACCAGTAATCGAATTTCTTGATAATTAGGGCAACCTCAACTCCATATTCCTCCCTCGAATCAACTCGAAAATAAGGTCCGTCACTCAATTAAAATCAATTACAAATAAATATTCATAAAAATTAAATTTGGCTTCAATTTAAATTTAAATAATTCTCCATAAACAGCAAAAGAGAAAAGAACCCCTTAAAATGGTGACAATGGCAAAGTCGTATTTGCAAACGAGTGATCGATATAGAAAAATAATAAACGTTTGTGTAATAATTTGCAGCGTTTTTTGATTTTCTGAAAAAAATGTATGTGTGGTCCTAGACGTTATACTTCCTATAGTTTCTTCATAGTTGCAGACACAGCAGGTTACTCTTGTTGCCGCAAAGAGAAGGAATTCGTGTTAACACGAAGAGTCCGTTCGGAAAGAAGGCTCAGCAGACTTCTAGCGGAGTTACGGTAGAGAATGCAGTCAGAAATCCGAAACCGAGATCGGTACCAGTGCTTGAGTTGGCCGGACAACAAGAGGAGTTCCGATCCTAAAAAGGTATCACTTAACGGGCTCTCTCGGACATGTAACATGTTAAGTGGCGGGAGGAACATGCATTCAGTTCAGGAGAAGGCTATTAGGCTAGTTTCTGCTAACGGTTCCCAATTAACATGATTCCTATACTACTGGACGCCCTCATTGAGATGCGGCGTAACCTTCTTGCACCTTTTTCTTTTGGGCGTCTTTCAAAAAAAAAAAAAAAAACCTCACCGAATGAAGTGCCTAGTCAGAAGTGCACATCTGCATGTTTGGCGGGGTGACAGTGTCGTTCATTTGGAATAGGGGGAAGTAGTGAAAAGGATTCCTTTGCAGCTGATGGCTCTAACTGATCTGAATTCGATTCGTCTTATAATCCACTCCAAACAGGGATAATTTGTTACTCTTTCTACCGACCAATCTGTCCACTCACCTTATTCTGTAAAATCTTCGAACGGCTTTTACTACCAAATCTTCTAAGACTTCTAGAAAATTTCATAATGTACCCAGTTCGGATTTCGCCAATTGTACACAACAACTGCATGCAGTAGTGAATCAAATATGTAGTGCTGAAGAAAAGTCTGTATGTGTGGGTCTATTTTAGAACATGGAACAAGTTTTCAGCTGATTTTGGATTGGAATAGTGTTTGTAAAAAAAAACCATATCTACCAGATTCAACCTCTTATCTTATCTGTCAAACCGAACATTTGTAGATCAATACAACGGAGTGCTCAATCCAAGCAGCGGTTGACCAGGGAAGCGTTTGGGCCCCTAACCTGTTACTTATCGTACGCATATGATTTACTCACTTTGTGGATGATGTGGCGGTCCTAGCAAAAGGCCACCCAAATGAAGTAGTGAAACAAATTCAAAGTTTCACTAGCAACGTTGATGACTGGTGCAAAAAGTGGAGTGTCGGTAAATCTAACAAAGTCTAGAAAGTGCTTTAAACATGAAAATAATGCTAAATAGTACAATATAACCGAAAAAGACTATAAAATACCTAGGTTTGAAACAAGACAAAAACATTTTATGGAAAAAAGGTACAGTCGCGCCTAACCAAAATACGATTCCTGCTCCAACTATCGTCCACCTTCCCTCTACATATTAAACGTACAAATACATAAAGTTGTTCGACACGTAAGGATGACTGCATGTATGCAGAGAGTGCTGTCCAGAACCGAGCCTTTCATTCAATTACCAACGCATTTTGGTTTGTGAGTAATGCCAACATACACAAAGACCTGAAGACCAAGTTCTGCAGACATCAGCCGATCGCTTCTTCGCTAAAATCATCTTCGAAGCCCTGGAAACTCTCCCACCTCCCTCCGAGAGGAGAGTAAAAAGAAAGGGGCACAGTGACTTGGCACAATCGAGAGCTATTTCGAATACCGTATGATGTCTTATCCGTTATCGATGTTCGCACATTCCTCATGTTATAAATTGTGACATCCCAATCTTACCTTACACGTTACAGTAACTTTTGGTTTATTATTTTCAATAATAAGCCTTTGGAATCGAGCAAGAAAAAAAAAATTTTAACCCCCCCTCAAAATTTGATGTTTTACATTTCAAGGTACGTAGAATCCGAAAATCGAATAAAAAAATTTCCGTCCGTCCGCCGTACGCCGTACGCCGTCCGCCGTCCGCCGTACGCGGCACTTTTCTTAGCAACACTGGACCGATTTGGTTCAAATTTGGTATATGGGCTCCATTTGGGGTCTAGTTGTGCCGCGAAGCTTTTGGTTGATGTAGGTCACTTCTAAGGGGTGAAAATTAAGGGTTGAAATTTTCAAGAGTGCCCTAGCTCGAAAACTCTCGAAATAAAGGTATCGTTTTTTCACCAATTTTAAATAGTACAGAATTTTTAAAAATTTTTGAGACCACCCGGAGCTCTGTAGGACAAACCGTTCGGTCCCTACGAGTATTTGAAGGTTTTCCTTCGATAAAACAGAATCATGAGTGTGAATCGCAAAAGAGGTCTAATCGCCGTTCAAATTTTATCTGACTAGAATGAGATCGCTGTTCATTTCTTCGATTTGTATACAGTTTTGCCTTCTGCGTAACCAGTAATCAAATTTCCATATCAAGCTTTCTATTTTGCGAATCGAGTGTGAAGCGTTTAGTTCTTTCTAATAAACTTGATTGTGAAGGTGTGAAGCCATTATAGTGTGGTAGGTAGTACCTACCAATAGTTGGTAGGTAAAAAAAAATTGGTAGGTAAAACAATGTTTGTAGGTAAAAAACGCTGCAAATCATTGCTCACTGATCAGCTGAGTGAGCTCCGAAGCCATTTTCAATGCTATTGAATGGAAGTGCTCTTCCAGGCGTCTCCAGCATTCGAGGATATCTTCTTCACTCCTCACATCACTGATCAGCTGAGTGAGCTCCAAAGCCATTTTCAATCCTATTGAATGGAGGTGCTCTTCCTCCAGGCGTCTCCAGCATTCGAGGAGATCTTCTTCACTCCTCACATCACTGATCAGCTGAGTGAGCTCGAAAGCCATTTTCAATCCTATTGAATGGAAGTGCTCTTCCAGGCGTCTCCAGCATTCGAGGAGATCTTCTTCACTCTTCTGATCACTGATCAGCTGAGTGAGCTCCAAGGCCATTTTCTCTTCTGTTGAACGCAGGAAGCTGAAATTTGAGAGGGCGGGTCAATGGAGAATACAGATTGTGGTAGGTGCTATTGATGGAGAACCAGTGATCTATACAGAAGGATGATCTATACAGAAAATAATAAACCTTTGAGCAATGATTTGCAGCGTTTTTAGTTACGGAAGAAAGAGACAGGAAAGCTTGATTTTTATGTAGCGGATCAATAGACTTTGAGACCTCCTAAATGTCCAATTTAAGGTTTGTCCATCCGTCTGCAAATGTGCAAAGGCCAACTCCTCGTCATCATAGGTGAGGGATTGCCATGGACCAGTTTCCCATCTTGGTTCCTTCGAACAACTGGTTACTGGGTGGTGCGGATAGCCGAGCTCGTTCGCCGAAGCGTTTCTGGGTCTGAGACACGAACCTATCCTTGCGGGAGATCGTGAGTTCAAATCTCGGGTGTCCGGCGCTTTTTCGACCGTTCGCGGCTCGCCGCCCCCCTCATCCCAACCCAGGGCGGTGCGGCAAAGGGAACGATTTCTGATCTTCCTTTAGGAAGACAGATGATGACGTCCGCGACGCCAAAAATGGCAGTCGGACGGAAATCCAATCTGAAATGGTTGTTTCCTTAACTTTACTACTTTACTTCTCTATAGTTCTTTGGCAAGTAAGTCTTGGAAGTAATTCTACTTATCTACCTGGGTACCCACTTAGAACCCAACATTCTTCCCAGTCATTTCTTGGCTTCACCCCTTGCTACTTGCCTAATTGAGTGATTTTTCAATTAAAAACCAACAGCCGCTTCGGCTAATTTTCATGTGTTCATGATTGCAAACGCTTACATTGATAAACATACATACGGACTGGACATGCTTGTGACAAAAATTCGATTTATTCCTAAAAAACATAAATAAAAAAATTTAATCAATTAAATTTATTTTATCAATTATTTTTTTAATTAATTAAATTTTTTTTCTCGCAAAATTGGCAATTAAAGCTTCCTTTATTTGGTTGAGATGAACTCAGGTCACTATGAAATTTTGAAATCGGTCAACCGACAGCTGAGATAAATGTTAATAACTATTGGCATCTTCCTTCTCATTCGACAAGTCTTATCGTCCCCCATGGCCTTAGAGAGGAAACTTGCCAAAAATATACTTTGGACCTTCTTCTCCATGACGTTTTCGAGCAACTTCCATCCCAGGTGAGGAAGCTAGTTTCCCTTGTTCTATTTCAGTCCCCATTCTCTGCTCAACTCTAGAAACTTGGAGCATAAAGCGATCACAGTGCTCATAAGTCAAAATCTCCTGGCAAGTAACCTCGAGTCATCAAAAAAAGCATTAGAATATTTCCTCCAATTCAATTTAGTCTTAATACGAAACGTTATGCTAAGATATTGTTTCTGCCTGCTCTAAATAAAAACAATTTACCTATGATAATCGGCCTGTTAGTTTCCGTCTCAGACCGCAGAGGGCTGTCCTGTCTACCCCCTCTAGCCCCCTTGAAATCATTCCCATGATAGTCTTGCTCTGGACAGCACCTCACGTTTTTTCTTTTCAATATCGAAGTTGTTTAAAATATTTCTCAATAAGTTTGTTTTCAAAAAACCTTAGTATTTTTCCCGCCGCCTCGCTACAGCATCTACCTACCTGTGGATTGCTACCCCCGGCCGGGGAAAACTGCGTCGAGATCGGTGAGTGAGGCCTTTTCCCTAAAAAAACACATTATATTTTCTCGTGGTTGTGACCTAATCCCTATTTCGTATTAATTTTTTTGGAAGTTACGCCACAGATATTATATGTTAATTATGTACCTACTCCTATGTTAGAGCTAGGTGGGTGGAGCCTTGCATGGATATAGATGGTTCTATGCAGTTGAGAAGAAGTAGCCTTTTCAATCCATTGTGATATGTAACTTGTGATGATAAGAGATAACCTAATAAGTAATAATAATAACAATAATAAAAATAAGTCTGTTGTTCCTAGGAAATTGTAAAAGTCCTCCTGCCTTCCTGTGATTCCCTCTAGTCATTGTTATTTTAAACTTTTTTTTATTGTTGATTAGTTTCGAATAATACTGTAGATCCTGCCAGCTATCTGTGATTGGAAAGAAACATTGTTATAAAAATGGAGGAAGGTATGTTTTTGAGAATTTTAATTTTGTGTTTAGTAAGTAGAATTTTGGGTGATTATGGATATATCTAATCAAAAATGATGTGTGAAATGATTTATCTAATGGATTTTTTTTTTCAGTGAGGAATGCTTTTAGACTTCCCAGGTATAGAGGATCGAGGTTTGTAATGGAAGTTAAAGTATGACTGCGGTTCTTTTTTAAAATATAGGTAGTTGCTGATTTCTCTATTTTCTTTGATTTTGTGTCTCTGTGTTGTTTCGATATACCTACCGTTAAGTTCTGACTTGAGTGCCCATTTTTAATTTTTGATTGTTTTTTATTGACAAAAGAGTTATAATTAAGTAAAAAATGTTAACAACATATTTTTGACCAGTCGCTATTAGCAACTGCTATCATATCAAATACCTGATATTAATTATGTGTGATTCAAGTTTTAAAAAAAAGTTTGGTCTTTGTATAAATTGTTTTTAGGCTTGAGAAAGGGGCCATAGTTTGCCCTGAAAGCGCTCGCCTGATAAAATGGAATGACAAATGAGAACTGGGCTTTTACTGCATATAACTACATATAACTACAAGATATTATATGACAACCTCATTTCTGGGACAAGCTTCAGGACTCTTCAATTGTAATTTTCTGTGTATAGATATCATTTATCTTGAATTTTTCCTTCTTCATGCTTCAATATTTCACCTAGTTTACAATCTCTTCAAGAAGAACGTACTAGTAGAGTAGGAATGATTCCCCTCAAACTTCATTCCCTGACGAACGGTGGTGACAAAGCACATCCTGCTAACCACAGTTGAAGACGACATGGGCTCATTTTACAACCATAGACCCCAACCTTCACTAAATGAACTTTTGTGGGCAATAAAAATAACGCAGTCACGAGCCGTTCTCGGTGACTTTCAGTATTTTTCGATATGCGTCGCAGCTGCGACTAATTGGAATTGACTTTTCTCGAGTGTCATCAAATTCGGAACGTAAAAACTAATCAAAATCAAGCCCTCTGGAGTAGGTAATCAACTTTGACGAACATTCCTTGATTTGCGGTGTTTGATTCAACTCAGTAAAATAAAGTTACTGTTTCAAGGCCTTTTCATTTAATTTATTACATTTCGGTTTTCTACTTTATAGGTCAAATTTCGATTGTAGGACTAGTTGTGTTTGTATCTATATTTTGAACTCAACATATCCAAAAACTCGTAAATTTGCTTATTAACTCTTTCTGCAGGAAATTCTGATGTCAGAGATGGAACAAGGAAGCTGCCAGTCCTCTCTTCTCCGAGAGCCAACGAAAAGTTGTAGACAAACGGTTGAGGGGGACTCAGTCGGTCGCCCTTCGTTCCTCGTTCCGGGTCAATATTTCACGAAATGAAGGCGCAAAACTTAAGAAGTTGTAACTAAATTTGAAATTTAAAGGATTTTAGAAATTTATTAGTGCACAGCCTAGGGAATTGAAAAAAAACTATTGAAACTTACTCCTCCTCCTTTTTCCTTCAGTTTTGCAATATATTGATCACTTCTGACTCCATACATGATTTTCGTAAGGACGGATTGATTGCTGGTAGTTTCCGAAGTGTGCTCTGAGAGTCTGAAAGTACGGCAATCTGTGGGGGAGATGAGGGAAGTTCGTCGATATTTGAGAGCTTCTAATATAGAAAACATTTCAGCAGTGTAAATCGAAGAGCCCTACTCGCCCGGCCAAGCGAAAGCCATCTGTATATAAGTGAATGCTACTGGCGAATTTATCAGCGAGGTATTGGTCGAGAAAGGTATTGGGTTTTCAGAGACAGAAAGTCGTATTATGCCGATTCAGAATGCAAGAAGTCGAAATACTAAGGCCGATTCTCGTATGAGTGTCAAGATACGAATTTTCTTCTTCTGAATCGCTCTGATACGACTAGTTTCCTAGCAGAATCAAGTTAACAAGCCTTGATGCGAAAATCAGGATTGTTTGAGGCATTTCTAGTAGAGATACGACTCTAAAACTCCGAAAATTGATAGAAATCGACCCCCAAAACCACCCGGTACCAATAACTCAATTTGGTCAAATTTTCACGTTACGACTTTCTGGCTTAGCACGGCAGTATTACTAGGCGTATAGTACTAGCAATTCCGATAGATCAAGAAAAATTCAATGTTTAAACGATATATTGGCTCGATTCGGTTCAAAAGGTGATTTTCATCCGGCCCTCCTGATGTGTGACGGTAATGAGTATCTATTCTACTATGTCAGTTGTACTGGTCTCATCCTCAATTTCTCCTTCTTTCATCCTCTCTCATCCTGGTAAACTGGTTCAGTAAAAACTACCGTCTCACATCGTTCTACTTTATGTTCTACCTTACAGGATGTATCTCAAGGGCTGAGCTGAGATGGGGCCACAACTAGTGAAAATGTGGCTACTTTTATCAAACCAGTTTCCTCCCGTAGGGAATTATTTGTTCATGGGGTCCAGGAAACTGGTACAAATCTGGAATCTGAGAATTAGTCAATGCTCTAGAAAACCATTCCCTCGCCAATCTTCTTTCGCTCATTCGGTTTATCGCAAACGGTACCCAGAGATTTTGTTGTTCCATATAGAAATAATCAGCAATGACGTTTATTAATGATCAACCGAAAATATAATCAAATACAGGGTAGCTGACTCTTGGCGTTCATTAGTGATACATGATCGGAGGGCTTTGAAGGTTCTCGGTCGATGAGCTAACCGCGAAGAACCTCCCAGCTCGACACTCAAGGCCTTTTAATTGGAAGGGTGGAATGAAGGCAGTTCCGCAAACTAAAGGCAAAGAGAAAAAACGTGGACAACATTGATTCATCTTCATGAAGGGAAATATAAATCCTTGGGAGGAGGAGGGCAGATTCACGGCAGGATGAGGAAGCTGGAAGATGATCGTCTGTCTGACTCACGCGCCCAAACTACTCCAGGATGCGAAAATATTCGCACAAGACAGTACCGCACCTTAATACCTACTCTATGTTGGCGATTTTATTATTGTTACTACATATCGACACCTTGAAGCACAAAGGCGCTATATCCAAAAACGGAGTTTGGAGAACAACGCAAAAGAAATTATCACCAGTGCACAATTCCAAAATAATGGCTTTTTACATTCAACTCTTTAATTTCTTCACTAAATTTTCAAGTCTAAACCTTAACAAATTTCTAAAGGTAAGTATAAGTTTTGTTAAATTTGAGGTTTTCTGAAATTAAAAAAAATGTGCAAGATGGACATAGCGCCTTTGTGATTTAAGGTATCGATATGTAGTAACAATAGTAAACGCTGCAAATTAATACACAAAGGTTTATTATTTTTCTATATAGATCACACTTCTGCAAAGAACACGGCTTTGCCATTATTACCACCTACCAACTTGAAGAAAAACATCGATCGCATTTCGGTCAGCTAACATTTTTACGGAGATTAGGGCTCTTTTGCGATTCACACTCGTGTTTCTGATTTATGGTAAGTCCAACCCTTAAATTATCGTAGGGGAACGAACGGTTTGTCCTACAGGGCTCCGCGTGGTCTCAAGAAATTCTAAAAATTCTATACTATCTTGAATTCATGGAAAAACAATATTGTATTAGCTATAATGTAATGAGGAATTTCACCATGTCGGAATTTCCTATTTTTGACCCCAAAATCGGATTCAGCACCTCGAAAAACCTCCCACGGCAAACTTTCAGCCCATACTTCCTAATTTACGAATAAAAAAAACAGTGTAGAAAATATGAACGTTTAAAAAAAACCGGGAGGATGACGTCATCCTGGAATAGTTCATTTACGGCCGCTTGATGCGCTGAGATCGAGACATCTATACCCCCCAGATGCAACATTTCACAAAACCAGTAAAGTTCAAAATCGAAAAACTGAAGAAAAAAAAAAACAAAAACAAAAACAGAAAAAGCCCCCCCCCTCCCCCCAAATTGTTCCACTTCATAAATAAGTCATACAGCCCAAATTTCAGAATCCTCGTGTGCTCAACGACTCTGAAGTTATGAAGCTCCACCCTTCGTTCCATTTAGCAATCCCATTTTTTCCAGAAACTAAAAAACGCTGCAAATTATTACATATTACACAACGGTTTTTTATTTTTCTATATAAATCACTAGTCTGCAAAGCCACCAACCATCCAACATGAAGAAAAACATCGATCGCATTTCGGTCAGCTATAATTTGAACGGAGATTAGGCCTCTTTTGCGATTCACACTCGTGTTTCTGATTTATCGCAAGTCCAACCCTTAAATTCTCGTAGGGAGCGAACGGTTTGTCCTACAGGGCTCCGCGTGGTCTCAAAAAATTCTAAAAATTCTATACTATCTTAAATTGATGGAAAAACAATACCTTTATATCAAATTTTTTTGAGTTAGGGCGTTTTTAAAATTTCAAAATTCGTTTTTGAATCCTTAGAAGTGACCCACATCAACCAAAATCTTCGGGGCACAACTGGACTCAAAATGGAGCCTACGTACCAAATTTCATCTAAATCGGTCAATGCTAAGACGGACGGCCAAATTTGTACTCGATTTTTGGATTCTACGTACCTTGAAACGTAGGTGAACCATCAAATTTTGAGGGGGTGTTAAAAAAAAAATTTTCTTGGTCGATTCCAAAGGTTCATTATTGCAAATAATAAACCAAAATCATAAGAATGACAAATATGAAAAAAACTGTTCTGCTGTATTGTCTCTAGGTAAAATAATAATTACACAATAGAGTTGAAACTCGCTCAGTGGTTATATAAAGAGTAGATTAAGAATTTTTTATAAAAATAATGAAGATATCATGAATATATCCAGAGAAAGAGGTACATGAAAAATTGTTAAATTAGAACCGACTCGTGAACCCCCTTAAGTTTGAATTTTGTGAGGCCTCTCGCTCAGCCTGTTCGGAGGAAATTGTGTAAGTAATATTGCTAATAATAATAATAATAATGGTCTCATTCACTTACAGCATTTGAATTCTTATACAAAAAACCCCTCTCCGTCCCTTAATTCTGTAGGCACCTAGGTATTTCTCTTTCAACATCAGTTATTTATCCTGATAGAGGTAGTAAGAGAAATGTTAGGGGTTTCTTTCCTAGGGTTTTTTTTTATCAGAAACCAGTTGGCAACAGTGTTTTCAATCTAATGAAGGTTGTTTACTATCGCGGTGTTATTTGCTTACCTTCCAGAGGCTAACTTCATCGAGCAGTCGAGGTTTAATTGTATTGTAATAGATTTCTTCCGTGACATTATGAACATCAAGCAGAATTTCACTTACCTTCGCATATTATGAAGTTCAGCCTGGTCGTCTGTTGCTCATTTCTAATGTAATTAAGGTGGATTACTGTTGGAAAGGTTAATTGATGCCACCAGAGATAAGAAGTGATCAATCATTCAAACCCGTCAGAAGTCACGGGAAGCCGCGTAGATAGTTATTCTCCCTTGTAACAATTATCCTGTTTACACTTTGCAAGTTCACGCATAGGAGTTTTTACCAGGTGGCGTTTTCTCCCATTTTATAGCGAAGTTTAATGGAGGGATCCCATGAAATCGGACTGCAGACTTCTCGGTTAATGTGGCAGCCTTCCAAAGGTCGAGTCGTAATATGAGTCCAGGACCGTGAACTATTGCGGAATCAACCTCCTTGTCGGACGGTTGGCTCTTCTCATCACGTAGTTCTGCCTACCTGACAATAACCCGAGGTAAATGATGATGTACCTGTTTATCTACTGACGATAACCTTTGGCTGAGGTTGTTAGATAAATGAATATGCCTTGCTGTGCTGTTTATTGTTCTAGGAAGGCAGGTAAGTGCTCTGTTATGATTACGCCTGGATGGTTTGACATTCAACCCCTATTGATTACACTTCAAATATAAAAATGAAAATGCTCAACAGGTATAGCTTGAAGATCAAAAACGTCTACCAATTTACCGGCCAACATCTCTCCTTCCGGTACTACCGAAACTATTTAGACTGTAAAGCATGAATAAGCACAGAATACGCGCTGGTGTTCCACAAGGAAGTGCACTTGGACTCCCCTGTGCGTCTTCTACTCCAATGATTTGCCAAAACGAAAAGAGAGCGCAGTAGCATCATTCGTAGACGACACAATGGGACGTCCCCTGGAATGTATGCATTACTTAATATGTTTTTGAACTTTTAACACAGAATGTGTTTTTGCGATGACCTACCGAAAAAAAATCGTCACGAAAAAGCGACAGAAAAAACCGTTACGCGCCTTTTATAATGATTTTCACGTGCAACCTAGCCGTTGGTAAGGAAATAGAACTCCCGCAGTGTTCATTGCACAGAAATTGTTCACCATTCGTTGGAAAGCTCTCAATTTATATAGTATTTTTCTTGTAGTTACATATTTATTTATATAACATTATAAAATTTATTATAACATATAAAACCCTATGGTTTTAGACCAAATTAAATGTCTAACAATTATTAATTTTATTATTGCCAAAGACTCCATATTTATTATTGTTGTTTTTTATTTAACGGATGACTAGCATCGCAAAAACACATTCTGTGTTCCTATGATTTCATACAGAGTATGGAAAAAGAAATAAACCGGGGGGTGCAGGGGGGCGGAGCCCCCCGCCGAGGCGCAAAGCGCCGAGTTTTGGTACTATTTCTGAAATTTGGATCCCTTAGGGTTGAGCAAAATTCCTGGCTAACGAACGCGTCTTTTTGTTTGTTTTGGAAACATTTCAGGGATAATTTCAGAATGTTCCAAAACGGATTTCAGTGAAAATTTTTTTCAAAACAGTCCTTTCTAAAATTCTTGAGGCCACTGATATAGCTTCATTTTCTTTGAAAATTCGCTAAAACTTCTGGGGGTTCAAATTCAACCTACACTCCAGCTCAAAATTAGAGCACCACCATCCAAATTTTCATTTATCTCTTTCCTTCTTCCCTTATAAATTTTGAATCCTAGACTGGCCACCAGGGAGCCCAGACGAATCCGATAGAGCATGTTTGGGACTTGCTGAAAAGAAGAAATCGAACCAGAGATCCACCACCAGACAATCTTCAGCAGCTGTAAACAGCAGCGAAAGAGGAGTGCGACAATATCCCCAGGAGGATATCCAAAACTTGATTAGAGGCATGAGTCGAAGGGTCCAAGCCCTCATCCGAGCTAGTGGAGGTAATACCAAGTATTTGAAAGCTAAAATGGCATAATTAAAACTTTTTTTTACATTTTTAATTTTTATCATTTTACCACAAGAAGTACATTTGTCTTTAATTTATTAAAAACATATTTTTTTCTCAAATTTGTGCCTTTTTGGTTTATTATTTTCAATAATGAACCTTTGGAATCGACCAAGAAAAAAAAAATTTTAACACCCCCTCAAAATTTGATGGTTTACGTTTCAAGGTACGTAGAATCCAAAAATCGAATAAAAATTTGGCCGTCCGTCCGCCGTCCGCCGTACGCCGTCCGCCGTCCGCCGTCCGCCGTACGCGGCACTTTTGCCACTTAGCATTGACCGATTTTGATGAAATTTGGTATGTAGGCTCCATTTGGGGTCTAGTTGTGCCCCGAAGATTTTGGTTGAGGTAGGTCACTTCTAAGGGTTCCAAAATCAAATTTGAAATTTTGAAAACGTCCTAACTCAAAAAATTTAGATATAAAGGTATTGTTTTTCCTTCAATTTAAGATTCTATAGAATTTTTAGAATTTTTTGAGACCACCCGGAGCTCTGTAGGACAAACCGTTCGCTCACTACGATAATTTAAAGTTTGGACGTGCGATAAATCAGAAATATGAGTGTGAATCGCAAAAGAGGCCGAATCTCCGTTCAAATTAAAGCTGACCGAAATGCGATCGATGTTTTTCTTCATGTTGGATGGTTGGTGGCTTTGCAGACGAGTGATCTATATAGAAAAATAAAAAATAATAAACCATTGTGTAATAATTTGCAGCGTTTTGGTTATTTTTTTCCTTCTGTGATTGCAAACAATGTGTGCAAATGGATAAAAACTTGATAAGAGAAAGTATATCCAGGAGTTTATTTTCCAGCAGTTTGAGCAGGAGTATATTTTCAAAGGTAATTTAATTTTAAATTTCAAAATTTTTTTAAAAAACTTCACAGGTGGTTTCAAAACAGAATTCAAATTTAAAATTTCTAAAAAGTCCCTCCTTGCTAAAAATTATGAGTTTACTCCGTTTCATTTTTTAAAAATTCGCTAAAATGAGGTTCGTTTTGTGACTCCGTGGAGGCGAGTAGAACGTAAATATTGATTACTTCACTAACATTTCTAAAACATTCATACTCAGTGCATACTTTATGGTAGCATGTGAAATTACGTGGCAAGATCAAGATATTGCTGTTATCCGTGTGACGTCACTCTTCGACTAATCGAATGGTTATTCGAATCTAGCTGAATAGCGGCCATGTTCCCACCGTTGTAAACAAAGATTGTATGGAAGGTTTTTCATTATGCCAATCTGTGCGGTTATTAGTTGCTCTTCTCGTCTCGGAAGCGGTATTTAATTTTTTGGTTTGCCAAAAGTGATTAAAAACAGTGTGAAAAGACAAGAGAACTTTCCAAAAAAAAGAAGAATATTAGCCTTTTGGCGTCGCTGCTTCCCATCGTTCCTGACAACCATAATTTGCGATGAACTGACACTTTTATAACCAGCTTCAAAGTTCCGGTTGTGTTTTGTGCTGTTGTTCGACTCTCGTATCCCGAGTTGTGGTTCTCAATTTCAGCTTTCATTTGTACAAGTTTCCTTTTTCATCAGTTAAGTATTTGTTTGTTTCCCCGCAAAATATCATGTTGTTCACCTCTCAAAACCAACTGATCATCACGAAAATTCTGTAATCTTCACATCAAGTTCATGGTGTAGGTACTACCTATTGTTAATTGTGTGCGAATTGTATATTGTTTCAATGTACAATGAAATTTCTGAATAAATTCCGTATTTTTCATTGAATGTTGTACATTACTTCATTATCTATGAATACACCTAAAAACAGATCTACAATAAACAGACGATGGGAGTCACCTCACGTAAGTTGGTACCACTTAGGGTTTCAAGGAAAGAAGTTACAATAGTTATAAAGTTTACCTTTGAAAAATACCTTCTTTTCTCACAATGGTAGGGATTTAGTTCATTATTAGTTGTTGCGTCTATAAGTTCGTGTATCAATCCTAGTTGGATTGATCTGTACTACTTCCCTGCTTGTGGAAGTCTGTATGTGCGTGGTAGGTAGAAACAAAACACCTCCTCTAAACTATCCAGAGATATTTTGTTGGACAAACAATGAACAAGAAGACAGAGAGCCACTGTAAAATCGGTTGTTGTTATATTTGAGATCCAAAAAAATGCAGTAAGAACTCTGGAAAATCTAGGTTTCTGGTGTTCACTAGGTTCTTTCTAAAGGTGAATACGATCAAAATCATCAAAAGGTAGAAAGGTATTATATCACAATGTAGGGCCAGAAAAGGATGTAAATAGGCACTTGTCTCCAGTTCTCCATGTAAATAGGTATCCAAGTGGTAAGACATTGGTTCAATGTGGCGAATAAATATTCCAATTTTCATTCTGAAAACTTATTACGAGAGTTTTTAATTGACAGTGTTTGTGTCAGCCTGGTTTGCTTGTTAGCATGACAGTTGACTCCTTACATGCCCCTGTTCTTGAATAGTGTCAAGACCCCTCAGTGTCTGTATCAGCTGTTTGCAATCTGATTGCTACTTACGATTACATAATTGCTTTAAAAGAATAGAAAGAAGAAAATAATGAATATACCATAAAATAATTTGCATTCCAAGAAATATTTGGTATGTAAACAGAATGACCTTGCTGACAGAGGTGAGAAAATGGCGCCTCTTCACGACCAGCTGATTGGGTCAGCTGAGAAGGTTAGGTTTGATACTGAAAATAATCGATTATTGAGTCTCGCGGATAACACCCATAGAATAATAATATTATTCTATGGGTGTTATATTATGGGTGTTATATAGTTCTATGGATGGTATATGGGTGTTATATAGTTCTACGGGAAATATATTATATTTCCCGTAAACTACAACATAACTACGGAGTTACCACCTGTTGGTAACAATGGGGACTCCACCATAGTTGACGTCACTACAGTATGGTATTCTGAAAACCGAAAAATTATGTGTGAATACTTTATGATTCCGAGAAAGCAAAAGGGATTTTTTAATCTTAGGGTTTTGAAGTCAATAATTGACGAAAATAAGTTAGAAAATTTCTTGGAAAATTCGCTCAATTTCTCATGTTGTTCGAATGGTTTTTTTTTTAAAGCGCATAAATCCTTTTTCTGCTGATGACCAGTTTAGTTGTCACTCCCTCGCCATCAATCCGAGTACCGCAAATTCTTGGCCCGATGACATCACGATTTCTCGTGTACCAGTCTCGAGTACGACCTCAACCAACACGGTGCTCCGTGCCGAGTACTGGGGCAGCTTGCGTTCCATTCGGAACCTTTTCAAGAGATACTTGGAGATAAGTGGAGGGAAACCCTTAACACGAAGATATGAAGGAAAAAGGAGGGATTGAGGACCGTTAAAGAGGCGGGGATCTGTGAGGCGGCGTGCCGGAATATGGGACAGGCGAATTACCAAGGTTAGGGTCATTACCGGGCCTCTGACCCTAATAGACCCCCCCCCCCCTTTACCGCAGTCTTTTCCAGCATTAATGGGAGGAATCTAACGACTAACTCGAACGACTGATGCCAATTTCTCGTCCAGGTTACAATTCATCAGTTTTTTTTTTTCACAACCGCGACCGAGTGATTCATCAGTGTCGTTCTTTTTCGCGCGATAACGGACGAACCTCAGCAGTCGTGTCTGATCCCGATGAGTTATGTTGCGTGGTAAAATCCAGTGTTAGAGGTAAGATGAGATTTTCAGGCCTCTGAGAACATCCATCAGGAGAGGACACCTTGACATGGGTCTTATGGCTGAGGATTGGACTCCAACATCCGTAATAGGATGGAACCCCAACTATCGTCCTTGATCCACGATCAACACTTCTCACGGTGGGCTAGACCCCAAATTCGTTAGTTAAGATACAACTCCAAATTCTACTCACAATTTAGGCTTCCCACATCTCACAGTTGGCTAGACCCCAACTTCGTTTGTTAAGATACAACTCCAAATTCTACTCATAATCTATGCTTCTCATTTCCCTCTGTGGGCTAGATCCCAACTTCCTCAAGTAGACTGGACTTCCTACATCCTTCCTTAACCTAGACTTCTCTTAATCTGGACTTCCAACATATTTCTGTAATCTAGACTCCTCTTCCTTCAGTGTGCTACATCCCAACTTCCTTCCTTAATCTAGACTCCTCTCCCTTTAGTGAGCTACACCCCAACTCTCTTCCTTAATCTAGACTCCCCTTTCTTATGTGGGCAAGACTCCCAACATATTTCCATAATCTAGACTCCTCTCCCTTCAGTAGGCTACATCCCAACTTCCTTCCTTTATCTAGACTCCCCTTCATTCTGGGGAGGGGGATAGACTCTCAACATATTTTTATAATCTAGACTCCTCTCCCTCTAGTGAGCTACACCCCAACTCTCTTCCTTAATCTAGACTCCCCTTCCTTATGTGGGCAAGACTCCCAACATATTTCCATAATCTAGACTCCTCTCCCTTCAGTAGGCTACATCCCAACTTCCTTCCTTTATCTAGACTCCCCTTCATTCTGGGGAGGGGGATAGACTCTCAACATATTTTTATAATGTAGACTCCTCTCCCTCTAGTGAGCTACACCCCAACTCTCTTCATTAATCTAGACTCCCCTTTCTTATGTGGGCAAGACTCCCAACATATTTCCATAATCTAGACTCCTCTCCCTTCAGTAGGCTATATCCCAACTTCCTTCCTTTATCTAGACTCCCCTTCATTCTGGGGAGGGGGATAGACTCTCAACATATTTTTATAATCTAGACTCCTCTCCCTCTAGTGAGCTACACCCCAACTCTCTTCCTTAATCTAGACTCCCCTTTCTTATGTGGGCAAGACTCCCAACATATTTCCATAATCTAGACTCCTCTCCCTTCAGTAGGCTACATCCCAACTTCCTTCCTTTATCTAGACTCCCCTTCATTCTGGGGAGGGGGATAGACTCTCAACATATTTTTATAATCTAGACTCCTCTCTCTCTAGTGAGCTACACCCCAACTCTCTTCATTAATCTAGACTCCCCTTTCTTATGTGGGCAAGACTCCCAACATATTTCCATAATCTAGACTCCTCTCCCTTCAGTAGGCTATATCCCAACTTCCTTCCTTTATCTAGACTCCCCTTCATTCTGGGGAGGGGGATAGACTCTCAACATATTTTTATAATCTAGACTCCTCTCCCTCTAGTGAGCTACACCCCAACTCTCTTCCTTAATCTAGACTCCCCTTTCTTATGTGGGCAAGACTCCCAACATATTTCCATAATCTAGACTCCTCTCCCTTCAGTAGGCTACATCCCAATTTCCTTTCATTATCTAGACTACCCTTCATTCTGGGGAGGGGGTTAGACTCCCAACCTACTTCCATAATCTAGACTCCTCTTCATTCAGGAGGCTACATCCCAACTTCCTTTCTTAATCTAGACTCCTCTCCCTATAGTGAGCTACACCCCAACTCTCTTTCTTAATCTAGACTCCCCTTCCTTATGTGGGCAAGACTCCCAACCTATTTCCATAATCTAGACTCCTCTTCCTTCAGTAGGTTACATCCCAACTTCATTCAATAATCTAGACTCTCCCTCTCTTCGATGGGCTGTACCCTCACTTTTGGTTTATTATTTTCAATAATGAACCTTTGGAATCGACCAAGAAAAAAAAATTTTAACACCCCCTCAAAATTTGATGGTTTACGTTTCAAGGTACGTAGAATCCAAAAATCGAATAAAAATTTGGCCGTCCGTCCGCCGTCCGCCGTACGCCGTACGCCGTATGCGGCACTTTTGCCACTTAGCATTGACCGATTTTGATGAAATTTGGTATGTAGGCTCCATTTGGGGTCTAGTTGTGCCCCGAAGCTTTTGGTTGAGGTAGGTCACTTCTAAGGGTTCCAAAATCAATTTTGAAATTTTGAAAACGCCCTAACTCAAAAAATTCCGATATAAAGGTATTGTTTTTCCTTCAATTTAAGATTCTATAGAATTTTTAGAATTTTTTGAGACCACGCGGAGCTCTGTAGGACAAACCGTTCGCTTCCTACGAAAATTTAAGTGTTTATTTTGAAATATATATATATATGTAAATCAAAACACGAGTGTGAATCGCAAAAGAGGCCTAATCTCCGTTCAAATTAGAGCTGATCGAAATGTAATCAATAGTTGGTGATTTTGATTTTTTTAAATTTTTTTTTTGATTTTTTTTTTATTATTATTTATTTGTTTTTTTTTCCTTCATATTGGATGGTTGGTGATTTTGTAGACGAGTGATCTATATAGAAAAATAATAAACCATTGTGTAATAATTTGCAGCGTTTTCCCATAAGCTTGACTACAATTTTCCTTTGGTGAGCTAGACCCCAACTTCCTTCCGAAAGCTAGACCTTCAACTTCCTTTAAAATAAAGTTTATCTACTGAGAGACTGTAAACGTGTAAAACCAAAAATATACTTAAGTAGTATACCTTATTATGGAAAGATTTCTGACAAAATTGGCAAAATGTTATCATCTAGAGGTTTCAAAGTAGGGTTTAAAAATAAAAAGAATCTTAAAGCTTCGTTAGGTTCTGTTAAAGATAAAATTAGCGTTCAAGATAAAAGTGGGGTTTATAAGCTGAAATGTTCTTGTGGGCTTGAGTATTCTGGTCAAACGGGTTGGAGATTTAGGGAAAGAATAAAAGAGCATGAGAAGGATTTCAGGAATAACAAAGATGATTCTGTTTTTGCGAATCACCTAAGAAAATCCAATCATAACTTTAGTTTTGATCCAACAAGCATACGGTACATAGAATTTCTTCAGTTTCGCCCGAAGGGAGGTATGTTGGATGTGGTTGAAAAGTTCGAGATTCTTAAGAGTGATAGGTCTGGTGAATGTCTGAATGAGGTGGTCCCTCAACATGTTTCACCGTTGATAGGTTCCTTCCTACAATAGCTTGGTCTCCCCTTCACAATGTAACCCTCACCAATGTTTGAGCTCCCTTTTACTTTGTCTACCTTGATTGGCATTTGATGATCCTTCCAGGTCCCTTCACTTCTCTGAGCCAATAGGATTTTCCTCTCACTTATCTGATTGGGTATGACTTTCACTTTCTCGACCAATGGGATTCAAGCTCCCTTTCACTTGTGATTATATAAGCTATGCTCTCTATGATGTACCTTCAGTTATTGTTTGTTACTGATGATGACCTAACCGTCGAAATCGATTTAACTTGTAACTCATTATTTTCGTGGAAATAGACAACCTTCTACTCAATTCCGTTTTTATTAAAATGGTTTTCCACAATCTCATCGCGAGTGACTTTATTCGTATCCTGAAATTCAACTTTTTAGTTGCAATGCGTCACAAAATTGGTTTCTCCAAAAATCTAATTTTTTCTAGCATTTAAGTTTCAGAGTTTTGTGAAAATTATGGGTTTCTTGTTTGCCTTTCATCCTTATTTCGGATAAAACGATACAAAACCAAATTTTCATGAAATTTCCAAAATTTCTGCGGGAATGTTTTCGGAACTTGATGGTCGTCTATCGGAGCCTTGATCAAAAAGTAATTGTCGACTATTTAACCGAGGTCGCCATCGACACTTAATCAAACTAAAGCTGCCTCGTAAATCAAGCTACACCCAAGGATTCGAGAACTAAGATCTTCTCCCGTACTTGAACTGCGCAAAAAACCGATCAAAATATTATCGTATCGCCCGACCCTTTGGGATTAAGACACCCGATTACATAATTGGTCGTGATGCTGGGATTTGATTTATCTCAGGGTGATCCGTGCTCATCTGGGGGAATCCATCTCCCGGTCGTTGAAGATGATTGGTTATTAACCTTCCATTTGCTGAGAAAAAATTGTGGAAAGAAAGAAGTAGGGAAGTTGTTCTTGGCTGCTTCCTGAAGACCTACATCTCCCAATAAGACCTCCTGATGGGCTGGAATTCCATTCATTTGTAGGCTGGGATTGAGAGCGAACAAGTATTTCTTATTGGGTAGGTACGTTTAATCTTGACAGTCTCATTATGCCTTATTTGTGGTGGATAACGGAACATGACTACTCAAAGCTATACAAAGCTGTATTGAAGTACCTACCTACATAGAGGAATGACCAGATTTTCAGAAAAAATAGGGTATAAATTGTGAAAAAATTATTCCAAAGTTATGAACAGTAACAATCTAGAGAACTGCAGTCTGGTATAATAAAAAAATTCCAGTGTCTTCTTTAAGAATAATAAAATGGTGGTAGATGGTTTAGATAAAAGAAGCAGCGTGCAGAATTCCAGCACTAAGCATTGAGCTGGTAAGAAGCTGGAACGGTTTCGACGTATAGTCCGAAGTTCCTGGACAAGTTATATGTACTCATTCTACATTGCTAGTGTCGTGCCTCCAACTTCAGGGTTGTCGAATTTGGTACACATCAGAAATGCGTATTTTGGAAAGAGGGGGAAGTCGATGTATATCACTGTTCGCTGCTCCACGAGATCGTACCAACAAAACATCTAACAAGCGACTTCTGCTTGAAAACTTCTATCAATCAACTAGGAAAATATACAGAGTGAACCAAAACAGATGGTGGAGTGGACTTAGGTCCTAAAAATTACGTCAGGAAGGTGGGCGCCCTCAGCAGCGATACATCGATGAAGGCGAATTTTGAAGTATTCAATTGCTCTCTGGCACATTTCGATGGGAATCGCGGCAATTTCTTCCCTGATTCGTGTCTTGAGGTCTCGCAGAGTGTGAGGCCGATGTTTGAACACCTTTTCTTTCAAGTAGCCTCATAGGAAAAAAATCGCACACACTTAAATCTGGTGATCTCGCCCGCCACCCGACATCACCCCTGAGAGAGACAAGGCGACCAGGGAAACATCTGCTGCAGTTTCACCATCGAGATTTGTGCTGTGCGGGCTGTAGCCCCATCATGTTGAAAGCAGATATTCCCCATATCCTCTTCTTCAGACAACTGGTCCAATTTGGGATCAAAATATGTTCCCAGCATCGAAAGGTAACGCTGAGAGTTGACAGTAACAATTCTTCCGCCCTCCTCAAAAAAAATTAGGTCCAATCACCCCAAATTTGGAAACGGCACACCAGACCGTGACTTTCGGGGAGTGGAGAGGTCTCTCGTGAATTTCTCTAGGGTTGCGGCTACATCAATAGCGCAAATTTTGTTTGTTAACCGCTCCAGAGTGATGGAAGTGGGCTTCATCCTAACTGAAAAAGGCCAAATGGCCTTCATCAATGTATCGCTGCTGAGGGCGCCTACCTTCCTGACGTAATTTTTAGTACCTAATATCAAGATGGGGTGAGGTGTGGACCACTTCTAAGTGGTGTCGTTTGTTTTTACTCGTCCTTTGAAACTGGGCCATCTGTTTTGGCTCACCCTGTAGTACCTCAATACACCTACTTCGGTAACCTGATTTTGGGCAGACCAGAAACAAAAATCTTTATCGTCATTTCCACGGTAACCAGGTTTTGTGTAAACCAGAAACTAAATTCCCATAAATTTTTCAAACCTCTTTTCTTCGACCAATTCAACTTCAAATTTTAGAGTCAGATGAAAAAATTAGTCAAATTCAGTAAATTCAGTCAGCCAAAGTAAATTTCTCAAGTAATAGCTTTGTTCAAAATTTAGCAGTAAAATTAGCTAGTCCCTCCTTTCAAAGTATGTGGAAACTGGTCCAAAACCTCGATATCCTCTTTCAGAAGCAGTCCTAATATCAACCGCCTCTTTCCTTATCTTTTACACTAGTTTCCTCCTTCGAGATCATTTCATCTGATAGCTAATAGTCATTCACCAAATGGAGAAACTGGTGCTAAAAATGCTCATACCTGGATTGGGCCCGTTTCGTAACAGAGGGAGAAGCTGATCAAAACTGGCTTTTGGGAAAGATTTACTTGATAGAATAGACCTTGGAGCTATTCATCTACCAGCTGTCTGGACAAGTCTCATCCCTTGGTGTGAAGACTGATCCATTCTGGGTGATAACCACTTTTGGAAGGTCTTCTTGCTTAGTTCTGTTAACTCAATCTCGTAAAATGAGGCCATTAAGCCCAAGCCTCTCCAAGTCCTCCAAGCTTTGGTAAATTTCATCCGAATTATCATGATTTTCAAGAAGTACATTACTTCCGTACTTTATGAATAACTCATTCCGCGATCGCCTGTGTTTGTAACGTTTTTCTCGGGCAGGCGCGAAATGGTTATGTTACCTAAAGACCAGACACAACGCTAAGCCGCTGTCTACAATAACTCATTGTGTCCACAACAATGAGATGGACGAGGGAACTCCGCCGCTGATGCATCTCAAACATGTTGCACAACACCTTAACTATCCCTATTTACCTCCACCGAGGAAAGATGCCCTTGAGACTCTTCGGGGGTCGGTGACCAATCTTGTGGTTGAGCATGGTGTGACAATCTTCTGAGTTACCTACGAGTATTTGGAAGCTAGTTACGCTCCTTCTCTAATAACCCTGGAATTTGTGTCGTTATCCTCCAAATCACAGTTCGTTTGCAATTAGAAGCTACAGATCGCTCCATCCCACTACACTTCAAAACGTCGAATTTATGAAAAAACGTAAACTCTTTGATTTCGACCAGACGCAGTTGCCGGATCACAGATATTGCTGACGATGATGTTTTGTACTATGAGTAGCGAAAAGCTCTCTGCTTTTCTGCTTCATGGAGTGCTGAAATTTAGGTCATTCGAGACCCCTGGAATGACGAGGAAGAAGTCGGATCAGCTGAACATTGTAGGGGGCGTCCAAAAATAATACGGCCAAACTTCAGGGGTCGATTCTTCAAGTAATTTCCAACATAAAGTACCTACTATAAATTTCGGTTTATTATTTTCAATAATGAACCTTTGAAATCGACCAAGAAAAAAAAATATATATATATACCCCCCCCCCCCTCTACAAATTTTGTTGGTTTACGTTTCAAGGTACGTAGAATCCGAAAATCGGATAAAAATTTGGCCGTCCATCCGCCGTCCCCCGTACGCGGCACTTTCCTCAGTTAGATTGACCGATTTTGATGAAATTTGGTATGTAATTCCTTTGTACCAATTGATGTGTGGAAATATTTAAAATGATAGAACGCCAATTATAAGGGATGAGAAAACACGAACTGCTTTCCAGAATTGCAAAGAATCACTCGCAGCAGCTGTTACTCTAAGTTTTCCGGTGGGGAAGGAAGCTCCATTATCATTGGCTGTCGATGCGTCGGATACAGCAATTGGAGGAGTGCTGCAGCAAGAGAACAAGATGGGATTGAAACCACTGGGATTTTTTTCCAAAAAATTCAATGATGCACAAAGAAGATACAGTACCTATGATAGGGAACTTCTGACAATGTATGAGGGAGTAAGATATTTCAAACACGAGTTATTATTACACCATTGTGTAATAATTTGCAGCGTTTTAGCATCAATACAGACCACAAGCCACTTTCTTTTGCATTTTTTCAAAATTCAGACAAGGCTACGCTAACTCATTTGGGGTCTAGTTGTGCCCCGAAGATTTTGGTTGATGCAGGTCACGTCTAAGGGTTGAATATTAAGGGTTGAAATTTTGAAAATGCCCGATATAAAGGTATTTTTTTCTTCAATTTGAGATAATATTGCATTTTGAAAATTTTTTAGAATTTTTTTAGAATTTATTGAATTTTTTGAGACCCCGCGGAGCTCTATAGGAAAAACCGTTCGCTCCCTGCGATTGATGTTTGTTGGTGGTAACAATGGCAAAGCCATGTTCTTTGCAGACGAGTGATCTACATAGAAAAATAATAAACCGTTGTCTAATAATTTGAAGCGTTTTTCAACTCTCAACGTCTAATTCATATAGTTATTCACAAAGTAATAGCGACCTAGCATTATTATAATTCCTATTTTAGGACATACCATGTCCTAAATTCAGTGAATTAAATTTCTTTCAGTGAAATTTCAGTCATGTGAATATTTCAGAATTGGTCAAGGTCTAAATTTTTGACTTATTTAGGTAAATTTCTTACAATCAATAGTCACTCATCATCACAATATTATCATCACGACACAGATGTTACATTAAATGTAACAAATTTTGCAAATTTTGCTCCCTAAACTAATTTTAGTGACTTTTTTGAATATAAGTAACTAAGATACTAGTTTACTTATTCAGTCTCTAGGTTTTATAGAAGAGCTGGAGGAAACGGTTCAAATTCGTCTCCACCATCGCTTGAGCCAACAATTTCAGTATTTTCTGCTCTTGAACGAGATATTATCTCTTAGTTACTTATATTCAAAAAAGTCACTAAAATTAGTTTAGGGAGCAAAATTTGCAAAATTTGTTACATTTAATGTAACATCTGTGCCGTGATGATAATATTGTGATGATGTGTGACTACTGATTGTAAGCAATTTACCTAAATAAGTCAAAAATTTAGACCTTGACCAATTCTGAAATATTAACAAGAATTTCATGATGAATAAAACGCTTGTTTGATATATTTATCAGTTTTCATTAATCTTCCTAGAACATACATTACGCATTTGTTGATTAATCTTCGACAATCAACAGTGAAACAATCAGAATTAGGGAAGAACTGAAAAATGTGACATACTTACATACAATTTCTAAATAAATATATGATTTGGACGATCAATGGTAGTGCAATCATTTTCCGTCACATCTTACAAAACAACCTATGAGCTTCCTAAAGCTCATTCATAAAAATGCATAATTCGGCAGCATAAACCGCCGACATAATTTTTTCTATATTTTTCTCGTGTTCTCTGATGTATAACGGATGATTTAAAAAAAAAAAAAATATTTGAACAATTTCAGAACATTTTTTTTCTGCCCCAAAAAGGGTTAACGGCTATAGGTATCCAGAATAGCACGAATAAGGATGAATTATTGAGCTGGGATTATTGTTTATGTAGCATAAACGCTACAAGAGAAGCACCAAGAGGGAATGGAATTAAAAGTATGAACGTGAAATCTCAATTTTAATCAGAGAATATAATCTTTGAAAAGTTCTACATCCATCGGTGATAATAGTACTGCATTCTCTTCCTCCTTTCTCTTCTGGTCAGTTCTACAGCATGACAGTAACTAGTTGCAGCCATTCGGTTTAACGGTACTATGAAATTCATTTTGGCCGCTCCGTGCATGCGATCTTGGCAGGTGATCACCAGGCGCCGCGCCCCCGCTCGAGTCTCCACTCCCGCATACTCAATCACCTCCACGTTCTCCTAGACGTCTCGGACGGACTTCAGGATCTGGGGTAGTCGTTATTTCCCAGGCTTTTATAAGGTCAATCGTTAAAATAGAGTAGGAGTGCACCTGTTTGCCAGGTTCCAGGTACATCTGAGTACTGACTCGATCTGGTGACTGCCAAGGTGATTATGAATAACTTGGATATTGACTTGAACAACTACAGCAGGAATAGAGGTTGCAAAGAGCTCGAAAAAATGACCTTTCTTTCATCATAACAAATATACAATATTTTACATTATCGTAACAGCAATATTTGGGTGTGGGAAGCAATGACCCCTTTCCTGTTCGTAGTAAATAATAAAAAAAACGTCTGCCAAGTGGGTGTGGCACATAGCTTCCTCGTATCCATAACCCGATTGTATAGATGATCCGATGCATAGTAGTTAATCTCGAAACATCAAAACAAGTTAATCTGTAACATCCCTGAACATTTCATTGAAGTCGGATGGAAAATGTAGAAGTTATGGTCGTTACAAGGAATTCACGTTTGCGCATGCGCAGTCGCTTCTATCAGTCCGAAGGTGATGATTTTCATAGGGGACCATCTAAATACTAATCTGTAACATTCCTGAAAATTTCATTGAAATCGGATGGAAAATGTAGAAGTTATGGCCGTTACAAGGAATTCACGTTTGCGCATGCGCAGTCGCTTCTATCAGTCCGAGGATGATGATTTTCATAGGGGACCATCTAAATACTAATCTGTAACATTCCTGAAAATTTCATCGAAATCGGATGGAAAATGTGGAAGGTATGGCCGTTACAAGGAATTCACGTTTGCGCATGCGCAGTGGCTTCTATCAGTCCGGGCATGATGATTTTCATAGGGGACCGTCTACACACCAACCCGCACAATCCCTGAAAATTTCATTGAAATCGGACAATAACTTCGTATAGTTATGCGCGTTACAAGGAAATCATGACAGACAGACAGACAGACAGACACACATACACACAGACAGACAGACACACAGACACACAGACACTGAACCAAAATTGTTCAGAAAGGTCTAAAACGCAAAATGCGAGTGAAATTTTTTATTTTGGAGAACTTTTTTTTTTCGTCCTTGAAAAGTGAAAACAAAGCTTCCGCTACCTTGGTAGACTCGGAAGCAAAAAGAAAAGATTCGGACCTACTAAAATTCAATACTGAGCTATCACATAGCAACGGTGATGAAATAATTCCAATAGCGTTGAAAATAACATATAATTCCACCCCTAATTCTTCGAACCTGCCCGAGGCTCAAAGAACAGAAAACCTCGATTTCCATGAGTGGAACCACGTTTTTTTGCATTCAAACGTATTTTTCACCCCTAATGGGGAATTTGCCTCAATTTTAGATTCTGGAATTTCAAGTCAAATCCTATAATAGAGCCCTAAAATAACGTTTAAAACCAGGAATAACCAAAGGAAAAAAATTACCGTAGAAGAAAATGCCTAAACAAGTGAAGCCTCTTCAAAAATAATCGCGAAAATCGAGGAAGATCGGTTACGTAATCTTTCAAGTTGGTCCCAGTGAAACTCCGTTGGGGCCCCCTGGAAACGGTGGCAACACTGATTTTAATGGGCTCCGTTCACGCTAGCGTCACAACAGTTTTGGCTCAGTGTTGTGGTGAATCTTTGTTTTTGTGAGTTCTTATGACGAAAAAATGCCTCGGGAAGTTAGAAAATTGGAGAGAGGGTTTGAAGTGGCTACCAAAGAAAATATACCGACGGTCGACACTTTCATGCTGGTGGATTTTGTCTGCCAAAATCCCGATTTCCATTCTTCAGAAACCAGAGATACGAAAGACGAATATTTTCTCTGTACTGTCATCATGACGCACCCGTTCATAAAACAATGTATTTTCTTCTTTACCATAACGATTTTTCACTTGAAATAAGGACAAATCAGGACTAATACACAAACTCACGTTTATTCTTTGTTTACATAACCTTTCCCACAGATAACCCCAGTGAGAAGGGGTCTCATGGAGCAACGGAAACCTGATTGGTTCGAAATTTCGTGACGTTTGAACGTGGCTGCCCCACAAAACAAATTGCCGCTACGTTTAACATTTTCATCTTCCTTAAATTCTCTAAATTTTTTGGATGCTTTTTCGAGCAGCACACTACGGTTTTGGTTTATTATTTTCAATAATGAACCTTTGGAATCGACCAAGAAAAAAAACGTCTGCCAAGTTGGGTGGGCAGTATAGCTTCCTCACTCATTGTAACATGGACGTATAAAATCAGTTGGCGAAAAAATTATGATTCAAAGAGTTACTGAATACCAAAATATTGGCGATAATATGCGGGATAGGGTTGCAGGTATTAATGTTTATAATAGTGTTGTAAATAGTTGTGGTATACATATAACCACTGAAATAAAAGAACGAAAGAGTGTAGGTATAAAATAAAACTACGAAGTTATGACGATAATGATTATTATTATTCAATACTAAAACTATAATAGGTGTACGTATTAGGATTATGGGTATTAATTTGTTATATACTCGTAATTTGAGTTTTGTTTAAAATTAAACGTAGAATTTTATTATTTTATTTAGCGGTCCACCGTCTAGGACCTAACCCACACAATCCCTGAAAATTTCATCGAAATTGGTTGAATAGTTGAGGAGTTTTGGTTGTAACAATAAATTTAAAGTTCGCGCATGCGCAGCGGCTATTGCTTGACCAATTTGATTGAAACTTATAGGGTGTCTCTCAGAAGTTAGTCCCTAACTAACCTCCAAATTTGAGCAAAATCGGTTCATTAGAAACCGAGAAACCGAGGTTCCAGGAAATTCACGTTTGCGCATGCGCACTCGCTCCTATTGGTCCGAAGGTGCTGAAATTGATAAGGGACCGTCTAGGACCTAACCCGCACAATCCCTGAAAATTTCATCAAAATCGGACCACAGGTTAGTATAGTTTTGCCCCGGACAAGGATTGACCACAGACAGACCGACAGACAGACAGACACGGAACCAAAATTGTTCGGGAAGCTCTAAAACGCAAAAAGCAAGTGGAAATTTTGATTTTGGAGGACATTTTTTTTTCACTTCTTTCACGAATACAAAGCTTCCCTACCTTCGGTAGTGAGGAAGCAAAAATTTTAACACCGCCTCAAAATTTGATGGTTTACGTTTCAAGGTACGTAGAATCCAAAAATCTAATAAAAATTTGGCCGTCCGTCCGCCGTCCGCGGCACTTTTGCATAGACCGATTTTGATGAAATTTGGTATGTAGGCTCCTTCTGGGGTCTAGTTGTGCCCCGAAGATTTTGGTTGAGGTAGGTCACTTCTAAGGGTTCCAAAATCAATTTTGAAATTTTGAAAACGCCCTAACTCAATTTGAGGCGAATTCCCCATTAGCGGAGTAAAATTAAAACAAATTATACTGTTGGAAAGCTGAGATCTTTTCGCAGTTCTTGGCGTAGAGGTATGTGAAAAACCATGTGGAAGAAAAAACTTAACAATCAAATGAAAAGTAGGAAATTTCGACGGTTTGACAAAAATGACTTTAAGAGTTAATTTTTCACACATCATGACCATACGAAAGTTTTGTGTAACCACTAGAAATATGGAAAATTTAACGCCCAATCCAAAGGTGTAATTAGATTTTAAATTGCACGTTAATTAAGAGAGTTATGGTCATTTTGATGGCTTAAGGTTGAAAACACGAAAAAAAATCTTTAAATTAAAATAACTCGGAAATTGAACGTCTAACGAAAAATTGCTAACATACTTTTTCACTCAAATTAGTTTCGTCAAATCGACTCCCGATGTTTTTCGGTCCCTATCATGGGACACATATGTTATTCCCGGTGGAAAGATATAAATTTGAGAAGAATTAGGTATTTTTTGTCTTCAAAACCTGTATGTATGGACATTCTCTAGATCACATGCTCATGCCATTTTACAGAGAAAATCAGGCTTATTCATCTATTGCTTTCTTCCGTCGATCAATGCCTTTCCGGCAGATGGTAAAAACCCGAAACACGAGATTCGTCGAGAGCAAGATTTGAAAAAAAACCCTCCGCGGAAATCGATTCCAAACGACTGTAATGGCATTGACCACAACCGAACAAGAACGCAAAAGAAATCCAAAGAAAAGTCTAAACGAAGACTGCGAAGTGGAGGAAGAGGTTCCGATTCACCAGGCAGTGGCTGAGGAGGGACATTGACATTCGGACTATATCTTCTTCATGGCATTCTTCGAATATCTTCAAGGTGTCGATTTATTGATCGTTTTACTTTCATCGCGGCCTCAAGCTGAGCGATGTATGAATGGTGGCAGGGCATCGACCATGTGTCGCCTGTAGTTCGCTCGTCTGTTCCAGTATACTGGGTGTCCCATGTTAAGGACCAAAAAACTTCGGGAGTCGATTCTACAACTAATTCAAGTATGAAAATGTCTCATGGCAATTTTCTTGTAACCCCTTGTTTCTCCAAGTTTACCTACCTTAATTTACCGTAAACATCTAAAAAAACGCTGCAAATTATTACACAATGGTTTATTATTTTTCTATACTGATCACTCGTCTGCAAAGCCACCAACCATCCAACATGGAGAAAAACTATCTACGATTTTGAATACGTTTTCAGGACCCCTAAGGGTAGTTTATTCCCAAATTAGCAACCCCGAAAACCCAGTGCTACTTAGTACTACAGGAATGCAACATCGGAACTCGATATCGATAATCGGTATCATAGATATATCGGAAGAGCTACCATCAAATTATAGCACCAAAAATATCGATAATCGATAAAAATTTAACCCGTAACGTGGCAAGGAAAATTCAGATCGACCAATCGCTCCAATATTCTTTTATTGGTGGCAATTACGCCAACAAACAAGGGGAAAATGCTTTTAAAACGCTGCGAATTATTACACAATGGTTTATTATTTTTCTATAGATCACACTTCTGCAAAGCTACCAACCATCCAACTTGAAGAAAAACATCGATCGTATTTCGGTCAGCTAAAATTTGAACGGAGATTAGGCCTCTTTTGCGATTCACACTCGTGTTTCTGATTTATCGTACGTAAAACCCTTAAATTCTCGTAGCGAGCGAACGGTTTGTCCTTCAGAGCTCCGGGTGGTCTCAAAAAATTCTAAAAATTCTATAGAATCTTAAATTCAAGGAAAAACAATACCTTTATATCAAATTTTTTGAGTTAGAGCGTTTTCAAAATTTCAAAATTTATTTTTCAACCCTTAGAAGTGACCTAAATCAACCAAAAGCTTAAAATGAAGCCTAAATACCAAATTTCATCAAAATCGGTCAATGCTAAGTGGCAAAAGTGCCGCGTACGGCGTACGGACGGCCAAATTTTTATTCGATTTTTGGATTCTACGTAGGTACCTACCTTGAAACGTAAACCAACAAATTTTGAGGGAGTTATAATTTTGCTTCCGAGTCTACCAAGGTAGCGGAAGCTTTGTTTTCACTTTTCAAGGACGAAAAAAAAAAGTTCTCCAAAATCAAAATTTTCACTCGCGTTTTGCGTTTTAGACCTTTCTGAACAATTTTGGTTCCGTGTCTGTCTGTCTGTGTGTCTGTCTGTCTGTCTGTCTGTGTGTCTGTCTGTCTGTCTGTCTGTCATGATTTCCTTGTAACGCGCATAACTATACGAAGTTATTGTCCGATTTCGATGAAATTTTCAGGGATTGTGCGGGTTGGTGTGTAGACGGTCCCCTATGAAAATCATCATCCTCGGACTGATAGAAGCGACTGCGCATGCGCAAACGTGAATTCCTTGTAACAGCCATAACTTCCACATTTTCCATCCGATTTAAATGAAATTTTCAGGGATGTTACAGATTAGTGATTAGATGGTCCCCTATGAAAATCATCACCTTCGGACTGATAGTAGTCACTACGCATGCGCAAACGTTAATTTTCTTGTAACGGCCGTAACTTCCACATTTTCCATCCGATTTCAATGAAATTTTCAGGGATGTTACAGATTAGTGTTTAGATGGTCCCCTATGAAAATCATCACCCCCGGACTGATAGTAGCCGATGCGCATGCGCGAACGTGAATTGCTTGTAACAGCCATAACTTCCACAATTTCTACCCGATTTCGATGACATTTTCAGGGATTACGCGGATTAGGTTGTAGATGGTCCCCAATGAAAATCAAGGCCTTAAAATTTACAGTAGCCTCTGCGCATGCGCAATCGTAAAATACTTGTAACAGCCGTAACAGTTGCGTCTGAGGTGAGGATCTCAAAGCCATTCTACAAACCCCTCCGAGATCAGTAAGCAAAGTACTGGACTCACACCCAGGAGTTCCAGGTTCGATTCCCAGTCTGGCTATGAAATTTTTTGATTCCAATCACTACCGCACTGACATTTTTCGTCCGAATTTGATTAAATTTTCTAGGATTGTCCAGATTAGCGTGTAGATGGTACCCTATGAGGGTAGTGAAAGGTACTTGGAGATTGGTGTTTTCAGATTAACTACTATGCATCGGATCATCTATATAATCGGGTTATGGATACGAGGAAGCTATGTGCCACACCCACTTGGCAGACGTTTTTTTTCTGGTTCGATTCCAAAGGTTTATGATTGAAAATAATAAACCAAAATTGACTATTGCGAAGGCCTAAGACCATAATGTTTTTTTTAAAAGCATTGTCCCCTTGTTCGTTAGCGTATTTGCCACCAATAAAAGAATATTGGAGCAATTGGTCGATCTGAATTGTCCTTGCCAAGTTATGGGTTAAATTCTTATCGATTATCGATATTTTTGGTGCAATAATTTGATGGTAGCTTGCCCGATATATCGATGATACCAATTATCGATATCGAGTTGCCGATGTTGCATCCCTGTTGTACTAAGTAGCACTGGGTTTTTGGGGTTGCTTATTTGGGAATAAACTACCCTTAGGGGTCCTAAAAACGTATTCAAAATCGTAAATACCCTCGAGTTGGAACTGCTCGATGTATAAATTGACTGGGCTAACCGGTATCCCCTCGTCAGGGATTTTTCGCTGTTGACTCAGAAGGCCGATCATCGACCTTGAACCCGAGTTCATCCGCACTTTCTACTCGTACGAGGAAGATGGCAGACGTAATGGTAGTTAACGAGACGTGAACATACGATTACCTGCAGAACATCCCTCGCCTCAGGCTTCTATTTTAGCTCTGAGTCAGAAATTAAAAAAAAGATGTCTGGGCAGGAGGATTTATGTAGGAAGGATGTGACTGGAGAATTCGATATTGAGGATGGGATGAAGAAGAAACCAACGATAAAAACAAAAATGAAGATTATCCGCAGGGTGGAAAAAACGACGAACTGTCTGAGTGACGTAATGACGTGGAGGAGTGCGGTACGTCATACGACCTTTGGACGTAATGACGTACCGAGTTCTAGGACGTTCCAATGCCGATGGGGTTTCGGATGATAGAGTTGGATGATGGCGTCATCTCAAGCTCCCTGTTCCTTCTTATCGTCAGCCGTTCATCTTGTTCGATTGCCTTCGGTGAGTCGTTTAGCTAATTTGCATTTTTTGGTTTATTATTTTCAATAATGAACCTTTGGAATCGACCAAGAAAAAAAAAATTCTAACACCCCCTCAAAATTTGATGGTTTACGTTTCAAGGTACGTAGAATCCAAAAATCGAATAAAAATTTGGCCGTCCGTCCGCCGTACGCCGTACGCCGTACGCCGTACGCGGCACTTTTGCCACTTAGCATTGACCGATTTTGATGAAATTTGGTATGTAGGCTCCATTTGGGGTCTAGTTGTGCCCCGAAGCTTTTGGTTGATGTAGGTCACTCCTGAGGGTTCCAAAATCAATTTTGAAATTTTGAAAACGCCCTAACTCAAAAAATTTCGATATGAAGGTATTGTTTTTCCTTCAATTTATGATTCTATAAAATTTTTAGAATTTTTTGAGACCACGCGGAGCTCTGTAGGACAAACCGTTCGCTCCCTACGAAAATTTAAGGGTTTATATTGAAATATATATATATATACATCAAAACACGAGTGTGAATCGCAAAAGAGGCCTAATCTCCGTTCAAATTAGAGCTGACCGAAATGCGATCGATGGTTTATGATTTTGATTTTTTTTTGATTTTTTTTTTTTGATTTTTTTTTTTTTTTTCTCTCTTTATATTGGATGGTTGGTGATTTTGTAGACGAGTGATCTATATAAAAATAATAAACCGTTGTGTAATAATTTGCAGCGTTTTTCTTTTTCGCATCGTATTTGCTGAATGCAGATGCGATTAGGGAGCGTGAACAAGGTTCGAGCCTTGGAATTTGAGGTGACGTGTTGCCTCCATTTACTACAGAAGACGTGGTTCGATCTAATGGACCGATTTTCGATCTGAAAATTAATTTAGATTCAGGTAGTAAAGTTGAATATCTTTTATTTCAAGCCTGTTCTTTCCGAGCGGGAGAAAAAAAAACTGAACATGAAAAAAGATTTGAAATATGTTTGTTTGTTTGTGGTATTATTTATTTACATTAACTCTAAAATACTAACAAGGCGCCTCACAAGCGTACACATCGTTATGCTGCAGGTCAGTGGCGGCTCCTGCCCTGAACTCAGGGGGTGCACGGAGATCAGGAGAAGCTGCTGAGAAGGGACAGAATAGGTGCTTTTCTCTGCCAAATAGAAATTATGTAACGATATGTAAATGGGATAAATCTTGGTAACTTTTTCATCTTAAAATTGCAAACGGTACTAAATACGTAGGTGCAATAGACACGAAAAATAATGTTCTCTAGTGGTTAACAGAAATTCTGAAATACTTAATCATCAAAGGTCTAAACCCAAGAAATGCATCCATCTTATTGCAAAGCTGAAATGTGTATTAAATACAAAAAAAAATTCAGCAAATTTTGCCCGTGATGATTCAAAACATCGTCCAACTCGGAAGAAAAATTAACGATAATTCGAGACAGAATGTACCTATTTTTGTTAACCGTTTTGGTTTTTTGCATCAGATTAAGATGATATGCACTGTTGAGTTGTTGCATTAGGTAGGTATATTTTGACGACCCAATATACGCAAATCTACCAGAGCGTTTTTATGGGAGACAGCCAATGCGTTTTTTTGGCTAAATGGGAGATCACTTATGCCGTCTTTAACCCAAGCCTCAAAATAATTTGTTCGTCACTTCACATCTGCAAAGCCAATCTACCTTCTTGCAATAATATTATAAGAAGTCGAATATTATTTGACATTAAACTTACGGTACGAATCTGCACGATTTTTAAATTTTAACGTCTGCTGGAGTCCAGGTACAGACGGCAAGGGGCGGCCAGTTTCTGGAATGTCGCACTTTTTCACGACCGACAAACACGAATAGTTTACGTTAATGTAATGCACCGAATTATTCATAGTACCTACAACACTCCTAAATAATCACTTTGAACAAAACGGTGGACTGAAAACGAAAAACGCGAAATGCCCTTATCAGTTCTGTTTGTTTACGATAAGGAAACCGGGAAACTAGTGAGCCAGGAAGACAAAATAATAAAATTGGAAATTCACTCATTCACACACCCCAGGCGCACAGCCTCCGTGCTGCTCCTCAAGGTCACATTTCGTGCTCTCTGGTTGGTCAATCTCACGTGCCTGCCTCCCTCAAATGACGTCACCCTCCTCGAAACGGAGCATAAAACTGGATTTGCGCGAACCGCCGCTGATTGGTCAGGAAAGAGGGAGCTGCCCGCCACTGTTTTCGCGCGTAGATTCAACTAGCACAGCACCTACGCTCGAGTCTTCTGTCACCATCCAACTTACTCTTCAAACCCAGAGGAACTAACTTTGATTTTGCTTCCGAGTCTACCAAGGTAGCGGAAGCTTTGTTTTCACTTTTCAAGGACGAAAAAAAAAGTTCTCCAAAATCAAAATTTTCACTCGCGTTTTGCGTTTTAGACCTTTCTGAACAATTTTTGTTCAGTGTCTGTGTGTCTGTGTGTCTGTGTGTCTGTGTGTCTGTGTGTCTGTCTGTCTGTCTGTCTGTCTGTCTGTCATGAATTCCTTGTAACGCGCATAACTATACGAAGTTATTGTCCGATTTCAATGGAATTTTCAGGGATTATGCGGGTTAGTGTGTAGACGGTCCCCTATGAAAATCATCATCCCCGGACTGATAGAAGCGACTGCGCATGCGCAAACGTGAATTCCTTGTAACGGCCATAACTTCCACATTTCCTACCTGATTTCGATGAAATTTTCAGGGATTATGCGGATCAGGTTGTAGATGGTCCCCAATGAAGATCACCACCTTCGGACTGATAGTAGCCACTGCGCATGCGCAAACGTGAATTTCCTTTTAACGGCCATAACTTCCACATTTTCCATCCGATTTCAATGACATTTTCAGGAATGTTACAGATTGGTATTTAGATGGTCCCCTGTGGAAATCATCACCTTCGGATTCATAGTAGCCACTGCGCATGCGCAAACGTGAATTTCCTTTCAACGGCCATAACTTCCACTTTTTCTACCCGATTTCGATGAAATTTTCAGGGATTATGCGGATTAGGTTGTAGATGGTCCCCAATGAAGATCCCCACTTTCGGACTGATAGTAGCCACTGCGCATGCGCAAACGTGAATTTCCTTTAAACGGCCATAACTTCCACTTTTTCTACTCGATTTCGATGAAATTTTCAGGGATTATGCGGATTAGGTTGTAGATGGTCCCCAATGAAGATCACCACCTTCGGACTGATAGTAGTCACTGCGCATGCGCAAACGTGAATTTCCTGGTAACGTCCATAATTTCTACATTTACTATCCGATTTCAAAGAAATTTTCAGGGATGTTACAGATTAGTATTTAGATGGTCCCCTATGAAAATCACCACCTTTGGACTGATAGTAGCCACTGCGCATGCGCAAACGTGAATTCCTTGTAACGGCCATAACTTCTACATTTTCCGAACGATTTCAATGAAATTTTCAGGGATGTAACAGATTAACTCGTTTTGATGTTTTGAGATTAACTACTATGCATCGGATCATCTATACAATCGGGTTATGGATACGAGGAAGCTATGTGCCACACCCACTTGGCAGACGTTTTTTTTTCTTTTTTAATTGGCTGGGGGTGCACATGCGCCTATGCTCCTATCAGCAGCCGCCCCTGCTGCAGGTATTCCTCACAAAAGGGGTCCGCCTTCCGCCAATAGCGCCTTGTTCTTGACATGCCATTTATTGGTGAGTAAAGCAGTACGCCTGAGAGGCTCCTAGTTAGTATTAGATGCAAAATATTTTAATTGGGCGACAGAAATTCGAATAAATTTGACTTTTCGAATGCATCACCGAAAGAAATGGACTTTTGAAAATAAATTCTTCTCAATTATAAAATTAAATGCTTTCGAATACTATGTACTAGGTCATTATAACAAAAGATACTGATATTATGTGGTCAACTGACATTTTTGAAGGGGTTTTGGAAAACTGTACGCCTTCAGAGGCGCTTTGTTAGTATTGGTGGAGTAGCAGTCCATGTTAGTATTTCAGGGTTTAGCCATGCCTATTTGGCACAAGGATCCGCCCCCTCACCCAGAACTGATTACACACCTCAGGACTCAGCCCGAAGTGATGTGTTAAACGGTTCCGGGCTGAGTTCCATCGTGGGAGAAAAGGAGGTGCTTTTTTAGTGGGTTTGAATTCATCATAACCTGTAGACGCCGGCCCTTCCAGGTATCTTACGAGATCCAAATCCACCTATGGGTCTTATGGGGGTCTCATTCGGTCGCCGTTCGTTCCTCGTTCCGGGTTACTATTTCCCTAAATTGTAAGGAAAAAAACTTTAAAATTGCTGCTAAATTTGAATTTTTTGAGAATTTAGAAATTTATCATTGCATGGACCTAGGGAATTCAAAAACTGAAAGATTGACGCTGGAATCATCAAAATTGAACAATAATTGCCAGAGAAAAATGAGAAAAACACAACAGAATAAACGGGTTTTCCCATTTTTCTCTGGCAATTATTGTTGAGTGATGTAATGACGTGGTGGAGTGCGGTACGTCATACGACCTTTAGACGTAAAAGTCTTTGCCCCTGCAATTTAGGGAAATACTAACCCGGAACGAGGATCGAACTGTGACCGACTGAGATCCTCTTAAAGATTTTCTCACCTGCCTACCGGAAAAAAACAATGCAAATTATTACACAAAGGTTTATCATTTTTCTATCTAGATCACTCGTCTGTGAAGAACATGGCTTTGCCATTGTTACCACCAACCAACATGAAGAAAAATATCGATCGCATTTCGGTCAGCTTAAATTAATCAGCTTAATTAGGCCTCTTTTGCGATTCACACTCGTGTTTCTGATTTATCCTAAGTTCAACTCTTGTTCTCGTAGGGAGCAAGTGGTTTGTCCTACAGGACTCCTAATGGTCCCTAAAAATGCGAAAAATTCAATTTGAAATTAAAATGTTCAAAGTTTTAACCCAACCAGTGTTTCCAACCCTTAGAAGTGACCTACATCAACCAAAATCTTCGGACATAACTAGACCCCAAATGGACCCCAAATTTCATCAAAATCGGTCTATGCTGACTGAGGAAAGTGCCGCGTGCGGCGGACAGTGGGGCGAAATCGTCAAAAACCGCTTATAAGTAAAATATTTGAAAGTCGAGAATTGGTCCAAGTGATGACAGAAAACGGTTTGTTTGCCGTCTAACCCAGTGTAAAACAGCTGTGCTGATGAGTAAACTGTAGAGATCTTGTTTGATCAGAAAAAACATGTGAATATTCGTAAAAATTTTGATGAAATGTGAAATGATTATCAATTTTTTTTAAATATATATTTTTCTTTCAGATGGTTCAAATGTATATTTTTAGCTTAGATCCTATAGAAGAGTACTAATAATAATTTTTCAGTATCAGAATAAAATATTTCTGCGCTATAATATTAAGGTATATGCATTATATTAGTAGGTGGTTATATTCATTTGCGCATCTGAATTTCCACGATTTATAGATGCATCTGTTTATCTAAAAACACCTTCAACATTAGTTTTCTGTATTTACTCGCATTCCTGGCCTCCAGAGACGTATTTATGTAGATATTAGGTAAGGATTTTCATAAACATAAACATTTTCATTAAAAAAATTTGTGTATAAACACATTCAAAACACAAACGGTGGATACGGCTTTCGTACAAATACGCAACCACGAGAGACATTTTATGTCTTATGTTTAATAAATTGAGAGCTTTCCAATGAGTGGTGAACGATTTTTGTGGGGTGGAAAATGAGGAAGTTAGTTTTCCCTAGGAACGATTGGTTGTACGTGAAAATCATCAGAAAATTCCGCGTAACGCTCCCCTCATAACGCTCCCCGCGTGACGATTTTTCATTAAATGAATTTTATGTGCCATAGTAAATTTATGCACATAAATTTTATGTGCCATAGTAAAGACATAAAATGTCAAAAAATTGAGTATACCTCTCCAAAGTTTGCTCGACATGACTGAAATACGATTGCTGAAATCACTTAGCATTCACAAACAGCCGATGTTCCAACAAAACAATGATTTAATTTTGGAGTGGATGTATGGTTTGATGGTTCCTAAAGCCAAAGTCAATACGAGATACAACCAAAACTTTGAAGACCCTCAAACGTGGGTTAAATTCAACCATACATTGAGGTAGGCAGGTTACAAATATTAGTTTAGGAATTTATGTCTTTATCACTTTAATTTCATCGTTTAATGGTTCGTAAACAACGTTTCGAAATTCAATGACTTGTAAAAGAACAAACTTACAATTTATGGCAACATAGCTAACCAATAAATCATTATCTTTTCAAACATTTCACGATATTGCCCTGATTTTTGAATTTTCAACCCAAAGAAGACGTCGAGCCGATCCAATAATGGTTCCGTTGGATTCTTTATTAAAAAATACTTATCACTACCTAACAATTTTTTTTTTGGATATCGATTAAGACGGTTGATTTTGAATTATAAGCGCATTTTTGCGTTTTGGCCCACTGTGACGCTTACGTCATAAACATTCGAAACTCTGATAAATCATAGAAAAAGGTTTTCTCACGCTGAAAGGTCGCGATTGGTGTCAAAATTCTCAGAATGAGGTCTAGTTTAGATTAAAAATAACAATAAATTGTTTTTCCCACCCATGCGCACATCCCATTAGATCAAGGCTAAAGTATGTTCCGTGCTAAAAGCCTTACGGAATATTGGTCATTCTAATGTAGAGAACAAAAGGAAATTTATATTGCCTCGAGAGTGGTGTCATCTAGCGACAAATAATCTTAATACAATCGGGAACATCATTCTCATTGCTAGCCTGGTACCATCGCACCTCGCGGGCTCAGTTCGAGGCCCCAAATCCCCTTGATCTTGAGTTATGATTATCTTGAAAAGACCAATGCCCTTAGGGCCTATTCTCCTCTGGGCGTTGTTTCATTTCATATAGCTCCCACTGTGTTCCATGAAACTAAACGAAGGTCAAACATTTATAGCCTTAGAAACGTGTGAAGGGACTAACTCTTTCTATTTCGGTATTCACGCTTTGCCTTCCTCAGCGTTTCTTCAGGGTGTTGACCCAGTGGGAAAAGTTAATAACAGTGGAGCCTCAATGATCCCTCGGACACTCTGTATCATGATGAGATTCCACAGGTTGATTTGTAGTCATTATGGAATTAAGCTCGACCGATGAAACTATGTGAGAGAGTCTGTATTGATCGCGAATTATGTAGACCTTAAAACTATCCTCTAAGGACAGCTCCTCAATGGCTGATGATTCTCCACGAATTCCACAATTGGAATAAATTTTTACTGTAACTCGTACAGTACCTCGACTTACATCTATGACCTGATGTCTAGCATACAAAGATCCTAGTTTACAATTTTACACAGCAATAGATGAAAAAATGAAATGAAAAATTAGATAAAAAATGAAAATTGAACATTCATCTGTTTTACAGAACTGTAAAATATACGAAACAATATGAACAGAATTAACAATACAATACATAGTTCTAGGAAAAAAGAAAATTCGCTCATAATGGTCGTGCTACCCTCCCCTCTACTCTTCAGGAAATTCGTGATATTCTTGTATTGGAATATTGCTTCCGAGTCTACCAAGGTAGCGGAAGCTTTGTTTTCACTTTTCAAGGTTGAAAAAAAGTTCTCCAAAATCAAAATTTCCACTCGCTTTTTTACGTTTCAGAGCTTCCTGAACAATTTTGGTTCCGTGTCTGTTTGTCTGTCTGTTTGTCTGTCTTGAAATCTTTGCCACACCCATAACTTCTACAGTTCCCATCCGATTTCGATGAAATTTTTGGGGATTGTGCGGGTTGACGTATAGGTGGTCCCCTATGAAAATCATCGCTCCTAGACTGATAGTAGCCACTGCGCATGCGCAAACGTAAATTTCCTTGTTACGGGCCATAACTGCTATATTTTCCAACAATATTCAGAGATTGTGCCGATTGACGTGTAGATGGTCCCCTATCATAGGGGACCCTCATAATGAGGGTAGTGTAAGGTATTTAGAGATGGATGTTTTGAGATCGGGTTATGGATACGAGGAAGCTATGTGCCACACCCACTTTTTTATTGGTATTAATTGAGAATATTTAGCCAGAGCATAATATGCTGAAATAATACTTATAGACTGTAGACAAGAGGTTTTAAAGAAATATGGTATACAGCTGAGTAACTGAAGAGTAATAATATTACTCTACCTGTATACCATATTTCTTTAAAACCTCTTGTCTACAGTCTATAAGTATTATTTATAGTGTACAGGTTCGTCCCAAGAACATGATAATCCCTACCTGTTGCTTTTGTTCCTAATATGGCTAAGGTATCGAGTATGTGGGCTTACTTTACAGTAAATTCAATTTCGTAAAAACCTTAAGCCAGATTTCCCAAAACGAATACCTGTGTCTCATATTAAGGCACTTGCCACTTTAGAACGCTCTGTCTTGAGCAAATTGATTCCCTTCGCCCTGCACCTTCAGGGCTCTTCGTAGGTTTAAACTTCCAGAAGCCTCATTTCAAGGCCGCAACTTCCATCTTCATCATCATTAGCAGCATCGTTTTCCTTCCGTATAAATCATCCTTGTCACCAGCCATCACGAAAATATCTCCGCCGAGCTGCGACCATTAAACCCTTCTGGTAGGAAATATTTTCGATTTCAAATTGGAGGCGTTGCACAATCGAAGGGCATTAACCCTGCAAACGCACATTCCCTTGTTCATCGGATTTCTAACCACTTTTGAACGCGATTATACCTATCAGTTATGTATGATTTATATTTAACTCCCTTATTTCGAGAAAATCCTTATCTTTATTGTAGTTTGTTCATCTGATTGTGCTTCAATCAATGTTGAGAGCATTAGGCAGGAAATCAGAGGTTACAGTGGATGACTTTGGATATTCCAGTATTGTCTGGATTCTGTCGCTTCTAGCTGTGAATGTTCTCGTGAGCACATAATTAGGTAATTCTCCATCAAATTCCTACTGAGGTATAGAAATATCAGTGGTGAGCTTAAGTTTTTCCTTCTTCAAAGGCGTCAATAAGAGTTCTGGAAAGAGTCTGTAATACCTACTCGTAATCCAAACCACTTTTTGATGGATTTCAAAGCGCCGAAGGCGCGCGACGGAGAAGGTAATACAGAATGGATCTTCTAGTTGACTTGTCTGGTGCAGAGGAGCTGTCGTTCCGACTTGTACTGGAGCCTTTCCATTGCTTCCATTGATTTGGTGACCCGATTTTTTCCTGGTCCTCTCTTATGAAAGACGACCTCTTCAAGACGCTGAGCGATGTTTCATTTTCAGAATATTAGTAACGTCCATCCATGCTTTGATCTCCATAATGTACAATAACAATTTATCCTTGTAGTGGATTAATTGCTGAACCTTGCATGCCAACTGCCGCCTTTCAATGCAATGGAATCTTGCTCTCAAAATATCTCTTGAAGAGGTAGGCAAACACAGTCCTCATAGTCTCCAAATCTGTTTTAGCACAGGTCGTTATTCTTCACACCTTGGATTTTCTTGATGCTTCTCGATATATTCTAGTAGTGCCACATAATACCATAATAGCATCTACTAGCATCATTGAATCCAAAAGCTCTAAGCTGTATCATCAAGCAGAAGATTCATATTAGCCTGTGTGGGATTTCTACCAATTATAACGTAATTGGTCTGCTCCATCCTCACTAGCTTCATCCTCTATTCTCCTCTTCTTGTTTAAATTAAATGCATCTAAATGCATCAGCAGTTCTTGCTTCCGATACATATGTACTCCACGTCTTGTGTGTTATAGAACTCTTTTGATGCTTATAGCCGGTTCTCTGACTTAAGGTGCCAAACGAGACCAAAATGGGTAGCAATATGTTTGAGGCCTATTGAAATGACCCAAGAAATTTGAAGAAATCCACAAGCTCGATCTCTGATCTGTGAAGCGTCTTTTACAGCCAAGATTCACGTAAAATAGGTAGTGATGCGCTATGAGTGGATCGAATCTCAATTATAACCTTCATTCATAAAAAAAAAAAAAAAATTTCCCTACAGTAAAGGTACCTTTGAAGGGATCCATCGGATAATCAATATATCGAAAAGAGCAATGGGTACACTTCCTTGGATATTGGAATTCCTTGGTTCCGTATCATGACCTTGATTCGGTAATTGTTGGAGTGGTACTTACTGAGACAGAAACTGGGGTAACTTGATGAGCTTATAACTGAGGCTCTACGGAGTTCTTCAGGACAAAAAGCATAAGAATAAACCGGGCTGAGCTTTCTCCACCCTCAATGGTGATGACTTCTAAAATCGAAAAAAAAAAGAAAAACATTTTTGCGATTCCTCTACTTTCGGAGGCCGAAAAGGAGCTGCAGAAGTGAACTAGGTACGAGAGAAACGACAAGAGAAAATGAAACCAGAAAAAACCTAATCGGGGATTAGTATCGTGAAATGGGAAGCGGGCTGAGTCAATCAAAAGTCTATTAGTGAAACCTGGAAATGGGTCACCTGGTCAGCTCTGAATCCGCTAAAGGAAGAAAGAATTTGGTCGAGGGCGTTAAAATATGTAGAAGACGCGGTTGGCCTTTCGTTTTTTACGGCTAATTTACATTTTTTTGGAGACTGAAGATGAGTTTATAAAATCTTACGATAAGAGTCTAAAGAAAATGGCAAAAGAGAGTCGACTAAACAGAGTATATTAAAACTGAGTTTGCCTTTCACATGGAAAAAGAAGTGGGTGTGGCACATAGCTTCCTCGTATCCATAACCCGATTGTATAAATTGTCCGATACATAGTAGTTGATCTCAAAACACCGATCTCTAAATACATAGTGACCATCTACACGTCAACCGGCACAATCGTTGAATATTGTTGGGAAATGCAGAAGTTATGGCTGTAACAAGGAAATATACGTTTGCGCATACGCAGTGGCTACTATCAGTCCGAGGGCGATGATTTTCATTGGGGACCATCTTCACGCCAACCCGCACAATCCCCGAAAATTCATCGAAATCGGATGAGAATTGTAGAAGTTGTGGCTGTGGCAAGGATTTCATGATAGACACATTGACAGACAGACAGACACGGAACCAAAATTGTTCAGGTAGCTCTGAAACTAAAACGCGAGTGGAAATTTTGATTTTGGAGAACGTTTTTTTTTCAACCTTGAAAAGTGAAAACAAAGCTTCCGCTACCTTGGTAGACTAGGAACCAATTACAAACTGATCACAGAAAGTTAATCAAAATACTAATTAATTCAAGAGAGAGAGAAAATACACTTTATTGAACATTGTAGAAGGTGACTCATTGAAGGTGATCATTGAAGAATAAAGGTGGACTAGGACTCCAGTAGTTTTCAAAACGTAGCACTAATTAACTATTAAGAATATTATGTAGGTGTTTTAGAATATTTTTGTTCTTGGTAAACAGCATGTCCTTAGTTTAAAAAAATAAAAAAGTGGATCTTCTAAAATCGAAATTTCAGCGCAATTATTTATGATATCAGCACAATTAAGTTCTGCGTCTCGCTGTCTGTTGTCAATTCCCTCTCCCCAGGCATAACTATAATATTATTAGTTATTAATAACAACTAGATACCATATTATGGTATCATAGTCAAGATTATGATGAAATATAAACTTCAAGATTCAGGCAGGGTAAACCACAAATGGTTTCATCGCATTTCATCCTAATCGGACCACCCGTAGCTTGTGTTTTTCCCCTAAACTTCTAGATCTTATTACTTACTAGGTTTTGTTCAAATTTGAAGGGTAGTTATCTAGCTGTCCAAAAATGGTTGCTTATTGATTTAATTGCGATCTCATCAATTGAAGCTATAGGAATATACCTTGGCAAAGTATGAAACTTGCATCAAACAAACATAATGTCTTCTTGTTGAGATTTATGGAGGGACCGAGCTCCCACAATCCCTTTGAATTTCATCAAAATCAGGTGGAAACTCTGGAAGTTGAACGTAGGGCAAGGATTTCGAGCTCATACTCAACGCTACAAAATTTATAGGGGATCAATCCTGGAGTTAATTCAGAGACAACCTTATGAGAGATACGGCGTACAGGAGAAAGATGCAGCGGACAATACCGCAACACACAGGTGTTTTGAGGGCTTACAACCACCTAAGGCTTCTGCAGAGTCGAGTCGTAACATCTTTATAGTCTGACAGCCTGATTTGCCTGTCTGCAATTTATTATTTTTAGTAATAAATGGTTAATAGTGATAAGTAATAAAGACAAGTAATTTAATTACTGCTCAACGAAAACTTTGTGACAGCAGGTGTTAATGTTCGTGAGATTGTAGTACTACCAACATGATCATAATCAACATAGGTATACAATAACTAAATAACAGTAAAAATTAATAAGACAAGAGAGACCAACTAGAGTGTGGCTAACCCGCAGAAACCATCAAATTTAATAAAAGTTTAACGAGGACAAGTAATTGACAGATATACCGATTTGTACAGATGAGGAATCTAATTCAAAAAGATCTGAACGAAACTCTTTGAGGATTTTCGACCTTCTGCGTGTATACCTCGCCCCTTCCCATCACCCTTTTACTCGCCTACCATCGGTGGTGAGGAAGCAAAAAGACTGCCAAGTTGGGTGGATAGTATATATTATGATCTCGTTGGATCATAATATTTCATAAATTTTAATAGATGTTCAAAATTCCTAAGTTGAACACCTCTGAATGAAAATAGATTCAGATTCTTGCTCAAATCGTGGACTTGTTATGTATTAATTCTCATTTTCCACAGTTTTCATTAGTTTTATTCTTTGATTACCCCGATCGACAACAAATTGTGTGCTTTCTGATCCATTTCGTGGCAGCGGTTAATAGGTACAGTCCACTTAATAAGTAGATATGTTTGGAAAGTGGATGAGAAATGAAGTAGTGTTTTGCGATCGGAATTTCGATACAGGAGGGGATGATTTAGGTGCTCGATCGGTGTCCACATCGAAAGGATGGAGGACAAAAGGCGCCATCTCAATGTATGTGGGGGAATTCGATGGACCCAAGCAACATTTTGGATACTTTACTCAAAATTATCTGGCGCATGTGGTGGCGACAAGCTAGCCACAACAGTTTCCATCCAATATTATGTCTTTCCAGAATAATACAACCAAACTTTTTAAGACCTATATTTTTGGAAGTACCGTAAAACCGTCAAACTTTACCCCAAGATTTACTCCAAAACATTTCCAAATACAATTTCTCCCCAATCGAAATGGGTTAAATTGATTTTTTTAATAAGTGAATTGATCTTCAGGGCTTCCTGAACATTTTGAGTGGTCGAGCTCATTGATCACATAATTGTAACCCCCTTATTTAATTTTTTAAATGTTGGAGTGCAGTTACCTACGAGTGCGTCTATCTTTACTCCACTCTGAAAAACTCACGGTTATCGCTACAGAAACGGGCAGTGGTGCAATGATACTAGTTGGAATTGAATTCATTACCCCATAAATACTTGATAATATCAAGTATTTATAATATTATTATAAATATATTCTCAAAAATTGAACTTTTTAGCTTGAAAAATACAAGTTATACCTAAGAAAAATATAAATTCCAATGATCATTTATTCATCATTTATTTCAACAAATTTGCTTGAAATGCAATATTTCTGGTTAAGAGATCACAATTTCAGTCTTCCAGTATAGACAGACTTATGTAGGTAATCGAGCAAAACTTTCTACAAGTAAAGAAATATTGAAGGACAATAAACGATAAACGAATGACTTAACAAAATCACAGAAATAGTCTGTTTCACATTCGATAACTTTCGAATGAATTGCAATGGTAAATTTCAAAGTTAACCCACGAGTAAATAATATTGTAAATCACAACTTCTGAGACCAAAGCACGTTTATGTTCATATCATAATGCAGGTGTTCAGTTGTAAAGTTTCGGTAGGGGCGCGACCAAGCTTTTTCTCATTTCTTCTCCCCATTTCTTACTTCTGACATGAAAAACACTAGAAACCTTACATTCAACACTGCAAAAATTATAAAACTCAAATATTTTTCGAGATTAAATAAGAAAAATATGAGTGAAGCTACCTTTACCCCAACCTTTATAGTGGAGTAAAGATACCCGGTTTTTGGAGTAAAGTTACCATCAAATTTTTGGTAAACAAAGGCATAACTAAGAAAACACTTTTTTGAGAATTTGATTAGTGTATTTTGTTCAGAATAAGATATTGAAAGTGATATGATGGGGGCTTGCCTGGTAAAACCACTCTAAACACCTGATATGGAAGAAATTTTGGAGCACAAGAAAAAGGACAAAAACAGCTGAACAGGAAACTATGACTGATAACAGCTGATAACGTGGATAAAGAAGCCTTCACAAGCCACATCGATTCTCTGGGATGTGGAGAATAACGAAAACACAATAGCTAACTTTTATCTAAGTCCTACCACGTTTACGCTACAATTGAAGATTCTCACTTTTTGGGGTAAAGTTACCTCTGGTGGGGTAAAGTTTGACGGTTTTACGGTAGTATCAAAACACATTCCCTCAAATTTTTTAAGCAAATTCCAATCGTCAAGCAAAACAAAGGCAGCTTGAGCTGTATTTGCTCCCATGTCTGAAGCAAGTTTAAAACTTCCAGCAATTTCTCACCAGCGGTGAATGTATGAGAGAGTTTTTCCATGCCAGTGAACGATGATTGGACCATCTTGGGCCACATTTTGATTTTGCATCATCAGCGGACTCTCTTCTTGCTAGTTTTCTTATATTCTGAATTGTACTTCATGGCATGGTAAGTAGGTCATGCCAACGAGCTGCTGCGACTAGCACCAACACTCTAAGGGCTTGTCTGTCTGATATTTTATCTCTGTCAAGAGCTCTTGTCACGTGATGAGTGAAAATGTGGTTTCTTTTGGGCTCCCGACTTTGACGAGGTCATTTTTTAAAGGTAATTTGTAAGGGGATGGAGAGTACTTCTTTTAGTGCTAATTGATTGGCTATAACCACCATTTTTAGTTTCTGGATACAATGGGATTGCTAAATGGAACGAAGGGTGGAGCTTCATAACTTCAGAGTCGTTGAGCACTGTCTTCTACTCACACTAGGATGCTGAAATTTGGGCTGTACGACTCATTTATGAAGTGAAACAATTTGGGGGGGGGGGGGGTGCCCCAGAAAATTTGGAAAAGTTGTGTTTTTCGGGCCACCTAAATGTTAATTTTATGTATTATGTATCTTGGAAACGGTAGCTAATACAAATTTTTCATTGTTATATTCGATTTCATTGGACTAAAAATATTCAGAAAAAGTTCAATTGGGTTTGGAAACATTTGGAAAATTTTTGTTGTTGGTTAGTGTCATCAAACCATTTCTAAACCATTTCCATCGTTTAGATTAGATTGTAGATTGAAGCTGAATCCGCGGATCAGGGTGATGGGAGCCCAAAGCGCTGAACCCTAGTGGCTTATTGTGCTACTCCAAGGATTCTGTTCCTAGTTAAAGAGTCCTAGCCCTTTGGTAAGGGCCAGTAGCGGTTTGGCTAGATTTGTGCTGGGAAAAGCCTCCATGGGTGTAGGTGACCCGAGGAGGTTAAACCTACGAATTGATAGAGGCTTTTTCTTCGGCCTCTCCACACAGCCTGCAGAGGGTTGTGTTCTGGCTTACCCCAATGCGGTTGAGATGGAATGGGAGTGGAGTGAAGCCTGTTACCAGGCCAACCACTAACTTGACTTCCTTGCGGCTTAGCCGCAGCAGCTCTTCAGTGGTGCTGGGGTTAGGTTTGGCCACCATGCGTTTACTTAGAGCATGCTCTCTAAGGTTTGACCATCTACTAGTGGTTTCATTCGTGACCCACCGGTTTATGGTCGCCCTAAAGGAAGATTTGGGAATGCCGATGGCTGGCTCTGGACCAATGTACTCATTTCCCATTACTCCACTGTGTCCTACCACCCACTCCAGAGAGACTCTGTTGTGTTGAGACAGGGAGCAGAGGGTTTGGAAGCAGTCCGACCCTAACTTTGATTAAATGGAGGAGGCGGCTAAAGCCTTGATCGCAGCCCGGCTGTCTGAAATAATGCGGACGTGTACACGTGTACACCTCGGTGTTCCCTCCGCAGAATTTCCCCAGAGCAGACCCTAACTGCAAGTACTTCAGCCTGAAATACCTTAGCATGCACTCCTAGAGGAGCTGAGTGGCTCCATCCAGGATTAGCCCCATAAATTCCAATCCCTGTACCATTCCCCATTTTGGATCCATCTGTACACCAGAATTGGTCGTTGGGACAGCATTGAGAGATTCGCCGCCCCTCTGATCTTATGATCGATCTGAAGGGGTGTTACTTGGCGAAAGTTCTAGGCATAATGTCCACCACCATGTCAAGCATGGGATTGCATAATAGGCCCAGGATTTTGGAGTGGCCCTGGAGGTGTGACTCCCTCTACGTTCCATTCCATTTCTGCCTCAGGGATGCCATATATGACGCGCTTCGGGGGTACATATACTAAAATCGTTGATATTAGCTTTTGATATTTAATTCCCCCAATCGTCAACAGTATAACTTCCTCACGAAAATCATGAATACAATATGGTATTTATGAAAATTGTAAATTGTATTGTAAATAACTCCTGGCATGGAACGTCAACACGAATTCGGTCACGATTATGTTGACCTTTATCGCATTTTCACCCGTTCGAGGTTCCTCAGTTCGGATGGCGACCGGTATCTATTGCGCGCAATACTAAACCAATATTAACAATCCGCATCGCCCAACCGCTACACAGCAGTTCTTGAACGACCTGTTATTTAGTTTCCCCGTTAAAATCGACCTTCAGACAAAAAATTTATCGAATTACCTTTATAGTTATTTAGTTACGTCGTAAATTTGGAAACATCCAATTAGTGGAGACGGTTGTCGTAAATTCCTTCCTCTGAATTCCACGCGGGATTTTGTCAAGTTTTTTCCCCCTCCGAACCACCTAAATTTTTTGCCTAACTTGGGTAAGTAACGGGACGCCTACGACTATTTCAAGTAACGGGACAACTACGACTGCTATTTCTACTTCGTGAACTAAACAAACATAAGCGGCATATTGTTATGGTTTATTATTTAGAGATAAAATTGAGGCATCGAAGGTATTTGCTCATTCAATTCATTATAGTGATGTATTGGGAATACATGATCGCATACATGATGCTCATCAAAGGATACGAATAAAATCACTGGCAATGGGATTGTGAAAAACCATTTTAATTTTTAAAAAAAAGGAGTTATTGTTTGTTATTGACGATGACCTAAACGTCGAAATCGATTTAACTTGTTACTCATCATGTTCGTGGAAACATACATCGTTCTTCTCAACTCCGTTTTTGGTTTATTATTTTCAATATCTAATGAACCTTTGGAATTGACTAAGAAAAAAAAACATTTCTACCCCCCCCCCCCCCCTCATAATTTGTTCGAATCAATCGAATAAAATTTTTTCCGTCCGTCCGCCGAACCCCTTACGGTTTTTCTTCAGATAGAATTGACCGATTTTGATGAAATTTGGTATAGTATTTGGTCTGTCTTTGGTGTTTGGTCTAGTTGTGCCCCGAAGCTTTCGGTTGAAGTCGGTCACTTCTAAGGGTTGAAAAATAATGGAACTATCAAGGGGGAAACATCAACACAGGGTTTGGGGTAAGTATCAAGTTATTTCGCGTACCCAAACTAGGTCAAATAAAGAATAATTCTTTAATAATTATTATTATCGCTGACAGAAGCGAAGTGCACGGTCTCACGTCTCAAACGGAACTCCAAAATGAAATTGATGCCTCCATTGCATAATGAGGACATAACTAATATTAACAGAACAATAATTCATTATTTTATGTATACAAATCAGATAAAGATTTTTGTAAATGTTGGTTTTTGTAAAATAAACATGTAAAAAATAAAAAAGGAGGTGGGGGGAATTGAGGGTTGAAATTTTGAAAACGCCGTAGCTAAAAACGTTTCGATATAAAGATATTGTTTTTCCATCAATTTAAGGTAGTATTGAATTTTTAGAACTTTTAGAGACCACGCGGAGCCCTTTAGGACAAACCGTTCGCTCCCTACGAGAACTTAAGGGTTGGATTTAAGATAAAACAGAAACATAAGTGTGAATCGCTTTCTAATCTCCGTTCAAATTTTAGCTGAACAAAATGGGATCCCTGAAGGTACGTGGTAGGCAGGTGGTGACAGTGGCAAAGCCGAGTTCTTTGCAGACGAGTGATCTATATAGAATAAAATAAACCTTTGTGTAATAATTTGCAGTGTTTTTACTCATCAAAGGGGTCTACCAAGTCGGATGGGCAGTATATCTCGTAGCTTCATCATTATAGGAATACCTGAACATTACAAGAGTTGGTGTGAAATTGATGGAGTTTTCGATTAAATTCAGTATTATCCAAACCTGAATATTATTTCTTTTGAGTGTAATGATCTCCAGTCGGAGATCTAATTACTTGGAAATTGGGGAGAAATGAGACACGTAATCTGACGGGAATGGAGGAGGTATATTCAATAATAACTTACGTGAAGCGGGGCAGAGGGGGAAGAGGGACGTCGAGCCGCGGTCGCGATCCTACTGTCTTATCGTATCACCTCGACCCCTCTCTTCCCCTACTCGGGAAGTGTCATCCGTCCTTGAGTGATTGTATCATCACACTCCCCCCCCCTGGTGAAAAAATTTGGGGTCATATAGGGGACTGGTGACGGCAAATTTTAACTGGTGATGAATTTTGGGAGGCATCCCTGGGGAAACCGTCCTGGCCCACCTGTTACGCTTTGCAGTTGTCAGTTTACAGTTGGCTGGTCTGTGGGAGCCGTGCTTTTGCTTAATAGTGATCTGCAAGGTCAGTGTGGGCGAAGTGGGTGAAAACCCCAGGGGCATTGGTGTTGAATTTTTGCCTCCTTCTTTCAAGTTGTGGGGTTTAGGGACTGAAACCAGGGGGGGTGGGATGTGGTATGTTAGGGGGGTGTGTTACGGGGCACATAGATGTTCCTATTAAGACAGAATACAGAGTCCTTCAAAGTGTAGAGATAAATTAATTTTGGAAACTCGTCATTACAATAATACATCATATGAGTAATATGCAGGTAACTGAAAATTCTCCTTTGAAGTCACTGTAGGGTGGGGGATTGTTAGTGGGATTAGGTGGTTTGGAGGGGGGGTTTTGGTGTTTAAGACGGCTTGGTGAAGATAACCTGGGCACCCCCAAAGGTAACAACCATAGACTCATGGGTTGGTAGCTTGTAGTCAGTGGCCATGAGGGTGCAATGCTCCAGTTTATTTGGTTGCTGGTCAACTGGTGTGGGCTGGGGCTGCATTTGTTCCTCATCAATGGTGTGGTCATCTGAAACAGGCCGTACGGCGGGGGAGCCGAGTAGAGTAACCGTTGGCAACTGGGATGTCATGTTGAAGGGCTTCAGCTGACTAACATGTTGCACCCTGACATCACCAGGATCCACCACGTTGGTCAGCTGATACGTGACAGGGGACGGGATCCCTGTCACCTTGTAGGGTTGGGAGTATTTATAAGAAAGTTTAGCATTAACACTATTTATCTTAGAACTGAGGGTGTATTGTTTGATGACAACTGTGGCGCCAAGAGGGAAGGTGTGGGGAGTGTGTCGTTCATCATAATACAGTTTCCGGTGGAGGCGTGCGTTTTGTATATTGTGTAGCGCCTTGGCCCATGTTTCATGCTGTGTGGCTGGGTCGGTGGAAGTTGGGAGGGGTAGGTCCCAGACAAGGTGTAAGGGGGTTACAAGCTCGCGGCCCAAGAAAAGGCGTGCTGGGGTATAACTGGTGCTGGAATGTTTCACCGAGTTGAAACCTTGTTGAATGAAGGGGAGGTGGGAATCCCATCGAGTTTGGTCAGATGCATGAAAGGCTGTAAGGATGGTTTTGAGAGTCCGTATTTGGCGCTCTGCCATGTTGGGGTTAGGGTAGTAGGGGGGTGTGTGATGCATATGAACACCATGGGACAGTAAGAACTCCTTGAAGGTATTGGACCGAAAAACAGAAGCATTGTCTGCACAAATTGTTTGGCAATACCCAACAGTGGCAAAGATGTGTGTTTGAAGTGCCGCAATTATGGTATCTGTGGTCTGTTTTTTTAGCGGTAGGAGGTACGTATAACGGGAGAAACCATCCACAGCAATCAAAATGTGGGTAAATTGAGAACGGGTTCGGGGTAATGGACCAGCAACATCAAGGTATAAAAGTTGCATGGGGTGGGTAGGATCTGTGGAACTTTGAACGCCATAGGTTACCTGTGCATGTTTTGACCGGGCACAGACCAAACATTCAGAGACTCTTTCGCGTACTTTGGCATGTAGTTTTGGATAATAAAAATAAGATTTGATCCTTTCAGTGGTTCTTGTGACCCCTGCATGTGACCCAAGTGCCGAGTCGTGACAATAATGGAATACAAGGTCGAACAAACTTGCAGGGAGTACAGGGCGGTCTCCCCCAAGTGGCAATTGATAAAACAAAATGCCTTCCCGAAGGGTGTAGTTAGGGATTGTTGACCCTGAGCGAAGGGCTGCAATAATTGGGCGGAGTTCATTATCTTCCTGTTGGTGGATGGGTAGTTTGGTATGGACAGCTGGATATGACTGTAAGATAGTGAGAATTGGTGTTTTGGGAGTGTCGTTAGAAAGATCATCCAGTGGCACTGATGATCGTTCTTCGCAATTGCGTGATAAGTAGTCCGCTATGCTGTTGTGCTTTCCAGGGAGATGATGGAGGGTATATTTGAATTGATACAATGTGGCTACCCAACGTGCCACACGGGGGGAGGCGTTCTTCATAGAGGATAGGGTGGTGATGGCTTTTGCATCAGTATACAAATGGAAGTGAGCATGGCCTAGGTATTGCTGAAATTTGAGGACCGCAAGCAAGACAGCTGCAAATTCCAACTCATACGTGGAATACTTCTGTTCACGGTCTTCAAGCTTCCTACCAGCATAGGCAACAGCGGTAAATGAGGTGCCCTCCTGTTGCGCCAAAACACACCCTAGTGCGAATTGGCTGGCATCTGTGAAAATGTGAAAAGGGCGGGAGCAGTCAGGTAATCGAAGGACTGGGGGTGTTTGCAACCGTTGGAGAAGTTGGTGGTAGGCATGATCGCATTCCTCAGACCAATAGAATGGTACATTCTTCTTCCTTAAACGGTGGAGGGGAACGGCTATTGATGCAAAGTCTGGGATAAAAGCTGAGAAAAAGGCCACTGCTCCGAGAAACTGGGAAAGCTGCTTTGCAGTAGGAGGGGTGGGTATGGACTTAAGAGCGCGGATTCGTTCATCACTGATTGTAACCCGTCCATTCTCTATTGTGTGGCCGAGAAACTCAAGGCGGGTTGTGTTGAACTTGCATTTCTGGGGGTTTATTGTGAGTCCTGCGGCTTGTATGCGTGTGAGCACTTCACGGATGTGTTGGAGGTGCGATGCCACTGATGTGCTGTAGATGAGGAGGTCATCTAAATACCAGATGACATAGACACCGTGAAGGTCTCCAAAAATTTGCTCCATGAGCAAGCTTAGAAGTTGGCCTCCTACTTTTAATCCAAATGGGATGCGGTTGTAGGAATAAGTGCCAAAGGGGCATTTAAAGGTCAGGTGTTGTTGACTCTCAGAGGTTACTGGGATTTGGTGGTAGGCACAGTTGAAATCGATGAGGCTGAAAACTGTGGCCCCGTTTAGGTGCATAAGAAGGTTTGGAATTGTGGGGATAGGGTAGTCAACTGCGTCAATTCGGCTATTGAGCTCTCTCATGTCAACTACCAACCTGAAGGTTTGGGGATCAGTTGGTTGTGTCCGTTTCTTTGGGACAAGGAAGCAGGGGGAGACACTGGGGCTGAGGGTGGGTTTAATTACTCCTAGGTCTAGGAGTTTGTTTATTTCTGCCCGCATAACTTTTTGGAGGGCAGGAGAGACATGATATGTCGGACATGGTTTAAGGGGGGTGGCATCGGGACGCAGTTTGACAGTATGTTCGAGCAGGTGGGTTCGTCCTAATTTATCTGTGAGAACATCAGGAAACTCGCACCGTAACTGGTCTGATAGGGTGTGGTCTTGTAGACCTAAGACAGTCAGACGTTGGGAAGGGGAGTTGTCAGGTTGTGGTCGAAGGGGAATGGGGATGTGGTCAGGGGGGAATGCAACTGTGGTTGTGGAGGCGTCATACCTGAGGCCAGTCTTCTTGAAAAAATCCAAGCCACCCAGTACATCGTGAGGAAGCTGGTCAAGCAAATAAAAGGTATGATCCCATCTGTGGGAGCCAACTGATACAGGTAAGGTTACAGTGAACCGAGTTGTTACTAACTCACCATTTCCCACTGTGAGTGAGAGGGGGGGGCACTGTACTGGTCGATTAGATTTGGAAAGGATAACATTGTTGAAATAGCCTCGGTTCAGAACAGAGACTGAAGCTCCTGTGTCCAACAACATATGGGTGGGAGTAGAGGCTAAGACTACTTGGAGTAGGGGGGGTGTAATTGTTGTATGGCTGAAGAGAGATGAGAGGATTTCTGGTGAAGGCTGGGTTGTGCCATCAATTACCTCAGACATTGGGGGTGCTGGAAATTTCTCTGGTTTGAGAGAGGTCAGTCTATTTGGGGGCTCCACAGTTAGTGACATGAGTGGTGGTGGTCTGACTCGGCGAGGGCGATCAGTGGCTTTACACCTATGTGTATGTTTGGGAATATTTGTAGCAGATGGCTGCTGAGGGAATGTTGGTTCGGAAGTTACTGAAGACAAATGTAGTCTGCGCAACTGATCCTGTGCTTGGGCCAAAGAAACTAGTGCATTAAGTTCCGCTTTAGTTGATGGTTTGGTGGAAAAGACGAGCTGGGTGCGTGTGTGGGCGTTGAGTCCCATCAAAATGGCGTCAACTAGCGCCATTTCGTCATCAAGGGAAGCTAGTATGTCATTGGCTGTGGTGATGCTTCGGACATATGTACGAAATGTTTCTGTGGTACCCTGGGGGCGGTAGAGATATTTGTGCTGCAGGAAGGGTAGGACAGGTGCACTGAAAAAATCTCTCCTAAATTTTGCCAGAAAGGATAGGTATGAAACAGTAGATGGTGAACATGACACAAGAAGGTCAGTGATATAAGAAAAATGGGGCTTGAGTGCTAGGGCCTGGATCATATTGGGGAATAAGTCTGGAGCTAAGTTAACTAATTTCGAAAATTCCAATAAAAAAAGATAGGCAGACTCGGAGTTATCATAATAAAAGGGGGGAAGTTTGTTTAATTGCTGAGAGAGGGTTTGTGGGAGATGGTATCGCCACATCAGGTCTGGTGGTGGGTGGGATGTGTCAGCATTCATATCTTGTGCCCTACACTCAGGACATTTGTAAGTTGATCTACAGTCAAGTGGAATCTTTTTCCAATTCCTATAAGTAGTTTTGGCACAAGAAGAATGAAAGATCCTTACACAAAATGTGCAAAAGATAGGGTTTGCTCGCTGGTCTTCTGGTAGAGGTACATTGCATACACTACAGGAATCCACATCTTCCTCTTTGGTGGTGATTTTGGGCTTGGTAGACATATTGGGGTAGTGATTGTGGGGGAAAGGGGAGCGGTGGGTTTTTATAAAAGAAGAAAGTAAAAATTGTTGAGTTGGTGAATTATGAAAATGAAAAGAGAAATTAAAAAAGTTGAATGCAGAAATTGAGGGGATAGTTTGTTTATGAAAAATGGCTATAATGAAGGAAATTAACAGAGAATTAGTGAGAGGAATGAATATGAGAAGAACCTGTTGGATAGTGAATGAAACTAAGGGTTGAGTAAAGATATGTAGGTAAATTTGAAGGGACACTGAAGGAGCAGAGTTGTAAGCAGTGGGCGTGGTAAGTAAATAGTGGGCGGGGCGGATGGAAGGGGATCGGGTGGGTTCGTGCAGAGTCGGGCGAGCGCGCGTGGATACGAGAAAGTTAAACGTGTACACGATCCATCTACACGATGGCGGGAGGTTATCAGCTGATTAGGAGGCCCGTAGGATCGGAACAAAATAATTGTGATTTATACTACGCTCGGGATACCATGTAATGATCTCCAGTCGGAGATCTAATTACTTGGAAATTGGGGAGAAATGAGACACGTAATCTGACGGGAATGGAGGAGGTATATTCAATAATAACTTACGTGAAGCGGGGCAGAGGGGGAAGAGGGACGTCGAGCCGCGGTCGCGATCCTACTGTCTTATCGTATCACCTCGACCCCTCTCTTCCCCTACTCGGGAAGTGTCATCCGTCCTTGAGTGATTGTATCATCACATGAGTGGTACGTCGAACTCATCGAAATTTTCGGGGAGAGAAAAATCTCATTCCAGAATGTAATGTGTGTTAACGGAACACAAACTAACCCTATACTTATGATTTTGGAGTCCTAAACCAATAAACAACTCCAGTGGGTGTCTCGATGATGTGAGAACTGACGGTCTTCCGCGGAGGTTTCATCCTTCTGATGGTATCTTCGTAGTGAATTGCGCGATTTCCGGGCAAGAAACAAATTGAGGGTTGCGGGGCATAATGAGATCTGAAGAGCCTTCGTTATTAAACGGGCTTCTGCCCTAATCTTAAATTCCGGTTTTGCCAATATCTCAGGTACGGGTCGTCGAATGATGGATTGATCTTGTAGAAAATTAGAACGCGTATATAATTTGATTTTTCGCTGCCGACGAAAACTTTGTATTTGTGAGCAAATGTGGGTCCTCCAAAATCAAAATGTCTACCCTCATTTTGGGTTTTAGAGCTTTTTGAACAAATTTGGATCTCGACTGCAGGAACCTCCAGCCAGCCAAGATCCAGAAGCCACATCAGATCCTAGAAACATTTCGCCAATCAGAATGCAGGTACCTCCAGTCAGTCGCAATCCAGTAGCAATCCTCCAGCCAGTCCAACAACAAAAGCCATAGCCAATCAGAATGCAGGAAATCGTAACATTCTGGTAACAGACATGTTTTTGACATGTATGTCAAAAAAAGTTCGTCCACGATTACAAAGGCTCATCGTTGGAAATAATAAACGAAAATGCATTGTACTCTTAATCAAGTTCCAATTCAGAAATCGATAGAAACGCTGCAAATTATTACACAAAGGTTTATTATTTTTCTATATAGATCACTCGTCTGCAAAGAACACGGCTTTGCCATTGTTACCACCAACCAACATGAAGAAAAACATCGATCGCATTTCAGTCAGCTAACATTTGAACGGAGATTTGCCTCCGTTGCCTCTCACCTCTTTTGTCATCCACACTCGTGTTTCTGATTTATTGTAAACCCAACCCTTAAGTTCTCGTAGGAAGCGAACGGTTTGTCCTACAAAGCTCCGCGTGGTCTCAAAAAATTCTAAAAATTCAATACTATCTTAAATTGAAGGAAAAACAATACCTTTCTAATGACATTTTTTGAGCTAGAGCGTTTTGAGCATTTCAACCCTTATTTTTCAACCCTTAGACCCCAAATAGAGCCCATACACCAAATTTCATGAAAATCGGTCAATGCTAACTGAGAAAGTGCCGCGGACGGACGGCCAAATTTTTGTTCGATTTTTGAATTCTATGTACTACCTTGAAACGTAAACCAACAAATTTATTTAAATAATAAACCAAAATGTTTTTTTTATTCATTTTTTAAAGAAATATTGTTTATCTCTTTTGTTTATTTAAATTCATTTTTTAATTCTTAGTTTCATTTTTATTTTTTTTTTTTTCATATTTTTTCATGAATTTATTTTATTTTATTTTTTCAAAATTTTTATTTTTGTTCATTCAGTTATTTTTTGCTTCCGAGTCTACCAAGGTAGCGGAAGCTTTGTTTTCACTTTTCAAGGACGAAAAAAAAAAGTTCTCCAAAATCAAAATTTCCACTCGCGTTTTGCGTTTTAGACCTTTCTGAACAATTTTGGTTCCGTGTCTGTGTGTCTGTCTGTCTGTGTGTCTGTCTGTCTGTGTGTCTGTCTGTCTGTCTGTCTGTGTGTCTGTCCGTCTGTCATGATTTCCTTGTAACGCGCATAACTATACGAAGTTATTGTCCGATTTCTATGAAATTTTCAGGGATTGTGCGGGTTGGTGTGTAGACGGTCCCCTATGAAAATCATCATCCCCGGACTGATAGAAGCGACTGCGCATGCGCAAACGTGAATTCCTTGTAACGGCCATAACTTCTACATTTTCCATCCGATTTCAATGAAATTTTCAGGGATTATGTGGATTAGGTTGTAGATGGTCCCCTATGAAAATCATCGTTTCCGGACTCATAAAAGCGACTGCGCATGCGCAAACGTGAATTCCTTGTAACGGCCATAACTTCCACATTTTCCATCCGATTTCAATGAAATTTTCAGGGATGTTACAGATTATTATGTAGATGATCCCCTATGAAAATCACCACCTTCGGACTGATAGTAGCCATTGCGCATGCGCAAACATGAATTTCCTTGTAACGGACATAATTTCTACATTTTCCATCCGATTTCAATGAAATTTTCAGGGAAGTTACAGAGTAGGGTTTAGATGGTCCCCTATGAAAATCACAGAGAATTGGTTCTCATAGAGGGATTCATTCATAGAGGGATGGTCTCCTGTGAGAATCTCAAATCCCATTAATTGCAGGTTATCGTTAGCTCAGAGGATAAAGTCTCGATTTGAGCTCCTAAGGTCGCGGGTTCGAAACCCAGCTGAGGCTATGTATTTTTTTGATCCAATCACATACACCTACTCACTTAATTTTTCATCCGAATTTGATGAAATTTTCTAGGATTAGCGTGTAGATGGTCCCCTATGAGGGTAGTGAAAGGTACTTTGAGATTGGTGTTTTGAGATTAACTACTATGCATCGGATCATCTATACAATTGGGTTATGGATACGAGGAAGCTATGTGCCACACCCACTTGGCAGACTTTTTTAGTTTTGTATGATTTTGTAAAAAGCAGAATGAAGCATCCTTGTAACTTGGCACAAACCTAGGACCAGTGGTGCAGGGGAGCCAGTGAAGGGATCTTCTCCCATTGAATAAGTGTACTATTATTCCATGCTCTACCGTTAGATGTAGTGTAGTGACCATCACTCTGGTTTTATCTCCCCTCTTGTCTGGTCGACACTGCAGAGGTCCTGAGTTCGATTCCTCTTGAAATGTACCGTTCGCTCGAAGAGGATACCGTGGAGGGTCGGTGCGAATTTAATTCACCAGATTAATATCAAAGTGAAAACCTTTGTCCGGTCCACACGCGCTCATATCTTCACTCTCTCGGCCTGCCGACTCTTCTAGTCAGATGCATCTCTCCTTAGAAGGTATTTGAAAGATAGTGGGAATAGCTGCAAGTAGCTACTTTACTCCGTTCACAACATATTATCGAGGGCATTTATGTGTAACGCTCACTTCGCGCTTCTTATGAAATAACAGTTAGATACTTCAAAACCAAATATAATAATACGTATTGCTTCCGAGTCTACCAAGGTAGCGGAAGCTTTTGTTTTCACTTTTCAAGATTGAAGTTCACCAAAATCAAAATTTCCACTCGCGTTTTACGTTTCAGACCTTTCTGAACAATTTTGGTTCAGTGTCTGACATGAGTGTGTCTGACATGTGTGTGTGACATGAAATCCTTGTATCCAGTATAACTATACGAAGTAATTGTCCGATTCTGATTAAATTTCCAGGGATTGTGCGGGTTGGCATGTAGACGATCTCCTATGGAAATCATCACCCCCGGACTAATAGTAGCCACTGCGCATGCGCAAACGTGAATTCCTTGTAACAGCCATAACTTCAACATTTTCCATCCGATTTCGATGAAATTTATAGGTTTATGCAGATTAGGTTGTAGACAGTCCCCAATGAAAATCAAGGCCTTAAAATTGACAGTAGTCTCTGCGCATGCGCAAACATAAAATCCTTGTAACAACCATAACACTTACATTTTTCATCCGAATTTAATGCAATTTTCTAGAATTGTTCAGATTGGCGTGTAGATGGTTCCCTATGAAAATCATCTCCCCCAGACTGATAGCAGTTGCTGCACATGCGCAAACGTGAATTCCTTGTAACAGCCTTAACTTCTGCATTTTCCTTCCGATCTCGACAAAATTTCTCAGAATTGTTCAGATTAGCGAGTAGATGGTTCCCTATGAGGGTAGTGGAAGGTACTTAGAGATTGATGTTTTGAGATTAACTTCTATGTATCGAATCATCTATACAATCGGGTCATGGATACGAGGAAGCTATGTGCCACACCCACTTGGCAGACGCTTTTAATTTACTATAGCTGACTTCATGCAGGTTTTATTCCACTATTTGACGTTCAAATATCTAAAAACACGTGAAAAGTCAACATAATTGGGAACAAATTCTGGATATTGATGGTGTTTATAAATCAAGACCAATTATTATTGACTCATACTAATAATTGTGAAGGCCTTATTTCTTATTATAGAGGACAGTATCGTGTTCAACGCTTACTTCGTGCTTCTCATGAAAAAACATTTACCAAATGATGCTTCAAAACCAAATATAATAATAAGTAATTTTTCTTGAAAAAAGTCAACTTAATGGGGAACAATTTCTGGATATTGATGGTGTTTATAAATCAAGGCATATTGACTTTCACTAATGATTATTGATAAAACCATTGAATCTTGTATAAGGGCGTAACTTTTCATTTCCTGATAAAATAAGGAAACAGCATTCTTTGCTTCGTATTTTTCTCTTTTTGTACACTAAATCCAGAAATTTAATACGATGCATTATTTATGTAGTATGTGTTAGCATTCTATTCTATCATTTAAGATAACATTGGAATATTACCTCCTTCCATTTCGTTTGAATCTATGTCATCACTTAGATCACCTCATAGAGGGGTAAGAAGCTCCCTATTGTATCATTGCTAGCGGCCAAAATCAAAACAATTGCCACTATCATTTGGTCTGATGCTATTACGAAACATACATTTTCTACTGGTCGGAAGGCAACCGATAAAGGCAGCGGGAAAGGTTTTCTTTTCTGGGTGGCAATCGTACATTTTAATTTCTCTAGACCGACTGATGCGGGGGGCAATCGTACAATTCGTCCTTCACCTTTTCTCTCCTGGGTGGCAGTCGATAGTCGTCCACCAAAGGAAGTGGTCCGTCATGGCCGGCATTCGAAAGAGAATGGTGTAATTGATTATCGAAGCATTTTGATAGACTATGACGTTACGATGGAACCATCAATACCAAACAGCATAACCGCGGGTTGGAGAGTTGCTGGTGAATTGAGGAGTACCTAGGTAGGTCTTAGAAGTCTCTGATGGATGCTGAGATTTGGATATTTTTTTTTGGGAAACTATTCAAGTTACCTTGCGAACCGGCCAGCGTAGATTTACTTAGGCCCAGGCAATGCTTCTCTTTACCTGGAAGTCCGTGTTTCGCGATCGTATGTGTTCCTGAATTCGCGAAAAAACGTTTTGTTTTATCACACTTGTGAACTAGGTAGTATACTATTGAAGTGGTGCTACGAGCAAAACCTTCTAACGAGGCTGCGAATTTGCGTTATCACCATCGCCCATTTGTACAGTCAGGGTGCGTTTTTGCTTCAGAAGGCAGTGATTTTGAAGGAACCAGCACTGTGACAGAGCAGCAGTTGCTCTGACACCTGATTGGTGATCTGTAGGAACAGTTCCTTTGTTCCCCCAAATCACAACTCAGGGATTGCCCGCCAGTCCAATTCCAGACATCGATCTGTAAGTACCATACTTTCATACAAGATCACTTCCCTTACCCTCATGGTTCGAATCCGAAGATCTAACAGGTAAACTCTATTGATACTTCTTCCCCCTCATATATAGATCCAAGCCTCATTGATTATAGGAAAATATATCTATTTATCTTTCCTAATTCAATTTGTATCTTTCATTCATCATCTCTAGTCCTAGGTTGATCTTCACAAAGGAATAGGTATTCAAACGAAACGTATAGTTCTCTAGGGGTAGAATACAGCAACGATTAAATTATTCTCATAAATTAATCAGATTCTCCAGATCCCCTAGAACAATATTATTTCAGCACACATTAACAATTAATATAAACTGTTATTAGAGTAAATTGACATTTTTACAAAACATTAGAAATAACGACAGAATTAAATAACTATAAGTTTCAGGGGCTGGAATTTCAAACTTCGATTCCGAACATTTGAACTTCGTGAACCAATTTGAGTGGTGCCAGGTTTGTCTAATGAATATCATTATCAATCCCATACTAACAAATTTGATCGAGTGGCGCCAATGGAGGTGGCGAGCGAGATTACGAATTCTAATCAAAATGAATCTGTCATTAAGTAAATCCTCTCGAGAGACGAAATCGTTATAACCTTGTTTTACAGGTTCACGATAGAACCAGCGGTTGACACGGACAAATATGAGACCGTTTCATTGATCATGGTGATTAACGCAAGAAATGGCTATAGCGTCCGAAATTACCGGTTAGTTCTGATTACATAATCTTTATAACTACGAAGGAAGAAGAAAACAAAAAATTATTATTATTAGAAAAACGCTGATGATCACGTTTATGCCAGCATTCTATGTTGATTTAATTAGTTAATTGTAGTAGTTTCTTTTTGATTCCGTGTTCAACCAGAAGTACAACCTCATGCACTTGGAGTTTACATCAAATAGGTATACTAATAATATACATCTAATTGGACTATAAATTTTTACGAAATTAACATTGTGTCTCTTAATTTTCAGTTATTTCAGCAAATTCAAATATTGATGATTTGAATAAATTCGTGCTTTTTAACTATCTTAAGAAACATCAGGTTACTGTTTTTGGTTGTTATTGGATGTTGAAATTACTTGTATTGAACCTGAAGGAGCCTTTGCTAGATTGAAAAGTGCTTTATCACCGCGTAAATTGTTCTTGAATTTTATCTAATTTGGGAAGATAAGAAGTAGGTATCAAAACAAAAATAGGTGTACTCAATTGTGGTCGAGGAGGGAAGCTCCTTAATTATAGAATCAGGAATCAAAAACCATTCCAGTATCGGTTTTCCTTCAAAATATGGTGCATATTTTTACACCTACTCATGTGTGTAACCATAGTTACTAGCTTCAAAATAAAAAATAGGTAGATGATTTCCATTATTTTCCTCTTATAAATATTGAGAACTGTTTTTGCTTCATGTTTTGTTCACCTTTACGTTACTGACTTGGTATATACACATATGAGCCACTGGTAACACACTTCAGGATTCAATTGTACTGTTCAATAGTTAATTATTATTTCATTAGTCTTAATTACTCACCAATAATAAATTATTTACTATTCCACATCCTAGATCGAAAAAAAACGATACCTTAGCAATGTAATGCTTTTCAATACTTTTTTTTTCGTTGAGTGTTGTCCCAATTTATACAAGATTAATCGCATACGGACGCCCAAGTCTCACCGATGGACGTCATAAAAAGGGGAAGCTCGTGTATGTTACTCTGTTCATTCCAGAAAATTTGATATTTCGAATCCTGGAGGGCATTTTTTACACCGTTAAGCCATAATTATGGAAGGAGTAATGGCTGTTAATCATTATTGATATTTTTTGACGAAAAAGATACAATTTTATTTATTGTTTATCTAATTGATTTTATCTTTTGTTTATTTCCAATAATTAATGTTTATTGGGTTATAGTTGTAAATCTTGATACCGTAACAATTTTTTTTGGGGTAACACAATGTTAAATAGGGGTTCTACCAAGTTTAATTATCAAGTATTCACAAATCGTGTTATTTTGTTAGTTTTGTGTTATTTTATTTTGTTAAAATAAGACGATTTGTGAATACTTGATAATTAAACTTGGTAGAACACTATTTAACACTTCTGAGACGATCTGGAACGAATATTTCGTCAAATAAAACCACCTGAGAGCTTAACCTGGAATGTTGAATATTGGTAACAGTCATAAGGTCAAGCGCACAAAATTTTGGATGTTTGAGTTATTAACTCATTAATTCATGGGATGAGGATGGAACAAGAGAAAATTGTGAGGCGAGTCACAAAAAAAAAAAAAAAATCTTCCAACTGTCATCACAGGAGAGCCTAAATGTATCTTTTGAGTGAGAATTTTAACAACTGAGACCTCTTCAGTAGTGTATTATGGTTACTAAGCAACAGCTAAGGATGGCATATCCAATGAAACATATCGATATACTGATCAAATGATATATCGTCAATGAGATATCGATACCATCGATATATCGGAGAAAATGTATCAATATAAACAATTTAAAGAAAGAACAAAGGGAAAAAGGGGAAGTTACCTGAACGTTTCGCTCTGGGCGTTTTCAACAGACTGAAGATCCCCATCAGCCTGAGCCAGCCCTCTCATGTCATCGGTGGTGGGAATGAATTCGCGTTTAGAATCGAAATTTTTCGCGTTTTGACGAATTGAGGGATTTAAAGTGCAGGTCAGGACGTTGGGGAACAAAAGGAAGGTCGGACGGGAGGATTTGTTGCCTAACATTCCATTAAAACTACGTAACAATTAAATTAAACTAACACTTAAAAAAAATGTATCAATATTTCGATATATTGGAAGATTTACTAGGAAAAACGTGTTGAAGTAGGTAGGTGAATTACATCGTTTTGAAAAATTACAAATAACATTTAGGAAGACATTTATCGGCATATCGGGAGATATACTTGGAAATTCCGGTTCAAGTTAGTATTTAACCTACCTACTTAAAAAGTTATACCTACTTATCGAAATTCATAGTTTGAAACCAGAAAAAAGTGCGAAATTGTCATGGTTTCAGAGCACTATAGGGTTTTCAGAGTACTATAGCATAGGGTTTTTTGGGGTTACAAATTTGGGGATAAAACTATCCTCAGGGGTTCTAACAACATAATTATAATAACTCACTAACAACATAGATTTATAAATTGATAGGGTCCTTCAAAATTGAAAATAATTGTTGTGAAAACTTCTTTACTTCGTATAGTAGGTAGTTTTAATCTAGACGCGCCTCCATTATGCTTTTGAGTGCTACTGTAGGTGTAAACCATTCATGTACACATGTTTGAGCTGAAGTCAACTCAACAGTCTCAAATCAAGCCATCACGTTGTTTATTACTTTGTGAATAGTAGGTACTGCTCCTGCATGAAGACGGAAGATGTAAGCCAGGAGGTGAGAGGGTAGATAGATTCTGGTTGAATACATCTCGACACGCGTGGTGCCACTTTGCCCCAGTTCAAAGTAAACAACCGTTCAAGACTGTTTGATCTTGCAGATTAGAGGCCGTGATGTGGGTACGACAGAGTGACGATGGCAGCACACAATACCAGTCAATACGGCCCGTCACTCTGTGAATAGTGAATAGTTCGGCTGGAAGTGCTGGGCGGAATGCGCGGGAGTACCGCTGTGCTCCTGCCTACTCCCTGTCCTCCCCATCATCTCTTTTCCGTATTCTTTTGTAGCGCGTTTATTGACGCAGGTAATGAGGTGCGTCTTCTCTACAAGCTCGCGACCTACTCCACATCGAATCCGGTGTTGAATGGTAAAGAGATTGTAACGAGGTACTGAAACCATCTCATTGTAGATGCCACCAATATTAAGAGGGAGAAGACGGCAGAAGGAATGACGACCGAGGGTTCAAAATGGATTGAACTCACAAGAAACCCAGACTGATCATGATTATACAGTAAAACATGTTCTCCGTTCAAGAGAGTGTATAGATCACTAGACCTCCTCATGATCAGAGTTCTACAGGATTGTAGTCTCATAAATCCCTTCCTTATTGTATGCAGAATAAAGTTGTAAGACAACCAAGGCAACCTAGTTGTAAGACGTTTGGATGAGCGTGCAAGTATTTGGTTCATGCCAGGTTTTGCAAAGCACGGGTAAAATTTGATCGCCCTGGATCTACGCACTAATGGACCTAGCATTTAGTATTTCTAAGAGTGGATAGGCCAAAGGCCACCCTTCAAAGTCCTTATGAAGATCCATCAATGGCAGCCAGGGCTCGAGATAAGACCTTCGACAGACATACTCCAGCAGAGATCTAGACAATAAAATCCCTGATTGAAAATCAACCCTAATTGGAACATGACGTCACTAGTGTCACCGGAAAACTAAATTTTAATTGCAATTATAAATATATGGACAGACCAGAATTTTTTGAAACGTTTTTTTGAATTATTAGAAGTTAAAAAATCGATGTTAAGACAAAAATTTGAAAATTTGTTCAGCGATTTCTTTGGACATTTTTTTCAACTATTTTGAGTCTTCCAATAGCCCAAAAAAATTCTGCTGTCCATTGAATTTCAAATTGCATCGTAATTTTGCTTACTCCGGTGACACTTTGGACAACTGAGGAATTCCTGAGATGTTTTCGGTGACACTAGTGTTACCATGGTCCAATTAGGGTAAAGCCTGCCTATCTCGCAGCCATATGAGGGGAACTGTAGTGGTTGCCACTGTTTTCGGTGTTTTGTGAAGTAAATGAGTCAACTTTGCTCAAGTAATTTGTAGTAAACACGTACCATGTTCTGAAAAAGCATAATACATATTATATAATATATATTATATATTATATAATATAAATATAAAAACTTCCCGACAAAGAGATTCACATGATTCTATCATTATTACTACTTAATAAAATTATTTTAAAGTCAGTCAACTATACTAAATTCTGCTCTCCGTGTACTTTTGTTGAATCAAGTCTCCGTTCAAAAAGTTGACAGTTTTGTTATTCAAGATTCAGGACTCTACCAGTATCAAGCTTACCTTCAGAAAGTGCATTACATCTTCTTTGGCTCCATTGTGGCGTATTGCACGTCTCTCGCTCTTTCACTCCTTCCTGAAGCAATTTAGGTAAACAAGTTCACACCTTCTTACATTTACCAAGTTCCACCGAAGGAGAGAGTTCATTTTAATCTTGCGAATTTCTACCTGTTGATTGATTCAACAGCCCTAACTTTTTCAAAAGTAAATTCCTGATTATTTCGTGTAGTACGAGCATTTTTGTGACAGAATCCATCGCTAGGAACTTCTCATAGTTACCATACCCTCTCGTCAATCGAGTTCGTAATTGTTCATTCTCTTGAAAGCTTTCGTATAATTTTCCGAAGGAGTCTGCATCCAAGCAACGAACGGAGGTTCCCTGGCTCGTCATTAAAACAAAGAATGAGGCGGCTCGGGGGTGGTCCTGTTCTCTTGATATAAGGCCGTGTGAGGTTGTAAGATGCGATCGCTTATATTACGTAGTGATAGTCATCTTTGCGTCGCGCCTCGTCCTATACCGAACGTTTATCAGAGCCGACTATAAACTCGGACCTGCGACGTTCTGAGATACTAGCGTTATGAGTAAAATTATTCATGGTAAAAATATAGGCTTAACTATTGAGAAAATATTGAGGCCCAACATTACAAGATTTACGTTGGATTTTAACAGTGTCGAGAATTTAGAAAATTGAATTGAATTAAAATCGAATTTTCCGGTTATGAGCGCTTGGGAATTTTAGTGCACTATTCAAGCTTAGAGATACTCAAATGCCAAGAAAAATGCTTGATTTTCTCTTAAAAATTTGGAATAATACAGGATATACTTTTTATTTTGGTTTATTATTTCCAATAATAAACCTTTGGAATCGACCAAGAAAAAAAAAGTTTAACCTCCCCTCAAATTTCGTGGGTTTACGTTGAATCAGAAAATCGAATATAAAATTTTCTGTCCGTCCGCCGTACGCGGTAAGTTTCTAAGCAACCAAGGACCGATTTGGTTGAAATTTGGTACATGGGCTCCATTTGGGGTCTAGTTGTGCCCCGAAGCTTTTGGTTGATGTCAGTCACTTCTAAAATAAAGGTACAGTTTTTTCACCAATTTTAAATAGTATTGCATTTTTAGAATCGAATGAGACCACCTGGAGTTCTGTTGGACAAACCGTTCGCTCCCTACCAATTAATAGTTACCTCCACATCGCTCTGTTTCCAAAAAGTACTTCAGGAAGATTTTCTTTTTCTGGGTGGCAATCGTAAATTCGTCTTCGAGGGCTCGGGTGGCATTCGTACATTTGATTTCTTGGGTTCGGGTGGCAATCGTACTATTTTCTACTGCTCGGGTGGCAATCGATAAAGACCGCCTTTGGTGATTCCATTGCCTAGTTAACCATAATTATGTATTTCTCCGATATTTTGATGAAATCCGAATCGGTTCTAGGTAGTGTTTGATAATTCCGATCCTCCACAGACGGAAAGTAGGTAGTTCAATAATTATAATAGGTAAGAAGGAAAAGGAAAAGAAGAAATCGTTTACTTACTTTTATTGTCTCCGTTACTCAATGTTTAAACGTTATAAGATAGTCCACGGTTGTACAAGTACATAGAGGCTTCAATCACTGCGTCGAACACCGACGATTGACGTGTCAGCTCTTATCGCATAAATGCCTTGATATTTGATTTAAAGACTAACAGGTTTAATTGGTACTTAGGTACCCAAAATTAGGTACATACACGTGTTATAAAGTACCTAGATATGCACTTTTGGACCTTAGAAAGAGTGGATTTAGGCGAGTTAACGTTAAGGGGGTACATGAGTCAAAATCGAAAAATTTTCAACTTTTTTGTTTTTATTTTTATAAAATTCTGCAGGTCTTTCCAGACATTTTAGTATATTACAACATTTAATTTGAGCAGTGGAAAACGGAGATACGAGTTTTCAAAGATTGAGGAGCCAAACGCTGTTTCCGGAGGATGGCTGTTCTCCGCTCCAGGAGCTGCACTGCTCGTAGTTTCTTAGTTTCCGTAACTACCTACCGTTCTTTCGGTGTTCATAATTTCTTATAGAAATAGAATTCCTACACCATGCCACCAGCACTGGTCATTGTACCTATCTAAAAACAGAAAAACTACTAAGGTAGGAGCCATCTTGCAAAAGGTAAAGAAAGTATGAAGCATCAAGTTATTCTCATACGAAACCGGAGAGAAAGCTGGGTGAAAATAGAGTTCAAATAATGCTATTGTTACGTCTTTCCTTTAACTCATACTCATGCTAGTAAACTCAACGATAAGTAATAAGTTTTGTTTGAGACAAGTAGGTACCAAACAAACAAACAAAGCCGGGAAGATATACGGAGAACGGGAGAAGCGAAAACCAAGCACAAGCACAAGAGATGTATTTTTCTTATCAGTAAGCGATATGAGTCATATCATATGACGAACCGACACTTTACCGGTGATAACACTTACTGATAAGAATCATGGGTAAGGAATAATCAGACCTCATCTTCAATGTCTTCAACATAAAATGATTCGCAATTGGATCGAATACCTCAAAAACGGGAACCTTTCACAAATCGCGGTTTTTCTCCAAACCGAGAAACCCCTGTTTTTCATCACTTAAGTACCTGTTTCTCGGCAACCAATAGAGCTGGCAACTTGATTTTTTTAAATGTTGTCAAGGGGTCTTTATTACATTCACTGAACAAGTTTGGACGAAATACTCCAAACAGAAACATGACTAGAATAAAAAAATCATAAACATAAAAAACACGAAAAATTTGTTTTGCTATATTGCTTTTAGGCAAAATAATAATTGCACAACAGAGTTGAAACTCACTCAGTGGTTATATGAAGAGTGGACAAAGAATTTAAAAAAAATTTATGAAGATATCATGAATATATCCAGAGAAACAGGTACATGAAAAAGTGATAAATTAGAACCGACTCATGAACCCCCTTAAACGAGTATTTCCTACCACAGTTTCAGCTGAAATTTCACTTGCATAGCTCTCCCTTATTAGGCATCTCTAAAAGGCAGAGGCTGATTGAAGGCGCAGGCTGAAACAATGACATTGACCGCCGTGGAAGGTAAAGTATTTTCCTCCACTGTCCAGCCGAGGGGGGGCACCGTTAGCTCATATCACGACCGCCCAAAGGTCACCAGATGCTCCGACATCAACTAACACACCAGTCGGCGACATATCTGGACAGTGTACATGTACAGACTTGCAGCTGGGCTGAATAATAGAGCAGGCTGCTGAGATAAGCCGCGTACGGGTCTACCTCAACATTCCTGTCGTTTTCCGCCTCTCCGAGATCTCAGGAATGTATTAAATTGCTAGTAGTAACTATGTTCCGTGGTGTGAAACATAATCGCAACTATTTAGTATTTGTAATAGACGTGGACCATCTTGGTACATTCTGCTTCCTCACTACCGAAGGCAGGGAAGCTTTGTAGGGTATTTACACACCCAGTGTAGTCCAGTCTCGCCTTGAAACCAAGCAACCAAATGGCTGATGTAATTAACCCATTAACGCACAGGAAAATTTGTGATTGCATTTTCCAACCAAATTTGGTCTGGTGCTGCTATTTAATCTTAAATTTATGGGAAAAATGTTTTAAAAATTTGTTGATCACCACGAGCGAAATATGGCGATAGAGAAGTTGGGAGCCGATCGGCATCGTTGGGCGCGAAGAGGTACTGGCTTTTACAGTAGACTCATTCCTGATTTCATAATTTTACTAAAACAGTTGAATTTCAATCCACTTACATAATATAAATTATTTCAAAACACATCATGCATTAATGCAGTTTGAAAAATCACTGTCACAATGATTGTTATCTGAAACAAGCTTCTCCAACAATCAATGTTGGACTAATTATAGCGTCAAAAATGTAGGACAATTCAAAAATGAAAAACTAAATGGTTGTCATTGAAAGTTACACAACCAATGGATAAATTTAGGTGCTGGTGGTAAATTATGAAAGATTCTCTACATAGAGAGGCCCAACACTTGGTGCATCATGTTCATGTTCGAAATATGAATGGTCTCCGAACACATTGTCGGTGCTTATTCTCAGACGTTCTTCAACCAAATAGCCAATGTCATCGTATCTTATGGTTTCTATGGTCACCCGAGAGTGTATAATAATGGTTTTTGTGGTGCCCGGGTACCTGTAGCGAAATGCAGACAAAATCAAGCTAAATGATTGGTTCGAGCTTTCGATAGCTGACTCAGGTGATATTCACAGCATTATCAATCCCCCTTATTAATATCGGTATTCAATATTTTTACTTAGCATGTCAATTCTATACCAATTTATGTTTGCGTCCATCAGATTTGTACCTCCTGCATCCCCTTGTTATTCATATCAACAGAGTAAGGGCGGTATCAGGACACATTATTTTCTTTAGAACGTTTCAATGAAGGAAACGCAAAGAAGTAGATCGATTTTTTCTCAGCAACAATGAGAAACAGGGGGCGGCTCTCCATCGGCGAGTCTAGGTTGTATCCAAAAGTGTGCATTTGAAATCGGCTGATGGCTACCTGGATCTCGACAAACGAGAAATGCAGGTAGCTAAGAAGAAGTACTTGACAATGGAGACATTGCAGTAATAATTTCGCTTTCTAAACCTCATTGTGATTCACCAGAAACTATTTCAACAGCAGCTAAAACCTAATTTCCTGAAAAGTGTGATATTAAAATTTAAATTTAATTAAAAGGCTGGAAATTTGGCAAAATATCGTTGAGAAGTTCCACCGCTCCTTCGAATAGCACTCAAGGCCTCCTGGAAGGAATCTCCTTCATTTAGACAGTACTCGCTCTCTTGTCTACTCAGTCTACAACGTCACTTCTGTCACCACAGAATTGGCTGGCGGGAGGGAAAAACCAGGTAAGTACAGAAAAATGGAATGGAGAGCACTTGAAAGTTTAAAATTTTATTCCTAATTCAGGAATCCACAATAATTGATACTTAACTCTACCATTTTTTTCACGAAAGTATCCTAAAACCGAAATGATAGCTCGAACGGACCCTCAAATAACACCTTAATGGTAAATTCAATGTTTTTTTGAAAAATTGTCGGGTTACCTATTTACGTGTTACCTACTGATTTCCATACTTACTTGGTTACGAGCCACCAAATTTTCAGACTTACCTGCTTACCCACCATAAGAAAACCTACTTGCCTGGTTAAACACAATTTAGTACACTGGGGAAAGGTAGGTTTTGGTAAGTTGGTTGGTTGGTAGGTTTTGATTACTCAGTTACCGGTCTGTTCTCGAAACAGAAATTTCGGGAATGAGAGTTAACCGAATAATCACTAACGCCCCAGCCAACAGAAAGCATGGTAGATTTACGCTGATACTCGCAAACGAAAGCTGACAAAAAATAACACCGACAGTGAAGATATCTCGATTTTCACCAAAAAACGACTTACCTGGTCCCCCTCCCCCATCGTCACCAGCCAATTGAGATGTGTAATCAAAATCAAGCCACAAATGAAGTAGGATAATCAGAAGAAAAGTTGGTGAGAGGAAAATATCCAGAACTTGGTTGAGTACAGAAATAGATTGTGATTGATGTAAATGCTTTCCAAGCAGCAGGAATGAGTTGCGGACATTGAGAAACTATGGGAAGAAAGAATGTCGCTGAAGTCCAGTCTTTGTCTAGGTGCCCCTAGGTGCCTTCTGTAATAGCCGTCAGAAAAACAAGTTCAGCTCCTTTACTGGTAAACTCAACTTCTCATGAGGAAGCCTCGCTCCTGCCTTCCCCACCGCTTCTGCAACAATCCACATATTATTCTTTGCTCCTTATAGGACCCGAGGGTGTTAGCCTTTCACCCAGGCTGATTTGTCCAGCTTCAGGTTCACTGCACCTCATACCTACCTCGCTTCTTCTTGTCACCGGGCAGCGCTCTGAAGGTACATACCATCTTCCTACATCCTATCACTCCTCCAGAACTGAAGACTATGAATTCCGGGAGAATAATTCTATGCAGATGCTCCAAAATTTTGGTTCAGTACGTTCATTCAAAATTTATTCATTCTGAAAAACATTCTAGATTTATTTGATGCTAAATGTGAAAACTATCAACCTAATTGGAAGTTCATGTTTCATATAAAGTTCAATTATTTTTGAACTGATTGATTTTATTTATGCCCATGTGAATATTCGTTGTGCGGAAGAATTACTGTTTAGCAATTCATTTTGATTTATTATTTTCAGTAGGTAATGAACCTTTGGAATCGACCAAGAAATTTTTTTTAACCCCCTCAAAATTTGTTGGTTTACGTTTCAAGGTACGTAGAATCCAAAAATCTAATACAAATTTGGCCGTCCGTCCGCCGTACGCGGCACTTTCCTCAGTAAGCATTGACCGATTTTGATGAAATTTGGTATGTGGGCTCCATTTATGGTCTAGTTGTGAAGCTTTCGGTTGATGCTTTCTGAGCAACCAGTAATCAAATTTCCATATAAAGCTCCCTAATCTTTCGAATCGAGTATGAAGCGATTAGTTCTTTCTAATAAAATTGATTGAGAAGGTGTGAAGGCATTATGGTGAGGAAGGTGGTACCTACCAATAGTTGGTAGGTTAAAAAAGTGGGCAGGTAAAAAATAGGTAAAATATAAGTTGGTATGTAAAAAAAAGAACGCTGCAAAGCCCAAAGGTTTATTATTTTCTGTATAGATCCCCCATACCAACCATAGGTACCTACTACCGACTAGGGCATTTTTGAAAATTTCTACCCTTCATTTCCATTTGTTTGGTGGTTGGGGTTTGAATTTTCAAGAATGCCCTAGTAGGTAGTAGGACCTACTACCTACTAGGGCATTTTTGAAAATTTAAACCTGGTACTTAGGTATGAAAAGTACCTGGTACTTAGGTAGTAGGTTGGTAGGGAGGGATCTATACAGAAGGGTGATCTATACAGAAAATAATAAACCTTTGGGCAATGATTTGCAGCGTTTGGTTTATTATTTTTCAATTATGATAGACACGCAAACGGACAGAATTAAGAATGAAAAATTAACGTTAACTCTTCTCAAAATTGGAACAAAAAATTCGTCCATCGGCCAGAAACAGCACTTTTTTTCAAGTTACCATGAACAGATTTTTTTAATTCTGTAGATGAATTGTATGAAGAAGAAAGTAGTGACTCTGGAGAGGAAAGTGAACAGCATATACATATTTATAATAACATAATATTATTATAACAACATAAATAACATATCTACTAACATAGTGAAAAATGATTTTTTTTTCTCCTTTGAAAAGTAGTATTGTGAACAGTATAGTTGCGCAAAAGAGTGTCGTTGATTGTTTTGTATTCAACATTCATTATTAATTCAGGAATAAAAATATTTTATCACAATCCGAACTTTGGAAAAGGGGCACATGAAGTGCTATCATCATATTGTTAAAAACATTTACCGACTAACGTTATTGCAATTTTTATTGTTCTTTTTGGCTACAAGGTAGGTTAGGGAATCAGATAAAAAAGTATGCCAAGTGGGTGTGGCACATAGCTTCCTCGTATCCATAACCCGATTGCATAGATGATCCGATGCATAGTTGTTGATCTCAAAACATCAATCTCTAAGCACCTTCCACTACGCTCATAGGGGACCATCTACACGCTAATCTGAACAATCCTGAGAAATTTCGTCAAAATCGATGATGATTTTCATAGGGGACCGTTTCCACACCAACCCGCACAATCCCTGAAAATTTCATCGAAATCGGAGATAATTGTAGAAGTTGTGGCTTAGGCAAGGATTTCATGACAGACAGACAGACACGGAACCAAAATCTCTCACTTGACTGTTCTACTACCAGTACCGTGTAAAATTGGCTCTTGCGAGGTGAGCTAGGTAAACACCAACTAGTTGAGAGGACGCGGTGCTAGTTGTCGAGGTGCATTGGACTCTGTGAGAAACAAGACCCCTCTCCACCATCCTTTCCTCCACCACCCAGTAAAACCGCTTTTTTCAACTCTGTTCATTTCCACAACATCCTAATTACGTAGAAAGAGTCTTCAAAAAGCTGACCCTCCTCAACGGAAAACCGTTGCTCGTTATGGAACTACTTCGTGGTGTCAAATTTGACGAGCGGTTAATAAATATTGTACGGAAACGGGTGGGTAATAAATACAAGTTTATTATCCCCTATATTATGAACAGAAATATATCTGAGGATTGCTTCCAAGTTCACACCGAGGTTAAGACGGTTTGTGACAACTCTAGGGTGATTGATTCTTCTTATTTTTACTAAGCAGGTAGACAGATAGATAGATATTTTCCATTCGACGAAAGAAAAAGAACAGTTTAAAAACAGGAATTACAAAAATTGGCAAAATCACATCGTCAGCGAAGACCTGCTTCTGGATATTGATATCAAAATCACTTGGATTAACTTCCCTACGACATAAAATGTATTCTGGACTGTGTTTACAAGCTTAATTCAATATGTTGTGGACTTTTTTCTTTTATTCAAATAAGTGGAAGTGTTCTTGATAATGAAAATCCGTTGTTGGTTCCAATCACTTATGTGTGGAGAACTTTAGACAACCCTCGGGTTGTCATTGTCAATCCTAGACAACAAAATGTAATGAAATACTTAAGTAGTTAACAATGACAACAAGTTGATTTCCAAAATATTTTTTTTTAACGTCTGCCAAGTGAGTGTGGCACATAGCTTCCTCGTATCCATAACCCAATTGTATAGATGATCCGATGCATAGTAGTTGAACTCAAAAATCAATCTCTAAATACCTTGCACTACCCTCATAGGGGACCATCTACACGTCAACCGGCACAATCGATGAATATTGTTGGAAAATGTAGAAGTTATGGCTGTAAGAAGGCAATATACTTTTGCGCAATATGAGTCTATCCTCGTGCAGTTGGTAAGCACTGAAGCTTCTTCCTTCTATTCACCATTGTTTAGAAACACCATTTCACACTTTTTCATTCCACATTATTGTCAATGTTACCTACTTGATATTTCACTCAATTCTGTTTCTAGGATTGACAGGGTTGTCGGAAATTCTCTACAAATGCAAGTAATCGGTAACAACAATGGATTTTTATTGTCAAGAAAACCCAATTCTTTCAAATTCATTATTTTTTTGGGATCAGCATTTATGTTTCCAGAGTACATTTAATATTATTTTTCCTTCCGGGTGAAACCCCTATTTGTTCCATATTGTTGTCACCTGGACCCACTGAGTATCTTGAAACCTAACTGGGAGTACTCTTCGTTATAAATACGGTTATACAATATACTCGTTCTCCTAAGGTAAGACAAGCTTTCAAGTTAACTGGATTTTCTGAGCTTTATAATGTATTAAACGTTTTCCGACAATTTTTCTCTGACGTCTCTTCTAACATTTGGCAGCTTCTGGATCCTCCAAATTGGTTAATTCCATCTTTAATCCCTCAATTATTGAAAGGGGTTCGACCCTCAGTATCAAACAGCCCAAAAGGACAAGTAGCAGATATAGATTAAACTCGCATTTGAAATATTTGTACAGGAAAAACGACGTGAACGACAAAAAGAAAATAATTCAAACAATAAACAACACCTCCAGATCCTCATTTCGATATTATACAATGAGAAATGATGGTTAAAAACACACCGCTCCCTAACCTAACCAACTAGCTGCGGTGACGAACACCACCTGATAGCTTTGTAATTACAAACTGGATTATGATATTAACTCAGTTAACACTAAAACGCTGCAAATTATTACACAAGGTTTTATTATTTTTATGTATTGATCACTCGTCTGCAAAAACTCGGCTTTGCCATTGTCACCACCCACCTACCATAGATACTACCTACCTATCACGTACCTACAGCAATCGCATTTGGGTCAGCTAAAATATGAACGGAGATTAGGCTTCTTTTGCGATTCACACTCGTGTTTCTGATTTACCAAGTCCAACCCTTAAGATCGCGTAGGGAGCGAACGGTTTGTCCTACAGAGTTTCGCGTGGTCTTTAAAAATTCTAAATTTGAATACTATCTTAAATTGATGAAAAAACAATACCTATAATATATAATATAGGTATTGTAGGTAATATAGGTATTTGATATATTATATCAAAATTTTTGAGTTACGGCGTTTTCAAAATTTCAACCCTTTGAAGTGACCTACATCAACCAAAATCTTTGGGGCACAACTAAACCCCAAATGGAGCCCATATACCAAATTTCATCAAAATCGGTCAATGCTAACTGAAGAAAGTGCCGCGTAAGGCGTACGGACGGCCAAATTTTTATTCGCTTTTTGGATTCTACCTACCTTGAAACGTAAACTAACAAATTTTGAGGACGGAGGGGGGTTAGAAATAATTTTGTCTTGATCGATTCCAAAGGTTCATTATTGAAAATAATAAACCAAAATGATGGTTAAGAACACACCCTCCCTAACCTAACCAACTAGCCACCTGATAGCTTTGTAAATACAAACTGGCTTATGAAATTTTCATGGACTACAGTAACAAAAGGCTTATTATTTCGGTCCAATGACAGTTGGACGAAAATTCAACCTGAAATGGTTGTTTACTTTACTTTACTACTTACTTTCGGTCCAAAATTGTGACTCTAAGTCAATGGACCCTTATCTTTTACTGGACTTGTTACCGTTAACCTTTTTTTCGCGAATACAGTCGATTTCATCAGGAAGTTCCAAATTCGGCAACTCCCCTAAATCACCCACAACTTGAGGATTCATTCATTCATAATAATTTTTTCCTCAGTTTTTTCGTTGACACCGTTACCCTGAAATTGTATTCCTCGCTAGTACATTGAACCCCATTAACCCAAACTATTATTTTACCCGTTTTTCAATTAAATTTCGTTCGCTTCGAGACTGGTCTTGTCGAACGATCGTAAACAAACCGTTCGTCCATCAATAATGTTGAGAGACTCCTTTTCCAGCTAGCCGGTAGTAAACCCAAAAAATGAAATTTATCATTAGGTACTTCCCGTTAGAAATCCCGCACTTTTCTTATTACTTTGACGGGCAGTAAATGGTTTTAATCATAACTCTAAAGCTCATTTCACGGAGTAATGAAGGGTGTATTTTTACTACATAAAAGCGCAAGTTCTCAGAAATTTTGAATTTCGTTGAAGTTTGAACTCCATTAATGAAATTACCAAACCAGAGAAATAACTGATGGATGCCAAGCGGTTGGAATCAATTTTGATACTTGATACGAGTCTTTTCCTGTTCTAAGATTATTGCTTATTGAAATATCCGTGTTTGTGCTTCAACACATTTATACGCTCCTAATTCGAGCAGTTTATATAACAACTAACGCTTTGATCCGTCACAATCTCTTGATCAATTAGTCTGGTAGGTAGCATCCACTGCTCGAGACCTGAGCTGTGTTTCCAGGAGTTCAGATAGGTCCCCCTCCATTTGCATACAATGGGAGGCTCGGGGCTTCCTCGTCAGACATTCCATTTCATCGATTACCGTCACTGAAAAAGCATCCATAACATTTCTTCTAATTTGCATTTGTAATAGGAATAACTATTACTTCTAGAACTCTTTTGATCTTCTGTAATTGTTTCGGGGTAGTTTCTTATTGATTCTTGAAAATTGTCTTACAATCATAAGGAGGGTAACATAATATTATTAAAATACTATATTTTTAATTTTCCTTACACTTTTCAGTGAATTCATTCAATGCAATTCTTTTATTCGTTTTAAGGGCTTACATACAAGGAGTAGGATCTTAACCTAGAAGAACATAATAACAACCAGTAACAGAGATAACAAAGACACATGCATTAACAATTTTTGACTAGATTTACAAATGAATAACATAATTGCAGTGTAAATCAAGCACCCACCTGGTACGTTATAAACCATAATGATAAAACTGTGTGGGGCTTTCATAGAACAGTCTGGTGTGCATGGCAATAATGGTGAACAAAAAACGCTGCAAATTATTACAAAATGCATATTATTATTAAGGTATAATATACCTTAGTGAACACATTATAGATCACTCGTCTGCAAAGCCACCAACCATCCAACATGTAGAAAAACATCGATCGCATTTCGGCCAGCTATAATTTGAACGGAGATTCGGCCTCTTTTGCGATTCACACTCGTGTTTCTGATTTATCGTACGTCCAACCCTTAAATTCTCGTAGGGAGCGATCGGTTAGTCCTACAGGGCTCAACGTGGTGTCAAAAAATTCTATACTACCTTAAATTTATGGGAAAAAATACCTTTATATTCACGTTTTTTGAGTTAGGGCGTTTTCAAAATTCATTTTTCTACCCTTAGAACTGACCTACATCAACCAAAATCTTCGGGGCACAACTAAACCCCAAATGGAGCCTATATTTCATCAAAATCGGTCAATGCTAAGTGAGGAAAGTGCCGCTGGCGGCGTACGGCGTACGGCCAAATTTGTATTCGATTTTTGGATTCTACGTACCTTGAAACGTAAACCAAAAAATTTTGAGGGGGCGTTAAAAAAAAATTTTCTTGGTCGATTCCAAAGGTTCATTATTGAAAATGATAAATCAAAACACTGTTCGTATGGTACTGGTCCGCAATCAGCAGCATCCTGAATAGGTCTCCATCGAAGCTTTCCATGCGCCCTTCGATACCTGCGCCCTTGCAGGTATCGATCTCTTTGTGGCTTGAAGTGAGGGCATGTAAAGAGGAAATGATGGAGGTTGTCTGGCTCGTCGTGATTGCAGATCGAGCACTCCCTGTCATTCTGGAAGACTACAACTCTCTTCTGCCATCTCAGCGTTGGCCATCTGCCCGACAGTAGCTGCGATAGCAGACTCCACTTGCCCATTCCAATCCTCATCCTCAAGTATGAGGAATCGTGCATTATGAGGCGGTATAAATCAGAGTAAGCTGAGGCGCCAATACGTGCTTCATCTTGGGACCTCAAGAGGACCGGTATATGGATACCTGGTTCGCATCTATCTAAGTGACAGTGATTTCCGAGGGTCGAACTGCGTAGCCAACTTGTGCCAGGATGCCACACACCTGCAACGTCCAATTGTATCCGATGTCCGGCGCCTGGAGGTCGTGCTGGAAGCACAAACCAGCCAGGCAGCCTTTTGGTAGCCGATCCTCAGCCATGGAGAGGCATTTTCTCCACCACCTCAATGCCATCACAAGGACTCTCACTGCTATGTGCTTGTACACCACTTCCTCTCTAACCATACATTGTGGGGTCCTGGAGCCCAAGAAGCTCTTAAAGAAACTGTCATCCACCGATTCGTACTTTTCAGTGAATTTGTAACTATTATTTGTTGTCCTTATTGTTGCTACCTTTTAACATGATGTAAAAGATGCGTCTTGATTACGTCGATCTTTGTCTCTTTGAATGACATTATTGAGACACGTATAACGAGTCAACTATTACCTCAACGATTTGACAACACGTTCAAGGGAAACGCCGTGACAATCGGTAGTTCGGGATGCGCTGGTTGACAGACAGATCCATAATAGACGTCCCCAAGTGAGAAAAAGTTCAGGCTAGTGAAAGTTCTTCGGATTCCACTCTCCCTGATGATCCGAATTCCTAGAGCTCCCCTGCAGAGCCGAAATGACTATGAAAGGAGAAGTTGAGAATTGATTTGGTGCATCAAACTAGTGAAGGCGACAATAACATGCTAAAAGAGTTTTATGCTGAAAAATTATGTCTTAATCTAATTGAAGGATTCAAAGAGCCCACACTTGACAATTTTTCCTTCATCACTATCGGAAAAGAGAAATTTTCGTTTTTGAGCAAAATTATTGCAAGAAGAGATTATTAAAATTATGCAATGGTAGAGAATGTATGTGTTCAGTTTGCAAAGACGGGAACTAGCATCGGATGTGTCATTATTTCTTATAAAAACTCCTCATTACATTACAAAAACGTCTGCCAAGTTGGGTGGGCAGTATAGCTTCCTCACTCATTGTAACATGGAGGTATAGAATCAGTTGGCGAAAAAATTATGATTCTTTATTTAGCGGTCCACCGTCTAGGACCTAACCCACACAATCCCTGAAAATTTCATCGAAATTGGTTGAATAGTTGCGGAGTTTTGGTTGTAACAATAAATTTAAAGTTCGCGCATGCACAGCGGCTATTGCTTGACCAATTTAATTGAAACTTATAGGGTGTCTCTTAGAAGTTAGTCCCTAACTAACCTCCAAATTTGAGCAAAATCGGTTCATTAGAAACCAAGAAACCGAGGTTCCACGAAATTCACGTTTGCGCATGCGCACTCGCTCCTATTGGTCCGAAGGTGCTGAAATTTATAGGGGACTCTCTGAAAATTTCATCAAAATCGGACCACAGGCTAGTATAGTTTTGCCCGGGACAAGGATTGACCACAGACAGACCGACAGACAGACAGACCGACAGACCGACAGACAGACAGACACGGAACCAAAATTGTTCGGAAAGCTCTAAAACGCAAAAAGCAAGTGGAAATTTTGATTTTGGAGGACATTTTTTTTTTTCACTTCTTTCACGAATACAAAGCTTCCCTACCTTCGGTAGTGAGGAAGCAAAAAAAAAAAGAAATCGGTTTTTGGTGTCTCCTGAAAATTCAGGAAAAATGAGTTGGGTCATGTTGCCACTTCACCCTCAATTCTCATTAGAAGAAAATAAGGAATATGCGAGAGAGTTTGCTTGCACATTCCGCTGACTTCCTTCTGGAAGGATGTCAATTTATGACCTCACTAAAATGGGAAAAAATTGGAAGTGTGCCAAATTTGTCTTTAGACAACATCTAAAACAATAAATATACAAAACAATTCAAAAAAATTAGAAACAAAATAACGTCTGCCAAGTGGGTGTGGCACATAGCTTCCTCGTATCCATAACCCGATTGTATAGATGATCCGATGTATCATCTCTCAAAACATCAATCTCCAAGTGCCTTCCACTACCCTCATAGGGGACCATCTACTCGCTAATCAGAACAATTCTGAGAAATTTCGTCGAAATCGGATGGAAAATGTGGAAATTATGGCTGTTACAAGGAATTCACGTTTGCGCATGCGCAGTAGCTACTATCAGTCCGGGGGTGATTTTCGTAGGGGACCGTCTACACACCAACCCGCACAATCCCTGAAAATGTCATCGAAATCGGACAATAACTAGTTATGCCGGTTACAAGGATTTCATGACACACAGACAGACAGACGGACACGGAATTGTCCAGAAAGGTCTGAAACGTAAAACGCGAGTGGAAATTTTGATTTTGGAGAACTTTTTTTCTTCAACATTGAAAAGTGAAAAAAATGCTTCCGCTTGGTACCTTGGTAGACTCGGAAGCAAAATTCAGGGTTGATAGAGAAAAATAAAATATTCCTTCCATCCTTGTGAGAATGATATACCTACTCAGACGTCCAAGTCCTCGGGATTTCAACAAATTTCAGATAATTTTTTTCACTAGGGTTTTTTGTGTATCTTGTTTCACAGGTACATGCAAAAGTCTTTTATGATAACAATCCGAGACAAGCTTTTTTGTTTAGAAAGGTAGTACTGCTCTATAAGTCTACAACAAGATACCATGTTCACACCTACGAATTCAAACAAGTTTAATAACCCACTAACTTGGCGGTCTTCGGTTTTTTTCACATGGATAAAAAAAAATAACATAAAAAATAAAATAAAATAAAATAAGATAAAATAAGATAGAATAAATAAATTAAATAAAAAATTGAGTAAAGAAAAAAAATTAAATTGTTATTAATTTATGACCGTTTGTTCATTACGAAAATATGGTTGAGAATCCAACAGTCACATTGCTATGCATCTCAGTGTAGTTTATATTAAGAACGCTGCAAATCATTGCCCAAAGGTTTATTATTTTCTGTATAGATCACCCTTCTGTATATATCACTGGTTCTCCATCAATAGCACCTACCAACATCTGCGGTTTATCCTCCGGGTGGTCTCAAAAAATTTTAAAAATTCAATACTATTTAAAATTTGTGAAAAAACAATACCTTTATTTCGAGAGTTTTCGAGCTAGGGCACTCTTGAAAATTTCAACCCTTAATTTTCACCCCTTAGAAGTGGCTGACATCAACCAAAAGCTTCGCGGCACAACTAGACCCCAAATGGAGTCCATAGACCAAATTTGAACCAAATCGGTCCAGTGTTGCTAAGGAAAGTGCCGCGGCGTACGGACGGAAAATTTGTTATTCGATTTTCTGATTCTACGTACCTTGAAACGTAAAACATCAAATTTTGAGGGGGGGTTAAAATTTTTTTTTCTCGCTCGATTCCAAAGGCTTATTATTGAAAATAATAAACCAAAATAAAACGATCAGAGGCATAAAAGAAGAGTAGCCTTGACTGACCCTCAAGAGCTTTCCTAAAGAACATTAGAGCCTTTCGTCTTTCCTGTTGTCTCCACCCGTATTAAACACGATTAACAAGCCGTAAGTACGCTCCAATAAAGAGTAACTGGTGTGTCCAAGACTGATTGTCTTCCATTCACAGATGGGAATTTAATCGCTGTTCTCGTCTTTGGTAGCAACGTAATTCACAGACTGGATAATTACTTTTGAAACGTCCTCTTGACCTCTACTGGTTATTAAAGTTCATACCTTCGTAGTGGATTGGAATATTTTAATTAACTTTCTGTCTTGGAAGGACTTTGCGTATTACCTGACTACCATAGAAGAACTGAATCCTCCCACATCGTGGACGCCCGCTTGACCTACTAGTCTCTCCATTGTCTCCCTGGCCTTCGAGCATCCTTCCAAAATGAGCATAAATTCTCTCAAAACCTACCTCCTCCAGACCGAAACCTCATCTTCTAGGGCTTAAACAGATGTTTACTACCGGAGTCGTCCCTCTCCATCCCGGCCGTTCCTTATAGAATCCTTCCTGAGGATGGAACCGTTAGCCACCTCGACTGAAATGGGGACAGTTCACTCTCGCAAGGGAACTTTCCTTGGGCTTCCCAGATATCAACTTTAACTCCGCAGTTTTTTTTCCCTTCGCTATTTTTCCATCGCGTCTGACTCTCTTTTTCTCACCTTCACTTTTTTCTTCCGATCGATCGTAATTCAATAGTTCTCCCCAAAAGGCGGGATGATCATGTCTGCACGTCAAGGACGACGCTTCAATCAGGAGGAGGTGTTGTCTGAATCTGGAGATTAGGAGTTCTTCTCAACACCAGGTCTTCAGACCTTCTCACTTTTCTCACCTTAGTTGAAGAGCTCTCAAATGAAAATTTGGTACATACATGAAATAATTGACCAGAAGCAGTAGCGAACCGAATTCAAAACCGCCAAAGGGGCGAATGAGGAGGCTTCATCAATTCGACGTGTCATGGGAAGACGATTTGGGATTTGGGGAGAGCGTGTGGACGGTCCCCTACGAAAATCATCAAATCCGGACTGATAGTAGCCGTTGCGCATGCGCAACCGTGAATTCCTTGTAAAAGCTGTGAATGCCACATTTTCTATCCTACTTCGATGAATATTTCAGGAATTATGCGGATTAGGTCATAGATGGTCTTTTATGAAAATTAAGGTCTCAAAATTGACAGTAGCCTCTGCGCATGCGCAAATGTAAAATCCTTGTAACAGCCATAACGCTTACATTTTTCATCTGAATTTGATGAAATTTTCAATTTTTAATAATTTTTTATATATTTAATTATTTATTATTTTTCTAGGATAGTGCGGATTGGCGTGTAGACAGTCCCCTATGAAAATCACCATCCCCAGACAAGTAGTAGTAACTACTGCACTAGTAGTAGCAACTGTTGCTGCACATGCGCAAACAAGAATTCCTTGTAACAGCCATAACTTCTACATTTCTCATCCAATTTCAACGAAATTTTCAGGGAATATGCGAATTTAATTGTAGATGGTCCCCTATGAAAATCATCACCCCCAGACGAATAGTAGTTGCTGCGCATGCGCAAACGTCAATTCCTTGTAACATCCATAACTTCTACATTTTCCATCAGATTTCGACGAAATTTCTCAGGATTGTTCAGATTGGCATGTAGGTGGTCCTCTTTGAGGGTAGTGGAGGATACTTAGAGGATAGATGTTTTGAGATTAACTGTCATGCATTGGATCATCTATACAATCGGGTTATGAATACGAGGAAGCTATGTGCCACACCTACTGTGCTTTATTCCATTAATAATAATTATGAAAATTGGATAATGCACATAATTATTAATTGGATATTAATCCAATGTATAGTTGAAGTATATGAATGATGTCTGTATCAATGTTGAGAAGAGTAAGTTGTGTGTTGTACTTCGTCGCAAGCAAAACATTTTGTCAGGCACCACTTTCGAGTCGAAATAGCTATTTTCTGTGTACGCAAAACTGAACACCATTATTTAGGACTCCTTTCACCTCCGAAAGACTTCAAACGGGGTTACAACTTCTTCGATTTGTTTAGCGAAAGAGAGAAAAAAAATTCTTCGGGTAGAGAGGTCAAAAGAAAAGTAACATCCCAATCAAACGTGTTTCACGAGTCAACAAAAACTTCACTCAGGTTTCTCTGGAAATTACGACTATTTGTGCTTCTAGCGTGGCCAAGATACACACGTGAGTTTCGAACCGTCCAGGAAAGCTTCCCACCAAATGGACCTTAAATACGGGAATTATTCAATAATAGTTGATCTTCTTCTTGCACGTCATCAACAGTTAGGAATCGGTGGATTTTTCCTTCCAGGCCTCGATTTTTTTGGCGTCTTTCAACCGACTGACACACTTTTATTTCCTTTGGACTTACAGTAATAATTGCGTCTATTAGTCCAAGAGCCTAGGTAGGCCCCCCTATTTCTGAATGAGCACATTTGCGGAATGCGGGACACATAAGATGAACCCTGGCAGCCCGTTATGTGAACCGGAGTTGGCTTTTTTGACCAGAAATTGTCTGTTCCCATAACTATTAGGAGGAATTGGTTTTTGTTTTTGGGGTGTCGAAAACGTGTGATCAGGAAGAACTGGGACGCGGGCAGGTCCGGAAATGGTTTAGATTTCGACGTTCGATACTCAGATGGACAGAACGAGCTAGACCAGAATATTATTGATGACGCGTGTCGTGGAGAAATCTGACGAACATCTCGGATCTTCAGATAGGTATAAACTATCAGAATATTTTATTAGTTGTGCGTTTTCAGGGGAGGAATTTTTTTAATTTACGAAAAAATAGGTAGTAAATCGTTATTATTATTTTGTCCTTATGAGCGGTTTGACATAATCAATTTTGAGGACGGTCCATTTTTTGTTGAGAAGGATTTTATTACACTATTTTTTATTTTTCACTTTCAATGGCCTTTAATTTATAGCATTTACAGATTTAATTCAAACTTTTCCAGATTTATTTCAACTTTTTACAAATTCATTTAAACCTTTAACATAGTCAATTCAACTCTCCACCAGAGGGGATGGATATGGAAAATAGCTGATTGATTAGGATTGTAAATTGTAGGCTACACGTAGATGGGTGAGTAGGTAGGAAGTTCGTGTAACCCCCACCTCCTTCATCATCCCTCATCCCTAGGGCCGGCATCGGGTGAGTCCTGGGCGTCCTCCACATCACATTTGATTTTTTTTTTGCTTCCGAGTCTACCAAGGTAGCGGAAGCTTTGTTTTCACTTTTCAAGGACGAAAAAAAAAAGTTCTCCAAAATCAAAATTTTCACTCGCGTTTTGCGTTTTAGACCTTTCTGAACAATTTTGGTTCCGTGTCTGTCTGTCTGTGTGTCTGTCTGTCTGTGTGTCTGTCTGTCTGTCCGTCTGTCATCAATTCCTTGTAACGCGCATAACTATATGAAGTTATTGTCCGATTTCGATGAAATTTTCAGGGATTGTGCGGGTTGGTGTGTAGACGGTCCCCTATGGAAATCATCATCCCCGGACTGATAGAAGCGACTGCGCATGCGCAAACGTGAATTCCTTGTAACGGCCATAACTCCTACATTTTCCATCCGATTTCAATGAAATTTTCAGGGATGTTACAGATTAGTATTTAGATGGTCCCCTATGAAAATCACCACCTTCGGATAGATAGTAGCTACTGCGCATGCGCAAACGTGAAATTCCTTGTAACGGCCATAACTTCCTCATTTTCCACTCGATTTCGATGAAATTTTCAGGGATTATGTGGATTAGGTTGTAGATGATCCCCTATGAGAATCATTATCCCCGGACTCATAGAAGCGACTGCGCATGCGCAAACGTGAATTCCTTGTAACGGCCATAACTTCTACATTTTCAATCCGATTTCAATGAAATTTTCAGGGATGTTACAGATTAGTATTTAGATGGTCCCCTATGAAAATTGCCACCTTCGGACTGATAGTACCCACTGCGCATGCGCAAACGTGAATTTCCATGTAACTGCCATAACTTCTACATTTTCCATTCGATTTCAATGAATTTTTCAGGGATGTCACAGAGTAGTGTTTAGATGGTACCCTATGAAAATCATAGATAATTGTTTTTCATAGATGGATTTATTCATAGAGGAACGGTCTCCTGTGAGAGAGACGAGGCTTCAATAGCGCAGAGGATTGAGTCTTGTTTGTGCTCTAAGGATCGCGGGTTCGAATCCCAGTCGAGGCTAAGAATATTTTTGATCCAATCACATACATCCACTCACTCAATTTTTCATCCGAATTTGATGAAACTTTCTAGGATTGTCCAGATTAGCGTGTAGATGGTTCCTATGAGGGTAGTGAAAGGTACTTAGAGATTGGTGTTTTGAGATTAACTACTATGCATCGGATCATCTATACAATCGGGTTATGGATACGAGGAAGCTATGTGCCACACCCACTTGGCAGACTTTTTTTTTTTTTTTCATGGCGTGCCCCCTCCGTCTTTGAGGGGAGTTAAAAAAAAGGTACGTACATAGTATCTACCTACGTGACCTCAGCGCCTCACCAATTCAATGTCTACTGTATGGTCAGAATGTGTGCGATTGAAAGCGATAACTTATAACTTATAACAGGTATTTCTTTTCTACCCTTGGTTTGACATGTGTTAATAGATGTAGGTGAGGTAGATAGGAGAGATTACCCGGCATGTAGAACCAATAGCAAACATCAAGTGCAGGTGGGTATGATTGAGAAGGTAAAAGGCGAGAATAAAATGATCAATAATTTGTGGGAAGAAATGAGATGACTGTATAAGGAGGTTTTTCGAGTTGAGAAGGGTGGAGATCCAGGTGTCTCCAGTATCAGACCAGGATCACATGTGGTCAGCTCAAACTACCTCCTACCTTTTGGTTTATTTGTTAAGTCTAATATTCGAACATCCATTTAGGAGGAAATCGTATAAAGTTTTTATTTTCTAAACCTTTTTTCTGTTTAGATTGAGATTGGGTTGTCAAAGGTTTCCACGTATCACTCAGAATGACACGACAAGACGGGAACAATCAACAATGACTGTACAGGGCGTCTAAAATTTGATGGACTAACAGTTTATATACCTCAAAGTATGGAATGAAAGATCCGTATTAATGCAATTTTACTGCTGAAAAACAAGGGATGCAGCACCAAAAGCTATGTTTTCTGGGAAACTCATTTGAAATGTTTTAACCAATTAAAAAAATTCTATTCTGACTTTACAATTCTTGTGACTTCCTTCTTTGTTTTTCAAATTGGTGAGGGAATTAGGCCGCTTCCGACATTTCCATTGTTTGAATTTCAATTCTTTCAAAAATGACCCTCAATTAAATCGATCTTTATGACATTCTTGTGAGATTTGCCATGGCCAGGCATTGGAGAATTTTTTGTTGGTTAATTTAGGATTTTCCTACACAAATAACGCCCTCAAGTATTCAGTGCCTGCCAAACTATCGTAAAGATTATTACATGTTGTAAAGGTTCGTTGTACGTGGGTGAAGAAATTTTAATTGAAAAAAATTGTGAAAAAATTTTAATGTGACTTTTTGGGTATATAATATAGACATGTATAATATATATACTATATTATAGCATTTACAGATTCATTTCAACCATTTACAAGTTCAATTCAACTCTCCATCAATTTAACTCATCCCAACCCTTCAACTGATCTCATGAGAAAAACGCTGCAAATTATTACAGAATGGCTTATTATTTTCAATAATGAACCTTTGGAATCGACCAAGAAAAAATATTTAACCCCCCTCAAAATTTGTTGGTTTACGTTTCAAGGTACGTAGAATCCAAAAATCGAATAGAAATTTGGCCGTCCGTCCTCCGTACGTGGCACTTTCCTAACTTAGCATTGACCGATTTTGATGAAATTTGGTATGTGGGCTCCATTTGGGGTCTAGTTGTGTCCTGAAGCTTTTGGTTGATGTAGGTCAATTCTAAGGGTTGAAATTTTTAATACAACCTAACTCAAAAGAATTGTATATAATGTTATTGTTTTTCCATCAATTTAAGATAGTATTGAATTTTTAGAGACCACGCGGGGCTTTGTAGAAATCAGGAACACGAGTGTGAATCGCAAAAGATGCCTAATCTCCATTGAAATTTTAGCTGACTGAAATGCGGTCGATGTTTTTCTTCATGTTGGTTGGAGGTAACAATGGCAAAGCCGTGTTCTTTGCCTACGAGTGATCTATATAGAAAATTTTGGCGCCTACCCATTTATCAGTTTGTCGGATGGTGTGAAAAATATGATAGGTTTCGAAAAGCTTAGATTGCAGATTGCTGCGAGTAGTTATTTCGATTTTGGAGGATCCACTTTTTTGAACTTCTGGTAGTCCTCGTTTTGCACCATATTATGGCTGCCATTGGAAATGTTCATCACTCTAATGAGGGAATAATCTCGTCGATTAAACTGTTGTCACATTGCACTGAATACTATGACACCTAATGAGCTCAAATATGACCTGTAGAGGAGGGAGTAGGGTGAGTGAACTTTGAGTCGTCTTGAAGCTTATATCGTAAATTCATAAATTGCTGTACATAAGGTAGCATCATCGGTTCGCTGGGAAATGAATGGTATATTGAGAGTTGAAGTCTCCTATGATCATAATCTCCCATTTCCTATTCGTACTTCTCAACTCTCGCTCGAGAGGTCTTACCGTTATCACAATCTTCGGATGATTGTCGGTGGAAGATTTTTCCACGTTGATTAAGTAAAGCAGGAAATCGGCCGGGGAGGTGATGAGTCTTTCAGTTGAAGATCGTGTTTGGCCCCGGCAGTTTCCCTGTGCTATGAATCACACATCGGTTCACGAAGTCCGTTCCGTTGCGAAGTATCAAAGTTGAAGGTTTTCGGCCACAAGATGCCTCCAGTGACCCCCGAAGGACGAGTGGATGATCCAACCACCAGATTCCGCTTATTGCAGGATCTCGTAACAACCCTGCAAAGTTGTACAATGAATTCAAATTTGAATGCTTATACTCAAAGTCAGTGGAAACTTGAGTTTCCTATTGGATAAGGATTAATTCAATTCAAACCAGTATTTAAGCGATAAAATATGTTTATTTACCTTCATTCCGCACAAAACTGTTTCACTCAATGTAATTTACTTAGTATCTTGAGTTAGAAATACTCGACTCTCCCCCTCCCCTTGATCCACCATAACACTTCCAGCGGCCTGTGAGCCTCGAATTTGAACAGCATATTGTAATCCATGATCTTTGACACCCAATTATAATTATTATTTACATTATTGATCTTCCCAAAAAAATGTCCAATCCAGTTTTTCTTGTCGCCGATGTTGTAACGGTTGTAAGCTGTAGTGATGCATTACTTGATTTACAGAATTCCACTTGTGGCTCAATAGATGAGGTAACAAAATGGTTTAATTCTAATGGCTTGGCGGTTAACGAATCAAAGACAAAAATTATGTACTTTGGGCTTCGTGACTGTTGATTGAAGAAAAGTTATTTAGTTCCAAAAATCTCGGAGTGAACGTGGATCCTAAATTAAACTGGAAATCACACTGTGATAAATTAGTTTAAAGTCTAAATAGTATAGTGTTTCGAGTCCGCAGACTCTCTGATGGGCTCCCAGATGCTGCGGTATCGACGGCTTTTCACGCAGTTTTTCCAATCAGAGCGTTACCACAAAGCCAAAACCGCCTAAGTGCCATTTTGGCTGATTTCACCTAAATTCATTTTTGGAGTCAGTTTATGATATTCTACACTACGCTAGTGCCACAACCCCCTATTCCAAACAGGTTAGCTACAATGTAGGAGGTTAGCAACACCTATCTCCAGAAATGAAAAATCTCACTAAGACAAAATCGCGTATGTGCGCTCGAGTGCCACATAAGCGACTTTGGCATTGCGAGTATTGGCTGGGCACAATTTCGCCTATGTGTAACCTTGACCATTACAGTTTATTGTCTATTCCTTCGCAACCTCATCAGTAGTTATAATTGGTTCTATTCCTTCTCAGCCTACGACGTATAATATTGTTTTTTTTTTTTTTTTTTTTTTTGTGCCAAAAAAAGACCAATGCAGAAGGTGCTTAGTTTTCAAAGGCATGAGCTTGGAAGAGAAGGCGACCCATCAGGAGGAGTACAGAAGACAGTTAGAGAAAAAGGAAGCAGCTCGACGAGAGAGGGATATAGATAAAGATCTGGCTCGAAATGATTCGTCCTATTTGTGCATCAATTTCGATTTAGAGGCTGTCCTTAACGTCCCGAAAGGAGAGGCTGGTCAGATCTTTTATCTACGGAAACTTGCGGTTTACAATTAAATTGTGAAATTTTCACCGTGTTTAACCTTAATTCTCATGACGGGGATTGTTATTTGTGGGACGAAAGCCAGGGGAGACGGGGGGCAAATGAGATAGCATTATGCCTCTTAATGTACCTCAGAAATAAGTGCACTCCCCAAGTTTCCATCATCCACATGATGTCCGACTCGTGTTTTGGACAAAACAAGAATTCATTCGTGTTGGCGATGTGCATCCATCTTCTGAAAAAGACGCCAACCTTAAAAATAGTTAGACACAGCTTTTTTGAAGTAGGACACACTGAAATGGAGTGTGATTCGATCCATTCAAAAATAGAAAAAAAAGAGCAAAAAAGTCCCTGTTTATGTACCCGAAGGCTGGGCTCAGATCATTAGAGGTGCCCGAGCACATCCATCTCCTTATCGGGTCCACAACCTCACTTTCGACGATTTTCTGCAATTCCCTTGTTCTCAATTCGAAATACCTTGGAGAAAAGTCTGCAGCTACCAAGTCACAAAGGATGAACGGGGAAAGGTGGAAGTAAAGTACAAAATAGATCATGCTGGGGAATTAGCGAAGGAAAAGCGTACAGGAGGAAAGCAAAGTGCGGAAAACCCTTCTCGAGCGTACAAGCAGCCACTCCAAATTTCTGCAGCCAAGTTCAAGGATCTTACGAAGATGTGCAATGACTTAACCATACCAAAGGAGTACCACTCGTTCTTCTCGTCGCTAAAACCATCGGAGCAAGTGCGCGACAGATTGCCAGAGCGACATTTGAGCGAAAATTCAGATAGTGATTATGAGTGATTTTGAAAAATAATTGTTCACCTAACATTATTTTATATTTTTTAATTAAAAACTTTCATCAATAATTTGGTACCTATTGTCCTTTTCGATGAATAATAAACTGCATTATTTTTATTTTCAGGGACTTTTCCATGAGTTTTCTTCCTTAGAGTTAGGCGTCATGCTTCTCTCAACGAGTAATGACATCCAAAATCAATTTTAGTGTTTTCGAAGTTCAACGTATGTTGAACATAATTCATTATCGACGGGAACTTCTAGCACAAAAGTGTCATTTTAACCAAAATGCACAAGGCCAAAACCGCCTATGTGCCCTACCCCCTCCCCTATTGATACGAAATAGTTATTTGACATGTGGTGTATTACAGGTGATAGCTAACGTTGTAATAATAAATGAATGGCAGCTTCGAATTCATTTGTCGATTTACACTGAAGCATCAAAACTTCAAATGGGTTTTTCTCAAAACTTGGAAAATGCACTTAGGTGATTTTGGCTTTGTGGTAACGAGAGCAACTTATGCAATCTTGCGTTGGGGACATACGCCTGCTTCTTCGTCTATTGGTTTATTATTTTCAATAATGAACCTTTGGAATCGAACAAGAAGAAAAAATTTCTAACACCCCCTCAAAATTTGATGGTTTACGTTTCAAGGTACGTAGAATCCAAAAATCGAATACAAATTTGGCCGTCCGTCCGCCGGATGCCGCAAGCGGCACTTTCCCTACTTAGCATTGACCGATTTTAATGAAATTTGGTATATAGGCTCCATTTGGAATCTAGTCACTTCGAAGGGTTCAAAAATAAATTTTGAAATTTTGAAAATGCCCTAACTCAAAAAATTTTGATATATAGGTATTGTTTTTCCTTCAATTTAAGATTCTATAGAATTTTTAGAATTTATTGAGACCACCCGGAGCTTTGTAGGACAAACCGTTCGCTCACTACGAGAATTTAAGGGTTTTACGTACGATAAATCAGAAACACGAGTGTGAATCGCAAAAGAGGCCTAATCTCCGTTCAAATTAAAGCTGACCGAAATGCGATCGATGTTTTTCTTCATGTTGGATGGTTGGTGGCTTTGCAGACGAGTGATCTTTATAGAAAAATAAAAAATAATAAACCATTGTGTAATAATTTGCAGCGTTTTTGGTTGTCAGCGTCGTGCTGTCTGAGTCACTCAGGGTCTAAGGGCTGTAACTTCTACATTTGCTCTAGAATTCGTTGAAATTTCAAGGGATTGTGAATGTTGGCATGTAAAAGGTCCCCTATGTGGGCTGTTAGCTACAATCACCGAGTAACGGAGACAAGTTAAGGCTACAATGATCGGATCATCTATACAATCGGGTTATGGATACTGGGAAGCTATGTGCCACACCCACTTTTTCACATGTTTTCCCACTTTGAGTAACAATATTTTGTTCAAAATAATAACTTAAAACGTCAGAAAACATATTTGTCTAACATATTTTCGTATTCGGAATCGAATGAAACCATTCCCAAGACGATACAGTAATTCGTTCGAAAGATAATGATTTCAATGCCATTTGACGGAAACGTAAAATCGATTTTCGGATTCAACGTCCCTTGAAACGTGAAGCATCAAATGTTGAGGGGGGGGGGGGAGTTAAAAAATTTGTTTCTTGCTCGATTCCAAAGGCTTATTATTGAAAATAATAAACCAAAAGTAATAGGTATCATTATTCATATAAAGTATTATTTCGACATTATTTCATCAACATTCTGTTCAAGTATCTTTGAAAAAGTAATAGGTAGGTACATATCTTGTGTGTATTTTATTTCAAGATTTTAATTTTCAAATTACACCTACAACACTGTACATATCCATGATCCATTGTTTTCCCTAATTTCATGGTTTCTGATAAATGCACCCCATCCCGTACATGAACATGGGGGAGCGTGTGCTGTCGAACGATGCGCCCGTTTTTTCCTCCATGTTCCGTTCCGGAACGAAATCGGCCGTTCGCGACGGTCGGATCCGACAGCCACAGGCCGCCGGGGAGCCCTCAGCGGGCGCGAGGAAGGTCAAACACCTCAGCGCACCTGCGATGTTTTTGTCGCCCCTCTCTCCACCCCTCATGTTCGCCTCTTCCATGTTCAGTCCTCTCCTTGGTTATCAAATTCGAGACCTGAGACAGTTGGTGAAGAACGATGCTCTAAAATAAATCAATAGTAGTGTGGTATACGAAAATTTGCTCTACCAAAATACATTCTACGTTGGTAGTTTGTTTACTTTATACCAACCAGTTGAATTTATGATCATAAATATTATGTTTGGGTAATGCGTACTTGCCTACCAACCTATCTAAATATGTCACAATTATTATTTTCTCCATTTTAGTGGTTGCCTTCATCAATTTTGAGGTTTTTTTTTGTATAATGGGTTTTATTACATGTAGTCTTGGCAACCGAATCTTTGCCCAATATTTGTAGAGTCGCTGGATCCTAGTTCACGCTCCGCAAAATAGTCAACTGAGGTCATCCGACCGACCGACCGATAGAAATCAGTTGCGTGCGGAGGCTGAGTCGACCATTTGCACACATTTCGCTGGGAAATAAGCGCAAAAAACCCTGCGGAATACCGGCACGAAGCTGGTACCGCCGCTACGCCTAATGATTGCCAACGCTGGTCGCCAAGTTCTGGTACCCCCTCCACAACTGAGCGCCCATCGGCGCCAAGTTCCTGATTCCCTAGTGACTGCACGTTCTGTCGGTTCATCCTCGGGATTTCTCTCCCCCTCTCGTGAGAACGTCCGTTTTAATCGACTCAGATCGACGCTCTCTCGTGAAATCCAAAAATAGTAGATTTTCGTCAGTAAAGTGTTTTCAGAAATATGATTTTTTGCATGGAAAATTAATCAATAGTCAAATGACAACCCTTGGATTGAGGATGTTATCGTCTTAATACCCTGCTTAGTGCAGTATCTAAATTTTGGGAAACATGAGTCAGACTATCTAACGCCCAGAATAGCCATAAATTCTTTTAAAAAACGCTGCAAATTATTACACAATAGTTTATTTTTTTCTATATTGATCACTCGTCTGTAAAGCCACCAACCATTCATCATGAAGAAAAACATCGATCGCATTTCGGTCAGCTAAAATTTGAACGGAGATTAGGCCTCTTTTGCGATTCACACTCGTGTTTTTGATTTATCGTACGTTCAACCCTTAAATTCTAGTAGGGAGCGAACGGCTTGTCCTACAGAGCTTCGTGTGGTCTCAAAAAATTCTAAAAATTCTATAGAATCTTAAATTGAAGGAAATACAATACTTTTATATCAAAATTTTTTGAGTCAGGGCGTTTTCAAAATTTCAAAATTTATTTTTGAACCCTTTTAGAAGTGCCCTACGAGCTAGGGCACTCTTGAAAATTTAAACCCTTAATTTTCACCCCTTAGAAGTGACCTACATCAACCAAAATCTTCGGGGCACAACTCGACCCCAAATGGAGCCTACATACCAAATTTCATCAAAATTGATCAATGCTAAGTGGCAAAAGTGCCGCGTACGGCGGACGGACGGCCAAATTGTTAGTCGATTTTCGGATTCTACGTACCTTGAAACGTAAACCATCAAATTTTGAGGGGGTGTTGAAAAAAATTTTCTTGGTCTATTCCAAAGGTCCATTATTGAAAATAATAAACCAAAAAGTGTTGAACAATGCAGAGAGTTGTAGAAATAAGTTGAAAATCGATGTTTTCCGACAAGTGTAAAAATTACACCTGACGTTTCCATTACGCACACATCGGGTGACGATTCCATTCCAGGGTTAAGCATTGCCTACACTTGTTGGAAGACGTAATTCAGTGGAACTGGAAAAATCTCACTGATTTGTGGCACGATCAGAAGTCTAGTCCATCAAGAAGGGCCATTTCCGAGATGCTCATAGGAGAAATGTAGTTATGGGAGGAAAAAGGCGATGGGCAGGGCCTTAGCGGGACTGACGAGCAGTTTCGAAAGAAGAACGAGAAATAAAGTGGGACGTTTAATGTCCTTCTGGAGATTTTCTAATGAGGAACGGCTCCGGAGGATGAGAAGTATCAATTTTCTGACGTACCGCTCGGGTATGGGCTTTGAAATCACTCGTATAAGTCACATCCTCGGATTGATAACTTGTTGTGCAGATTCTTGAAACATCATAATGTAAAAATATCATAATATATTATTTGAATTTTCAATCAAAAGGACCAGAAAATGATTGGTAGGTTGATGGATCAAGTTTGAGTGTATCGTCTTTTATGTTTTATTGAATGTGAGTCTGAATATGTAATAAAAAGTGAATATGCAACGAATGAAAGGTGCTTGGAGAACATAAATACAAAATGGGGAATCTGCATCATCGAGCGGATCACCTGGGCTGAATAGAAGTATCAAGCAGGTGAGTGCAAGTTCTTCAATGCTCTGAGAAGCTTACTACTGAAGAGTTGCAACCCAATGGAAAAGCAGAGCAGAGGGTTGTAAACAAGCTGCAAATTCAAGTTGATGGGACTCGCTAATATCAAGTGGATATGTGAGGAAGAGAATTGAAAAGCTGTGTTCCAACGTGAAAGTAAGTAGGGGGGGTGAAAGACTGATTGAAAACTTTCAGCAGGAATAGAAGGCAGTTGAACTGAAGAAAATGGATTATTCTTGATTAGGTGGCGAGAAGCTTGGGCTGTGTCGCTTCCAATGCTTTACTAACGGATGTGCAGCTGAGTATGTCCATATTGAACCGCAAATTCTAGTGGATTCGGGATGTAAATACGAAATGTAATATACAAAACCTGCAGCACCAAGTGAAAGCAGTTGAAAATAGAAGACATCTCTGATCTAATTGAATTGAAAATTTTTTTATTTTTATACCTCCCGAAGGCTATACAAAGGTCAGTGCAGAAATTAAGATAATTCATTAAGTATAAGTAGTTTAATAAGAAGTAGATAAGTAGTTCAATAAGTAGTTGAGGAAATACTCCAAATTACTTGGCAATTGGTTGACTAAACGATTCGAAGAAGTGATCGTAGTTGTAGGGTGCAAGGTCAATGAGATGTGATTGAATTTTCTTCAATTCAGAAGTTTCAGAAATTCAGAAGTTTTCTTAAAACTACGCCAATCTTCGGGGACGGTATTTCACAACTTCATGCACCACCAGTGAGATGAGTTGAGCGATGAACTCAGCCGGAGGAACAGAATTTCCAGCTGATTCGCTCGACGAGTGCTACCCATTCTCCCTTTGGGAAATTCGTCTACGTGGTTCCTTACATAAATTAGGCATTTCAAAATGAAGGTCGCTGGTACAGTAAGAACGCGTTGCACCCTGAATGCAGGCCTACAGTCTTCTCTGTAGGAAAGGCCTGCGACTCTCAGGGATCTTCTCTGACATGCAAAGATCTTTTTCGCTGATGGAGCATGTCCCCAGGCAAGGATCAAGTACGTTACCCGAGTCTGAATGAACGCGTGAAAAGCTGCAAGGACTGCAGTCTGGTTGAGCTGCTCAGTCAGTCTTCTAAGTAGAAATATGTAACTGTTGAGAACGGTCGTCAGCTGGTCGCAATGGGGCTTCCAACTTAGCCTGGGGTCCACGATGGCGCCGAGATACCTTGTGCCAACTGTGTCGGACTCTACTGTACTCAGCGATCTCAATTCAAAAGTAAGCTGCACTGTTTTAGATTCGTTAACTCTAAGTCCGTTCCCACTGAACCACTCAGTAGCTCGCTCTATTGAAGATGGCACACTTTCTTTCAACCTTGCTACGTCGTTCCCCACTTGCAGTACAGCAGAATCATCAGCAAAGAGGAAGACTCGGTCCGTCAAAAATTGGGGTAAATCATTAATAAATATAGAAATCAATATTGAACCCATCACAGAACCCTGCACAACCCCAAACGGCAAGAAGCTGGAAAGTTCTTCATCATGCCGGACTGCCAGCATTCGGTCTGCCAAAGGCATATAATACTCGTATATTTGCCTCTACTGATGCCTACCTTTGTAACGCTCTACTGATGTGCAGCTGAGTATGTTGGGAATTAACGAGCAGCAAATTTGAGAAGATTGAAGATGTTATCACTAAACTTTGGATTGAAAACATGCATAATCAATTCCAAGTGGTTCATCATGAAAAACTGGCCATCCTTGTTAGGATATTGGACGGAGTGTATTGGCTCCACCGGTCATGCTATCAACTTCACCGAACTGCAATTCCACCATTGGAACAGCAAATGCCAGATTGATGACTTGCAATCTAACGAAAGCCTATTATGTTCCGTAGCTTCTGCTACAGAGTTTTGATGTTAGCTCATTTGGCTACAGACCTGCAGTCTTGAGGAGATCCACAATGCTTAATAATTCATGGAAGTGCAATGACAGCTCGGCGTTGTTAGTTTTCGCGGTTTTTCCAATCATTTTTTAGGCGTCGGGAAAAAGGGAAGTGGCCACGCTTGGGCGCGGACTCGCCACGCGAGAAATTCCTTCTAAAAACTTTTCGCGGATCATAAACGAAAACCCAAGGGCGCCGACCCCCATTAGCATTACTGAGTGGTGAATTTTACAGACGAGCACCTTCAACCAACTAAATTGGCCTAACCCAGTGCGACTAAGCTGGAAATAATCATTCCATAGTAGAACAAACGAAGAAATGGATAATGGTGCTCTAGTTTTAATTAGGAGTGTATTATTACAATTGTATACAATAGCACTGTACAGAAAATACTATACTTGTGTGTAATAGTTTGCAGCATTGTTGATAAGGAACTCAATCTATATACGTCCTTATTAAGGCGTGAACGTCCGTTCAAGACCTACTTCAAGTAGATAGTTAGACTCAAGTGAATGATGTTCCGAGGCAGGTACTTTATTCACCCGTACATGAGCTGGCGCTAGTCGCGGTCGTAATCAACGTCGAACAGAAGGTTTGTGACGGAGGGTTGCAATTGGTCACGGCAATCACCCCGATAATTTGTCGGTAATGGAGCTGATAAGGCGCCTAATAGACTCTTCCATTGACTTTTGTTGGTCTGGTCATGGTGGTACAATTTAGTCGTCAACTCCTCAGGTCGTTTTGGATGATTTAATGTCTCGCTGTAACGTCCAGCTGTCTTGAGTTGTCAATTTGGTGAGAAACAGCTATAATACTACTGACAATGATAGGTCTTTTATTGCCGCATGTGTTCTATATGTATATAGGCGCCTGACGTTTATGTTCAAATTATGAAGATTATGTCCATATAATTATGAGTGGCGGAGTATTTAAAATCGTATGATATGTGAACAATTTCAGCATAATATTATGCGTTGCAACTTTCATATTAAGTTTTGCAACTAAACGAATGCGATTTCTGCTAGAATCTATATACATGGTGTCCCCGAAAACGTCCCTCCCCCTGCTAAAATCGTCCAGTTAGTGGTTTAAAGAAATATTTTTTGAATCTTCATGATTTTTCATGAACGAATGCGATTTTTCCGAGAATCTATATATATTTGTCGTAGGGTTCTATAACAAGAGTTTCAAAACTATGAATGAAACTTTACGGTGATACTTCGACAAGACAGGATCCTTTCAGCCAGTAAGTTTTTCTTATCTACGGGTATAAATAATGTCGCCTTCAATAATGCAGTCCTTCAGGGGTCAATTGGCGAGGAGAGAGCAATGGTGGCTAAATGGTCTAAATATCGATGTAATGAACTCCTATAGATATCTGGGGGTCACCCTAACATATAACCTCGACTTAAGGAAGCATTTCAGGAAAAAACCAAAGTGGCACGTGCAGGAATAAATTCAATCTGGCCCAGGCTATTCTCCGCTGCCGATATACCAACAGATGTAAAGCTCCGAGTGTTTGATTGATGATGTCCACTTTATGTTACGGAGCGCAATTTTGGGAGTGCTGAGAGTGCGAGGAAGTGGAGAAGGTCAAGCGATTTTTTCTGAAGAAGCTCTTTAAACTTCCGACGAACTCTCCTAATTACATTGTTTACAATGAAACGAAGCAAGAAACAGTTTTCTTAACAACGCTAAAGCTGAACGCCAACTATTTGCAGAGAGTTTTTGAGCTTGTCGATTTAACAGGGCCACTGCTTTGGAGATGGTTCGACGGAAGATCGGTTGGGCTGACACTTGGCACGGAATGATTCGACGATCCATTTGTTCGCCAACTGTTGAATCGTTTGGCCCTGCACTCTTTGGTGAGTGTGCTAAAGCTGTATTAGAGTGACTGATACTTAGCTTTCGTGAGTAAAGCCACACGACTCTCAACGCCCAGTTCCACCTGTCGTACCGCCTTGATTGAACGTGGACTACATCAGAACCCTGTCACAATATGAGGCAATGGTGATGATGAAGTGCCGAGGAAAGCTCCTCATTAAACTGGCAACCTTGGATCAGCAATAGAGCTTACCTCTGCTCTCTCTGCAATCTTGGAGCTTGTTCGGCATGTAGGGCGATCCTTCTACGGATTCGCAGATAACATGTCCTTGCCTTCGATGATTTTGGACTGTAAATTTGAAACACTAATAGGTATTGAAATTACCTTGAAATAGGTAGAAAAATAATAGGTAAATTTTGGTGATAAATTCTATAATGAAGAAAGGTATCGATAACCTAACCTACTGCAGGCCTGCTGAACTGGAAGCGGTGATACAGAAGGTATGATTAGGTATAAATTTAAATGAAAAAATGAAATTAAAGTCTTTGAGAGAAGTCCTCTCCAAATTGCAAATTAATGATCGGCGTTGCTTGTAGTGGGGCCCGTTGTAGTGGCGTGGGAGTCTCCACGAGGACGTCTCGATTTTGGGGGTCCTTGATGGAATAAAATGAGTTTACACTCACCTCTCTTCCTCTTCATTCGATACCTTGCTGGACTTCTGGCTCGCGGCAGGAAAATCGAGAGCAGCTGCAGGTAGGTACCTCAGGAGCAACCAGATTACTGAGTCGAGGTTTTAGGGCTCCAATGGAAGCTTTCGTGCACGCAAACTGGGGTTTTTCGGCAAGCAATGGCTTTTAAGTCGGTCTGAACAAGCGATGGCTTTGAACTCGGTCTGAACAAGCGATGGCTTTGAACTGATCTCCCAAGTCAGTGGATGAATTGTAGAGCAGTGGAGGTGGAGATAACTTTCGTTCTTTGTCTTCCGTGGACTTTGGTGGTCTCAGGAGATAATGGTCTCTCTTGATGTCACTCACTCACAGATACGCACATATTTTCCTAAGATTATTCACTTAGATCTCAAACAGAGCTGATGAAAGTACTGAGCACTTTCTGGCTGCCTGTCCAATGTTTGGATACGTCCGACTCAGGTGTTTCAGCCGAGTTGAGTTGACCAGATCTGAGTAGGTGGATATCCTGAACGGTCGTGACAGGACGGCTCTTTGTCTGTATTTTAAGCGAGGCCTGGCGCTACAAGTCATTTCTGGTCTCGGAGTTTATTAATACAATTAATATCTATTATATAAATCTGTCTAGGAATTAATATTTATGCCTTTATCCCTGTTATATTGCCATATTATACTCTATGCGTATATTTATGTATTTATATATGGTTAGTCTCTTTATGTTTAACGGCCTCGATCCTTCTTGTATTCGACCTGATTTTTCTTTTTTCTTGAACTTTACTTCCTAAAACGGATCTTCCGATGATGTTCCTTTGGACCAAAGCGTATCATGTTGTGTACTTGGTGTCTTGCATTTCCGTTAATAAACACATGTTCCAATCAATCAATCAATCAATGCAGTCCTTCAAACAACCATCATATTATATGAAATTAGAGCTGAACGATTTCCAGCTCTTGTAGGAGGTGTGCAGCTGCAATTGTGAGAACAAGCAAAGAACTGCACAGTCGACCATGTGGAAAAAGTAGTGATGTCAGAAGAAGTTAAAGCCATAGTTTGCCATGGTTCCAAATGTCTTACTTTGTACCAATTGTGAGCCTGTTCTCACATCTCACAGGGCTGTTCTCATGAAAAGTCATTATGAAGAGAGCTAAAAGAAGACACATCAGTGCGTGCCAAATCTGCAGCATCCATCAGTGCGTGTGTCTTCAGCAGTGTTCAAGCTGCCTTTATCCTGTGCATATGCCAATATAATCTTCTGTTTAGTGTTCCGAGTTGTGCCACTCCCCTCCGAATCATCCGAGGACCACTAAATAGATTTCCTATCGGAACCAAAAAATAACTGTCAATTTCATCCGAACAAACTCCCGATTTTGTTAACCATTGTCAATCCAGGACACTAACTGGCAACACGATCTTATGGATATGGCGATTCTTATTCAATGTTCCGAATAATATGTGAAATTTCGACTGATTTGATTTTTTAATTGACTTTTGAAGTCTTCTACTCTTATGGCGAGTATCGTGTTTTAGCATAATACTGCGAGATATATCCAAAAACATGCAATACAATTTAAGAAAGAAAATTATCGTTCCACAGTAAAACTTGGTAAAAATCCACTAGTAAATGTTTCCTCGGAACTTGTTATTTCCTGAATATGTGAGACAGTTATGGTCCATGGAATGTAAGAAGAAATGTAATTACACTCAAAGTAGCTGCTTCTCTGAAAACTCGTTAGCTTCGGGCCCTGAAGGGGGTTTTCGATGAAGAAATGACCCATCACTGCCCTAGGGTCTATGAACCCTGGCTCATTAAAACCAGCCGTACACACTATTACGACTTTTTATTTCTTGTCGGCAATACGACTCCGTAGTCCTGAATATGGAATTTCTGCAACTTCTCTGGTCATGTCGAAAACAATGTTTTATTTGTAGTCTCGTAATTTTCGCACTTAATATTGATGCATGATGAAGAGTGATTGCTCATATAGTCTGATGAGTTGTGAAAAACTATGAGAAACAATTTTTTACAACTCCTTAGAATGTCTTTGTTGACGAAGAAAAATTTGACCAGAGACTATACATGTTTTGTCTTTAGTTCTCCTTTTCGCTCTCATTTCGTCTTTCAAAGCTTATTGGACAACTTATGTTTCATTACTGTGTATCTGAGGCAAATCCTTGTCTTGAGAGAAGTTACATTTCTTCTTTAAAACAACGCGAACAAGAAAAAACACTGCATGAACTTATGGTCTAATTTCACTGACATTTTCATCATGATAATTCGTTCATCACTTCATATTGTTTTATCAAATTAGGCTGGTAGCGTGGGACTCTGCTTGATGATTGATTGTCAATTTCATAACGATTTTATCATCGAAAATTCTGCCCTTATTTAAGAACAATTCGACCCTGTTGGTGCTTGTCAATTCTGAAAATGACGACATAATCGGGTGATTGCACTAAAAGTGGCGAAATCGTGTCTTCTCAACAACGGGGAGAAAAAACTTTCAGTAAAGAGCCATGTTTTTTGCACTATCATTGTTTTAATTTTCGAAATATACGATTTGAAAGCTTGTAAAAATAGAGAATTAGCATAAATGTCATTCCCCTGGCATGTCCACTTCCGTAGGTGCACTACCTCTCCAAGTAACCACAGTCGTTCAGTTTCCAGAAAACGACGAAGGCTCACGAAGTGGTCAGCTATGGACACCTTTGTCATCTAAATTTTAGGTGCATAGTTTGTGAACTATGCATCAAGAATAGTGTGTCTTACAGGTCATTCCCCTGTAAAATTTTGCAATTCCATTAGAGCGGAAAGTACTACTTCTAAGGGCATTTGACAAAAAGAGATTGATAGCTCTGCTTCTCATGAACTCCACTCAACTTCGACCCATGGCCAGTTCGTGCTCTTTTCATCACATATACCCACAGCAGCACCAACTTCTTCTTGAATGTGAAACAGAAGTTGGAAGCAAGAGTTGTTGAGCTGGGCCTTTTCATGAACTAGCCTCTCAGATCTTGATGCTTCGACGTAGAGTGCATTTTTCAGCTGTTGGATCTCTGTTTTGTAATCAACTGACTCTGCAAGCTTCAACGGCTACGATGCAACTTAACGTTCTCATCTTGGAGCTTACGATTTTTCTCAAATTCTCTTCCCGATTTCCTGGCGTATTCTTCGTTCTCGACTTTAAATTTCCTTGTTTTTTCCAGAATGTCTGACTTTTCTTTCAGAATCTCTTCCACTTCATATGCTGCTTCCTTCGACTGTTCTTGATGTTTGTTTTTCATTTCATGAATTAAAATTTCCAATTCTTGTAATTTATCTGCCATTGCAATATTTTCTTTGTCTCTAAATTTGATCTCAATTTCCATGATCAATAAGTTTTCATTTTGTTAAACAACAAAATTTGTTTGTCCTCAAGTTGCGTTTTCAATTCCAGGATTTTTTTTCAATTGATATCGTCGTTGATAAGCGATTCGTCTGATGAATTCCTAAATGAGTCAATTTCCAACATCATTGTTTTCCGTTCTTCTTCAAAAGCAACCTCCATTGTTTTGCATGCTGTCTCTAAATCTCCAATGATCTTGTCCTTATCCTGAAATGGTGATTTCTTTGGACTTCTTAAAACTATTGACACCATGACATTCAGCATTTTTACGTCACCATAGGTCACAGTTGTTTTGCGTTAAGTAACAATAATCTTTTTTTCAAAAATGTTGAATCTTCGCCTTTCCAGCTTCCTTCTCTCGTCTCATTTTGAATTAGTTATTTTGCTGCTTCCACATTGCGCGAGCAGAACACCGAAAGGAAGTACAGCACGCCGCACTCAACGCAGCAATTCTTTTCCTCACATACCCAATCTTGGGCGGGCGTCTGCCTTAGACCGCCTATTTCGTGGTACTTTACCACTACCTCGGATTTCTGGCAATCCCCGTTCCATTGAAGGTTTAGAGGTGACCTACAACGGTTTTAATTTAGTCATTTATAAATCTGACTCCAATATGCAAAATGGCTGGAAATATTTGTGAGAGAAAATATATTTTTATAACGCAATTTGCAAATTAGAACTTTCAAATTTTTTGGATCTTGAAATTTGAAACTTTAATGGCTGACTGACGGAATTTCTTGAATTCAAAAAAGTAACCAAAAATACCAAAAAAAAAAAAACAGTTAAAAATAAACTGTAGTAACCGCTACACCATCATCTTCTTTTGATGAATTTGTGAAGCACCACTGTCACCACTCTTAAGGTTGTACATTCTAGGAACTAACTGCATTAATCGATGTCAAAACCTAAACTCACTTTTTTATTCATTGTATCCAAATCTCAACTAAGTAACAAAACACGTGTATAAATTCCTGACAATATGGAGCGAAAGTACTTCAAATGTTCCTCTCCCAGTAATGAAATTTTACTGAATGCCCTCCACTATATGGGAGTACGATGCGGTAGGTGAACAACTTCTGTCTGATCTTGTTTTTCCTTCCTCCCCAAACCGCCTTTTTATGCTCCCCAGCACGTTCAATAATATTATCCCTCCTTCGAAACATCTTTTTTTGTAAACTCAGTGACAGCGGTTAATTCTTAAATGTAATTTAGTCAAACGTCTAATTATTATATGAAGAGTTGGGTCGGGAGTCCATTTCTTTTACAGGGGATGTGAGTCCACATCGTCGAGCAGACGGGAGCGGCAATAAGAAAACGGACTAAAGGAACAAATTACTCCCGCCCTCCCAGACCCTTGCAGGGAATATGTGTTTTCAATTAGCCACAGACGGCTGATAAAGGGGCAAAAAGCCCAGCCTGTAAAACCAACGAAGAACGAGAACACATCAACGATTCAATATTAGGCTGTGAGGTGGACTATAACAAAATTGATGACGATGAAAAATGTTTTAAATGAATTACCGCGATGAATGCCGCAACAAAAAAGTGTGCCAAGTTGGGTGGGCAGTATACAAAAAATAACGGAAACCTCCCTCTCATAGCATCATATTGTTGTGAACAGACGTCCAGGAGCTTTATTTAGCACAAAACTATCTCAAAATTCGCAACATCAACTAATTTCTGGAGAGCACCACTTTTCTAGAACGATCCCATCCTAACTACAAGATTTTCGGGATTTGTGAGCAGCTTGTGATGACAATACTGCGTTTCTCGTGTTTGAAATAATAACGGTCGTTTAAAATAACAATGTCAGTAAATCTGATGATAATGCAAGTAAAATCTGATGAAAATAATAATGCAAGTAAAATGGTAAATGTCCAATCAGAGTTTCCAGGTCCATCACAGGTATTTAGCTGTTATGAAAGTGGAGCAGATCTTCAAACACACAACAGTACAAGCTGAAGCTTATGCAACTGGCATTCAGCTCTTTAACCCATTAAGTCTCTCATCTATTTATTTCCGAATTTTTTGGTGAAACTCTGGATTTTGTCTCCAATTGTCTTCTAATACATGGAAAAAATAAGGAAAAAATCATTGCACCCATTGTTTACAAACTTTTGCACGTATTCATATGGACCCCATAGGCTCACAAAGTACTCTTTCCAATGGAGTAATAATAAGGTTGCATTCTATCAAATGTACAATATTCATAACACGAGTCAGTCTTTATTCATCAGTATTGGTATGATTCATTGTACAGAATCATAATTGATACATAAAAGTAGCAAATTGTTTTAAAAATATTTAGAATCAGGTAAATTGAATAGATTGTAGAATCAGTTCGAGTGAAATACGTAAAAGTAGGGTACACAAAGTCCAACATTGCATTTCCTGCACATTTTTTTTTATTTTACTTTTAATTTCTTCCGATGTTTTTGCAGGATTTTCAGAATATCTATAGGAAGCATAACTGTTGCTCTCTCAAACGAGAAGATCTACCACATTATCAGTCAAAAACAGTTCCAAAACCTGTACAACTGTCATTCCTTTGAACATTTCATAATTCTGAGCTGTAAAATAGTTGCATTTTGTACGAAAGGTAATAAAATCCTGTAGATACTTCCTCCTTCAACCAATCATGTGACAAACGGAGCAAACGGTCGCAACGATGAACCATTTCAGAAGTTCCTGATGTGTAGGATTGAGAAATTAGGTTCAACAGGCCAGATTTCGAAATGGTTTACAGGAACAGAAATGAGATTGATTTCTGAATCATTAGCTGGTCCTCCCACCCGTCCAGAATCGAATACAAGCTCAGCAGGAGCAAAAAGTCCCGGTAAATGTGTAAACTCACCACCTTCATCCTCGTCACCTGAATCTTCATCTGTGAGACTACTAACTTGGGGTGGTTCATCGGTGGTATCATCGGCCAGGAAACTCTCAAGTGCCTCCTGAAGTGAAAATCCAGGCCTTTAAAGACGGAGAGAAAGGAATCAGACATGGAGTGATTTGGCGCAACTAGTTTAGGGACCCACGGGGTCCATTTGGGTACGGCTACGGAAAACCAAGAATGGATCCTATCCAGTGATATCTATATCAATACTAAGTCACTTAAATGACGAAATAACATCCTAGTATTCTAGAAACCATAGGGTTTCGAAAATCTAGTCAAATAAAAGAACATACCGGAGTAAAGATCGCAGCTGGTCGAGGTCGCTAACGTCACTCATCTTGACTAGGGCGTAACTAAACGAAAAAGGTGGAACCCAGCGATTGGGACAACGAAGGAACGAATATCAACTCAAATACTACCATGAAAACATAAACACTTCTCAGACTTCCCTATGCACCTTGAGAGCGATTTGAAAAAAATTTTCCACGTGGGCCCTACATCTTACTGTGGCTTCAAATTGTACTTGGTAATCCATTTTGTTTCTTTGGTACCTACTAGGAAAAATGTTCATCTGAAATTACCCCAAGATATCTTGCCTATTTACATTCTCTAATTTTTGGGCTATGTAAGGGAGTATTGATAGTAGAGTAGAGAACATTTATTGCAATAGCTTTTGTGCTGTTATCCGGAGCTCCGTTCTCGGCATTTTTATTAGTGCTTATCGGCACTTAAAGAAGTGTAGGTGACATGGAAGCGTTCCTGGCCGCATCCCGACTAATTGAATCACAATTAGTTTGCGTTTACCACACGAAATCATTTTGCAAAATTACCTATTGGCGGGGTGGTTGCGCCCCGATTGGGAAAGTTGGTCCCTGACCTGAGACCGCAAGCCCGTTGCTCAGCCAAGTTTCTTTAGGGAGATTTGGTAACGTCTTCTTTTATTTCGTCGAAAGAGAGCACATAGAGCCCTACAGCTCTTAGGCTATTCACCGCAGAACCCGCTGAACTGACCGTCAATATCTCATTATCCACATCATCGAAGGTCGTCTCTGAACTTGCATCTATTTCTTTCGGTTATAGAGCCACGTTATGAGCGGATCCAGGATCTCCTCGGCAGAATGGGATACATTTTGGTGTACCTAGTACTCGTAAATGGATGTCGGGTATAAGTAAATTCATTCGAAAGGTTAAATAAGGATGGAATATGTTTTTTCGATGTCTATCTAGCCACTCTTCACTCATCGAGTCGTCAAACTCAAGAGATGTTAATAATAAGGAACTACAAAACCATCGATATCCAGTTAGTCTCTGATCCAGTCTCAATTTATCAGACACAATCAAATATCCAAATATTTATGACCAAATTTAATCTTCATAAAGCGTAGATTCACAAATAATATCTCAACAAAAAAAGGTAAGAAATAACTATTCTTCTACGGGCGCCTTTCTGGAACAAATCTACTTACTATTCCAAATTCCTGGTAACATTTAAAGTGTATAAGAAACTACTTTGACCAACCTTCCTATTTCAACCAACGGAGTTGCAGCGTTCTCCGTTCAACCAACGTTCTTCAAAAGTCACATTTCTGAGTGACTTCATAGTTTAGGTAGGTAGCGTCTGAACCGATAAATTCAATTCGTTCTGTCAAAAATGTATGAAAATGATCAAAAAAAATAATAATAACGAAAGTAGGAGCTAAAAAAAAAAAAAATCTACAAAAAGTGTACAGGATTGAAGAAGGAAACAAAAATTAAAATTTATCTAAGAATTTTCCAATTTACGGCTGATTTAAAATTTGTAACTCTGTTGTTGGAACTTTTAGGAGAAATAAAGTTTTTTTGGTCTATGTCTTTCTGTTGATAGAATTCAAGGTATTCATTAGCTTGCATCAGTCCTGAAAATTCTATCAAAATAGTAGATAGAATAATTTTGTGTAGCTATACACAGACCTCATACAGACAAGTACGGAACCCAATTGCCCAGAAAGCTCTGAAAAGTGACGAATTTAATGGAAATGTCTGTCTTCGAGATATTTTTTGAATTGCTGCAAAAATGCAAACCATCCTTATCTTCTGTAGTGAGTAAGGAAATTTGAATTTAAACCCGATATTATTCTTATACTGCTTTTTGTTTAGCAACACATGTTACGTACTTTATTATAATGATGAATATTAGCTATTATACTGCACTATTAGGTACCTATGAAATAATAGGCTAATATTGTAAGCTTTGGATTCCGCTCACAGTGTATTGGGGAAGGAGGGGGGTCGTTTGAGGAGTGAATAACATAGAATATCGGAAACTATGTCTAATAATGAAATGCGATATTCTTAACTTGGAGTTGAATTTGGTAGTGGTGTTCCAAGCGGTTGGGTGACGAGGCTTCTAATACTGAAAACTTGAATGTAACCTTTTGAAATACCTGAAGGGTGTTTTGGTGTATCGGACTGTTTGAAAATAAATGAAGTTACTGAATTTGTTGTTTTGCAATTGAATTTAACTACCTACGATACACCTTTAAGAGGACGGTGTTGTAGGGGGGTATAGCCGGATGAGGACTGGCAATACCGGACTCCGATCCAGGACGACACAGTTCTTCCAGGGGAGGCAGGACAGAAGATCACTGGTTCCACTTAACTCACTGTGCAAACCTAGCGACTGGAAAGCAGGAGGGCCGATACAGTTTTGGCTGCTGTATCGCGATACAGGGACGAGAGCTTCAAGGACAGGGGATGAGGGCTTCAGGACTGCTGGCAAGGGTGACTAGGGATTGAAGTGGAATTGGTCATACAGCTCCTTTTTGCGGCCTCCTCCAGGTTGTACAACCTAACAGCAATGGAATGATTGGCTGTCCTGCTAGATGGTATGGATGTGATTTTGTCCTCCTCCATGGACGTATGATAGTTGATGTTGGTGGTTGTGTGCAATCTAATGTTTCGTTTACACGGGCGACAACAGTTTGCGCCATGGACGGTGAAGGGTGGTCGCCGCTGCTGCTGCCAACCATAGGAAAAAGAGGGGAATTTGGCAGCGCCAGTTTCTGAGCCAGAGAGAATGTGGGTTGGCTCTCACCTCTGAAATTCTGTTTGACAGTGATCTATTTTTGAACTTCGCCCGAATGTCAAAAGCAGATTTTGAAATGCTAGTTGGAAAGGTTGGACCCCGAGTCTGCAGACAAAATACGAATATGCGGCTGAGCATTCGAGTGGCAACTCGACTGGCCATCGTTCTGCGCTTTTTGGCAACAGGCGATTCGTTCAAGAGTTTGATGTACACGTTTCGGGTGCACTACACTACGATAAGCCAAATAGTGCCAGACGTACTCCAGGCTCTGATTGAAGGATTGAAGGAGTTCATTAAGGTAAGCTCAAGTTACATTAAGCTCGTATATAAAAGCACGGTATTTGTATAAAAAGGCATGTGGGGGACACACTGGTGAGGAAGCTGATCGGCGAAAAATGTGAATCACAGAAAACTCTCAATGTGATTGGCTGTTTCGTTCCCTCTCCCGACCCAAGGCTGAAAAATTGCCGCAATAGTGCAATAATTTTCCAAACCCCTTGGACTTCATTTCAACACGATGCAACAGTTGCCGAGAGGGCTCGGGGCCTGAAATGTTGTACAACTCTCGTCAATTAATTGCCTGCAATCTTCGGCAACTTTTTCGAGGAGAGAATAGTTGTCCAACTTTTTTGAAATAGTTGCGCAATACTTTTTTCTGCAATTATTGCCGGAAAAATCGCTCGTGTAAAAGGGCCTTAAGGTGGTGGTCAATTGAACAAAAGGCCACGCCCGGTAATTGTGGCCTATTTAGTGTTCACTGGCTTGAGAGGGCTTTCAGGACTTATTCAGAAAACAGTGAGCTGATTGTGGGCAGCTCACAATATGAATGATAGTTAAATGAGTCAGTTGTCAGATAGGTATTTTTGCAGGTACTGCTAATATTAACAAGCCAAGAGTTGGTGAAAGAAAATGAGTTTTGTCTAAATCACACCTACAGCATTATCAAAATTAAGTTTCACACCTTGAAAATTGATGATAGTCAAAGTAAATCCAGGATCTAGAGTTTTGACAAATCTAATTTGCGTTGATTAGTTCTAGTCTCTCGTTTGTGTCGTTATGATCACATGTGAGTCATGCGTGAAGGGAAGTCAGCTATATTCATACAGCTGTAATTTCACCGTAAATGAGCAACCTAACGACCAACTCAATGCACGTAAAAAATCATTAATTCCAAAATTATTTGTAATTACTCACATTCGCAAAAATAATGGATTATCGTGAGTATAAATCGTGCGTCTTTTGCTCATGTTATATATTTTTTAATTTACAGTGGTTCAATCGACCTTCATTTATGATTCAATTGACCTTCCAGGTAGTCGTAATTACCGTTCAATTATGTACTACACAAACCTGGTTAGTAGTTGAGAGGTTTCCACATGACAAAGAGAGATAGGAGATGGCCAGATGATGTGTACAGTAGACGTGAAGGAAGTGCGTCGTGGACGTGCTTGTGAGGGAGGGGTCAAGGTTGAGCCTTATTGGTTCTTCAGCAGGTGCACTGAAGGTACACAGAGGTGTTTACAATGAGAACGTGCTTCACAACCTCTGTTTGGATTATCGGGGGAGGTTAAGTGATGGCATAAATCTGACAATTCGCTGTTGAAGCACTTATTGATTCTACTGCGGGGTCGCTCTGATGTATCATCCAACGAGGTACCCATTATTGGCCTATTACGAACACACCAGAAAGATTTTACTTGATTTTTGCTACAACCTACTCATGAAGGGACAAAAATAATAAAATTTTCATGTCAATTGAAGATTCCAGACAAAACTGACTTGTAAACACTTCAAAATAGAGCTTTACAATTTTGCGAGAGAGGCTCTGAATTAGAGGAAATTTCTAATTAATAACTATAATTATAAATGAAGTTTGCACTTTACGATGATTTTATTATTATTATTTATTTTGTATTGTAATTTCGATTTTAATTATTGTCTATAGGTATATAAATGGAAAAAATTATTTAAATTAAGTACCGAATAACAAAAGCGTTATTGATAGATGAATCATTATAGAGTACCCAAAACAATTATCATTTATGATGAATTTATTTATTATGAATTAGTTATTATGAAATAACGTAAAACTAAGACCCGAACACTACCCGGACAGTTGGCAAATGCCCAGTTCTATAATGTTGGAATTGAAAATGCATTGGCAATGTTTTTTTGTTTTCGTTGAAATAAACATTTTCTTCTTCTTCTTCTTCTTCTCGTAGCGTTTTTGTTGATGCATTGTTCTGTACTAAAAAGCCGTTGTTTTTAATTATTTTTTTCATTTTACCGTAAATTTATCTTCTATAATTATGGTGGCGTCTCCATCTTCTCTTTATTTATCGACGTTTGGTGGTATCACTAAATAAACAACCTTCGAGCCCTGAAGAAGGTAATAAATTAACCGGAAGCTCGGCGAAGAAGGTGTTATATTTCCAATTGACCACAATCCCGATCAATTAACATACTTCTTTTTCTTCTCCACTTCAAAATCTTAATGCGATAGTGCAAAGTAGACTTAAATTGACCTAATCCATGAAATTAAGCACGATAAAGGTACATTGATTGTCAATGGTCAGCATGGCTAGGCGTGTGAACCGGCATGTGCGCAGGCTCAAGCCTTAAGCCTTGTTCGAGCAGAAGACAAATCGGTTGTATAATTCAGCCATTCGGCAACGTCATCTAAAGGCTGTTAGTCACCCAACAAGACATAAATTTCCCTTGCGAGACCCCACTCGAAGAGGCTGTAGCTGAAGGATTAATCTTCCTTGGAACTTGTACAAGACGTTGAGGCTGTTCAGCAGCGGTTAAAACAAAGTGGCACCAGGTATTATGGAATGGTATCCTGAGCATCAAATTGAAGATATTATATGGCATGGGTTTCTTAAATTTTTTCCTTTCTTGAGTTTTCTGAAAGGTTATGAGCGGATGAGTTCAGCATGTAATAAAATAATTGGCGAGAGATCAATGCCACACGTCTTAACCCTTAACGTCCTGAAGTATCTTTTCGGAAGTCCGATTTTTTAAACATTCTACAACACTGTTCAGCCATTTTTAAGACAAAACCGATATTCTTGTGGCTACCTTATACTTCAACTATTTTTTATACAATACACCATCCGACCCTCTGACTCTTAAGATATCCAAGAAGACACCATTGAAAAATCGAAATTTTCCTCTATTCTTGGATGCTTCCAGCCACAACTCTTACTTCATCAACATCTCAGGTTGTTTTTCTGTAAGATTTAAAATTAAATCTGTCAGAATATATAAATTTGTTATATATCCGAACAAATTTATGAAACTGATCTTCACTGTCCCCCTGTTCATGGTAGAGGTAGGTCTGATTTGAATATACTACTGAAGGGGGATGTCTTATTGGGCTAAAAATTTTAGTTTATTTGTCATTTTAGTTTTTATTTATTTGTTTCAGAATAAAAAGCTGCTGATTCCGTCCAGTCATATTTGGATAGAATGTATTCTAAGTATATATTTTTAAAATAACGACAGCCAACCCCCCCCCCCCTCCAGAAAATATTCTTCAGTTTTCATCAAATTAAGAAACTTCACGTAAATCCCGATGAAAACTAGCAATTCTATGGCATTGGTTGGCCAAAATACACCAAAATCTTGAAAAACATCCTAAAATACAATTTTTTGAACAAGTGGGAAATTAAGGGTTAATACAGCATTTTTCCATTGATAATAATTATCAGTAATTATTACTAGTGAAGTTTACCAAGGGCACTTTGGGCAGTTTCATGCTGAAAAAAGTGGTGAAAGATTTATTTGTGCCAAAAAATATTGAAATATTTGTTTGCAAAATGAGATTTATAAAGTGAGACAAAATAAATCACGAACTATAAGAAAGTATCGTTGAAAGGTTTCCCATTTGATTGGGAGAGCAAAATCAACCTTCATCGTATCCTTTTCTTGATAACCCTCGTTGATAACTGTTGAGAAATTCGGAATTGTATACAATCATGTTAGGACGGGGAGAAGGAACATGTTTGTGAGGGGAAAACTCCATTGTTTGATCAAGAGCTCTTGAGTTTGACCAAGGGTCCCTCGGTCTCGATTGATTTTGGCTTAATAATGTCACATTGTTCCTCGAAGAACCCGCCTCGGGGATATGCCTTCCCCTGGCACAAACAGGGGCCAGTGTCCGCCAAATATTTAGCACTCGGATCCAACGAGAACAAAGGCCTTGGGTCACACAAGACACATAACCTGGATGGAATGGACACGAGTGCTAGCCTCTTCTACAACAACCATCCTATGGGTCCTTACGGTTAACCCTTTTCCTGGCAAGGTTTACCTCAGAACACTTACTTTTCTACAAGTAAAATTTCGCACTTTTACAACTTTAATACCATTGCTTTGTTGTTCCTACTCTATTCAGAATGTTAGCAACACATCTCATTATTTAAAGGTTTCAGGATTGCCTTTACTTATTTAGCAACCAAACAATCCTTACAATACACTGCTATGGTGTACCTTAGTCACTCTGTTAAATCCCGTTACCTAGGCCTCTACAACTTTTAGGAGGGAACTGAAGGTAAAAATAAACTGCTGGAAACAACGGAAGGGAAAGACACCTATATTCGGGTCACTGGTTTCACAAGAGTGGACCACCACAGGCCTTCAGTACCCGTCACAGCCCCCCCCCTCCCTCTTCTCCTTTGCTCCCACATCAGCAGCTAGGTGACGTCCCTTTCTGAGATTACCGCTCTGTGAGATTGACAGACTTGTCCGTCCACAACAACTCTAGTGGCAATTATGAACCTGGCATAGGTGACTGAAATTCCCCCAGTTTCCTTTGGACGGTAGAAACCATATAAATGGGTGGATTTGCAATTCTAGTGTCTTTTCAATATCAATTAAGGCTGAAAAATGAATCCTGAAAAAAATTGAGAAAAAAATCATGATTTCTACTTTTGTCAGGAAAAGGGTTACTCCGGTAGACTTACTAGAACCACATATTTCATCCATGGACTAGCCTTATAAATACAACTAGTCTTATGAAACAAGGAAAAACAACTGTTGTTTTTCCTTGTTTCATAAGACTAGTATTTTTTTATAGTTACTATAAAAAAATAAAAAAAGGGGAACTGTCTTCCAGAGAAGGTTTTCTTCTGATTGTAATGTGCCCATAATTCAATTAAAGTAATTATATCCATTTTGAGCAAAAAAAATCTGTCTAGTTTAGCTAATAATCGGGAATTAAAAACGGTATTCGAAAAATACCGAGAGCATCCAAAATAAAAATAAAAAATTCAAGCAGCTCAGGGCATCCACAGAGCTCGAAGCAGCTTAGAGCATCTTCAAATCTCAGAGCAGCTCAAGTATCACCCAGCCCGTCAGAGTTGGTGTTCCGTATCATTAACAGTGTTTGCAGATAAAATGCGCTTACTATTCATTATCACGAAAATTTCTTAATTTCCCATTATAAATTTCACCTTAAGGCAAAAATGGTTCGATCCGTGTCTCACTTTCTACAAGAAGGCGGTATTGAATTTTGTTAGGTGTTGAAAATTGGGGTTGGATATCGGATCCACTCTTGAAAATTCTCTTGAAAAAGGTAGGAATGAATGAATGAATGAATGAAAACATATTTTTATTTACAACAATAACATCATCTTTACAAATTAACAATATGATGGGCTTTGGTAATTCACCGTCAGCCGGAATTCACCACTTAATGGGTTTAACTGATACTTAGTTTATTTTCTATTGTTATTAATTACACTTGTTGATTGTTTTGCTTCTTGTTAATCATAATTTTGGTTATTACTTGTATGCATGTTAATATTATTATTATCTATGTATTTTAATTGAAAAAGTTAGGATTGGGTTCAGTCGCATTGTACTGAAGTTTGCTAGATCTTTCAATGGTGGAGGGATCAAGAGTTATCTTGAACCCCGAGGGTTAATATTAAGCAGCTCAACTGTGTTGCTCTCCCTATTCAATGGGACTCTAGTATTGGGAATTAAGAGGAGGGTGAGGTTTGTTTTCATAATCGATTTCCGTCAACTTCCCTTACCGTTCTGAACGAAAACATTAAAGGATCTTTCAAGGAAGGAATTTAATTACTGAGCTTAATCCACCCTTCTCGGTTTAAACTGCGATGTTCATCCTGGCATGGCGCTCTCACCCTTGTAATATCATCACTTGGAAGGTTTCGGTGTTCCCCGCACATCTATGCGCCGAGGAAACTTGAGGGCTGGTAGTTTGCACAAGGTGAAGGTCTTTGGTGCTTGAAGGTCCCTTAAGGAGTATTAGGGGGCTCTCTGCTCCCTCTTCTTGACATTTTCACACCCCCTCAGAGTTGAGTTTCATCCCTCTTTTGCTGAGAGCAACATTTGTCTTCCATGCTTCGCTGGTCAGGGCGTAGACATATTGATCGTGTAATTACGGGAGAACGAAAGCTCACGTTGGGATGGATGTATCAAAATATACCAGGTTACAAGGGAGGTAACGTACGTGCGTGGTCATACATAGTGTGATTCCCCTACAACCTGTCCTATTCAAATTTCCCTGGAGACAGTGTTGGATTTGAAAAAGGCACGAAGGCGATGGATTCAATTCTTGCAGAGCGTTCTAAAGCTTCTTGATTTGAGCAACATTTCACCTTTGTCGTCATCCGATGTGGATTATTTCATGGATACACGGTTCGCTCTAGTCGTTGAAATGAACATAATTAGTAACAAATTAATAACTAATTACAAATTATTAGTTATAATAATAATTATAACAAATTATTAGTTTTTTCCGCGGCGCTAAATATGGAGTTGATGGCAATAATTCGGAATATTTAATAAACGGACTCTATTAGGATATTTAACTTATACAGGATGTTTGAGACTTCTCTCGCCAAACTTCAGGGATCGATTCTGCAAATTATTTTCAACAAAAATCTCTCGTAGCTATTTAATTTTTTAATCCCTTGTTTTTCGAAGTTTTTTTTTTCAATTTCAAGATTTTAAAAATAATTTTTTTGGTTTTATATTACAAAAATGGCCATAACTTCCTCCAGATAGCCTAGCATCCGCTTCATCCAACCACGGAGTCTCTCAGCACGTTGATTTCTTAGATAAAATTAACTTTTTCCGCGCTCAAACAGGAATTTGTCTCCTGAATCACGACGGATCAAAGAAAGCAGCGGTTTTAACTAATCAGACAGTTTCAATATACAGGGTGTTTCACGAAAAGGTTACACCCCCCTTCATTTCCGCAAAATACAGCGTAAAAAATTCCGATCAACGCAATTCTTCATGATTTTTTGTGAGGATCTCAGGAAAATTACTTTTGCGCAAAAAAGTTGCGCGCAATTGTGCGCAATTGACACTACCTAACTTAATTTTTTCAAATTGAACTCCCCCTTTTTTATTACAGATTCGGATTCTACGTCAAATTTCATGAAAAATTCATACCCGAATCGATTTTTTTATTGCGCGCAACCTGGCTTTTTGAACGCTTTAAGTTGCGCAACTCCACAATTGCACAAAATTTAGGTTTTGGAGAACCCTGAGTGTGGCACATGTTTTTTCATCATTTTTTTACGCTAAATTACATAGTGTCATCCGTTTTGAGGAAGACCAAAATTTCAAGAGGAAAAATTAACATTTATTTCACGAAAACATCAGTTTTGTGGTCGAAATCATGTTTATTTTTTATTTTCTCACCTCCTTTTGAACCACGGGCTTGGGGCCTTTACGGTGGAGCTAAAAATAAAAACTGGCAGCACAATCATGCTTGAACTGAATAAAATTGCCTAAAAACGAAAAAAAGCGATTTTTTCACTAATAACAACCGAATTTTTGGCCGCCATTTAGAAAAATTCCAGTCCAATTGAAAAACGGATGACACTATGTGATTTAGCGTAAAACAAATGATGAAAAAACATGTGCCACACTTAGGGTTCTCCAAAACCCTTAATTTTGTGCAATTGTGGAGTTGCGCAACTTAGAGCGTTCAAAAAGCCAGGTTGCGCGCAATAAAAAAATCGATTCGGGTATGAATTTTTCATGAAATTTGACGTAGAATCCGAATCTGTAATAAAAAAGGGGGAGTTCTATTTGAAAAAATTAAGTTAGTGTCAATTGCGCACGATTGCGCGCAACTTTTTTGCGCAAAAGTATTTTTCCTGAGATCCTCATCATGAAGAATTGCGTTGATCGGAATTTTTTACGCTGTATTTTGCGAAAATGAAGGGGGGTGTAACCTTTTCGTGAAACACCCTGTATAGGGTTGCTTTTGACCCCTGAGTCCTACTTTTAAAATTTTGGTTTTCATAAGAAAGAAATTTAACGATCTTTTCAACGGCGTAATCAGATTTTGATTTACCCAAAAATTCGGGGAGTTATGACCATTTTAGGGTTATAGGGTCGGGAAAACGAAAAAATCTTAAATTCGAAAACACTTGGGAAAACAAGGGTTTAAAACGAAATTGCTAGGAGATATATTGCTGGGAAAAACGGACATGCAAATGTTAACATACCGTTCAGGGTAAACGAAGTTACTGAAACGGGACCTTTTACCATTGGTAAGAAGCTAATTCTCAACAAAATGTATAACCAGAAAAGCCCTCCGGTAAAGGTAAAATCAAGGATTTTCTCTCTCTAAAACAAAGTCTGCCAAGTGGGTGTGGCACACAGCTTCCTCGTATCCATAATTCGATTATATAGATGATCCGATGCATAGTAGTGGATCTCAAAACATCAATCATCAAATACCTTGCACTACCCTCTTAGGTGACCATCTACACGTCAACCGGCACAATCTCTGAATATTGTCGGAAAATGTAGAAATTATGGCTGTAACAAGGAAATATACGTTTGCGCATGCGCAGTGGTTACTATCAGTCTGGGGGAAATGATTTTCATAGGGGGCCATCTACACGCCAACCCGCATAATCCCCGAAAATTTCATCGAAATCGGTTGAGAATAGTAGAAGTTATGGCTGTGGCAAGGATTTCATGACAGACACACAGACAGACAGACACGGAACCAAATATATTCAGGAAGGTATGAAACGTAAAACGGAGTGGGAATTTCGATTTTGGAAAACTTTTTCTTTTCAACCTTGAAAAGTGAAAGCAAAGCTTCCGCTACCTTGGTAGACTCGGAAGCAAAATTGTCATGGTTTCACACTCTTCAACACCGAAAGAACTCAAGGATTATCTCTATAAGATCTTTATGGGCAGAGTAATAGGAAGGCTGCAGAAACTTGCTGCTACAGAATTGTAATTTACATAAATTATTTTCATGTACATACCTTATGTACATAATATTTCGGCATTAAAAATATAGAGTATAAGTTAGCAGTACTCAAGGAAAGGTTGAGTAAACAGTTAAGGCATGAGTGCTGAACAGACTGTAAGATGAATGAAGGAAATACTTGAGGGTAAAAACCTACCGGAAAGGGTCCGTCAACTTGAAGATTTTAAGTAATATTGCAAAAGTCTGTTCCATGATTTCGACTTGGCACTCCCTTTACTTTCAACGGGATTATAAATACGTAATTGGATCAGCTTAGAAGCACTGAGAGAAATGGGGGAGAAAACTTCACAGTGAAAGAACCCTCCTCTTGAAAGATATATATCTTGTGAATAGAACATGAAGTAACGAGGAATACACATTGAGAGATAAGACATTTCGTAAGGAAGGTATGGTTTAGGTTTCGTTGTGATAAGAATATTATCTTGGGTAACTCTCCATATATTGCTTGGAAGTTAGAAAATTCATGAATCTGACAAGGAAATCGTGTTCATTAACTCTTCTCAAGGCAGCCAAAGCTTCAAGGCATCGTTAAGCGAGTTCCTAGTTTACGAAATGGGATATCCAGAGTCATATTCAAAGATGTTTCTTGGATCAGCTCAAACCATTTTCAATTTCAAAGGTATTCACATAATTGTTATCACAGCTTCTTCTTCTTTTTATTTCAAAGATATTTTCTATAATTAGGCTTCAAAACCAGAAATTGAAGAGAAAAAATTGCTCATTCATGGTTTGCATCCATACACAAGCTGTAAATGTGGTGCCACGTACAAGTTTAATGATGATGTGAGACCACAGCTAACAGTATCAACTCCCCACCAGCTCCATCGGCTCATGAAGACTATATGTCTTCTCCATTCCTCCAATTCCAAAAACATCCTAATCAAACCCACCTGGAACTGGAATCTGACGGATCACAAACGTCTTCCCAATTCCTCCATTACCAAATAAAATCAAAATCATCTCTCGGTGGGATCTGTCGAGAAACGCAACCCGGGAACCCTCAATTTTCGGTAATACGATAGCAGGCGCCATCGCCGTCGAAGATCCCCAGGCGCCCGGTCCTTAATGAACGGAAGCGGAATCCCGTCTAATAACCTGCCAGATCGAGACATGAGAAAACAGTAGTAGTAATTATTAGATTTTTAGCAGCCTTTCTGACCGGCGCCCTCTGCAAGTTGCTGATACAATCTTAATTGAAACTCCGAGTTTATTGACTCCCTCGCAGGATGTTTACTTTAGCGATATTTGATTTTTTGTGTTCCTGTTCCGGTAATATTCGATCTAACGGTATTGGAAAACAGATTCAAAGGCGTCATTTACATTTTGCCACTGGGAGTATTTATATAACTGATTGTTGATGGTAAAACGACTCAGGTTTTTGGGTCTTCTTAGAATAAAAAGGCAATGTTAATTTTGCAATATTTAATCTCGTAATTTTTTTTCAATGATATTTTCATTCATCAAATATTGACAACATAACAACTGAGCACATAAAGAGCCCTTAGTATGTGGAAAAACTTCATGTCTTGTCCTAAAGTTTCATTTGCGGAAAACCCAACCCTTGTTAGGTACTTTGTTGTGGCATGGGGTCTAAGGCGTAAGGCGATGGAGGAGTATGGGTTGTATCGTTAGTCATATTTCTATCCTTCTCTTGTCAGTAATTCATTCTGCTTAATTTAACTAAAATATATTTTATCTTAACAGAAAATATATAATACCTTCATATGTACTGTGAGGTGAGGCAAACTCATAAGACGGTCCTTAGTGACCATGAATAACCATGTTATGTTAAGTTGATTAATTGCTTCCGAGTCTACCAAGGTAGTGGGAGCTTTGTTTTCACTTTTCAAGGACGAAAAAAAAAGTTCTCCAAAATCAAAATTTCCACTCGCGTTTTGCGTTTTAGACCTTTCTGAACAATTTTGGTTCCGTGTCTGTGTGTCTGTCTGTGTGTCTGTGTGTCTGTCCGTCTGTCATGAATTCCTTGTAACGCGCATAACTATACGAAGTTATTGTTCGATTTCTATGAAATTTTCAGGGATTGTGCGGGTTGGTGTGTAGACGGTCCCTTATGAAAATCATCATCACCGGACTGATAGAAGCGACTGCGCATGCGCAAACGTGAATTCCTTGTAACAGGCAATAACATCAACATTTTCCATCTGATTTCAATGAAATTTTCAGAGATGTTACAGACTAGTATTTAGATGGTCCCCTATGAAAATCATCACCTTCGGACCGATAGCAGCCACTGCGCATGCGCAAACGTGAATTTCCTTGTAACGGCCATAACTTCCACATTTTCCACCCGATTTCGATGAAATTTTCAGAGATTATGTGGATTAGGTTGTAGATAGTCCCCTATGAAAATCATCATCCCCGGACAGATAGAAGCGACTGCGCATGCGCAAACGTGAATTACTTGTAACAGCCGTAACTTCAACTGTCCCCCAGGGGTCGCGGGTTCGAATCCCAGCCGAGGCTAAGTATTGCTTCCGAGTCTACCAAGGTAGCGGAAGCTTTGTTTTCACTTTTCAAGGATGAAAAAAAAAGTTCTCCAAAATCAGAATTTCCACTCGCGTTTTACGTTTCAGACCTTCCTGAACAATTTTGGTTCCGTGTCTGTGTGTCTGTCTGTCTGTCTGTCATGAATTCATTGTAACGCGCATAACTATACGAAGTTATTGTCCGATTTCGATGAAATTTCCAGGGATGTCACAGATTAGTATTTAGATGGTCTCTTATGAAAATCATAATCCCCGGACTGATAGAAGCGACTGCGCATGCGCAAACGTGAATTTCCTTGTAATAGCCATAACTTCTACATTTTCCATCCGATTCAATGACATTTTAAGGGATGTCACAGATTAGTATTTAGATGGTTCCTTATGAAAATCATCATCCCCGGACTGATAGAAGCGACTGCGCATGCGCAAACGTGAATTCCTTGTAACGGCCATAACTTCTACATTTTCCATCCGATTCTGATGAAATTTTCAGGGATGTTACAGATTAGTATTTAAATGGTCCCCTATGAAAATCACTACCTTCGGACTGATAGTAGCCACTGCGCATGCGCAAACGTGAATTTCCTTGTAACTGCCATAACTTCTACATTTTCCATCCGATTTCAATGAAATTTTCAGGGATGTTACAGATTAACTTGTTTCGATGTTTTGAGATTAACTGCTATGCATCGGATCACCTATACAATCGGGTTATGGATACGAGGAAGCTATGTGCCACACACACTTGTTTTTTTTTATCCAATCATACATCTACTCACTTAATTTTCGATCCGAATTTGATGAAATTTCCTAGGATTGTCCAGATTAGCGTGTAGATGGTCCCCTATGAGGGTAGTGGAAGGTACTTAGAGATTGGTGTTTGAGATTAACAAATATGCATCGGATTATCTATATAATCGGGTTATGGATACGAGGAAGCTATGTGCCACACCCACTTGGCAGACTTTTTTTTCATGTCAGTGGATTTCTTTGAAGTGTGTTTTATTTTCGTAAGGTAGAAAGAAAAATTATGTATTATTCAATTTCATTTATCAATAAAAACATGTGTTCATTCATTCATTCACGGGGCAAAGGTTCCATTTATTTAAGTTTTTTTCAGGGAAAAGCGTCGGTCTTTTACGGCATAAAGCAGGCTTTTGTTCCCCACTTACTTTTGCTACCTAATAAAGTTATTTTGGTCAATCATTTGTGAAATTCTGTACCACCCCAGCTCTCAATCTATACATAATAGGGGGTAATATACATCTAATAATAATACATCTATGTAGGGGGTAATACATAGGGGGTAATGCATCTATACATAATAGGGGGTAAGGTTCGCTGAGCAAATCTAGTGCGAGCCTTTTGGTTCCTAAAGAGATAGAGCGGTAAAGTGGGAAAATCGCCATCAAATCATTCAAGAAAAATTTCCTTCTTCTTATGCGAGAGATGCCTTACTACAACAAAAGCCACTATTGCGGGAAAAAGTCGTCATCGTGGCCCACAATAAATCGAAAACTCAAAACCACAACTTACCCCTCCCCCACCACCCTATAACTGATAGTAGGATCTTCCTCCAACAGACACTTGGTAGGAGTTGTACTAACAGCATAGCCAAAAATTTCAATAGCAAACCATTCACATAACATTTTGAATAGCCAAAATAATCGCCCAGAACTCATATTTGAAGTTTCACATTTCAAATACTTTATGGAACAACATGACACAATTATTATTTAATTATAACTGTGTGGAGTGATTGATTTTAAGTACATAATAATTTAAATAATATCATGCGAAACTCGAATCTCCACTATCAACATCAGTTCCATCCCCTGAGGATAGGTATTTTTGATAGCTCCCAACACCTTTATAACGAGAAACTTACCATTATACATCGAGAACACTTCCAAAGGAGATTATCACGAAATGGATCAATGAGATTGACGGTAAAACGCGAAAAAAACAATCCAGAAAGGACGAAATAATATAATGAATGAGGAATGGGAGCGATTACTTGCAGTCTTCTCACGGGAGTTGCAACATCGACATCTGCAGCCGAAGAAGTTCTCCACCACCTCCCACGAACTCTTCCTTTCGAACAATATCGTAACGCTAACGTTATCGTAACGACCCAATATTTTCATCGTGAGCCGATCATGTCCAGTCAGCAATGCGGAGGATCGCTCGATTGGCCATTAGCATTTCACGACCTTCCTCCTCGGTTTGCAACAATTATTGTTGTCTTCTGCAAGTTTCGTTGCCCATCGTCCGTAAATTATATGCAACGGCTGTCAAGATTTTCCTTTTTGATTGTACAAATAAGAACTAGTTGGAGTTGATCGTGTTTCTTGCGTTCGTAATCTGTGACATCGAATGATGAAGGATTGAGGGGCAGTCAAGAACAATCAACCCTTAACCCTTAATTTCCCACTCGTTCAAGAAATTTGTTTTTCTATCGGATTTTTTTCAGTTAAATTTAGATGTATTTTGACAAATCTATTGAATGTTTGGGCATAAGATACCGATGATCTTTCAAAGGGCCATCTGCATCAGCAGAATCTGTCTATCAACCCAATTTTGTTGGCGTAAAAGAAGAAAACTTGATAAAATCCTTGGTGGGATGTTGGTGTATGTTATTTTTCATAAAGCGCAGAACCAATAAATGAGGTGGAGAAGGTTCACTTCATAGAGGAATCTAATAGATTCCTAATGAAGCATAGTATGCTGCCTACTCTGTGGAAACCGAACTAATAGACTACAAGGTGAGGATTGAGGATAGAAAGTACCTCGAAGGGCCTCCTACAATCTGTCAGCTCGAGAATTATTTCATTTTTTCTCCAAGTTATCAAATTTTTTTACACAATCGATAGTTGAAGTATCAAGATAGCCAATGGCTATCCGTTTTGGCTTAAAATTGGATCAACTGTTGCAGGTAAAAATCGGACTTCCGAAAAGATACCTCAGGATATTAAGGGTTAAAAGCGTTTGACATCAACAAGATGCCGAATTAAATTTAAGTTCTGTATTTTGATGGTTATTGTTAATTTAATGTCTAATTTTATGATTTAACTTCAATTCATACCTTAAATAACCGTTTCTTGAACATTGCACACTGCACGAGAGCGTATCGAAAGAATCGATGTGTAAAACGCAGCAAATTATTACACAAAGGTTTATTATTTTTCTATATTGATCACTCGTTCGCAAATAACACAGATTTGCCATTGCCACTATCTACCAATCATACTTTCACTTCATAATCAAGTTCATTTACTTACCTATTCAAAATAAACGCTTCTCTCTCAATTCGAAATATTAGGGATTTGTGGGTGGATTGGTGGGATACAAAATTGAGTACAAGTCGAAAAAACGAACAGCAAAATTTTGATCAGCTAATATTCTTTGATCGGATATATCCTATGTATAGTCTAGGACTATGTATAGTCCTCTCTTGCGATTCACACTCGTTCAGCCCTTAAGCTCTAATAAGGAGAGAACGGTTGGTTCTACAGAGCTCTGGGTGGTCTCAATCGATTCTAAAAATTCAATACTATTTTAATATGATGAAAAAACAATTTCATTATACACAATATTTTTTGAGCTGAGGTGTTTTGAAAATTTCAACCCTCAGAAACGTCTGACATCAACCAAAAGCTTCAGAGCACTACTAGACCCCAAATTTCATCAAAATCTGTCCATGGTAACCAAGAAAAGATTATCGATTATTATTATTATTGTTATATCGATTTTTGAATTCAACGTATCTTGGAATGTAAACCAACAAATTTTGAAGGGTAAAAAGTTTCTTGGCCGATTCCAAAGGTTCACTATTGAAAATAATAAACCAAAATCGGTGTAGCTTATATAGTATAATATACTATATAAGCTACACCGATTTTGGTTTATCAAGCACATGATACGATGTAGGTAGTTACCAACAAAAAAATTTGGTAATTATGTCTTACTAGCTGAAAAGCCTGCTAAAAGCAGGCAAAAACTAATCGTAGATAAACACGTAATTTATTAAAAGAAATAAATGTTATGTCATGGCCTGGAATCGAACCCGTGACCCCCACGTACGGACGACATACGTACAAACATACAGTTGGGGTTTTATGTTTTAGGATGTTCTTTTATTGATACTTCATTTTAAACGCATGGATTGAAGCCATTTTTACGACGCTTATTTCAATTAGGATAACTTTCTTCCTACATCACTACCCAGGAGGAACTTACTTGCATCGGGAGAAATGATCGAATTTGAAAAAATAAGTTTGAAGTATCGACTGATACTCTTGCTATCGAATACTTTCTTCGATACTGTATCGGTATTCATATGCAGCTTTCAATACTGTTTAGATACCAGGGCAAATGGAAATATTGAAAAGGCGCGATATTTTGGACTCTTACCTATGTATTTGAACAATAGCAGTTTTAGTGAAACACAAGATGGAGATTCCGAACAAGCGAATTTTCAGGAAATAGATCTCAGGATATGGAGTGACTCTCAGTTGGACAGAGGCTCCAGAAGTACCTCCATGGTAGCACTAATTACTATTCGAACTTCGTTTGGAAGAATCATTGGATCATCATTGGAAGAAAGCAAATTTGTGATTCCAAATACAGGATAAGTATGCGTTGTGATATTATTTTCTTCTAGCTAAACTACACTCCAGTTCTCAAATTTGGCTACCATATCGCTGTGGTCAGCACTAATGAAACTGGAACGTCGATTCTCAGATAAAGACTGGCTCGTCGTTAGATACGCTTTGTTTTGCCAATCTTTCCGGCTAATACCCAGCAGGATATTCGAGCAGATTTATCTGGAGTCGTCTTCCTGTGCCGCCTTTAGTAACAGAGAAGACTCGTACGGAGCTATTATTGTTATTATTATTATTGCTCGCTTATGCGTGGATTAATATTTTTCATCGTCGTACCTAATCGATTCAGCTTGCTGGTTTTTCCAGGGTTGGAGCCGATGACCGTGAAGGAGTAACGCAGCTGTGACCTCTATCAAGGTCGTGATACGTTTAACAATTAGGTACCTGTTCTGAACTGATGCATTCACTTACTTATGAAAATAAATAGTGAGGTATGACTTACAATCCTTGATGAGCGAGATTAACAATTAGATGGAGAGTTAGTCATCATGCTTCAAATATGTAACTGTTCATACAATTTCTTCTCATAATTCATTCCCTTACAATATTACACCACAGAACAGTATCACTTCCTAGCTTTATGTACTGTTTCATCTATCAGCTAATGTAATTCAATAATAATGTAGTTTATGATAGAAGCTTCGTTTTGTCTTGTGTAGAACCCTATCTTTCTCATTATATTGATTGTTACTCAATACTGATAGCCACGGCAAATTTGACCAAGAAAAGCCATGTTTAATAAAACCCAAACACAAGCTATAGAAATAGATTCTTTTTGGATCACAAAGGTATACTTACTATACTTATAACTCATTTGGGTGGCCCAGGATAAATCAAATCTTAACATCAATTTTTTCAGTTATTCAACGCGGAAAAATTCAATTTTGGTCTATACTTTTCCATCGTGAACCTTCAGAATCAAGCAAAAAACAAGTGGGTGTGGCACACCGCTTCCTCGTATCCATAACCCGATTGTATAGATGATCCGATGCATAGTAGTTTTTCTCAAAACATCAATCTCTAAGTAAATTCCACTACCATACAATCTATACGCTAATCTGAACAATCCTGAGGAATTTCGTCGAAATCGGATGGAAAATGTAGAAGTTATGGCCGTTACAAGGAATTCACTTTTGCGTATGCGCAGCGGCTACTATTAGTCTGGGGGAGATGATTTTCATAGGGGACCATCCACCCGCCAATCTAAACGATCCTATAAAATTTCATCAAATTCGGATGAAAATGTAAGTGTTAGGGCTGTTACAAGGATGTTACGTTTGCGCATGACCAGAGACTACTGTCAATTTTAAGGCCATGATTTTCACAGGGGACCATCTAAAACCTAATCCGCATGATCCCTGATAATGTTACTGAAATCAGATAGAAAATGTGGAAGTTATGGCTGTTACAAGGAATTAACGTTCGCGCATTCGCAGTGGCTACTATCAGTCTGGGGGTGATTTTCATAGGGGACCGTCTACACGCCTACCCGCACAATCCCTGAAAATTCTTATAGTTATGCCGTTTACAAGGATTTCATGACAGACACACAGAGCCAAAATTGTTCAGAAAGGTCTGAAACGTAAAATGCGAGTAGAAATTTCGATTTTGGAGAACTTTTTTCGACCTTGAAAACTAAAAACAAAGCTTCCGCTCCCTTGGTAGACTCGGATGCAAAAAGATAACCTCCCTAAAAAATTCGATTGTTTACTTTTAAGCTGTTACTTCAGTACGTTTTCTTTTTTCTTATGGTTTTATTTTACTTCCATTTTACCCATTTCGATTTTCATTTAAACATAATATATTTTACTTTGTACTGAAATTTCCTATTCCCAAGTCGAAAAGTAAATTTTTCACACAAGAAATTCATAGGGGACTATCCTCCAATTTATGATGGGCATCTGGATGATGCCCATCATAATTGGAGGATAGTCCCCTATGAATTTCTTGTGTGAAAAATTTACTTACTGAATTGGATATTCATGGGGGACCTCCAGAATATCTCCCAATTTATAGAGGAACCATCCTCCAATTCTTTGGGGACCATCAACCAATTCATAGGGGACCATCCTCCTATTCACAGTTGTTGCAAATTAGTTGCAGAATCGATCTCTGAATTTTTGAATTTCTCGTACCGAACACCCTGTGTACATTTGCGAATTTCCACCCTAGTATTCTTGTGGATTTTTGGACCTAAATACCTTTAATGAGCGATCATGCAAGAGGCACAACGTCAGTGGCTCCTATTAAAATGAAGGTTCTTCAAGGAAGGGGTCGCAAATATTGATCGCACTTCCAGAAAGGAGGGTTGAAGGGCATCCTGGGGTCGGGTGAAATATTTGTTGTTCAGACCCCTCCAAGTCGAAAACAGTTCCCGAAAAAAGCGGGCCCTCGAGTGGCTATTTGCTGTGGTAATGGCCAAATAAGTCGTAAGACCCGGCCTCGATATTCCTGTTTCCTGTTCAACAGAGGCAAAACGGTCATATTGATGAATATTCATTAGGAGAGACTCATCTCAATAAGTTCAGGACGGTTTTATGCAATATTGAAGTATATTTTTGAATACTGAAGAACCCTCTGACGTGATCTCACCCAGCATTTATGAGGCCAAGGATCATTATTTTTCTTCCCCAATACCTTTCGATGGAAGAACAGCTTTGTATTGAAGCAGCAAATAACACAACGAAAAACGGGTAACTAACTTAAAAATCATACACTTTTGCTCAAGTTTTAGAGATTTTTATTAATTTTGTTTCCGTGGAAAAGTGTTGACTGGCCAGTCTTTTTGTTGGTCTCATGATTTGTCGGTCTTCCAGTCTGCAGATCCGTCTGTATATCAATAGTTGGTTATTCTGTCGGCCTAATTCGCGTATATCATCTGTGCATTGGTCTTTCAACAGCTCCATCTGGTCTATCAGTCAGTTCCTCTGAAGTCACATGCAAGACCACTCAAAATCATACTTAAAATTTGTTCAAACGCTCATTTGCTGCGCTTGTGGGTCCCTTCATTACTAAATTTGGTTCTTGGTGGTTAAAGATATCGAAAGTTTTAGTCCTAGGGCATTTTGAAACTTACAACCTATATTTTTCACCCCTTAGAAGTGACTGACTAACCAAAAACTTTGCGCCACAACTAGAGTCTAAATAGATTTGATGTGCCAAGTTTAAACAAAATCGGTCCATGGTAAGTAACTTAGGAAAATGCCGCGTACGGCGGACGGGCGGAAATTTTTTTATTAACGGAAATTTTATTATTTTATTTTCGGATTCTACGTACTTTGAAAAATGGAAACCATCAAATGTTGAGGTTAAAAATAATTAGGTACTGAACAGTGTTGTTTATTATTGGAAATGAGTAATAAAACACGTTTTCCGGCCCCTGTGGTCCTCACGAGACAACAAAACTATCATCATTGGTAAAAACGTAATCTCCCCCAATTCTTAGGGGACCACCTTCCCATTCGTAGGGGATCATCCTTCCAATTCATAGGGGACCATCTACTTTGTGAGATTAGGTACTTCACGGAAATACGAGTTTATCGTTATGTTGTGGGGAAGGGTTAGGTAATTTGGTTTGGAAAAAGATTAATTTGGTTTGAACAAGGATTAATTTGACTTGGAAATGTCATATATCATCACACAGAAAGATTGATCACATTCTGAAATTGAAATGGAAAATTCTGAAATTGTTTTGGAAAAATCTGAATTTGACTAGGAATGTTCGGGAATTGAATTGGAAAGTTCTGAAACTTGATTGGAAAATTCTAAATATGGTTTGGAAAATTCTGAATATGATTTGTAAATTTCCGAAATTGGTCTGGAAAATTCCGAATTAGACTTGAAAAATCCTAAATTAGCCTTAAATACGCATAAATAAATGCATAAAGTGACTTAAATTTGAGCATATCGATCTCATCACTATTCATAACTAATTACAATCGTAACCAGCTAGAGATTGTTTTAGAGTTCTCTTATGATGAGTCAGGATAATACCGATTTTCAATATCCTAATTGAATAATCCACGTAATAGAGTGTATACACTCGTAAGTTGAGTACTAAAACTAGACGGTACCCCTGTCATATTGATTTCTATGCCCATAGACACTTTTATTGTCTAGAAATGGGGAAAAACAGCTGAATCTTACAGGAAAGGGCAAATACCTCGTTTCTATAGGTGAGAATGATTTGTGTGGAGGATGAAAGGTGAACTCTCGGAACGTGCAATTATCGCATTAGAAGCAGCTGCGAGCCACCTGGACCAACGAGATGATTCTTCTCGATTTTCCCAGTTAGTAAGGCGAGGATGTTTTGAGGGGAGATTAACAGACATTACACCCACATCAACCGTTGGATCCTCTAAAAAAATTTTGAAAGAATCAAGATGAGTCTGGGCTGTTCTACCTTGAAACTCCGTTGTTTTCAGTGCAACCATAATTGTCCATTTATAATTATTCCACTGAATAAAAATGTTACTCAATTTGTAAATTTACCGTACATTCGAAATTTAATTTTTTTCGGCGAAAGGACTACTTAATAACACATTCTTAACCTGCTGTAAATTCTTTACAGCAATTTTGATTCAACCCCTTGTTTTTCCAAGTTTTTTTTTATTTAATGATTTTTTTGGAGTGTTTGGCTTATATCTACTAAAATGACCATAACTACCTCAATTTACCGTAAACCATTAAAAATAAGGGCACCGTTGAAATGAGCTTCAAATTTCCCATCTTTATAGTGCCAACAAAAATCTATTTTTGGGGTCTGATAGGTGAAAAATCTAGTCGTAGTGAAATTTTCGTCAAATTGGCAAAATTTTCCATTTTTTATTCTTGTTGTTGGAGTTTTTCTTCCCCGTGGTTTTTCACGTAACTTATCATCAAAAACAGCATAAAAATCTCAGCTTTTCAAAAGTATAGTCAAAAAATATTTTATAATCGAATTTTAGGAGAAATTTCTGACAAATAATTGAAATTTAGACAAAAACTACTCTACGACTTGATTTTCCACCCATCAGGACACCGAAAATAGTTTCTTCTTGGCACTAGAAATATGGGAAATTCAACGTCCTTTCCAACGGTGACCTAGTTATGGTATTCTTAGTGACATAAGGTCGAACACACAAAAAAATCTTAGTATGGGAAAAACAAGGGGTTAAAACAAAATTGCTAGGTGACATTTTCTTACTAGTATATTTTGTAGTTTTTCCAAAAGTTTTTCGGTCCTTAACATGAGACAGTACTGTGTTGTAGTCCCCTGGACCCAGAGATGAGTTTGGTTCGAGAGTTTTGAGGTAAGTTTTTCTACTAGGAGACTAATCTTTTTATGGCGATAAAATCCGTAGAGGACCGTCAGAGAGGTAACTGCATCCCCCTCAATCGGAATTGGATGATGATTTACTATACTTATCGTTGAAATGGGGATAAGGAATTGATCAAAAAGAGTTCTAACATACAGACAGACACAAGATGAAAATCATGGCAAGAGAGCCTAGAAGAAAATTGGCGCAAATCCTGAAAATTACTTCAAAATTAGACTTGGGAACAAGGAGTTGACCACTTATAGACAAAAAAAGTTTTGAAAAATACAACATACGAATAAAAGTTTATACCTTGGTACACGAACTGCCGCACAAGTACAAAGATTTCTCTTCTTCAGGATTTCGAACTAAAATTTCGAAGAGCCTTTGGAAATTATTAGTGTATTTCTTTAGCTGTAGATTTAAATTCTGAAGGTTTGAATAATCATGGTGGGACATCCCATAAACGTTCTGTAGAATGCAGATTGGAGGTGACGGATACTGTATGAAGATCACCTTCAAAAATACTCTCAAAACCGACCTTCACGGAATTTCATGGAAATCGGAATCCCTAATACCCTTCTATTAGTTCCGCGTTTGCCATCGACCGGCTCTCGCCCTCAGGAGCCTTTGGAAATTATTAACATTTTTCTCCCACCTCAAAGTTGCCAGGAGATGTAGAGCTATTTTTAATCGTTCCGGCTCATCTAGTGATAATCAATCGCTCAGGATCCGTTGCCTTCGTCCAGTCTGGTCCATTAAAAGGTTATGCAACGTCCATGACACACGTTGATTACCTGGTATTAAATACAGATTCACGTGTCTTCTTCCGCATTAAAAATCCCTTAATTGTTGTTAGAAGCGACTAGTCACACAAGAAATAAATTACCCGTTATTAACCGAAAACACAATGATTTCAAAGAATCAATGTTTGTAAAAAAAATACCCCAAAAATAACCCCTGAAAAATATTGTAAGTAAAATCGGAAGATGATTTGCGGAATGTTTCAACGTTTGAATACGTTAAATCGAACAAAACATCTTGATAGGCCATGATACAAGCTGCTGCTTGTCTGCATGTACTTCTTTGTCATGGGCATAACTACAATTTTTTGGACTTTCTCCCCTGGACCAGTTCAGACCATGAAAAGCTTTGTTATCAAATTGGAAAATGTTATCAAAATTGCTTAAAAATCTGGAATTCCATTTACAAAATATTCATTCAAATTCGGAAAATTTTGATGAATAAATAAGAAATGTGCTGCGTGAATGATTGAGTGAATTTTTGACATTTCTTGATACTTTAAAAAATACCCTCCTTATCCCCCAAACTCATAAAGTATCCACTCATTAATTGTAATTTTTTTCGATTTTCGGTATACCTATCGTACCTTGGGCACCATAATCGTCTCTATGAACTCATAGAGTACCTGCCCACCTGACTATCGAATTTTTGGGTACAATGAATGTACACAAGTTTCTATTATATATGAATTAGAAATATGGTACATAGTTTATATATTTACATTTTTAAGAAGGTTTTTGATTTCTGAAATTGTATTTCTTTCAGAAATTGTGAAGATTTTAAATATATCATGTTAGGTACTATGATGACGACAATTACATCTGCAAAACACTCTAAAAACACGTTTTTAAAAAAATGTCAGCCCCTTAGAGTTGTCCAAATATGTTTCGAAGATGTTAATGATGTTGTAGTGAAAACGTACTCACCTAAACATAAAATGTATTGGAAAATTAAATTTGGAAATCATAAAGTTATATTGTACTTGTGTCCTAGAAGGCTTTTTTGTATAGGGGCTTCTAGGAAAGAAAAATTGTTTTGAAAAAAACCGGGACTCGAACAGGTGACTGTTAGTTGATGGTAGGTGAAGATGCTTGATGAAGAGGTCTTCAGGCTGCCCGTGTTGTGGTGAAGTTGCTCTTGGTAACTGCTGGTTGAGGATGTGAGGCCAGTAAGATGTAGCTTTGAATAGACAGGCAAACAAAAAGAACTGCCCCTGAACACCTGTAAAGGGAGAATTCCCATAAGTACCTATTTGAAACGAACAAACAGGGTCAGATATTCGTATCTGGTGTCCAGACTCAGTCAGTCAGCAAGAATAGAGCTAAGCGATGCTGTGAGAAGGTCGTTGGGACTTTCAGTAGGATGCTGAGACCCAATTGCCTGGTGCAGCCCGAGGAATCGCAAATCTTGTTAGGATTCTGGGACCTGTTGGGAGTAGTCGACGGATTAGTTGCTGAACCCCTCGTGAACCCCCACCAGCAATCTTGCTAATCTCGGATCTAAGTCGAGTTTCGAATGTTCACCCATCACTATCACTTCGCGCTAAACTTAAACTAAACTTCTCAACTCTGACAAAAAATTAAATGATTATGACTCCTATGAACAGATATTAGTAGTCCATATTCATGTTCTTCTCATCTTCACAAACTCCTGGAGTACCCACTCGGCTATTGCATCTTCGGGTATAACGAATATACGCAGGTTTTCATTTGGACAATTGTTGGAAAATGTTGAATCAAATTTGGAAAACGCTGTTACAGTAAATCTTACAGTAAAACTAAGGTGGTTTCAACCTTTAACCTTTAATCAAATATAACCCTCACTAAAGAGTGGACACTCAACTATTCTTCGGATTTTCGAATATTCAAAATTCTTCGGATTTTCATCTCCATTATTGAAGTTCCTTGTTATTGCAATGAGATTCTGAACGATCGAAATCAAGGGCAGTATGTTATAAAATAGTCATCAACCCAGAGGGAAAGTCAGTGACAAAGACCAACAACAATTAGCTGCGTTTTTAGATCACAAACATCATCCTGTGTTTAGGAGTTTCTCCCAGATGAAAGCCGGGATACCTCGGGGTACATTGTTTCTCCTTGAGCCAATATCGTGTCGTGGACAGCCACAAAGCAACAAAAGGAACTGTTAATAGACGAATAGTGAAGAGATTATTCATTTATAAATTTACAGTGAAACATCCAGGAGTTCTCGCAGAGCATCAAATCTTGATGTACGCCTACACTGAAAAAAAAATTGATGAAAAAAAAATCTTCAAAGGATGAGTAAATGAACGGAATTGAGTGAACAATCCCATTAGGGCATCTGCTGTTTCCTAGGTCAGAGGGAAGTATAATAATGGGTGACTCAGTACGTGCCCTTATTCCCTATACAGGACTTTCTCTAATATGGGGAAAATGGGAGCAGATGGATGAAGAGGCTTTCGGCCAAGCAGCTGCTGGCCCTTTTGGGGTGGGTGACGCAGATTCGCACAGAAAATGCTATCGTATGACAAAATAGGGTTCCTCCCTGCTATTGTAATACGTGGGAGTAAGAACCTATGAGAGAAATGATTACGTCATCAGACAAACATATAAACGGATTCAAAAAAATATATAGCACATTTTTTCGCGAAACGCGTTGATAATTTGCTGATAACCGAACTGAACTTCTGTAAAATTTCTTTACTATACTCTATAGAAACTGAAAGCTCACAGCCGAAGAAACAAGTGAAGCTGCCACAGCAACGTCCACAGTCAACCAACCAATATTGGATTTAAATAAAGTTGCAAGAACTTCGGAGAGATTACGATGATTCATGAGTTTGCCTATGCTCTGAAACACTGAGAAACCGCTGCAAATCATTGCTCAAAGGTTTATTATTTTCTGTATAGATCACCCTACTGTATAGATCACTGGTTCTCCATCAATAGCACCTACCACCATCTGTATTCTCCCTTGACCTTCCCTCTCAGATTTCAGCTTCCTGCGTTCAATAGGATTTAAAATGGCTTCGGAGCTCACTCAGCTGATCTGTGCTTAAAATAATAAACCAATATAGCAATGCTGTTTCTAAGCTCATTTCATACTTTCTGCTGTTGTTTTTATCTTATATAGTGAAGTCAAAGGAGAATTACCCTTTGGTCAAAATCCTGCAGACATCATTTGAAATTCTCCAGTGCTTCAGGTATCAAGCAGTAGCACGAATGTAGGTTTGTTCTCGTTACATAAATAGGTACTTTGCATTCAAACCCAATGGAAGGAGCCATTGCAACGTCACATTAGAACCCTTGGCTTCTAGTATCACTCACAACAAACAATGAGGAATTTCACCATGTCGGAATTTCCTATTTTTGACCCCAAAATCGGATTCAGCACCTCTAAAAACCCCCTAAGGCAAACTTTCAGCTCGAACTTCCTAATTTACGAATAAACAAAACAGTGTAGAAAATACGAATGTTTAAAAAAACCGGGAAAATGACGTCATGCTGGAATAGTTCATTTATGGCCGCTTGAAGCGCTGAGATCGAGAAATCCATAGTCCCCAGATGCAAAATTTCATGAAACAGTAAAGTTCGAAATCGAAAAACTGAAGAAAAAATAGAAAAAGCGAGATGGGGAAAATTAGGTTTCCTCTGTTTTTTGTTTGATAACTTTTCTCTTAGAAAACACGATTTCGTCGTCCCAATGGGCAACACTGGGAGGAGACGGCGATCCGAACAGCCCAATCAGCGAGCGTTCCCGCTGCACGTCTTTTTTCCCGGTTAGTTTTGAAATGAAAAATTTTGATTGTCTCCCAAAAATAACAGGAGACGTATTTTCCGAAATCAGCCCGATTTTCATCTATCCCACACCATTAACTATTCAGGAAAAATGCAAACAGAAATCGGTGAAATTCCTCATTAGTGCCTGATTGTGTGCTCCAATAGGCTCAAATGTACATGGTGTCTGCGATTTGGATGGACCAAACTTCTAATTTGCAACAAAAAATGTCTCTCAGGAATTCTTTCTTGATCTAATCAAAATGCCTTTTTTTCCACCCTAATTCAATAATCTCGAGCTTCACTGAAAACCTTCCTCCTCCAAGGACTCTTCGACGCCTGAAAAGGAAGCATCACTCAGACCTCCGCCCTGACTAACTTTATTTTTTTTTTTTATTTTTTTTTTTTTTTTTTTTTTTTTATAACTCCCCTCAAGACAAAATGTCTTTGGTGACGGAGGGGGCACGCCATAAAACAAAATAAATAAATAAAACAAATATAATGGGGAGGACGCCCAGGACTCACCAGACGCCGGCCCTAGGGATGAGGGATGATGAGGAAGGTGGGGGTGGGAGAGAGGGATGAAGGGAAGTGCCTCTATAAAATGACCACCAGTTTAAATATGAGCCGAGCAGTACGCGGCGGGTGACACCACGGAGTACACCTACTGAGATGCCCAACTCGCGCAACTCCGTGGCACTTTTCCCGCACCACACTCCGCGCCACGACAAGGTCGCAGCCATCACCCTGATGTTGTTGGGTGCCACTCCTTTTAGCTCTGACACTGCTTGCCGTAAATCATCTCTATCATACTTTCTTATCTTAGCCCGCCAGGTCTGCTCCATGTCCATGCTGCCATTAACAACCTGGACATCCAGGATAATGCAAGACCTGTCGGGCTTGACGGCAACAATGTCAGGCTTCTTGCCCTGGTCACTTGGCATGTGGTATAATCTCTCTCTTTCAACATCCCAGCCGCTGGATGACAAGGCACCTGCTATCTGCTTGGCGACCGCATCATGACGTAGGATGCGGCCCCCGTGAGTTTGTGGACACTGCTGCACTACATGATACAGATGTTCATTTCCACTCCGACAGGCACGGCAAAGGGTATCTGTCATCCCACGACTACCTCTAGAACACCGTACCGCTGTTGGCAGTGTTGCCACGCGGACGGCGTGGAAGTTCCGGTAGTCGCGGGCCCCAATGCCCTCCGAAGCCCAATCCACCCATTGGGATGAGATAAGGCTTTCGGAGCACTGTCGGAGTTCTTTACCATCTACTGACTCATGCAGGGCAGCAGCAAACTCAGCAGACGAACTGGGTTTTGGAGCAGATGGTGTTGCTCGGTCGCACCATGCTAACTGCTGCCTGACAAAATCAAGACCAGCAGCAACACGGGCGACCTCCCAGCTCGACCCCTGAAGGGCTAGCAGGCGCTGGCGGCGCAGAGAAGGGATACATGCGGAAAGAGACACAATACCAAGCCCACCGGATTTGACCGGTGCATGGATATAGGCACTTGGGACACCAGGTGGGAACCTCAGCCAAGAGCGCACAGCAGAGCGGACTTCTCTATCTAATTCTTGCAGCCTCCCCGCCGTAAGCCTACCGAAGACTAACCCGTAGGTTAGCTTCGGCAGTAAGTACGTGCGGAGGAGGCGCAGCCTCTGCTGTGGCTTCAATGGAGCCTTGGTGATGCGGGCTAGCGCCCCTACCAAGGTCCACACGGCTGGCAGTAATGGTGGCCACCCCCATGAAGTCGACTCCAAGGTACCGCCAGACCTCCAACACAGATCGAGAAGGAATGGGGGCCTGTCCTATGACAAAACCCCCATCCACAACCTTCACTTTATGCTGGCGACCCGACGGGACCAAGGAGACCGACCCACATTTATCGGGGTTGACCACGAGTCCACACCTGGATAGCTGCTTAGCAAATGCATTGAGGGCAATCTGCAAGCCCTCACGGGTTTCTGCGAGTAGGATAACATCATCAGCAAAGGCCAATGCTCCTACTCGCACCCCAGGGGCGAGATCAAACCCTACTTCTGTGGGCAGCTTACCCAAGGCCGTATCCACGACCAGGTTAAAGAGGAGTGGTGATAGGGGATCCCCCTGGCGTACCCCACGCCCTATCCGTATATCCCCTGACACCTCACCTCCTGCCTCGAGGACCGTCACGCCTTCATGGTACAGACAGGCCACATACTCAATTAATCGAGATGGGGCCCCGACACCACGAAGGCAATCGGTCAGGGCAAGGTGACTGACTGTGTCAAAGGCCTTAGCGACGTCCAGAGCGGCGAGATGGAGTTGCCGGCGTTTAATACGGGCCAGCGAGATGACAGTTTGGAGAACTGTAAGGTTCTCCGCTGTGCCATCCGCTGGCCGAAACGCTCTCTGGACGTCACCAATGACACCAGCCACCTGGAGGCGAGATGCCAGTACTTTTTGGAAGTGGCGGAAGACTACCGAGGACACGGAGATCGGTCGATAGCCTCCAGGCCCACTTCCCCCTTTCTTAGGAATAAATACGGTTCGGGTACGGGTTAACGCTTTCGGGGGTCTTCCCGCAAGGATGAGCAGGTTGAGGATGAGCAGCTTAATCGTATTTGGTGCTTTATTCCAGCGACGGGCAGAAATACCATCAGGTCCAGCGGATGTGGAGTTCTTGACACGGCACTTATGTGCCTCGTCAAGTAGCACCGGCGAACACAAGATGCTGCGTAAGGAATCCCTGGTGGAGACTGGGGGAACCACTCGCTCCCCAGGGTTGTGGCTGGGAGCACTCAAAAGTGGCTCCCAGAAATCCACAAACTCCTGAAGAGGGGGCTGAACTTGAACTTCCCCAGGCTCCTCCAGTACCTCCGCAGCTACACTCCTCCACAAACTCTGAACCCAGTGGTACTCCCGCCGCCTTGCTTGCTTAGCTGCTCTGCGACCTCCACGCAACACCACTCTGGGAGGAGGTCCCCCCTGGTGCTGCGTCACGGTCGCATCCCCAACCCGCGGGAAGATTCTCCCTAAATAGGCTGCAACCTTGTCCTCCAGGTTGTCCAGCCCTTCAACAGCCCGCCTCGCCAGATCCTGCAGGTAGGTGCTTTCATAGCCTTCAATACGACCTACCTGCCCCCCGAGCCTCAAGACTTCGGTCTTCAAATCGGCAAGAAGACCGGAGGTCCCGGGGGAGGGATACTGAATGGCAGACTGCTGGTCCACGCCAGCAACAGGAGATGCGGGTGAAGCCCCACTGCTATTTGCCAGGATAGCATCCTGGACAAGCTGCTTATAGTGGGGCTTCAGGCGGAGGTTCTTGATGGCAATGACTGTGTGCGTGGGAAAACGTTCGCTTAAATAAACATTTATATTACGTACCCCATTGCGCACAGCCACCACCTCATCTGCCGCCATCCTGCGCAAATCCTCGGAAGCATACCTAGGCTGCACTCGTTCAACATTAATTTCTTCATTGGCAGCAACAGGATGCTTCCGTCTGACGTGGACACCAAGACCAGACCTGGAGGTGAATGCCCGCTCACAATGGGCACACTGGTGGTCTAAAGAGGCTGTGGAAGAGGAAGAGGGTAGGGATGATGAGGAAGAGGAGGAGGGTGAGGATGGCCGACGCCCCTGCCTGGGGCGCCTCTGAGCGCCTCCCCTAGAACCCCGCGTGCCAATGGGCAGGCGGGGGTTATGAGGCGTATTGGTTGTTGGTTCCATAACTGGGGGGCGCTTATTGAGAAGGGTCAGGGAACCCGTTGACAGGGGTTCCCTCCCTTATCGCCAGAGGGTCATTCAGCCACCCCTGGAACTTCAAGAGGGGTCCACCAGGGAAACCTAATGGGACCACCTCTGTTCATCCCAGGGGGCCCGGGTTGCGCGACGGGGACGCATGACCATGACTTGGGTAGGGATAAGAAGGGCTCCGAGGAGATAAAAACACCCTCTATTACCCTACCCCAGCAACCCAACCCCGTAGGACTATCAATGGATAGCACCCTACTTCATGTACCATGCATAATGTAAACTATTATGTGTTATTACTATATATGTTCCTAACTGTAATGTAATAATTTATACAATAAAGTTAACTACTTAATAAAAAAAAAGTTTTTTTTTCGCGTTTTCGACCTTACATCATTAAAACCATCACAACTCCTGTTATTTACCATGTAAATTCAAATTCAAGGATTTCGTTGAAAAGAGCGTTATATTTCCAAGCTATACAGTGAAAAAACCAAAATCTTTTAGCAATAAACCATTTCTAAAAAATCAAGTCAAAAAGCACCCTTTATTTTTTTTCGAAATTCGATTTTTTCTTCTTCGGAAAAAACATGCTTAAATTCCCAGTTTTCCAGATCAATCAGCTATAAATTTGATTTTTCTATTGGATAGTAAGGTGTTACTTTGTGCTCTCTACCATATCTATGAATAATGCGTATGTTGAGGACAACAGATTAAGGTTTTCGTCGAAAAATCAACTTTCTAGTAGTCAGAATTATTCACGAGTATCACCATTGGGTTCAGCGTGAAAAATTACATAAACTCGTCAAGTCATCTTGAGATCAAGAGTGACCACGTAAAACACTCGATTTTCTTGTAAAACACACGTTTTCTTGCATTCAAACTTGATTTACTCTTCCAATTTGAATTTAAAAGAGAAAAATTGATATACCGTTGGAAAGCTGACAATTTAAGTTTTTTCCGAAAAGCTCCCATCGAAATGGGAAGGCGTTTGAAGTGAACTTCGAAAAGAAAAAATCAAATTTCGAAAAACAATTTATAGTGTGCTTTCTGACTTGATTTTTTAGAAATGGTTTATTGCTAAAAGATTTATGATGGTTTTAATGACGTAAGGTCGAAAACGCAAAAAAAAACTTCGAAGTGAAAAAAAGGCATTTTGAGTGGGTTAAGAAAAAATTGCTAACAGACATTTTTTGTTGCAAATTAGTTGTAGAATTGATCCTTGAAGTATGAACCATCGAATTGGTAGACACCCTGTATGCCCTCAATAGCCTGGTATCCGAGTTGCTCCCTTGTAAGCAGCCCATCAAGTCATCTTAGTGTTTTGCAGACTGTACATGGATCATTTATTGAGATAAACAGTGAAAGAATAATCATGTTTATACGGTAACTCCAAAGTGAGCATTTTTTTTTTTACATGTTTATGCCTCCCACTAGTACTTTAGGAAAATATAGTTTACATTCATTGCAAGAGCTTCTAGGTGACCATTTCCCAATCGTTGCAAAGCAGAAAAGGACGACACTGGCTCCTCTGTGACGTCAATTTTTAGTGTAATGCACCTTCATCGCCAGGTTTTTGTGTCCATTAGCCTCTTGAAGCCACTGGGCCTCTCTTCGTGATCCGACGTTCACCCGCACTGACTTTAATATCCCGCTTGTTCTACTTGTGGCGTTTCGACACGGCAGTTGAGCCATTTAGAAAAGCCTTCATCTTAAGAGGCACGCCAGATTAGATTTTCCATAAAACCCCACAATTATCAACCTTGTAGAGTTTTTAGTTTATATGCTTTTTCAAGGCACATGTGAGTAAAAGCCAATATGAGAAAATCTAGTAACACTGGTTGGGGTGTACTCTCAATCGAATATCACTTTCTGTATAAAGATTAATGTTAGTACAAATCTGTCAACTAAGTAAGAGGTTCATGGAAGCTCGTAGGAACTTAGATCATGTTTGTGTCTTCATGACAACTAGAATAGAATTTTTTTCTTTTAAATTCTGGATCAAAAAAAGAATTTTGTTGTCGTTCCCTTCCTTCATTTACCATTCTAAGAACTTACGCAAGTACATTTTGACAATATATTTTGATGTTTTGAGGCCACATTGTCCATGTTTTATAAACGTGAAACTACGAACGATATTCTGCCAAACGAACAAAATTGGCAAAAATTGGTTGATTTTAATTTTAGTTTGATTTTGGCGAGGTATCGATAAATTCTTGCGGCTGGTGAAAATTATGGAACTACATTCTGGAACCATCCCTCAACTACCCTACAAAGTTAAGCAAATTAGTGGCTATACCAAATCAGCAGAAAAATTCTCCCAAAATCATCTTGATCTATTCTGGTTCCTTGTCTGTATATGTTGTGTCCATGAATTCCTTTATCTGGTAAAAGTATACGAAGTTTCAGTCCGATATTGATGATATTTCCAAAGTGGTTTGATGGTCCCCTATAAATTTCATGCCCCCCCCCCCCAGATTGATAGCAGCTTCTGCACATGAGCAAATGTGAGGTTCCTCTATCCCAATTGTCTCCCTTCCTCATTGCCCGATTTCTCTTAGACTTGGGTCTGGCGATTGGATCATTGGTAGACACTGCCCATGCGCAAACATAAAATCCTTGTTTATAAGCATAATTTCTACTATTTCTATCTCGGAGATTGACCTTTTGATGATCCCAAAGCATCGTATTATCTGTACATCTGTTTATGAAGAAGCTATGAAATACACTCATTTGATAGGCCTTTAAAAAAAAATAATTTCTGTAAGAATCTGTGACGTTCAAATGCGTGATGAACCTTATCGACAACTCGGTCAACCGACAGCTGAGCATAAAAGATTCTTCGTCACGTGATTATGGGTAATTTGTGCGTCGGCGCCCGGCGCCTGCTGCGCCCGTTGCACAGGAAGCAGCATTGCACTCCTGGGCGCCAGGCCAAGTCGTGTCTTCCTTCCCAAAGCCTTCGACGAAAGCTCATTCTATTAGATTCGCTAGTCGTATAATGTTTTAGCCACCTCGTATTTTAATTGACGTCTTACCTCGTAGATTTTTTTTTTTTTTGCCTCTCTCCATCACGAGGCGAATCACAATAAGCCCCCCTCACAAGAATGCCCACCAAGCCACCATGCAATCCCGATGACAAAAATACACCATTTCTGATGAATTTGGGTGATAATGTTACTGCAAAACATGGTTATCAAGTCCACGAACTTCATCAACTGAAGTCTTCACAGATTCATTAATTCACAATATCACGATTACTTCAAAATTACACGGCATCACGACAATCTCAAAATTACGTCAAAATTCACAGTTAAGTCAATTGAAAATTACCTATGTTAAATTAGGCAAGTCAAATTACAAAATTAAAAATTACTTTAAAATCAAATTCACAATCACAATACGCCAAATTTACTACAAAATCTCGCCATAAATTACATCAAAAGAATACAAAAAATATTACATTCAAATTTACAGTCAAAACTACTCGTATGATATGTACGTACGTATTTGTATGTTAATTAATAATTGGTTAATTAATAATTGAATATTTATATCGATAACTAAATACCTAATACAATCCAAAATTACTTCAAAAATAACATTTTTGGACATAAAGCCTTTGTGCTTTAAGGTATCGTTATTCGAATAAAGAAAAATTCAGCTCTGATCAATCAACTTTGCACTGGCGATTTAATGAGCCGTTTATATTTTGTTATTCTGTATGAGGTAAATATACATACTGCCCACCTTACCTGGCGAACATTTTTTCACCCTATTGCTCGAACGTTAAGTTTGGCTGTGAAGATGCAAACTTGCAAAAACATGACTTCCAACTCGAAAACTTCTATCTGATCTATGTGAAGATATCTGAACTCTTCATGTTCTACATTTAATAATCTTGTTCGGATCCAGCGACGAAATTCGCCCGCCGACCATTTATCCCAAGTATGATGTCTTATTTCGCTAACTCGTAAATCAAATACGACCTGATTGTCGAGCCCGAAATCTCTTCTGAATAAATTTCAGGATCCGGCGAAGGAGTTGTTTTTATTTTCCTCTCCTTTCAAAGCCATGAATATATTCAAATGTTCCCTTTCACATTTCATTCCCAACGGGTTTTTAGCGAACAAGCGGGGCCCCACTTCGTAAATTTATTTGAAATTCGCGCGTAACGTACCGTTAAAATCTCCATGGAGTCGGCGGGAGGACCAGAAAAATCCTTTGAAAAGGATGTTCGCCCGCGATCTTCCGTTTTTCGATGACCTTTTTGGCCTTCTTGGATACGAGTTTATTAGCAACCGTTTTAAGACGTGGAAGTTGCCCCGACTGAGTAGGTAAACATTTTGATTTGCGTTCTCGCTGGTACTTCGATATTTGATTTGCATAAGGAAATATTCCTCTAATATTCCTCTTTAGCTGTATTTTATGGTGGTGTTTTGTCGTTTCAGCTACACTATAATGACGGTCAAAATTTAACCAACTACCCACTGCTTGAGGTGCTGACAGCCTGAGTTGACTAAAACTGGTTTTAAACTGAATATTGTTTTTTTGGTCCAATAAAGGTTCAACTCACACAAAAATTCTACAAAAAAAACTCCGAAAATACCATGACTTTTACTGGTATTTTAGACCATGACATTTTCTCATGAGAATCCTAAAGTTGTCCATTATTTCGTCGATTGTGTGCTGCCTGTTATTCAACAACGTTCTAACTATTCAACGCGGTAAACGATGACATTATTTCTGGGCTGGATATAGGCAATGTCTGATGTTTTAAGGCCTCTCATCGTGAAATCGGCCTTCCTTGGTGGCTTTTATCGGGTAAACACGTAAATAAGGAAACTTCGGGCAATTTCACTACATACTTTTTACGACTGTGACGAACGTGATGGTATCCATCAAATGGAACCAAGAGTGCGGAATTTGTGTACGCAGCGTCTAGGGGGCCATTGGAAGTTATTGGAAGGAAGTCGGGTCAGCTACGTGAGCGATAAAACTCTCTTGTCTCGTGTTCATTCTGGGGGCGATAAAATTTTGTACAGTCTCTTGGAGACCTTTGAAAGAGATCGTAGGAAAATAGATCAGCTGAGTCAGCGATGAATCAAACATCTTTCCGATTCATTGTGTAGTGTTGTTATTTGATGCTCAGTCTCTCGGGGACCTCTGGTGATGAAGCTGTGTGAGTGACTCAACCAATTCCTGTGTTCATTATATAGCTATTTTGGTTTATTATTTTCAATAATAAACCTTGGGAATCGACCAAGAAAAAAAAAGTTTAACCCCCCCCCCCACCACAAAATTTATTGTTTTATGTTTCAAGGTACGTAGAATCCAAAAATCGAATGAAACATTTTCCGTCCGTCCGCCGTACGCCGTACGCGCCACTTTCCTTTGTTACCATGAACCGATTTTGATGAAATTCGTTATATAGGCTCCATTTGGGGTCTAGTTGTGCCCCGAAGCTTTTGTTTAATGTAGGTCAAAGGGTTCTAGGTTCAAAGGGTCAAGGTTCTAAGGGTTGAAAAATTAGGGTTGAAGTTTTGAAAACGCCTTAACTTGAAAACATTTGATATAAAGGTATTGTGTTTCCATAAATTTAAGATAGTATTTAATTTTTATAATTTTTAGAGACCACGCGGAGCCCTGTAGGACAAACCGTTCGCTCCCTACGAGAATTTAAGGGTTGGACGTACGATAAATCAGAAACACAAGCGTGAATCGCAAAAGAGGCCGAATCTCCGTTCAAATTTTAGTTGACCGAAATGCGATCGATGTTTTTCTTCATGTTGGATGGTTGGTGGCCTTGCAGACGAGTGATCTATAAAATAATAAACCATTCTGTAATAATTTGCAGCGTTTTCGGTTCTTAGGCTTTTGGGGATCTCCAGGAGTGAGCGTGAGGAAGTGAAATCTCAGCTTCTTGCAGACCTTTGAAAGTGATTGGGAGAAAATAGATCAGCAGTGCGTGCCCATAAATCTTTCTCCTACCTTGAAGTTCAATGATGAACGGATAATATAGGTGCCGCATCTCTCCCGAATGAGATTCTGTTTTCCAGTTAATCTCATTTCTGCGGGATGATCGCAATGTATCACAAAGAAATTAGCGGATTTCCTGAGGATCATCAAGTTGAGTTTGAAGGGTGAAGAACCCTTTTGAGGCTCTGCGCTTCACATGGGATAATTACGTTTTTCGGGCCGGATAAAGATCGTGGGACGATGTTTGATAGATATATAAGGAGTATAATTTTTACGGTTCGAGCCCAACACTGGGACTCAGTGTTGCCCCGGCAGGAAATGTGTTGGCTAGACTGATAAGGGGTCCCCGCCCTTTCCCAAGACCCTTAGTAGTACTTTTACATATAGTTCCCTCTGTATAAGTTCTGGGTGGTCTTCGGCCTTAACCTTTCTTTCCCAAGTATGAGGATCCATCGACGTCTAGACAGCACATCCTCATCTAAGTTGAGGTCGGGTGTGACCATCCATTCTCATTGATGTTACGGTCAATGTTTTACAAGCTCAAAGTGATGAGAATATAATATGAGTACTTTGGGGAGCTATTTCATATATTTCTTTCATTTGCATATCTTACGCAGCTTTATGAAATATAAACTCACTGAACAAGTAGGACGATAACTCCTCTATATTGTTTAGATACAACTTTCAATGAGGTGTGCGCATGGGTTGGAAAAACTGTTTATTGCTATTTTTATATAAACTAGACCTCATTCTGAGAATTTTGACATCAACCGCAACCTTCTAGCGTGAGAAGACCTTTTTCTATGATTTTTCAAAGTTTCGACTGATTATGACGTCATAGTTGGCTGGGGGGTCCCGCCCAGGCGGGAGGGGCGGAGGGGTCATAAACATTCGAAACTTTGAAAAACCATAGAAAAATATCTACTCATCCAAAAAGAGAACGGATGATGTCAAAATTCTCGGGGTAAGGCCTACTTTTAAAAAAATCAGTCTCACCCCCCCTTCTGCTTCTACGCTTCCTAAGGTTCAAGTATTTCTCAAAAATCCACGAAAAACTTGAATCAACTGCTGAAACAGTCTGATATAAACAATTTCATGATTAATAATTTTTATCTTTAATAAATAATTTTTTAATGGAAAAAAAAACTCGGCGCTGCGCGCCTCGGCGGGAGCTTCGCCCCCTGCACCCCCGGATGATTTCCGCTTAGAACCTAATGGCTAAAATGTGACATACCTTGAAAAGGTTTTTGCTCCCTCTCCCTCTTTATCTTTCTTCCACTGTAATATTTAAGATACCTCCTTATTCATAATAACATCAGGTTGTCAAGCATATTTGTCGTCAAGCATATGATAAATCATAGCGCTACTTTCCTGTCGCTTTTTCCTGTCGCTTTTTACTGTCGATTTTTCCTGTCGTTTTTCGGCGGGGGGTCCCATTGCTAAAACCTTTTCAAGGTTAAAATCTAGACAAACTTTGGGAAATGGAAGTCAAAATATATGGATTTTGGCTGATTAAAGTGAGCGAAGAACAAAAGGGGAGACATCTCCCGAAGACGTTACGAAACTTTGATAATCCCTCCTCAAGATCCGTCGGCCCTGAGGCTTTTTTGGACGTGAGGGCCGCTAGCGTGCTATTAAGCCTTGAAACTCGCCGTCCTGTCGTGTTTTCAGCTTCCTTTAGGAGGTTTTCGGGTCCGGCTACGCCCTTCTGCATAGCTATCAGAGAAGAATCGGCACATCTCGTCACGTCTAGGAGGAAAGGAAAAGCTAAAGCTGTGAAAAGAATCTAGCTTTAATCGCAAACACCATTCTCAATTCCCTCTAGAATTTAATGTGGGAGGTAGAGCCATAGTAGGCACAAGGTGATGTATTGTTGAGGTTTTTCTATCTTCAAGTCTTTACGCAGGTTGTGTTACAGTAGATTTTCATTGCCTTCTCACACGTAGAATGATGGATGGCCCTTATGGTCTTGGAACACAGCCTCCCACCCCATACCATCCACCAGATAGTGGAGTGATCAGGAAATCCTGAAGTGAATGACAAGAGTTCAGGTGAAATGCTCTCATCTCATATGCCTGGCAAGACGTGCAGAGTAAAATAAGACTCGAATTCTGCACAAATGCCTTGGTAAGATTTTCCTTTTCTGTTTCAAGCAACATTTTATCTTCGGGATAGATTTCTTGATAGTGGCTCCTGACGAACCACTAGTTTTTTATTGGCTTCTTCCAGCCATGCAGTTGACTGAGTGAGTAAAAAGTAAAGTAAAGTAAACAACCATTTCAAGTTGGATTTTCGTCCGACTGCCATTCCTGGCGTCGCGGACGTCATCAGTTGTCTTCCTAAGGGAAGATCAGAATTTGTTCTGATGATTTCGCTCATGGCTTCCCATTGGGACGAGGGGGAACTGCGACCGACTCACCCAAAAATATGCTCGCGAGGGGAGCCTCGAACTCACGGCCCCGCAACCGGTCCAGAGACACATGCCGGAACTCGCTCGGCCACAGCTGAATCCACTGAGTGATTGAACAGAGGAAAGGTTCAGTGATAGAAACAAACTTTCTAAGTCAACCACTTTAATAAGGTGATCATGTCCCGATACATTCCAGATTTCGATATAAAATTAGTTATTTCTGGGTAGGTATACGTATTATCTGATGGTAAGGTACCTATCGGGAAACGTTGTACAACCACAAAAAAAAAAAAAAAAAAAAAAAAAAATGAACAGTGTAACTAAAAATATATTGTTCCCAAAGGAGCTCCTCCTACCTCTATAATTGTCAGTGACAACTCTAAAATTGATAATAGTGATTGACCAGGGTGACTGACCAGGACGATGTCTCACACGGTCAACGCAATGGCGTTCTGAGAGGGGATTCGTGTCGTTAACGATGGTCTTGAAGATACTCCACAGTATACAAAGTAGTATACTCCAACTACTTTGGAAATGGTTACTTGGCAACCAAACAGAAAAACCTCGGCGATGAAACAAGCGATACAGAGCGTTGCAGTGGAAGAGACAATTATACGAAGCGCAGTGGTGATGGTAGCAGCTCTCCAGAAACAGAGGAACGGGATACAGGGACCCAGAACTGACCTTCCAGTAAATTTGAAGAGATTTCGGAGGATTCAGGGACTTCCGAAAAATATTGAGAAATTATTGGCGCTTGGCAGACGAAGACGAGAACAGACAAGGCGATGGACTGACGCTCTGGAGACTGGGGAATGAGAATGGCGAATTGCGCAGGCGCGTATTCGACTGAGCGACTATTTCTGTCCCTCAAGGACGTCTACGATAAGGAAGGCAGGATACATAAGATAAAGCAGTGGTTCTTCTTGATTTGCCCTAACACTGAGCTGTACGGTAGGGACATTGCTCGGCTGCGACTTAGCGGAACCTCTTTTCGGAAAAATAACTGCGCGTTCATTTTCTTAACTTGATACCCATTGCAGCACTACTTGGTTTCCCTTCACCAAGAGCCACTCCAAACGTTTTCGGCATTCCAATATCTGTTGCTTCATTCATGATCCAGAATGAAGCAACAGATATTGGAATGCCGAAAACGTTTGGAGTGGCTCTTGGTGAAGGGAAACCAAGTAGTGCTGCAATGGGTATCAAGTTCAGAAAATGAACGCGCAGTTATTTTTCCGAAAAGAAATTATATTATAATATCCGATGCACAGTTGCCAATAAAATTTGCAACTTTTTGTATTGCCAACAAATTTGGCAATACAAAATTTGGTATGCTTACATAAAAGTTTTTTAATGAGGAGATTTCACGATTATTTATTGAGTGGGAGCCATAAGTTTATTTGTAATGTTATTTAAATTTGAAATTAATCTCCGAAAGAGGGTGGTAACGAGTCACTAACGCTTCCATAAAATCTTTGTACACTATTAAGATCCCAGCTTATATTATTTTTGGCTCTGAAAAAGCACCATCCTCTTATACAAAAATATCTGCTGGATATGAAGGACTGCAAGAGTGTAGCATATGATTCTGGTAGCAGTTTACGAAGCCTGCAAGGCAGCGTACTGAGCCCACAGTACCTGCTTTACACTTCTGACTTACCAGAAACTGAAGGTAGTACCCTCGCTACATTTGCGGATGACACTGCAATTATAGTGACTGGGGAAACAAACAGTGAATCAGTTACCAAGCTAAATTTATGCATCTCCCACATTCATGATTGGACAGTGAGAAGGAGAGTTAGAATGAATGAGACTAAGTCAGTACATGTTGATTTCACGGATAAAAGGATCAACTATGTGCCAGCCTTTCTCGATAACAAGGTGATTCCGTATGCCAATGAAACGAAATATCTTGGAATGACGCTGGATGCCAAACTAAAGTGGAAGTCCCACGTCAAGAAGAAAAAAGCTGAGCTTTTGATTAAATTCAGAAAAATGTACAGGCTGATGGGTCAAAATTGTCTGTCCACAATAAGCTTATACTGTACAAGCAAGTCCTAAAGCCTGTCTGGGCTTACGGTGCACAACTGTGGGGGTGCACAGCCCAGAGCAATCGAGACATAATTCAGTGCTTCCAGAATAATGTACTGCGATGCTGCGTTGATGCATACAGATACTTTAGAAATGACAGACTTCACTACGAGCTGAAGATTGAATCTGTCAATGAGGTCACTCGCAGCCAAGCTATGAATCACCTTTTGAGGACAATGAGAACTAGTGAAGTATCTTAGTTTCCTTAACTTACACCAACTATGTATCAGAAATATGTTGCTTATTAGTTGTAACTTGGTGCAATAAAACGAGTCAAAAAAAATATATATATATGTAAGTATTAAAATCCCAATGTAGAGTCAATTTTGTAGAATGATTTTGAGCTGTTCGTTGGGTTCGGAAACCTCTGATCTCGGACTGAATTTCTCACGCACCTAAGCTATCCCACACTGAGGCTTTACTCCCCGGTGCCAGCATTTTAATTATCGCACTCGCAAAAGCGGTATCGCAAAATAAATCAGGAGATATCGAGGCAGAAGCAATAAGTGAATGAACTTATTTCTACATCATTCTTTTAAAGAGAAAGATCTTAGATGGAAACGGAAGTTTGCGTTGAAGCTAATGGTCGAGTTTCATATTAATTATTGGCATCCTGCTTGGTAAGGTAGAATAGTTCTGATCGAGTGGCCATTGAACTCGTTTCATCGGACAACCGAGCCCCGGAGTTAGTACCCGTTGCTCAATTTTTTTCCCAGCTTCAAATAGTTTTTAATGGGTCGTAAAATGTTCAAAAATTTAGTTCGGATCCACGATGCGTTCGTAACGATGTGGCGTAGGTACCAGCACCAGGGTGGGGTGATGACGTGGTTTTTGGTCGCCGCTGCAATTAAGCATTCGAGTGGACGCGATCCGCGAATTGAATCTGAACGATAGGGCGGCTCGATTCGTTCAACAGCTCCAGTCGGACTGCATTTGTCATATCGAGAAATCCGTTCGGTAAGTTCACACTATCATGTACTAAGTGTTTAACTCCTCGTTCACATGAGACCCCAGAGAACCTTCTGTGGCTGTTCGCGAACAGTTTGCTTCAATTTTCTAATTTTTGAAAATTCAATTGAAAAATTCAATTTATGTATAAATAGGTTCCAAATAACTAAATGAAAAAAATTCGATGCGATCGAAACACGATTTTAGGCTACCACATAATTATCAGAGACGGGGCCATTCGAATCAGCAAAGAAAATGATGCAGAATTCAACCTCCAATACTTGGACCTCCCGAGTCCGAAGGTCCGATAAAACCCCAATTTTCATCAGTGGTTCCACGTTTTTCGCATACAAACTTATTTTTCTCCTTCAATTAACGGAGTAATATGAAACTGATATACCGATGGAAATTTGAGATCTTTGCGCAGTTTTAGGTGTAGAGGTAAGCGAAAACCACTGAGGAAGTAAAACCCTAACAACCAAAAGAAAAAACATGAGGATGCCAATATGAACAAATTTACTTTAGAAATAAGTTCTTCACCCAGGAGAACCGACAAAATTTTTTTTTTTTTTTTTGTAGGCACTAGATAGATGGGAAACTTTACGCTCTCTCCAACAACGTGATCAGATTTGAATACTTGCGGAGTAAAATAGAAGATGTCATAGGATAAATGTTTACTTTCTTCCTGAAATTTTGGGGTACATAACATGGGACACTGTAAATTTGAGGTAGAGAAATTTCCAAGTTATTCGTCAGGATCTAGTATTTAGCTAGTAATAACTTGTTTACCTACTATTTAATGCCAACTTCCACATTGTTTGTTAATGTCGATATACTCAAACATGACTAGAGTCCTGATCAAGGACAGAAAAACGGAGACGCCATTTCAAATTATCGTCGAGTACAGTCGCTTCAGGGCTTGGAACGATTTTCATGTATTTCAAATGAGTGTTTGAGACTACACTTTTTGTAAAGAAAGAAACGCCACGAAATTTCACCCTTAGAGGGAAATTCACCCGTCTACCTACCTATACCTTCGCTACCTACCTATAATAATAATAATATGCTTTCTCAATAATTGTTTGTTGACGTGTAACATACTCTTACTGCAAATGTTGTTTACAGTTCTTTTAATTCAGGAGTACATCTCAGTTTCTTCCATAATTACTAGAGCTTGGAAAATATGGACTTTTTTAAATCCAATATAATGTATTGAATATAAAATCATATTATGATTTTACGATTGGCTATATATGCAAAGTATGCACTCGTTCAACAACAAAATGTGCGAAAAAATATGCACCTCACCAAAATACTATAATTTGACGATGAAGTACCTCAATGATGACCTTGATTTGTCTAATGTACGAGGTAGGTACAATTATGATTTTTTTTAAACAATAAAAACAAACATTTTCACTTTTTAATAATTAATCAATTAATTTAATAAAATCTAAATCACCATCAAGATTATTGAATTGAACTACCAACACTGTTTCCAAGTTTTCCACAGAAAAGCTGTTTCTTTTATCGCTCAAGAACAGTTTTAAGTGGAGAAGGACCTCTCTACGTCACAGGAAACAATAGGTAAACATTGTTCCGAACGAACAATGTTCTGTAGGTGTATAACTTGTCAATAATTCACCACCAATAGGCTCTCCTTTAAACACACGTGTAAATTCTCCTATTGCTTGCCACCCTGGATTTCTCTTGAGGACTAACAATAATCCAGAGCACGGTAGGACCAACCGATCAGTCCATATGAGAACTTGTCAGAAACACGAGTGTGAATCGCAAAAGAGGCCTAATCTCCTTTCAACTCACCAAAATTCGATCGCAGTTCGTTTCTTCGGGTTGTTTTCAGTTTTTGCGTCCTTAGCAACCAGTAATCAATTTTCCTCAAGAAGGTACCCACAACTCCCCGTTTCTTCGAATCGAGTGTGAAGTAGGTGAGTAGTAGATAGTAGCTATGGTTGGTAGGTGATGACAATGGCGTTAGGCCCGGAGTAACCAGGTAATGTACCCATAAGGGGATTAATCATCTCCGTCACTTCCGCAAGTAGTGAGCAACCCTTAACGATGGTCTCAGGTACCGAAAATTAAGGTCAGGTCGATCAGCCTTGAACAAAAACTATTTTGGTTTTTTTTTTCTAAACTCTTTTCATGAAAACATAAGAAGAAAATGTAAAATATGCGAAATATGCAGCAACATGCCAAATTTGTGAAAACATGCACCTCAACCAAAATATTAAAAAATATGGCATTTAAATTTACATTTAAAAGACTCTAATGCACTTAACTTTTCTCCAGTAATCTGTGCTCTAATGCTTCAAAAACCTTCGAAACGTCTAAATACGAGGTTTCACGCCCGAAGACCAAAATATGCAAAATTTGATAATTTCAGGCTCTAAAATTACAGCGGTTTTGGCAGTATATAATTTATGCATAAATTTGGGGCTTTTCAACGAATGGTGAACGATTTTTCTACGAACACGAATGACGGAGATAAAGTTTCGTAGCAACGACTTGGTTGTAAGTGGATATCATTAAAAAAATTCGTGAGCAATTCTCGTGACGTTTATTCGTTTATGTGCCAAATTAAAGACATAAAATTTCAAAACAATAGATCATGGATAATGTCCATTGTTTCTATTAATAAACAGAATTTGTTCTAGAAAAAAACTCTCCGATCGCGCGTAATATGTCGCAGTATTCTAGAGAACCTTGCTTCATAGCTACTGATATGTAGCTGTGATTTTGTTTACCGGTATCGCACTGCATTTTTTGTGTAAAAAAAAAAAGTGTCGCGGAAAATTCCTTGACCCGCAGCCAAAAGACATGACATGTCAAAACGTATGTTGAATGGTGTAAAAATATCCTTGAGTCTGTTTAGTAATTTGTCCACCTCCGTTATTGATATTAAACTAGTCAACTTACTTCATATACTTTTTTATGTATATGAAAGCAAAATTATAGCGCTAATGTCACAGGAAGTTATATAGTATTTCAATATTGCGACAAAAGCTATTTTCAAACTCTACGAGGAGCTTGAAAGGAAACGGGATTTTCGACTTGTTGATCTCAACCTGTCGCTGAGACAAAAGTGGTCCCTGAGTGTAAGAATATTCAATAAAAAATATGCAACGGAGTGATACAATTTAGCTGGGAGAGATAAGTTTATTCCTGGTGGACCCAAGAAGCCGAAATTTTACAACTTTACTTACTTTTATTACTTTAAATTGAAATATTTATGTCCGAGGACTGAATGACTGGACGATGGAGATTGACGCCGCATACACGTATACAACAATCTCGTGCAAAACTCATCTTTGGCAAACTCATATTGACTTCTTGCAAATCAATTTTGGTTTATTATTTTCAATAATAAACCTTTGGAATCGACCAAGAAAAAAATTTTAATCTCCCTCAAAATTTGTTGGTTTACGTTTCAAGGTACGTAGAATCCAAAAATCGGATAAAAACGCTGCAAATTATTACACAATGGTTTATTATTTTTCTATATAGATATGAGGAAATACAGAATATGAAGAAAAGAACATGAAGAAAAACATCGATCGCATTTCGGTCAACTTTAATTTGAACGGAGATTAGGCCTCTTTTGCGATTCACACTCGTATTTCCGATCTATCGTACGTAAAACCCTTAATTTCTGGTAGGGAGCGAACGGTTTGTCCCACAGGGCTCCGCGTGGTCTCAAAAAATTCTAAAAATTCTATAGAATCTTAAATTGAAGGAAAAACAATACCTTGATGTCAAAATTTTTTGAGTTAGGGCGTTTTCAAAATTTCAAATTTCATTTTTGAACTCTTAGAAGTGACCTACACCAATCAAAATCTTTGGGGCACTACTAGACCCCAAATGGAGCCTACATACCAAATTTTCATTAAAATCGGTCAATGCTAAGTGGCAAAAGTGCCGCGTACGGCCGGCCAAATTTTTATTCGATTTTTGGATTATACGTACCTTGAAACGTAAACCATCAAATTTTGAGGGGGTGTTAAAAAAAATTTTCTTGGTCGATTCCAAAGGTTTATTATTGAAAATAATAAACCAAAATGTGGCCGTCCGTCCGCATATCGGCTCGTTTTGGGGTCTAGTTGTTCCCCAAAGCTTTTGGTTGATGCCGGTCACTTCTATGGGTTGAAATTTTGAAAATTCCGTAGCTCAAACAATTCCGATATAAAGGTATTGTTTTCCCATAAATTTAAGATAGTATTTAATTTTTAGGGACTACGCGGAGCTCTGTAGGACAAACCGTTCGCTCCATACGAGAACTTAAGGGTTGGACTTACGATAAGTCAGAAACATGAGTGTTAATTTCAAAAGAGGACTAATCTCCGTTCAAATTTTAGCTAACCTAAATGCGATCGCTGTAGGTACCTACGTGGTTGGTAGGCAGTGTCTATGGTTGGTAGATGGTGATAATGACAAAGCCGAGTTCTTTACAGACGATTGATCTATATAGCAAATAATAAACCTTTGTGTAATAATTTGCAGCGTTTTTTTTTCTTTTTTTAAAATTGGAAATGATGTTAATTGTGGAATTTTCAAATCCTCCTTGTATTTTAATTGACCGCTACTCCTAACACTAATCAGTGTCTCTCAGAAATACCATAACAAGCACCTCTCAATGCGAATACTGTGGGAAACCCCAAGCTCGTCGACCTCTCGAACGCAAGACGCCTTCCAGCTCCCGCTTCTAGACGCCCCAATTAGTGAGAAATGGCCCTAATAAAGTCAACAACCAAGTCTCCCTCCCAACTTCCTCAACATATGTTGCATATGTTGGGAACGTCACACACGATTGACTCGGTCTTTGTCGGCCCGCGTAGAAAAATACTCTTTTGGACGGCTTCGTCGGAACGATGCCACTTCTTCGGCATCTTGTCATTACTCGAATTTATCTCATGGTTTTTGATGTCAAGAGAGGAGATGTCGAGGTGGTTTTTCTTATCTCTAAAATTAGGTTTGTTGGTTTTTTTTTTTTTTGTTTTTTTTTTTTTGTACAACCCCGGTGTCACTTCACGTTTTCTCTCCCCTTAAGTTGGATTCTGGAAACGGACAGCTGTGGATGGCCTGACCTCGCCCTTCATTCATAAGCTGTGAGGGACCTTAATTGTGGAGGTTCTCAAAGTCAACCGATCGCTTCATCTGAGAGTTTTCGTGCGGCTCACCACGTAGGCCACCTACATCCCACCTTACTCAGAATTTCGTTACTCAAATAGGGGTCTATTTATATAATTGGATATTGATAATTAATTGAACTGAATGTCCTAAAAATGTCACGCAGTGTACTACTTAATTTTTAAAAAAGTCTGCTAAGTGGGTGTGGCACATAGCTTCCTCGCATTCATAACCCGATTGTATAGATCATCCGATGCATAGTAGCTAATCTCTCAGTCTCTTGTACTACTCTCTCACGGGACCATCTACACGTCAACCCGCACAATCTTTGAAAATTCCATTGCATTCGGGTAGAAAATGTAGGCTGTTACAAGGAACTCACAATTACGCATGCGCTGCTCATATATTCCCTCAAGTACGGCTGCTCGTCGTATTGTTGAGTTTGGCATTTCTCCGGCTTTTGGACAACCTCTTGAATACAAAATTTCTCACTCTACTTGCTATATTTCTCAATTTACTGACTACTAGAAATTCGGTAGAAAGACACCTGAGGCACTTAAAAATGCCTGAAAAAAACTTTTGCACTGATCACTTAGAATTCTTTCGAAATGCTTTATAAGCCCAGTAAGTAAAGCTCATACTTCGACTCACGATGAATTTGATTGTGAGTTCATTCCGCCCAATTATCGTTTGATTGATGTGAAATGGCGAGTGGGGGGGGGGGGGGGTCCCAGTTCTTCCAGAGAGGCCAGACATATGGATGTGCAGGGTAAGTCCCTCCTGACAAGTCTTCATTTCACAATTTCATCAAAAGAACAACTATGACTGCTATGACCACCCTCACATTTTTGTGAATTTCGTTCTTATCCGAAGATTATATTTTTAATTTTTGAATTATAGACACTTATCAATGATTTTTGGCATTTCCTATTCATCACAAAGTAGTTGAATCTTATAAAATTCCATTCAACCTATTCATCAACCAGGTACCCCATTGCTGTCAGCAATACCTGGGCATTGTTGACTTGACTCTGCTTGTGCTGAACTCGAGAAGGTCTAGTATTCACGTTGTTCATTCTAGATAGAGGTTCCACTTGAGCTTCGACAATGATTCGATTAAAGTTCTGATGGTTCAACTCTTCTTCATGCATGGAATGTTTAGAAGAAGGATGAGTGACGAGATCCACTTTCAATATCTTTCAGACTTGATCACTTAACGCCTGCATTTCTTGTTGAAATTTGATTCGTTGTTGATGTTGTTCTTCCTGCAGCTGCACTTGGAGTTCCTCGTGTTTTTGGACGAGTGTCCTTAGTCGTTCGATATTCGTCATTACACTTGAAGATGTTCGGTTCGTACCTTTTGAGTGAGTTGATTTACGAGTATTATCTTCTCTACCACCACCCTTCCGGGGCGAGGGAATCTTCTTATTTCTTAATTGCATTCTTTCCTTGGTCTAAATAGCAAAGTTTCGGCACCTCAAAATGAATTGACAGCGACAATCAACTCTACACGAGATCAATATCGACACTCTTAACGGTTTATAGGTCTACTTCTCGAGCTAACTTAGCAGAAAAAAAGTACTCTCCTTTATTGCAAGAAACTTTCAAAACGAATATACTTTTCATAATTCAAACAAATTTGAGATGAGGAAAAATCATATTGAAAATGGATTTAGTAATCATAAGACCGAGATATAAAATTTGATTATAATTTACCTAACAACTGTTCGTAAAGCGAACAATGGATTCTTACAATTTTTTGTATTAATACTTTAACATTTCCTCGTTTTACGTCAATTATTTCGTATTATTATCGAGTAATAAGACGGAAAGATTATCTCGTGAACTAAATGTTTGTATCTATCGCTCTATCTATCTTCATAACAAATACCTGAGAATCCTTACAATCATTTCCTGTTGTCGTGACCTCCTCCTAGACATACATATTTTACACTTGAAATGCAGGTATGGTGGTATCTTGAGCAGACCCACTTGTTCACTAGTAACGATCGAGCCAGCCTCCCTTCGACTCTCGCCTATTTCAACAGTAAAGAGAAACTCGAGGTACCAACAGCACCAAGTCAAAACTCTGCCAAAAACAACTTAATCTTTCCTCATTTTTCTTCTCCAGTAAATCCAAAGCAAAAGTTAATTTAGTGTCCAAAATTTGCCAAATAAATTAACCTGTAGCATCATCCTCACCATTTGTGAAGGAAAAAACTCTTTAAAACTTTTACTTGTTAAAGAAAAAAAAAGTTTTCCAGTTTAGTTTTAATGAACGAGAATAAGGCAGGTGTATCAGTACACAGTTTAAATTTACCTATCGGCATTACAAAGTTTTGAGGACCATAATTATTTAGCAAGGCAAACCGTCCTGAATCTCTCGGTCAAAGTTTCAATTGTACTTACGCTTAATTGATTCAATGGGCAATTAAAGCTATTTTACGTCATCCTGGTACCAATTTTACCAAAGCAATATCCAATAACCAAAAGGGCTTCAGTAATGACGATTCCGACTATGTTTAACTTTTTATGAGTCGATACAAGAAGTAAAGAGAAAAACACGTAGTTCGTACCTGACTACATTCCTTTTTCGGGCAAAACGATTCGAAATTATGGGAGGTGATTTTCTTCAAAAATCTAGTTCTCACGGTTGCCCGAATCGCGGCAAATTTGGATTGTAGTTTGAGCCTGGTCTCAAGATGGTTGAGTCATCAGGATAACCAGATACACAGCACAACCAGTTATTGTTTGTTACTGATGATTTCCTAACCGTCGAAATCGATTTAACTTGTAACTCATCATTTTCGTGGAAATAGACAACGTTCTACTCAACTCCGTTTTTATTAAAATGGTTTTCCACAATCTCATCGCGAGTGACTTTATTCGTAGCATAACCAGAAACAATTCCTCGATGTTTGTCCATTTATCCCAGTCAATGTATTTAAAAAAAACTGCTGTTAGGATACCTAATAATAGTTAGGTGTCCAGTAATAGTCTAACATTTGCAATCCAAAAAAACCTGCTAATGACGTAGTGCGCTAAAAAATATGCAATTTAATCTTTTTCTCACCATTTCATCATTATATTTATTTATTTATTTGGCAATCAAAAATACATCATAGATACAAAGAATAGGATAGAAAACAAAGTCTTATGAAATAAGTCAACAAATTAGCTCAATGCCTTGCCCACCAAGGGTTAAGTTCTTACGAACTTGTGTCCCCTGGTGGGGTCTTGGTAAGTAATAGGGGGTGCGCCTGATTTTTTTGCTTCCTCACTACCGAAGGTAGGGAAGCTTTGTATTCGTGAAAGAAGTGAAAAAAAAAAATGTCCTCCAAAATCAAAATTTCCACTTGCTTTTTGCGTTTTAGCTCTTCCCGAACAATTTTGGTTCCGTGTCTGTCTGTCTGACGGTCTGTCTGTGGTCAATCCTTGTCCCGGGCAAAACTATACTAACTACCTCGGTTTCTCGGTTTCTAATGAACCGATTTTGCTCAAATTTGGAGGTTAGTTAGGGACTAACTTCTAAGAGACACCCTATAAGTTTCAATCAAATTGGTCAAGCAATAGCCACTGCGCATGCGCGAACTTTAAATTTATTGTTACAACCAAAACTCCGCAACTATTCAACCAATTTCAATGAAATTTTCAGAGATTGTGTGGGTTAGGTCCTAGACGGTCCCCTATCAATTTCAGCACCTTCGGACCAATAGGAGCGAGTGCGCATGCGCAAACGTGAATTTCCTGGAACCTCGGTTTCTCGGTTTCTAATGAACCGATTTTGCTCAAATTTGGAGGTTAGTTAGGGACTAACTTCTAAGAGACACCCTATAAGTTTCAATCAAATTGGTCAAGCAATAGCCGCTGCGCATGCGCGAACTTTAAATTTATTGTTACAACCAAAACTCCCCAACTATTCAACCAATTACGATGAAATTTTCAGGGATTGTGTGGGTTAGGTCCTAGACGGTGGACCGCTAAATAAAATTCTACGTTGAAAATACAAATATCATACTGCTCGTGCCCACACTTACTTCCAGGTTCCCGTGTAAATTGCTTCTTTTATTGTGTGATCAAATGTTGTGGTCTGCAGGTCAATTAATGTTGAAACCAAATTGACCCCTCATCACAGTCTCTTTTGCATCTTTCAATAACTCTTTGAATCATAATTTTTTCGCCGAACTGATTCTATACGTCCATGTTACAATGAGTGAGGAAGCTATACTGCCCACCCAACTTGGCAGACGTTTTTTTTTTTAAATTTTTAATCGAAAGTAGACCTCATCCTTAGAATTTTGACACCAGCTGTTCTCTTTTTGGATGAGTAGATATTTTTCTATGATTTTTAAAATGTTCGAATATTTATAACGTCACGTGCCCCTCCCGCCTGGGCGGGAACCCCCAGCCCAATGTGACGTCATAAAAATTCGAAATTTTGAAAAATCATAGAAAAAGGTCTTATCACGCTAGAAGGTCGCGGTTGGTGTCGAAATTGTCAGATTGAGGTCTAGTTTAGATTAAAAATAACAATAAACAGTTTTTCCAAACCATGCGCACACCCCTTTAAAACATTTTTTTTAAGCAAAATTTCGAATTGAAGTTATACAAAGTATTTATTCCACGTATACCCACACAAACAATAAATATACTATACAATATGTATACCCACTCTCTTTAAAACAATAAATTTAAATCATACGCACCACTCACACCATACTCCAAAAAACTACCAATAAATACTTCTTTAATCCAAACACACTACAAAAACTAGACACATCAATCTTGTGGTGGTAAAAAAAGTTAACCGCAGCAATTCCTTCGATAAAATTCAGAACGGCAACGTGGTAGTGATACATTGGAAGCCAAAGCAGTTCTGCCAGAGGCAATGTTACAGACATGTTCAGACCTTAATGCCCAGTTTGTAAACAAGAATACAAGATTGAAGCAAGAACACAATCAATTCATTGAATTCAGCATAAAGTCTGGCAGTGGGGTACTAACTGTAGGGTTTGTAATGTTTGTAACAATGCGTTTTGAACAGTTTGCAGAGTAATTAGATGTGTTTTGCATTTCCCACCCCAAACGGTAATTCCATATTTAATTAAGGAGAATGCAAGACCGTAATATACAGTTCGTGTCTGATTAGCTTTATTATTTTCGATAAAGAACCTTTGAAATCGACCAAGAATTTTTTTTTTTTTTTTAACATCCCCTCAAAATTTGTTGGTTTAAGTTTCAAGGTACGTAGAATCCAAAAATCGAATAAAAATTCGGCCGTCCGTACGCCGTACGCGGCACTTTCCCCACTTAGCATTGACCGATGTTGATGAAATTTGGTATGTAGGCTCCATTTGGGGTCTAGTTGTGCCCCGAAGATTTTGGTTGGTGTAGGTCACTTCTAAGGGTTTAAAAATAAGGTTTGAAATTTTGAAAACGCCCCCGAAAAATTGTTTTTTCCATCAATTTAAGATAGTATAGAATTTTTAGAATTTTTTGGAACCACGCGGAGCCCTGTAGGACAAACCGTTCGCCCCCTACGAGAATTTAAGGACGTACGTTAAATAACCGTTCAAATTTTAGCTGACCGAAATGCGATCGATGTTTTTCTTCTTGTTGGATGGTTGGTGGCTTTGCAGACGAGTGATCTATATAGAAAAATAATCAACCACTGTGGTAATAATTTTCAGTGTTTTTTTAAAGAAGTTTCTAATAGTTTTAAATACGAAAAAGCACTTTCGCAACTTATTAACCAATGATGAAATATGATTCTTGAATTTCAAATTTCCACCAAAAATATTTCCCAGGTACTTATATACTTCCATGTTAAGTTCTGTTGGAAAACGGTGCTCCCCACCCAAGTAGGCAGATTTTTCTTTTTTACCGTGTTCTGAAATAGCAGCATACTTGCCCAAGTAGTTCACTGGTTTGACATATTAATGACCTTGGCCCGTGATCCCGGATAATTCTCACCTTCACGGTATTGACAACACTAGCTTGCACCTTCATTTGAATCGGGTGAATACTTGAGTGGGGATTCTACGAAACGCCTGCATTCATCCTCAATATAATGGAAAGTTCGCAATTAGCACCAGTAATTAGAAAACTCGTGCTATTGAACATTGAGTGGAAATTTCCCTGAATTCAGAAACATTCAGACTATTCAGAATATAATGCAGAACGGAAAACTCGGCAAGCATTGGCTTTTCTATGGAAGCCTCGGAGAAAAAAAAAACCTGTCCTCTTGGGCGTAATGAGTACGTCAGTTGCACACCACTTCATCCCCAAAGGGCTCTCGGCTACAAGCAATTTTTCCTCAGCCTAAGCGATAAGTGCAAGTGCACTCCGCCAAGGTCCCGGTCCATGAATAAATCTTGGAACGCCGAGCTGGTGGGAAGCCCTTTAGCATTAACTCGAGACGCCACTTAAGTCCGCCCTCACGTCTACGGAGTAACACAGGGGAGCTAACGTTTTTCCCCTTCGAGTTTTCCCCAACTTTGAACTTTACCGGAAACCCACAAATCAAATTAATGAGATTGTCAGTACAAATATCGTGAAAATGGATACTCGTTGGAGTTCCATTTTGACTTCAAAACCGCCGTAGGCGCGAAGGAAAGTTTATCTTTTCGGTGTCATGGTGTGACGACACCTTACAATTCCTCATTCTGGTACCAATGTGGCTGATAAATCAGATACATGAGGGTGAATCGCAAACAAAAGAGGCCTAATCTCCGTACAAATGTTAGCTGACCAAAAAGTGCGATTGTCGTTCGTTTCTCCGAGTCCTCTTCTTCTTTCCACTGCTTCGTGGATAACCCTTGGGGCCGTTTGTCCAATGTTGGTTTTCAATTTTCTCTTGCTATTAATTCTGATCTATGGTTGTATGTATTTCATATAATTGTCTCTGTCTATAGTTTCACCTGTGCTTTCTTCATGCTTTTGTGGATTTTCTTTAAAAGTTCGTGTTCCTGGAGCCCTATTTGTAAAAATTGCACCGTCAGCTCCTCCCTTCTCTCAATCTTCTCAAGCCAATTACCACCAATCGCATCCGAAACGACTCTTGCAGTTTTGGTACAATTTCACCCCCACATTCTTCGCAATAAGGGTCCTGCCTCTTTTTCATTCTGTATTTGAACAGGTATTCAATACCACGTCCCATCAAAAGTCTGTTTATGAAGGTTAAGTCAGAGATATTCACGTCTGGCTCTCCAATAAACCAAGGTGGTGCATTAGGGTCTTGTATCAGTCGCCTGGTCCACGATCCCGGTCTTTCCCGATGCCGGTAATCATCTCTCCAGCAGAGCTGTTGGTTTCTCAGGATGTTATTGTACAAATCCGTGTGTATTGTATACGACTCCTCATCAGTGACAGTGTTGCGTATGCCATCCGCACTCATATCGTCTACCAAGTGGTTACCAATTATCCCCTTGTGTGCAGTGGCGTCTCCTCCAGGCAAACATAGCAAACACTGTTTGCCCTACTAAAAATATGCAAAATGAACAAATTAAGTTTTGTTGAGATTCTCCTATATTTTTATTTTTTGGAAGTAATATTTAGCCGATTTTGGAAAGTTTTTAAAAAATTTAGGGATTATTTCATGATAACCAAGGAAGTTGAATGAAATAGGAGAATGTAATAAGTACGTATTTTTCCTAGAATACTATCCCGCAACACACCTGAGGGTTGTAGAGATTGGTAACTACGATCGATTGTGGATGGTATGTGAACTATCGCGGGGACCGGCGATGCAAGGCAAGCAGTTCAAAAAAATGAATTTTGCGAGACTATTTTGGATGAGAAAAGACGATCGGCGGGTAGGCAATAGGCGGGTCAGTGCGGGGTTTAGTATTCATATACCTCCACTATAATAGCGGAAGCAAAGGCAAACAATCGACTAGCTGTTTCGTGACCTTGAAACCAGAGAAAATTGAAAGATGAGCCATGGATACTAAGCCATGGGTTACGCTCCCTTAGCAACCAGTAATCAAGTTTAATGAAGGAATTCTTTATTAAATAAATTTTTCTTTGAATGAATTGTGAAGCGTTTGTTTCATCTAAATAAACTCGATTATGAAGCGAAAACATGATTGGAAGGTACTGACAATGGCAAGCTGTTTTCTTTGCTGGCACTTGATCTATAAAAAAAGAACCGTTGTGTAATAATTTGCAGCGTTTTTCATCATTGGTTATTCCTCTAAGACTGGTCAAGGTGTTTGCCTGACGAATATTCCCACCTGACGCCACTGCTTGTGTGAGGGAATCCACTGTAGGTTTTGAGCCCTTAGCAACCAGTAATAAAGTTTCCTTATGAAGCCATCTACAGTTCTTTATTTCTTCAAAATAAACTTCGTGATTGTGAAGCAAAAATATGGTTGGTAGGTAGTGACATGGCAAAGCTGTGGCAGGCGAGTGATCTATACAGAAAATTCATAAACCTTCGTGTAATAAATTGCGGCGTTAAAAAATTATAATCCTATTTTCTTACTTTTACGATTTTTTCGTGTTTTCCTCATTAAAACGGTCAACTCCTTCAATTCACGAGATAAACTCAAATATAATAATACCGTTGAAAGGGCGTTAAATTTCCTATTCGGGAGCAACTCACCTACTCCCAGAAACTAGTCTCGCGCCGGGTTATTTTCAATTGACTGCAAGTTTATCCTCGTCATTTGGATATCCCTAAGATAATGCGTGTTCCAGAATTTCCCTGATGTTGACTGTTTTGGAATCAATTTCTATCGGTTAGCTTTACGGCGTTTTTAACGTAATCCTACAATACTGAATGAGGAACTTTTTCTGGATTCCATCCACATATTTATCCAACGTCCTGAGCGCTAGAGGTCAGTGGTGACTGAGAAGTGGTGAGAAGGTCGGAACGTCCTCTGATGGATGTCACTCGAGTTGAGGAAGGACCGATGGAGCCAAGTAACCTGTCCGGACTCCTAATGCGCCCCCAAGCCCTCCTTGGACGACCCTGCCAGGCACTTGGGGGCCTCTTTGGGTGGGAAAAGTGCACAAGTACTGCAAGGGTGCGCCGCTTTCTTCGAACCCCCATGGGAACTCGCGTCGACGCATAGGCATCCACCTCAAGAGCCTATAACTCGCATTCTTCAGTTCGATTTGTGACTCAGAGGCGGCTGGATTTTTCGCCAATGACTATCCTTTAAGAAGCATCTTCTGCATTCCCCTCAACTCCCAATCTGAGTTGCTAAGAAGATTTCAAAATTGTTCAGAGAAATCCCCATTTATGAGATTTTGTGTTTTTCGAGTCAGTCAGAGATAAGAGTCGTCTAATTCTCCTGCCGCCTTACCACTCAAAAAGAAAGCGAAGCATGAAAATTTGGTTCAAAACTAGGCAAGTTTGCTCGTATAGGATGAAATAGAGATATTATTTACAGAATTTTTAAAAAATATGATTTTTACAATTACAATAGTGGTAGTTGTTGATAGTTTTATAAAATGGCAAACTTCAATACGATCACAATCAGTCTATTATGTTGATGTCTACTGTGTCTATAATGTCTATAATGTCTATAAAGGTCTATAATCCGTTGCATAGATCCAAAGCTCCTCCGAAACACCGAGTCCTCCCGTCTAACCGTCGATTTCGTTGAAAAAAAAAATGCTGGTTTTTCCGCGTTCAAACCAAAATTTCTCCCTTAAATTCGATTGTAACATATTTTTTGACAACACCGTTGGAAAGCTGAAATTTTGATGCATTTTTTAGTGAAGTTTTACAATTCTGCGTCAAGAATTGATATGGTAACTAGGCGAATGAAAAAACAAGCGATTTCAAGATTTTGACGAGTTTTGCTTTTCATTCGTCGTTTGTACGTCTCAACTCCACTTAAAAAATGTTATTGGGCATCAAAAAGATTGAAAATTTGACGCTCTTTCCAATGGATTCCTTAGATGTGACCTAACTCTTGAATTGAGGGAATTATGGTAGATTTATTGAGCAAAGATCAAAAACACGAAAACAAATTTCTAAGTGAAAAAAAGGCATTTTGAGTAGGGATAACAAAAAATGTCATGAGACATTTTTTTCGGAAATTAGTTGTAGAACACGTAGGAGAAAGGTCGTGAACCATTCGTGTTACACCCGGTATATCCCCCACTGTCCTGATTTTATTCAAGGAAACGAAATTTTTTTTTCGGAATAGAATTGGAGCCAGTTCCCAACTACCATTAGAATTTGACAAAAACCGATTGAATTGTCGATTAAATCATGAGAAATTGTTGTTTTGGGAAAAATCATGTTTGGTGACTGACTACTTGGTAGATTGTTACAAAATTGATAGGGAACCTTCTTGAGGTTAACCCGCACCAAACAGGACAGTTCATCAGTTTCACCGTGATAGTTATGCATGAGAAACTGAATTGACCAAAGACAGATGAATCGTCAAATTTTTATTTTAGAGGATCTAAAGCGGAGTTCTAAATACAAACATCCCCTACCTTTGGGAGTGAGGAAGCAAAACTTCCAGTTTCGGACACGACTCTTGAATATTCTTTTGGCGCCTACTATTCAAGAGGTTAACAAGGGTCAGAGGGGGTCGAATGAAGGACCCACGAAAACAGGAAGACACCTTCGCGTGTTTGACTTATCTCACCTGTTGTATTGACGGTCCTTGAGGAAGGCGGGATCACGAGGTTTCTCGGTCACTCAAGGCATTCACTCGTTCTTCATTTGGGGTTTTTTTGTTTTATTTTTCGACCACCTTTAGACATCATTAACGTACAAAACATCCGAGGTCAGGATCAAAACGTTTGATCACTGCATGCTATTGACGGTTCCTGTCTACCTTTTCGTAAGGACTTGGGGGAGACTCTGATCTTCAAGTAAGAGAGCAAATAAATAAAATTAAAACCCTTAAGAGTCTGGTAGAAAAGTTATCTTATCATACTTTTCCTTTCGAACAATTGAGGAGCTCAACCAAGTTGGGTATACAAAATGGACGTACACGTGGTGTCACAGAATCAATCTTCCAAACTTCAGGGGCTGATTCTACGGCTAACTTACAACAACTTTAGAGCTACCCATCTTTTCCCAAAACCGCAAAGCAACCCGACTTTTTAAACTCGCGGAAAAAATTTGATTGCGAATTGTGCGCAAAGATCAATGTTATTTTCACTGATATCCTCAAATTTGAATTCCAGGTGTAATCTAAGGGAGTTACGAACATTTTTAAAAACCAAAATTGAAAGCATGGAAAAAAAAAATTTTTAATTAAAAAATTTGAGTTGGATGGAGATTTTGGGAAAACTTTTGTAGCACAAAAGTTGTGAAATCAGTCTTTGAAGTTTGAATCGTAAATTCTGAGAAACCCTGAAGAATCAAGGCAGTTGTACCACTGATGAATTACTAACATGAAACATGATTTTCACGATCGTGTTGTTATTAATTTTTATTAATAGAGTTTAACATGAACTAGGAGTACCTCGATTAACCCTCGGGCACCGGCGGGACTTGGAACGAAATTTACTCTCACGAAATTTACTCTTAAACTGATAGTAGCCTATTCTATTCAGTGTTTTGAGGCCAAATAAAATATACTACGCTATTCAGAATTAGAAAATCTATGAAATGATACCTCTGGCTTTATTCTTTTTCTTAATTAGTTCTGCAAAAAAATCACAAAACAAAATCTGATTTCAAATAATTTGAATTTTTGGTGTGATTGATTTTTGCGGTTCTGAATGCATAGTTTATTAATCTGAAATAAATACCTGTTCTTTCCTGATGAAAATGTCGGGGATATGAAGGAGACATTCTTGAATGATAGGTAGGTACTTTTTAGGACGTCCCACAGTAAGACTTGGGCGTCCTTATGCAATCGATCTGGGGTAAAGTTGGATAACACTCAACAGAAAGAAAAAATAACCACACAGTAATCCGTTTTAGACCATTCTGAATCCAAATCCGCGAAAAAAAACCATAGGTGTATGTCTGTGTGTGTGTATGTGTGTGTGTGTATGTGTGTGTGTGTATGTGTGTGTGTGTGTGACAAAATCTTGTGTCGTCTGCACAGGCCTTAGTACTCAACCGATTTTCATGGTTCTTTTTTTGTTCGACGCGGAAAACTATCTAGTTGTGCACTACGTCGCCGGAATTTCGAATTTTGCCTTTTAAGGGGAGGAAAGGGGGGGTTAATGCTCAAAAAACGTGCGTTTTGGGGCATAATCTTGTGTACTCTGCCCAGGCCTCAGTTCTCAACCGATTTTCGTGGTTCTTTTTTTCTTCGACGCGGAAACTATCTAATTGTGCACTACGGCGTCGGATTTCGAATTTTGCTTTTTAAGGGGGTGAAAGGGGGGGTTAATGCTTAAAAAACGTGCGTTTACGGGCATAATCTTGAAAACTCTGCCCAGGCCTCAATTTCCAACCGATTTGTGTGTTTCTTTTTTTGTTTGCCTCAAATAACTTCCGAGTTGTACATGATTTCACCAGAGTACCAAAATTCACAAGGGGAGGGGGTGAGTGGGGGGATAATATTCACAAAATATCCGATTTTTCAATATTTTAGTTCCGTTTCTGCTTTTCAATTTTACCCAACCTTTGAAATTGAGGAAAAATTTTCATTTCACCTCCAGATTTTTATGAATTATTCTCCGTGCCACCATGGAACTAATAGTGGTGCCACCATGGTGCCAGGACACCATAAACCGCATATTTCGTGGTTTTTTTTTATTTTTTTTGTGTGTATCACCTTGAATACGGATGTGAACCTCGACGGACTGCCTACTAAACCTAATAGATGAAAGTTCAATGTTACGACGTATTTCCGCTTTGGTGCCAGACTGGCGCCATTGGTGGAGGGGGGGGGGTGAACTCGAATTTGTATGTTGGGTATCGTAGATCATGGATTTTAAAATGCTCTTCAGATTCTAGGCTCCCATGCCGCTAGAAATGTTATGGTGGATAAGGGTAAGGGGGGGGTCACTATTTCTTGCCTAAAGTAATAAGTAAATTACATCGAGTGAAACAGTTTTATCGCTTACCAACTGGTTAAACTGATCTAATGCTTATCCAATGGGACGTCCCCTGGAATGCATGCATTACTAAACAATATGTTTATTTATAACATCTCAGTGAAACTCCAATAAAATAATTCGTTTGTTATAAACGAATCGTAAGTCGTAAAAGCTTCGAATGAGTAAAAATGACTGGATTTTTAGGAATGAACATTTCAAATAACTATAGGGTAATACAAAAATATCATGAATAGTGTCTCTGAGATTCTCCAAAAGAGGTATGAGCAAAAGACTTCAAAATCTGAATTAATGACAGTTTTTATGTAAACTGAAACGAATGAAATCATTCGCATGAACTGAAAACTGAATTATTAAGTGCAAATTACTGTTACTGATGATGATCACAAACAGTAACCTGCTAGGTGACCTGTTCACTTCACTTGACCGAAAACAACTCATAGGAGTGAAAGAAAAATCAGTGCGTTCGGGTATGGGTGGTCAGATAGTTGATAGGCCCGATCTACCGGAAACGATATGTATTAGTGAATTACTGGAATTTTTAGAGAAGTTAAGTATGTTGATCATTTTTCACTTTTTCACAAATAACTAGTGATCTGATCGTTTCGATTCAACAAGTTTGATGGGTCCAGCCTCAAACTACTCTCCTGATTTCAGCGTTAATCGGGATATTAGTTAGACTTTGAAAACATTTTTGCAGAGCAGAATTTTCAATTTTCCAAAAAATTCATATTTTCTATGTGATTGGTGATTGATCTATGGTGATTGATATTTTGGTCTATGGTTCTATGATTCTTAGATTCTATGATGGTTTAGATTCTTAGGTTCTATGAAGATGATTAGATGATATTCTATGATCTATAGTCTATTATCTATGGTGATTGATATTTTGCATTGGAGGAAATACGATGAGCCAATCGGCGGAGTGAACATGGTGGACGGAACATGAAGGATGGATCATGGAAGAAGGTGCAGGGGGGAGAGAGATATAGGGAGCCTTCCACACTCCAACAACTGAACCACAACCAAACGACCTTGTATGGTGGAGGATACTGGAATGTGCGAGCACATAGAAGGGTGCTCCATCCACTAGTAGATAGAAGAGAACTGTAAATTCAGGGCTATTTGATTCAGGGATCTATAGGCAAGACCACAACTACGATTTGGTGTCACACTTAACTATGGAGATGAATCCTACACTTCATGAGAACTGAATGTTGTGTTTGCGTGTATTCGAGTGAGTCCTCTCGATGCGCTGATTTGTAAACAAGCCTGAACCCTACTGTAGGCCTGCTACTTGTGGCGATTGTGTCGATGACCACAGAGGTAGCGTCCCGGCTTACTCGTGGTGGTTGTGACGATTGTGGCGACACACCAGTTGTAAGCGGGATTTGCCTTCGACAGGGTTAAGGTTTCGATCCGCGGCGTAGTTGGTAGCAGCACGAGGTTGTGACGCCACGTGCCGATCCCAAGTTCACCGAATGACACAAAACCCAACGTGGCGAGCTCAGGTGGGAAGGGGAAGGCAAACAAATATCGAAACAATAGTTAAATTTACAAGGGGTAGCGTGTGGTATTTACCTGTGACGAGGCGGAGAAGTGGCCAGCCGGATTCCTCGGGATGATGCAATCTGAAATGTTTAGCCTTAAGGGCGTCCTACTAAGAAAATGGCGTCCGCCAAATGCGACGCTGCCGAAGGGGCCTACGAAGGTGTCTGAGGGACGCCTCGGAAAAGATGGCGGAGTGTGCCGCGTCACCAAGCTCCGGTTTTCACACTGAGGAACCAGGTAAAATGAGAAAAGACATCAAATGCAAAATTACAACAAATAAAAGGTAAGTTTATTAAATACGCAAATGGTTTTCTGACTAGGCACACCGAAGGGTGTGTCGAAAAGAAGCCTGATGGGCGCAACAACACAAGTAAGTATGGCACAAGATTAAATGTTCAATAGGATAGATTTGCAGATGATATTTCAAATGTACAAATTAATAACTCCAATTTGACTTTGTGTATCAGGTTTCCAGAGTATATCAGTTCAACGTTCCAGGTTTTCAACAAAGGTGAGTATGGTAAGTATAGGTTAGCTTTATGTTGCAGGTAAGTATTTAGCTTTAAGTTACAACTTTCAATATTACGACTGTTGTCCAAATGTTTCAGAATTACTTCTACGCACTGTCCTAACTGCATTGGCCAATGGTTTAAAGGTAGTTATAGTTTTCACTCACACGTGTCAGGGCCCTGAGGTATCCTTCCAGGTGTGATGTGGCGGTAAGGTGTGATGTGACGGACGTCCAGTGAATCCAGGGGATCTTCAACCAGATCAATTCGGCGCGAGACGGCAATTTCGATGGTCAGGGATCTTACGAAAAGCGTCTTGAAAGTATTTGGGGGCGGTTTTGACTCTAACAGGCTCAAGTTCACGGGCTGCGGGGCTCACGGTGACTCTTACTGAATATCTGAGGGGGGTCTGCCTGTGGAGGGGGCTGCTCGTTGGTTTTGTTCTGGATGGTCCCCCTCCGCTCCCTCGACGGACGGGCGCCTGCCAGGTGGAGACTTCTGATTGGCTCCCCCCGCCGAGGGAGGGACGCTCTGGCTGGAGACGGCGTCTTCATGTTGAGGGGGGGGTGACGTCACCTTTTCGAGCTGACCACGGATCCGAATCTGACAATACTCGTCGCGGGTGGCTATGACAAATTCGGATCGGAAGGGAGTTAACGAATTAACCCAGTCTCTTCACTGGAAATGTTCCCCAGTGAGTGGAGACTCACATCCCCCTTCCCTCCGGGAGCCAGCGTTGTCAAAGACGACGCTGGGTATTCCCAGAGGAGCCAAGGGACGCGCCTTCCTTATGGCCAGCTCGTAGGCGTGGCGACGACACCCGCGACAGTTTGCTGGGTCGCGCTGTGCCCGATGGTCTTCGGGGCACTCCGGCAGCGGTCGTCCCTGGCTGTGGAAGCTCTTGAGGCGTTGCCAGAATTCTTTACATCCCGGGCACCGGAAGACGAAGAGTCGTGGTACCTTCTTGGTGCAAACGGGGCATTGTTGCTTTCGGCTTATCCGCAGGACGATTTTCGGGTGAGTCGGAGGCGGTTTTTCTGCGGCCGTTTCTGTTTCCGACTCGCTTGAGCGCATGAGAGAGCGTCCAGGTGTCGGTGGAGAGTCTCGGGTTGGTGACTCCGCGTACGAGCTGACTCGGCCACGGGCACGTCGGGGTGGTCGAGGTGTCGTCGGTGGGGAGTGCAGCGGTGTTAATGCCACGTACGGGTCGAGCGGAGGATCTGTGACCTCAATGGGCTGAGGCGATCGTGACGGGGCGGGGGACGAAGCGGGGGGCGGAGCCGGGGAGCGAGCCAACTCCCTCTCAGCCTCCGCAGACCTCGCCGCAGGTGCCTCTGCAGATGACTGGTGGGTTGCCTCAGGTGTAGCGGTCTTCGCCGCAGGTGGCTCCACTACCACCTGTGCGTTGGCTGCCTTGGACTCCTCCACGGCTGCATCCCGTTGCCGGACCAGTTGTTGGCGGTCCAGCAACCACTTGGCCTGGCGATCCAGCAGTGCGTCTCGCTCCTGCACGATCCTCTGGTAGATGGGGATCCACCTATGTATCTGGAGGATCGTGAGGAGCGCTGAGTTCCCTGAGGTGTGGCGACTAGTTGGTGTGTCGCCACACATCGTAAACCGCACAAAGTTGGTAAGAGTTTCGAGCGCGTCATAGGGGTCGTCGGATGGCGCGGGCGTGGCTACATGTCCCGGCGGCTGATCTCGGAGGTTGGCGATGAATCGTTCTGTGCACTTCCTCATTAATTCCACCACGGGGTTCGGTGACTGGGGACCCCCGTCCACTATCCACTCATCCAGCGGTTCTTGTGCCATCCTACAACAAGCAATAAAACGCCCTACTGTAACATCCTGCCTAGGAAAAGTGACTCAGGAATTGATTTCATTTTACTTCACACAAATTATTCTGGCCTTGTTAGGAAGGTAGCAGAGGTAACGGTTCGGCTTGGTCTGAAGGACCTAAGTGAAGTTTGTTGGTCTGAAGGACCCAATTGAAATTGGTTGGTCTGAAGGACCCAAGCTAAACTTGTTGGTCTGAAGGACCATGTGTCAAGGTCGTGGTCAGTCTTTCCTAGTAGTCAGTCAGTTTGTCTTTCGGCCTAAGTGGAGTTGCTTATAATTTACGGAAGGGTCGCGCTGGCGGAACGAATATGGAGTGGTTCCGGGTGGCGCTTCTCCTCGGGGTCTTTTCGGAGGTAGACCTTCAGGTGTCGACGGCTCTTCAGCTTTGCGCACCACTGGTTCCTGGTGGGGGTTGTTGCTGTGGCGGTCGTGCTCGCTGTGGCGATCGTGGTCGCTGTGGCGATCGTGGTCGCTGTGGCGATCGTGGTCGCTGTGGCGATCGTGCTTGCTGTGGCGGTTGTGTTCGCTGTGGCGAGTTTGATCGTTGTGGCGAGCAAGGTCGCTGTGCCGGTTGTGCTGACTGGGGCGATCGCTGTCTGTGAGGCGATCACCCTGGTGTGCAGGACGGTTTTCCTCGGGGTAGTTTACCGGGTGTTGTGAGTTTCCCGCTAAATTCTCGGCTGGTCTCTCCAAAGGGTAGCTGACGCTTTTATCTTCTTCACTGATCGAGGAGCGATCTGAGTGTCGATCCGCGTCCTCGAGGTGAGTCGGTTGTGGCGAAGCAGTCCCTTGGTTTGATTGTTCCGAAAACGGTGTAGTGGGAGCATTCTCGTGAGATCCGGTCGGCACATCGCCACATTCCATCATGGCCGGGTTTGGAGGCGGCCATCGCAACTCCTCATCAGAGTCCTCCATCGTTTCTTCCTGTGTCTCCTTTTCTGGTTCGTGGCTGTTCCTTATTGTGTCTGTTTCCTTGGTTTGATTGGATTCGGTATGGTCCAGGAAAGTATCATCCGGTACACCCAGCACAAAGGCCGGTTTGAGGCGATTAATGTGTACTACCTGACATTTTATGTCGGGTGAGTCCCTGATTTCATAAGTGACATTCGAGTGTTTTTTCAGCACCGTCCACGGTCCACTCCATGGACTCCAGAATTTTTTTACGACACCTGGGGGCGGCTGCATGTCTTTCAGGTATACCATGTCCCCTGCCTCAAAAGAGCGCAGAGAGCGGCGGGCGTTGATTGCTTCCGTCCGTTTCTTCCAGGCTTCGTGTAGGCATTGTGTCGTGGCGTCACGTGCCATTCGGAGATTCTTCAACAGGGAGGATTCAGGCAAAGGTGTTCGAAGTCCTTGAAAGGTGTCGTTCGGAAGGCGTATTTCTCTCCCAAAGGTAAGAAAATTTGGAGTAAATCCGGTACTCTTATGTGGGTTGGATCGGTACGCTGCGAGTGCTACGGGCAACATGGTTTCCCAGTCCTTAGTTTTTTTGGTAATTTTCGCCAAAATATTGGTCAAGGTCCGGTGGAAACGTTCGCACACTCCGTTTCCTTCTGGGTGGTACGCGGTCGTAAAGATCTGCCGTATTCCCCATTGGGCACAAAGCTCGCGTGTCGATCCGGCGGTGAAGGCGGTTCCGCGGTCCGAAACAAGTCTCTCGGGTACACCGTGTCTCGGTATAAACTCCTTTGCTAAAATTTGCGCGACAGTTGAGGCGGTACAATTGGTGGTAACGTATGCTTCAGCATATTTGGTAAAATGGTCAATCACGGTAAGGAGGTATTTGGATTTTCCATTTGTCACGATGGGCCCCACGAAGTCGATGCCGACGATGTGTCCGGGTCTCTCGGGGAGGAGCGGCTTCTGGATCGGGCTTTTCAGATTCGTCGGAGTATTGCGACGTAAACATGTTTCACAACGTTGCACCTGTTCTTTGACGTCTCTCGATAGTCCGGGCCAGTTCCCGAGTCGCCTCACCACCTTCTCCGTTACGTCGGCTCCGGGGTGTCCTGCCCACTCATTCTTATGGCATCTGTCAATCAACCATTCACGAAGTGAACTAGGGATGAGGGGTACCCATTCGTGTCGACCATCGTGTCGCACTCTCATTTCCCATACTCCGTTGGCTTTGCGCAATCCTTCCTTACCGCGACTTAAAACCATCGATTGGACCCAATCATCGAGATCTTGTGCTGCGATCATTAGTTCGCGCGGGAAATCGAGATTCACAACGGCTATGTCCATTCGACTCAATCCGTCCGCATGCTTCATCTGAGTTCCGGGTCTGTATCGGGGAACGAAGTCGTATTCAGCGAGCCTTAGAACCCACCTCCCGATTCGTGATGTCGGGTCGCGGAGGTGCATCGCGGCCGTGAGTGCCATATGGTCCGTTTGAAGTTCAAAGGTCTGACCTAAGAGGTATTCTTGAAAATGGTGGACCGCCCACACAACAGCGAGTAACTCTCTCTCCGTGACGGAATACCTGGTTTCGGCCGGATTTAGTTTTCGACTTGCATATGCTACGGGCCTCTCTTCCCCTTCGAAGTTCTGTGAGAGGACAGCCCCCAAAGCGGAGCCGGAAGCGTCGGTGGCCAACACAAAGGGTTTATTCAGGTCAGGAAAGGCGAGTACGGGTTCCTCGGTCAACTTGACCTTGAGTTCGTCGAACGCTTGTTGTTGTTTACTTGTCCACTCGAAGGGTCGGTTCTTCTGGAGGAGGTCGGTCAAGGGCACCGAGAGCTCCGAGTATCGAGGTATGAACCTCCGGTAAAACCCAGCCAGCCCCAAAAACGACTGCAGTTTCAACGCCGAGGTAGGTACGGGAAATTCCTTAATGGCCTTGACCTTCTCGGGCTCGGTAAGGATTCCTTCGGGCGTGATGCGGTGACCCAGAAAGCGAACTTCGTTTTTCAAAAACTCGCACTTCGACAAGTTCACTTGAAGGCGGGCCTCGGTTAGTCGATTGAAAACTTGAGTCAGTTTCCGGAGGTGCTCCTCTCGAGTGGCGGAAAATACTATGATGTCATCCAGGTAAACGAGACAATGATCTCCGAGGATTCCATCGAGGGCATCATTCATGACTCGTTGAAACGTAGCGGGCGCGTTCTTCAGTCCAAACGGCATCTTTTCGTAATGAAAATGACGTCCTAATACGGAAAAGGCCGTTTTCTCCCTTGACTCGGGGTGAACTGGTATCTGGTGATAACCCGATATTAAGTCGATGGTTGTGAACCATTTACACTGACCTAACATCGCAAGGGTCTCTTGTAAACGGGGAAGAGGATAAGCAACTCCTTTGGTGATTTTATTGAGCTGTCGGAAATCCGTGCAAAATCGCCAAAGCTGCTTTTCTCCCGGCGGCGTCTTCTTTTTGACGAGTAGTACGGGCGCACACCATGGGCTAGTAGACGGGCTAATGACCCCGTTTGACAACATGTCCTTGATTTGAGTTTCAACGACGTCGCGGAGGGTGTGAGGAACCGGGTAGGGTTTTTGTTGTGTAACGGTGGGTTGAGTCGTAACTATCTCGTGGGATACATTCAATCGACATCCCTCCCCCGTAGGTGGCTTAAATAAGTCCCGGAATTCACACAACAATTCCCTAGTTGGTTCCGCGTCCGAAGTTGTGAGATGTTGTAGTTTCTCTTGCAAGGTCACGTCGAACTCGGGTAACGGGGCTTCCCATTGGTCGGTCGGTAGCTCCTCCCACTCCTCTTCTTCTAGACCGTCTGGCGTGGTGCCGATACGTACCTCCTTTTCATAGTTTTGAATCGGGGGAATAATAGAACAAATCCCGGCGCAGGCCTTTTCTTCCCTAAGGGATATGTTAGAACTCGTTTCATCAGGGGTATCGACGATATCGGGATATGGTTCGTTACATGGGTCGGTTGTGGCGAACTGGGTCGGACTGTGCCGATCCGCTGTGTCGAACTGTGTCGCCCTGTGCCGATCTTCTGTGGCGAGTTGTGTCGCTCTGTGCCGATCCACTGTGTCGAACTGTGTCGCACTGTGCCGATCCTCTGTGTCGAACTGTGTCGCACTGTGCCGATCTTCTGTGGCGAGTTGTGTCGCTCTGTGCCGATCCACTGTGTCGAACTGTGTCGCACTGTGCCGATCCTCTGTGTCGAACTGTGTCGCACTGTGCCGATCTTCTGTGGCGAACTGTGTCGCACTGTGTCGATCCCAGTGATCGACATAAGTCCGATGGTAGTTGTGGAGCATTCGATCGAGGCATTTTTCGAGGGATGTTTTCTCCTCAGAGTCCGGTGCGGGGTCCGTGCTGTCGCTTGCGTCGTCAGCTTCCTGGAATTCGGTCGGCGTAGTGGGGGTTGCACAATGTTGTGAAATTGGTGCACCGAAATGTACTTTCCGAGGAAGTGGAAGGTTTTGGGCCGGATCCTTCGTCAAGTTTTCGTAGTGGTGCATATCGTCGTACCGCTCAACGGGTGTATCGATAGGGACAGAAACGCCCCTGAACTGCCGATTCCAAAACTTCAGGCTTCCGGCGCCATATTGATTTGTGGCGAAATTTGTCCGCACCTCCGAAGCGTTGTCCGGTTCTTCGTAATCCACGCACGATGGTTTTTGCGTGGCGGAGGTAGTTGTTGCCGCCGAAGGGGTGCTAGGGAGAGGAGCGTTGTGATCATGACTTTCATTTTGATCCCCAAACGTCCCAAATTCCCGCCCCTCGGGCCGCAACACCACCCCCACGCTGTAGATTTCCTCGGGTGTGTCGACCGGCGTATATGGGTGGATGACGCCTTTAGGGGTGTGGAATTTCATTTCCGGTCCCGTTGTAAATGTGATGGGCACCCTTCGAAGTACGTCGAGCCCCAAAAGATCAAGCGTAGCACTTCTCCTTGCGAACACTAAAAATGTGTGCTCAAATACGCATTCGCCGATCCTCGTGACGACGCGCTGTTCCCCGGAGAAATGTAGGGGCATTCCATCAGCTCCCCACGCGATCGCTCGGGTTGGGAGAATTGGAATCCCCTTTACGGGTGTTGAAAGTACCGAAAGCGTAGCTCCGGTGTCCAGGGTCATCTCTCGTTCCTCCGGGCCCAGCCCCACGGTGATTTTCATAGTCCGCGACATCGGAGCTTCCACGGCGGGAACATGTGCCTCCTCGATTGGCTTCTTGTAACGGGCGACCTCCATTGAATGTGCCGGCGCCATGACCGGTTGCGACACGGGGAGGAGACGCTTCTTCTTGTAACAATCCTCCTCCAGATGTTCTCGGACGCCACAGAAGTCACAAAATATGGTCTTGTTCGGGCTGAATGGGCAATTCACGGGGAAGTGTGTTTTGTCCGCGCAAAACATATACGGATATCGTGGAGTCGGTTTCTCGGCGCTTCGGCGCTCGTTGGGTTTATCTTGGCGGTGGTCCTCTTCCCTGTGTCGATTGTGACGCTGTAGGGGTTCGTCTTTTCGCGGGCATCGGGCAGCGAAATGTTCAGGACTTCCGCAGTTGTAACATCGGCGGTCGTTGGTAATGGCCGCCAAGTCCCAGCGTTCGTCTGTGTCGATTGTGTCGTCTAGGGTCTCCTCCAATTCCTCCGCCTTGCTCAGCGCGTCCTGGATCGATCTGGGGCGATTTGTGATGAGCAGTGCGCTCATGTTTTTGCTGACACCACGTATGAAAGCGCTCAGGGTTTTTCTTTCTACCCAGTCGTGGCGTTCGTGACGTCGGAGTTGTCCTCCCTCTTCCATGACGGCACACCGGGCGAGGCTGCGGACTCGGTCGGCAAATTGGCGGAGCGTTTCTGTGGCGTTCCGCTTGACTGTCCACAGGAGTGCGGCGGCGTGTTGTGGATTTTCCTTCTGGAACCACTTTATCATGTCGTCACGGACGATCTCGTAGACGTTGTCTACGTCGAGCGTGTCATCCCGATCGATAAGGAATTGCTTAGCGGTTCCCCGCGCTTTTGTGCGGAGTAAACGGTATCGTTGTCGCGAGGTCAAACCCGTGGTCACCATATCAAAATTCGCAAAAAACGACACAACACTTAATGCACCGGTCGCGTCTGGGTCCCACGACTCTACTTCGAGGAATACCAAGCGCGGTATGTCCTCCCTATCTACTTCATGTGTTATGTTATTGTATCGCTGAAGGAGAATGTTCATCTCCTTCATTGTCTGGGTCATTGTTTCTACAGCTTCAGTGCCGGAGGACGATTGGGTTTCGGTCCCCCTGTCGCTAGGTGTCGGGTTATTGAGAAACATGGTAGCGATTTGTGCTAACTACCACCTAGGCACGAAGAAGTCTGTCGGCGTGAATCGGTCTAAGTCGAGAAAAATACAACTACGAGAAGAGACGTCTTCTCGCGTCGTTTCGTGCGGAAGGCTGCTTCTAATGTCACTTTTCCTGTATAATAAATGGATGTACAGCCTACCTATTTTTATTTTTACCTGTCTCAGTGTGTTTTTTTTTTTTTTTTTTTTAGGGTTTGTTTCGATAGACTCTAAATTTAAAACTGAGCTCGTGTCGAACGGCCTACGAGTTTGAGTGGGTTCGTGTGAGGCTTACTCACACCGGGATCCACTCCGCTGCCACCAAATTTGTAGGCCTGCTACTTGTGGCGATTGTGTCGATGACCACAGAGGTAGCGTCCCGGCTTACTCGTGGCGGTTGTGACGATTGTGGCGACACACCAGTTGTAAGCGGGATTTGCCTTCGACAGGGTTAAGGTTTCGATCCGCGGCGTAGTTGGTAGCAGCACGAGGTTGTGACGCCACGTGCCGATCCCAAGTTCACCGAATGACACAAAACCCAACGTGGCGAGCTCAGGTGGGAAGGGGAAGGCAAACAAATATCGAAACAATAGTTAAATTTACAAGGGGTAGCGTGTGGTATTTACCTGTGACGAGGCGGAGAAGTGGCCAGCCGGATTCCTCGGGATGATGCAATCTGAAATGTTTAGCCTTAAGGGCGTCCTACTAAGAAAATGGCGTCCGCCAAATGCGACGCTGCCGAAGGGGCCTACGAAGGTGTCTGAGGGACGCCTCGGAAAAGATGGCGGAGTGTGCCGCGTCACCAAGCTCCGGTTTTCACACTGAGGAACCAGGTAAAATGAGAAAAGACATCAAATGCAAAATTACAACAAATAAAAGGTAAGTTTATTAAATACGCAAATGGTTTTCTGACTAGGCACACCGAAGGGTGTGTCGAAAAGAAGCCTGATGGGCGCAACAACACAAGTAAGTATGGCACAAGATTAAATGTTCAATAGGATAGATTTGCAGATGATATTTCAAATGTACAAATTAATAACTCCAATTTGACTTTGTGTTTCAGGTTTCCAGAGTATATCAGTTCAACGTTCCAGGTTTTCAACAAAGGTGAGTATGGTAAGTATAGGTTAGCTTTATGTTGCAGGTAAGTATTTAGCTTTAAGTTACAACTTTCAATATTACGACTGTTGTCCAAATGTTTCAGAATTACTTCTACGCACTGTCCTAACTGCATTGGCCAATGGTTTAAAGGTAGTTATAGTTTTCACTCACACGTGTCAGGGCCCTGAGGTATCCTTCCAGGTGTGATGTGGCGGTAAGGTGTGATGTGACGGACGTCCAGTGAATCCAGGGGATCTTCAACCAGATCAATTCGGCGCGAGACGGCAATTTCGATGGTCAGGGATCTTACGAAAAGCGTCTTGAAAGTATTTGGGGGCGGTTTTGACTCTAACAGGCTCAAGTTCACGGGCTGCGGGGCTCACGGTGACTCTTACTGAATATCTGAGGGGGGTCTGCCTGTGGAGGGGGCTGCTCGTTGGTTTTGTTCTGGATGGTCCCCCTCCGCTCCCTCGACGGACGGGCGCCTGCCAGGTGGAGACTTCTGATTGGCTCCCCCCGCCGAGGGAGGGACGCTCTGGCTGGAGACGGCGTCTTCATGTTGAGGGGGGGGTGACGTCACCTTTTCGAGCTGACCACGGATCCGAATCTGACAATACTCGCCGCGGGTGGCTATGACAAATTCGGATCGGAAGGGAGTTAACGAATTAACCCAGTCTCTTCACTGGAAATGTTCCCCAGTGAGTGGAGACTCACACTACTCAATGAAGATTGATCCCTAACCCTACGGCTTTGGCACTACATCCACGGCGCCTCGCGGCCGACCATCCAGATAAGTGCTTGAAATATCTATCCGCAAACCTCGGCGTCTGGACTCAGACCAACCGGCGGGAAGCGAAGCATTTACCTAATGAAGCCTAGTTGTTCTAGGGGAGATAGAGTATTTGAGTAGGGGATAGAGTAGGGATAGATTAGGGGAGATAGAGGTTTGGCGCCTTTATGGGGCAAACTGTTCCCTCTGCGGAACTGGGCCGTAGGTAAGGTGAAGGCGAGAAATGATGAGTCCGATTGACTAGGTACAAAATTTGTACATTTTATGCATTTAATGCATGTAGGAAGACCCCTGAGTGCGGCTTTTATACTCTAGCTATTATGGTGAGGGGAGAGTGGAAAAGCGGTGACGCCAAATGACGTGTTCATTCCCTTCCTCACCTCATCGCTGTTGGTGATGACTCATGCCAATCTGGGTTTTCCTACACCTCACTTTATTGGAGAACTAACGAACATAGATGTATGACATTAAACTGAATATCAAAGGTCCTTGGAACTTACAATAAGTGGAACCATGATAAATTTCTAGTACGAATACATAGGTAGTAAGGAAACTGATTAGTTATATTAGGTATGATCCAGTGCATAAGTGAGTTATTCGAGAGAAAATTGAAATGTTAATAGATGCGGAAATTGCTCGAAGAAGCGCTCCAAGAAAACTGCATTTATTCAAATGCGGAAATCCAATAAGATCAGGAGTGTTTGCTTTTTGAAGGGAGGCGAATCGAATGGCTATAATCGAATTTCCGCTCCGGTGTTTCGCTAAACGCATTCCAGGCTTTCCAAGGGTGAGGTGTACTGCGTAGGTTTGTTTGGGTGTCTGTAGGTGATGTAGTATGTACTGTTGAAGCTATTACCAGCCCCCACTGAATTCTGGCTGTACCCCTACCACCCTTCTGGGATAATTTTCTGGTAGCGATTCAGCCGCCCTCAACGTTAGCTCCAAGGGAGCCCTCTAATGGGATTGAGCCTGTTAGTCGATATTACGATTGCCACAGGGATCCCGTTCTCCTGTGGTTCACTCAAAAGCACATCACTGGAATCAGCCGACGACAACCAATTGTGCATACAAATTATTGTAACCTTTCAACAACTAAACAATAACTCTATTATTAATAACTATAATTCAATAAATAATAAATAACAATCAATCAATAACTATAACAATCTGATCTATCCATCTATAGAAACGTTATATCATTTTTACTTAGTTTATAATTGTCGATTTCTGGAAGTGTCCTCAAACTTGGGTCTTGCTTCCTACCGACGCTTACGCTTCAGCTCGAGATCACTGATCACTTCATCGTTATTCTCTTGTCTTCTTATCACCATTGTGAGCGGATCATTGGAGCTATTTTTTAACTTGTATAATCCATGTGGAGCCCATTACATCTCCGACAGAGTTGATTTCTGTAATAGGTAGTTGTTTGCAGTACTATGGAGTACATACCTTTATTGATGAAACCTTATCCTTCACGGGTTTTTTCGCCAGCAGTCAGCAGATAGGAATGCCCTAGCTCCAGCTAACTCGTTTGGTAGTGTGTGAGTATGGAGAAACCAACCTCGAAAGCCCTTGAAAAAACTTTTGGTGGGCTAAAAACCACAAAATTCAAAAATGCATTCACTTATACTCGCATAAAAAGCAATTTGGGGAAACAAAAAAATGCAAAAATGAGATTTTTTGGAATATATATTTTCCCAAAATTTGGTTTTTGAGTTGTAAAATATTTCAAAATTGAACTAATTTCAAATTTTTTGTGTTTTTTGAATTCTTTGATAGATGCTTTACAACTTTTGGGGAGAAGGGTTTCGATTAATATTGATGCTGCAATAATACGAGTACAACACATTCAAAATGGGAGTTTCACGGTTTTTAGAAATTTTGGAAAAAATCGATGTTTTTTGACTGTCAGTTGTGACCGTTGTACAATTCTCAATTTGAAGTTTGACCTGTTTATTCGACGCAGAACTTAATGGTCTTTCATTATGTATATGGTCAATATTTCGCTAGGACGCGTTGTTCAGACGTAAAAAGATAAAAATTAAATAAGTCCGAAAATTTCGTGGTTTTTAGCCCACCAAAAGTTTTTCCAAGGGATTTCGAGGTCGAAAACTTGGTTTCTCCATACTCACACAATACCAAACGATCCTAGAAAAAATATCTCTTGTTCCATTTTTTGCCAGCTCGGACCCCTCTATTTACTGGGCTACCTATTTTTTCTTTGAAATTTGGTACTTGCAGTCTGAGGATGGTTATCGAAACAGTCTATAAAGTTCCATTGTGCACATAGCTAATCGGCAAGTATCGTCTGTTGCCGGCAAAAATATCGTCTGTTCAAAACCAATGAAACGTAAATGGTTCAATTGTCAAACACCAAATTTGATGCGCTTAATATAAGAAAATGTTCAGCAAGTCTTAAGAAATCGAACAATGTATTTTGTAACATTAAAATACATAACGCGCAACTGATTTAAAACAATTGGACACATTATTCGGATTCTTTGTTTCGTGCTGATTCCTCATTTGAGCTGCACGGAAAACGATAAAGACCTGCCCGGAACAGTTACTTCCAAATGTTTTCTCTTCCACTGACCGTCTTTTGACAAAATCTCTAATTTGAGAAAAAGTCTTTTGACAAAGTCTTTGACCGTCTTTTGACAAACTTCCACTTGTGTTTGGGGAAGGAAAATGGATTGAAAGGAGGGCCTCCTGCAAATAATCACCACAGACATAAGAGCCCTGGAGGCACGGTTGGTGACACAACGGAGGAATCCCACCGAGATGCGAAAGCCAAATTAATGTGAAATAATATAACTTCATCGAGTCAAATAGTTCATTGATATACGTTGCACAATGTTATGGTGGAAAGTGGCATACGTATAGTAGTAACGATGACAGATAGAAGTAATCTTTGGGGTAGAGAAAGAAGGTCCCCTTCTGGTCAGTTGGGGACGATTTGCTGGGGGTGATATCAGGAGTTGTGCTCGCACGTGAGGGTGGAAAACGGAAAAGGTGACGTCCCGCGTAAATCATACACAGGTTCCCCCTCTTGGAGTCATGGGTAGTTAGGGGATGGCCTGTAGTTAGAAGGGAGAGTTCATCCAGGACCCTTTTATCCGATTATTCTGCAGCATCTGCCCACGATACCCAACAACCACCTTCCTGAACTGAGCGCAGCGGCCACACGAAATATGGAAGCACAATCATATTCTCGGAAGCCCATCATCACAACAGCTGTTCAGCGTGAGATAGCAATCAATGTCTCCACTTCTCTACTGGACGCAATCTTCGTTGAAAGTCGGGCATATTAATCAAGCTAATCAAATTCCCATTCAATCATTAGAGGAAGATGCAATTCCATGGACTAATCTTCTCCACATCACAACATAACTTATTCTTAAGACTATAAGGCTATAATATAGCATTATGTCAACATATTATGTCAACAGGTTTTAGTGAGATTCTGAGGTAAGAGATGGCATCACTCACGGGGCCAAATTTGAGGAAAGTCGTCAATTATGGTTCATGTAAAGTAGGTAATTACACACCTAAATAGATATAAATTTCAGATGGACCGATGTTTCTCCTTAAATAATAAAGTTTATTAGAGTTAGTTTGACAAATAGAGTTTGAATATTAAATTATGTTTTGAAATGTTACAAAAGACCTTAAAGATAATCGGGTTTAAAGTCGATTTGTCAACTCTTCAATTTTAAAACTGTCAATTTATTTAGGGATGGCAACGATATATCAATACATTCCACATATCTATATGTAACATTTAATATATCGATATATCTATATCGATACAGAGAACCGGTAATATCGATATATTGACGGATATATCGCGACTTGTTTTCAACAAGTAAAAATTAAATATTGAAATGAATGGATGAGAAGGGACGCATGTACCTGTAATAATAGCAAGTAATTTTATTCCAAATTTTGTAGGAATGCCTCCGTGATGGGTTGATTTCAGACTGTTGAATTCCAGGTGCACATAGTTTACACCTACAGTGGCTCTCAAGGCTCAATTACTTGACTTGAACCAACATTGATGGAGGCTAGTCTAGATTAAAACTACCTACTATACGAAGTGAAGCAAGTTTTCACAACAATTATTTTCAATTTTGAAGGATTATGACTGTCTACAGTATACCCCTGTCAATTTATAAATTGCAATGACATTTTCGCACTTTTTTCCCGTTTTTAAACTATGAATTTCGATAATTTATACCCACTAACTTTTGAAAGTAGGTTAATACTTATTTCACCTAGTTTTTCCAAATAGATCTTCTGAAATGACGAATATATCTATATATTCCTTCCAAAATGATGTTAGAAACGTTTCATTTCACCTACCTACTTACTTCTTCAAGTTCTTCCGAGTAGATCTTCCGATATGTCAATAAATGTCTTCCTAAATTATTTTTGGTTTATTATTTTCAATAATAAGCCTTTGGAATCGAGCAAGAAAAAAAACGCTGCAAATCATTGCTCAAAGGTTTATTATTTTCTGTATAGATCATCCTCCTGTATAGATCACTGGTTCTCCATCAATAGCACCTACCACCATCTGTATTCTCCCTTGACCTTCCCTCTCAAATTTCAGCTCCTGCGTTCAATAGGATTGAAAATGGGTTCGGAGCTCACTCAGCTGATCAGTGATCAGAAGAGTGAAGAAGATCTCCTCGAATGCTGGAGACGCCTGGAAGAGCACTTCCATTCAATAGGATTGAAAATGGCTTTCGAGCTCACTCAGCTGATTAGTGATGTGAGGAGTGAAGAAGATCTCCTCGAATGCTGGAGACGCCTGGAAGAGCACCTCCATTCAATAGGATTGAAAATGGCTTTGGAGCTCACTCAGCTGATCAGTGATGTGAGGAGTGAAGAAGATATCCTCGAATGCTGGAGACGCCTGGAAGAGCACTTCCATTCGATAGCATTGAAAATGGCTTCGGAGCTCACTCAGCTGATCAGTGATCTGATCAGTGAGCAATGATTTGCAGCGTTTTTTACCTACAAACATTGTTTTTACCTACCAATTTTTTGGTTTATTATTTTCAATAATAAGCCTTTGGAATCGAGCAAGAAAAAAAAAATTTTAACCCCCCCTCAAAATTTGATGTTTTACGTTTCAAGGTACGTAGAATACGAAAATCGAATGAAAAAATTTCCGTCCGTCCGCCGTACGCCGTCCGCCGTCCGCCGTACGCGGCACTTTTCTTAGCAACACTGGACCGATTTGGTTCAAATTTGGTATGTGGGCTCCATTTGGGGTCTAGTTGTGCCGCGAAGCTTTTGGTTGATATAGGTCACTTCTAAGGGGTGAAAATTAAGGGTTGAAATTTTCAAGAGTGCCATAGCTCGAAAAGTCTCGAAATAAAGGTATTGTTTATCCACCAATTTTAAATAGTATTGAATTTTTAAAAATTTTTGAGACCACCCGGAGCTCTGTAGGACAAACCGTTCGGTTCCTACGAGTACTTGAAGGTTTTCCTTCGATAAAACAGAATCATGAGTGTGAATCGCATAAGAGGTCTAATCTCCATTCAAATTTTATCGGACTAAAATGCGATCGCTGTTCATTTCTTCGATTTGTATACAGTTTTGCCTTCTGCGTAACCAGTAATCAAATTTCCATATCAAGCTTTCTATTTTTCCAATCGAGTGTGAAGCGTTTAGTTCTTTCTAATAAACTTGATTGTGAAGGTGTGAAGCCAGTATGGTGTGGTAGGTAGTACCTAGTTGGTAGGTAAAAAAAAGTTGGTAGGTAAAAAAAATGTTGGTGGGTAAAAAACGCTGCAAATCATTGCTCAAAGGCTTCTTCACTCTTCAGATCACTGATCAGCTGAGTGAGCTCCGAAGCCATTTTCAATCCTATTGAATGGAAGTGCTCTTATAGGCGTCTCCAGCATTCGAGGAGATCTTCTTCACTCTTCAGATCACTGATCAGCTGAGTGAGCTCCAAAGCCGTTTTTACTCCTATTGAATGGAAGTGCTCTTCCAGGCGTCTCCAGCATTCGAGAAGATCTTCTTCACTCTTCAGATCACTGATCAGCTGAGTGAGCTCCAAAACCATTTTTACTCCTATTGAATGGAAGTGCTCTTCCAGGCGTCTCCAGCATTCGAGGAGATCTTCTTCACTCTTCAGATCACTGATCAGCTGAGTGAGCTTCGAAGCCATTTTCAATCCTATTGAACGCAGGAAGCTGAAATTTGAGAGGGAAGGTCAAGGGAGAATACAGATGGTGGTAGGTGCTATTGATGGAGAACCAGTGATCTATACAGAAGGGTGATCTATACAGAAAATAATAAACCTTTGAGCAATGATTTGCAGCGTTTTTTACCTACCTACTATTGGTAGGTACTACCTACCACACTATAATGGCTTCACACCTTCACAATCAAGTTTATAAGAAAGAACTAAACGCTTCACACTCGATTCGAAAAATAGAAAGCTTGATATGGAAATTTGATTACTGGTTACGCAGAAGGCAAAACTGTATACAAATCGAAGAAATGAACAGCGATCGCATTTTAGTCAGATAAAATTTGAACGGCGATTAGACCTCTTTTGCGAGTCACACTCATGATTCTGTTTTATCGAAGGAAAACCTTCAAATACTCGTAGGGACCGAACGGTTTGTCCTACAGAGCTCCGGGTGGTCTCAAAAATTTTTAAAAATTCTGTACTATTCAAAATTGGTGAAAAAACGATACCTTTATTTCGAGAGTTTTCGAGCTAGGGCACTCTTGAAAATTTCAACCCTTAATTTTCACCCCTTAGAAGTGACCTACATCAACCAAAAGCTTCGCGGCACAACTAGACCCCAAATGGAGCCCATATACCAAATTTGAACCAAATCGGTCCAGTGTTGCTAAGAAAAGTGCCGCGTACGGCGGACGGCGTACGGCGTACGGCGTACGGCGGACGGACGGAAATTTTTTTATTCGATTTTCTGATTCTACGTACCTTGAAACGTAAATCATCAAATTTTGAGGGGGGGTTAAAATTTTTTTTTTCTTGCTCGATTCCAAAGGCTTATTATTGAAAATAATAAACCAAAAAATTTTAACCCCCCCTCAAAATTTGATGTTTTACGTTTCAAGGTACGTAGAATACGAAAATCGAATAAAAAAATTTCCGTCCGTCCGCCGTACGCCGTCCGCCGTCCGCCGTACGCGGCACTTTTCTTAGCAACACTGGACCGATTTGGTTCAAATTTGGTATGTGGGCTCCATTTGGGGTCTAGTTGTGCCGCGAAGCTTTTGGTTGATGTAGGTCACTTCTAAGGGGTGAAAATTAAGGGTTGAAATTTTCAAGAGTGCCCTAGCTCGAAAACTCTCGAAATAAAGGTATCGTTTTTTCTCCAATTTTAAATAGTATTGAATTTTTAAAAATTTTTGAGACCACCCGGAGCTCTGTAGGACAAACCGTTCGGTCCCTACGAGTATTTGAAGGTTTTCCTTCGATAAAACAGAATCATGAGTGTGAATCGCAAAAGAGGTCTAATCGCCGTTCAAATTTTATCTGACTAAAATGCGATCGCTGTTCATTTCTTCGAGTTGTATTCAGTTTTGCCTTCTGCGTAACCAGTAATCAAATTTCCTTATGAAGCTTTCTATTTTGGTTTATTATTTTCAATAATAAGCCTTTGGAATCGAGCAAGAAAAAAAAAATTTAACCCCCCCTCAAAATTTGATGTTTTACGTTTCAAGGTACGTAGAATCCGAAAATCGAATAAAAAAATTTCCGTCCGTCCGCCGTACGCCGTACGCCGTACGCGGCACTTTTCTTAGTTACCATGGACCGATTTCGATGAAATTTGGTATATGGGCTCCATTTGGGGTCTAGTTGTGCCGCGAAGCTTTTGGTTGATGTAGGTCACTTCTAAGGGGTGAAAATTAAGGGTGGAAATTTTCAAGAATGCCCTAGCTCGAAAACTCTCGAAATAAAGGTATCGTTTTTTCACTCAATTTAAATAGTACTGAATTTTAAAAATTTTTTGAGACCACCCGGAGCTCTGTAGGGCAAACCGTTCAGTCCCTACGAGTACTTGAAGGTTTTCCTTCGATAAAACAGAATCATGAGTGTGAATCGCAAAAGAGGTCTAATCTCCGTTGAAATTTTTTCTGACTAAAATGCGATCGCTGTTCATTTCTTCGATTTGTATACAGTTTGCCTTCTGCGTAACCAGTAATCAAATTTCCATAATCAAAAGTCAATGGAGGATACTGAAGGCGCCTGAGTGGTCACTGATCAGCTGAGTGAGCTCCAAGGCCATTTCCTCTCCTGTTGAACGCAGGAACCTGAAATTTGAGAGGGCGGGTCAATTGAGAATGCTGAAGGCGCCTGAGTGGTCACTGATCAGCTGAGCGAGCTCCAAGGCCATTTCCTCTCCTGTTGAACGCAGGAAGCTGAAATTTTAGAGGGCGGGTCAATGGAGATTGCTGAAGGTGCCTGAGTGGTCACTGATCAGCTGAGTGAGCTCCAAGGCCATTTTCTCTCCTGTTGAACGCAGGAACCTGAAATTTGAGAGGCAGGGTCAATGGAGATTGCTGAAGGCGCCTGAGTGGTAACTGATCAGCTGAGTGAGCTCCAAGGCCATTTCCTCTCCTGTTGGACGCAGGAACCTGAAATTTGAGAGGGCGGGTCAATGGAGAATGCTGAATGCGCCTGAGTGGTCACTGATCAGTTGAGTGAGCTCCAAGGCCATTTCCTCTCCTGTTGAACGCAGGAAGCTGAAATGTTAGAGGCAGGGTCAAAGGAGAATGCTGAAGGCGCCTGAGTGGTAACTGATCAGCTGAGTGAGCTCCAAGGCTTCTGTTGAACGCAGGAACCTGAAATTTGAGAGGGCGGGTCAATGGAGAATGCTGAAGGCGCATGAGTGGTCACTGATCAGCTGAGTGAGCTCCAAGGCCATTTTCTCTTCTGTTGAACGCAGGAAGCTGAAATTTGAGAGGGCGGGTCAATGGAGAATACAGATTGTGGTAGGTGCTATTGATGGAGAACCAGTGATCTATACAGAAGGGTGATCTATACAGAAAATAATAAACCTTTGAGCAATGATTTGCAGCGTTTTTCAGATTGTTATGTCTAGTGAAGGTTTTCAATAATGAGGTTTACGAATTGAACCCAAGCCTTGAAATTCAGAGACCATAACCAACAGTCTGTATCGTCACTATAGTTGTTGTTTACAGAATTTGAAATTCCTAATCAGATCACATATTATGAAAATTCAATTTCGTTAAGCCACGTCATTCGTTCGATTCGCCTCTTCCTTTCTTTCGTTCATTCTTGTGCTTTCCATTGATTTCATGTTTTTTCTTTAGTAAATTTTGGTTTTCTAATATTTACAAAAAAAAATTGTAAAAATAATAACAACCAAAAATCATTAAAATTTATATTATTTCGTATCTTTTGGAGTGAGGTGAGGTAGTTATTTATTTCTTCACCATCTACAAAATTGGTGACGTCCGACGTGATTGTGACTAGTTTTGCACTCATTCGTGACTTGTTTCACCTAAATTATCAACAAACCGCCAAACCGTCCTGTACAAGCTTTGAGTGTTCAGCCTGAAGCACAACTGCAGGCACCTACCGTACAGGTGGGCCGAGAGGCTGTCAAAGTTCCTCCTTTTTGGAAGAAGAGCCCTGGTTCCTCCAATTGGATTCCCAATTTTTCAATGTCTGGAATCGCATCAGAAATGACATCACCAAGTACCAAGTTGGTCGGAGCTGTGGAGAGCTACGTTCTTGCTTGCGTGAGCGTTATCATAAACCCTCCTGTCGAAAGCCTGTATGAAACCCTACGGTAGCCCCTAAACTGATTTGAACCACGAGACAACAATTCTGGAGCTCGGAGACAAGAACCCTTCATGCGATGAGAGATCTTGCCGAAGGTGAAGTAAGTGATTCCTGTAGTTGTAGCTACAGCGCCTTCCGACCCGAATTCAGGCCATTCTCTATTCAAGTGAGGACGAACTAGATCAGCTCACGACCATGGTTGAAAAAGTAAACGAAGTGTTTTCTGTTTACTACTAGCGTATAAGTGTTATAAATCAACACAAGCCTAGTACTAGTATTTAAAGAAGTAGTAACCTAGTACCTCATACACTCCAAAAAATCGGAAAACCGTACTCTAGATCAAATTGTTGCCGAAATTCGCAACTTGTCTACACGGGATGATGTGTAAGAAGACTCCTCGCGCACTGAATTTCTCGCGTTCTCGAATGGGAGCCGAACCCACTCATATAACACCATGTACCTTACAGGCAAAATCTACTTCCAATCATTCCAAAACTTCTATTGAGTCTTGAGAAAACTCCCAAGGCCGTAGCTAAGGGCGCGACTCAACGTCGTCTGTTTGTTTCCGATAGGTTCCTTCCGCTGGACAATTACCGTTGCCGCAGTAGACGAGGAATTAAATGGTGCTGATTAATCTCATAATTTTGGTTTGCTAATCAACATCAAGGTAGGAGCCTAGTCGACGCCTGAAATTACGTATTGGGTATCGATGATTGTGGATCTTAGAATAATCTCCAGTTTCAGGGGTTTCATGGAGTACAAATGTCATTAACCCATTTCAAGCCAAGGGTAGAAATAACTGAATAATGAGGAGAGGAGGATGAACTGTTTTACAGAATGCCAACCGAAATGAAGCATCATTTGCTCCTCAATCGAGAGCAAAAATACACTATATTTCCCAGGAATGGCAGTCGGACGAAAATCCAACCTGAAATGGTTGTTTACTTTACTTTTACTCACTCGATATTTTATGAATTTTACTTTTTAATGAGATTTGAGAGGCTTCAGTTTTCCAAATCGATATGATTTATCCACTTCATGGTTTTGGTAGAATGTATTTATGGACCGGAATATGTTTCAACTCATGGCCCAGAAGGGTTACTCGTCCAGAATCGAATTTGAGCCACCATGCTCATGCCTTCGTACAATAGGCCTCCCTTTCAAAAAAATTCCAAAATTGCATTGAGCTCCCGAACATCAAAAAAAACTTTTTCTGAAAAGTTTAGGAACAGCATGATCTAGAGAAAATTCTCCTGCAAAGATTTACCATTATTTTCAATATTTAAAAAATATCATAAATATGAATGCAAAAACGCATCAGTGGCCGGAAATGGGTTAATAGTGAATTTATGATTTCCCGCTTCCTGGTTGGATTCGATCATTACACTTCTCTTCCAAAGAGACGTCCTCTGGAATGCATTAATTTCAAATTTCGCTTCATAATAATTTTTTTTAATTTCAACTTTTATTAAGATTACTTACCTAAAGAAAAACAAATTTGTCAAAATTGAAAAACCTCTGATAAGTAGGTTCGTATCAATCTAACTGAAAGAGCTTATATTTTATATAAGATAATATTTCTTATACCGACGTGACGTCAAAATTACGTTAACCAAGTATCTCAATGCACGTTTAATTTTTTCTCGGAGCTTTCTCATAATATTTCCTAAATATTTAAAATGAAAAGCAATGTAATGTGAATTGAAAATACCCGACACAATTCGAATGAATGTTTATTGAAAAGCATCGAACATTTTGGCTCAAACCAAGTTGTATATAAAAGCTGTGATTTGATCTGGTTCTGAAGAGATTCTATTAGTTTATAATATTTCATCCGGTTACCGAAAGTTGATCATTATCAGTGTTGATTACGGTTAGAAGCAATAAGCCGCTGGTGAATGCAAGAGTAAAGATTTTCATTAGCCCAAACCTAAATATACAACACATCTCTCAACAATTTCAGTTTTGCAAAACTGGAAAATCAACTGTGTCCAAATAAATTCGACCATGTTATCAATCAGATGGGTCAAGTATTTCATTTGCGTCGTATATTTCTCACGAGAAACAAACATCCGATACAAAGTTTTTATTCGGTCTCTTTGAAAGCCTCACAAAACAGAACTAATCGGATATGTTATCCCTAGGAAGTACAAACTAACAGCTCATCGACGAAATTTGAGTTCATACCCATCATAATATCATTAGTGTGTTCCAATAGAAATCATGAGACCCTTTACTGATTTTCGTTGTCGCAATCCACAGGTATGGGCCAAAATACACTCGAAATATATTACACAATTTTCACAAGTAAAGGAGGTACCTATTGTGTTTGTCTTTTATAAACATGAATGCTTATACTATTTTCACATCACATACAAAACAGTAATAAGTTCAATCTTCAAGATATAATACAGTCTTATCACTAGCATTATTATGTACATTTTTTCCACTTTTATACCGCTATTGAAAAGTGGACATTTTTTTCCATTTTTATATCATTTTTTAAAATTACATGTCTGAAAAATCCTTTATAGTTTTTTTATCTACTCTATAGGAATTACATGACTAATATTGATGAAACTTATTATTTTCGGATTTTAATATCAAATTTCCTTTTCACATTTTTCAAATGACTTTCTTCGGTATTGTCCAAATTTCAGCACTGAAGCTCCACATCACATGTTCGCCGTCTGTACACAAGATCAACACCTTTTTAATAAAATAATCTTTGACACAATGAAAACCTTAGGTAACGATTATACGATGACTTTGCAGAGCGTTAGCAACTAGTTGATATTATCCCCTGCGCTGGTCTCATGTCCGTAGAACACGGGATCTGAAAAGCAAAAAGAAAGTTAGATTGGGTTTTGTATGTATCAGATAATTTCAAAAATCATCCATAAATTAATTTCCATTGGTTTAACGAACAGACACCTGGAAAAATTAATAATATTGTGAATAATAAAATCTCAGCACAAATTTATTGAAGAATTCCAAGATGTTGGAAATATCGTCCAATGTACTCGTAAAAGATTGAACGTATTTCTTGAAAAGAACAATATCCATCAATTGTAATTTAAAACGCTGCAAATTATTACACAATGGTTTATTATTTTTCTATAGATCACTCGTCTGCAAAGCCACCAACCATCCAACATGAAGAAAAACATCGATCGCATTTCGGTCAGCTAAAATTTGAACGGAGATTAGGACTCTTTTGCGATTCCGACTCGTGTTTCTGATTTATCGTACGTCCAACCCTTAAATTCTCGCAGGGAGCGAACGGTTTGTCCTACAGGGCTCCGCGTGGTCTCAAAAAATTCTATACTATCTTAAATTGATGGAAAAACAATACCTTTATAACAAAATTTCTTGAGTTAGGGCGTATTCAAAATTTCAAACTTCATTTTTCAACCCTTAGAAGTGACCTACATCAATCAAAATATGAGCCGAGCAGGACATGGGTGGTGATACCACGGAGTATGCCTACCGAGATGACCAACTCGCGCAACTCCGAGGCACCACACACCGCGCCAAGACAAGGTTGCAGCCATCACTCTGATGTTGTCGGGTGCCACTCCTTTTAGCTCCGACACCGCTTGCCGTAAATCTTTGTGTCATGTTTCCTTATCTTAGCCTGCCAGGTCTGCTCCATGTCCAAGCTGCCATTGACAACTTGAACCCTAAGTAAGTACTACCTACCTACTACATACTTCACAATCAAAATTATTTGGAAGAAATAAACGCTTCACACTCGATTCGAAAAATAGGGAGTTTTATGTGGAAAATTTGATTACTGGTTGCTAAGGAAGCTAAACTGAATACAACTCAAAGAAACGAACAGACGAACACATTTTGGTCAGCTAGAATTTGAACGGAGATTAGGCCTCTTTGGTGATTCACACTCGTGATTCTGTTTTTTCGAAGGAAAACCCTGAAGTTCTCGTAGGGAGAGAACGGATTGTCCTACAAAGCTCCGCGCGGTCTCTAAAAAATCTAAAAATTCAATACTATCTTAAATTGGTGAAAAAACAATACCTTTATTTTGAGAGTTGTCGAGCAAGGGCACTCTTGAAAATTTCAACCCTTAACTTTCACTCCTTAGAAGTGACCGACATCAACCAAAAGCTTCGGGGCACAACTAGACCCCAAATGGATCCCATACACCAAATTTCAACCAAATCGGTCCACGGTTGCTAAGAAAAATGCCGCGTACGGCGTAGGGCTGTCGGACGGATTTTTTAAAATTAGATTTTAGGATTCTACCTTGATACGTAAAACATCAAATTTTGAGGGGGGGGGGGGGGTAACAAACCAAATTGTAATTATAGTATATTAATAAGTTAAATGAATTGTACATTATAATTGAGTTTTTGGTTCCAACTCAATATTATCATGTTCAGTATTCCAACTTGTGACTCAATAACAGTTATCTTATTGAAAGTTGGTTGAGTAGGCACCCAAATTCGTGTTCAAAGTCTGAGTTGGAAATTGATACCTAGTCTGTTTTTGAAAGCGATACATAAATGGCATTATACGTCATACTTACTCTCAACATTGCCATTGTCAACTAGGTACAAACCTAAAACTTTTTTTGAACAGGTACATCGAAAACGATTGACACCGCAATCTCAGAGGACTTGGTTTAAATTCGTGATGTTGAAGAGAAGTTGTAGTCAACCTATCCTTCATGTCATGGGGTTTCGCCTGTTGAAATTCTTCCGGCTTTTTTTATCAACACAAAATAGAGGCAACCTATGATAACTGCATCAAGTAGTATGTGGTTTTTTTGTTTAAATAATGGAACAGATTTCAATGTCAATATGGCTGACATCCATTCCACAAGGGAGAGAGAAAAGAGCGGTTTTTCCTGTACGGTTGGAGTTGTAAGATCGATTACGTCCTTTTTGACATATATAACCGATGTTGAAAGCTTCGACTGTTTCAGTTTGTTTATTTTCCAATCGTCGTTCCAAAAATACTGTGGGAAGGAAACATTTATGGACTATTTTCGCAAATTTTGAACACCCATCGCATGTACGAGGTTATAATTCCTCGTAGGTTCCTAATTTCAGGAATTTGAAACACTCGGGGGAAAACCTGGTTTCGTAAAAATAATTTTGTAGCGCAAATTTTAAAGTTTTCTACAACTCAAATTTTATGATGGTTTTTGACAATTTTGAATTAGGTACCAGAGGAATGAAAAGAAACATAAGAGAAGATGAAAATCGTTCAATTTGATGGGAATTGGACGTAGGAGTGTATATCTAGGAGGATCTACTTAGGAGGTGATGGTGGGTGTATTATCTACCTTGGAGGTGTAGGGGTGTATCTATCTGGTAGATGGGGGTGTGTATCTTCCTAGGAAATGGGTAAGATTCAACCATTTCTGGTTAAATTTTCTTTACACTTCTTCTTTGCACCAATGAGCCAACTCGAAAAATTATTAGGACCTGCAATCTCGCTCGCGAGTGGTCACTAATCCAGATAATCTCTCGAGCCGACTGGCCTTAACTTCGGTGATCTCACTGGAACTTGATCATTAAACCCGCTAACTAGGAGGTGGAGGTGTGTATTTATCTAGGAGGTGGGGAAGGGTATCTACCTAGGAGATGAGGGTATGTGTCTATTTAGGGAGTTCGGGTGTATATTTACCTAGGGCTGTATACCTACCTAGGAGGTGGGGGTGTACTATATCTACCTAGGAGGCGGAGGTGTGTATTTATCTAGGCGGTGGGGAAGGGTATCTACCTGGCAGATGTATGTGTCTATCGAGGGAGTGGGGTGTATATCTACCTAGGGTGTGGGGCTGTATACCTACCTAGGAGGTGGGGGTGTACTACATCTACCTAGGAGGCGGAGGTGTGTATTTATCTAGGAGGTGGGGAAGGGTATCTACCTGGCAGATGTATGTGTCTATCGAGGGAGTGGGGTGTATATCTACCTAGGGTGTGGGGCTGTATACCTACCTAGGAGGTGGGGGTGTACTACATCTACCTAGGAGGCGGAGGTGTGTATTTATCTAGGAGGTGGGGAAGGGTATCTACCTAGGAGATGAGGATATGTGTCTATTTAGGGAGTTCGGGTGTATATCTACCTAGGGGGTTGATACCGTAATGCGCTTGGTAGACGGCGGAACCATTGGACGCCATCGAAGTGGAGATGGGAAGCGACGAGCCGAGCGATGTCTGATGAGATGACAGCTGCGCGAACCCACTCATAGGAACTGCAGACTGATTCAGTTGGCTCAGACCTGAAAAGAAGTGAAAGTTCTATAATACTCTCAACGTTGGACAAAAAGATGTACTTAATTAATAATAAAAATTATATTTTACTGATAGCTTTGTTATCCAAATCGGTTCACAATTAGTAAATACTATTTAGTTAAAAATTGGTCAGTTACGCCCAATAATTATATCTTACGTCTAAGTAGAACCAATTTCAAAAAATTCAATAACGTTCTTTGCCAATGTGTTCTTTTCTAATGTCCTTTCCATTCTCCTTTTCCAATGTGTTCGTTTCCAATGTCCTTTGCCAATGTGTTCCTATCTTATGTCGTTTGCCAATGAGTTCCACAGTAACTTTTTATCTCACCAAGTCTTGATGGAGGGTTTAATGGTGGATGTGACAATAGTCTGCTTCATAAGCTACGCGATTTGTTCTTAATTGAACCATGGTTCTGCATATTGCTGCATGGAAGAACTTTCCCTTGAACCAGGTTCTCTGAAATAGTCCATCGAGTAAATCCAGTGTTCAGCTTCCTATTGGTAGCGACGTCTTGATACAATACTTGGGTAAAACTCGGAGGTTTCCAATACATTGAATTTCTGGCTCCAATTCTAGCCAAGAAGTCTACTCTCTCGAATCATGTTATCCTTTTTTCCCTTTTCTTTCACACAGGCTCATTTAGCCTAAAATTCGAGTAGATACAACGTTGTAAGTTATTTCCTGTCGATGATGTACTAATTTCTTGTAAGCAACTTGTGGAGTCCGAATCCGAACAAATTCGTACCTATATGAGTTTGAATTAAATAAAAAAAATTTGTAATAAATTTAGAGTCCAACAAATTATTAATGAATCTTAAAGACCAATGGCAGGGTTCTTACTTCACAAAGAAATCTTTATTCATGTTACGGAGGAAAGTTGGGTGCTTTCTGAGGAGTGTAATGAACATCTGACCTCCTTTCAAACTCTTGTAAAAGAAACTTCTCACACCCTCTTGCCCGTTTACACGTTTACCTGGGGGCGCTCGCTCCTGGTGGCCGATCTGGACACAATCTTTGTTTTCCTGAAAATTGGCGCAATAGAATTGTACACAGTGAAAAATCGATTAACCGTTGTTTTGAACATTCGTACATCATTTCTGGCTACTGGTATCGAAGTTCATGTCTGTGTTCACGATAACTACTCCTTAAAATACGGAGTGTCCGGAGTGTCTACCGCGGTTTACGGTACTGTTTCTGATTTTTTCGAGTCTTCGTTTCGTACCGGCAATGAACTCATGGTGAAAGGAAGATTAAAAAAATAATGAAAATACAAAAATAGTACAATAAAAAACTTTTTAACAAAAAAACGGACCGACCTCAAAACTGATGATGGCATCCCACTAAAAAGGAAAACAAGTGGGTGTGGCACATAGCTTCCTCGTATCCATAACCCGATTGTATAGATGATCCGATGCATATTAGTTAATCTCAAAACATCAAAACAAGTTATTCTGTAACATCCCTGAAAATTTAATTGAAATCGGACGGAAAATGTAGAAGTTATGGCCGTTACAAGGAATTCACGTTTGCGCATGCGCAGTGGCTACTATCAGTCCGAAGGTGGTGATTTTCATAGGGGACCATCTCCAACCTAATCTGCATAATACCTGCAAATTTCATCGAAATCGGGTAGAAAAAGTGGAAGTTATGGCCGTTACAAGGAAATTCACTTTTGCGCATGCGCAGTGGCTACTATCCATCCGAAGGTGATGATTTTCATAGGGGACCATTTAAATACTAATCTGTAACATTCCTGAAAATTTCATTGAAAACGGATGGAAAATGTGGAAGTTATGGCCGTTACAAGTAATTCACGTTTGCGCATGCGCAGTCGCTTCTATCAGTCCGGGGATGATGATTTTCATAGGGGACCGTCTACACACCAACCCGCACAATCCCTGAAAATTTCATTGGAATCGGACAATAACTTCGTATAGTTATGCGCGTTACAAGGAATTCATGACAGACAGACACACAGACACACAGACACTGAACCAAAATTGTTCAGAAAGGTCTAAAACGCAAAACGCGAGTGAAAATTTTGATTTTGGAGAACTTTTTTTTTTTCGTCCTTGAAAAGTGAAAACAAAGCTTCCGCTACCTTGGTAGACTCGGAAGCAAAATAATAACGACAACTTATTCAGATAGGTTGGTAGGTAAGTACGCATTGAAGTCGCCGCCGTGCCCATCTGCAGAGACAAACATAAGCACGTAGATTCCACTTCCATTTGGTTAGTATAACAACATGGGTCTATAGTGCAATACAAAATTTAGGTAAACTCTCTGTTCAATTTCTCCCTTGCGAGGGAAAAACATTAAATCATGTTTAATGTTTACCCCAAAGAACGACTTATCGATTTTTATATTAGCATACCGGGGTTTCGATTGTAGATATCCCAACCAAGCCTTTACGTGTGATTTTTTAACCTTACCAGTCAAATAGGGTATGGTTAAAAAGTTAAGTCACTCAGCTGATCAGTGACCACTCAGGCGCCTTCAGCATTCTCCATTGACCCTGCTTCTCAAATTTCAGCTTCCTGCGTTCAACAGGAGAGAAAATGGCCTTGGAGCTCACTCAGCTGAGTGACTGACAATAACCAAAAGCATCTTGGTACAACTAGACCCCAAATGGAGCCGATATAACGTGGTAACTAAGAAATCGGTCCGTGGTAACTAAGAAAAAAAAACGTTGCAGATTTGCGTGTCGGAATTCACAGAACGACCCCCAGCCCTAAAACATTAAACATGTTAAAACATGAATGAGAGTGGGTACCTATCATTGAGGTAATGCATGTGTTCCAAAACTATTAGGTAGTACGTCACTGCTGTGGTATGAAGGAGGATGAGAGAGTGACAATAAGTACGAAATGTTGGGATTCCAACAAACCATCTCTTGATTAGATAGTATCTAATAGTTATTTATCTAATTATACGTGATCAATCTTTGATTACATAATATCTAATTAAACTTATATTCCATGTATGGCATATTGAATGTAGAATTGTCTAGATCATGATGTGGGTTTGTGATATGAGTTCATACTCAAATGAACCAGTTAGTACCTAGTACAACATGCGTCGATAGTGCAATACAAAACAGGAGTAAGGGTAGGTAAGCAAGTAAACAACCTTCTCATGTTGAATTTTTATCCAACTGCCATTTTTGGTGACCAGACGTCTTCAGCTGTTATCAAAGGAAATATTCTTACTGAGATTCACACTTATTGTCACTCTCTCATCCTCCTTCATACGACAGCAGTGACGTACTACCTAATAGTTTTGGAACACATGCATTACCTCAATGATAGGTACCCACTCTCATTCCTGTTTTGTATTGCACTATCGACCCATGTTGTAATACTAACCAGATGGAAGTGGAATCTACTTGTGTATGTTTGTCTCTGCAGATGGGCACGGCGGCGACTTCAATGCGCACCTACCTACCAACCTATCTGAATAAGTTGTCGTTATTATTTTTTCCTTTTTAGTGGGATGCCATCATCAATTTTGAGGTCGGTCCGTTTTTTTGTTAAAAAGTTTTTTATTTTACTATTTTTGTATTTTCATTATTTTTTTATTTTTTACTTTTTAGTAATTTTTTACAATAATTTTTAAAATTTAAGTTTTTAAATCATTTGTTTTAATTTTTAACTTATTAATTTTTTCGACTTTAATTATTTTAATTTTACATAACTTACCTACTACCAAGTACTTTTGTTTAAATTTTTAAATCATTCGTTTTAAGTTTTAACTTATTAATTTTTTCGACTTTTATTATTTAAATTTTTTTTTTTTAATTTTACATCATTTACCTACTACCAAGTACTTTTGTTTAAAGTCGGTATTCTTTGAGTTACCGACCGTTAACCTTTTTTCTACATTTTTCGCTATTTTTCTTTTTTAAATCTTTTACTTGTATTTTTGGTTTATTATTTTCAATAATAAGCCTTTGGAATCGAGCAAGAAAAAAATATTTTAACCCCCCCTCGAAATTTGATGTTTTACGTTTCAAGGTACGTAGAATACGAAAATCGAATAAAAAAAATTTCCGTCCGTCCGCCGTACGCCGTACGCCTTACGCCGTCCACCGTACGCCGTACGCGGCACTTTTCTTAGCAACACTGGACCGATTTGGTTCAAATTTGGTATATGGGCTCCATATCGGGTCTAGTTGTGCCTCTAAGCTTTTGGTTGATGTTAGTCACTTCTAAGGGGTGAAAATTAAGGGTTGAAATGTTCAAGAGTGCCCTAGCTCGAAAACTCTCGAAATATAGGTATCGTTTTTTCACCAATTTTAAATAGTATTGCATTTTTAAAATTTTTTGAGACCACCCGGAGCTCTGTAGGATAAACCGTTCGGTCCCTACGAGTACTTGAAGGTTTTCCTTCGATAAAACAGAATCATGAGCGTGAATCGCAAAAGAGGTCTAATCTCCATTCAAATTTTATCGGACTAAAATGCGATCGCTGTTCATTTCTTCGATTTGTATACAGTTTTGCCTTCTGCGTATCCAGTAATCAAATTTCCATATGAAGCTTTCTATTTTTCCAATCGAGTGTGAAGCGTTTAGTTCTTTCTAATAAACTTGATTTTGAAGGTGTGAAGCCAGTATGGTGTGGTAGGTAGTACCTACGAATAGTTGGTAGGTAAAAAAAACGTCTGCCAAGTTGGGTGGGCAGTATAGCTTCCTCACTCATTGTAACATGGACGTACAGAATCAGTTGGCGAAAAAATTATGATTCAAAGAGTTATTGAATACCAAAATATTAGCGGTCCACCGTCTAGGACCTAACCCACACAATCCCTGAAAATTTCATCGAAATTGGTTGAATAGTTGCGGAGTTTTGGTTGTAACAATAAATTTTTAAAGTTCGCGCATGCGCAGCGGCTATTGCTTGACCAATTTGATTGAACCTTATAGGGTGTCTCTTAGAAGTTAGTACCTAACTGACCTCCAAATTTGAGCAAAATCGGTTCATTAGAAACCGAGAAACCGAGGTTCCAGGAAATTCACGTTTGCGCATGCGCACTCGCTCCTATTGGTCCGAAGGTGCTGAAATTTATAGGGGACCGTCTAGGACCTAACCCGCACAATCCCTGAAAATTTCATCAAAATCGGACCACAGGTTGGTATAGTTTTGCCCGGGACAAGGATTGACCACAGACAGACCGACAGACAGACAGACCGACAGACCGACAGACAGACAGACAGACAGACACGGAACCAAAATTGTTCGGGAAGCTCTAAAACGCAAAAAGCAAGTGGAAATTTTGATTTTGGAGGACATTTTTTTTTCCCACTTCTTTCACGAATACAAAGCTTCCCTACCTTCGGTAGTGAGGAAGCAAAAATTTTGGTGGGTAAAAACGCTGCAAATCATTGCTCAAAGGCTTCTTCACTCTTCAGATCACTGATCAGCTGAGTGAGCTCCGAAGCCATTTTCAATCCTATTGAATGGAAGTGCTCTTCCAGGCGTCACCAGCATTCGAGAAGATCTTCTTCACTCTTCAGATCACTGATCAGCTGAGTGAGCTCCGAAGCCATTTTCAATCCTATTGAATGGAAGTGCTCTTCCAGACGTCTCCAGCATTCGAGGAGATCTTCTTCACTCTTCAGATCACTGATCAGCTGAGTGAGCTCCGAAGCCATTTTCAATCCTATTGAACTCAGGAAGCTGAAATTTGAGAGGGAAGGGAAAGGGAGAATACAGATGGTGGTAGGTGCTATTGATGGAGAACCAGTGATCTATAAAGAAGGGTGATCTATACAAAAAATAATAAACCTTTGAGCAATGATTTGCAGCGTTTTTTTCCAATCGAGTGTGAAGCGTCTAGTTCTTTCTAATAAACTTGATTGTGAAGGTGTGAAGCCAGTATGGTGTGGTAGGTAGTTCCTAGCTGGTAGGTAAAAAAAAGTTGGTAGGTAAAAGAAATGTTGGTGGGTAAAAAACGCTGCAAATCATTGCTCAAAGGCTTCTTCACTCTTCAGATCACTGATCAGCTGAGTGAGCTCCGAAGCCATTTTCAATCCTATTGAATGGAAGTGCTCTTCCAGGCGTCTCCAGCATTCGAGAAGATCTTCTTCACTCTTCAGATCACTGATCAGCTGAGTGAGCTCCAAACCCATTTTTACTCCTATTGAATGGAAGTGCTCTTCCAGGCGTCTCCAGCATTCGAGAAGATCTTCTTCACTCTTCAGATCAGTGATCAGCTGAGTGAGCTCCACAACCATTTTTACTCCTATTGAATGGAAGTGCTCTTCCAGGCGTCTCCAGCATTCGAGGAGATCTTCTTCACTCTTCAGATCACTGATCAGCTGAGTGAGCTCCAAAACCATTTTTACTCCTATTGAATGGAAGTGCTCTTCCAGGCGTCTAAAGCATTCGAGGAGATCTTCTTCACTCTTCAGATCACTGATCAGCTGAGTGAGCACCAAAGCCATTTTCAATCCTATTGAACGCAGGAAGCTGAAATTTGAGAGGGAAGGTCAAGGGAGAATACAGATGGTGGTAGGTGCTATTTATGGAGAACCAGTGATCTATACAGAAGGGTGATCTATACAGAAAATAATAAACCTTTGAGCAATGATTTGCAGCGTTATTTTTTTATATTGGTTTATTATTTTCAATAATAAGCCTTTGGAATCGAGCAAGAAAAAAAAATTTTTAACCCCTCCTCAAAATTTGATGTTTTACGTTTCAAGGTACGTAGAATCCGAAAATCGAATAAAAAAATTTCCGTCCGTCCGCCGTACGCCGTACGCGGCACTTTTCTTAGCAACACTGGACCGATTTGGTTCAAATTTGGTTTATGGGCTCCATTTGGGGTCTAGTTGTGCCGCGAAGCTTTTGGTTGATGTAGGTCACTTCTAAGGGGTGAAAATTAAGGGTTGAAATTTTCAAGAGTGCCCTAGCTCGAAAACTCTCGAAATAAAGGTATCGTTTTTTCACCAATTTTAAATAATACAGAATTTTTAAAAATTTTTGAGACCACCCGGAGCTCTGTAGGACAAACCGTTCGGTCCCTACGAGTATTTGAAGGTTTTCCTTCGATAAAACAGAATCATGAGTGTGAATCGCAAAAGAGGTCTAATCGCCGTTCAAATTTTATCTGACTAAAATGCGATCGCTGTTCATTTCTTCGAGTTGTATTCAGTTTTGCCTTCTGCGTAACCAGTAATCAAATTTCCATATCAAGCTTTCTATTTTTCGAATCGAGTGTGAAGCGTTTAGTTCTTTCTAATAAACTTGATTGTGAAGGTGTGAAGCCATTATAGTGTGGTAGGTAGTACCTACCAATAGTTGGTAGGTAAAAAAAAATTGGTAGGTAAAACAATGTTTGTAGGTAAAAAACGCTGCAAATCATTGCTCACTGATCAGATCACTGATCAGCTGAGTGAGCTCCGAAGCCATTTTCAATGCTATTGAATGGAAGTGCTCTTCAAGGCGTCTCCAGCATTCGAGGAGATCTTCTTCACTCCTCACATCACTGATCAGCTGAGTGAGCTCGAAAGCCATTTTCAATCCTATTGAATGGAAGTGCTCTTCCAGGCGTCTCCAGCATTCGAGGAGATCTTCTTCACTCTTCTGATCACTGATCAGCTGAGTGAGCTCCGAAGCCATTTTCAATCCTATTGAACGCAGGAGCTGAAATTTGAGAGGGAAGGTCAAGGGAGAATACAGATGGTGGTAGGTGCTATTGATGGAGAACCAGTGATCTATACAGAAGGATGATCTATACTTAAAATAATAAACCTTTGAGCAATGATTTGCAGCGTTTTTTAAAACGTTTTAATTCACCTTCCTACTTCAAGACGTTTTACCAAGTAAATGTATCGGTATATTGATATATTTTTTCCGATATATCTTAGGTATCGATATCACATTGACGATATATCATTTGATCTGTATATCGATATATTTCATTCGATATGCCATCCGTAAATGTATTAGAAAGAGTAAAATTATTTGATAAGAGTTATCTCATACTAGCTAGAGGCTCCTAACAAAAGTGGAGTGATTCACTTTTACATAGATAGGTGTGTAGAATCGTTTGGACACGCCAGGAGTGAACACCTTGTATACACAAATACATGTTGTACTTATATTCATATGAATTTTGATAAACTTCAGGAATCGTTTTAGAATGTTCCAAAACGGATTTTAGAAAGATTTTTTTTAAGTCCATGCCGAAAATGTCAAGGCAAAGAGGCATTAACTTTGAGAAATTCACCACCATACCTAAGAGTAATTATTTTGAAACGGTCGTTGTCTTACCACCTGGAATTTATTGGAAGTAATTTAACCTTTTCGACCTTGAAAAATAGGGTAGCACTGAGAGGAAATTCCACGATGTTGTTCCACGAAATTGTTACGCTACGTCCGGTTCGTATATGAGGTCTCATGCATGAAAGAAGAGGTCCCCTTCAGCTGCCTGAGTCCATCTCACCTCAGTAACATGTTTTTCACCTTTTATACATCTTAGGTTCACTCCGGCGTTGCGAATCGGCCGCTGTGCTCTCCCGGGTCTATCATAGTTCTCCCAGAAGCTGCGCAATTGGACGACAATGACCCTCTCTCACCATTCAGAATAGGATGAAAATCATTCGAAAGAACGATTTTTAGTGTAATTTCTCGCTTTACTACATGGTTTGCAAAGTGGGACGAAAGGGGACTATAACCCCGTAAAATATTAGACAATTTTCTTTCTCTTAAGGGGACCCGGAATGCAAATTCAAAAAAATTGTGTTTTTCATATATTTTGAATTTATACGTATCACAGCATACCTACAGCATACTTACAGAAATTTTTAGACAAAAAAACCATCTAGAAGAGGGTGAAATCACGACGCAAACAGGCGACATCGGCTTTTCAAATGAAAGTTGACTGAACGGTTTATAAAAGCGACCAGAAGAGATAAAATGTTAGGGAAACACCACCAAACACACTAACTTCACCACAACGCAGTGAATCCTAGGCAGTAAAAAACTGCTGTTTCAAAAACCAAAAGTAACACAAAACGCTGCAAATTATTACACAAAGGTTTATTATTTTTCTATAATTATATATCACTCGTCTGCGAAGAACACGGCTTTGCTATTGTTGTCACCAATTGTTTACTAAATCTCTCGTCCTGTTAGACCACGTTTTTTGGTATTCAGGTACCTTTTTCTCAGGAACTAAGGAAGATATCGTGATGCGGTTTTTTTCTAATTGCAGGTGTGTTCTTAACAGTAATTAGACCATGGTGTCACCAGTTTCACCGAAAACATGGACAGAGTTGAACTTTTTGTAAGTTATTGGAAGACAAAAAATAATGTTACGACAACAATTTTGAAAACTTTTTTTTTCTTTGTAAATGTTTGTCATAACTCTATTTTGAGACTTCCAATAGCCCATAAAAATTATGCTGGCTATTAAATTTGAAATTGCAATTCAATTTCGGTTAATCCGGCACACTTTGGGACATCTGAGGAGTCTCTGAGATGTTTTCGGTGACACTAGTGATACATGGTCCAATTAGGGTTAATGGACAAATTGACAGCAAAATATTTTTAGAAAACGGGTTCAGGTGAGGCGGTATTTCAATCAAGTGTAAGTAAAAAAAAACTACTGAAAATTCTCAAATACAGAAAAATTGAGATTTAAAAAACAAGACTCACGTTCAAATTGAACTAGACAATGAACAGCACAAAATGGCGGAAGGATCATGAAAATCGGGTGAGCAGAACACGAGAAAAAGGTACCTGAAGTTACCTCTGTTTATGGCGGAAGGGGGTGGGTTCTGGGTTCTGTTCTCAGTCGGTCACCGTTCGTTTTTAGTATTTAGCGAAATAAAAGGCGCTAAAACGAAGAACGTACTTACCTAAATTTGAAATTTTTAAGGATTTTAGAAATTCATTTGTGCACGACCCTAAGGAATTGAAAGACTGAAATATTGCCGCCGGAATCATCAAAATCGAACAATAATTACCAAAGAAAAATGGGAAAAACTATTGAATAAACCGGTTTTCCATGTTTTTCCCACATTTCTCTATCAATTATTGTTCGATTTTGATGATACAATATTTCAGTTTTTAAATTTAGGTACAACTTTTTAAGTTTTTGCGCCTTCGATTTGGCAAAATACTGACCCGGATCGAGGAACGAACGTCGACCGACTGAGACCCCCTTAAAGAATCTTGCTGTACAACATTTTCGCTTCCTGAGTATCGAAAATAAGGAAGCTTGGTATTCGTGCAACAGGTCAAAAACACTTGGGTGTAACATTCATGGACTTTTGTGTTGGATTTGGATTTCTTGCATTTTATATTATGAACTCGGAATCAGAAAGTTCATACTCAAACATTTAAGAAATCACTTCAGTTATTAACCATCTCCCGAATTTATAAAAATAGTTCTTCAAACCATTCATTCGGAAGTGGAAGGAGAAATACATCCAATGTAGACTAACAGAACTATACTGAGCTATGTTATGCAGCAAAATATATTTCCCTCTCCCATTCATAATAATTTCTCTTCCAAGGGAAAAAAAAGATTCTCCCTTTTCAGTCTTTCGCAGTTAAACGTTGGTTTTTAATGCCGAATACGTTTTATTTTCGACCATTCACTTTTCTCACAAACGACTGTGTGCTCTCTCGTTCTTGAATTTCTATATTACTTCTTATACACGCAGCTATATCAAATTCACCTCCTGCTGAAAGTTATGCCGTGCCGTTAACATTTACTGCAAATACGGGAGATGGTCGCTTTCTTTCAAGCTGATTTTCACTTTTATCCCGCTTTACACAATGGAAAAGTATTGACATCAATTCATCCTGGTGGGATGATAAATGGAAAAGTTTCTTAGGAAATATGGACCTCTAAGATCGGAAGATTTCCACCAAAAGTAAAACGCTACCAAGGTTGGTGGTTGAGGTTGAAATGTTCAAAAATTCCCTAGTAGGTACCTACGGTTGGTAGGGAGGGATCTATAAAAAAGGGTGATCTATACATAAAATATTAAACCTTTAGGCAATGATTTGCTAAGTTTTCTCTAGCAATTATAGTTTGATTTTGATGATTCCAGCGTCAATCTTTCAGTTTTTTCAATTCTCTAAGCCCATGCACTAATGAATTTCTAAAATCCTTGAAAATTTAAAATTTAGCTACAACTTTTAAAGTTTAAAATGTCCTTACAATACAGGGTGTCACCCTTTCGGGCGCACCACCGGGAAGGGTTCGATTCCACTACTAATTTGCAAGAAAAAATGTATTTTAGCAATTTTTTTAGAGGCTCCGTTTTCGAGTTATTTCACTTTCAAGATTTTTTTCATGCTTTCGACCTTACATCACTAAAATGGCTATGACTCCCTTAATTGATGAAAAAAATTCAAATTTGATTATCTTATTGGAAAGAACGTCAAATTTCTTATCTCCCTGATGGGATTGTAGAAAATTTCAAATAGAACGAACGGATGTTTCTAAAATTTTCACTTTTTTCAAAGTTTGATTCTCGAAACGTCGTGAATGGAAATGTCAATGCTGTAAGCCTAAAAGTTGCATGTGAATCCCATCTTTCTAACGGTTTAGTCATTTTTTTAAAACACCACTTATTCAGTTAGAAAATGACGTTTTTAGGGCAGAAAACGTTCATTTTCGGGTGTAAATCGGCGTTTTTCACGAGAAATGCTTTCCAACTTAATATATCATTTGACATGAAATCTCTCATACTTTTTGACGCTGAATCGAATGGTAACACTTTCCAATCTCCTCGACAAACAAATAGTACTTTTCAAGCCCTTCAAGCAAACAGGGTACAACAACTGAGTCCTCGACTCCCAACTTGTGATCTATCGAAAAGATAAAGCCTTCCTCAAATGATCGAGACGATATTTTTAAGACAGAGGGCAAAAATTAGGTAAGTCAACAAACTGGAAGGAGTGCGAGTCATTAATAACCCAGACCTCCCTCAATGACAATTTTGGATAAAACTAACAACGAGATTGAGCTGTTCGCCCAAAAGGAAATGGCTTGAAAAGTACTATTTGTTTGTCGAGGAGATCGGAAAGTGTTACCATTCGATTCAGCGTCAAAAACTACGTAAAATTGCATGTCAAATGATTTAATAAGTTGGAAAGCATTACAGGTGAAAAACGCCGATTTACACCCGAAAATGAGCGTTTTTGGCCCTAAAAACGCCATTTTCTAACTGAATAAGTGGTTAAAAAAATGACTATACCGTTAGAAAGCTGGGATTCACATGCAACTTTTAGGCTTACAGCATGGAAATTTCCGTTCACGGCCTTTCGAGAATCAAACTTTGAAAAAAGTGAAAATTTTGGAAACTTTACCAATTTTGCTTCCGAGTCTACCAAGGTAGCGGAAGCTTTGTTTTCACTTTTCAAGGATGAAAAAAAAAAGTTCTCCAAAATCAAAATTTTCACTCGCGTTTTGCGTTTTAGACCTTTCTGAACAATTTTGGTTCCGTGTCTGTCTGTCTGTGTGTCTGTGTGTCTGTCCGTCTGTCATGAATTCCTTGTAACCTGCATAACTATACGAACTTATTGTCCGATTTTGATGAAATTAACAGGGATTATGCAGGTTGGTGTGTAGACAGTCCCCTATGAAAATCATCATCCCCGGACTGATAGAAGCGACTGCGCATGCGCAAACGTGAATTCCTTGTAACGGCCATAACTTCTACATTTTCCATCCGATTTCAATGAAAATTTCAGAGATGTTACAGATTAGTATTTAGATGGTCCCCTATGAAAAGCATCATCCCCGGACTGATAGAAGCGACTGCGCATGCGCAAACGTGAATTTCCTTGAAACGGCCATAACTTCTACATTTTCCATCCATTCCACCCGCATAACTATACGAAGTTATTGTCCGATTTTGATGAAATTTTCAGGGATTATGCGGGTTGGTGTGTAGATGGTCCCCTATGAAAATCATCACCCCCGGACTTATAGTAGCCGATGCGCATGCGCGAACGTAAAATCCGTGTAACAGCCGTACGTACGTCACAACCTCAAATTCTACACTGCCTACTGTCTGGCGCCCGTAGCACATGTGCAGCAGGTCAAACTGCCAAGTAATAGATCACGGGTACGATTCCCAGCTGTGCCAAAATATTTTTGGATTTTTTGAGTAGTGACTCACTTACATTTTTCATCCGAATTTGATGAAATTTTCTAGGAATATCCAGAGTGGCGTGTAGATGGTCCCATATGAGGGTAGTGAAAGGTACTTGGAGATTGGTGTTTTGAGATTAACTACTATGCATCGGATCATCTATATAATCGGGTTATGGATACGAGGAAGCTATGTGCCACACCCACTTGGCAGACGTTTTTTACTTTTGGCTTATTTTACACCCGTTCGTTTCATTTGAAATTTTCTACAATCCCATCAGGGAGATAAGAAATTTGACGCTCTTTCCAATAATATAATCAAATTTGAATTTATTTCATCAATTAAGGGAGTCATAGCCATTTTAGTGATGTAAGGTCAAAAGCATGAAAAAAATCTTGAAAGTGAAATAACTCGAAAACGAAGCCTCTAAAATAATTGCTAAAAGACATTTTTTGTTGCAAATTAGTAGTAGAATCGAACCCTGCCCGGCGGTGCGCCCGAAAGGGTGAGTTAGTCCAGTAGTTGTTTTTGATGTCAATACTTACAGCTGTGATTCAAGACTACGTATCTTGTAGATCGATGCGCTCTTGCTGACCTCTGAAGCACAATAATTGTGCTTCAGAAGTCAGCAAGAGCGCATCGATCTACAAGATACGCAGTCTTGAATCAATTATTGATCAATTATTGATACAATTATTAATCAATTATTGATACAATGGCTACAGGTGATGGCGCCTTCGCAGGAGAAAATTTTTGGAGCCCACCTAATAGTCTGGAGGTTCAGTAGTCGTTCAAGCTCTTCGTTTTCTTCTTAAAGTTAGTCCAGTAGTTGTTTTTGATGTCAATACTTACAACTGTGGTTCAGCCTATTGTAACTCCGGAGTTGATTACCAATTTCGCACTATTACGTACAAATTAATTCGTCAAAACAGCAGGTTAGTGTTCTTAACTTTCGTGTTTTTCTCATTCCCGGCACAATTTTAATACAAATACTGCATTTTCTTCGTATTCCACTGCAGACGCTTGAGTGCCTATACGCGTCTGCCCCATAACATTCGTCATGTGACTCTCGAATGGAACAAGATCCAGGGCAAGACTTTTCTCTTTCGTACTCTCCCATTTTTCCTTTTTTATTCCGCACCTTTCACACGTGTGACTGAGTGACTGTCTTCACTCTTGGTTTTTCACTTCGACACGACGCCGAGACGTCTATATCGCTCGTTTCATCACCCATCGCAATCTCTTCTTGATGGGAACCCCCTCCACTTGTTTCACATGGGTAAGGAATACGCCGACACAAAGAAGTTTTTGTGTGCTCACCGGACCCCTCATCCGAGCTAATTGAGCATTCATCTTCCCAGTTCTAGATTATTCATTTTCTTTCAAAAGATTTTCATCATTTTTCTCGTCTCTGGTTGTTGAAATTCTTTCGGGATCTCTTCGGGGTGAAATACGACGGTTGCAGCACATACGTACACCTCGTTAACACCTCGGTAGTGCAGTGAACATTCCACTTCCATACTCTCACGGTCACGACTAATCCAATAATTCCGAGGTCCTTGAGTATTTCATGAACCAACCGCGCGAGTACGCTGGAGAGTTTCCAGCCTTATTGATGGGATAGTTTTTGCTATATTTGTGCTTGAAATCATAGTTTATCACCGCAGTTTAGGTAATGTGGAGTCCAAGATGAATCGTCTGCCAAGTGCGCTGAACGGTGTAGCTCTTTCATATAGAAAAACATGAACTTACAACGATATGAGGCTAAGAGGTAAACTAAATACAAATACAATTAAAATAAATAAATAAAATTGAAAAAACAAAATATTTTAAAATTTAATACAATAAAAAAGATCATCTGCATTTTGAATATTTTACAGAAGTTTTGGTGTTTCGGGTCTTTCTGAAATAACCTTCCTGCTGGACTGTTTTGTGCTGAAAGTTGAACTTTTTGACTTAATGGATTAATAAAACCTAGATTTCCCCAAATTAAGCTTGAAATTTTGAAAATTGATTTGTAACTTGTATTATGTTCAACCTGTCTCGTCGCATTTGGTAATTTTTCCCTGAATTGATTACCACGTAAAAATGATTAAGCGACCCCAATTTGTCTCTTAGGGAAAACATTCCCAAATGCCGTTAGGTCAGTGAAATATCAGCGAGTCATTCAAGTATACTAGAAAATATAGTAGAAGTATTATAGAAACTGTTTTCCGCTTTTTCCCGCGGATATGTTTGTTACTGTTGTGCTGAATCTTCGCTGAAAATTACCTACGAGCTCGATTTATAATTGGTAAGAATTTGGATTATGGTTCTTGACCCTAATTGCACCATGGTGTCACTGGTGTCACAAGTGTCACCGAAAACATCTTGAGAATTCCACAGCTGTCACCAGATTAACATGATTTAAATTGCAATTCAAAAATTGATGGACAGAGGTGAATTTTTTAACCGTTTTTTGTAATATTAATAAAAGTCAAAGAATTATGTTAAGACAAAAATTTTGAAGTTTTTCGTCGATTTCCTAGAAATTTTTTGTCATAACTCTATTTTAAGACTCACTTCATTACATTTAAAATTGTATTTGAAATTTGGTTACTCCTATGACACTTTGGGATCTGTGGAGTTCCTGAGATGTTGTCGGTGACACTAGTGATACCTTGGTCCAATTACGGTTAAGCGATGATTTGTTTCATATACAAGTACGGATGCTTGATGTTCTTGTTCTGAATGCTGTGAAGTGTTAAGCTTACAACTTCGCTGTGGCCCCAGAACCACGACCTGGGGTTTTGCCAGCTTCAAGGTGTAAGGTAGGGGATTTTTCGTTTTTCTTTTGTGCGAGGTTCCACATCAGACGGACACGATAAGCCGTTTCTGGATGGTCGGCAGATCTCGAATCCCTCACGATTTGTCACCAGGGCTAATTCCGAGTCGTGGTCTGCTCGTCCTTCTCCCCCGGGTAGCCGTGAAATCATTAAACGTTCCTAAATGAATGGTGCAGCCAGCAGTTGTTGTTGTGTTGTGCTGGCACCGTGAATAAAACTCTTTTTGTGAGAACTGAGACGCGGATCGATCACGAAATCGAGAAATACACGTAGACTATGAATCTCGATTCAAAAGTTGCTCCGGATCCATTAGGCATCTCTCAGATGATCAAATCTAAATTGAGAACTGAGTTTTCAACATTTCACTTCATCATGTTGGATGGTTGGTGGCTTTGCAGACGAGTGATCAATATAGAAAAATAATAAACCATTGTGTGATAATTTGCAGCGTTTTATTCGATTTTTGGATTCTACGTACCTTAAAACGTAAACCATCAAATTTTGAGGGGGTTTAAAAAAAATAAAATCTCTGTTCAATTTCTCCCTTGCGAGGGAAAAACATTAAATCATGTTTAATGTTCTTCCCTCGCAAGGGAGAAATTAGATTGCCGATCACTCAGCTGATCAGTGACCACTCAGGCGCCTTCAGCATACTCCATTGACCCTGCTTCTCAAATTTCAGCTTCCTGCGTTCAACAGGAGAGAAAATGGCCTTGGAGCTCACTCAGCTGATCAGTGACCATCTTGGTACAACTAGACCCCAAATGGAGCCGATATAACGTGGTAACTAAGAAATCGGTCCGTGGTAACTAAGAAAAAAAACGCTGCAGATTTGCGTGTCGGAATTCACAGAACAACCCCCAGCCCTAAAACATTAAACATGTTGAAAATTTCTTGGTCGATTCCAAAGGTTCATTATTGAAAATAATAAACCAAAAGCAACTAACAACCATTGAGGTTGACATAATGAAAAACCTTGTATAATAAAATCGTTGTTTACAACCGGCGTCGAGGCAAGGCAAGATGGTGTGACATTGAGCAAATGTCGAAGAGTCGACAAAAAAAAATCATCGATCGAAATTGTCGATACATCGATTCTGTGTGACGTTACTAGGATACCAACTTAGGTATCCCATTTTCTTATCAACCTTGTTCATGATAATCTAAATATTGATTAATCGATCTTTATGATCACATTTGGTGTGTCGATTAGTTCGGAAAGGATAATCGATCATTTGTTGGTCGATTCCCATTTCTAGTGAACTCTCATGAACCCCCCCCCCCCCCAATTTTTTGGTATACTTTTCAAGGTACATCGAATCTAACGAATCCAAAAATCGAATAAAAATTTGGTTCCCATGAACCGATTTTGATGAAATTCGGTATGTGGGCACCAACGCTCTAGCTCAAAAACTTTGGATATGAAGTAATTGTTTTCCCATCAATTCAAAATAGTATTGAATTTTTAGAATCGAATGAGACCATCCAGAGCTCTGTAGCCAACCGTTAGCTCCCTATGAAAACTCAAGGGTTGCTCTTACGATAAATCAGAAACACGAGTGTGAATCGCAAAAAGGCCTAATCTCCGTTCAAATTGTAAGCTGTCCAAAATACGATCGCTGTTCGCTTCTTTGAGTTGTACTCAGTTCTGGCCTCTCAGCAACCAGTAATCAAATTTCCCAGAGAAGGCACCCACAACTCCCTTTTTCTTCGAGTCGAGTGTGAAGCGTTTATTTCGTCAAAATAAACTTGATTGAGAACCGAAAATATGATTGGTAGGTAGTGGAAATGGCGAGTGATCTACACAGGAAAAATTAGCATTTGTGTAATATTTTGCAGTTTTTAGAATCGAATGACATCGCCCAAAGCTGTGTAGGACCAACCGTTGGGCCCCTAAGAGAGGCTTAGACGATAAATAAGCAATGAAGTGTGAATCATCAATAAACAAATAAGTGTGAATCGCAAATGAGGCCTAATCTTCTTTCGAATATTAGATGACCAAAATGTTATTGTTGTTCTTTTCTTTGAGTTGTACACAGTTTTGCGTCTGTAGCAACTAGTAACCACATTTCGTAATCAAGGCACCCACAACCTGTTTCTTTGAATTGAGTGTAAAGAGTTTATTTCTTCCAAAGAAAAATAATAAACCTTTGAGTAATAATTTGCAGCGTTTTCGAATAAAAAAGATTTGAAGAGCTGCCCAAGACACCCGCATGACCAAAGTACACTCAACTATGACAGCTTCTTCTTAGAAACATTAGCGAAACAAAGACATATTTAGTCCGTTCAACTCTAGGATACTTGAAGAATTAAAATTACAAGCGCAGATGCCCTCAGTCTCCACGGAAATTACTTTGGAGTCTGAGCAGTCGGTTTGAGTGGCCACTTTCGTACACAAAGGGAAACGTTATCAGAGGAGAAATATGGATAGCCTAGGTCTCCCACGCCCATGTGTATCCTGATCTTGGAAAGAGCGATTCGTCTGACCGTAGGGGGAACCGTTAGCGGTAATGTCAGAATTCTCCCTTGTTCGCGTGAAGAACGGGCGTCCGATACAGAGGCGGCATCCGATCAGTGGAGCCGATACAGGCACGCAACGGACATCGGTGGCTCTTTCGGGACGTGTGGCTACGCGAGGAATTTTCGTAGAGAACACCATGATGAAGTGCCCGGTCTATCTACATAAATATCACCGTATTGTTTATGACATGTTGAAGATGTGGACATTTCATAAATATTTTTAGTACATTTAAACAGGGTCTACACTAAAGCTGAGTCAAATCTATAGTTCGATTCTGAAAGCTTTTTCCAACAAAAAATGTTTATTGCCAATTTGGTTTAAACCGCTTATTTTTCGAGTTTTTTTTCTCGTGTTTTTGACCTTGTATCCTCGACATACAATCAACAAGACGACCCCAGCACCTTGTGCTCTTTTTGTAACATGGGAGTGCGGGAGGATATAGCCCATTTCCGAGTCTGCCCAGTACTTACAGAGTTCAGGGTAAGCTACCTTGGAGCAGCGGTGCTGGAGCAGGTCTCAATGATAAGGCTGTTGGATTAGGGATGGGTATCGTTATAAAAGTATCGATATTTTGTATCGATACTGTATCGTATCCGAATATCGATATCCCAAGTATCGTAGGGCATGAGTATCGATATTTTAAAATATCGAGTATCGATACTTTAGTGTCACAAACTATCAATATCATACAATTGTCTCAAGAAAAATAATTTTTTCAACAACTTTATTCATTTTTCACTATTAAGAGTCCAAGCAGAGTGATTTTTTCCATGATATAAACGTTATTTGTGCAACCAAAGAGTAATGACCCAAAAGCCTCTCCACCTTCTTCATTTTTAAGCCATTATGTCGAATTTTCCGCGAGAACAGTATCGATATTCGATATTTAGAAATATCGGATCCAAAGTATCGATATCCAAAAATATCGGGTAGTGCAGTATCGATACTAAAATATCGAGTATCGGTACGAAAGTATCGATATTTTGAAATATCGAGTATCGATACCCATCCCTATGCTGGATGGAGGAGATTGGCCGGCACTGCTAAGATTCGGATCCCGGGCACATACCGAGCGGAGCTCATAGCCGAGTTTAATTGGTAGGCCGCAACAAAAATTCTTTTACGGAACAAATACTTATTATAAACCAACAACAACCAGGAACAAATAACAATAATAAACGATAATGGAGGATACTATTAATAATTATCAATAGTAAACGATTTGTTATAATTTTTAAAAAATACTGTAATAATTGATGACAATGTGTATTAATATTGGTGGTAATATTTTGGCTCGTCCCCCCCCCTCACCCGACAGACGGACTAAGTCCATTGTTGTATCGCATTCTAATTGTAATGAAGTAGTGATATTTACCTCATGATTATTGTAGCGTGTTATATTTTATACCTAAATCTAAATAAAATGTGTTTTCTTCTTCTTCTTCTTCCTCGATATAAATAACACCCGTTATTTACTATGTAAATTCAAATTGTTGGATATCGTTGGAAAGAACGTTACATTTCCAAACTACTAAGTGTAAAACTAATATCTTTTTGAAATACAACCTTAAGAAAACGCTGCAAATTATTACACAAAGGTTTATTATTTTTCTGAACAGATCACTCGCCTGCAATGAACACAGCTTTGCCATTGTCATAACCCACCTACTATTTACCTACTTCACAATCAAGTTTATTTTGAAGAAATAAACGCTTCACACTCAATTTGATGAAGTAGGGATTGATGTTGTCTTAATTATAAAGAAATGTGATAACTGCTTGCTAATGGCACAAAACTGAGTACAACTCGAAGAAACGAACAACGATCGGATTTTGGTCAGCTAAAATTTGAACAGAGATTAGGCCTCTTTCGCGATTCACACTCGTGTTTCTGATTTATCGTAAGTCCAACCAATAGGTAACCCATAAGTGATCGTAACTTCTTATTTCTAAAATGCCTGATGAAACTTGGTAAGATGCCTCATATTACGTCTAGAAGCACTAGAAAAATAATTTAACCTTCTAACGCTACGGTGCGGGTTAGATTCAACCCAAGGGCTGGTTAGAAGCATCCTAATCCCCTCCCCCTACTCCCTTTCTGGCGGCCGTGTGGGTCAGGCACCCTACCAGTAAGTACTGTGGAGTGCACGTAAGCGGCCTCATCGTTCTGATACGTCACCTGCATTTCTGAGGGAAATTATTGCACAGCAAGTCAGATTCAGGTCAATAGAAACATAGGGAACTATGAAACTGTTCATTGTATTATTTACATCGAAATATGATTCCAAACGTTGTTGATACATTTTTTGCTACCCCCCCCCCCCCCCCTCACAACACATCAATCATTGGGAATGTCTATACCATGTTTATACCACGTTGATCCTACTAGTTATAAATACCTAATCCAAGAATTATCAACTGCCAAATTTATTAGGGAATGATGAGGGGAAAATTGAAATATTAAAATTGTTGGGTTATTTTTGGGATTACGACTAATTGACATATGTTCCATGATAAAAAGAAGTCATTTCGCTAAGATTTTAGTGTAGTAAAATTACGTGAATTGCTTACAATACCTTCAGGAATAGTTTACGCATTGTTTGAACAAAAAAATCTGTTTATATTACGATTAAAAAAATGGTTTTGGTTTATTATTTTCAATAATAAGCCTTTGGAATCGAGCAAGAAAAAAAAATTTTAACCCCCCCTCAAAATTTGATGTTTTACGTTTCAAGGTACGTAGAATCCGAAAATCGAATAAAAAAATTTCCGTCCGTCCGCCGTACGCCGTACGCGGCACTTTTCTTAGCAACACTGGACCGATTTGGTTCAAATTTGGTATATGGGCTCCATTTGGGGTCTAGTTGTGCCGCGAAGCTTTTGGTTGATGTAGGTCACTTCTAAGGGGTGAAAATTAAGGGTTGAAAATTTCAAGAGTGCCCTAGCTCGAAAACTCTCGAAATAAAGGTATCGTTTTTTCACCAACTTTAAATAGTACAGAATTTTTAAAAATTTTTGAGACCACCCGGAGCTCTGTAGGACAAACCGTTCGGTCCCTACGAGTACTTGAAGGTTTTCCTTCGATAAAACAGAATCATGAGTGTGAATCTCAAAAGAGGTCTAATCGCCGTTCAAATTTTATCTGACTGAAATGCGATCGCTGTTCATTTCTTCGATTTGTATACAGTTTTGCCTTCTGCGTAACCAGTAATCAAATTTCCATAATATGAAGCTCATATTATGAAGCTTTCTATTTTTCGAATCGAGTGTGAAGCGTTTAGTTCTTTCTAATAAACTTGATTGTGAAGGTGTGAAGCCATTATAGTGTGGTAGGTAGTACCTACCAATAGGTAGGTGTGGTAGGTAAAAAAAAATTGGTAGGTAAAACAATGTTTGTAGGTAAAAAACGCTGCAAATCATTGCTCACTGATCAGCTGAGTGAGCCCCGAAGCCATTTTCAATGCTATTGAATGGAAGTGCTCTTCCAGGCGTCTCCAGCATTCGAGGATATCTTCTTCACTCCTCACATCACTGATCAGCTGAGTGAGCTCGAAAGCCATTTTCAATCCTATTGAATGGAAGTGCTCTTCCAGGCGTCTCCAGCATTCGAGGAGATCTTCTTCACTCTTCTGATTACTGATCAGCTGAGTGAGCTCCGAAGCCATTTTCAATCCTATTGAACGCAGGAGCTGAAATTTGAGAGGGAAGGTCAAGGGAGAATACAGATGGTGGTAGGTGCTATTGATGGAGAACCAGTGATCTATACAGAAGGATGATCTATACAGAAAATAATAAACCTTTGAGCAATGATTTGCAGCGTTTTTCCTCTAAAAATGTATGCTGGGTTGAGTCCAACCCGACCGTAGCATCCATGTCCATAGCGTTGGAGGGTTAAAATATTCGTTGTACGAAAAGGTGGTCTACATGGGAGCGAACGGTTGGTCCTACAGAGCTCTGGGTGGTCTCATTCCATTCTGAAAATTCAATATTTCTAATTTATGACAAAAAGTACCTTAAAAGCTTTTGAGCTAGAGCTTTTTGAATTGTTCTGCCTTTATATTTCAACCCTTAGAAGTGACCTACATCAACCTAAAGCTTCGGGGCATAACTAGACCCCAGAAGGAGTCCACACACCAAATTTCATCAAGATCGGTCAATGCTAACTAAGGAAAGTGCCGCGTACGGCGGACGAACGGCCAAATTTTTATTAGATTTTTGGATTCTACGTACCTTGAAACGTAAACCAACAAATTTTGAGGGAGGTTAACTTTTTTTTGTTTTTGGTCGATTCCAAAGGTTCAAAACAGAAGAAGGAATCCATATTGTAGGGATGCTTTCAAGTCCTCGAAGGATCACCCTTTTCCGTACTGTTTGAAGCCCAGTTATGATGCAGACTTATTATGGATTCATCTGGTCATGCAATGTGATGATGTATGATGGCTAGACGAGATAAGATTCTGCACTGAACTGTTTACGTTGAAAAAAATAAACAAGAAGAAAAGAACAGTGAAGCGATGATGCAGAGATGTCAACAGCCTGAGGCCTTTTTGCGTGAGTTCGCTCCCCAACTCTAATCGGTGATGGGTCCGTCCTTCGGAACTTTTTTCCAACTCATCTCGTTCCTTCGTCGGGGCTCTTCTTATTTTCGGCCACTTTTTGCTTTTCGTCTTTCTTGAAAAATACTCTTTTTCCTCTTCTTCGTTAGTTCGACCATTTTTTTCGAAAGATTTTCTTCTTCCAAAGTCCCCTTTTTTACGAAGTCTCCCTTAAGAGTTGCAAGGATGGGCAGCGAGAGATCGCCCAGAGCTACGCCCGTGTGTCCATTGAGGCGCTGCACCCAAGTCCAAGGCCTCTCGGACGTTGTACTCCACGTCGTTTTAAACCCTATTCTTTCTTCTCGTGTTTTCTTTTTTCTTTTACCCACCTTTCAATATAATAATAACTAAACATTCATGGTCTTCGAAGACTTTTCAGGGCGTCTTCCCCACAAAAGGCCCTTCTGCCCGATTTTCACGCGTCCCTTCTCGATGCTCGCTCATTTTTTCCTAGCCTCTTCCTCGCTCCCAAGGTCGCTGCCTTTTTAACAAGCTTCCAAGAGATGTTGGGAAACACGGGTGTTCTTTTTGTTGGAAACAAGACTCACGGATTTCCTTTGGAAAATTTTCGTCTCGTTACCTCTGTATAGGATGCGAGGACGAAAAAATTGTGCGTAGAAAATGAATCAGAAAAGGAGTCGAAGGTACGTGTTCGACAAGACGTGGTGTTAATACGAGTTTAATGCGTACAATGCTTGGCACGTTGATCCCGTGTCAAAATAATTAGTGCATCAAACAAATACAAAACACTTTGTACACAAACAATACAAAACACAAATACTTTGGAGGCTCACTAATGAAATGATATACAAGAACTCAATGTTAGTGGAAATTTGTATTTTGGGTGAACATTTTTTTATTCCTTCAAAAAGTGAAAACGATGCTTTCGATATCATGGTAGTTCCGAGTCTATATTACTTGAAAGCTGAACTTACTGCATGTTCTGACATTTGGATATTATCTCTTCTCATACTACCTTAATTTGGATCATAACTGGCAGATTGTTTTTGTTAAAGGTTTGCAACCCTTCCCTGAAACGTCAAGCTCAGGCCCCTCTTAACTTCCAGTTGAATTACCAACTTCATCCGAATTTTCAGTTTTTGTTTCAAAACTCGCTCCACCCGAGATGAGACGGTGTTTAATAAACTTTTTTCATCTACTCCAAGTTGAGATGCAGTTTGAGAAGTGGGTATTTATTATACAAATACTTTTACATACCATTACATCAATGTTGAATTCATTTGTTGTAATTATTTTTTACATCAGGATTTCATTTTCGCCTCCATTCAATTTTTTCAAAATATTGTTTCCGAATTCTATGAATATTATTGTCTACTACACAGTAATATTATTGTCATACATTCAAACAAATCAAGGGCAACGCGGGTCTTGAATTCGACCCTTCCGAGTTATTCAGATCAGATACTATTTTAACCAAGAAAGCAAATCCACAACAAATTGAGCGCGAATTCTAGATCAAATAGAACCGTTATTTTAGGTGTAAAAGAACGGGTTTACTGAGTGTAAAACGTGGAGTAAACATTCACTGGGAATTTAATGTGTGTACAAACTTCTTGAACCGATGTGTCGCTGCTTTTGTCACTCTTCTTTTTATGATTGTACCAATATGCTTTCAATTGCATACCGGAGAAAGATTAATATGTCCCCAACTTCGTATATTTGAATACCCTTATATCTACGAAGTCAAGAAATATTTAATGACAGCGCCAGCTGCTCGGATGTTGTCTGGTTGTCATACTATTATTACCATTGTTGTTGCTGGTTTCCCTGTTTATATGTTCATAGTTACTCCAAATTTCTGTATCCAAGCATATTTATTCTATTGCCGTCTTTTGGCTCAATAAAGCCTTCCAAATCGAGAAAGGTTTTGTCGGAATTTATTGAGCCAGAGAAAAGAAAGAATGGAAAAATACTTGACGCCGATCCTACAAAACCAAACGCTGCCAATAAATGGACGCATTGGAAAAGGACATTCGAAAGCTTCCTGAAGGACCAGGACTCAACAGATGAGATAAAACTCGATCTATTGATCAATTATATTTCTCCTAATTTGTATCCTTACATTTCGAGTGGCACTACGTACGCTGCTGCGCTAAAAATTTTGCAGGACACTTTTATTAAGCCCATCAATGTAATTTTTGCAAGACAATCTTTAACATCTCGCCGTCAAGAAACAGGAGAAACTCAGGATCAGTATTTACACAAAGAGGTCTGTGGTTTCTAAGGAGTTTCAGCTAAGCAGAATAAGAAAGATTGCACAAGAGACGTTTTCACATCAGGCATACAATCATTCATGATTCGACAGCGACTCCTTGAACATGGTACGTTAACACTGAGAGAAGCATTTGAGAAAGCTAGAGCGTTGGACATGGCACAACAGCAAGCACTCACTTGCATACAACAGCAAGCACTCAGCCAGGCATACCACCAGTGAGTGCCCTGGGCAGTCAAGTCCAAACAACAAATGAATTGCTTTCTGAATCCGATACTCTTGGTGCGACCTCCAAGAATTCGACGAGCTATTTTTGCCATGGAAGTAGACATACACGCAGAATCTGCCCTGCCCGGGATAATGAATGCCAGAAGTGCAGCCTCATACGATTTTGAGTATATTGACTCAAGTCAAGGTTTATATGAAAAGACACCTGATGCGAGGCTTTACAATACTTTCTCCCTTCGTAGAGAACCGAATTGATAGTAATTTGTTGATTTTGACTCCTCGATCGGATTCAGCACCCTCGAATACCCCTAAACCTCAATTTACACCTCCAAAAACCGAACAGTTGAGATGACACTAGCGAAGCGAAGAAGCGCACAAAACAAAATGACACATTTGACGTCAAAATGACATGCGGGAATGAGATGGAGATTTTTCAGCTCAATCCACTTTTACGCGCTTTTTCCCCACATTTCCAGCATTTAAAACAACTTAAAGGGGTCCAATTTTCAAAAAGTATGCTCCAAAAACGGGTTTCTATTTTTATTATATTTATTTAAATGACATATATTGTGTAAAAGAAAACATTCGGAATTAGCGTAAATATTCCTATTATACAATATTCTACCAAAAATTATAACTGTCATGATCTTCGCGATCTTTACTCTATAAATACAATCTGTCTTTCTTCTTCTTCTTCCAGAATCCTGGGCTTCAAATTTGTATATATTTTTGTGGGTACTTGCGCTGGTTTACTAGATACTTGATGTACCTACCAGTGAGAAGTATATTCTTCAGAAATACTTCTCGGGGAGGAGAGTCGGTCTTGGGAAGGACACGAGAGCTGCACATTGCAGGAGGTTGGGAAACAAGTGCAAGGCGAGACAAATCCGAACTGATGGGCCCTGTAAGTGATGTTCTATTAGAAAGTATTGGCACTAGGGAGGAAAAACTGGGCCGATCTTCCACCTCAGGCGGCAATGGATTCAGTCTTCAACTCGAACATCTCAACCGTTCTTCAATAAAAGAGATATTTTACGCTTTTGAGTGAAAACACCTGAAACTAATCGGTTTGTGACTGTGAAACAAATCAACAACTCAACTTTGATGTGATAACAAACTCAATAACTTATTGAATCAATTAATTGAGGTACCTATTTCCCCCACTATGATACACCAGTAGTATACAAATTGGGGCTTCTGGCCCGATCCTCAAAAAAGGTGCCCCTTGCCAGGGGGTGTTCTAGCCCAACTCGCGATCGGAAAAACAATTTTGGTAACAACTGGCTAACATGATTATTTCACGAGAATCAATGTCTGTTCTGAAACTAAAAAAAAAAAAGGTGCCCCTTGCTGCGGAGGCACGTCTCGAAGAGTTTATCACTCTGTTCCATTGACCTTGGCTGCTTCCTCCCGAGCCTCGTGCTTCAGTTTCGGTTCGTCTGTGGGACAGTGCGGGTGTGACATGACGTCATCCAATTGACTCACCTGATCTGCTAGCAGCCAATAGAAATCGTTGATTAATACCTGATTCCGCTCAACCAATCAAATCCTAGTAAAGTGACGTCATGGTAGTGACCTAGATTCATCATTCAGTGACCGTCGAGTTTGAGGACCATTAAGGAAGCTGATATCTCGAGCTGTGGACCGTCGAGTTTGGGGACCATTAAGGAAGCTGATATCTCGAGCTGTAGACCGTCGAGTTTGGTGGATATTAAGAAAGACTGAGCTGAGCTTTTCACGATGAGTCCTCAACATAATCAACCTTCCAAACGTCTTAATCGTTCTTCTCAGAACGCTACAGGATCTTCGGACTACAAATTTTGTGAAATCTGTGATGTGTTCCGTTCTAGGAGTCAGTTTGCACGTCATTTGAGGAGTAAGTCTCATAAAACCAACATCCCCATTCAGTTGACTAAATTTCCTTTGAACAAACATGTTAATTATGATCCTCGAGCAGAAGCTACAATACCTACTCGACGTGAAGAAAAACTTCCTGCTTTTGTACCCACGGAACCGGATAGGATGACCGACTACAGTAAGGTAATCCCGATAGATTCCGATATTTCTGAATATATTAAACGAAAACCGACGCGACCTCAGCAGTGTGATCAGTCCGCCATGTCGGTGGTTCCTCCCTCGGTTCGGGAATATTACGAAATGCCCTCCGTTTTAAGTCCATTACCATCATCTCCTGTTGATGTTGTTGACGAAGCCTTATCTAGAGAGTTTGACCCGAAAGCTGTAGCAGAAGTTATTGAGGAATTAAACTCATTATTATTATTCACACCCCCTATAAGAAAAGTTCACCCAGACAATAATCGAATTGTTGGTTTGTTGGGCGAAAATCCATGTATCTCTAACAATCCACCTAAAACCTTTGAGCAATTTAGGGGTTGTATGAAAAATTTATCTGGCAGTACCACTATTAAATCAAATCCTGAGGAAAAAATTAATTCCCATGAATCGAGAGAGGAATCTCTGAAACGTATTTCTAAATCGATATTTGATGCAGATTCTCAAGAGGAACTTTCCACACCTCACTCTCCGCCAAAAGAAATCCTATCAGATAATGATAGAATCGTAATCAAATTAGTTAAAGACCCTATTACTAATCAATATAAGGTTAGTCAAAACTCCACTGACATACCCCCTAATTCTCACATTGATGGTCCCTCTCTAATGAGTGTGAACTCTAAAAAACATTGTTCTACTTGTTATATTCTGGTGACAAAATCAAATTGGGCTCGGCATATCAAATCTGCAAAACATGTAGGCTCCCAGAACTCATCAATTTCAAAAACTTCCGTACCTCAGAGCTTAGATAAAAAATATTGTTCTTCTTGTGATGTTTCTATAACAAAAACCAACTGGACCCGCCATGTTAAGTCTAAAAAACACCAAAAATCCGCCCTATTGGAACAACAAGCATTGATTCATAAAAATAATAATATCAACGAGGAGTTCTCAACTGAAGAAGAAATAACAAAAAACTCAAATTTTAAAAAAATAATATGGAATTACATAAGAGGTTCGGGTGATATATCTGTGTTCTTGGAGTCCTTAGAGGGTAAAATAATAGATAAGCTATTGGAATACTTTATTTTAAATCCTTCTATTAAACTACAGGTAAGCTTAGAATGCACATATTTTCGAGAAAAAATCGATGGGGAAATACAATACACAGACATGTATTTCCACACAAAAACGGATATTATTTCGACAAATAATGATATGAATGAATGTTTATCAAACAAGTTTGAGGATTTGAAAAATCGTGAATCACAATACCAACCCTCGGCTGGTTCTGGCTGGTCATTGCATAGACCTAAGAGGTTTATCCTGAGTTTAATTAAATATAACCCACTGAGTGCAAGTTCTTACATAAAATTACCCAAATGGATTTCAGATAAAAAAGCTTGTATAAACGTTCAGAATACTTCAGATAATTTATGTTTTGTTTATTCAGTTTGTTGTGCTGTTAATGACCAGAGAAATAAAAACCCTCAGAATGTGAGCCATTATAAGCATCAAATAAATGATGAAATATTTAGGGGGTTTCAGTATCCTTTGACCTTTGATAATATTTCAAAGTTTGAGAAGAAGAGCCAGAATAATTACCCGGGCTACCCTACAATGGCAATTAATGTGTATGAAGTCTCAGGAAATGAAATCAAACCGATATTGATATCAAAACAGAGAGGTGCTGAAAAAGATGTAGACTTGCTGTACTTGGCTAATGAGAACAAGGGGCATTATGTTTACATTAAAAATCTGTCTCGTTTGGTTCGTTCTCAAATAAGCAAGCATAAGGAAAAAATATTCTTGTGTCGAAGATGTTTGACATCTTTCCGACATCAAGGTCAACTCTCTGATCACTCAGAATACTGTGGTGAACATCAACCCGTGAAACCGGTTATGCCTACAGAGGGGAGCACCTTAGAATTTCAAAACTTTATCAACAAATTCGAACACCCATACGTTATTTATCTTGATTTTGAATGTTTGTTGTATGATCAGAAAAATAATACTAAAATTGATCAAAAAGAATCATATACACTGAAGACTAAAAAGCATATTCCTTACGGATTCACAACATATTTAGTATCCAGGGTGGATGGTAAAATTCACAAACCTTCTTGTTACAGAGCAAAAAACCAAACAGAACTCGAAAACTTACCCCTCAAGCTCATTCAAAAACTTCATAAAATACTGAAATCTATTGCAAACAGATATGAAAATTCAAAACCATTGATGTTAACTGATGAAGAGGAAAGGAGTTTTCAGTTATCAAATGTATGTCATATTTGTGATAAACCAATAGAACTCGGAACGCAAAAAGACAGAGATCATTGCCATCTACAGGGAAGATATATCGGAGCATCACACCCAGAATGCAACCGGCGTAGGCAGTTAGTCACACATATACCGGTTTTCTGCCACAATTTATCTGGTTACGACTCACATCTGTTCATAAAAGAATTATTCAAATATGGTGACGAAACGAATAAAACTACTGTACTAGCTAATACAGAAGAGAAATATATAACCTTCTCAAAAAACATGGTTAAGTTGAGGAAGGGATACTTGAAATTGTGTTTCATTGATACTTTCAGATTCATGCCAAGCTCTCTCGAGAAACTAGCGCAGAATTTGAAACCGGAAGAATTCACACATCTTAATGAATTTATTAGGGATAATTCTATTTGTGGGAAATATTTTCATAGGGAGAAAAATGATGAAAATGAACTGTTTAGTATACTACGGGGAAAAGGTATATTCCCTTACGAGTTCTTGAACAGCCTTGAAAAACTTAATCACGATAAGACCCTTGCTCCTGAAAATTTCTACGATTCATTAAATGAATCAAATATAAGCTCCGAAGATTTTAATCACTACCTCCACGTATGGAATAAACTTAAAGTCAAAACTTTAGGAACTTATTCGGATTTATATAATACTCAAGACGTTTTGTTGCTAGCAGACGTATTCGAGAACTTTCGGTACGTTTGTTTGAATAATTATCAACTGGATCCTGCACACTACACCACAGCTCCGTCACTGGCTTGGGATGCGATGTTGAAATCAACGAAAATAAAACTCGATCTGATTACAGACTACGATATGTATTTAATGATTGAAAAAGGTATTAGAGGAGGTATTTCTCAATGCACCACAAGGTACGTGAAAGCCAATAACCGATACCTCAAAGATTACGATGATACAAAACCGGATAATTATCTAAGTTACATAGATGCAAACAACTTGTACGGTTGGGCTCTATCTCGTTCACTCCCATACAGAAAATTCGAGTGGATCCCGTCAACGCTTCATGATATTGAATCTTGGAAACATATAATTGCAGGATACCAAGAAAGCCAACAACAAGGTTATATATTCGAAGTTGATTTACATTATCCTCAAAGGCTTCATGATGCTCACAGAGATCTCCCATTGGCTCCAGAACACTTCAACCAGAAGTTGTGTACGACTCTCTATGATAAAAAGCGATACGTTGTACATATTGATAATTTGAAATTGTATTTGAATCAGGGTTTAGAGATTACAACCATTCACCGCGTTATAAAATTCGAACAAAAACCGTTTATGAAATCCTACATAGATTTTAACACTTCTAAACGGGCTAACTGCTCGAACGATTTCGAAAAAGATTTTTATAAACTTATGAATAATTCTGTCTTTGGTCGTACGATGATGAATTTACGTAAACGTCAAGATATTAGGCTATGCAACGAAAAAGGAGCATCCAAATTAGCGAAAAAACCAACGTTTTCTAGATTTACAACATTCGATGAAGATTTCGTAGCGTGTCACATGACTCGAAATAAAATAAAATTTAATCAACCCTTATATTTAGGATTTTCGGTTCTCGATTTATCAAAACATCTGATGTATGATTTCTTCTACAATAAACTAAAACGCTACGATCCTAATTTAAACCTTTGTTATATGGACACAGATTCGTATTTCGTAGAAACAACGATAGATCCCTATCAAATAATTAAGGAGAACTTGGATGAATTTGACACGAGTGATTATGGTAAAACACATCCCTGTTATAGTTCAAGCAACAAAAAGGTGATTGGGAAATTTAAAGATGAGCTGAACGGTGCTCCTCTCTCCGAATTTTGTGGTTTGCGATCCAAATTGTACAGTTATTCTTATGTTAAAAAAGATGATGAGCATTCTAATCATGTAAAATGTAAAGGGATAAAAAAGAATATTGTGAAACAAACTATAAATATGGATGATCTAAAATCGTGTCTCTTTGATGGAAAAGAACAGCATCGTAAACAAAATTTGATCAGAAGTTATAAACATACGCTATATTCAATCTCTCAGAATAAATTAGCTCTCAATTCGAATGACACCAAACGATTTACCGAGGAAAATAAAATTAGTACTTTACCTTGGGGTCATTACAAAGTCCTAAAATGAATTATATTATAAATCTATTAGGTATATTATTTATATAGGTATGTATATGTATAGAAATTATAAAATGTATAGTATATACCTACCCTCTTAGTTCCTCATCTAGCATTCTGCTAGGAATACACCTAATAAGAGGAGAACAGCTTGTGATATCTGAGAAACAATCCCATCAAGGAAAAATGTCTTTACCTCTGTACAGAATCAACATGCTCGGGAAGGTAGATATAGGAGACTTTAGAGAACAGAAAAAATTTTCTGAACTAGAAGTTGACAAATTCTACAGCGTTACCAAGTTGAAAAAGATCAATACAAAATTTGGTGAGCGGCTTATGGTATTCAGTGAAGGATTCCGATGTTATTTACCATCTAGACTATCCAAGGTTGATAACGAAACCCTTCACGAACTGAACCAACTCGTTCACCTAGGTTTCAGAAGAAATAATTACGGGGAAGTAATATTTGAAGAAGCCTTAGACTGTGTGGGGGTCCGCATTATATAATTATTCAGAAGCTCAGAATAATATGAAGGAGAAAAACTTCATGATGTCTTGTGATTCTGCCAAGCGTGTTACTCGTTCTTCTCAGAACGCAAACTCGCGTCTGTGTTGGTAGATTTTTTTGTTGTAAATACCTGCTTATAAGAAGACAGAACATAAAACAAGAATGACACTCTTCAAGATTTCTGGTACAGGCTCAAAGCTGAGCTTACGGTTAGAGCATCCTATTCATTTAGATGAGCATAAAGATTATTCCCTAGGTCTTTTGGGATTTTATGGTAGAAATTGTGCTGCAAATATTTCTGAACCTATACAAGTGGTGTTTACAGGAAGTGATGATGATCAGCAAACATTGTATATAGGTAGTGGGAATTACTCGATAGAAAAAATTGAAAATATGCTCATAGGTTTTATTAAATCGAATTATACGAATCTTGCAGTGCTTGTTAGTAATAAAGATATGTATTATCTTCGTGTAAACGAAACAACTGCTAGAGTTGAAATGAAGATGCCTGTTGATGTTGACTTGTTCCCTCCATCGTCTGAATATCGTAAAAAATTAGGTTATTTGCTAGGGTTCTCACAAACAAAAACGAATGTTTCGTTTTATTTTAAATCAAATACTCACTATGAAGCAAAATCATACCCGAGGTTAGAACCTTTCAAAGTTATTGAAATTCATTGCAACTTGATCAAACCTGCTGTAACTAACCATCAGACTGATCCACATTCCCATCAGGAAGCAGATATCCTACATATGTTCTATCCTAAAACTGAGCAGGTTAAATTTGGTTCCCTTATTGCAGAACAACCTGCTCAAATTAACTACCTCCATATCAATAAGAGCGTGAAGTCAATTCAGAGAATAGAATTGGTACTTAAGAACGAATCTGACACCGAAATCGATTTTTTGGGAACTGATTTGAATGTATACCTGAAATTAATCGAAAATGAGCGAATGTAATGTTACGCCACAAATTTTTTGTTTCAAATGTAGGAAAAAAACTGATAATGTAAATACTTCAACAGTTCAAGCAGCAAATGGCTCCTGGAAGAATATAGCAAAATGTAAAGTATGTAATACTCAGAAGAGTAAATTTTTGAAGCGAGGATGGAAAATTGAGCAGAATTGTATGAGCACGAATGATAGACAAATTGAAGCAGTTGAGGTGCATAGACCAGTCATAAAAAAATTTCAAAAGCGTAAAATAGTGACCTTAGGGATCGATGATTTATGGGCAGCAGATTTGATCGTGATGACTAGTTATAGTCATGATAACGATGGGTATAAGTATTTGCTTAATGTTATAGATACATTTTCAAAGTATGTATGGAGTGAACCTCTGAAAAGGAAGGATGGCCCGACGGTTGCTGCTGCATTTCAAAATATCATAGTCAGAGCAAAGAGCATTGGGCATTCATCTCCCAATCTCCTTCACACCGATAAAGGACTGGAATTCAAAAACAGACATTTCAAAGCAATTTTAGATAAAAACTCGATTAAACTATACCACACGGAGAATTTGGAGAAATCTAGCATTATAGAACGTTTCAATAGAACGCTGAATGGTAAGATGAAAATTCGTTTTTACATTAATCAAAATTTCAGATGGATCGGTATATTGCAAGATTTAATTGCTGAGTATAATCATAGCTATCACAGAACTATTCGGATGAAGCCTGCAGATGTTTGTAAGGATAATGAAAATACCATATTAGAGTTGGTGGGCTCTAAAAATTCCACAAAGATTCGGTCAGACATTGAAGTGGGTGATCGTGTAAGAATAACCAAAGATAAGAAAACGTTTAGCAGTAAGTACGGAAGTAGTTGGACGAAAGAAATTTTTGTTGTGGATAAAATCGTTTACACAGAACCTATAACTTTCAAATTAAAAGCACTGGACGGTGAAGAGATTGTAGGATCATTTTACCGAAAAGAGCTTCTAAAAACAGCGTTATAACTATTTAAGATAAGATGGAACACCTCGCTATAATGAGCAATTCACCAAAGAGAAAAAACAAATATATTGTTACTCCCTACGACTCTGTGTTGCAGGAGAACAGACAAAAATTTCCAGATGTCATGAGAGCGATAATTGTTGGTTCGAGCAATTGCGGTAAAACAACATTACTTATGAATTTCATATACAAAAATTGGATTGATTTTTCTTATTTGTATATATTTAGTAAGTCCCTCAACCAACCTCTCTATCAGAAACTATTGGATCGTTATCATGCTGCTGAAACTAAACTCGGACAGGAAATTTGTTTCTCTTCTGATAATTGTGAAGATATGATTTCTGTTGATGACTGTAAGCCTGATTCGTTAGTCGTTTTTGATGACTGTCTTCTAGAGAAACAAAAGGAAATAAAGAATTATTTCACAAGAGGACGTCACAAGCGTATATCCTGCATTTATTTAGCACAATGCTACAACTTGGTTGATAGACAGGTAATCCGTAATAATGTCAATCTTGTTTTTGTATTTTCACAGAATAAACATTATTTGAAAAACATATATGATGACTTCGTTGCTGGTGATATGTCAATTCAGGAATTTTCTGATCTTTGTAAGCACTGCTGGGAAAAGAAACATGGGTTTATAACTATTGATTTAACCAAGAAAAGAGATTGTGGAAAGTATCAGTGCCAGTTGAACGAAATCCTATCTCCACTCAAGAAGAGAACTATTGTGTAAAATAATAACTCATCGATTCTTGACTGATGTCTGAACGAACGATCCTTGAACGACATTTATCGATGTCTGAACGATCCTTGAACGACGTTTATCGTTTGTTTGTCGTTTTTTTTATCGATGTCTGAACGATCCCTGAACGACGTTTATCGTTCGTTTAACGATCCTTGAACGACGTTTAACGTTTGTTTGTCGTTTTTTAACGTTTTTTTATCGATGTCTGAACGATCCCTGAACGACGTTTATCGTTTGTTTGTCGTTTTTTAACGTTTTTTTAACGTTTGTTTATAGTTTTTTAACGTTTTTTATCGATGTCTGAACGATCCTTGAACGACGTTTATCGTTTGTTTGTCGTTTTTTTTATCGATGTCTGAACGATCCCTGAACGACGTTTATCGTTCGTTTAACGATCCTTGAACGACGTTTAACGTTTGTTTGTCGTTTTTTAACGTTTTTTTATCGATGTCTGAACGATCCCTGAACGACGTTTATCGTTTGTTTGTCGTTTTTTAACGTTTGTTTATAGTTTTTTTAACGTTTTTTATCGATGTCTGAACGATCCTTGAACGACGTTTATCGTTTGTTTGTCGTTTTTTTTTATCGATGTCTGAACGATCCCTGAACGACGTTCGTTCAACGGTTTTTTTATCGTTCGTTCAACGTTCGTTTAACTTTTTTTTTTTTTAATCGATCGTTGTTTGAGCGTTACCTGACCGATTAGCGTTCAGCTAGTGATTCACGAACGAGTATAGATTCCCTCAATAGTAAATAAGAACGTTAAGATGGATATGCAAAAATTAAATGCTGAAGCCAAAAAAGCTCGTGAGCTGTCCCGTATTGAAAAAGAGCTAGTAGCAAAATTCAGACGGGCACAGACGAAAATACAAGATCGTAATAGGTTTAGACGCGAGGAATATAAACCTATAACATCTGCTATTCAAAATCTAATTGAAAAAGGAGAAGCTAATGATTATAAACCTATTACAGAAGCAATTGAAAATCTACAAAAAAAGGTTGAAAATCAGTTAGTACCTTTTCAAAAAACGATAACTTATCTCCCTCAAAGTGAAGAAAGCTATGAGGAACAAAGTTCTGAAGAGGGAACGGATCCTTATAGTTCTTCTGATGGAAGTATGGAGACTTTGAAATTTTCCCCAAATGCTCTTCAGAGTACACCCACGAAATCAAATGAACCAGATCCTGAAGCTGAAGACAGTAACCTATACGGTACACCTTCAAAGAATTCACCCAAAGATATACAGTTAGGAAAAATCGCCTACAAGTTTCTACCAAGAGCGAACGATAAAACATTTGGACTTTACTATGAGGCACCAAAACAAACGTTCATGATTGGTAATACAGCTGTTGATTTTGATAAAAATGATATTATATTAGGGTTTGAACGGTACGAAGGAACTCCTGGACTTTGGAGGTTGATAACCTATGATAAAGCACCAAACGAAAATTTATACACGTCTCGGGATTTAGAAAATTATGAAAAAATTCTCACTGATACGGATTCTATGTTCCAGGGAAATAACCATGAATCCAAAAAACCGAAATCTAGTAGAGGAGATAAATGGTCAAAACTAGTTAAGAATATATGGAAAAAATATAATGATGACAGAAGGACTGAACAAGTAGGATCTGGAATCGTAGAATATAATAATAAAGATATTGAGTATAAGTATATTGATAATTTGAATGAGCTAGTGGCAAGAATTCATTACATATACAGTCAGGAGCAGGCAGGAAACAATAACTTTCATAACGAAAAAGTAGCTATCCTACAGTTTTTCAACGATAGGCTTGAAGAGATTATAGACACTCCGAAGGGTACAGAATATTTGATTCGGTTCGTTTCCAACATGCCATCAAAGCTTTTAAAAGGTGACAAGGTAGGGTCTGGTTTATTCAATTCAATACTGAAAAAAGTTCCTTTTGAAATGCATGCACGAGGTTATAATTTCCTAGGACCCGGAACGAATTTGGAGAAACGTTTAGAAAGAGGAGATGTGGGAGTGAACAAACTTGATGAAGCTGCAAAGGAACATGATATTTTTTATAGAGATCACCCTAAAACCTCAGACAGACATACCGCAGACAAAGTTTTGGAAGATAAGGCCTGGAGTAGATTGAAATCCAAAGACGCTGACCTGAACGAGAGATTTTGGGCGTTAGCAACAGGTGCAGCGATGAACGTGAAACAAACGTTTGGGATGGGAATTGAACCTCAACTAAAGTTTTAATAATAAGGTTTTCACAACTTCACCGCGCAAGATTTTATTCGTAATACTAAGAGGATTAACAAACACCATGAATATCTCGTCGGCTTTGCCATTAACGACCGGTCAGCGGACCAAAATCCGAGCTGCATACAAGCAGGGGAATGGAGCAACCATACAATTAAGTAAAGATCAATTGTTACAAAACAATGGTAAAGACAAAATTTTTATAACACACAAACAGCATAATGAAATAGCTAAATCTCGGGTGAAAAAGAAAGGATATCGATTGAAATTGTCATATGACCAGTTGAAAGAAAATTATAGAGGTGGGTTTCTTCCCCTCATATTTGCTGGGATAGGCGCACTGAGTGCATTGGTGGGAGGTGGTGCTGCTGTTGCTAATTCAGTAATTGATTATAAAGATCGGCAGAAACGGTTGGAGGAAACGATAAGACATAATAAAGCGTTGGAAAACCAGAAAACGGGTGGTCGGGTGAAAAAAAAAAAAGTTTTGAAGCGTTGAGCAATTTTGATATTACTTATTATGCTTTGGATAAACTTGGAATAAAAAATTTTAGAGGGGTATTTATGAGAGATGCTTTACCTAAAACTCCAAACATAATTGAATGTGGAATTCTGAATCTTGGTGATTCGAAAACAGACGGTTCACACTGGACTGCTTACTACAAAAACAAGATGGACAAATATTATTTTGATTCGTACGGAAACGCCAACCCTCCGAGGGAATTAATTTCTTACTTGGGTGGAAAGCGTTTGTTCTACAATAGAGACAGGATTCAAGATTACAGCGACCCTCCAATATGCGGGTACTTGTGTCTAATAGTTTTGTACTTGCTAGTGAATAAACATATGTCTCTTAACTCGATATTAGAAAAACTGAAACAAGATAAATACTTCTGGGAAAGTTTGCTTTAATTTTTTTTCAGACTATTATATAAGAAGGAGAAAGATGGCGAACGTATTTTCGAAATACATGAAGGACATCGTCCGCTCAGAGTACAAACATTACTATCCTAATAGCACTCAAAACTTTAACTCTCCCAACAAAAGAACAGAGTTCAATATCGATTATGGAGATGGATTTTCTATGTCAAAGTTTCAATATTTCATTTCTGGGACGTTGAAGAAGCGAGATGGAACTGTTTACGCTGCAAAATCAAATGTGAAATTGGTTGATAACTTTGTTCCGTATTTGTTCTCTAGAATCGAGGTGAAAAAACACAATTATTTAATTGACGAAGTTGAATACCCTGGTGTTACTAGTACCGTGAAGAGCACTGTCTCGTACAGTGGCTCAGAAAGTAGGGCGCTTGCAAACAATGGCTTTGTATCACAGTGCAACGCAGATAGAAATACATTCTACGTATGCGGGAATCTTTCACATTTAGGGTTGGGATTTTTCGAGGATGTTAAAATACCGCTTTATAAAGGAGGATTCGTAATTACCTTTATCAGAGATGGTGACGCTAACACCATTTACAGATGGAAAACAAAAAAAGCTGATGGGAGTTACGACGATGCCACCCTACCAGAAGAAGGACAGGTGCTTATCACAGAGTTTATGATTCGGGTCCCTATGATTGAATTCAAACCTATGGCTAAAATAGAGTTGGTGAAAGAATTGTCCGACCTGCAAAATATACAGTTCCATTTCAGGAGCTGGCAGTGCATACAAAAACCTGAAATCAACGGAAATACGTTTACATTTGATGTAACCAATATCTTTAGAAACATCCGAAATCCTACGTTTGTGATGGTAGCTTTCCAATCTGAAACTGGCTCACAGTTGCAGGATGCTTCGCTGTTTGATTCAGCCAATGTTAAAATATTAAGGTGAAGATCAATGAGAACGTTTACCCTGAAGAAATGGAAAACTTGGATATCGCGGCAGGTAACTACGCTCTTGTCTACGAAATGTATAAGGATTTTAAAAATGTCTATCAAAATAATAATGATGTGCTTTACAACCCGCATAATTTTGTAACCGGAAAATGCGTTTACGTGATTGACACAAGTAAACAAACGGAAAATATTTCGAATTCGAAATCTAATATTATAATTACCGCGGATTTTGCACCCTCAGCAGGAACAAATCTATATGTAGTTCTCGTATCTCACACTACCTTAGATTATGATCTCTTCAATAACATAATCAAGGAAAATAATATGTAAGTCTGTTGTTACCAAAAATAGTTTTTCCGATCGCGAGTTGGGCTAGAACACCCCCTGGCAAGGGGCACCTTTTTTTTTTTTTGTTAGTTTCAGAACAGACATTGATTCTCGTGAAATAATCATGTTAGCCAGTTGTTACCAAAATTGTTTTTCCGATCGCGAGTTGGGCTAGAACACCCCCTGGCAAGGGGGCACCTTTTTTGAGGATCGGGCCAGAAGCCCCAATTTGTATACTACTTACCAC